>CM032332.1:52109777-53364777 GCA_019022515.1 Quercus aquifolioides | reverse complement strand
CTTTTAAAAGCATGAAACTTAGAGCATTGAGGTCTTAGATGACCAAAGGCACCACAAATGTGACAAACAATGTGTTTAGGTCCACTAGACTTTTTGGGAATAGATCTAGCAACATGGTTTTGTTCTCTCTTCAACTTATGACATTGAGGCCTTATATGACCAATCACACCACAGTGGTGGCAAGTTGGAACAAATTTAGATCCATCCAAAGTCTTAGGTTGAGACTTAAACGAAGGCTTTGACTTAACAACCTTTCTCTCCACCTTTTGATTTCTTTTATGTGGAGGAATGTACACCGATTTGTCCTTTGAGGTAGAACATACAATAGGCACAAAATCGGGTACCACAACATGATTGTAACAACTATTTTCATTCTTTTTAACAATAGGTTCAGTAATCAAACACTTGGCATGCATTTTAAGAGATTCATTTTCACATTTTAGCTCATCAACAAGTTTGTTAGACAAAACAAGTTTAGCATCCAAGTCCATATTCAAACATTCAAACTCTTTCAGTTTTTCAAGAGAATTTTCAGCAAGTTTCTTATATTTTTCAACCAATTTGTTTGCTTCATTGAGCTTAGCAATCAAATCATCATTTTCACAAAATAACTTGTTCAAATCCTTATTAAACTTCTTAGTCTTTTTCTTCAAGAGTTTGATGTTAGAAATATCTACAACATCCAAAGATTCATGTAACATAGCATCACAATTATGAGGATTATCACTCGTGGAGGCATTTTCACAAACACGTGACATGCTAAATTTATCATCAACCAAATCATACAAAGAGGCATACAAAGCACAATCCATGGCAAATAAACACATGGGATCAAGGATCACACTTAGGTATTTAAACCACAACAAGTGTACCCACTCTGATACCAATTGAAAGTTCAAATAGTGTTGAAAACATTATGAACATTTAGACCCCCAAATACAAAATACCAATTCAAGCTTATAATCAAACAATAAATGTGCGAAACCTGAACAGAAGCTAAACACAAAATTGATAAACAATCTAAACTAAATAAAATCACATCCACATCAGAAATTAAATGGCAAAGATTAAGGAAAGAGAGATGCAAACACAAGTACAACACAACGATGTGTTATCAAAGAGGAAATTGAAGCCCTCGGCGTAAAACCTTTCCGCCGCCCTCCAAGCGGTAAATAATCCACTAAAGAATGTAGTTGGGATACATGAACAGCAGAAGACCCTCCAAGCCTAATCTACCCAATATACCTAAGCCTTTCAAGCTTTTTGTTCCAACGAGGTTACGCCGAACCTATTTCTTCTTTAGCTTACCGGATTCCGCTATAGCCCATAGCATTAACCAATAGTCATTGGTCCCTTCCTAACTGCTTCCCAAAGCACCAAAAAGCCTTCTCACAGATATGGGTATGGTGAGAAAAGGATTTGGGTAAGAACCTCTCAAGGATGTAACAATGGAAATGGTGAGAGTAGACGAATTTGAAGAGTCTCTATGTGAAGATTGTGGATGAATCAATCTTGTTTTTCTCTAAGGTTTTTCTCTCAAAATTCTCTCTGGAAGCTCTCTACATTTTTTGGGTATAAGGGGTATTTATACTAGGGTGAGAATAGAATGTGAAGAGTCAGGTTTTTCAAAACAGAGCTGGTTGGCGGCTTGGCCTCATGACTTGACTGAATTGCGAGTTCAAGCCACGAGATAGCAGAACGACCAGGCTGGTCTTTTTGTCCTGTAGTGCTCTAGCTGGCGCGACTGTTCATCTTCTCTCACACTTCACTCGTGTGCTGCAGTTGGCAGCTTGCCAGTCGCGAGTCACCCGCGAGTCCCAACCGCGAATCTCTGCATCCTTGCACAATCTTGAGCATTTCTTCACTCTCTCACTCACTACCCTTACATGATTCTCACCTAAATACAGGGTTACTAATTTCTAAATTACAAGTAAATTAGGGACGAAATAAAGCCAACAAGATGGTTGATTAAATTCAACCTTACAACATCGTTTCGGCTTTAGGAAGTTACAAACCTCACCTCTATCTCCACCATATAGCCCACTTCCTATTAAATTAATTCCCACCACTATCTCCGCCATAAAGCCCATTTATTAATTCTCACCATTATCTCCACCACTATCTCCACCACTATAGCTCTATATCTATATCTATATCTACATCAGTTTCTCACTTCACCTTTGCCAAAACCTACAATTTCAATCTCTTAATCTAATTCTCACTAGCATTTTCCCTTAAAAACCAACAAACACAACGTTCCAACTTTAGGAAATTACAAATCTCACCTCTATCTCTACCATAAAGCCTACTTCTTAATTTAATTCCCACCACTATCTCCACCATAATTCCCACCACTATATCTTTATCTATATCACTTTCTCTCTTCATCTTTGCCAAAACCTACAGTTTCAAACTCTTAATCTAATTCTCACTAGCATTTTCCCTTAAAAACCAACAAACACAACACTCCAGCTTTAGGAAGTTACAAATTTGTACCTTTCATATTCCTTCTCCCTCAACTTCTTTCTTTATCTCTCTCTACGTTCGTCTCTCTGTCCCCCTATCTAAAATGCCAAAGCAACCTTCTCTCATTCTACAACCTTCCTTCTTCTTACCTCTTGCATTTCTTTGAATCTAACAACGATGAAGAAGTATGATGGTTGAATCCAAACTATTTAAATTGGAGCTAATAACAACAGTGTTGTTGAAGGCAAGAGTGGCCTTGATGATTGCCTCCTAGGCTGTCCATTTCTCCAACCTAAAAGACTAAGTCGTCCTGCACAATGATTTAAAGGCTTCCCAACAGGTTTATAACTCCAAAGATCAAAACTTTTTTTTTTCCTTTTTTGTTTGGTGGGTTTCATTGAAATTTACTATATGAATGAAATGTTTTACACTACAATAAAATGTATTTTTAGTGACAAAAAAATTCGTCACTAAAAGTCTAGTTTTTCGTCACTAAGGACCTTTAGTGACGAAATTGGACTTTTAGTGACGAAACTCATTTCGTCACTGTAGCCCCGCCACTAAAAGTCCTGGTGACAAATAATTTGGTCACTAAAAGTCCGATTTGATTTAAAAAAAAAAAAAACTTTTAGTGACGAAAACGTTTCGTCACTAAATGTTTTCCTCACTAAAAACACTATTCAATGACGAAAATATTTCGTCACTAAAAACACTTTAGTTTACTAAATCATATTTAGTGACGAATACTTTCATCACTAAAACTATGTTCGGGTACATATAGTAATGAAAAAATTCGTCACTAAAACTATTTTTAAGAAAATCCAGGCACATATAGTGACGAAAATTTTCGTCACTAAAACCATTTCTTACAAAATTTTGCTATATTTAGTGACGAAATTTTCATCACTAAAACAATTTTTGGTTGCTATATTTGTGACAAAAAAATTCGTCACTAAAACTTTTTTTCTGTTTTTAATTTTTTCATGGCTTGGATATTAACCTGTAATCTGTCATTACATTATTAAAACCTCACATTTGAATAACACATTTATTTCAACAACACATTTATAAAAAAAGATCCATACATTCTACAAGGAAAAAATAAAACAAGTATCTAATTCAAATTCATTCCATACAATAATTGTTTGCAATACATACAATAACTCTACCTAAACCCTATTTTAGAACTAACAGAAGATGTCCTCATATGTCTTCAAGTAATGCCAAAAGTAAATCCCCTAAAAGTCACCAATAAAAATTTTGCACAAATATAAAAACAATACTTCGTTAAAATCGTAAAGTAAAAATATTAACTATGTTATAAGAAACATTTCTAACAATGCATTAAGAGTTCTATATTCTAACATCTAAGTCTATAAGCTACTTAGATAAAGTTCTATCTCATACATGAATACACAAGTTTATATTAATCCTTAAACAAATTTCATTAACATTTGCAAGAAACACAATTGCTTCTAATCAACAAGTTTCATTAACATTTGCAAGAAATGAAAAACGCTCCCAATATGAATTTAACCCACATTGTAACACCATGCAAGTCACCCGCTTGCTCCAACACAACAACTCACCACAAAACCAATTTCCAACAACACAAATATAAAGTTTTACAAGTATTGAAATGAAATAAAATATTATTCATCACATCTAATCAACAATACTCATTAACATTTGCAAGAAATGAAAAACACTCCCAATATTAGTTTAACCCACCTTATAACACCATGCAAGCCACCCGCTTGCTCCAACACAACATACCACCACAAAACCAATTTCCAACATCACAAATATAAAGTTTTACAAGTATTGAAATGAAATAAAATATTATTCATCACATCTAATCAACAATACTCATTAACATTTGCAAGAAATGAAAAACACTCTCAATATTAGTTTAACCCACCTTATAACACCATGCAAGCCACCCGCTTGCTCCAACACAACATACCATCACAAATCCAATTTCCAACATCACAAGTATAGAGTTTTACAATTATTTAAATCAAACTCCAATACTATTTTTCACATCTAATCAACAATACTCATTAACATTTGTAATAAATAAAAAACACTCACAATATTAGTTTAAACCACCTTATAACATTATGCAAGCCACCCATTTGCTCTAACACAACATATCACCACAAATTCAATTTCCAATATCACAAGTATACAGTTTTATAAGTTTTTAACTAGAATTTACTTACTTTGCTCAAGCTAAGTTTACAACTTTAAGAAAAAATCCAAAGTTACTGCAAACAATGTGTATTTAGTCTGCAAAAGAAAAGTTAAATTTATAAGTACAAAAGTTAAAGAAAAGCTTGACATACCACCACAAAGTTAAAGAAAAGCTTGTAAAAGCTTGTACAAGGGGAGCTATATCATTAGGAGAAGACATTATTACGTTTCTAGAGTTAAATTTACAGATAATTCAACTTTCATTGGAAAGCCAAACATATATGTTAGGTTCTAAGGTCTTAGGATTTTATGTATTTAGAACTCTAATTTGTAATGTTGGCAAACCATGATCAAAACATTGTATTTAGTCTTGTTTAAGCTTGCTCAAAGTTGGTTTATTATTGTACAGTTGGAATCGAGTGGCTGCAGAAGTACTTGGGACTTTTGGCCTGGCACGATCGATCGAAGAATAGACTCGATCGATCGAAAATCGCACAGGTTGATTATTCTGCAGAATTTCAACTCAGCCCTACTTCATTAAACGTTTAGGGTTTTATGTTTTTACCCTAGGTATATAAACAAAACCCTAGCCACGTTTTTGAAGGTTGTCCATATTGTTTTGTTGCTCATATTTGCTGTTTATGTGAATCTCTTGTGAGATCTTTGAGGAGCTTTCCTTCACATAAACTTAGGGTTGTCAATATCTTGATGATCAACATAGTTGCAACCATTGGAACTTAAAAGAAAAGCAAGCGGGGAGCTTGTAGCTGATTGAGGAATTCAAGAAAGAAGTAGTCCGTGGATTCGGAGCCTGCGCGTGGTCGTGTCAGGAAGTTCTACTGGTGGGTAGCATTAGGAAGTCGAGCGGGGAGCTTGTAGTCCTTTTGTAAGAACTTCAATTCTTTCATAGTGAATTCTGTTATGCCTTGAGGATCGGTGGGTCAAATCCTCCCCAGGTTTTTATCGTGTGGTTTCCTGGGTGATCATATCTTGTGTTATTTATTTTCCGCTGCTTTATATTCTTGATATGATTGTTTGGATTGTTTTAACCTAGAATTGCTTAATTTGACTAAGTAACAACTTGGCTAATTAATCTAGGCTACGCAATCTGGTTGTTTAAGGGGTCTAAATTCCCATCAAGTGGTATCAGAGCGGGTAGCTCTTTTTGTTTGAGATTTTTAATCTCTGAGCTAATCCTTGACCCCTGTTGTCATGGAGCATGGACACTCTCTGTTTGTTCCTCCTCATTTTGATGGGAACAACTATGCTTATTGGAAAGTAAGGATGAAAGCATTCCTGAAATCCATTGATGAAAGGGTTTGGAATTCCGTTGAATACGGATGGGTGAAACCCGCTACTCCTGTGAGTGAGTGGCAAACTTCTGAAAAAGAAGCAGCAAGCTTCAATAGCAAAGCTATGAATGCCATCTTTAATGCTGTTTCTATGGAGGAATTTAAGAGGATCTCTAATGTTGAGGTTGCTCATATTGCCTGGAAAATCCTCCAAACTGTGCATGAAGGCACAAAGGCAGTTAAGATTAATAAATTGCAACAATTGACTTCTAGATTTGAAAGCATTAGAATGTCTGATGATGAATCTTTTGATGAATTCTATGCTAAATTAAATGATATTGTCAATTCTGCTTTTAATTTGGGTGAAATCTATGATCAACCTAAAATTGTTAGGAAGATTCTTAGATCTTTAACTGAAGACTTTAGACCCAAAGTGACTGCCATCACTGAAAGCAAGGATGTGGACTCCATCCCTGTTGATGAGCTTGTAGGATCTCTTCAATCCTATGAGTCTGACCTACCTAAAGTGAACAAATCCAAATCAATGGCTCTTAAGTCAGTTGATGATGTTGAGGGTGGTGGATTTGATGATGAGCTCTCTGCTACAGAGATTGCCTATCTTGCCAAAAACTTTAAGAACTTTCTTAAGAATACAAATAGAAAGGCAAGAGGTACTTACACTGCTGAACCTAGAAATTTTAGGAAGAATGATCCCACTAAGGTTAACAATTTTGAAAAACCTAGAGAAAATTTTGGTCAATCTTTTAATAACTCTTTGGGTCCTCAGTGTTTTGGCCGTCAAGGGTATGGTCATGTGAAATCTGAATGTCCTACATTCTTGAGGAATAAGGGTAAAGCTATGGCTGTAACCCTTAGTGATAATGAGGTTTCTGATGATGAGTCCGGTGGTGAGGAGGATGGAAACTTCATTGCTTTCGCGGCTACTGCTATAGTCAATGAAAGCATATCTGCTGAGGAGAACCCTTCTGATGGGGAACTCTCTGAAGATGCAGATCTTCAAGAGGCCTATAACAAACTTTGCAAAGTTGCTGCAAAGGATGCTATGAAGGTTGAACTTGGCCTAAAGAAAATTGATTCTCTTGAGCTTGAAAAGAGAAATTTGCTTGTTAAACTGTTTGATGCTAATGAGCTTTTGAATAATGTTAAATCTGAGAACATGCTTTTGCTTGATAAAGTTAGAACTTTGGAACATGATTTATCTGTTGCTAGATCTGCTAGTTCTAAACTTGATCACATGCTGAATGTTCAAAAGTCTCCTACTGATAAAACTGGGGTAGGATATGTTGAAAGCATTTTTGATTCTGGACCATATTCCACTACTTTTGTTCATTCTTCTTCTTCTGAACCTTCTGTGAGTGAGGTTGTGAGTGAAACTGTCAAACCACCTGTGAGTGAGATAGTTAAACCCGTAGAAGTTTCACCACCTAAGAAGATTAGGGTAGATTTAAGAGAATCTAAACCTAAGGAGCCTACCAAATCTAAGGACAAGATGCATGGTAAACCTGCTTGAGTTTGTCATTATTGTGGTAAGTCTGGACATATTCGTCCTAACTGTTACAAGCTTCAAGCTGATAAGAGAGCAAATAAACCAAAAGTGCCTGTGCCTCAAGCACAAGATCCTATGGCACTAATTGGTGAATTGGTAAAGGTGTTAAACCTTTATTCCAATCCTGGAGTTGGGAATCACTCGAATGTGAATAAGAACTCCAATGCTCATAGTGCATCTAAAAGGTTTTGGATGCAAAAGACTCGAACTAACTGAGTCTTTCTGACATGGTCCTTGTGCTTCATTGCTCTACTCTTTTGTGACCATTGTTCTTCGGTTTTTGTATTTCTTTTGTTCTAGGACTTGCATTGCATTACATTCATGCATTTCATTCTAGGATTTATTGGTTTTCTTTTTTATAAAAAAAAAAAAAAAAAAAAAAAAAAAAAAAAAAAAAAAAAAAGGAAAGAAAAGGAGAAAGCAAAAATTATGTTAGACACTTTTTTTCTTGATTTTTGAAAAACAAGGTTGGTCTATCTTTTGACACATGTCATGTTCTGTGTACCTTGTTTAATGTTGATGAGCTTAAATATTGCACTTGACTAGTTAAAGCTTTGTAGTGCATGTTGTGTGGGAAAGATGTTTGTGGTTTTTAATCACTTTGTCTTGATCTTGAAGTCACATGTTATTTGACTGTCGGACTTGATCCTTTTGAGAAAGGCATAAATAACCATCTCACCACTGTTCACTAGTCAATCATGAACACCTTAGTGCAAATCATAAGATTTTGTGCTCGAGAAAGTGTAGCACATGCACAAAAAGAACATAAGGTGTAGCCTCTTTAAATGCTTAAATGCTTAATGCTTAAAATTGGTGTGTACTATTAGGCTTGATGCCATTTCACATAATCTAATCTGGTGTGTACTTTTAGGCTTTATGCCAAATTTCACCTAAATAATGGGGCAAAAATACAAGAAACTTACATGATTGCAAGCTTTTGTTCTAGGAGATGTGGGAGTTATAGGATGTAACTCTTTAGGTGATAGTCTCTTTTAAATTCTATGTGATGAATTGTGTAGACTTTGTGTTTGATTGCTATTCACATATCACCTCACATGTATCTCAAGTTTTTGCTAGTATCACACACTACACAAGTTACTCTTTGTTAAACACTGTACATGCTAGTGTGTGTGCTTTTGGTCTGACCAACCAAGTTTGAAATTATCTTGGGATTTGTGCACAACATATTTATTGCTTGAGAAAATTCAAAGGAAGAATAATTGAAACTTGTTTTTGAGAAAATTGGGTTTAAAATTTTGGGTTTTTGAAAAAGCATTCTATCTCATACTCATGCATTTTATTTATGTAATTTAATGCTTTGAGGAGTTGTTTTTCAAAATTTGGTTTGTCTTTCAAAACTGTGTTTTTTTTTTTTTCAAAATTTAGTGAGCCTCTGCCCATTTCGATCGATCCAGTCTGATTTTCGATCAATCGAAAAAGTGCTTTCATTTGTCTCAAAATGACTGTGTGTTTCGATCAATCGAATCTGATTTTCGATCGATCGAACATCGTGAAAAAGCTTTTTAAAAGGTTCTTTTCTGACTTTTTCAAAGTTTCTATTCAAACTTTTCAAACTTTTTCTTCTCTCTCTCCGCGTTGGCAAGGCTCCACATAGGGATTTTTGTCGTTTTCCTCCGTTCTTTTTGCAAAATCTCTCTCTCCTCAAGTCGGTAAGACCCTTGTGCCCTTCCTTTTGAATTTATTTTCATCTTTTCATGCATAAATCCATGCATTTAAGGGCGTTTTTCGCACTTTGCCATTTTTGGGATTTTCTGTTGATTCAAGCCTTATTTTATGAAATTGATCATTGGGTTTTTGTGGGGACACTTCATAAACATGATTCTTACCTGTTAATTTGATCAAATTTGAGTTTGGTGAAAAATTGAAAAATCTAGGGTTTGTTCTTGATCCGAATTGGGGTTTTTGTTAAATTGGGAAGAATTTGATGAAATTGACTTGTTGTGTAGTTGTAATTAAGCATTATAATCTATGTAATGTGTTTTATAATGCTCAATTCATCATTTTGGTAAAAATTTCAACAAGTGGTTTTCAATTTTTGGGATTTTTGATAAAAATTCCATGTTCAAGCCAATTTTGTCAATTCAATCTCAATTGAACTTATTTGTTTACTGCATTAGATCATGCATCACAACATTATTAATGTTCATGCATCATATAGATTTTTGTTCTATAGTTTTTATTGTGCTAATTTGCAGTCTGCCCTTGGTTCTGTTTTCTCTTGTTCTTTTGGTTTTTCACTTTGTGTCTATGTCCTTTCCTTAGCACTATGCCAAGGAAGACTAGAGCCCGTAGGAATGTTCCCTCACCTTCTCCTTCACCCCCTCCATCCTATGACCGTGAGAAGTTTTCGAGTGAGAAAAACCAAGAGATTTATGAGACGCTGAATGTTAGGAGAAAGATTTGGGCTGAGCGTTCTGTTCACTTAGATGAACTTGATCCTGCCATTAGGGCAAACTTTGAGCGTAGGGGCTGGTTACCCTTGGTGGATGTTTCTGATCCTCCTTCACCTTCTGCCTTGATTAGAGAGTTATATTCGAACATCTCTATCCGCATCTATGATTCCAACACTCTAGTTAAGAGTTGGATACGAGGCGTAGAGTACTCCATTACTCCTCAGGTAGTGGCTGATGCTCTAGGGGTACCATTGGTTCGACATCCTGTCTATCCATATGACGTGTCTCCCGAGATTAGTGATGTCTTGTCTTACATCACTGGGACTACTGTCCAGTGGGGTTCTGATCCTCGGATCACTTCTGCTGAGCTCTCTGGGTTACACTATCTCTTCTTAAGGATAGCGTGTCATTCTATCTGGCCCATTTCCCATGTTCACACCATTCCTCTTAAGAGGTGTGTATTTTTGTACGCTCTGGTTGCTGATGCTCCTATTAGTTTTCCCCATCTTTTTCTTCGTTCTTTGAACGATGTTTATAGGAGTTCATCTTCTGCTCATGCTCTTGTACATCCTATTTTCATTCATAGGATTCTCCTTTATCTTGATCTTGGTGGCTTCCCTTCCTCTGAGCCCGTTCATGTTATTGCTCCTATAGGTGCGTCTTTTCTTAGACAAAGGGCTGCTCATCTTCGAGCTGGTTCTAAACACCCTAGGTCTGAGTCCTCTAGTAGCGCACCTCCTCCTTCTTCTTCTGCAGGTCTTGCTGGTGAGGATGTTCCTGATCCAGTTGGTGATGATGCTGCTACTGCTGATGTTCCTCCACCTCCTTCGGCCGACTTCGATGTTCGTCGTACTTTGGAGGCTGTCATGACCGTTCAGGCGGCTCATGGTCAGATTTTGGTGGACTTGCTAGATGAGTTTCGTGCTCTACGAGCTGACTTGGCGCGTCTTCATTCACCCTCACCACCTCCTTTTGATGGCGACTTGTGATTGCCCTTTGGCATTCCGTCACAAAAAGGGGGAATGGTATTCTTGACTTGTAGAGGGGTTTTCGTAGTTAGGGGGAGACTTTTGTTTTTGAGGAGCTTGTGGAGTTTTTTAGATTGTATCTAGGTGCTTCACTTTGTATATCATTTTTGGGGATATTCATGTTAGGGGGAGTAACATTGATTGATATACATGTTATTTTTGTTGATTCTTGTTGCTTTGTGATTCACTGCTTATTGATTTGTATTTATGAGTTGATCTTTCATATGTCTTTATTTTGTGTTGTGTGAATCTTACAAGAATGTTATACCTGTTGTTTTACTCTTTTCTGTCACACATGCGTTTATGCGTTTGTTGAGTATTTCAGGAATATACAGGTTGATTCAACTAAGCTGCTGTCTACACTTGCAACTGATGGATAGTAGTTAGGCTGAATTTGATTTTATGAGCATTATCTTTGTAAAAGACTTTTTACTTGTAAAACTTTGAGCTTTTAATTATGATTTTGTCACCGATTGCCAAAGGGGGAGTTTGTTAGGTTCTAAGGTCTTAGGATTTTATGTATTTAGAACTCTAATTTGTAATGTTGGCAAACCATGATCAAAACATTGTATTTAGTCTTGTTTAAGCTTGCTCAAAGTTGGTTTATTATTGTACAGTTGGAATCGAGTGGCTGCAGAAGTACTTGGGACTTTTGGCCTGGCTCGATCGATCGAAGAATAGACTCGATCGATCGAAAATCGCACAGGTTGATTATTCTGCAGAATTTCCAACTCAGCCCTACTTCATTAAACGTTTAGGGTTTTATGTTTTTACCCTAGGTATATAAACAAAACCCTAGCCACGTTTTTGAAGGTTGTCCATATTGTTTTGTTGCTCATATTTGCTGTTTATGTGAATCTCTTGTGAGATCTTTGAGGAGCTTTCCTTCACATAAACTTAGGGTTGTCAATATCTTGATGATCAACATAGTTGCAACCATTGGAACTTAAAAGAAAAGCAAGCGGGGAGCTTGTAGCTGATTGAGGAATTCAAGAAAGAAGTAGTCCGTGGATTCGGAGCCTGCGCGTGGTCGTGTCAGGAAGTTCTACTGGTGGGTAGCATTAGGAAGTCGAGCGGGGAGCTTGTAGTCCTTTTGTAAGAACTTCAATTCTTTCATAGTGAATTATGTTATGCCTTGAGGATCGGTGGGTCAAATCCTCCCCAGGTTTTTACCGTGTGGTTTCCTGGGTGATCATATCTTGTGTTATTTATTTTCCGCTGTTTTATATTCTTGATATGATTGTTTGGATTGTTTTAAACTAGAATTGCTTAATTTGACTAAGTAACAACTTGGCTAATTAATCTAGGCTACGCAATCTAGTTGTTTAAGGGGTCTAAATTTCCATCAATATATATAAAAGCCAAAAAGTATGGATTGAAACTGAACTAAACTCAATGCTTTTGAGTGAATAGACCATTGTCCAATTGGTCTATTCAAAACCAATTTCCAACATCACAAGTATAATGCCTACAAATATTGAAATCGAATAAAGGAACACAATTTCTACTAATCAACAAGTTTCATTCACATTTGCAAGAAATTAAAAACACTCCCAATATTAATTTAAACCACCTTATAGCACCATGCATGCCACCCGCTTGCTCCAACACAACAACCCACCACAAAACCAATTTCCAACATCACAAGTATATATAGAGTTTTATAAGTTTTTAACTAGAATATACTTACTTTACTCGAGCTAAGTTTACAACTTTCAGAAAAAATCCAAAGTTAACTTGTGTTCTTCACCTTGTTCCTCACAATTTCTTCAGCCACAAAAGAGAGAGAGCTAGAGATAAAAGAAAGATAACTTAATCATCATGGATCAAGTCAAGAAGCTGTCAGCAAAAGCAAATGGGTCTACAAATAAGATACAGAAATTAGGAAAAGCGATCCTTTGTGCTTCTAAAGCTTATGCCTACTGAAATAAAAATAAAATGAGTGAAATAGGTCCAGTATCTTATCTATTCATCTCCCTAAGTTCATTACATTGGTTTATGTTTAAGGTGAGAATCTCCATTAGATCTGCTAAACAGTAAATTCAACCAATTTTTGTGTCCTTCAACAATGCAGTGTGTAGAGGGCACAAAATACTTCCTTCCCACCCTATTTATTTCCTATTAGAAACGCAACTTTTGTTCCATTCTGGAATGAACTTCAGACACTTTGACAATCAGGTGGCTTTCAATAATGCTGCTTTATAGATATTATAATAATTAGACAAATAATGTATGATGATGAACATGCAAGTCATCCAGTTGCAACCCACTTGCTTTATGAATTTAAAGACTCTAAGCATCTAATTATAAACATATTTCAAAAGATCAGAATCCAAAAAATCATTAAATTCCTAGGTATTCAGCTGGTATTTTTTTCCTTTGTTAGGAACAAATGAAGAAATTAATAGGACAATGTTGGAGTTGTACAAATGTTAACCCTCTCCATCCATGTTTTTGGACCCTACATGGTATCCCCCAGCACAATGTTCATATAGTTAGGAAATGTAGGAACTAAGATCTTAGAGCTATAACATTAATAACATAGTCATTGCATAGTAATTTTTGCATTGCCAATCTAATTTTTAAATGAATGCTTCAAAGATAGATGCAATGCCTAGTCCACATTTCTAGAACTTCTAAACCCTTTGCTTGTTTCCCAACAAAACCAATGAATGCTTCACAAATCACACTCTCTGGTTCACAAAATTAAATATCACCCAAAACCCATTAAAACCAATGAATTACCCACTTTTTTTTCTTTTCCCATACTTTCTCAGCAACCAAACACAATATAATTTAACAAAAAAAAAAATAAGGTTTCATCATCAAGGTAATATTATCAAACAAAACAAAAACAAAAATGAAAAAGCAAAAGAGAGAGAGACCAGTTAGAGAGAAAGACCAAAGAAACTCAAGCGTTGCCGGAAGCGTCGCCGGATGAAGCGTCGCGAACTGAAGGATGAAGCGCTGCAAACTGAAGGATGAAGCGTCACCAATGGCGAGCTGTATTGTCGCAACGGCGAGCCGAATTGTCGCAACGGCGAGCTTAATCGGCGATGGTTAGCTGAATCATTGCAACGGCGAGCCGAATCGTCGCAACGACGAGCATAATCGGCAACGGCGAGATGATTCGTTGCAACGGCGAGTTGAAGCGTCGCCGTTGAGCTTAATCGGCTACGGTTGGCTCTTAACGGAGCTTCATCAGCAACGGTTGGCAACGGCTGAGCTTAATTGGCGACGGTGGTTTAGGTTTGGGAGCTCAACGGTGACGGCTGAGGGAGCTCAACGGCGATGGTTTGGGTTTGGGAGCTCAACGACGACGGTTGAGAGAGCTCAACGACAACGGCTGAGAGAGCTCAATGGCGACGGTTTGGGTTTGGAAGCTCAACGGCGATGGCTGAGGGAGCTCAACGGCAACGATTTGGGTTTGGGAGCTTAACGGCGACGACTGAAAGAGCTCAACGGCGACGGCTGAGGGAGCTCAACAGCGACGGTGGTTTGGTTTGGGAGCTCAACGGCGACGATTTGGGATCTCAACGTTTGGGTTTTTTATTTTTTTGACCGAAATGGCTTAGAGAGTTTTGGGCAGTGAAGTGTTTGTGGCTCAAAGAGTTTTGACCCATTAAACAAGACCGAAATGGCTAAGAGAGGGCTGGGTATTGAAATTTGGCTTTTAAGTCTTTAGTGACAAATTCCAGTTTCGTCACTAAAGACTGGGCTTTGTTACTATTTTTAGAGACGAAATTCATATTTCGTCACTAAATCATACTTTTAGTGACGAACTGTGATTTCATCACTGAAAACACATAAGTGCAAAACTATTATTATTTTTAGTGACGAATATTTTTCGTCACTAATTCTTCCTTATAGTGACGAAAGGATTTTCGTCACTAATTCTATCCACAATAATACCTACAGTGACGAAATATTTCGTCACTAAAAATTTCAACTTTTAGCGACGAAATATTTCATCACTATAGATTAATTAAACTGGCGCCAAACTTTCCCTCCACTGGCGCCCATTTTTCAGATCACAATAGCGACGAAATTTATTTTTCGTCACTAAATGTTATAATTTTTTTCATTGTTAGTGACGAAATTTATATTTCGTCACTAAAGCTGTATTTTTAGCGACGAAAAATATTTCCTCACTAATTTTCGTCACTAAAAATACATTTTGTTGTAGTGTTATTTCTAAATGTGGGATTTGAAGAAATTTTACCTATTTTGTAGTATTACATAAAGCCCAATTCGTGGAAATGCAAATCGAAACATATGGAAAGAATAGAAAGTAGTTTTTTTTTTTGGGATCAAGAAATGGATGTGTGAATATATATATATATGGAGACTATAGAGATAATTAGTTGGTTGATAAATCTTTAATTTGCAAATAATTTGGAGGCCATGCTTAGCAAGTTGTTATATTTAAAGTTGTTTTAATATGTGGTTAAATGGTATCCTTTATTTTGAAGCAAACTGGCTGTGTTAGATAGTGATTATTTAGAGTTTTGTTGTTACATTTGAATTATGCATCAATTCATAATTTTTGTGCTACTATTTAAACCCCTACTTTAAACTTGGATAAATTTCATAGTGTTACATGTGCACAAATAGTTTGATAAAATTCTTAAGTGATGTTTCATTGGCCTTTTTTAAAAATGGCATTTTTCATACAATATAACAAAAGTTGCCAACAAATTCTTTTTATTTGGATTATGTTTCTCCAACTTAAAATGAATTACTGGCTTCTATGGATGGCACCTATTCTTTGAACTTGATTTTAGGTTTCTTTTGATTCTATTCTTTTAGAAAACATATACATTCTCCAATTGTAAGTTTTGGTTTGGTTGACAGATATTGAATTGGCAAGCAAGCAGAAGCTACCTTTAATAGTTTTAAGGTTGGTAATTAAAGTCATTCATTAACCTAGCAGATGTTCAGGATTGTGTTTGGTTCTAAACAAGTGCTTTCTCTCTTTACTATTTGATGAATTTTTTTAAAAAAAATTAAAATTTTTATTTTATTTTATTTATCTTGGGTCTCATACTGTTTTTCTCATTGTTTAATCAAAATGCAGAAATTCAATTTAATTCAAGGTTATCAAAGCTGTTGGTCAATATCCTGTACTCATGGGCCTATCTGTTGGGAACTTAATTGCTTGATGAGATGAAATGGTAAGTGTTTTTTCTTGAATCGTCTTTTTGGGTTGCTTTGAATTAATCTATTCTATAGGTGTTCTTTTGGTGTTGTATAACATATGCTCGATGAAATCTCTTTTAAATTTGATGTGAAATCTTTCCATTCAAAGTTTTTTCCCCTCCTCATGTTGTGATAAATCTAAGTAGCTATACTATGGTTGTAAAAAATTAATTTTTCTATGCAAATGATTAATTTGGTTATAATAGAAATTTCCCAAATATATTTATTTAAATAAAAAATTAATTTGATTGTAGACAACTTAACTACTTTTATGACTCCATGAATTGACTAATATGTCATTTACTATGATATACAACAAATTTTGTGCATATTGTTTATAGGTTTAATTTTCTTTCTTGCTTGCTTTGCACTTCCTACGAATGGTTAAAAAAAAAAATTTCATTGCTTGCTTTGACTAATTTTGCTTATTGTTGATTTCATCAAAGAGCAATATTACCAACAAAATAAAGAAAAAAAGAGAAAGGGAGAATTGAGGCTGTGGGTCATAATAGGTAGGCTTTTTATTTTTTTAAATGTATTGTTCTGATTTTATGAGATTGTTATGCCCCTTTGTAAATTATTAGCCATTTGCTTTAACCTCTAAATTTGGAATGATGTCCTAGGACTATATAATGGTTGTTGGAGCTTCAAAGCCAACTGCAGTGGCTGATGCTGATAGGTTTTCCAGTATGAAAAGGTAGAATATTGGTGAGTTTTATTTAGTTTCAATTTATTTATAATGTATAAATTGTGTTTCACATCTCCGACCTTATGAAGTTTGACGAGTCCAAACAAGTTCCTATAAGTACACTTTGGTGAGATTTTTTTATCTTCAAAGAATTGGCATAACAATTATCATGAAATTTATAGCATAAGAACTATAAAGCAATCTGCTATAAATAGCCATGAATTTTGATTGGGTAAAATACTATTTTGGTCCCTAAACTTTGACAAAAATTTATTTTTCGTCCCTAAACTTTAAAAAGTTATTTTTTTCATCCCTAAACTTTGTATAGAGTTTTTTTAATAGTTTAGAGACAAAAATAGGGAAAAAGGAACTAGTTTCAATCATTTAGGGATGAAAAGTAAAGTTTAAGGACATAAATAAAACATTTTCAATAATTTAGGGATGAAAAAGAACTTTTCAATAGTTTTGGGACGAAAAATGAACTCCTTAAAGTTCAAGGATGAAAAACAAACTTTTGATACAGTTTAGGGATCAAAATAGTATTTTACCCATTTTGATTCTATATATCTATTATACCAAGCAATGATTGATGCTTTTGAATGCTTCAGATTCTATCCACAATTTGTTTAGTTTTCATGGATAATCTATTGTTTCAGGTTTAGGTTATTTATGATACTCAGATTCAAAGTTTGAACTTTTTGATTAAGTTTACTGTAAATGATTGCATCATTGTGGTGTCCTTCATTGCTTTGAGAAGTAAATTTTGACTTGAACGAATAAGATGAACTAAAGTATATATGAATGAAATAAGATGCATGTGGCTGTGTTGTCAATTTCCATTACTCGTATTCTATACCATATATAAACTCTACAATGACGTAGCTCTTCATTATAACAAATGGTCTTGGTTGATGAAAGTGAAAAATCACTGTAGACAAAAATCGAAACTGCTATCTTTATTTTGAACTCATATGTGCTCAATTAGGATTGATATATATTGGTCATGGTGAGAAAAGAAAACAAAACTTATTTTTTATTTTGCACACATGCATGCAATGAATACATGAACAGGATGGCTTCAATTAGTTTGCCAGATAATGTCTTCCAACTCTTTTTCACATTGCTTCACAAAATTAACATCTCATGCTGATGGTGTTTGATGATGTGTAAGGATATAAGATGTTGAAACATAAGAAACTCTAGGATCTTTTGTTTTTGGTTTTGCATAGTAAGAGCATGCAATTACAAAAGGCAAAACCCACCCACACTCCAAAAGGAGAAAAAAAGGGCACTTAGATTTGGGCAAAAGTGACTTTTATTTACCCGAAATCATTGGCTGAAACTATTTCATTTAAAATTGTTCATATGCAGGTTTAAAGAAAAGAGATGGGACTCTAAAAGGAGGATGCTTGGGTGAAGATTGTTAGGTGAATGATCTCCAAAATCATATAAGTGTAGAATATATTTATATAATGAGGTTTATTTATATGTAATAATTTATAATAGAAAATAACGTTAATTTATATGTAATATGAAGTTGTATAGATTTGTTGGTGCAAAAATGAATGTAGATTTTGCATAAAATTCTCTCATTGCCTTGATTTTTTTTATTAAAAAAAATACTATCTTTATTTTTATGTTGTATTCTCTTTTTTCTTTTAGTTTATTTTTGCTAGGCTAATTAGGCTCTTATTGATATTTGATTTCCTTTAAGCTCATATTCCATGTTAATTAGAATTTAGAGGTGCATGTTTAAGAAGAATAAAAAGAATAGATGGGATTCTAGAATGGTATTTATCTTAAAATTTGAAAATCCTTTATTTTTTATGATGGCATAATAGTGTTTTAGGTCTGACTACAGTAGATAGTATGCTTGATCTTAAGAAGTCACAATTATTATTATTTAGACTTTAACAGTATCAAATTGGTCTCTTCAATTTTTGGGAAATTATTCTAAAATCCTTTCTAAGCATTTAGATTCATTTATATTAATTTATCTTTAATGCAGTCATACATTTGTTTTATCTTTGTTATTATAAATATAAGTGATTTTACATTTAACTATCTCGTGCATCGCACGGGTTAGCGACTAGTATTTTTTTTTTTGAAAGGGAAATGACATTCATTCATTTATAAAAGGCAAGCATCTTGATACAATTGTTCAATGACTAGAGGAGGGGAATCCTCTATCCAATACAAATCCTCAATACTAGTTCTAGCATGTTGCGCTAACACATGAGCCACCTTATTACCACTACGCCTTGTGTGAGAAATAGATACCCATTGTAGACCCCTAATAAGATGTTTAATATCTTCCACGACATTCCCCAGCAGAGATATGTTGGCTTCTTGCGATGAAATAGCTTGCATTACATTAACATTGTCTCCCTCAAGAACCAACCTGGAAAAACCTGAGTCAATAGCAAATTCAATAGCCTTTCGACATGCTAATAGCTCACCTTCCTCACTACTATGTACTGCTGGCCCTCTTGTGGACATGGCTGCCATGACTTCACCCTTGTAGTTACGGATTATAACCCCAACATCGGTTCTGTTCAACTCAGAAAAAATTGCTGCATCAAAGTTCAGCTTAAAAGCCAATTCTGGAGGTGGTTCCCAAACTGTCCTACTGTTCTGCATAACCGGTTCTGCATAAAGTTGCTGTTGAGCATGTTTGTACTCTTCTAGATACTCTGCTGCTCTCTGATTAATAGTATTGGGAATTTAACCAAAATTCCAACCTGTGAGAAACAAAAAAATAGAGAAAACACACGTCAAAGAAAAATAATCACACGCACAAGACAGTATTTACGTGGTTCGGCAATTTGCCTACGTCCACGGAGTTGCAGGGATTTCACTATTATCAGGGAAAAATACAAAGTGCGGCTACAATGTTTTTCTCTCTCTCTAAAAACACAACAACAGTAGTAGTCACAAAACCCTAATCACCAAAAACGACTTTTATATCCTGCACACAGGATTCACAATGGGCTACAAAACGGGCCAAAATATTATTCATAAAACTAGGCTCCACAAAGCCTAACAAATCTCCCACTTGGAGACTAGTTCAATCATCAACATTAGCCGCTATCCTCCAAAAAAAATCTCTCATCCCTATAACTCATCCTCCTATCCTCAAGCTAGAAGGCCAACTGAAGCTGAACACATCTTCAGCTTCTCAATAATGACACCCTTAGTCAATATGTTTGCGGGGTTCTTAGATCCACATATCTTCTCAAGTATTACCAGCTTATCTTCAACAAGGTACCAAATAAAGTGGTATTTTGTCTGTATATGTTTCGACTTTGAATGAAAAGTCGAATTTTTAGCAAGAAAAATTGCATTCTGATTATCACTGTGTAGAATGCCCATCTCCTGCTTCTTACCCAATTCATCTAAGAAACCATGTAGCCAAATCATCTCCTTTCCAGCTTCAGTTGCTGCAACATACTCAGCTTCTGTAGTAGACAAAGTAATAATCTTTTGTAAATTTGAAGTCCAGGATATAGCTGTACCACCCAAAGTAAATACAAACCCAGTAGTATTCTTTCTGCTATCAATATCACCAGCAAAATCAGCATCTACATAATCCTGCAGTTTCAAACTTGCACCTGTGAAGTAAAGACATGTATCTGATGTACCCTTCAGATATCTCAGAATCCACTTGACTGCCTCCCAATGCTGCTTTCTAGGCCTACTCATGAATCTACTCACAACTCCCACTGCATGTGCAATGTCTGGCCTTGTACACACCATAGCATACATCAAGCTGCCAATAGCTGAGGCATAGGGCACCTTTCTCATATGGTCCCTTTCTTCTTCTGTCTTCGATGACTGTTCTTTGCTTAGTTTGAAATGATTACCTAAGGGTGTGTTCACTGGTTTAGCTTCATTCATGTTGAACCTGCTGAGAACTTTCTTCACATACTCTGATTGTGAAAGCTTCAATGTACCATTAGCCTTGTCTCTAATAATTCTCATACCAAGGATTTGCTTTGCAGCTCCCAAATCCTTCATTGCAAACTGTTTTGACAATTGCTTCTTCAGATTATTAATCTCCTCAATGCTAGACCCTGCAATGAGCATATCATCCACGTACAATAGTAAAATGATATAAGAATTGTCAAAGAATTTAACATAGCAACAATGATCAGCTTCACATCTCTTGAACCCAATTTTATGCATAAAATTGTCAAATTTCTTGTACCACTGTCTAGGAGCTTGTTTTAGGCCATACAAGCTCTTTCTCAGTTTGCAGACTAGATTCTCTTGTCCCTGAACAATGAACCCTTCTGGCTGAATCATGTAAAGGTCTTCCTCCAAATCACCATGAAGGAATGCCGTCTTCACATCTAACTGCTCAAGATGTAAGTTTTCTGCAGCCACCATTCCCAGTACCAGTCTAATTGTTGACATCTTCACAACTGGAGAAAATATCTCTGTGTAGTCAATGCCCTCTTTCTGCTGGAACCCTTTAACAACCAATCTGGCCTTGTAACGTTTGCTACCATCATGCTCATTCTTTATTCTGTATACCCACTTGTTGTGCAAAACCTTCTTTCCTACTGGCAATTTAATCAATTCCCATGTCTGATTCCCCAACAAGGAATCCATCTCATCCTTCATGGCTAACTCCCACTTGCTTGAATTTTCATCTTGCAAGGCTTCATCATAACACTCTGGCTCACCACCATCAGTCAATAGTAGATAATTTAAAGCGGGTGAATAACGCTGTGGAGGTCTAATGTTCCTGGAAGATCTGCGGACTTCAGCTACAGGTGTACTCTGATCTACCTGTGAATCTGCATTCTCCTTATTTTCTTCACCCTTTTTCTGGACAGTACTTTCAGTCAATCCATCTAAGTTGACAAAATCAGATTTCTTTTGATCTATCTCTGCAATATCTAATACTACAGTTGACCTGTCCTTGTACATAACCTGTTCATTAAATATCACATTTCTACTTCTGATGATTTTCCTGTTTTGTTCATCCCAAAACCTATAGCCAAATTTCTCATCACCATAGCCAATGAAAAAACATATTTTAGACTTAGCATCAAGTTTACTACGAGCATCAGAATCAATATGAACATAAGAAACACAACCAAAAACTTTTAAATGGGAAAATTTTACCTCTTTACCGCTCCAAACCTCCTCAGGAAGTTTGAACTCCATGGGAACTGATGGCCCTCAGTTTATCAGGTAAGCTGCAGTGCTAACAGCATCAGCCCAGAAAGTTTTTGGTAGTCCAGCATGCAACCTCATACTTCTCGCATGCTCATTGAGAGTTTTGTTCATGCGCTCAGCCACACCATTCTACTATGGTGTCCCAGGAATGGTCTTCTCCATCCTAATTCCTTGTGCAGCATAATACTCACTGAACCCTCCATCTATGTACTCTCCTCCATTATTTGACCTCAAACATTTTACTTTCAAACCTGTTTCTGTCTCAACCATAGCCTTCCACTTCTTAAAAGTTTCAAATACGTCAGATTTATTTTTCAGAAAATAAACCCATACCTTTCTGCTTGAGTCATCAATGAAAGTGATGTAGTACCTTGAATCTCCAAGGATGCAACCGGAGAAGACCCCCACAAATCAGTGTGTACTAACTCCAATTTTTCAGCCTTCGGTGTCCTGCCAGTTTTCAAGAAGCTCACATTTTTCTGCTTTCCTAAGATGCAGCTTTCACACATGTCAAAATCAATGGACTTCAATTCTGGTAGTTTTCCTTTTGACAGCAGCATCTTCATCCCTTTCTCACTCATGTGACCAAGTCTGCGGTGCCATAGGCTTGTATCAGTACTTGCATCAGCAACTGCAATTGTGTCTCTTGGACTTGAGGTCATATAGAGAGTGCCAGTCTTCTTTCCACGAGCCAATACTCTAGCTCCCTTTGTAACCTTCCAAGTACCACCAACAAATAGTATTGCATGCCCTTCATCATCAAGTTGTCCAACAGAAATCAGATTCCTCCTCAGGTCAAGAATATGTCGAACCTTCTCCAGTAACCAAACAGACCCATTGGGTAACAATATCCGGACATCTCCCATACCCATAACATCCAGGGCTGAACCATCAGCCAAATACACCTTACCAAAATCACCTGCAGCATAGTTCTGTATGATTTCTCGGTGTGGAGTGGTATGAAACGAGGCTCCTGAATCCAAAACCCAATCATCAAGTGGACTGTCTACTGCAAGAAGTAATGCATCCTGTACCTCTTTTGTTACAGCATTAGCAGAATCATCTTCATTCTTCTTCTTAGGACTTTTGCATTGGTTCCTAAAGTGACCTATTTTCCCACAGTTCCAGCATTGTACTTGTTGGCCTGATCTAGACTTACTTCTGTTCCGATTAAAATTTCTTGATTTTGATCTGCCCTGATTTGAATTTCTGTTATTACCTCTGCCTCTTGTCTCAAGGTTTAGGGCAGAACCAGATCCTGAGGTTTCACCTGCATCTTTTCTGCGAATCTCCTCAGCCAGAATTAAATCTCGTATATCATTGTACTTGAGTTTTTCCTTTCCTATAGAATTGCTTATTGCCATCCTCATTGCCTCCCAACTGTTTGGCAAAGAAGCCAAAACGATCAGAGCACGAATCTCATCATCAAAATCAATTTCTACAGACGACAATTGATTTGTGATAGTGTTAAATTCATTCAGATGTTGTGCTACTGATGCGTTCTCTGCCATCTTCAGATTAAACAGTTTCTTCATTAGATGCACCTTGTTATTTGCTGATGACTTTTCATACATACCAGACAAAGCCTTCATCAGATCTGCTGTGGTCTTCTCCTTTACAACATTGTGTGCAACAGACCTAGACAGAGTTAACCTGATAACTCCCAGTACCTGTCTGTCAAGAAGAGCCCATTCCTCAGCCTTCATAGCCTCAGGTTTTTCCCCTAGAAGCGGCAGATGCAGCTTCCTCCCATAAAGGTAATCCTCGATTTGCATCCTCCAAAATCCAAAGTCTGTGCCATCGAACTTTTCTATTCCAGACGCCTTTCCTGCTTCCTCTGCCATTGCTCTCACTCAAACCTAACCCTAGGCTCTGATACCAGTTATTGGGAATTTAACCAAAATTCCAACCTGTGAGAAACAAAAAAATAGAGAAAACACGCGTCAAAGAAAAATAATCACACACACTGGACAGTATTTACGTGGTTCGGCAATTTGCCTACGTCCACGGAGTTGCAGGGATTTCACTATTATCAGGGAAAAATACAAAGTGCGGCTACAGTGTTTTTCTCTCTCTCTAAAAACACAACAACAGTAGTAGTCACAAAACCCTAATCACAAAAGCGGCTTTTATATCCTGTTTACAGGGTTACAATGGGCTACAAAACGGGCCAAAAATAAACTAGGCTCCACAAAGCCCAACACCGATAGAGTAATGAATCAGTTTCTTGGATCATTCTCCACCCTTGCTTGGCTAGCATGGCTAGATTAAATGCTCTAAGATCACGAAAGCCCATTCCACCTTCTTTCTTTAAGGTTGACAGCTTATCCCAACTTCTCCAATGAATTTTTCTTTCATTCCCAACTTGTCCCCACCAAAACTTCGCACATAAAGCATCCAGTTCATCACATAATTTCATTGGGATTTGAAATACACTCATCGTATAAGTGGGAATAGATTGAGCCACCGCTTTTATGAGAATTTCTTTACCAGCTCTAGATAGAAGCATACCTTTCCAACCTTGTAATTTTTTCCACACTCTATCCTTTAAAAAGGAAAAAGTATGGTATTTGGCTCGCCCAATTAGAGTTGGTAGCCCCAAATATGATTCTAACCGGTCAACCTCCCTGACACCCAAGATCCCCAGCATATCCTGTTTCTGACTATATATTGTATTGCTACTGAAATACACTGAAGACTTCTCCAAATTGATACTCTGACCCGATGCATGTGCATAAAGTTGAAGGATCTCATTAATGGTCTCAGCTTCAGTTTGAGTTGCCTGGAAAAATGACAAAAAATCATCTACAAAAAGGAGATTAGAAATTTTGGGTGCCCTTCTACTAATTGACACTCCCTTAATGCTTCCATCTACTTCAGCCTTTGCCAGTAGAGAAGTGAATCCCTCTGCACACAAAAGAAACAAATACGGTGAGAGAGGATCCCTTTGCCGGATTCCCCTAGATGGAATAATATTGCCATATGGTCTTCCATTCACAAGAATAGAAAAGGATGGTGTAGTAATGCAACTCATCACCCTTTCTATCCACACATCTGGGAAGCCCAACTTCTGCATGATGCCTTGTAAAAATTGTCATTCAACTTTGTCATAGACTTTGTTGATATCAAGCCTCAAAGCCATAGAGCCTTTTTTACCCTTCTTCCTAGAGTGCATAGTATGCAATGTCTCTTAGGCAACCAATACATTGTCTGTAATTAGCCGTCCCAGAACAAAAGCACTTTGACTGGAAGAAATTACATGGGGTAACACCTACTTCAATCTGTTTGCAAGCACTTTTGAAATGATTTTATAAATCACATTACATAAACTAATTGGTCTAAACTCTGACATTTTTTCCGGATTTTTAACTTAAGGTATTAAAACAATGTTTGTATGATTTAACTAATGAATCATACAATGAATTTAACTAATATACCCACCTAATTGGGAAAATTTAACTAAAACAAGTATTGGATAATTACTCTGTCTCTAACTAGGAAAATTTTCTAAATAGCATAATTTTAGAAAAAATGTGCTAAATAGCACCTGGCCAAAATTATTTAATTATGTAACACTTTTTTGGAACTTGAGTTTGCTAAACTCAAGTTTCACTTGGAACTCGAGTTTGACAAACTTGAGTTCCAAAAAAAATGTTACATAATTAAATAAGTTTGATCTAGTGCTTTTTTCCTAAATATTTTAAAAAATTATGTTACTTGGCAAAATATGCCTTCCCTAGCTACCCATAATGTTATAGTTATTACTGCTATTGCTTGCCTGCCATTTAGAATGAAGCCACAATTCAAGAAACAAATGTTAAAAACATACAAAGGTATCCTAAACCGCACTTTGCAATAATCAAATTGTAATAGATGCAGTAATCGCTCACTGTGTTTGAAAGCTCGGAAATGTGTTGAAAATACAAGAGCAATTTAGACCCCCAATTAAAGTTACGGCTCGATAGATTTTACACTAACTTAATACTAAGTGTGGAATAGTGTAAATGCAAGCAGATGAACAAATAAGCTACTCTAATCCATAAACCAAGCAACACAACAGTATAATGAAATGTAAGAGAGTAGGGAAGAAATATGCAAACATAGAAAACACCGAGACGTGTTTTCGAAGAGGAAACCGAAGAACTCGGCGAAAAACCTCTCCGCCGCCCTCCAAGCGAAAATCGATCCATTAGACAATCAGTTGGGATACATGGGTTAGCAAGAGACCCTCCAAGCCTAATCTACCCGATGTACCTAAGCCCTCCAAGCTCCTACTCCAACAAAGCTTCTCAGAACCGTATCTTGTCTAGCTCTCTAGATCCCGCAACAAGCTCCATGTTGCATCTGCCATTCCAGGCTTTTTCCAATGCTTCCCAGCAGCACCAAAACATCACTCAACACTCTCAAAGGATGTGGTAAGTGTTTGGGCTATCAACCTCTCAATGGTATGGAAATGGAGAGGGAAGAGTTGAGGAAATACCACAAGCAAGTGTATAGAGAAGAATGGGGATGACAATCTCTAATTCTCAATGTGTTTGGCTAGGGTTTTCTCTCTAAAGCATTCCTCAACATTTGTGGGTAGTGTGGGTATATATAGGATAGGCACAGAAAGTGTGAGTCATTCAGTACAGGCTGGCAAAACAGAATGCCTCGCGGGTGTCTCGTGGGAAGGCCTTACCCGCGAGATACTCGCGAGATACAATTGTCTCCACCTAGCCTGACTCTTCGCATTCCAGCATGTGCAGGGCACATGATTCACTTCACGGGAAGCTAGGTCGCGACATACCCGCGAGAATTCTTCAGCCTTCAAATACTTGAGTCTTCAAACTCTCTCACTATCACACAACCTTTACAGCAAATCCCACAATAGATACAGGGTATAAACGATTGATAATAATTACAATCAAATTTGGCACGGAATAAAAGCCAACAAAATACATAGTTGTAAATAACAACTTTACAATCTCCCCCTTTGGCTATTCCGTGACAAAACCCTAAAACAAACTCTAGACTTAAACGTGAGTTTGGGAACAAAGGCAAAACTCACTCACACCTAATTCTAGATTCTGATAAGCTCTTGAAACATATGAACAAGTATCTCCTGAAACACAACAACACAATAATATTATTTTATGCAGAAAACTTGAAATGCATATGGAGTAAATATAATGTGATCAAGCAAAATGGAATAAAAACAATAGACCATGGCAGGATCAAACAAGCAATTACTATACAAAAGTAATCACTATGCTCATTCACACAAGGAATGAACATCCGGACATGCAAGATGATAAGCTCATTTGAAGAGTATCATTTGCAAATCCAACACTCAACCAATGCAAAATACAAGAAGTATTTGCATCTAGGGAAAATCCTACTAGGGCACAAGAGTGTTCATCACTCAACCAATGTATATAACGTATATGCATCTAGGAACAATCCTACTAGGGCACAAGAGTGATGTACTGAAGTAAAATGTATGACATTAAACATCAGGTACACAAGCATAAAGGCTGCATAAACAAGGTACTGCATATGCATGGCACAAACCATAAAAGCCTACAAATTGCAATAAAACAGACCCGAAAAGCTTACAAAAGCAACATGGGTACAAACAAGTTATGCTACAAAGCATAGAGAATATCACATAATACTGAAATTATACTTAAATAACAACATAGTATCAAAGCTTTAAACGAGAAAGCAGTAAAGTAGTTTAAACATAAAGCAGTTATGGAACTAAAACATAGATTGATTGCCAGCAGTAGACCAATAGTAGACTTCTAGCTTCTTCTCCCCCTATCACTACACTCCCCATGTCAATGACATCATCTCCCCCTTTTTGTCATGGAATAGCTAGTTGTCATTCTCTTCTAGCTTCCGTTGAATTTCATCCATCTGAGTTTCAAGAGATGTTAACTATTTATCAAGATGGGAGTGGTGACAGTACATGATCTTAGTTAGGCCTGAAATCTTGGTACTAATCTCTTGAAGTGCAACCATGATGATGTCGAACTTTTCATCATAGGAATGAGAGGTAGAACTTGAGCTTCCCTGAGGAGCATGATGTTCTTGCTTGACAGACTTCTTGGTGTGACTCATACTTGCTTGAAGAGTACGACCATTAATTGGACTTGGCCTTGAGTGAGGGCGCTCATCTGCAGAGGGACGCACACCTTTGAACTTTAAAACCCGAGAGATGAGACGACAAAACGGAATACAATTCCTTGAGGCAGTTCGGTTAACTGTCTTCGCCAAAATGTGAAAGATGTGAGAGCAAACATCAATTTCCACATCAGATGCTAGATCATGAAGAAATAATGCTCGACCAAGGTTGATGAAGCCGGTGCTTGACAATGGGTAGAGATTGCTACACATGAGCCTTGATTCCGGAGAAAGTGAAGCCACATTGATTGACTTTCCACTGGAAGAGAATTCCAAATCAGCTCCTAATTTTCCCCGAAGTGTGTCTTCATCCGGAAGTTGGCCGGTTTACGTTTAGAATATCAGACAGGTACATAGGAGTTACCGAGAACCACTTTCCTCTAACCCAGCACTTGATCTCTTCTCCTTCTATAATAGCATTGGCATAAAACTCTTTCACCATGTCCTCATAGGCATCTTCAAGATCAGAGAGAAGAAAATTCCAGTCTTTTGTGGCAAACCAGATAGGAATCTTGGTATCTAAAAGAGATGACTGATCAACGGCTCTTTCAGCTAACAAAAGAGCATCTCGAAAGAGGTTCTTATAGGATTCAAAAGCAGCATAAGACCTAAACAAGTTAGGATAAAAAATTCCCGTTGAAAAACGAGCTCTCTTTGGCCTGGGGGAATCATCATCAACATCAATGATCGGCTCTTTCCCTTTGTTACTGCCACCTTTCACAGCTGAAGTCTTGAATGGAGACATCTGTGCAACAGAACACACAAAAAAAAAAACAGGAAACATGTGCACAACACACAAAACAAAACACAGAGCTTGATTAGATTCAAGTTAGTTCAAAACAAAAAGTAAAACTGCAAAGAAACAGGGCATAATCAACTCCAAACAATATGTTGAATGCATAAGCACAATGCAGGAAACTAAGTAACTGTGCATGTGTGTGCATATGTGTGCATGTGCTGATGTGTGTGTGTGCCAAGAGTGTGCAACATGAGCAAAGTGTATGAAACACAAGATCAATGACCAAACCAAGTAAAGTAAGGTCAAACAAGTGAAAGCCCATAACTTGAAATCACTTGATTCGAACTATGCACAAAGATGTCATTCGGACATTTTGTCAAACACCTAGTATGCACAACAACAAATATATCATAAAAAATGCATGAACATGGGGAAATCTTGCCTAAATACACTATAAAATGCCACAAGGGACCAACACAGATGCACAAACATCAAATGGGACACAGCCCAATCAAAGAATTTGGAAAAGTTTCACCCAATTTAGAAAACCAACCCTTTTTCGAAAAAAAATCCCCAAAATTGAAACCCTAACTCAAATTACAGCAAAATCTAAGAAAAACTTGAAGGAAAATGCTTTAGAAGACATACCTTGAAGTTGACAATGCAGAAACGATGCTTGAAATTGATGGGTTTTAGAGAGAAATTGATTTTGGGTTGAAAAGGGTTCGAGAGAGGTTGAGCGAGGGAAATGAGAAAGTTTTGAAAAACTGTCACATCTGCTACATATAAAGTGAAAACACGCGTTTTTCGCGGGTTAGAGAGTAGCGAAACAGTCGCGAGACAGTCGCGAGAATGGCCACTGAAGCACAAAACTTTCGCGAGAAGCACTAGGTCGCGAGACAGTCGCGGTAACTTCTGTCTGAATTTGGAAAAATCCAATTTTTAGCCAAACAGCATTTCGCGAGAAGCTGTTGGTCGCGAGACAGTCGCGATACAGTCGCGAGAGTTTCTGTGTGACATGATGAAAAAATTATTTCCCTCAATCCCTTTTCGCGGGAAGATCTATGTCGCAAGCTTCTCGCGAAACAACCCCTGAACCAGTTTTTGAAGAAACACACAGAAATGCATTTTGAACAAAAACAAAAGACAAGAAAGTATAAAATCACTTTCAAAAACAAATAAAACACTCAAAAATATTTTTGGGTTTGATCAACAAGTTCTTGAGCATACACATCACATTTGAACATATACAATCACACAAATGAGATAGGCATTGATTGAATCAAAGTCTTGTGTGTTGTGTGTGAGTATCAAATGTGAAATAGTCTTTAGACCAGAGCGAAACTTCAATGATCAATTCAATCGAGTCATACACAACTGATACGAAATCAAGTGGACTATCTCCATTATAGAAATGAGTATATATGACCTCCCACACATTGAATACATGACTTAGAAGCTTTTCATTTGGCTTCTGCATAAAGCATAACAATAGATCCATTTTTGGACAAAACATCTCATTTTGAGATTGGTGCTTGAAATTTTTGATATTTCAACATTGAGGATTAACCTTTGGCCTTTTTAAGCACCATACAATTCACATTAAAAGAGTCGCTTTCCCTTTTTCCTAGTCGAATACTAGTATGTGCGATAGGCTTTTGCAGCTCAATATCTCTTTTCATTTGGAGATTTACATTTGGTGAGCTCTTGTTGCAAAAACATAAAAATAAAGTGGGAAGAGATACAGACACAAGTCTATGCAAGTATCAAGACCAACAAGACTATTGACCAATCATTCATGACAAGCTTGAAGATCTATTTTCAACAGTCACACATAGTGTTCAAGATTTCTTCCACATAGAAATGAGTGCATACATAACAAGCCAAGATCATAAATGCACTACGCCATTAGTACGAAGGTACTAGGCCAAACTCACATGTGACATACACAAAACAAGTGATCAAACTTTTGAGATTTTTCAATTTTTATGGGTTTTTGAATTTTTGAACACACCCAAAAACAGAACAAGAAAAGTAAGATCAACAGAAAACAACTGGTACAAACCAAAACAAATAAAAGAAAGACTTCTAGAAACTAAACATGTGGAACCACAACAACAAATATGCAACAAAGAGTAGTATAGGTTCACACAAGAGATAAAGTTCAGGGAATGATACCGACACCGATGGTCTTACGCAAAGATTCAAACTTTGGGCCATCTAGAGGTTTAGTAAATATGTCTGCTTTCTGATTCTCAGTGTTGATGAACTCTAAGTACACAGTCCTTTCCTCCACCAAATCTCGAATGAAATGATACCGAATCTTGATATGTTTTGATTTCGAGTGTTGAACTGGATTCTTTGACAAATTTATGGCACTTGTATTATCACAATATACACACATCGTGTCTTGAGTGATTCCATAATCATGAAGAAGCTTCTTCATCCATAGTAATTGAGCACAGCAACTTGCAGCAGCAATTTATTCAGCTTCGGCTGTTGATAGAGAGACTAAATTTTACTTTTTGCTCATCCATGACACCAAGTTGTTTCCAAGATAAAAACATCCACCGGAAGTACTTTTTCTATCATCAATGCAACCGGCCCAATCAGCATCAGAATATCCGGCTAGGCATTCATTTGAATCTCTTAAGTACCAAATTCCATAATCAGATGTGCCATTTATGTAGCGGATAATTCTTTTGACTGCTGTTAAATGTGACTCTTTGGGGGCTACCTGAAATCGAGCACATACGCTGACACTAAAGGCAATGTCTGGTCTGCTAGCAGTGAGATATAAGAGACTGCCTATCATGCTTCGATAGAGCATTGGATCCACTTCTACACCTGCTGTATCCCGACTTAGCTTTAATGAGGAGCTCATTGGAGTGGAAGTGTGTTTCTTAGAGTCTAAACCAAATCTTTTAACAAGATTTTTGGCATATTTCTCTTGAGATATGAATATCCCATCTTTCCGTTGTCTCACTTGAAGCCCTAGGAAATAGTTCAGCTCCCCCACCATACTCATCTCAAACTCCCTTTTCATTTCTTCGGAGAATTCATGAGCCAAATGATCAATTGTGGATCCAAAAACAATATCATCCACATATACTTAAGCAACTAGGAGAGACTTCTCATCTCTCTTTACAAACAATGTTCGATCAGCTTGGCCTCTTTTGAATCCACGATCCAACAAGTATGTTGTGAGACGATCATACCATGCTCTTGGTGCTTGCTTCAACCCATACAGTGCTTTCTTCAACCTTAGCACATGATCCGGAAAGTGAGGATCTTGAAATCCCTTTGGTTGCTCAACGAATACTTCTTCATTTAGAAAACCATTCAGAAAGGCACTTTTCACATCCATTTGGTACAGTTTGAAATCCATAACACATGCTATGGACAGTAGAATTCGAATCGACTCTAATCTTGCTACTGGTACAAACAAATCATCAAAATCTATGCCTTCCACTTGAGTATATCCTTGAGCTACCAGCCTAGACTTGTTTCGAACAACCTCACCGTCTTCATCAGTTTTGTTCTTGAAGATCCACTTGGTGCTGATCACATGGGTATCTTTGGGCCTTGGAACCAACTCCCATACATCATTTCTAACAAACTGATGTAGCTCTTGATGCATAGACTCTATCCAATTCTCGTCCCTAAGAGCTTCCTCTACCTTCTTGGGTTCGAATTGAGTTAGATAACAATTGTACGTCACATGATTCGCACTGTATTTTGGTCCTTTTCTCAACCGAAGTCCCTCATTTACATCACCAATGATATTACTTGATGGATGATTGAGAATTACCCTTGATGACGGTCTCTTGGAGGTAGAAGGTTCTTCATCTCGAGAGATCGGAGGTTGAACTTCCGGAGGGGTGAGAGGGCTAGAAGGCCCTTGTGTTGATCTAGTCTCCCTTCTTGGTATAGGGGGTGTGGACTCTTTTTTCGGTGATTCTTTCTCAATCTCATCATCTTGTGACATGTTGTCCTCAACCTCCCCCTTCTTCAAGTTCGATCCTTCACCATCATCACTTTCCTTTTCAGATATGGTATCATCAATGACCACATTTATTGACTCCATTACCGTCTTAGTGCGCTTATTGAACACCCTATACGCTCGGCTATTTAATGAATAGCCTAGAAATATCCCTTCATCACTTTTAGCATCAAATTTTTCGGGATTCTCTCTATCATTGAGAATATAACATTTGCTCCCAAATATTCAGAAATATTTCACCTTCGGCTTCTTTTCTCTCCAAATTTCATACGATGTCTTCTTTGTTCCTGCTCGGAAGTAAATCCTATTCCCAATGTGACATGAAGTGTTCATCGCTTCAGCCCAAAACTTCTGTGGAAGGTTTTTGTTGAGTAACATTACTCGAGCCATTTCTTGAATCACCCGGTTCTTCCTTTCAACTACTCCATTCTGTTGTGGAGTCTTTGGGGCTGAGAATTCCTTCTTGATACCGTGTTCATTGCAAAATGCTTCAAACTTTGCATTTTCAAACTCTTTCCCATGGTCACTCCTGATTTTGATGATAGGTACTCCCTTTTCATTCATCAGTCTCTTGCACAATTTTTCCATCTTGCCACATGCTTCCGATTTCTCTCTATGAAAGTCCACCCAAGAATACCTTGAGAAATCGTCAACTACCACCATAATATAACGCTTTCCACCCATGCTTTCTGTTCTTGTAGGACCCATTAAATCCACATGCAGTAATTCTAACGGGCGAGAAGTTGCGACCACATTCACTTTAGGATGGCTTGACTTTGTTTGTTTTCCCAATTGACATGGACCACAAACATTCTTCTCAATTTTCCCAAACTTAGGTAGATCGACCATAGCCTCAAGCTTCGAGACTTTTGCCACTTGTTTGTAATTTGCATGTCCAAGCCGTTGATGCCACAACTCTAAGAGGTTTACCGAGCACTCTGACATGCTATGCTGGGTTTGGGAATAACTCCATAACAATTATCAGTGGTCCTTAGTCCCTTCAGAACTTGAACACCTTCTTCATTCAAGATTAGACACCCTTTCTTTGAAAATTGGACTAAAAAATCTTCATCACAAATCTGAGTGATACTTAACAAGTTCACTTTTAATCCCTTAATATACAGCACATCAGTCAACAAAGGCAGTCCTGGAATATCCACTGTTCCCTTTCCAAGAACTTATGAATGACTACCATCTCCAAATGTCACAAATCCATCTTCCTTCTCTTTAAGAGTTTTGAACAACGATTTTTCTCCAGTCATATGCCTTGAACACCCGCTGTCAAGATACCACAAACATGAGTTAAACACTTTCAATGCGGTATGAACAAAAAGACATGCATGAGAGAGACATTCTTGACCATCAAAGCATGAATCATTTTTCCTTATTTCATTCAAGGATGAGTGAAGTTTCTTTTTTAAACGATCAAGTTATCACATAACTGTCTATTTCTTCTCTCATATTCATAGACTAAGGACTTTGACTCACATAGGCTGTTACGTATATCATGGTTCCTATGAACTAAGGATTTCAGCATGTGAATAAAAAATCTAGCATGTTTCTTTGATTTAAATAACTCTAAGAGCGCATTACTAGAACAGTTTTCAAATATGCTCATTGAGTCATTTTCACAAACACTTTTACAATTCTTCATGGTGGTTTTTACTAAATCACTTTTCAAAACACACCAAGGGGTCTAGGATCACACTTAGGTATTAAAACCACAGCAAGTGTACCCACTCTGATACCAATTGAAAGCTTGAAAATGTGTTGAAAACACAAGAGCAATTTAGACCCCCCAATTAAAATTACGGCTCGATAGATTTTACACTAACTTAATACTAAGTGCAGAATAGTGTAAATGCGAGCAGATGAACAAATAAGCCATTCTAATCCATAAACTAAGCAACACAGCAGTATAATGAAATATAAAAGAGTAGGGAAGAGAGATGCAAACACAGAAAACACCGAGACGTGTTTTCGAAGAGGAAACCGAAGAACTCGGTGAAAAACCTCTCCACCGCCCTCCAAGCGGAAATCGATCCACTAGACAATCAATTGGGATACATGGATTAGCAAGAGACCCTCCAAGCCTAATCTACCCGATGTACCTAAGCCCTCCAAGCTCCTACTCCAACAAGGCTTCTCAGAACCGTGTCTTGTCTAGTTCCCCGAATCCCGCAACAAGCTCCATGTTGCATCTGCCATTACAGGCTTCTTCCAATGCTTCCCAGCAGCACCTAAACGTCACACAACACTCTCAAAGGGTGTGGTAGGTGTTTGGGCTATCAACCTTTCAATGGTATGGAAATTGAGAGGGAAGAGTTGAGGAGATACCACAAGCAAGTGTATAGAGAAGGATAGGGAAGACAATCTCTAATTCTCAATGTGTTTGGCTATGGTTTTCTCTCTGAAGCATTCCTCAACACTTGTGGGTAATGAGGGTATATATAGGATAGGCACAGAAAGTGTGAGTCATTCAGTACAGCCTGGCAGGACGGATTGCCTCGCGGGTGTCTCGCGGGAAGGCCTTACCCGCGAGATACTCGCGAGACACAGCTGTCTCCACCTGCCCTGACTCTTCGCATTCCAGCATGTGCAGGGCACATGATTCACTTCACGGGAAGCTAGGTCGCGACATACCCGCGAGAATTCTTCAGCCACCAAATACTTGAGTCTTCACACTCTCTCTCTATCACACAACCCTTACAACAAATCCCACAATAGATACAGGGTATAAACGATTGATAATAATTACAATCAAATTTGGCACGGAATAAAAGCCAACAAAATACATAGTTGTAAATAATAACTTTACAGTGTTATTAGATATGCTTTACGAGGAACGAACGTTATGACACTAATTTGTAGTAAATCTTTTTTTTCCCTTACAATAACGAAGGGGATTTGAAGTCATGAACTCAGTTTCTCATCATGGGAAGAACTTAATAGTTTTATTGAAGCTTTTGGCGATTTGAAATAATATTTATTATTTATACTTCTCTATAATATATTATTATTATTACTATAGTTAATTGTAAGAGTGTGCACCCAATCCACCAACCTAACGAAACTAGCCCAACCCAACCCAACTTAATGAGTTGGTTTTCATGGGAGTTAGCCAGTTAGGTTGATAGATTTTCTAACCCAACTTACTTAACCCAACTCACCATATATATATATATATATTAGTTTATTTTATTATCTTTATTTTCATTTTTCAGTAAGACTTATTTTGGTTGTTTGAGAATTAGTTTTGATAATTTTAGAAATTTGGAATATAATTTAAGTATATTATGTGAATGGGTTGGGTTCAAGTTACACCTATTGTAACTTTAAGCAATGTTACACCAATCAATATTTTTTAATTGGATGTAAATTTTGACAAATCGACCGTTGGATTACATTATCTTTGTATATTCTTCATGTATGCAAAATTTCAAGGTGATTAAAGATCAATAGTCATGTCATCTATCGAATGTATAAATTTAAGTTTTTGTAGTTTAAAATAATGTATAAAATATGAGTTTATGGATCGAATGGTAAATAACATTCGATTGGTATGAAATTTGGCACACATGTTTAGAACATATAGAACATATAATCCAATGATGGAATTTTCAAAATATAAATTCATTAACAAGTTATTGAGTGGTGTAATATTATTTAGAGTTACACTAGGTGTAACTTGAACCCAACTCTATGTGAATTATAATACTTTATTGAAAATAAATACTGAAATAGTTTACAGAATTCCTAATTTGTTTATAAGATATGAAACATGTATAAAGTGCACAACTCAAGGACCCTACCTAACCCTTACCCAACACGAACAATGTGGGTTGGATTGGGTTGTGAAATATTTCTTATTGAAAACAACCCTCCAACTCAACCCATGTGTGCCCCTAGTTAATTGAGTTTTACATCCTTAAACATCATTGATCCACACACATCCTTAGAGGGGATTGATATCCCGTGCAATACCACTTGGTTATAGCATAGTGCAATTCTCTCAACAATTTTTACTTTTGAGTAGTGTTTATTAGTTTTACACACACGTTAAGTCATTTTTTTCAATTGCTTTTTCGTGTTTGTATAAAAGTGTGTGCATTAATGTGTATGCAACAAGTTTTTACCTTTACTTTTTATTCTTTTTCAAATTTATTTATTCAAAGGATTACCTCCAAAGATACAAAAGCAACTTTCAATCCAAATCTTTCAAAACTATGAGAAAATCTAAAGATACAAAAGTTTTGACAAAAAATTTGACACCAATTGATGAGGCAAATTGTTAGTGGTAGATAAAAAAAGTATATATATTAGTGATAGGTCCAAATAAGAATCAATGAAAACTTACTAACTCAACCTGCATGAATAGATAGCATCACTCAAAAACTAGTGCACCATGCAAGCACGATCCCCTTATAGCTAGTCTACAATTCCTTATGATACTCTTTTTTTTTACTGTCCTCACGCTAGCCCTTGGCATTCGAAAAATAGTAAATACATGTGAATAATTTATTTATTTTATTATTATTATTTTTTTTTCACATTTTGTTAAAAGAATAAGTTTTTCATGGGTCAGGAACGTTGTCGTGTATATATAACACTATAACTATAACTGCACCCAGTTCAGGAGATAGTAATTTACTATTAGTGAACTTGATTTTCAACTGAGTTTATCAAAATTTTTAGAGAAAAAGATATTATTATATTTGGTGGGAATCTCAATATTGTTATTGATTTTATAATAATAGATTAATTTGGAATTTGCCTTGAAGTTTTTTCCTTCAAAGAGCTTGAGAATGCTTTTTAAATACATTATTGTATTTTTGTGTGTGATTGATATATTTAGGTTTTGTTCATTTTGATAATGATTTCTACAATGATAATTTTATAATCATCTTGATTTACTATGACATTCTATTTGGAAGAAGGAAGATTTGAACCCTTAAGTTACAAGGTTCTGCGAATCTATAATAGAATATCATAGTAAATCAAGATGCTTCAAATTGTTATACATTGATCAAATAATTTACTCACAATCATATATATATATAGTCAAATACGTATTATTTCGGTGCAAATACTTAGAGGATTTGGTGCAAGGGATACATGTTCGAAAGAACGAAGTATAGGTTGCCTCAATTCAAAACCTGAATCAAGAATAGTCATGTCTAAGCACACATTCTAAAAATTACTTATTTGAAAGAATCAGAATTCAGATGAAATATCTCAAATTCAAACCCAAATTAGCCTTCAAATATGGGCCCTGTTGAACCGAAACCAATTATCACAAACCAAAATTTCATCAAAAAATTTCTTGAGATGCAAAAGTTTCCCCTTGTCAGCATGATCCAATGAAATCTTTCCATTCTCATGACCTTATATATTCATATATTCTAATGCAATTCATCAGTTTTTTTTTTTTTTAACTGATTCTAAGTATTTTTCAACCATGATGAGTTGGCAAGTTTAAACAACATAACTAATAATCATTCAACAAAGCTTTCCACAATTTCAACAACTCCTCGTAATTCATTAATGACCACTCCAATTTCTTTGAGAATATGATAATGATAATTAATTATAAAAAATAAAACCAAATTAAAAAGATAAGGGTAATAGTCTTATATAGATAGATATTAGAAAATCATATAGATACGTATATAGTTAGATTAACCCCACTTAGCCGGTGTCCATGTATTAAGACTCCCATTAGGAATGGGATTTTATTGGCCGTTGATGTCTCCAAATCATGTTTGTATGCAATGCAAACTCCTTCATAAAAAGGAGGTGCCGACTTACTCTTCTATATATATGTATAAAACTATGTGTGTTACCACAAACTATTCTTTTGTTTCTACAAACACTTCTTTCTCATCCTCAAGGTACGTAAATTTCTCTTCATAGCTTTCTCTCTTTAGTTTTCATCGCTTTCTTTCTTTAGTTTTTGTATTTTTTTTCTTTAACAGTAGTTTCTGTATGTTTTTCCTTTAATGGTTTGTGTTTGTGTGCAATTCTTTCTTTAATAGTAGTTTGTGTATGTTTTTCCTTTAATGGTTTATGTTTGTGTATGTTTTTCCTTTATCTGTGTGAATATATTTCTTGGTACTTATGCAAAATCTTTAAAGATGCCTTCATATTCTGTTAAATTCTCTCACAACAACCTTTACTTTTTACTATTTTCAAATTTTTTTTTTCAAGGATTTAGATTCAAAGTTATGAAAGCAACTTTAAATCCAAACCTTTCAAAACTTTTTCTATTGATGAATTAAAATTAAAGCTGGTGACTTTATTTCATAAAGTTATTTTTTTTTTAATATTCTTAAGTAGAATGATATGATTAAAAAAATGCAAAATTATATTTATAACCGTGTTAATTACATGGGAACCTAATTCAATTTCAATTAGGAGAGAAGTTCAATTAGAATTAGGAGAAGAAACTACAAATCAAATGGAAACCTAATTCAATTAGAATTAGGAGACAGAAGCTACCACATAGAATAGATATCTAATTCAATTAAAATTAGTAGATACAGTGCCCTTATATAAATAAAGGGCAGGCTGCAGGTTTATTTGGCCGGTGAAATATAGAGAATAGCGTAGATAGGTGAGTTTACATATATTTCTAGATAAAAAAAATATTATTATATTTGATGTGGATCTCAAGTTGAATATAGATTTGAAAAGATGCTATTGATTTTGTAATCATAAATTGGGTAAATTCCATTAAAATATCATGAGGTTTGGGTATTGCCGATTAAGTTCAAGACTTTTTAAAATTGATCAATTTGGTCCCTAAGGTCAAATTAGTCCCTATAACAATTGAGGAAAAAATAACTACCTAATTTGGGATTTAGTTGGCTTTAGGGACCAAATTTATTGGTTTTGAAAAGTTTTAGTCTTTGTTTAGAGTATGTTGGTGGAATTTACCATAATAAATTTATTTGGAATTTGTCTAGTAGTTTTTTTCTTCAAAGAGAATGAAAGTATTTTCCAAGTAATTTATTGTGTTTTGGTGTGTTATTATTATTTTTTTTAATTGCGTTTTTGGGTTTTGTGTGTGTGTGTGTTGTTGATATTGAAGTTTGGTAATTTTGGTGATAATATTTTTATGACTATTAGTTCAAAGTGTTAGTTTGTTTTGACGACTTCTACTTCCTTGCCTATCACTTGTAATATTATGCCTATCCTAATTATATTATTAATGAATAAACTTGAAAATACATGGGCAATGATCGATTGGCGTACCAATTTCCGTAGAGAATTTATTTTCTATATAGTTTTTATCTTTCTTTTCTTTGGTCGATAGATAGTTGTTCATATCTTTCTTTTCTTTATGCAGGAAAATTTTCAGCGACTGTTAACAGGGGACACCAAAACTTGTGAAGATTTCTAGCAATGGCTAGAGAACAACTAGGAGTTCTCAAGGCACTGGACGCTGCGAAGACCCAATGGTACCATTTTACGGCAATTCTGGTTGCTGGAATGGGTTTCTTTACTGATGCATATGATCTTTTTTGCATTTCCCTGGTAACCAAGTTACTTGGCCGCATATACTACACAGTTCCAGGTTCATTAAAGCCTGGAACATTGCCTCCCAACGTAGCAAATGCTGTGAATGGTGTTGCATTTTGTGGCACCTTAGCTGGACAGCTCTTCTTCGGTTGGCTTGGTGACAAGTTAGGCCGCAAAAGGGTGTATGGAATAACCCTTATTCTCATGGTTGTGTGTGCCTTAGCCTCAGGGCTGTCCTTTGGTCACTCAGCAAAGGGTGTCATGGCCACATTGTGTTTCTTCCGATTCTGGCTTGGCTTTGGTATTGGTGGCGATTATCCCCTTTCTGCTACAATCATGTCTGAATACGCAAACAAAAAGACTCGTGGGGCATTCATTGCTGCAGTTTTTGCTATGCAAGGATTTGGAAATTTGACTGGTGGGATTGTTGCTTTGATAGTTTCAAGTGCCTTTGATCATGCATACAAGGGTCCTGCATATAATATAAATCCCGCAGCCTCATTGCCACCGCAAGCTGATTACGTCTGGCGGATAATTTTGATGTTTGGAGCTATCCCTGCTGCTCTCACTTACTATTGGCGTATGAAAATGCCTGAGACTGCTCGTTATACTGCCTTGGTTGCCAAGGATGCAAAACTGGCCGCACAAGACATGTCTAAGGTATTACAAGTGGATCTCCAAGCCGAATCTGAACAAGTCAGGAAAGATATAGAGAGTCCTGCTCAAGAGACAAGCAAGAATTCCTTTGGCTTGTTCTCCAAGCAATTCATGAAACGCCACGGGCGTCACTTGGTTGGAACCACTGTTTGTTGGTTCTTGTTGGACATTGCCTTCTATAGCCAAAATCTTTTCCAGAAGGACATCTTTAGCGCAATTGGTTGGATTCCAGCGGCACCAACAATGAGTGCTCTCAAAGAGGCTTTTACAGTTGCAAGAGCTCAAACACTAATAGTTTTGTGTGGTCTTATTCCTGGGTATTGGTTTACAGTGGCTTTCATTGATTATTTGGGACGGCGCACAATCCAAATTATGGGGTTCTTTTTCATGACTGTCTTTATGTTTGCTCTTGCTATCCCTTACCATCACTGGACTCTAAGTGAAAACCGAGTAGGGTTTGTTGTCATGTACTCCCTTACCTTCTTCTTTGCAAATTTTGGACCCAATGCAACCACATTTATTATACCAGCAGAAATATTTCCTGCAAGGCTTAGGTCCACATGTCATGGAATATCAGCAGCAGCTGGAAAGGCTGGTGCAATTGTTGGGGCCTTTGGATTTTTGTATGCTGCACAAAGCACCAACTCGGCCAAAACTGATGCAGGTTATCCAACAGGTATTGGAATGAGGAATTCACTTATTGCGCTTGGGTGCATCAACTTCTTTGGAATGTTGTTTACCTTCTTGGTGCCAGAATCCAAGGGAAAATCGTTGGAGGAATTGACAGGAGAGATTGATGAGGAGGAAAATGGACAGACAGTGGAGCTACATGTCTCCTCTAGTACTAGTAGGACCTTTCCAGTTTGATTTGGTCAGCTTAATAGCTTATTTATCACAAAAAGTTCATGGAGCTACGTAAATTTTTTTATTGGATATTTGCTTTGTATTCAAATTAGTTTGCAGTAGGTTAATAGCTTATTTATCACAAATAGTTCATACAGTTATGCATAAGCACTGGTGGTTTTTAATTTTTTATTGGATATTTGCTTTGTGAGCTATTGGTAGCTCTCAAATCAATCAATCAATCTAGTATTCTTTTGACCATTTATAAAACAATGACACATATAAAACCTAGCATATGTGGTTAGTTGTATTGGTTCTAATTTGAATTTATCATTGAAATTACTTTTCTATTCTACCAATAACAACTCGTAACAACCTACTATATAGAATTTATTGTGAAAATGTTGTGAATATAACATTTCTCTTTAAGTATTCCATAAATTTTTTTTCTACTTTTTTTTTTATTTAATTTTTTTTCTTTTTTTTTAAGTTTTTTCTCTTAGTTTTTTTTTTTTTTTTAATTGGGTAACCTAAAAAGCATGTTTTCATTTTTTTAGAATAACCTAAAAGACATTAAAATGTGTTGAATATGTGTATTGTAGTGCCGTAAAATTACAAATGCTATTATAATATACGACTAAAGGATTTTTTAAAAATTCCAAATATGTTTTGTTGACATCTAACTATATATTTTATTGGTTTCTCAAAAAAAAAAACTATATATCTTATTTTCTAATTATATATTATATATCAAATTGTATTACCTTAGAAAACAAAGAGTCATTCTTTACTATAAGAATGACTTTGTAGTAGAAAATTGCTATTGGTTTGCAAGAAGTTATAATGTCTAGCCAATAATTAAAGCTTCAAGAAGCTATGAATTATTCTTCAAATAATGTGTGATTGTTGTCATTTTGTCTAAAAGCATATTACATTAAGGTCACTTATGCTGAAATTAAACTAATTACATCACAATTCCATTTGAGAATACTAAATGTGTGTACATTTTGTCTTCATCATCAAGCAAAAAAGATCAATAGTGGAAGATTGAAATAAGCATGTGGCAATTGAAGAAGTCGTCTATCTATAATTTTAGCCACATGACTTTTTTAATCATCATGTTACTTGTTTAACTAGGATACATAAATACTCATAAAATCATCACTTAATGGGTTAAATAACATACATAAATAGTCATAATCAATTAATCATCACTCAATGAATTGGAAAAAAGTTTGGAGCTAAACTTCGTTTAAGTTGAATTATTTTGATACTGATTCTTCCCCACCCAAAAGTAAAATTAATGAAAGAAGAGGCGGAGGGGGAGAGGGCAATTGTGTTGTATTGGAGTAGTTGTGTCAAAGCCATTATGGTGCGGCTTCACTATCCAATTTATGTTTTAAATGTGAACATCAATATAATAAAAAAAGAAAAAAAAAGTATACATCATGGTTGAAATTATAGGCACGGGACTAAAAAAAGGTGTAATTTTATCCTTATCATTACTTCTATTGGAAGCAAAATATAAAATCTCATTTCTTTATCGAATTCAACTTCTTAGTGCCTACATTCTTTTGGCCGGATCCATTATTTACTTCAACTGAATACCCACTTCGTAAATTTACTAAAATCGCTAATTCTCCATTATTACTAACATTGTCTTGAGGCATATCACTATTTAAAATCCCTAATACCCGATCACAAGCTTCAAGGCATGAATAAAGGAGGCCTCCTGATCTTTTTTGCTTGCTCAAAGCCATATGCAATCTCAATCAGCTTTGGCTCTGAACCTTTTAGCCCCCCAAAGCAAATGCCAAATGGCTCACCTGTAGTGTCATATCCTGCTGGAACACTTACTCCTGGGAAACCACCAATTGCAAGGACACTAGAAGCATAGTAACTAGGAGTCACCAAGGCATCCAGCTTATTATTTGTCATCAATTTCTCAAATCCATCTTTTGACAGTCTTGCTAAATTTGACAATGCCACCTTCTCAACTTTTCCAATTCCTTTTGTGGCTTCCGCGCTTAGAAAGTGATCTTGGTCAATTTCATTGATCATTTCCTGCATAGCCACCCCCACCAAAGTGGTCATAATCAAGGGTGAGCTTTTTACATGAATATAAATGAAAGAGAGAAACTATGCATGTAGGCTTACCAATTCCGGGTTTTTGTTGTTGAAGGCTATCACATCAGCCATGGTTCGGACTGGAGAAGATACTAGCTCTTTCAAGTATGCATTTAACGATATTTTGAACTCTGCCAACAATGCAGTTTCTTCGCCACTCGCTTTATAATCAAGGATCATCCCAATGTTGGCTATTTCCAGATGGTCTACCAGAATTGCACCTCTTTGCCTGATTTGCAGGAAGTCTTTGTATCATGTTTACTAAAGTACCCTAAATTGATCCTTGGAACATGGAAAATGTGTAATGTTACCTTAATGTGTACAAATGTTGCTCAAAAGTTTGATTCAAGTAAGTATTATTCCCAAAATCGAAGAAAGGATTTCTCACTATCCCCAGTCTCTTCCCTCTAAGCCCATCAACCTTTAGAAATTGCCCATATCCACCACTTGGAATGTACCTTGATGCTTTAAAAGTTGCATTATCATTGTTGTCAATGCCAGCAATGGCTTCAAGAACATGAACGGCATCTGATACTGTTCTACAAATGGGCCTATTTCATCCAAGACAATACTTAGAGAGGTTATAACCATATGTCATACAATAAAATAAAAATAGAAATTAGAGCTGTCTTGAACAATTTAACAACGTTAATATTGAAACAAACTAAAGACAAAAAGGCTGAGAAAATGTCGGCAACGCTAAGTTATAAAAGGTGTATATGTTACTTGCAGGTCACTTACAGCAATTGCAGAACTTGGAAAGTCATTGCGTTTTGCTTAAAACAACAAATACATGTAGATCACCTACCCAACAGTGTCCTGTCTTGGAGATATTGGGATAACCCCTGCCCGACTAGTGAGACCGACCGTTGGTTTGATGCCAACTACTGAGTTAAAACTGGCAGGGCATATAATTGACCCATCAGTTTCAGTCCCCAGTGATACTGCCACCATATTTGCTGCTACTGATATTGATGATCCACTACTTGAACCGCAAGGTTCTCCTAATGTATAAGGATTCTGCACACCATCACAAAAACATAGTCTTTGTTTTGTAGAAATAATTCATGCCAATCGTTATATAATCCATTTATTGAAATGATCAAGTAGAATTTTATTTGATTTAAAATTTAGCTGTAGAAATTTAAAAGCCATATACTTTAAAGTTGACAACCTTCCAAAACATCAACAAATAACACATCCCTGTGCTTGTATTCTAAAAGATTTTAGGGCCATTCTTATGGACTTGGGTACTGTTATCTAATTTTCTCCATTACTAACATGTTGTAATTAACTATCAAAACGCCAAGAGTTTTGTAGATCAGTAATACCCCCCATTCTTCCCATGGGGAGAATCCAGGTTTACATCCACCCTCCCCGCTTGTTCTAAGGAAAGCGGGAAAAAGTATCAAATGAGAATTACTTGACAATTAAATTTCCAAGTCGTATAGAACTGCTTACCCAAATTGAAATGCTTTCTGCGCTAGCAGAGCATGATTTAATATGTTCAGCAATAAAGAAAAAAGTAAAAGAGGCATGATTTATATTATAAATGCAATAGATACATTGTCTTTGAAACTTGACTCCTGTCCACTTTTATCAAAATTATAGTACTCCTTAAGAAGTTATGGACCTGATCCTGGACTCACCTTGCCTTGGCCACCTCTGGCACTCCAAGCAAGCGGACCCCTAGCAGTCCTAAAATGGGACCACTCGCCCAAGCTTGCCTTCCCCAAGATGATGGCCCCGGCTTTCCTCAACTTGTACACCACGCCTGCATCCCGAGGTACAACTGAGCCAAGCAATGCAAATGACCCAGCTGTGGTGTTAAGCTTATCTTTGGTTGCAATATTATCCTTGAGCAAAATTGGGATACCATGCAACCTAGATTGTGACCCTGGAACCTTGGCCTTGCGCACATAGTCAGCCTTATCAGCTTGACATAGCGCATCTGGGTTCACCTCTATGACCCCTTTAAGGATTGGGTTGAGTCTGCGAATCTCTTTAAGATAGAACTCAACCAGCTGCCTTGAAGTGAGTTTGTTTTGCTTGAAAGCGAGTTGGAGATCATGAATGGTGACTTCTTTGATAGAGAAGTTTATTTGGTGGCATGAACCAGATGGTATTGTAAGCAGAAGAATCAGAATCAGGGATGAGAAGATAGAGAAGCTTAGTGCTGAACTGGCAGCCATTAAAGCAATGCATCTTGCTGTGGAAAGTGTTGAATTGGTTTTGTATGCCTATGCAAGATGGTCGCATTCTTCATAACCATAATCACCAACAGTACCCCCACTATCAGATCACACTATCAACCATTGTATTTATCTTCTTCTTTTTTTAATCATATACATCACTGTAGGATAAAGTAACCACCAAATTGGAGATGGGGTAGTAGTTTCACTGACACGATTGTTGACTATATCTGTACGATATGCACATTGTTCCCCAACACCACTACAAAAGTAAACTCAATGGAAGATGCATACATCATCTTTTTAGAGATGCATGAATTATTTCCTTCCAAGTGTACTAAGAAAGAAAATGCTACAGTGATATTTACTTGGAAGTTGTCTGATAGAAACCATAAGTAATTCTGTATAGCAATGATATTTTACTTTATCTTTTTATCAGGATCAAATATTTGTTTAAAAAGAAAAAAAGAAGCCATGGCTGTAATATATAAGGCTTCAAGCACACACCCTAATTCAGCCAAAAAAAAAAAGCACACACCATAAAGCAATTCTCTATAAGATGTTTGGTCACTCTATTTTGATTGCAGTTGCAGTTCTTCCAGGCCCTTGTTAGTCATTATCATCTATGCAAACACTGGCCATTTTATCCAAACTTTCACCAGAATCACATGGAAATCAAAAAGAACAGAGCTAAATTCTTCTTTCTTAATAGAGTTACTTACACAGTTGAACCAAATAGAAATTACTTTTTTCTTTTTGGGTAAATAAATAAAAATTACTTTTTTTACAAACTAACACGAAAATTACTATCCACTTCCAAAGAGAACTTCGTTATTCATTTCAAATGATTTGGAAAAAGGAGGCCTCCGAATCATGGTGGCTTGTTCAAAAGCATAAGCTATCTCAATCAACTTTGGTTCTGTACCTTTGATGCCACCGAAACAGATCCCAAATGGCATTCCGCCACTGTCATAACCAGCAGGGACTGTAATTCCAGGATGACCTCCTATTGCCAGCAGAGGAATGGCACCTGTACCAGGTGTCACCAATGCATCCAATTCATTTTCCATCATTAATTTCTCAAATCCATTTCGCGACAGGTTTTCCATTAATTCAAATGCCTGCCTTTCTTTTTCTCCAATCCCACTTGTTTTCTCTGATGCAATAAAAGTGGCCTGACCATACTCTTTAGTCTTCTCCTACATTAAGCAAAAGAACAAAGAATGAACATGAAAACTAATGCAATTTTTAAAGAGTTGGTACCAATATACTACTTGTAAGTCAATCAATCTCATTATTTACTTTGTTGCATTAATTACAATATGAAAATAAACTGCTTACCAAATCAGGGTTATTTTGGTTGAAGGCAATAATGTCAGCAAGTGACCTCACTGGAGAAGAGATGAGGTCTTTCAGGTAATCATTGAAGGACACCTTGAACTCAGCCAGCATTGCAGTCAATTCACCACTTCGTTTAGAACTTAGTATTACATCAACATTTGCTATCTCAAGATTGTCCACTACAGTTGCCCCTCTTTGTCTAGAATGTCAAAGAATTTATCCACAAAATGAGTACATATTCAAAGGCTTCTTAACTTAGGAAAAACACAAAGAATTACTTGCTTTTAATAATTAAATTTATACCTTATTGCCTTCAGATGGCGTTCAAACTCTTCAATAACAGAGGATTTATTTAAGGAGCTCACAAATGGATTCCTAACAACCCCCAATCTCTTTCCTTCCAGCCCATTTAGGTTAAGAAATTGTTTATAACCACCAACAGGTACAAATTTGGCTGCTTCTTTTGTTGCTTCATAATCTTGTGGATCAAAACCCGCAATTACATCAAGCACATAAACCGCATCAGACACTGTTCTGCTTATTGTCCTATAATTTTACCATTATGAACAATTATCATTACAGCCCAATCCAGATGTTACAATTCATACATATATGTACTCCAACATGATAAGTAAACCATATTAACTAGTCCATTGTAGCACAAATATCATATATTATAATATTGAAGTGTGTGCAGGCTGACTAGACAAGCACATATGATCTTACCCAACTGTGTCATGGCGGGGTAATATTGGAATGACGCCGGCCCGACTAGTTAGCCCAACAGTGGGTTTGAACCCTACAACAGAGTTATGATCAGCTGGACAGAGGATGGAGCCATGAGTCTCACTTGCAAGTGACACTGCCACCATGTTTGCAGCTACTGAAATGGCTGATCCACTGCTCGAACCACATGGATTCCCCGATGGAACATACGGGTTCTGCACGTGTTACATATCTAAATCAGTTTGATTCAATTAATGATCTCAAACAATCATCTATCCATGGCTATCCAAGTCACTTGTTTAAAATGAAACTAGGATGAACAACTTGAATGCAACATTCATGTAGGAATTGGATTGCATTAGGTTTGGAGTATTTTCCAACTCAAGTTCCTCTTGAAGAAAAATCCGCAACCTAACCTATTGTAGATATAAAAACTATCCCAGTCTAACTTGTAGGGATTGAGCTCCATGCAATACATTTCTGATCCAATGACTAAGTAAAAAAAAAATTAATTTCTAACTTTTAATCATAGCTCTTGATACCAATTGCACCTAGCTAGGTATTGCACCAATCCTTAATCCAAATTGTAGGGATCAAGTCGAATTTTGTGATCAGGTTATGGAAATTTTTAAGAACTATTATAAAAATTGATTTTCATTCAATTATTTGAGCTTATTATTTTTTTGAGCTATTAAGTTCATTATTCATAAATGATTAAAAATTAGTACATAATATGACCTAATAGGCTAATACTCTAACCTCATCAAGACTAAATTTCAAAATACTAAAATATATCAATTACTAGTAACTGATTTTTTTGCCTACTAGTAACATATTTAAACTAATCATTTAAAAAAAAAAAAAAACATATTTCAACTAAATTTCAAAAATCAAAATGAAATGAAAACAATAAGTTTTTTTTAAATATATATATTTTTTAACACTATTTGTTGGGAAATTTAGACCCCGGTTGATATAATTAGTAAGTTTTAAATCCAAGTTGTTAATTAGATTTATTATGAATCAAACTTGTTAAAACAAACAAACATCAATATCATGTCAATAATGAATGCAGCGGAAAAGTAAATAAGACAAGATATGATGACCCAGGAAAACCAATGAAACCAACCAGTTTCACAGTAAAAAACCTGAGGGGAAACCTTCCCGAAAAGCAATCCACTATAGTAAAGAGAAGTTTCAGATCTAGTACAAAACCTTTGTCCCTAGACTCTACAATCCCCGTAGATGAACTCACAGCAGAAACCTTCTACCGCTTCAGAACCTCTGAACTCTTCAATATATGAACGCCACCCTTTGATGCACGAATCCCAGTACGTGACTCACTCCTTTGCACGAATCCCAGTACGTGACTCACTCACCAACTTAAGGAAGAAGAATGTTGGATGCAAAGTTCTTCACTTCATCAACAATGAAGATCAAGAAGCACTTGGTTACAAAACCCTAAGGCGTAAAGACGCAGTAGCTTCTTTCAGAGAGAATAACCTTTTGAATGTGTTCTCCTTGTATTCTCTTATTTTCTTATGTGACGGCCTCTAAAATAAGCCTTATATAGGTCTAGGGTTGTGAGAAAAGAAACCCTACTCAAATACATAAGCCTGGCCCAAAAATCAAAAAGCTGAAAATTCTGATTTCCCGTAACCTCGATCGATCGAGAGGTGTCGAGAGGTGTCGAGGTTTAATGAATCTCAACAGATAGCAGCTATCGAGGAGGTGTCGAGAAGGTGTCGAGGGGACAGAAACTTTCTCGATCGATCGACCAGCTATCGAGAAGCTATCGAGATTGCGATAAGAATCAGCTGAAGATCTCGACAGATAACCAGGTGTCGAGGTAGCTATCGAGAGGTGTCGAGATTTAATGAACTTGCACTTCAGCTTGCTTTTTCTTGGACAGACTTGATGACTTCAACACTTGATCTTGAAACAAGGTTTCTTGAAGTATTAAAAACACCTAGAACTACCCAATTACAAGTAGAGTGCGTTTTGTCAAAAGGATTTGCCAATTTACATAAAATATGTCCTTAACAATCTCCCCCTTTGGCAATCCGTGACAAAACCACAACAAACAAATGAACATATGAGAGAAGTCATAAATCACTCAACTCATACTCACTTGTTACATACAATAAAATCTATCCTAACACAAACTCTTGAAAAACTTTGCAAGAAGAGAGTTTATGGCAAGTAGACTTTGACAACCTGTATTTCTGAAACACTTTAAACAAAACTCATCAAGGCATCTTAGTGTGAAACAGAAATAATAGATTGCATACAGATAAAGAAACATGTGTATAAAGATAGAAAAGAAACAACACATGTAAAGGTAGGTGAAAGAAACATACATCAGCATATAAAGAAGATAAGCACAATGTATGTAATCATGGTCACAAGACCCAAGGTACAAGAAGAAGGAAGTAAGCACTCCCCCTAACAAGATGAAACACATCTCCCCCTTACAAAGGAATGTATTTCTCCCCCTAACTTGTAAAATCTTAAATAGAAACTACAAAGTCTCCACAATTTCTCCACCTTACATGTAGAATCTTCAAAAACAAACCACATATTCTCCCCCTTTTTGTCATGATTGACAAAGGGTACAAGAAGCTAGAAAGCTTCACCCGAGAAACATAAAGATGATCAAGGATGATCAAGGGGGCACAAAGAATCCATATAAATGCATGAATGTAATGAAACAAGATGCTATGGATGACAAGATAAAAGAAAAATGCAAAACATGTGAAAAACACATGGATCCCAAAACACACACACACACTAAACAAGTCTAACCAATTTTATATTTCAAAAACAAGTCAAGACAGTTTAGTGAGCATACATTAGCACATGTAAACACTTGTGATGGCCAAATCACATTGTACCTGCACATGTATCAAGAGTAGCAAAGAATGTTGCGTGTTGTGTGTGAAAAACATCGCAAGATTGCATATGTGTATACATGTTATGACGATCTGAGATATGAGTAAATAACTTTTAACTCACACACAATCATAACTGTTTGATGGGGACTATCACCTTCAAGGTACATCCTATAACTCCCACATCTCCTAGAATACACGCTTGCAATCATATTTAAAGCATCTTTAATCTTTTTGCTTTATATTTTCTTTGCATATTTTCTTTTAAGCATATCATGCATGGGCATACAAAGAGAGAAAAGAAATACCCAAGATGTTAAGCATTTGACATCGCAATTTTGCTATGCCGAAGCATACGAATGTCTTAGACACTGCACTTTTGCTATGCCGAAGCATACAGGTGTCATACTATGATTGGCGGGTAACAGTGGTGAGATGGTTATTTATGCCTTTCTCTTAGGATTTTCTAGTCCTACCCGTCAAAAAGAGTGATATGAGTGTTAAGTTTTAAGAGATAACCTAATCTTACTCATCACAAACAAGAGCCACAAAGCTCACTTGCTTAGTTGTGCATAGAGATGCTCATCTAAGCTACAAGTGATACAAAGTTTAGAAAACTTTGTTTCATTGGCCATCCAAGGTACACAAATACCAAAGTACACATAACACACACTGTTTTTGTATTTTTCTGATTTTTTTTCAATTTTTTTTTTTATTTTTATTTTGAAAACAAAACCAAATAAAAACTAAACAACCAAACAAAAACAGACAAACAGCATGGAAGCAGAAAGAAAGATGGATGCATATGCATGAAAACATGATAGAAATAAGCAGATGCATGAAAGCATGATTCCAAAAGCAGATATGAAATCAAGCAAAGAAAGTCCTACTTTAGATAGAAAGAATCAAAGCAGAGGACAAACAGAAAAAGACAATTAAGTCTTAGGCTCCTTTCTCACCCACACAGCACGAGTCTTTGGCCGTGAAGATGAAAAGGCACGTGTCCTAGTATGTCTACTAAAGGACATAGAAGAATTAGAATTCTCCTGAAATTGAGTTAAAAAGCTCAAAACTTTTAATAACTCTCCAAACAAAGGTGTAGGTCCTTGAGAGGAAACCTGTGACCGTTTGGACAATTGCTTATGAGGATACAACTTAAAGCAATTAGGACGAATGTGTCCAGCAACACCACAATGGTGACAAACATGAGGTCTAACAAAGGATTTAGAATTAGCCAGATCAGTTTTGGATTTCATACCTTTATTACCTTTCTCAGATTGTGGCACAAAGACAGTCTTTGATCCAGAAGCCGTGGATGAGGAGGGGCTGGAGGAAACAGCATATCCTAAGCCAGTTTTATCAGAACTAGACTTTTGAGCACTCAAGACCTCATCAAGCTTTGCACTAGACATCCTCTCTATTTGAGTTCTAGCTTGACTAAGCTCAACTTCAAGATTCTTGACCTTCTCTTCTAATGAGGTGTTCTCCATAACAAGAGTCTCAACTAATCTTGTAGTCTCATCTAGCTTGACTAACAGATTAGCTTTTTCAGTTTTTACCTCATTAAGCTCTTTTCTACAAAGATGAGAAGTCTTTTCAGATTTTATGAATTCAGTGCACAGCTTATCATAGGCTTCCTGAAGGGTCATCTTCTTAGGTACTTCATCATCAGAAGAATCCTCACTGTCACTAGCACTTTCCACAATCACCTTATCGGTTGAGGCAGCAAAGGCCATAACGTGACAACATTCATCCATAAACTCATCAGAAGAGTCATCCTCAGTATCACTCCAAGTAGCAACCAACCCTTTATCTTTTAACTCATTGGTCTTTTCCTTCATGAGGTAGTTTGGACATTCTATCCTCATATGACCAAAACCTTTGCACTCATGGCATTGAATAAGGGGTTTTTCATTCTTGCCCTTCCTAGAGGATTTAGGTTTCCTAGGAGGTTTGCCCTTATCCTTTTTCCTAAACTGAAGAAGCTTGATAATCTCATCAGTTATGAAAGTCAGATCCTCATCCTCATCTTCATCTTCAGAGTCCTCAATCTCTTCCTCTATACCCTTGAGAGCCAAGTTTTTGCTCTTTCCACCTTTTCCCATTGAGCCTAATCCCATCTCATAGGTTTGAAGGTTTCCTACAAGCTCAGTCAAAGGAATTTGATCAATGTCCTTGACTTCTTCAATGGCAGTGATCTTGGCATGGAATCTTTCAGGTAAGGACCTAAGGATTTTTCTAACAATTTTGGATTCTGCAATACATTCTCCAAGGTTGAAAGCAGAATTCACAATATCCTTGAGTTTGGCATAAAACTCATCAAAGGTCTCGTCCTCCTCCATCCTTATTTCTTCAAAACTACTTGTGAGTTGTTGAAGCTTCACAGTCTTTACTGCCTTGGTACCTTCATAGGTGGTCTCAAGAATAGTCCATGCTTCCTTGGCAACTTCAGTGGATGAAATTTTCTTGAATTCTTCATTGGTCACCCCACAAAACAAAGCATTCAAGGCCCTACTATTGAAATTTGCAGCTACAATTGTTGCATCATCCCAATCCACAGGTGCTTCCTTCGGCTTAATCCAGCCAATTTCAACAGCTTGCCATACCTGTTCACCTAGAGCCTGCAAGAACACTTTCATACGAACTTTCCAGTACGCATAATTAGTTCCATCAAATAAAGGAGGAATAAATAAAGATTGTCCTCTATCCATGACAACAGGGGTCAATGGATCACACTCAGGAAATTAATCCAATCAGAGTGAACCCGCTCTGATACCACTTGTTGGGAAATTTAGACCCCGGTTGATATAATTAACAAGTTTTAAATCCAAGTTGTTAATTAGATTTATTATGAATCAAACTTGTTAAAACAAACAAACATCAATATCATGTCAATAATGAATGCAGCGGAAAAGTAAATAAGACAAGATATGATGACCCAGGAAAACCAATGAAACCAACCAGTTTCACAGTAAAAAACCTGGGGGGAAACCTTCCCGAAAAGCAATCCACTATAGTAAAGAGAAGTTTCAGATCTAGTACAAAACCTTTGTCCCTAGACTCTACAATCCCCGTAGATGAACTCACAGCAGAAACCTTCTACCGCTTCAGAACCTCTGAACTCTTCAATATATGAACGCCACCCTTTGATGCACGAATCCCAGTACGTGACTCACTCCTTTGCACGAATCCCAGTACGTGACTCACTCACCAACTTAAGGAAGAAGAATGTTGGCTGCAAAGTTCTTCACTTCATCAATAATGAAGATCAAGAAGCACTTGGTTACAAAACCCTAAGGCGTAAAGACGCAGTAGCTTCTTTCAGAGAGAATAAACTTTTGAATGTGTTCTCCTTGTATTCTCTTATTCTCTTATGTGACGGCCTCTAAAATAAGCCTTATATAGGTCTAGGGTTGTGAGAAAAGAAACCCTACTCAAATACATAAGCCTGGCCCAAAAATCAAAAAGCTGAAAATTCTGATTTCCCGTAACCTCGATCGATCGAGAGGTGTCGAGAGGTGTCGAGGTTTAATGAATCTCAACAGATAGCAGCTATCGAGGAGGTGTCGAGAAGGTGTCGAGGGGACAGAAACTTTCTCGATCGATCGACCAGCTATCGAGAAGCTATCGAGATTGCGATAAGAATCAGCTGAAGATCTCGACAGATAACCAGGTGTCGAGGTAGCTATCGAGAGGTGTCGAGATTTAATGAACTTGCACTTCAGCTTGCTTTTTCTTGGACAGACTTGATGACTTCAACACTTGATCTTGAAACAAGGTTTCTTGAAGTATTAAAAACACCTAGAACTACCCAATTACAAGTAGAGTGCGTTTTGTCAAAAGGATTTGCCAATTTACATAAAATATGTCCTTAACACTATTGATAAAGTGAATTGGGTCAAACTACTTCGATTGAAAATTTTGCTATCTCGAACCTAACCCAACCTAAGTTTCAAAACATATACCCTAACCCACATTAAAACCATCCGGAGACATTGGATTGCGTTGGGACTTATATAAATAAATAATTAAATACATACCCTTATTTTTAGCAATAATGATCTCATGCATGCATCTATTATATTTATCATCTTTCTATCACCTCATCAAGACTAAATTTCAAAATACTAAAATATATCAATTACTAGTAACTGATATTTTTGCCTACTAGTAACATATTTAAACTAATCATTAAAAAAAAAAAAAAAAAAAACATATTTCAACTAAATTTCAAAAATCAAAATGAAATGAAAACAATAAATTATATATATATATATATATATATTTTTTAACACTGTTGATAAAGTGAATTGGGTCAAACTACTTCGATTGAAAATTTTGCTATCTCGAACCTAACCCAACCTAAGTTTCAAAAAATATACCCTAACCCACATTAAAACCATCCAAGACATTGGGTTGCGTTGGGACTTATATAAATAAATAATTAAATACATACCCTTATTTTTAGAAATAATTATCTCATGCATGCATCTATTATATTTATCATCTTTCTATCACCATATTTATAAGAGAAATATTCCTTAAATTATAAGCTAGATTTTTGCAACCAATTATAAATTAGTTTTTTGCTTAAATTATCCACTATTTATGAGTCTCACGTTACTTTTTATCTTAACTTTATTTCAAATAATCTAATTAAAATAAGTTAATTTTTTTTTTTATTATCTCATTTTATACAAATAAGTTATCTAAAATAGGAAATTCTCAAACTGACACACAACAATTAAGTTCGCAATTTTGATTTTGATTTTTTTTTTTTTTAACTCTTAACTTTTATTGATGCTAGTGAAAGTTGCAAATAATAATAATAATAATAATTAGGGAAAGAGAGGTGACAACTCACCACACCTTGACCAGCTCTGGCACACCAACCATTAGGAACATGACCCAAAGAACGAAAAGAGTACCACACAGTAAGACTAGCCTTCCCCAATATGACAGCCCCACCTTTTCTGAGCTTCTCCACCACGCCCGCGTCACGAGCCACCACCGAACCCAGCAGCGCATACGACCCAGCCGTCGTGTTCAACTTGTCCTTACTTGCTATCGTGTCCTTCAGTAGCACAGGGATTCCGTGCAACTCCCCCAACGCCGCCACCATCGAACGGTCACCATTCACTCCCCTCTCGCGATCAGCCACGTCCGCTTGATCCCACGCGTCTGGATTCACCTCCACTACGCTGCGAAGCAGCGGATTCAGCTCCTCGATTCGGTCTAAGTAAAAGTCAACTAAGTGCCTTGACGTGAGTCTGTTCTCTGTGGATGCTCGTTGGATCTCCTCGATGCTGGCCTCTTTGATCGTGAAATCATGGCCATTGGTTGTGCTGATTAAGTTGCTGGTGATGAACAGCAGTGAGATCAACGGTGCAAAGAGCAACGAAGTTGGATTCTTGATTTCCATTCTCATGTTGTTGTTTCTTGAAAAGTGAAGATGGGCATGATCAACATAGTTATTAATGTGATTAAAATTAATTTAATATTTAATTTCCGTAATCTAGGAATAATATAGTTTTAATAGATTAATTAATGAACAATATTGACAATTTGATTATTGATATTTTTAAGTCTTAACTGGCACTTCCTTCAATAGAAATTTCTGCAAATTGAAACGTGCACTCATCCCCTATATATCAAGGTTTTGAAACCCATCACCTATGTATCAAGGTTTTGAAACCGGACAGTTCACTGAATCGTAAAAGGGAGAGGTTCAAGGTTTTTGAGGTCGAACTGAGGTTAAACTGGGGTCGTAATGATGTTATAATTAATTTAATAATTAATTAAAGCCTAAATATAGATATTAAATTTATAAAACTAGCAAAATTGACTAATATATCTATATATGTGAGGGAAATTTAATGATTTTCAAGCATCTATTTAATAATTAAATAAGAAAGTTAATAAAATAAAATAATAACCATGAAAACATTAAAATTTATGATTAATTTTTGCAGTAAAGTTGAATATCTTTGAAGGATTTTAGTTATAATTTTTTTTAATCCTTGTAAGAGATGGATAATTTAATTAAGTAAAATAAAATTGTGTTAAGTTGTTTTTATTAAAAAAAAAAAAATTGCTAAGGGGTTGGACCTCACGGTTCTTGCCATTAGTTCTACATGAACCGTGCGGTCCAACCTCGGTTTTAGGGGTTCACGGAATTGCCATATATGCTCGGTTCTTTATGCTTAAAAAATTGGATTTCAATTCGGTTCTCGGTTTTCTCGGTCTTACCTCCTGGTTCAGTCTGGGTCTAAAAACAGTGCTATATATCTCTGTAAATGGAATGAATTAGCTAGAAAATTAGCTCATAGACTATATATCTCTGCAACCACGACTTGTAAGCCGAACTTTTATTATATAGTATATATCTCTGCAACCAAGGCTTGTAAGCCCAACTTTTATTAGATAATATAGTATATGATATGATGTGATTTTTGAAAATATCAGATAAACACATTTTCTATTTTCTTATAATTCACCTCGCAACAAAACCATCATTGTCACTTTGTTTGCATCACTTTATTTAAACGAGTGCATCATAACTTGGACATAAGAATAAGATCGACCAGACAAAGCCAAAACCAATATTTCAATTTTATTTATCACTGGGAAAAATTTGAAAGGGACAATTAAGACGAGTTATCGATATATATACATATATATGGTGCATTTTGTGAGATTCCTAAAACATTATTCTCTGCTTATAATGGTACCTAGTTTAGATTAGATGATTCAAAGATCCTCATACCTTAGGCTGTGATAAAATCTGTAACACGCTATAATTTTATCTTTAATTTATTTCATATTTACTTGTGCCCATAATAATAATAATGATAAATAAAGATAAAAAATAAAGAAAGAGGCCCATGGTCTAATGACTCTAATTTAATTTGGGTCTAAAGAGGTTATATGACCCACTCTAAGGCATCTCCTTAAAATTAATCTACAATGAACTCATTGGATGAAGAACTCTGTGGTTTCAAATGGGGTCACACATATATATGGATAACAAATTAGAAGGATTTTCTCATGAAAGCACATTGAGATAAAGCATGAAGTTTCTGTCTCGATCTCTAATCTCTCTGGAAAATCATGCTTAAGTTGGTTTAAATAGGAATTTAAACTAGAGTTAAAAAGGACTGAAAATAGAGTTCGAAATAGAGTAGGCATTACGTTTCTTGCAACCTTGCTCGAGCGAGGCTTGAATCCACTTTAGCAAGTTTCTCTCTTGAAGGGATTTAATGAACAGCTTAGCTATAGCTTGCCTTTGGTCATCTTGATTGAGTAACCCTTTATTTATTGTCTTCAGACTTTCTTTGAACAACCATAAATATAGAAATTGGCCCCCTTTTTACATCAAATAAAATATATCAACATATTTAAATTTGATTATAAGAACTTGTTATAGAATGGATCAACACAAAAAATTAACTTAAAAAATTAATTACTGTCAACCGAATTTAACAAATCATGTCAACAATTATAAAAATAATTATTTCGTTAGCAGTACTCTATGCTTGGGTCATGGATGTGATTTAGTGCAGGTGCTCACTAGTTTTGTGATTCCATGGAGAGGATAATCAGGAACAAAAGAAATATGCATTCCCACACGCAATACATGGGGTGATGCAATTATAAAAAATGCTTGGACCATATAAATTTACATAACTTTTGCCACAACTCTTAACATTTTTAATGAAATTAGGTTTAAATTGAATTTCTATTTTTATTTTCAATGTTTTGAAATGTTTGAAAAAATATTATTACCATCATCTAATAAAGGAAAATACTTATGTGACAAATGAAAGTCACGATCATCTAATAAGCTAGATTCTTGATTTCCATTCTCATGTTGTTGTTTCTTGAAAAGTGAAGATGGGCATGATCAACATAGTTATTAATGTGATTAAAATTAATTTAATATTTAATTTCCGTAATCTAGGAATAATATAGTTTTAATAGATTAATTAATGAACAATATTGACAATTTGATTATTGATCTTTTTAAGTCTTAACTGGCACTTCCTTTAATAGAAATTTCCGCAAATTGAAATGTGCACTCATCCCCATTGTAATTTTTATTTCTTTTTTTTTTATTTGATATATATATATATATATAATTTTTTTTTTTGATAAAGAAAAATAAGGGTTAGCTAGGTTACGCCAGCTCTGAGCAAGATGCTTGGGTTAAAGCCCATCCTTTTTGGATGGAACCAACCCTTTTGGATGCCCGCCAACAAACTCCTGCTAGCAGCGGGACTCGAACCTAGGCGAGTTATACGAAGTGTCCGAGCCTTACTAGTTGAGCCAAGCCCCCCGTTGGCATAATTTGATAGTTATAAACTTATAATAATAATCTATATATATATATATATATATATATATAACCAAATCTTTTGAAACTCCCACAATTTTTCACGTCAGCAATACTTACATAAATAATAATAAATCTTTTTTTTCCCCACCAAATACAAATTACAAACCCGATCCTAAACGCAGAAATCAGCCGCAAACAAAAAGCCACACCTAGAGTCCAAAATCCATCAAACAACTAACCAACCATTACAAATCCGTATCAAAGCCAATGACCCTACCTCTACCAAATCTCCCTCTTGTCCCTTCACCTAAAACGCACACCGTCAGCCACCCCTAATTGTCTCTCTTTTGCTCTGAACTTCCACACCTAAAACTCCCAATGAGAAATCAATGTGTAGGTGGCTATCGCTTCGCTACTCAAGTCGACGTGGTTGAGAGGCTTGCTATGGGTTAGTTAGAGACATAGATATGTTGGTTTTCATTGGGTTTGAAGGTGTGGATCGAAGGTTGGGTTGTATTGTGGTGGTTGTCTACTTTGACAGTTGGGTTGTATGTGTTTGCTGTGATGTGGGTTAAGTTTTCCCCTTCTTATTTTTTGGGTTATGGCTGTACTGGATATTAGCTGATGGTGGTTGGGATGAGATTGGTGTTTGTGGAGATTGGAGCAAATTTGGTCGGATTTTTAGATTTGGGTTTTTGGTTGGCTATCATAACTTTTTTTTTCCCCTTATGGATCTAGAATTTTGGGTGGTTGTCAGTGGTGGTTTATCTGTGTAGTTGTGTAATTGTGCTTGCATTTAGTGGGTTTTGAAAACAAACACTAAAAAATGATTTCTAAAACATTTCCAATTATGCAACTAAGTACCATAAAATGAAAACAGTTTACTAAAAATATTTTACATGTAAAATATTATACTTTATAAAATATTTTATTTAGAACAACAAAAAGCATAAACATAATGGAAAACTTTCATTTGTTATTTTTGCAATAGTTGATATTGTTCAATTTTCCTTTAATCAAACGTGATTCCAGTTTTTGAGTATGTTGAGTCATATTATGAGTAGAAAGTCAACCTATTCATTTTAAAGTGAGTTTTTAAGCAAAGTAAATATAAATTATTTTTCTCAAATTATTCTATGAATTGCACGAGTTAGCGACTATGTACAATCAAAGGGGAAGAGACAAATAGTTGTTAACATCTACTTAAACAATATTTTTCCTGTGCATTGCATGGGTTTGCGACTAGTATTAATAGAAAAGGGTATTCAAATGTTCATGACTCCCCCTCCCTGTATTCATCAGAGAGTTTAACCACTCTTGATGACAAACTTGACCAATATATCAATCGGTTTTTGGTGTAGGTAAGGATTGAATCTTAAATCTCTTATTCAACTATTATATACTTTGTCAATTAAGTCAATTGGAACTCACTCCCCCTCCCTATTTTTATTTTACTTTAAGTTAAATTGTATATTTATTATCAAGATTTGACTTTTGTTTCAAAATTATCTTCTTTCTTTTTTCTTTTTCTTTTTTATAAGTTTTGATTCTAATAATTATATTTTCAAAATTGTTTGAAAAGGCTATATCGTCCTCTCATAAATGAAAAATATTGATATTGTAAAACAAATTCAGGTCATGTTAGTGGATTCTAGTTAGCTCAATTGGTAAAATCTCTTATCGTCAAATAAAATATCCGAGGTTCTATTCTCGCCTATACTAAAAACCAATTGGTGTCTTTGTAAAGTTGTTATTTACAACTATGTATTTTGTTGCCTTTTATTCCGTGCCAAATTTGATTGTAATTATTATCAATCATTTATACCCTGTATCTATTGTGGGATTTGTTGTAAGGGTTATGTGATAGAGAGAGAGTGTGAAGACTCAAGCATTTGAAGGATGAAGAATTCTCGCGGGTATGTCGCGACCTAGCTTCCCGTGAAATGAATCATGTGCCCTGCACATGCTGGAATGCGAAGAGTCAGGCCAGGTGGAGATAGCTGTCTCTCGCGAGTATATCGTGGGTAAAACCTTCCCACGAGACACCCGCGAGGCAATCTGTTCTGCCAGCCTGTACTGAATGACTCACACTTTCTGTGCCTATCCTATATATACCCTCATTACCCACAAATGTTGAGAAATGCTTCAGAGAGAAAAACCCTAGCCAAACACATTGAGAATTAGAGATTGTTATTCCCACCTTTCTCTATATACTTGCTTGTGGTATCTCCTCAACTCTTCCCTCTCCATTTCTATATCATTGAGAGGTTGATAGCCCAAACACTTACCACACCCTTTGAGAGTGTTGTGTGATGTTTTGGTGCTGCTGGGAAGCATTGGAAGAAGCCTGGAATGGCAGATGCAACATGGAGCTTGTTGCGGGATTCGGGGTGCTAGACAAGACACAGTTCCGAGAAGCCTTGTTGGAGTAGGAGCTTGGAAGGCTTAGGTACATCGGGTAGATTAGGCTTGGAGGGTCTCTTGCTAACCCATGTATCCCAACTGATTGTCTAGTGGATCGATTTCCTCTTGGAGGGCAGCAAAGAAGTTTTTCGCCGAGTTCTTTGGTTTCCTCTTCGAAAACACGTCTCGGTGTTTTCTGTGTTTGCATATCTCTTCCCTACTCTTTTATATTCCATTATACTACTGTGTTGCTTAGTTTATGGATTAGAGTAGCTTATTTGTTCATCTGCTCGCATTTACACTATTCCGCACTTAGTATTAAGTTAGTGTAAAATCTATCGAGCCGTAATTTTAATTGGGGGGTCTAAATTGCTCTTGTGTTTTCAACACATTTTCGAGCTTTCAATTGGTATCAGAGCGGGTACACTTGCTGTGGTTTTAATACCTAAGTGTGATCCTAGACCCCTTGGTGTGGTTTGAAAAGTGATCTAGTAAAAACCACCATGAGGATTGTAAAAGTGTTTGTGAAAATGACTCAATGAGCATATTTGAAGACTGTTCTAGTAATGCACTCTTAGAGTTATTTAAATCAAAGAAACATGCTAGAATTTTTAGTCACATGCTGAAATCCTTAGTTCATAGGAACCATGATATATATAACAACCTATGTGAGTCAAAGTCCTTAGGCTATGAATATGAGAGAAGAAATAGACAGTTAGGTGATAAACTTGATCGTTTGAAAAGGAAACTTCACTCATCCTTGAATGAAATAAGGAAAAATGATTCTTGCTTTGATGGTCAAGAATGTCTCTCTCATGCATGTCTTTTTGTTCATACCGCATTGAAAGTGTTTAACTCATGTTTGTGGTATCTCGACAGCGGGTGTTCAAGGCATATGACTGGAGAAAAATCTTTGTTCAAAACTCTTAAAGAGAAGGAAGATGGATTTGTGACATTTGGAGATGGTAGTCATTCACAAGTTCTTGGAAAGGGAACGGTGGATATTCCGGGACTGCCTTTGTTGACTGATGTGCTGTATATTAAGGGATTAAAAGTGAACTTGCTAAGTATCACTCAGATTTGTGATGAAGATTTCTTAGTCCAATTTTCAAAGAAAGGGTGTCTAATCTTGAATGAAGAAGGTGTTCAAGTTCTGAAGGGACTAAGGACCACCGATAATTGTTATGGGGTTATTCCTAAACCCAGCATAGCATGTCGAAGTGCTTGGGTAAACCTCTTGGAGTTGTGGCATCAACGGCTTGGACATGCAAATTACAAACAAGTGGCAAAAGTCTCGAAGCTTGAGGCTGTGGTTGGTCTACCTAAGTTTGGGAAAATTGAGAAGAATGTTTGTGGTCTGTGTCAACTGGGAAAACAAACAAAGTCAAGCCATCCTAAAGTGAATGTGGTTGCAACTTCTCGCCCGTTAGAATTACTGCATGTGGATTTAATGGGTCCTACAAGAACAGAAAGCATGGGTGGAAAGCGTTATATTATGGTGGTAGTTGAAGATTTCTCAAGGTATTCTTGGGTGGATTTTCTTAGAGAGAAATTGGAAGCATGTGACAAGATGGAAAAATTGTGCAAAAGACTGATGAATGAAAAGGGAGTACCTATCATCAAAATCAGGAGTGATCATGGGAAAGAGTTTGAAAATGCAAAGTTTGAAGCATATTGCAATGAACACGGTATCAAGAAGGAATTCTCAGCCCCAAAGACTCCACAACAGAATGGAGTAGTTGAAAGGAAGAACCGGGTGATTCAAGAAATGGCTCAAGTAATGTTACTCAACAAAAACCTTCCACAGAAGTTTTGGGCTGAAGCTGTGAACACTTCATGTCACATTGGGAACAGGATTTACTTCCGAGCAGGAACGAAGAAGACATCGTATGAAATTTGGAGAGAAAAGAAGCCGAAGGTGAAATATTTCCGAATATTTTGGAGCAAATGTTATATTCTCAATGATAGAGAGAATCCCGAAAAATTTGATGCTAAAAGTGATGAAGGGATATTTCTAGGCTATTCATTAAATAGCCGAGCGTATAGGGTGTTCAATAAGCGCACTAAGACGGTAATGGAGTCAATAAATGTGGTCATTGATGATACCATATCTGAAAAGGAAAGTGATGATGGTGAAGGATCGAACCTGAAGAAGGGGGAAGTTGAGGACAACATGTCACAAGATGATGAGATTGAGAAAGAATCACCGGAAAAAGAGTCCACACCCCCTATACCAAGAAGGGCGACTAGATCAACACAAGGGCCTTCTAGCCCTCTCACTCCTCCGGAAGTTCAACCTCCGATCTCTCGAGATGAAGAACCTTCTACCTCCAAGAGACCGTCATCAAGGGTAATTCTCAATCATCCATCAAGTAATATCATTGGAGATGTAAATGAGGGACTTCGGTTGAGAAAATGACCAAAATACAATGCGAATCATGTGACGTACAATTGTTATCTTGCTCAATTCGAACCTAAGAAGGTAGAAGAAGCTCTTAGAGACGAGAATTGGATAGAGTCTATGCATCAAGAGTTACATCAGTTTGTTAGAAATGATGTATGGGAGTTGGTTCCAAGATCCAAAGATACCCATGTGATCGGCACCAAGTGGATCTTCAAGAACAAAACTGATGAAGACGGTGAGGTTGTCCGAAACAAGTCTAGGCTGGTAGCTCAAGGATATACTCAAGTGGAAGGCATAGATTTTGATGATTCATTTGCACAAGTAGCAAGATTAGAGTCGATTCGAATTCTACTGTCCATAGCATGTGTTATGGATTTCAAACTGTACCAAATGGATGTGAAAAGTGCCTTTCTGAATGGTTTTCTAAATGAAGAAGTATTCGTTGAGCAACCAAAGGGATTTCAAGATCCTCACTTTCTGGATCATGTGCTAAGGTTGAAGAAAGCATTGCATGGTTTGAAGCAAGCACCAAGAGCATGGTATGATCGTCTCACAACATACTTGTTGGATCGTGGATTCAAAAGAGGCCAAGTTGATCGAACATTGTTCGTAAAAAGAGATGAGAAGTCTCTCTTAGTTGCTCAAGTATATGTGGATGATATTGTTTTTGGATCCACAATTGATCATTTGGCTCATGAATTCTCCGAAGAAATGAAAAGGGAGTTTGAAATGAGTATGGTGGGGGAGCTGAACTATTTCCTAGGGCTTCAAGTGAAACAACGGAAAGATGGGATATTCATATCTCAAGAGAAATATGCCAAAAATCTTGTTAAAAGATTTGTTCTAGACTCTAAGAAACACACTTCCACTCCAATGAGCTCCTCGTCAAAGTTGAGTTGGGATGCAGCAGGTGTAGAAGTGGATCCAACGCTCTATTGAAGCATGATAGGCAGTCTCTTATATCTCACTGCTAGCAGACCAGACATTGCCTTCAGTGTAGGCGTATGTGCTCGATTTCAGGCAGCCCCCAAAGAGTCACATTTAACAGCAGCCAAAAAAATTATCCGCTACATAAATGGCACATCTGATTATGGAATTTGGTACTCAAGAGCTTCAAATGAATGCTTAGTCGGATATTCTGATGCTGATTGGGCCGATTGCATTGATGATAGAAAAAGTACTTCCGGTGGATGCTTTTATCTTGGAAACAACTTGGTGTCATGGATGAGCAAAAAGCAGAATTCAGTCTCTCTATCAACAGCCGAAGCTGAATACATTGCTGCTGCAAGTTGCTGTGCTCAATTACTATGGATGAAGAAGCTTCTTCATGATTATGGAATCACTCAAGACACGATGTGTGTATATTGTGATAATACAGGTGCCATAAATTTGTCAAAGAATCCAGTTCAACACTCGAAATCAAAACATATCGAGATTCGGTATCATTTCATTCGAGATTTGGTGGAGGAAAGGACTGTGTACTTAGAGTTCATCAACACTGAGAATCAGAAGGCAGACATATTTACTAAACCTCTAGATGGCCCAAAGTTTGAATCTTTGCGTAAGACCATCGGTGTCGGTATCATTCCCTGAACTCTATCTCTTGTGTGAACCTATACTACCCTTTGTTGCATATTTGTTGTTGTGGTTCCACTTGTTTAGTTTCTAGAAGTCTTTCTTTTATTTGTTTTGGTTTGTACCAGTTGTTTTCTGCTGATCTTACTTTTCTTGTTCTGTTTTTGGGTGTGTTCAAAAATTCAAAAACCCATAAAAATTGAAAAATCTCAAAAGTTTGATCACTTGTTTGGTGTATGTCACATGTGAGTTTGGCCTAGTACCTTCGTACTAATGGCGTAGTGCATTCACGATCTTGGCTTGTTATGTATGCACTCATTTCTATGTGGAAGAAATCTTGAACACTATGTGTGACTGTTGTAAATAGATCTTCAAGCTTGTCATGAATGATTGGTCAATAGTCTTGTTGGTCTTGATACTTGCATAGGCTTGTGTCTATATCTCTTCCCACTTTATTTTTATGTTTTTGCAACAAGAGCTCACCAAATGTAAATCTCCAAATGAAAAGAGATATTGAGCTGCAAAAGCCTGTCGCACACACTAGTATTCGACTAGAAAAAAGGGAAAGCGACTCTTTTTAATGTGTTTTGTATGGTGCTCAAAAAGCCAAAGGCTAATCATCAATGTTGAAATATCATAAATTTCAAGCACCAATCTCAAAATGAGATGTTTTTGTCCAAACAAAATAAAATGGACCAATTGTTATGCCTTATGTAGAAGCCAAATGAAAAGCTTCTAAGGTATGTATTCAATGTGTGGGAGGTCATATATACTCATTTCTATAATGGAGATAGTCCACTTGATTTCGTATCAGCTGTGTATGACTCGAGCGAATTGATCATTGAAGCTTCGCTCTGGTCTAAGGACTATTTCACATTTGATACTCACACACAACACACAAGACTTTGATTCAATCAATGCCTATCTCATTTGTGTGATTGTATATGTTCAAATGTGATGTGTATGCTCAAGAACTTGTTGATCAAACCCAAAAAGATTTTTGAGTACTTTATTTGTTTTTGAAAGTGATTTTATACTTTCGTGTCTTTTGTTTTTGTTCAAAATGCATTTTTGTGTTTGTCTTCAAAAACTGGTTCAGGGGTTGTTTCGCGAGAAGCTCGCGACCTAGAGCTTCCCGCGAAAAGGGCTTGAGGGAAATAACTTTTTCATCATGTCACACAAAAACTATCGCGATTGTATCGCGACTGTCTCGCGACCAACAGCTTCTCGCGAAATGCTGTTTGGCAAAAACTGGATTTTTTCAAATTCAGACAGAAGGTATCGCGACTGTCTCGCGACTGTTCCGCGACCTAGAAGCTTCTCGCAAAAATTTTATGCTTCAGTGGCAATTTTCGCGATTGTATCGCGACTGTCTCGCTACTCTCTAACCCGCAAAAAACGCGTGTTTTCACTTTATATGTAGCAGATGTGACAGTTTCTCAAAAATTTCTCATTTCCCTCGCTCAACTTCTTTCGAACCCTTTTCAACCCAAATTCAATTTCTATCAAAACCCATCATTTTCAAGCATCTTTTCTGCACTGTCAACTTCAAGGTATGTCTTCTAAAGCATTTTCCTTCAAGTTTCTCTTAGTTTATGCAGAATTTTCATTAAGGTTTCAAAATTTTGGGGATTTTCGAAAATTTGAATGTTTTTCTAAATTGGGTGAGAATTTTTCAAATTCTTTGATTGGGCTGTGTCCCTTTTGATGATTGTGCATCTGTGTTGGCCCCTTGTGGCATTTTGACATGTATGTAGGCATGATTTCATCATGTTCATGCATTGTCCATGATTAGAGTACATTTGTGCATGCTAGGTGTTTGACAAAATGTCCGAGTGACTTCTTTGTGCTGAATTGGAATCAAGTGATTTCAATCTATGGGTCTTCATTTGTTTGACCTTGTTTCACTCAGTGTGGACATTGTTCATATGTTTCATACTCTCTGCCCATGTTGAACACACTAGGCACACACCTAGGCACCCCTCATGCATCTGATGCTGCACTCTCATGCATCAACACTCACACCCACACACATTAGCACATGCACACATATGCACACACATGCACGGTTACTTAGTTTCATGCATTGTGTTTATGCATTCAGCATATTGTTTGGTGTTGATTATGTCCTGTTTCTATGCAGTTTTACTTTTTTTTTGAACTAACTTGAATCTAATCAAGTTCTGTGTTCTGTTTTGTGTGTTGTGCACATGTTTCCTGTTTTTTTTGTGTGTTCGGTTGCACAGATGTCTCCATTCAAGACTTCAGCTGTGAAAGGTGGCAGTAACAAAGGGAAAGAGCTGATCATTGATGTTGATGATGATTCCCCTAGACCAAAAAGAGCTCGTTTTTCAACGGGAATTTTTTATCCTAACTTGTTTAGGTCTTATGCTGCTTTTGAATCTTATAAGAACCTCTTTCGGGATGCTCCCTTGTTAGCTGAAAGAGCCGTTGATCAGTCATCTCTTTTAGATACCAAAATTCCTACCTGGTTTGCCACTAAAGACTGGAATTTTCTTCTCTCCGATCTTGAAGATGCCTATGAAGACATGGTGAAAGAGTTCTATGCCAATGGTATTGTAGAAGGAGAAGAGATCAAGTGCTGGGTTAGAGGAAAGCGGTTCTCGGTAACTCCTATGTACCTGTCTGATATTCTAAACATAAACCGGCCAATTCTTCCTATACCACCTGTGTATGATGACCTTGTTCCGGATGAAGACACTTTTCGGGGACAATTAGGAGCTGATTTGGAATTCTCTTCCAGTGGAAAGTCAATCAATGTGGCTTCACTTTCTCCGGAATTAAGGCTCATGTCAACAATCATGTGTAGCAATCTCTACCCATTGTCAAGCACCGGCTACATCAACCTTGGTCGAGCATTATTTCTTCATGATCTCGTATCTGATGTGGAAATTGATGTATGCTCCCACATCCTTCACATTTTGGCAAAGACAGTTAACAGAACTGCCTTAGGGAATTGTATTCCGTTTTGTCGTCTCATCTCTCGGATTTTGAAGCTTAAAGGTGTGCGTCCCTCTGCAGATGAGCGCCCTCACTCAAGGCCAAGTCCAATTAACGGTCGAACTCTTCAAGCAAGTATGAGTCACACCAAGAAGAATGTCAAGTAAGAACATCATGCTCCTCAGGGAAGCTCAAGTTCTACCTCTCATTCCTATGATGAAAAGTTCGACATCATCATGACTGCAATTCAAGAGATGAGTAACAAGATTTCAGGACTAACTTCGATCATGTATTGTCACCACTCCCGTCTTGATAAACAGTTAACATCTCTCGAAACTCAGATGGATGAAATTCAACAGAAGCTAGAAGAGAATGACAACTAGCTATTCCATGACAAAAAGGGGGAGATGATGTCATTGACAAGGGGAGTGTAGTGATAGGGGGAGAAGAAGCTACAAGTCTACTGCTGGTTCAATCAGTCTATGTTTTAGTTCCTTAACTGCTTTATGTTTAAACTACTTTACTGCTTTTGGTTTGAAGCTTTGATACTCTGTTTTTATTTCAGTATAATTTATGTAGTTCTTTTGTGATTTTCTCTATGCTTTGTAGCATATCTAGTTTTGTACCCATGTTGCTTTTGTAAGCTTTTAGGGTTTGTTTTATTACATATTTGTAGGTTTTATGGTTTGTGCCTTGCATATGCAGTACCTTGATTATGCAGTCTTTTTGCTTGTGTACTTGATGTTTAATGTCATACATTTTACTTCAGTACATCACTCTTGTGCCCTTGTAGGATTGTTCCTAGATGCATATACGTTCTATGCATTGGTTGAGTGATGAACACTCTTGTGCCCTAGTAGGATTGTTCCTAGATGCAAATACTTCGTGTATTTCGCATTGGTTGAGTGTTGGATTTGCAAATGATACTCTTCAAATGAGCTTATCATCTTGCATGTCCGGATGTTCATTCCTTATGTGAATGAGCATAGTGATCACTTTTGTATAGTGATTGCTTGTTTGATCTTGCCATGGTCTATTGTTTTTATTCCATTTTGCTTGATCATGCTAATATTGCTCCATATGCTTTTCAAGTTTTTCTGCATACAATGATATTATTGTGTTGTTGTGTTTCAGGAGATAATTGTTCATATGTCTCAAGAGCTTATCAGAATCTAGAATTAGGTGTGAGTGAGTTTTGCCTTTGTTCCCAAACTCACGTTTAAGTCTAGAGTCTGTTTTAGGGTTTTGTCACGGAATAGCCAAAGAGGGAGATTGTAAAGTTGTTATTTACAGCTATGTATTTTGTTGGCTTTTATTCCATGCCAAATTTGATTGTAATTATTATCAATCATTTATACCTTGTATCTATTGTGGGATTTGTTGTAAGGGTTGTGTGATAGAGAGAGAGTGTGAAGACTCAAGCATTTGAAGGATGAAGAATTCTCGCGGGTATGTTGCGACCTAGCTTCCCGCGAAGTGAATCATGTGCCCTCCACATGCTGGAATGCGAAGAGTCAGGCCAGGTGGAGACAGCTGTCTCTCGCGAGTATATCGCGGGTAAGACCTTCCAGCGAAACACCCACGAGGCAATCTGTTCTGCCAGCCTGTACTGAATGACTCACACTTTCTGTGCCTATCCTATATATACCCTCATTACCCACAAATGTTGAGGAATGCTTCAAAGAGAAAAACCCTAGCCAAACACATTGAGAATTAGAGATTGTCATCCCCACCTTTCTCTATACACTTGCTTGTGGTATCTCCTCAACTCTTCCTTCTCCATTTCTATACCATTGAGAAGTTGATAGCCCAAACACTTACCGCACCCTTTGAGAGTGTTGTGTGACGTTTTGGTGCTGCTGGGAAGCATTGGAAGAAGCCTGGAATGGCAGATGCAACATGGAGCTTGTTGCGGGATCCGGGGTGCTAGACAAGACATGGTTCCGAGAAGCCTTGTTGGAGTAGGAGCTTGGAGGGTTTAGGTACATCGGGTAGATTAGGCTTGGAGGGTCTCTTGCTAACCCATGTATCCCAATTGATTGTCTAGTGGATCGATTTCCGCTTGGAGGGCGGCGGAGAGGTTTTTCGCCGAGTACTTCGGTTTCCTCTTCGAAAACACGTCTCGGTGTTTTCTGTGTTTGCATCTCTCTTTCGTACACTTTTATATTCCATTATACTGCTGTGTTGCTTAGTTTATGGATTAGAGTAGCTTATTTGTTCATCTGCTCGCATTTACACTATTCCGCACTTAGTATTAAGTTAGTGTAAAATCTATCGAGCCGTAATTTTAATTGGGGGGTCTAAATTGCTCCTGTGTTTTCAACACATTTTCGAGCTTTCAGTCTTGGTTTGATAATAAATGACAATCATCAATGTTACCTCAATATCGTGACTTCCATTTGTCACATAAGTATTTTCCTTTATTAGATGATGATGATAATAATATTTTTTGAAACATTTCAAAACATTGAAAATAAAAATGGAAATTCAATTTAAACCTAATTTAATTAAAAATGTTAACAGATGTGGCAAAAGTTATGTAAATATATAAGGTAGCGTTTTTCATAATTGCATCACCTCAAGTATTGCCTGTGGGAATGCATATTTCTTTTGTTCCTGATTATCCTCTCCATGGAATCACAAAACTGGTGAGCACCTGCACTAAATCACATCCATGACCCAAGCATAGAGTAATGCTAACGAAATAATTATTTTTATAATTGTTGACATGACTTGTTAAATTCGGTTGACAGTAATTAATTTTTTAAGGTAATTTTTTGTGTTGATCCATTCTATAACAAGTTCTTATAATCAAATTTAAATATGTTGATATATTTTATTTGATGTAAAAAAGGGGGCCAATTTCTATATTTATGTTTGCTCAAAGAAAGTTTGAAGACAATAAATAAAAAGTCACTCAATCAAGATGACCAAAGGCAAGCTATAGTTAAGCTGTTCATTAAATACCTTCAAGAGAGAAACTTGCTAAAGTGGATTCAAGCCTCACTCGAGCAAGGTTGCAAGAAACATAATGCCTACTCTATTTTGAACTCTATTTTCAGTCCTTTTTAATTCTAGTTTAAATTCCTATTTAAACCAACTTAAGCATGATTTTCCAGAGAGATTAGAGATCGAGACAGAAACTACATGCTTTATCTCAATGTGCTTTCATGAGAAAATCCTTCTAATTTGTTATCCATATATATGTGTGACCCTGTTTTAAACTACAGAGTTCTTCATCCAATGAGTTCATTGTAGACTAATTCTTTAAGGAGATGCCTTAGAGTGGGTCATATAACCTCGTTAGACCCAAATTAAATTAAAGTCATTAGACCATGGGCCTCTTTCTTTATTTTATATCTTTATTTATCATTATTATTATTATGGGCACAAGTAAATATGAAATAAATTAAAGATAAAATAATGGCGTGTTACAGATTTTATCACAGCCTAAGGTATGAGGATCTTTGAATCATCTAGTCTAAACTAGGTACCATTATAAGCAGAGAATAATGTTTTAGAAATCTCACAAAATGCACCATATAAATGTATATATGTCGGTATCTCGTCTTAATTGTCCCTTTCAAATTTTACCCAGTGATAAATAAAATTGAAATATTGGTTTTGGCTTTGTCTGGTCAATCTTATTCTTATGTCCAAGTTATCATGCACTCGTTTAAATAAAGTGATGCAAACAAAGTGACAATGATGATTTTGTTGCGAGGTGAATTGTAAGAAAATAGAAAATGTGTTTATCTGATATTTTCAAAAATCATATCATATCATATACTATACTATCTAATAAAAGTTGGGCTCACAAGCCTTGGTTGCAGAAATATATACTATATAATAAAAGTTAGGCTTACAAGTTGTGGTTGCAGAAATATATAGTCTATGAGCTAATTTTCTAGCTAATTCATTCCATTTACAAGCTCACACAATCCATTGTTTGCTTATTAGGTTGAGGGTCTAATGTTTGGAGTGCAACATTGTATAACATCTAATCAATACAACAGAATGCACAACTCACAAATGAAAGACTATTGTTAGACATAATAAGATTAGTTATAAAACATAAAGGTAATAAAGTAAGTATGCAAAATCAAACACATAATCATGGAGATTCTAGAAAACACACAAATTTATTTAAATAATAATAATCATGGAATCAATTACGTGGAATAAGAGACATTGTACCATTATCAAATTTTTTTTTTTTTTGATAGTCTTGTACCATTGTCAATTAGTACTCTATTAAGACCACATCACTTATTTATCTTTCATTGTGAATTAATCCTTGATTAAGACCCTCGTCACTTACTTTTTTTAGATATGTAAAAGTAGGTTTCTAAGTACGAACACAATCACCACCTGGCCCACCGTAAAAGAAAATATAACCCCATTTTGGACTCCCAGAATAGTGAAGATCATCAATGGAATGACAATTAGGAGCCACATATGTTGTCAATTCATCATCTCTGGGAATTTCTTCTGCTAAATTGTCTTTAATGAAACGCATGTCTCTGTAGTAGGCCGCATGATTGTGGATATGATCTGGCCTATGACCACTACCCAACGGGGGGCTAACTCCATCTGATCCAGAATGGGTATATCCTTCCCATGCCATTGTTGCAGCTCCATAAATGTCGACAAAATCTTTTGGATAATACCCCACAGCAATATTATCTTCGCCAAACACAATCCACCAATTCCCAGTCTCTGGATCCTGCGTGCAATAAAAAAAGTGAAGATTATAGTGAGTTTCAGTTAGCTTAATTAGTAAATTAAGTTTTTTTATGGTTGAATAATAGATCTGGAGTTCAATTCCCACATATACCAAAAACTGATTGGTGTCTTGGTCTGATGTAAAGAGCTATCATTATCATTAGAAGCAGACATCATAGCTTGAAACTCTCTCAAAAAGAAAAAAAAAAAAAGTGAAGGTTATGAAATATAGAATCACTCTCTTGGGGATCAAATCATATGTAGAAGTATTCAACCAAACTCTACTCAAGAAATGAATCCAATTATAATCCATTTTCAATGTCGTTCTTGTTGGGCTATAAATACAGAACTACAATACTAATATATATATATATATATATATATTTTTTTTTTTTACGAACAAAAAAAGGGGCTTCACGCGTGTGATTATTGACCCGGTTCACTTAAACTCGCAGAACTCATGGCATGGGGCACTTCTGGGTGCATTAAGGCTATTCACGTCGTGACACAATATTTTTGCAAAGTGCACGACTCGAACCAAACAACTCGTAGGTGTGACCTAGTTCAGGACTCTTACCGGCGCACCACGCCCCAGGGGTCACGATACTAATATGTTTATACTCAAATAGTGCATTAATATATATATATATATATATATATATATGATTATTTTCCAAAATTTTTGTTGTTAACTTACTTCGTAGAGCTTGATTTTTACTTCTATAAGTGGGTCTCCGTTATAGACAGACGCCGGTGTAATAGCGTATCCTGGAGAAATGCGTGAGTCCACTTGTACAAACCCTTCGCATAACGTGTTGAAGCATCCTCTCGTTTTATTGTTCTTCTCAGCCTAGAAAGGAAAATGAAAAAGAATAAGTATGAATACATAGCTTTTGTTTAATAAAAGGAACAAGAGATAGATGGTTGTACAAACAAGAAATTTTGTTATTTCAAAGATAAAACTTACACTCCAATACACAAATAGATGATGGTTGGAATCACCATTGAAATATGTGGAGACCTACAAGAGCAAAATAAGTGGAAGGAGTGTAACTATGTTTTATATTCATATGATTAGGAAGAGGAACAGAGGATAATGGTTTAAATGCATTACCATTGTCCCAGCAACCGCCAGATTAAGTTCACTATTATAAAAATTGCTGACATACATGGCGTTAAAGGTATATTTGTCTCCTGTCACATTTATGTTATAAATGGAATTGATGCCCGAAATACCATGATATTCAGCTAGTATTGCACGAACAATGACATCTTGAATCACCCAAAAAAAAAAAACATATAATAACAATCAAAAATGGTTTTACAAACATTCTGTGACATTATTAATTCTACAAGCACAGAGATAGATGATGATTATTTACTCGGTTTAATTGCGGCGTTCCAGCGTTGACGTGCTTGAGTGGATCCGTACTACCGATGTTGCGGTGGGCTTTGATGAATGCATTTGTAATTTTTCTGTCCTTTAGTAAATCATCCTTTGTAGTTCTTTGTATAGGAACTGTTCCATGAGGGCATGATTTCCTTGTTGACGCTAGCGGTGAAGGGCTTGCCTTTACAGATGATTTGTTAATCTCCCCGGCATATGATGTTGGTTTTCTCTGTAAATGTTTTTTGTAGTCGAAGATGTGAAAGCTCTCAAGAATATAAACACCATAGAATATAATAATATATAGCAGAAATGTATGACTTTTGTATTTTAGATTTGAAAGGATGGAAGGAAAACCTACATACCTGAACAATGTGATTCTTGAGTGAAGGGTGATCAAGTGTAGGTTGCTTATTGATATCTATGCAATCAATTGTTCGCCCATTCTCCAGCTTTTAGAGAGAAAGAGAGAGATAGAGAAATGTATGAGCATCTAATGGATACCCTGATTTTGTGAATTAAATTAGATAAGTGTGTGTCATATCAAAAAGTATTTAGTATCAAATGACATTGGTATAAAAATCCAATAAGCTAAGTGAGAGTCATTCCTGCAAAAATAATCACTCACTAACAAATGAAAGACATATGTCAGTAGATAGTTCTTTTTACTTACATATATTTCATTTATTGGATTTTGATACGAATTACGTAGTATAAAGATACAAAATAGTTTTCGTGTCATACAAACATGTGTTGAATCCCATATAGGGGGTTCAGTAACTGGAATTGAGCTATATAATTTTTTACGATGAACCCCGATTATAACTTGATAAGTTGTTTTAAATATAGTGCAGATCAAATGTGTCAAAATGTTTCCTCTTGCCATTACAATATATTTAATTATATATCTTTGCAAATAAAAGAGAATTTCATAGAGCAATTACATCAATGATGCTAAAAAATTTAGCTTTTAGTAACTCAAAAAACTACTTTTTCTATTATAACACCGCATTTTACAATGCACCTAACATCAAATGTTCTATTTTAGCATACAACACATTAAATAATATAAATATAATCAATCCCACAAATTCATTTCACCATAACCTCTTTTTCTCTCCTCTCTGCCTTAACTCTATCCCTCTCTTTGTCTCTCTCTCACGCACCTCCATACACACTACCAAAACAAGTCATTCCACCACTAGCCACAATTGCAACCCACTCCCACTTCCACTCCCACCACCACCACCACCACCACCACCACTAAACAACCCTCGAAACTCAGCAACCCACAAAACCTAAAACCCACCAAACAACAATCTCCACCACAACCTCCACAACCCACCAAACGACGTTCTTCACCAAACTTGAGACCATAAAAACCCAAACACACAAATACAATGAGCTGCTACTACTAGTAGTGCACTATAGCAAGTAGGAAATTTTTTTTAGCTTTAGTACCATTGATGTTGGGTGTTTGGAGTGTTAAAATAGTTTAAAAAAAAAAAACAATTTTAGAAAACTAAGCATTTTGAAAATTGTAAAATCTAAAAAAAAAAAAAAAAAAAAAAAAAAAAGATAATGCAATGTCAAAATTATTTGACCTGAAAGCTTTTCTTTGGTGTCTTGTTCAATCTTTGGACTTTCCTTTCTAATTCAATATCATCTTCCTCTGAAAGACTCCTCATTAGGGATTCACCATAGCTAAACATTCTTGAATACATACACAAAAGGACCAACAAAGTGGTAATTTTTGAAATCATGTTTGGCCTCAGAGCATGCATAAAAAATGCAAAGCTTTACAAGTTGTGTTTTACCTTTTCCATGGAATACAATATCCTTTTATGGTGGAAATCATTTCTTCCTATACAGCTAAGAAGGTAAAAGATAAGATTTACTTTGTGGGTAAAGGTTCCTCTATATTTAGAGTCCTCTTTATTTATAAATCTGTTTGGTTGGATGAAAAACAAGGAAGAGAGAAAATGACGGAGAGAGAATAGATTTTTGGGTTGTTTGTTTAGGAGAGAAAAGGGGACAGATTTTGGTCAAGTATTTTCTCTTCTACCAACCGAAATGTAATCTCTCTAATTTGGTGAGAAAACTTGGGTGATTGTGCTAGTTGTTGCTTCAGCCTAGTGTAATTACATTTTTGTTCCTCTAATATTTTTTTTTTTTTTTGTACGGTACCCACAAGTAGTCAACCTGCTATAACAAGTTACCAAAATATCACATTTGATTGTTCATTTGTCACATTGAGTAGTATCAATATCACATATGTCTGTACTTTTATCACATTCATTGGTTCACTTTTTTTTTTTTTAATAACATTCAATACAATAATATGTAATATGTGAGAGAAACAATTCTATATCTAATTGATAGTGAGAGAAACAATCTAATTTTTTAGTAATAATTAAAATTTTAATAATGAATTGTCCCAACATAGGCTTAAAATACCCTAGAAATTATACATGTCCAAAAATAGTCATAAAATATATGAAATTAGAAAATACTGAAAACCTTGAATATGACAAAAATTCCCTCATTAAAAACAAACTAGTTGCTATATTTAAAAATTAATATAATAAGAAAAAATTACATAATATAATTTGTGTAATATGTCAAATTTTATAAAATAATTTTAATTAACAATAAATAATATTTTTTAGTGATTAAAAAAATACTTCTACCTATCATGTAATAAAGAAATAGGAATAAAATTATACAATCTACATTTTTTATTCTCTTATTTTTTTTTTTCAATCAAATAAAAGATTTTTCTATCCCACCATTTCTATAATAAATAAATAAATGATTAGAATTTCTCTCATTGCTAAGCTTCTCTCCATTCCCTTTCTCTCCCTTTCTCTATGAGTTTTGGTATCCCTCTCACCCTCTTTGCATTTGAAAATTGAAATTTTAAATTTCATATTTTAATTAAAAGATATTGGATTGTATATATGTCTTGGCATGTCAATCACTCATCCACTCTCTTCACCCATCCAAGTAAGTATTTGGAATGGGCAGCTCAAATTGTCATTGTTAATATATTTTAATATATAGTCATGTTAATTTATTTAGTAGAAGTTGTAGCTATTGGCTACAACCAACTTTGTAGCGCAAAATTATCTCCTTCTATGTATATGGTAGACATGCATGATGAAATCCAATAATATTTTCCCTTATTTTCGTGGTAGATATTTGGCACTTTGAAATAGTCTTCCTCCTTTTTAAGTATCTGCAGAAGGTGTTGGATGGACCGGACCTAGATAGTAGGGCAATTACAGTTTGGAGTATCTGGAATGCAAGGAACAAGTTTTATTTCGAGCATACTCAGCTACATCCGCGGGTTATGATGGAAAGAGCAGCTGGCCGGTTGTCTGAGTACCTAATGCTAACAGTAGCACAGCAAGTCTGAATCGAGTGCAAGATTGATAATTTGTAAAACTATGTTTTTGGGGATACGACTGAGATGTTGTCTGTATCTCCCACACGGCCAAACTAAGTGGTTTTGGTCTTACTGTATACATGTTTGTTGAGTTTGTTTGGTTCTAAGACTTTAGGATCTAATGTATTAGAACTTCAATTTGTATTAAGTTGGCAAACCATGATCAAAACATTTAGTCTAGGTTTAGGCTTGCTCAAAGTATGTTTATTTGTAAAATTGGAATCGAGTGATTGCAGAATTTATTAGACTAAATCTGCAAGGCTCGATCGATCGAAAATTAGACTCGATCGATTGAACCACGTGCAGATTTATTTTTTTGCAGAATTCCAGTTTAGCCCAAACTCTATTTAAACGTATTGGGTTTCAAGTAAAACACTCCTATATAGAATTTTCCTTCAGCATATGCACTGACCATGAAGAATTCCTCTCCCAATTCTTGACTTGCCATCATATATAGTTCCAGAGATATATTCAATGAGCTAATTTTCTAGCTAATTCATTCCATTCCTGACCGGTACAAACAGAAATGGATTTCTAGAAAAGTTTTGATACTTACAGTTTTCTTCACATCATACCTTCTTCAGTTTTCTTCTCTCCCTCTTTGTCTCTCTCTCTTTCTTTGGGCATTTCTTCTAGTCTGGGCTCATAAAGAAAATGTTCACAAAGAAACCCAAGAATAATGACTTCTCCACAGTTTCACACCTTCCCACTTTTTATTTAACCAAAGTTATAAAATGGTTTGTTTGCCACTTTTTTTTTTTTTTTTAATTTCATGAAAATCGTTTACTATTCTTTTCTTTTAGATTTTTGACTGCTCCTTAGTTTTGATTTTTTATAGGAGTGAAATGGGCTAGGCATTAGCTTAAAATAGTTTGCACATGCATAAAAATGAGTAAAAAGTTGAAATATAATTAAATATATTAATTTATACAATACAAGTTTTTTAATACACACACACACACACACATATAATTGTTAGGTTCTAAGACCTTAGGGACTAATGTATTAGAACTTCAATATGTATTGTGTTGGAAAACCATGATCAAAACATAAAGTCTAGGTTTAGGCTTGCTCAAAGTGTGGTTAATTGTAAAATTGGAATAGAGTGATTGCAAAAATTATTGGACAAAATCTGCAAAACTCGATCGATCAAACCACATACAGATTTATTTTTTTGCAGAATTTCCAATTCAGCCCAAGCCCGTTTGACGTGTAGGGTTAAGTGTTTTACTTCACATATAAAAGGAAAAACCCTAGCTAGGTTTTAGAAGTCTTTTGAGTGTTGTGTGTTGAATCTTTTGTGAGATCTAGAGGTGTTTACCTTCGTACACACACATAAGGTTATCAAGATCAAGATTCGTGTCAAGAGCTTGATGATCGCTTCAGTTGTTGCTTAAAGAACTTAAAGAAAATTTGAAACCTTTAAGTGGAGTCTCAAAGTCACAAGTGGGTGAACTTGTGGTTGCAGCAGATCAATGAAAGAAGTAGTCCGTGAACTCAGAGCTGTCACGTGGTCATGGTAGTAAGTTTTCTACACAAGGGTAGAAATAGGATGTTAGTTGTCTAAGTCTTATTGTACAAACTTCAATTCTTTCATAGTGGATCTGTTTTTACCATGAGAATAGCCAGGTTAAATCCTCCCCAGGTTTTTTACCGATTAAGTTTTCCTGGGTTATCATATCGTTGTGTTCTTTATATTTCTGCATTATTTACATGATATGATTTGATTGTGTTAAGCTAGATCTAATTAATTTATATAAGTATTCACTTGACTAAATAACTAGGTTAAACAACTTGTGTTTAAGGGGTCTAAAAACTTTACAATAATTGCAAAATTGCAGTTACCCCGAAACGGCAGTGGCGGTGCCACGTTGGGTTCAGGGTGTTCCTAGGCACACGCTGACCTGGAAAAAAAAATGTATATATAATAAATTAATTTTTTTTATCTATTTACCCATAAAAAAAATTTAAATAAATAAGAACACCATCAAGCAAAATCCGGAACACCCTCAAAATTTATGTCAAACAAATTTTGAACTAAAATCTTTAAAAAAAAAAAAAAAAATTGTTACAAAGCAAACCCAAAAAAAAAAAAAAAAAAGGAAAAAAAAAATCCCAACATCAATCCTAAACAAAACCAACCCCAACCAAATTTTTAAATCAAAATACATTATTAACTAAATACCCAACAGGCCCAAACCAAACGTATTCTCAAAAAAAAAAAAAAAAAAAAAAAAAACCAAAACCAAAACCTAATATGAATACGCATTTGTCGATTAAAATCATAAACCACCTAAAGAAAAAAAAACCTCATCAACGACAACGCCTTACGCCTTTGCCTGAAACCTCATCATCAAGCATATAGGCGCGATGCGACGACAGTGCCTCCGCCTGAAACTCGAGCAACTGAGCTTGGATCAAGCATCGGCGATCAATCCGATCGAATTAGAGCTTGCGACACCAACGCTTGGCCTTGAATCCTTCCTCGCCTCTGACGCCTCGACGTGCTGCTGCGGTCCGCAGCGCCGCCCCTCAAGCTTCCCTCAAGTATTTTACACTTTACTTCTCTCTCTTTTTCTCTCTTAATCTTTGGGTTTTGCTGTGGAGTTTGGACTGGGCCACTCTGGTCTTAGAGAGAGCTCTTATAATTATTCAAGTCTTTAGTCTTTAAGTCTGATTCTCTCTCTTTAGTCTTTAAGTCTTTATAATTATTCAATTTATTTGCCCCTGTTTTTTTTTTTTTTTTTTTTTACTTGATCCGTTGGTGTGTCATTGTGTTGGTCAGCTGGTGTTGGTAAGTTTGTCTTTTAGTGTATTGTGATATGTGAATATATCTAATTGGCTCTTCTTATGTGAATCTTGTCTGTTAAATGGGGGTAGATGGGGCTATGGGGCCATGGGGCCATGTGGTGTGGGGTGAGATGTTTGAATTGGAGAAGTAAAGGCATAGAGGCAGGGGTGTGTGCTATAGCACAGTAGAGTGTGTGCTAGGCTGCTAGTAGTTAGTCAAAAAAATTTAATGAAACAACTAAACACCAATAATTAATAATTTAATTAAATAATACATTATAAAAAACAAACAAATTAAATTATGTTAGGCTAAACAACAATTAATAATTTTATAATTAATGAAACAAAAATACAACAAATTATAGTTTATAAAAGACAAACAAATTAATGAAACAACTAAACAACAATAATTAATAATTTTATTAATATTTCAAATGAGCTTATAGTTTATTGTAGAGGTACCTTTGTTCATTTCTTTTCTTTTCATTTTTTTCCTTTTGAGGTTTTTTGGTGTCTAGAATACAAATTTGTTTTGGTTTTAAGAACAATTTTTTTTTTTTTTTAAGCACAAACTTCATGCCGGCCAAATCTTGAATTTTGGCTAGTATTTACCGAAATGTGCCGAAACATCCAAAATGGACCGAAATGACCCGAAATTTTTTCAAAGTGGAATAGGGTAGGTTACTGTTCCGGTTTGTCCAGGAACACCCTGGACAAAATTCCTTGAGCCACCACTGCGAAATGGTATACCAGTACTAGTCGGTATTGAAATATTTCATTCTCCTAATCAAACCGAAATGATTTCATGTATGGTATTTACTCACTGGTTTGGAGTCCACCAATATATAACACCTAATCAATACAATAGAATGCATAACACAGAATGAAAGACTCTAGGTTTTTTAAATAATAAACTAAGTCTGCTAAATCAAACACATTTAATTAAATAATAATAATGATCATGGCTTTACACGGAAAAAGAAACAACATACCATTGTCAATTAATACTTGATTTTGACCCGATCACTTGGTAAAAGTACGCTTCTAATTACCACAACTACCACCTGGCCCTCCGAAAAAGAAATCATAACCCCAATATGGACTCCCGAGAAAGATCATCAATAGCATAACATGGATCCAAAAATGTTTCTAATTCTGTATCTGCTGGAATTTGTGGTTCTAATTCTTTTTTCAAGTATTTCATGTCTCTGAAGTAGGCCGCATGATTGTAGACATGATCTGGTTTATGACCACTACCCATCGGGGGGTTGACTCCAGTTGTTCCGGGATTGGTAAATGCTCCCCATCCCACATTTGAAGCTCCATCAATATCAACTAAATCTTTTGGCCAATACCCCACAAATTTTAATTGATTGCTAAGCATAACCCACCAATGCCCAGATAATTCTTCCTGTGCAGTAAAAAAATTGAAGGGGCATAAGATATAGAATCACTCTATTGGGAATCAAATAATATGTAGAATTCAACCAAACTCTACTCATGAAATTCAGTTGTATTTATTACCAATTTTTTATGAGGTAAAATGAAATACATTGATGTCGATGAAAGAAATGAATTCAATTATAGTCCGTTTTCAATGTCATTCTTGTTGATTTATAATGCATCAATTTTTTTTAGAAAGTTTTAATCTATAGTATTTGCTTCTGATAATATCTTTTTATCATCAGACCAAGGCACCAATTGGTTTTTTAGTGTAAACAGGGATTAAACCCTAGATCTCTTATTCAACCATTAAAAATTTTACCAATTGAGCTAACTAGCTAGAACCTACTATAATACATCAAATTGAATAAATACAGAACTACTACATGATGTTATACTCAAATAATGCATTAAAAAATATTAATTTGATAATTTTTCAAAATCTTCGTTGTTGCCTTACCTGAAAGATCATGATTGGTATTTCATCCAGTGGATATCGATTTACATTATAGTTATTTCCTGTTGTAAGAAAAGATCCTGGATGATACTTGGTGTCAATTTGTACAAACCCTGGGCAATACGTGTTGAAGCATCCATGCATCCCTGAAATCTTTAACTTGAGCCTAGAAAGGAAAATGAAAAAGAATAAAGGATGAATACATAGCTTTTTTTTAAGAACAGGAACAATAGATGATGGTTGTACAAACTGGAAATTTTGTTTCAAAGCTAACTACAATCCTGTTAGAAATTTAGACCCCTTAACACACAACCAGATTGAGTAGCCTAGTTAATTAGCCAAGTTGTTACTTAGTCAAATTAAGCAATTCTAGGTTAAAACAATCAAACAATCATATCATGAAAATATATAGCAGCGGAATAATAAATAACACAATGATATGATCACCCAAGAAACCACACGGTAAAAACCTGGGGAGGATTTGACCCACCTATCCTCAAGGCAAACCTGAATCCACTATGAAAGAATCGAAGTTCATACAAAAGGACTTACAAGCTCCCCACTCGACTTCCTAATGCTACCTACCAGTAGAACTTACTGACACGACCCTGTGCAAGCTCCGAATCCACGGACTCCTTCTTTCTTGAATTCTTCAATCAGCTACAAGCACCCACGCTTGATATTCTTTAAGCTTCAATGGCAGCAACTTTGTTGATCATCAAGATGTAGATAATAATCTCTATCTAGAAAACCCTAAGTTTATGTGAAGGAAAACTCCTCAAAGATCTCATAAGAGATTCACATAAACAGCAAATATGAGCAACAAAGACTTAGAGAGAATTGGTTACAAAACCCTAGATACAAAAGAGGCACTCTCTTTTTTTCTCTCTAAAAGCACTCAAAAACGTGGCTTAGGGTTTCCTTTATATAGTGGAAGAAATAGATCTGAAACCCTAATCCTTAATGGGCTTAAGCTGCTGTTTGGGCCGACTTAAAATTCTGCAGATACGATTTTCGATTGATCGAGCTTGTTCTTCGATCGATCGAACCAGGCAGAATATGAAGTCTTCTTCCTGCAGCTTGTATGTTCTTGAATCTTGACTTGAATCACCTTGAGCATTGTCTAATAAAACCTATAGACTCTAAGATCTATATCTAGACAAGTTTGTGTTCACGATTTGCCAATTGTTCTAATATTTAGAACCTAACAAGTCCAATATACAAATAGATGATGGTTGGAATCGTTATTGAAAGATGGGGAGACCTGCAGGGAGAAAAATAAGTGGAAGGAGTGTGACTACGTTATAAATTCATATGATTTAAGAAGAGGATGATGATTTAAATGCATTACCATAGACCCAGCAGCCATATATACAACTTCATGATAAATAGCATTTGTAACCCAAACGTTAGTCGCGCTAGCTTGATCTTTTGTCACACTTATGTTGTACATGGAAAGGTACCCTGAAACACCATGATATGTTTGTGTATATTTTGTATTAACATTGACCACCTGAGTCACACAAACATATAATAACAGTTAATACAAATTGATAGGTTATTTAGACCCCTTAAACAACCAAATTGCGTAGCTTAGATTAATTAGCCAAGTTGTTACTTAGTCAAATTAAGCAATTCTAGGTTAAAACAATCAAATAATCATATCATGTATATAAAACAAATAAAGTAGCGGAAATAATAAAGAACACAAGATATGATCACCCAGGAAACCACACGGTAAAAACCTGGGGAGGATTTGACCCACCGATCCTCAAGGCAAACAAGAATTCACTATGAAAGAATTGAAGTTCTTACAGAAGGACTACAAGCTCCCCGCTCGACTTCCTAATGCTACCCACCAGTACGAACTTCCTGACACGACCACGCGCAGGCTCCGAATCCACGGACTACTTCTTTCTTGAATTCTTCAATCAGCTAGAAGCTCCCCGCTTGCTTTTCTTTTTAAGTTCCAATGGTTGCAACTAAGTTGATCTTCAAGATGTTGAAATCATCTCTACCTTGAAAACCCTAAGCTTTGTGTAAAGGAAAGCTCCTCTAAGATCTCACAAGAGATTTACACAAAACAGAAAATATGAGCAACAATAACAATATGGACAACATCAAAAACGTGGCTAGGGTTTTGTTTATATACCTAGGGTAAAAACATAAAACCCTAAACGTTTAATGAAGTAGGGCTGAGTTGGAAATTCTGCAGAAAATTTAACCTGTGCGATTTTCGATCGATCGAGTCTAATCTTCGATCGATCGAGCCAGGCCAAAAGTCCCAAGTACTTCTGCAGCCACTCGATTCCAACTGTACAATAATAAACCAACTTTGAGCAAGCCTAAACAAGACTAAATACAATGTTTTGATCATGGTTTGCCAACATTACAAATTAGAGTTCTAAATACATAAAATCCTAAGACCTTAGAACCTAACAAACTCCCCCTTTGGCAATCCGTGACAAAACCATAATTAAAAGCTCAAAGTTTTACAAGTAAAAGCCCTTTACAAAAGTAATGCTCATAAAATCAAATTCAGCCTAACTACTATCCATCAGTTGCAAGTGTAGACAGCAGCTTTAGTTGAATCAACCTGTATATTCCTGAAATACTCAACAAACGCATAAACGCATGTGTGACAGAAAAGAGTAAAACAACAGGTATAACATTCTTGTAAGATTCACACAACACAAAATAAAGACATATAAGAATGATCAACTCATAAATATAAATCAATAAGCAGTGAATCATAAAGCAACAAGAATCAATGAATATAACATGTATATCAATCAATGTTACTCTCCCTAACATGAATATCCTTGTATTTTCCACACATATCAACATGATTCCCATAAATCAATAATTTCTCCCCCTTTTTGTCACGTATTGACAAAGACAACTCATACAAAGAGTAAACAGTCAACATACGCAATAAAGGATAAGAGAAAATAGAGAATCAAGGGGAACACAAAACAATCCAACTCTATAGAAAATAGAGACAGCTCCCCCTATGAACAACACAGGTTAAAAAAAACTTTTCTCCCCCTATAAAAATAGGAAAAACAAAACAAGTTTTGGGAAAAAACAGTTTTGGGGAAAAATAAAGGAGGGGGGGAGGGGATCAGCAGCATCACCCACAGGATCAAAGTTAGAAACACATAATCCAAAGTTAAAAACTAAGGTGAGGATACACATGAAGAAAAAATATTCTCTCTTTCAATAAAATGCAAACATGGCATTATGTGACCCATAAACAGTTGCATAAGTAGAGAAAATATTTGCACATTGATTATCCATCATATCTCTTAAGAAAAATATTTTCTACAGTTCACACATAAGAAATAGCATATACTAGAATGTACAAAACTCAAAAATTAATCAATCAATTTTTAAATCAAGTTGAGTACCCAATGTAGCAAAGTGTATGCATGTTATGTGTGAAAACAAAGAGAGATATGACAGCAAAACTGCAAGATGGATACAGAAATCAATGTAATGCATGTGAATCCTAAACACAAATGATAGCAAAAAAAACATTGGTCAAAAACATAGAAACTGAAAAATTTTCAGTTTCGATCGATCGAGAATCGATCGAACATCAATCAAGTCAGGCAGACTCAAACCAAAAATTTTAATCGCAATTTCGATTGATCGAAAAACAGGGTCGATCGATCGAAAGTCTGGAAAAATCAGTTTTTCGAAAAACAGAGCATTTTAATGCAGAAACTCCTCAAAGCACATTGTTTTATAAAAAATGCATGAGTATGAGACGAAAAGTTTTTTAAAAACACTTGAATTTAACCCAGATCTTCCAAAATCAAGATTTTCAATCAATTTGTCCTCAAAGCGCAAACATTATACACATTTTGCATTAAAATCAAGGAACTTTTAATTTTGGATGACCACAACAAAATCACACACAATATAATGTACCAAGTTTAACAAAGAGTAACTTGTGTAGTGTGTGCAACTAGCAAAAGCTTGAGATACATGTGAGGTGATATGTGAATAGCAATCAATCACAAAGTCTACAAAATTCATCACATAGAATTTAAAAGAGACTATCACCTAAAGAGTTACATCCTATAACTCTCACATCTCCTAGAACAAAAGCTTGCAATCATGTAAGTTTCTTGTATTTTTGCCCCATTAGTATGTGAAATATATTCTGTGAAATGGCATCAAACCTAATAGTACACACCGGTTTGAATTAAGTGAATTTGGCATCAAGCCTAATAGTACACACCAGTTTTAATTTAATTGAGGCTACACCTTATGTTCTTTTTGTGCATGTGCTACACTTTCTCGAGCACAAAATCTTATGATATGCACTAAGGTGTTCATGATTGACTAGTGAACAGTGGTGAGATGGTTATTTATGCCTTTCTCAAAAGGATCAAGTCCGACAGTCAAATAACATGTGACTTCAAGATCAAGACAAAGTGATTAATAACCACAAACATCTTTCCCACACAACATGCACTACAAAGTTTTAACTAGTCAAGTGCAATATTTAAGCTCATCAAAGTTAAACAAGGTACACAGAACATGACATGTGTCAAAAGATAGACCAACCTTGTTTTTCAAAAATCAAGAAAAGTAGTGTCTAACATAATTTTTGCTTTCACTTTTCTTTTTCTTTTTTTTTCTTTTTTTTTTTTTTCTTTTTTTTAAAAGAGAAAACAAATACATCCTAGAATGAAATGCATGAATGTAATGCAATGCAAATCCTAGAACAAAAACAACAAAAAGACACAAACCAAAGAATAATGGTCACCAAAGAATAGAGCAATTAAGCACAAGGACCATGTCAGAAAGACTCAGTTAGTTCGAGTCTTTTGCATCCAAAACTTTTTAGATGCACCACGAGCATTGGAGTTCTTATTAACATTCGAGTGATTCCCAACTCCAGGATTGGAATAAAGGTTTAACACCTTTACCAATTCACCAATTAATGCCATAGGATCATGTGCTTGAGGCACAGACACTTTTGGTTTAGTTGCTCTCTTATCAGCTTGAAACTTGTAACAGTTAGGACGAATGTGTCCAGACTTACCACAATAATGACAAACCCAAGCAGGTTTACCATGCATCTTGTCCTTAGATTTGGTAGGCTCCTTAGGTTTAGATTCTCTTAAGTCTACCCTAATCTTCTTAGGTGGTGAAACTTCTACGGGTTTAACTATCTCACTCACAGGTGGTTTGACAGTTTCACTCACAACCTCACTCACAGAAGGTTCAGAAGAAGAGGAAGGAACAAAAGTAGTGGAATGTGGTCCAGAATCAAAAATGCTTTCAACATATCCTAACCCAGTTTTATCAGCAGGAGACTTTTGAACATTCAGCATGTGATCAAGTTTAGAACTAGCAGATCTAGCAACAGATAAATCATGTTCCAAAGTTCTAACTTTATCAAGCAAAAGCATGTTCTTAGATTTAACATTATTCAAAAGCTCATTAGCATCAAACAGTTTAACAAGCAAATTTCTCTTTTCAAGCTCAAGAGAATCAATTTTCTTTAGGCCAAGTTCAACTTTCATAGCATCCTTTGCAGCAATTTTGCAAAGTTTGTTATAGGCCTCTTGAAGATCTGCATCTTCAGAGAGTTCCCCATCAGAAGGGTTCTCCTCAGCAGATATGCTTTCATTGACTATAGCAGTAGCCGTGAAAGCAATGAAGTTTCCATCCTCGTCCCCACCGGACTCATCATCAGAAACCTCATTATCACTAAGGGTTACAGCCATAGCTTTACCCTTATTCCTCAAGAATGTAGGACATTCAGATTTCACATGACCATACCCTTGACAGCCAAAACACTGAGGACCCAAAGAGTTATTAGAAGATTGACCAAAATTTTCTCTAGGTTTTTCAAAATTGTTAACCTTAATGGGATCATTCTTCCTAAAATTTCTAGGTTCAGCAGTGTAAGTCCCTCTTGCCTTTCTATTTGTATTCCTCAGAAAGTTCTTAAAGTTTTTGGCAAGATAGGCAATCTCTGTAGCAGAGAGCTCATCATCAAATCCACCACCCTCAACATCATCAACTGACTTAAGAGCCATTGATTTGGATTTGTTTACTTTAGGTAGGTCAGACTCATAGGATTGAAGAGATCCTACAAGCTCATCAACAGGGATGGAGTCCACATCCTTGCTTTCAGTGATGGCAGTCACTTTGGGTCTAAAATCTTCAGTTAAAGATCTAAGAATCTTCCTAACAATTTTAGGTTGATCATAGATTTCACCCAAATTAAAAGCAGAATTGACAATATCATTTAATTTAGCATAGAATTCATCAAAAGATTCATCATCAGACATTCTAATGCTTTCGAATCTAGAAGTCAATTGTTGCAATTTATTAATCTTAACTGCCTTTGTGCCTTCATGCACAGTTTGGAGGATTTTCCATGCAACATGAGCAACCTCAACATTAGAGATCCTCTTAAATTCCTCCATAGAAACAGCATTAAAGATAGCATTCATAGCTTTGCTATTGAAGCTTGCTGCTTCTTTTTCAGAAGTTTGCCACTCACTCACAGGAGTAGCGGGTTTCACCCATCCGTATTCAATGGAATTCCAAACCCTTTCATCAATGGATTTCAGGAATGCTTTCATCCTTACTTTCCAATAAGCATAGTTGTTCCCATCAAAATGAGGAGGAACAAACAAAGAGTGTCCATGCTCCATGACAACAGGGGTCAAGGATCAGCTCAGAGATTAAAAATCTCAAACACAAAGAGCTACCTGCTCTGATACCACTTGTTGAAATTTTTTACCAAAAAGATGAATTGAGCATTACAAAACACATTACATAGATTATAATGCTTAATTACAACTACACAACAAGTCAATTTCATCAAAATCATCCCAATTTAACAAAAGCCCCAATTCGGACCAAGAACAAGCCCTAGATTTTTCAATTTTTCACCAAACTCAAATTTGATCAAATTAACAGGTAATAATCATGTTTATGAAGTGTCCCCACAAAAACCCAATGATCAATTTCATAAATTAAGGCTTGAATCAACAGAAAATCCAAATTTTACAAATTCCGAAAGTTACCTTCAAATGCATGAAAATATGCATGTAAACTTGAAAATAAATTCAAAAGGAAGGGTACAAGTGTCTTACCAACTTGAGGAGAGAGAGATTTTGCAAAAAGAATGGAGGAAAACGACAAAAATCTTCTGAATAGAGCTTGCCAACGCGGAGAGAGGAAAGAGGTTTGAAAAGTTTTGAAATAGAAACTTTGAAAAAGTCAGAAAAGTACCTTTTAAAAACCTTTTTCACGATGTTCGATCGATCGAAAATCAGATTCGATTGATCGAAACACACAGTCATTTTGAGACAAATGAAAGCACTTTTTCGATTGATCGAAAATCAGATTCGATCGATTGAAACACACAGTCATTTTGAGACAAATGAAAGCACTTTTTCGATTGATCGAAAATCAGGCTGGATCGATCGAAATGGGCAGAGGCTCACTAAATTTTGAGAAAAATCACAGTTTTGAAAGACAAACCAAATTTTGAAAAACAACTCCTCAAAGCATTAAATTACAACCAAATTGCGTAGCCTAGATTAATTAGCCAAGTTGTTACTTAGTCAAATTAAGCAATTCTAGGTTAAAACAATCAAATAATCATATCATGTATATAAAACAAATAAAGCAGCGGAAATAATAAAGAACACAAGATATGATCACCCAGGAAACCACACGGTAAAAACCTGGGGAGGATTTGACCCACCGATCCTCAAGGCAAACAAGAATTCACTATGAAAGAATTGAAGTTCTTACAGAAGGACTACAAGCTCCCCGCTCGACTTCCTAATGCTACCCACCAGTACGAACTTCCTGACACGACCACGCGCAGGCTCCGAATCCACGGACTACTTCTTTCTTGAATTCTTCAATCAGCTACAAGCTCCCCGCTTGCTTTTCTTTTTAAGTTCCAATGGTTGCAACTAAGTTGATCTTCAAGATGATGAAATCATCTCTACCTTGAAAACCCTAAGCTTTGTGTAAAGGAAAGCTCCTCTAAGATCTCACAAGAGATTTACACAAAACAGAAAATATGAGCAACAATAACAATATGGACAACCTCAAAAACGTGGCTAGGGTTTTGTTTATATACCTAGGGTAAAAACATAAAACCCTAAACGTTTAATGAAGTAGGGCTGAGTTGGAAATTCTGCAGAAAATTTAACCTGTGCGATTTTCGATCGATCGAGTCTAATCTTCGATCGATCGAGCCAGGCCAAAAGTCCCAAGTACTTCTGCAGCCACTCGATTCCAACTGTACAATAATAAACCAACTTTGAGCAAGCCTAAACAAGACTAAATACAATGTTTTGATCATGGTTTGCCAACATTACAAATTAGAGTTCTAAATACATAAAATCCTAAGACCTTAGAACCTAACACAAATGGCTTTACAAACATTCTGTGGCATAAATTCTACAAATACATAGGGATGATGTTTATTTACATGGTTTGTGGGTGGTGCCGTAGCGTCAACGTTGCTGTGGGTTTTGCGGAAATCATTTGAAAATTTTCTTGCCATTAGTAAATCATCCTTTGTAGTTCTTTTTATAGGAACTGTTCCATGAGGGCATGATTTCCTTCTTGACGCTTTTGGTAAAGGTTTTGCCTTAGCAAATAATTTCTCTATCTCCTTAGGATATGATAATGGTTTCCTCTGCATATGTTTTTTGTAGCCAAAAAAGCGAAAGCTCTCAAGAAAATAAATACCATAGAATAATATATAGCAGAAATGAATGACCTTTGTATTTTAGATTTGAAAGGATATATGAAAGGAAAATCTACGTACCTGAATGACATGATTCTTGAGCAAAGGATGATCAAGTGAGGGTTGCTTATCGATATCTATGCAGTCAATTATTTGCCCATTCTCCAGCTTTTAAAGAGAAAGAGAGAGAGAGAAAGAGAAATATACGAGTGTCAAATGCTTGTTGATTATACATGAATCTATATATATATATATATATATATATTAATAGCTAAAGTTTAGAAAAAATTCAACTAGATTATACAATTGAAATCTAATTTTACATCATGTGTCCTAAATTATTTACTTCTAGAGAGTTTTATTTCTTAATTTGGAGTCAAATGTGAAACAATTTCATAAATATCCATTCAAGTAAGTTAGTGAATACAAAAACCAAAGAGTCCAGAATTAATGAACTGTAAAAATATATATATATATATATATATAAACAATATAAAAAATTAAGAATTAATAAATTTTTTTTTTTAAAATGTGGACAATTTACATTTTCTACCCCATAATATTCTTACAAGATTTTTTAAAGAGTTAAAAAAAATTATATAAGAATGACTATATATCAATAGTATTTAAATTATATATGTAGGAATTATATTATGCATCTTAATGTATATCTTTTAAATATATCCATGCATATACATGGAGTTACGTAGAAGCTAGTACATATAATATATGTGTGATACCCTAATTTTGTGAATTAAATTAGGTAAGTGTATGTCATCCAGGCATGTGCTAAATCCCATGTTGGGGTTTCAGTAGCTCAAATTGAGCTATATATTTATTTACAATGAACCTAGATTATAATTTGACAAGTTCTTTTTAAGTATAGCGCAATGCAAATGTGTCTAACGTTCCTCTTTCCATTATAACATATTTAATTATAGGCTAAAATGTAAATTACAACCTCTAAGTTAGAAAAATTAATTATTCACATGAAAAAATTTATAAAAATGTTTTATAGATTTTTTGGGTGGGAATTTTTTTTTTTGAAAAATATTTTTTAATTAGTTAATTTCATAGTTAATAGAAATTTTTAAACAAAATTGGACAAAATGCTTGAATTGAATAAATTCGAAACTTAGAGGACTCAATTGAACAAAAGTAAATTTAGAGTATTAAAATGAATTTCAAACAAACTTAGAGATTACAATTCTATTTTAGCTTTAATTATATATCTACGTCTATAGTAGTAGAGAAAGGAGAATTTCTTAGAAAACAAAGCATGCTTAAAATTGTAAAATCTGAAAAGTTAAAAAATAAAATAAAAAAATAAAAAAGAAAGAAAGAAAGAAAGAGATAATGCAATGTCAAAATCATTTGACTTGAAAGCTTTTTTTCGGTGTTTTGTACAATCTTTGGACTTCCCTTTCCAATTCATTGTCATTTTCCTCTAAAATGCTCCTCATTCGGAATTCGCCATAGCTAAACTTTGTTGAATACGTACATAATATGACCAACAAAGTGGTTATTTTTGAAATCATGTTTAGATTCAGAGTAACCAATAACAATGCGAAGTTGTGGTGGGAATCATTTCCATGGAATGCAATATCCTTTTATTGTGGAAATCATTTCTTCCTATACAGCTAAGATTTACTTTGTGGGTAAAGGTTCCTTTATATTTAGATTAGCAGAAAAAAAGAAAAAAAAAAGAAAAAAGAAATAAAAAAAGAGAGGTTCTTTTATATTTAGAGTCCTCTGTACTTAGAGTCTATTAGGTTGGGTGCAAAACAAGGGAAGTGAGAAGATCAGGGAGAAAAAAAAAAAAAAATTCTGAGTTTGTTTAGTTAGGAGAGAAAATGGAGAAATTTTGGTAGGATTTAGGTATTTTCAACTCAAACCAACGAAAATGTAATCTCTCTAATTTGGAGAGAAAACTCAGGTGATTATGTCGGCTGTCACTTCAACTGATTAGAATTACAGTTTTTGTCCTTGTAATTATAATGTTAACAATAACTACCAACCACACATATTTATCTTCTTCTTGAGAAAAATTCAATAGTATCCCTTTTTTAATCTGAAAACGTTGTGGCTATAATCTGAAAACCCGTAAGCTCGGTAAAATCACCGTGTTATTTAATTTCCGCTGCTTAATTAGTTTATTGGCGATTTGTTTGTGCTTCCACGCGTTTGCATGATTAATTGATTAATTAATAACTTGGCTAATTAATTAATTGCTTTAATCACAAGAGGTCCTTTAGTTTGTGGTCTATCATTTTATAATGCATCAATTTTTTTTAGAGAGTTTTAACCTATAGTGTCTGCTTCTGATAATATCTTTTTATCATAAGACCAAGGCACAAATTGGTTTTTTGGTGTAGATAAGGATTAAACCTCAGATCTCTTATTCAACCATTAGAAATTTTACCAGTTTAGCTAACTAGAACTCACTATAATACATCAAATTGAATAAATACAAAACTACTACATGATGTTATACTCAAATAATGCATTAAAAAAAATATTAATTTGATAATTTTTCAAAATCTTCGTTGTTACCTTACCTGAAAGATCATGATTGGTATTTCATCCAGTGGATATCGATTTACATTATAGTTATTTCCTGTTGTAAGAAAAGATCCTGGATGATACTTGGTCTCAATTTTGTTAAGACATATGTGTGTTCACTTGTTAAGAACATATGTCACTTATTTATGTAAATTGGCTAATCCTTTGACAAAATGCACTCTACTTGTAATTGGGTAGTTCTAGGTGTTTTTAATACTTCAAGAAACAAGGTTTCAAGATCAAGTGTTGAAGTCATCAAGTCTGTCCAAGAAAAAACAAGCTGAAGTGCAAATTCATTAAAGCTCGACACCTGCTCGATAGCTACCTCGACACCTGCTATCTGTCGAGAATTACAAAATTAGATTTTCTGATCTGATTTCCTTGGGATCCGTGAATATGCTTTTGGGCCTTCTTTTCTTCTAACCCTAAACATATAAAAGGATTGTTTTAAGAGCCGTCATATTGTACACAAGTTGCAAAAGCATTGAGCAATCTCTGTTCAAGCAAATTGTGATCAAAGACGAAATTCTTGACCTAGTTCATCTTCTCTGAAGAAGTTGCTTTGTATTTGCACCAAAGGGTTTTGTAACCAAGCATCTTCCTGATCTTCATCGTGTATGATGAACTGAAGAACTTTGTAGCCAACCTTTCCTTCTTAATTGGTGTTTGAAGTCGCGTACTGGGATCCGCGCATTGGTTAGTCACGTACTTGGGAACCGTGAATCAAATGTGGAAATTGTCACTACAGATCAAGTCCAATTGGGTATTGGGGTAAGGGTTCAACTGTAGGTTGGTAAGGTACTTGGGATTCCTTTACTTGTAACCGCTTGATTTGATAATAGTGGAGTTTCGGGAGTGGTGACCTAAAATCACCCGGTGGGGTTTTTTCCATAAGGGTTTTCCCCATTCGTAAACAAATCACCGTGTCATTTTATTTCCGCTGCATATTTAGTTATTTGGTGATTTGTTTGTGCTTCCACGTATTTGCATGTTAAATTGATTAATTAATAACTTGACTAATTAATTAGTGGTTTAATCACAAGGGGTCATTCAGATTGTGGCCTATCAAGTGGTATCAGAGCGGGCATACTCTGATTAAGGTTTAATCTTTGCTGTGTTTGATCCATTGACCCCTGTTTGTCATGGATAGAGGACAGTCGTTAATTATACCTCCTTTATTTGATGGGACTAACTATGCATACTGGAAAGTGCGCATGAGAGCTTTTTTGCAGTCCTTAGATGAAAAGGTGTGGCAAGCTGTTGAGATTGGCTGGACTAAGCCAAAAGAAGTGCCGGCCGATTGGGATGAAGCCAAGATCAAGGCAGCAAACTTCAATAGTAGGGCATTGAATGCGTTGTTCAGTGTCGTCACCAATGAGGAGTTCAAAAAGATATCCTCAACTGAAACTGCTAAGGAGGCTTGCACCATCCTCCAGATAACCTATGAAGGAACAAAGGTTGTCAAAGATTCAAAGCTTCAGAGGCTTACTACAAGCTTTGAGGAAATTAAGATGGAAGAGGATGAGTCGTTTGATGAGTTCTATGCCAAGCTCAAGGACATAGTGAACTCAGCCTTCAATCTTAGGGAAACCATCCCTGAACCCAAGATTCTAAGGATCTCAGATCTCTACCTGAGAGATTCCATGCCAAGATTACGGCAATAGAGGAATCAAAGGATATTGACAAGATTCCTTTCACTGAGCTGGTTGGAAACTTGCAAACCTATGAGATAGGTTTATCTAGAATTGGCAAGTCAAGTAAAGGCAAAAGCATGGCCTTGAAGGCAAAGAGCAGTGATACAGATGAGTTTTCTGATGATGAAGATTCCAAGATGAAGTCCTACATCACCCGGCAGTTCAAGAAGTTTATGAAGAATGCCAATGGAAGGAGCTTCGACAAGGACCGCAGGCAGTCTAGTTCTTCTCAGTTTAAAAGCCAAGACAAAGGGAAGAAGGATGCTAAGGATGGCGGTCAGTATACTGTTCCCGTAGGACCTAAGTGCTTTGGATGTCATAGGTTCGGACACATGAAACATGAGTGTCCTACATATCTCAAGAGCATTGGAAAAAGCAAGGCACTTGCTGCTACCTTGAGTGACACTGAGTCCGAAGATGATTCCGACAATGAGGATGACGGAATCTTAAATGCCTTCACTGCCACAGTCAATCCTACTGAAGGGATTGTTGAAGAAGTGGACGAAGAAGAATAACTAATGGAGTCAAATTTCAAGAAGATGGATGATCAAGATGATATCAATTCAGCCTATGAGAAGCTTTATAAGCTCTCTGAGAAGCATGAGAAATTGTATAGGCTGGCCACCAAAAAGCTTAGTGATGTAGAACTTGATCGTGAAGAGTTGTCCACAAAGTTTGATGAGGCGAATCAAACTATTGGAGCACTGAGGTTTGAGAACAACTTTTTGGCTAAGAAGACTAAGAAGCTTGAAGCAGAGCTGTTTCAAGTCAGAACTCAATTGGAGAGGACTTCAAGTGCAAAGCTTGATGAGATGCTCAGCAATCAGAAATCTGCTTCGGATCGAACAGGCTTAGGGTATGGTCTTTCTTTCTCTAATACTGCTTCTACTAGTAATACTGTTTTTGTTTCTCCTGCTAATAACACTGAAATTGAGAACACTGATGTTAAAACTGAATTAGTTAGTGAGAACTTAGACAAGGGTAAATCTATCTTAGGAGCACCCCCTAAGCAAGATAAGAAAGATGCTAAAAACCCTAGGGCTAAGAAGGCTAACTCTCAAAAGCCTAAACAAAAGAAGCAGCATCTCTGTCATCATTGTGGAGCTGCCGGTCATACTCGACCAAATTGCTATAAGTGGTTAGCCACTCAACAGAGCAACGGCATGATAGCATCTGGAAGCCAAAATCAGCTTCAATCCTCTCTTGCTCCTCTTGGAGATCTTCTGAAAGCCCTCATGTTCCTTTCGAACTTGAACGGTTTCAATTCTTCCCCCTCACCGCAAGTTCAAGGGTGTGGAAGAAAAATGACTCTAAGTGATTATATCACTTTCTTCTATCTTCTTGTTTTTGTTTGTTGCATTACTTGTGTGTTTTGCATTTTTTTTTAGTCAGTCTAGTTTTATGCTTTGCTTTGATAACATAATTTTGTTTGTTTATTTTCAGTTTTGTTTATTTTGTTTTTGATATTAAAATATAAAAAAAATTGAAAACTTGAAAAATACAAAAATAGTGTGTGTTTTGTGTACATTGGTACTTGTGTACCTTGGATGGCCATTGAAACAAAGTTTTCTAAACTTTGTATCTTTTGTAGCTTAGATGAGCATCTCTATGTACAAGTAAGCAAGTGAGCTTTGTGGCTCTTGTTTGTGATGAGTAAGATTAAGTTATCTCTTAAAACTTAACACTCATATCACTCTTTTTGACGGGTAGGACTAGAAGATCCTAAGAGAAAGGCATAAATGACCATCTCACCACTATTGCCCGCCAATCATGTATGACACCTGTATGCTTCGGCATAGCAAAAGTGCAGTGTCAAAGACATCCGTATGCTTCGGCATAGCAAAAGTGCAATGTCTATGCTTAACATGTTGAGTATTTCTTTTCTCTCTTTTATATGCCCATGCATGATATGCTTAAAAGAAAATATGCAAAGAAAATAAAGCAAAAAGATCAAAAATGCTTTAAATATGATTGCAAGTGTGTTTTCTAGGAGATGTGGGAGTTATAGGATGTACCTCGAAGGTGATAGTCCCCATCAAACAGTTATGATTGTGTGTGAGTTAAAGTTATTTTCTCATATCTCAGATCATCATAACATGTATACACATATGCAATCTTGCGATGTTTTTCACACACAACACGCAATATTCTTTGCTACTCTTGATACATGTGCAGGTATAATGTGATTTGGCCATCACAAGTGTTTACATGTTCTAATGTATGCTCACTAAACTGTCTTGACTTGTTTTTGAAAAATAAAATTGGTTAGACTTGTTTAGTGTATGTGTGTGTTTCTGAGAATCCATGTGCTTAATATTTCTGTTGAGAGATGATTTTGAGAGCTTAATATGTTGATTGGATCATTGGTTGAGGTGCTTGTTGGATTGCATTCATGTCTGTGTTTTTCTCCTCTCGAAAAACTGCTTTTTAAAGATGGCTCGACACCTCCTCGATACCTGGTTATCTGTTGAGCTTCTCAAGCCTTTTTCTTATCGCAATCTCAACAGCTCTTCGACACCTAATGGATCGATCGAGAAATCTCCTGTCTCCTCGATACCTTCTTGATACCTTGTCGATCGATCGAGCTTCTGTTCTTGGTTCTGGTGTTCATTCCTCGACACCTTCTCGACACCTTCAGCTGTCGACAGCCATTTCCTCGATACCTTCCTCGACAGCTTCCTCGATACCTCTCGACACCTCAGCTGTCGAGATTTACTAAGGTGTCTATTTAAGCTCCTGTCGCGATTCTTCTCTCATTTCACTCGATCTCTCTCGATCTGTCCGTGGCGGTTCCTCTCCCAAACTTGTTTTTCTCACTCCAAACTTCCAACCCACTTGATTCTTGGCCATTCCTTGCTTCTAATCACTTGGTAAGATCACATTTCCCTTCCTTTTTCATGCATTTCATGTTTTGAAACTTAGGTTTTGGGGTTTTTGAAAAAAAATTTGGGGTTTTCAAAATTAATGAGTGTTTCTTGAAATTTTTGGTTGGGTTTTCACTTAAATGTTTTCAAAATGTCATACATTGCATTTCATGTGCATTAGAATGGTATTTACATGCATTTAGATGTGTGTTCTATGTTTGTGTGCTTCTAGGATTGGATTGGGCTGAGCCCATGATGCTTTCAATTTGCATGTCACATGTTCATGCATTCTCATGCATACGTAATTTTTGTTCAATATATTTGATATATATGAACTATGTTGGGACTTTTCTGATTGTCTCCTTCTCTATCTCTTTCTCATTCTGTTTACGTTAGTAGTGTCTATGGCACCTAAACGTAAATCCACTCCGGCTCAGAACCCTCTGCGTTCTAGAGCTTCCTCTTCTTCTGATTCTGCTCCTCTAAATCTTCGGTTCCGTGATGGAGATGCCCACAAGGCATTTTCTGAGAACTTTTCTAGATGAGGTGTTCATTCGGAACGCCAAGTCATTTTGGCGGACTTTGCCGACACTGACCTTCCCTCTGTCATTCACAGTAGGGGATAGGAGTCACTGTGTGACGTCCCGGTCACCTGTCCTCTTGTGCTCATTCAGGAGTTTTATTCTAACATGCACGGGATAGATCGTTCAGTACCTCTCTTTTTCACTCGCGTTCGAGGTACGCGCATCCCTGTCACACCGCAGCTAGTTGCGAATGTGCTTAGGGTTCCTAGGATAGATTTTCCTGACTATCCTTCCTGTGAGCGTCTAAGGACTGTGTCCAAAAAAGAGCTCATTTCTGCTTTTTGTCAGCGCCCCGCTGATCGGGGTGAGCATCAGTACACATCATGTAGGCCTTTTTCTAAAGGTCCTAGATTTCTAAATATGGTGATGACCTTTGTACTCCATCCACTCTCTCACTACAACTCCATCACTGAGCCTCGTGCTCGATTTTTGTTATCACTTCTAGAGCATCTTACTATAGATTTTCCTTCTCATTTCATCCTTTCTATCATAGATGTCCATCTAGATTCGGCGTCCCGTGATAAGCTCATCTTTCCTTCCGCTATCACGAGGATCTTACGCCATTTTTCTATCCTTTTTCTTGTGTCCGACCACTTCACACACATCTGTGCCATAGATGCCGCTACCGTAAAACGTAGTGAGGCTCAGTTTAGGTCGTGACAGACGGATTCCACTCCTCCCTCCCGTTCGACTCCATCCAGATTTGCTCCATCTACATCGGCTCATTCTTCCTCTATGGGCGATGTATCTCTTGGAGACATCATGGCGCAGCTGCAGCACATGGATGCTTGCCTCGATACACTCTCCACTGAGTTGTATCAGGTGAATGTTCGTGTTGGTCGTATTGCATGACGGCAGGCGACCATGGGTGGTTTTGCTTCTGAGGCTACTCCTTCACCACCTCCTTCAGCGGCTTCTGACTCTGAGGATGATGATGATGATGGTGATGACGATGACGCTTCGGATGATGATGGAGATGCTAGCTCTACTGATGAGATGTCTACATGACACTCTACCATTTGTCACTCGTGACAAAAAGGGGGAGTAGTTTTGGGTTATGAGAGTAGTCATCTTAGGGGGAGAGTTAGTATAGGACATTTTTGATAGGGGGAGTGTTTATATGTTGAGGGATGTAGTGAGGTTTGATGTATCTTTTCTTTTCTATTCTTTATAGATACATTGTTCTTGTATATGAGGTCTTTTGACCAGTTTTACATACATTGTACTTATCTTCTTTCTATATGTGGATGTATGTTTCTTTAACCTCTCTCTACATGTGTTGTTTCTTTTCTATCTTTATACACATGATTCTTATACTTGTATGCAATCTATTATTTCTGTTTCACACAAGATGCCTTGATGAGTTTTGTTTAAAGTGTTTCAGAAATACAGGTTGTCAAAGTCTACTTGCCATAAACTCTCTTCTTGCAAAGTTTTTCAAGAGTTTGTGTTAGGATAAATTTTATTGCATTCAACAAGTGAATATGAGTTGAGTGATTTATGACTTCTCTCATATGTTCATTTGTTTGTTGTGGTTTTGTCACGGATTGCCAAAGGGGGCGATTGTTAGGACATATGTGTTTTCATTTGTTAAGAACATATGTCACTTATTTATGTAAATTGGCTAATCCTTTTGACAAAATGCACTCTACTTGTAATTGGGTAGTTCTATGTGTTTTTAATACTTTAAGAAACCTTGTTTCAAGATCAAGTGTTGAAGTCATCAAGTTTGTCCAAGGAAAAACAAGCTGAAGTGCAAATTCATTAAAGCTCGACACCTTCTCGATAGCTACCTCAACACCTGCTATCTGTCGAGAATTACAAAATCAGATTTTCTGATCTGATTTCCTTGGGATCCGTGAATATGCTTTTGGGCCTTCTTTTCTTCTAACCCTAAACATATAAAATGATTGTTTTAAGAGCCGTCATATTGTACACAAGTTGCAAAAGCATTGAGCAATCTCTGTTCAAGCAAATTGTGATCAAAGACGAAGTTCTTGACCTAGTTCATCTTCTCTGAAGAAGTTGCTGTGTATTTGCACCAAAGGGTTTTGTAACCAAGCATCTTCCTGATCTTCATCGTGTATGATGAACTGAAGAACTTTGCAGCCAACCTCTCCTTTCGTAGTTGGTGTTTGATGTCGCGTACTGGGATCCGCGCATTGGTTAGTCACGTACTTGGGAGCCGTGCATCAAAGGTGGAAATTGTCACTACAGATCAAGTCCAATTGGGTATTGGGGTAAGGGTTCAACTGTAGGTTGGTAAGGTACTTGGGATTCCTTTACTTGTAACCGCTTGATTTGATAATAGTGGAGTTTCGGGAGTAGTGACCTGAAAATCACCCGGTGGGGTTTTTGCCGTTAGGGTTTTTCCCATTCGTAAACAAATCACTGTGTTATTTACTTTCCGCTGCTTAATTAGTTTATTGGTGATTTGTTTGTACTTCCACGCAATTGCATGATAAATTGATTAATTAATAACTTGGCTAATTAATTAATTGGTTTAATCACAAGGGGTCATTCAGTTTGTGGCCTATCAAATTTGTACAAACCCTGGGCAATACGTGTTGAAGCGTCCATGCATCCCTGAAATCTTTAACTTGAGCCTAGAAAGGAAAATGAAAAAGAATAAAGGATGAATACATAGCTTTTTTTTTAAGAACAGGAACAATAGATGATGGTTGTACAAACTGGAAATTTTGTTTCAAAGCTAACTTACAGTCCAATATACAAATAGATGATGGTTGGAATCGTTATTGAAAGATGGGGAGACCTGCAGGGAGCAAAATAAGTGGAAGGAGTGTGACTATGTTATAAATTCATATGATTTAAGAAGAGGATGATGATTTAAATGCATTACCATAGACCCAGCAGCCATATATACAACTTCATGATAAATAGTATTTGTGACCCAAACGTTAGTCGCGCTAGCTAATTGATCTTTTGTCACACTTATGTTGTACATGGAAAAGTACCCTGAAACACCATGATATGTTTGTGTATATTTTGTATTAACATTGACCACCTGAGTCATACAAACATATAATAACAGTTAATACAAATGGCTTTACAAACATTCTGTGGCATAAGTTCTACAAATACATAGGGATGATGTTTATTTACATGGTTTGTGGGTGGTGCTGTAGCGTCAACGTTGCTGTGGACTTTGCGGAAATCATTTGAAAATTTTCTTGCCATTAGTAAATCATCCTTTGTAGTTCTTTTTATAGGAACTGTTCCATGAGGGTATGATTTCCTTCTTGACGCTTTTGGTAAAGGTTTTGCCTTAGCAAATAATTTCTCTATCTCCTTAGGATATGATAATGGTTTCCTCTGCATATGTTTTTTGTAGCCAAAAAAGCGAAAGCTCTCAAGAAAATAAATACCATAGAATAATATATAGCAGAAATGAATGACCTTTGTATTTTAGATTTGAAAGGATATATGAAAGGAAAATCTACGTACCTGAATGACATGATTCTTGAGCAAAGGATGATCAAGTGAGGGTTGCTTATCGATATCTATGCAGTCAATTATTTGCCCATTCTCTAGCTTTTAAAGAGAGAGAGAGAGTGAGACAAAGAGAAATATACGAGTGTCAAATGCTTGTTGATTATACATGAATCTATATATATATATATTAAAAGCTAAAGTTTAGAGAAAATCCAACTAGATTATATAATTGAAGTCCAATTTTACGTCATGTGTCATAAATTATTTATTTTTAGAGAGTTTTATTTCTTAATTTTGGAGTCAAATGTGAGACTATTTCATAAATATCCATCCAAGTAAGTTAGTGAGTACAAAAACCAAAGAGTCTAAAATTAATGAATTGTAAAAAAAAAAAAATATATATATATATATATATATATAAACAATATAAAAAATTAAGAATTAATAAAAAAAAAATTTAAAAATGTGGACAATTTACATTTTCTATCCCATAATAATTTTTTAAAGAGTTAAAAAAAAAATATAAGAATGACCATATATCAATAGTATTTAAATTATATATATAGGAATTATATTATGCGTCTTAATGTATATCTTTTAAGTATATCTATGCATATGCATGGAGCTATGTACAAGCTAGTACATATAATATATGTGTGAGACCCTAATTTTGTGAATTAAATTAGGTAAGTGTATGTTATCCAGGCATGTGCTAAATCCCATGTTGGGGTTTCAGTAGCACAAATTGAGCTATATATTTATTTACAATGAACCTAGATTATAATTTGACAAGTTCTTTTAAGTATAGCGCAATGCAAATGTGTCTAACGTTCCTCTTTCCATTATAACATATTTAATTATAGGCTAAAATGTAAATTACAACCTCTAAGTTTGTTGTTAGAAAAATTAATTATTCACATGAAAAAATTTATAAAAATGTTTTATAGATTTTTTGTGTGGGAATTTTTTTTTTGAAAAATATTTTTAATTAGTTAATTTCATAGTTAATAGAAATTTTTAAACAAAATTGGACAAAATGCTTAAATTGAATAAATTCAAAACTTAGGGGACTCAATTGAACAAAAGTAAAGTTAGAGTATTAAAATGAATTTCAAACAAACTTAGAGATTACAATTCTATTTTAGCTTTAATTATATATCTACGTCTATAGTAGTAGAGAAAGGATAATTTCTTAGAAAACAAAGCATGCTTCAAATTGTAAAATCTAAAAAAAAAAAAAAAAAAAAAAAAAAAAAAGAAAAAGAAAGAAAGAGATAATGCAATGTCAAAATCATTTGACCTGAAAGGTTTTTTTTTCGGTGTTTTGTTCAATCTTTGGACTTCCCTTTCCAATTCACTATCATTTTCCTCTGAAATGCTCCTCATTTGGAATTCGCCATAGCTAAATTTTCTTGAATACGTACATAATATGACCAACAAAGTGGTTATTTTTGAAATCATGTTTAGATTCAGAGTAACCAATAACAATGCGAAGTTGTGGTGGAAATCATTTCCATGGAATACAATATCCTTTTATGGTGGAAATCATTTCTTCCTATATAGCTAAGATTTACTTTGTGGGTAAAGGTTCCTTTATATTTAGATTAGCAAAAAAAAAAAAAGGTTCTTTTATATTTAGAGTCCTCTGTACTTAGAGTCTATTAGGTTGGGTGCAAAACAAGGGAAGTGAGAAGATCAGGGAGAAAAAAAAAAAAAAAAAAATTTCTGAGTTTGTTTATTTAGAAGAGAAAATGGAGAAATTTTGGTAGGATTTAGGTATTTTCTCCTCAAGCCAACGAAAATGTAATCTCTCTAATTTGGAGAGAAAACTCAGGTGATTGTGTAGGCCGTCACTTCAGCTGATTAGAATTACAGTTTTGTCCTTGTGATTATAATGTTAACAATAACTACCAACCACACATCTTTATCTTCTTCTTGAGAAAAATTCTATAGTATCCCTTTTTTTGTGTGGGTACAATGCCTACAAGTAGTCAATCTACTATAACAGGTCAACAAAACATCACATTTAATGGTTTCATCGTCACATTGGCTAGTATCAATATCAAATATGACCATACTTTTCTCACATTCGATGGTTTCCTTATTTTTTAATGAACTTATAATGCACAAAATAGTCAGTGAGTCGATCATCCAGACACGCAGTGACAGGGTGTGCCTGAAAAATGAAAGGTGAAGAACCTACAAAGAGCACCGGTGGAGTGCCAGCCAAAAACCCTCCGAAGGTTAAGTGAGTGATTGAGTGATCTCCAATAACTCTAAAAGTGCAAGGGCTAGGTACCTTGGATAAGAGGGCTTGATGCTTATATAATGATATAAAGCTAACCAAGATCTCATGAATGTAGGCTCTTTCCTTATAGGGAGAGTATGAAGTTAATGCTTCGAGATCCTCGGGCTTAACTTCCCATGTTTGGAGGATAAAAATATGTAGAAGGATTTTTGTGCGTGGCGTGCAAGTTCTTTCCATATGGAGACACTTGAGTGGAAGACAAGCAAACAGTGTGGAGTTAAGAATGAAGGATGGTCAGTCAGGGTAGGTTCGCACATGAAGTATCAAACAGGTAAGCATCCAATTGCTGCCATTGGTATCACCAGATGCATGGGAGGCTAAACACTCCCTTGGGTGCCTCACGATTCTCTTAGGCCCGATGCTCCCTTAGTCCCTAACGACTCTAGGATGTTATAAGACAAATTTTAAGATGGTGAAAATATTCTCTCTCAATGACATTAGATGGTTCTATTGTCACATTGGGTAGTACTAACATCACATATAACCGTACTTTTGTTACATTCGGTGGTTTCCTTTTTCTTTTTTTTTTACTCACATTGGACAGTACTAACATTACATATGCTCGTAATTTTATCACATTTAGTAGTTTAGTTATTTGTTTTCTCACATTGGATAATGCCAACGTCACATTGGGCAGCACTAACATCACATATGTTCCTACCATTGTCACATTTAGTGGTTCCCTTATTTTTACTCACATTAGATAGTTCCAACGTCACAATGGATAGTACCAGCTTCACATATGACGTACTATGGTCAAATTCAGTAGTTCTTTTATTTTTATTTTTTTTACTCACATTGGATGGTGCTAACATCACATTGGACAATACCAACATCACACATGTTTGTACCATTGTCACATTGGTTCCCTTATGTTTTACTCACATTGAATGGTTCCAACGTTAGATTGGGTACTACGAACATCACATATGACCGTATCATTGTCACATTTCATAGTTCCATTAATGTTTTTTTAGTCACGTTGGATGGTTATAACATCACATTGGTTAGTACCAATTTCACATATGAATGTACCATTATCACATTCGGTAGTACCCTTGTTTTTTAGTCCCAAATTGGATGGGTCCATAGTCATATTAGGCAATGCCAAAATCACATATGACCCGTAACATTGTCACATTGATAATTCCCTTTTTTTTTTAGTCACATTGGATGGTTTCATAGTCATATTAGACAGTACCAAAATCACATATAATCATACTATTGTCACATTGGTGGTTCCTTTATTATTATTTTTTTTTACATACATAGGAGAGCCCATTAAAGCTCCTATTTAAAGGAGGTGGGAAAAGAAAAACCTAACCCTAAAAAGCTTCATAAGGTTTTCTTTTTGAAACCCTAGCCTCCTCCTACAGAAGAAAGAGTTCTTGCTGCGTTTCTTGTACGCCTTTGGGTTCTGTAACCAAGCAAAGTCTCTTGCACCAACATTGAAGATCTTATTGGTGTTTCTTTGTGAGGCTGCTGCAAATCAACTACAACAATCAAAGGGTTGCTGTGGAGTTAGTCACGTACTTGGATTCGTGCAAAGGAGTAAGCCGTGTACTGGGATCCGCGCATTGGTTAGTCACGTACTTGGGAGCCGTGCATCAAAAGGGGGAACTATCACTACAGAACAAGTCCAATTGGGTATTGGGGTAAGCGTTCAACTGTAGGTTGGTAAGGTACTTGGGATTCCTTTACTTGTAACCGCTTGTTTTGATAATAGTGGAGTTTCGGGAGTGGTGACCTGAAAATCACCTGGTGGGGTTTTTGCCGCAAGGGTTTTCCCCATTCGTAAACAAATCACCGTGTTATTTAATTTCCACTGCTTAATTAGTTTATTGGTGATTTGTTTGTGCTTCCACGCGTTTGCATGATTAATTGATTAATTAATAACTTGGCTAATTAATTAATTGGTTTAATCACAAGGGGTCATTCAGTTTGTGGCCTATCAAGTGGTATCAGAGCAGGCACACTCTGATTAGGTTTTAATCTTTGCTGTGTTGATCCATTGACCCCTGTTGTCATGGAAACTCTTAATTGTTTTGATTTGCATGATCTTATGTTGAATGATGATGATGATATTCAAGATGCCTATTGCAAGCTTTATAATTTTTGTATGAAATCTCTTGAATGTTCTACAAAATTAAAAGCTAAATTTAAAAAGGTCAAGCTTGAAAAAGATGATTTGATTGCAAAATTGGATGAAGCCAATAATTTGAATGAGAATTTTAAAAATCAAATCTCATCTCAAGTGGACAAAATTAAGAGTTTGGAAGAGCAACTAGTTGAAAATTTAACTAGTGCCAAACTTGTTGTTGAGCCTAACTCAAAAGAAAAAGATTTTTATGTTCCCCCATTTAAAAGGAATAATGAAGAGTTGAAGGCTAATATTGCTAGGATAGACAATGGTAAAAAATCTGATGTTAACGCTGAAGTTTCTAAACCTATGTCTAAAACTCCTCATAGGAAGAATAAAAATTCTGAATTTGTCCCCACTTGTCATCATTGTCATATTGTTGGTCATATTAGGCCAAATTGTCCTAAGTTGTCAACCTCTAAGGTTAGACCTCCTTCTAAGAAGTTGAGTAGCTCTAAAACTACTCATGTTTGTCACCATTGTGGTGGTTCTGGTCACACTCGCCCTAATTGTTTCAAATTGCTTCCTCATAAGCGAGCGTCCAATAGGTCTCATCCTTTGTCTAAAGGCTCTGTACCTATTCTTGGTGAGTTATTAAAAGCTTTGAGCTTTTTTACTCAATTTTAGGGGAATTCTAATTCCTCTATGTCCTTTAGTAATCATACTAGGACACGCACGGCCAAAGACTCGTGTTGTGTGGGTGATAAAGGATCCTAAGACTTAATTGTCTTTTCTGTTTGTCCTCTACTTTAATTCTTTCTATCTAAAGTAGGACTCTCTTTGCTTGATTTCTTATCTGCTTTTGGAATCATGCTTTCATGCATCTACATCTTCCTATCATGCCTTCATGCATAAGCATCTTTCTTTCATGCTTTCATGTTTGTTTAACATGTTTTTGTTTGTTTGTTTTCAGTTTTTTTTTGTTTTGTTTTGTTTTTTTTTTTTTTTTTTTAATTTGAAAAATCAGAAAATACAAAAACAGTGTGTGTTATGTGTACTTTGATATTTATGTACCTTGGATGGCCGTTGAAACAAAGTTTTCTAAACTTTGTATCTTTTGTAGCTTAGATGAGCATCTCTATGCACAACTAAGCAAGTGAGTTTTGTGGCTCTTGTTTGTGATGAGTAAGATTAAGTTATCTTTTGAACTTAACACTTATATCACTCTTTTTGACGGGTAGGACTAGAAAATCTTAAGAGAAAGGCATAAATAACCATCTCACCACTGTTGCCCGCCAATCATAATATAACACATGTATGCTTCGGCATAGCAAAAGTGCAGTGTCAAAGACATCCGTATGCTTCGGCATAGCAAAAGTGCAATGTCTATGCTTCACATGTTGGGTATTTCTTTTCTCTCTCTTATATGCTCATGCATGATATGCTTAAAAGAAAATATGCAAAGAAAATAAAAAACAAAAAGATTAAAATGCTTTAAATATGATTGCAAGCGTGTTTTCTAGAAGATGTGGGAGTTATAGGATGTACCTCAACGGTGATAGTCCCCATCAAACAGTTATAATTGTGTGTGAGTTAAAGTTATTTTCTCATATCTCAGATCGTCATAACATGTATACACATATGCAATCTTGCGATATTTTTCACACACAACACGCAATATTCTTTGCTACTCTTGATACATGTGCAGGTACAATGTGATTTGGCCATCACAAGTGTTTACATGTGCTAATGTGTGCTCACTAAACTATCTTGACTTATTTTTGAAATATAAAATTTGTTAGACTTGTTTAGTGTGTGTGTGTGTGTTTTTGGGATCCATGTGCTTAAAAAAATTTTTAGAGATGATTTTGAGAGCTTAATATGTTGATTGGATCATTGGTTGAGTTGCATGTTGGATTGCATTCATGTTTGTGTTTTTCACTTCTCGAAAAACTGTTTTTAAAAGCAAGCTCGACACCTCCTCGATACCTAGCTATCTGTCGAGCTTCTCAAGTTTTTTCTTATCGCAATCTCGACACTTCCTCGACACCTGGTGGATCGATCGAGAAAGTTTCTGTCTCCTCGATAGCTTCTCGACAGTTGATGGATCGATCGAGCTTCTCTTCTTGTGTCTGATGTCTTCTTTCTCGACACTTGTCTCGACACCTCTCGATCGATCGGGATTCCCTTACATGCATTTCATTTTTTTTTTTTTTTTTTGCATTTTTTTTTTGTGACCATAGCATCTTGTTTTTCTTTTTCTTGTAGGTCTATGGTTCCTTGTTCTCCTTGTTTCCTTCTGTCTGTCTCCTGTCATGTCTTTTGGCTTTTTATGCCCTTTGACAATCGTGTCAAAATGGAGGAGAAATTTGAGAATTGAATGTCATTCCTCAGGGGGAGTAATAGACTTAGGGGGAGAACTTCATGTTTAAGGGGAAAAAGTTTTTGATGTAACTAACTTAGGGGGAGAGTTAGTTTGATACACATTAATATTGATATATTTTTTTTTGTGCTGTGTATCTTTTGGTTTTGTAACCATTTACATACATCATGTGTTGTTTCTATATTTGATAATGATGTATGTGTTTCACTCTTTATCTCACATGTGTTGTTTCTTTTCTCTCTTTATACACATGTTTCTTGTTTGTTTAACTTGTCATTATTTTCCACATGGTACCTTGATGTGTTTTGTTTAGTGCCTTTCAAGAAAGACAAGTTAAAACCAAGTCAAGATTCCAAACCTTCTTCTTGCAGCAACTTCCAAGGTTCAGATCTTTTAGACTAGGTTTATTTATTATGTAATCTTGAGTAGAATGTATTCTAGGACATTCAATGTACTCTTGCGGTTTTGTCACGGATTGCCAAAGGAGGAAATTGTTGGAGACATATTTTTATGTAATTGGCATATCCTTTGACAAAATACACTTTACTTGTATTTGGGTAAATCTAAGTAGGTTCAAGATAATCATTACAAGTGGTTAAATTGAAGACATAAAGATTACTCAAGAACTGCTCAAGAAAAGTGCAATCTGCAGGTCTCGATACCTCCTCGACAGAAGCTCGATCTGTCGAGATTCATTAAAGCTCGATAGATGTCTCGATCAATTGAGCTTACAGGTTTTCAGATTATAGCCACAACGTTTTTATTCTAAAAGGCTATTTGTTTATGGGTTTGTATAATCCTTATTGGACTAGGAAAGCCCAAGGTTTGTGTAAACCTATTTGGAATAGGAGAGCCCATTAAAGCTCCTATTTAAAGGAGGTGGGAAAAGAAAAACCTAACCCTAAAAAGCTTCATAAGGTTTTCTTTTTGAAACCCTAGCCTCCTCCTACAGAAGAAAGAGTTCTTGCTGCGTTTCTTGTACGCCTTTGGGTTCTGTAACCAAGCAAAGTCTCTTGCACCAACATTGAAGATCTTATTGGTGTTTCTTTGTGAAGCTGCTGCAAATCAACTACAACAATCAAAAGGTTGCTGTGGAGTTAGTCACGTACTTGGATTCGTGCAAAGGAGTAAGCCGCGTACTGAGATCCGCGCATTGGTTAGTCACATACTTGGGAGTCGTGCATCAAATGGGGGAACTGTCACTACAGAACAAGTCCAATTGGGTATTGGGGTAAAGGTTCAACTGTAGGTTGCTAAGGTACTTAGGATTCCTTTACTTGTAACCGCTTGTTTTGATAATAATGGAGTTTCGGGAGTGGTGACCTGAAAATCACCCGTTGGGGTTTTTGCCGCAAGGGTTTTCCCCATTCGTAAACAAATCACCGTGTTATTTAATTTCCGCTGCTTAATTAGTTTATTGGCGATTTGTTTGTGCTTCCACGCGTTTGCATGATTAATTGATTAATTAATAACTTGGCTAATTAATTAATTGGTTTAATCACAAGGGGTCCTTTAGTTTGTGGTCTATCAATTTATAATGCATCAATTTTTTTTAGAGAGTTTTAACCTATAGTGTCTGCTTCTGATAATATCTTTTTATCATAAGACCAAGGCACAAATTGGTTTTTTGGTGTAGATAAGGATTAAATCTCAGATCTCTTATTCAACCATTAGAAATTTTACCAGTTTAGCTAACTAGAACTCACTATAATACATCAAATTGAATAAATACAAAACTACTACATGATGTTATACTCAAATAATGCATTAAAAAAAATATTAATTTGATAATTTTTCAAAATCTTCGTTGTTACCTTACCTGAAAGATCATGATTGGTATTTCATCCAGTGGATATCGATTTACATTATAGTTATTTCCTGTTGTAAGAAAAGATCCTGGATGATACTTGGTATCAATTTTGTTAGGACATATGTGTTTTCATTTGTTAAGAACATATGTCACTTATTTATGTAAATTGGCTAATCCTTTGACAAAATGCACTCTACTTGTAATTGGGTAGTTCTAGGTGTTTTTAATACTTCAAGAAACAAGGTTTCAAGATCAAGTGTTGAAGTCATCAAGTCTGTCCAAGAAAAAACAAGCTGAAGTGCAAATTCATTAAAGCTCGACACCTTCTCGATAGCTACCTCGACACCTGCTATCTGTCGAGAATTACAAAATCAGATTTTCTGATTTGATTTCCTTAGGATTCGTGAATATGCTTTTGGGCCTTCTTTTCTTCTAACCCTAAACATATAAAAAGATTGTTTTAAGAGCCGTCATATTGTACACAAGTTGCAAAAGCATTGAGCAATCTCTGTTCAAGCAAATTGTGATCAAAGACGAAGTTCTTGACCTAGTTCATCTTCTCTGAAGAAGTTGCTTTGTATTTGCACTAAAGGGTTTTGTAACCAAGCATCTTCCTGATCTTCATCGTGTATGATGAACTGAAGAACTTTGTAGCCAACCTCTCCTTCTTAATTGGTGTTTGAAGTCACGTACTGGGATCCGCGCATTGGTTAGTCACGTACTTGGGAGCCGTGCATCAAAGGTGGAAATTGTCACTACAAATCAAGTCCAATTGGGTATTGGGGTAAGGGTTCAACTGTAGGTTGGTAAGGTACTTGAGATTCCTTTACTTGTAACCGCTTGATTTGATAATAGTGGAGTTTCGGGAGTGGTGACCTGAAAATCACCCGGTGGGGTTTTTGTCGTTAGGGTTTTCCCCATTCGTAAACAAATCACCGTGTTATTTACTTTCCGCTGCTTTATTAGTTTATTGGTGATTTGTTTGTGCTTCCACGCAATTGCACGATAAAATGATTAATTAATAACTTGGCTAATTAATTAATTGGTTTAATCATAAGGGGTCATTCAGTTTGTGGCCTATCAAGTGGTATCAGAGCGGGCACACTCTGATTAGTGTTTAATCTTTGCTGTGTTTGATCCATTGACCCCTGTTTGTCATGGATAGAGGACAGTCGTTAATTATACCTCCTTTATTTGATGGGACTAACTATGCATATTGGAAAGTGCGCATGAGAGCTTTTTTGCAGTCCTTAGATGAAAAGGTGTGGCAAGTTGTTGAGATTGGCTGGACTAAGCCAAAAGAAGCGCCGGCCGATTGGGATGAAGCCAAGATCAAGGCGGCAAACTTCAACAATAGGGCATTGAATGCATTGTTCAGTGCAGTCACCAATGAGGAGTTCAAGAAGATATCCTTAACTGAAACTGCTAAGGAGGCGTGGACCATCCTTCAGACAACCTATGAAGGAACAAAGGCTGTCAAAGATTCAAAGCTTCAGAGGCTCACTACAAGCTTTGAAGAGATTAAGATGGAGGAGGATGAGTCGTTTGATGAGTTCTATGCCAAGCTCAAGGACATAGTGAACTCAGCCTTCAATCTTGGGGAAACCATCCCTGAACCCAAGATTGTAAGGAAGGTGCTCAGATCTCTACCTGAGAGATTCCATGCCAAGATTACGGCAATAGAAGAATCAAAGGATATTGACAAGATTCCTTTGACTGAGCTGGTTGGAAACTTGCAAACCTATGAGATAGGATTATCTAGGATTGGCAAATCAAGTAAATGCAAAAACATGGCCTTGAAGGCAAAGAGTAGTGATACAGATGAGTCGTCTGATGATGAAGATTCCAAGATGAAGTCCTACATCACCCGGCAGTTCAAGAAGTTTATGAAGAATGCCAATGGAAGGAGTTTCGACAAGGACCGCAGGCAGTCCAGTTCTTCTCAGTTTAAAAGCCAAGACAAAGGGAAGAAGGATGCTAAGGATGGCGGTCAGTATACTGTTCCCGCAGGACCTAAGTGCTTTGGATGTCATGGGTTCGGACACATGAAACATGAGTGTCCTACATATCTCAAGAGCATTGGAAAAAGCAAGGCATTTGCTGCTACCTTGAGTGACACTGAGTCCAAAGATGATTTCGACAATGAGGATGACGGAATCTTAAATGCCTTCACTGCCACAGTCAATCCTACTAAAGGGATTGTTGAAGAAGTGGACGAAGAAGAAGAACTGGTGGAGTCAAAATTTGAGAAGATGGATGATCAAGATGATATCCATTCAGCCTATGAAAAGCTTTACAAGCTCTCTGAGAAGCATGAGAAATTGTATAGGCTGGCCACCAAAAAGCTCAGTGATGTGGAACTTGATCGTGAAGAGTTGTCCACAAAGGTTGATGAGGCAAATCAAACTATTGGAACACTGAGGTTTGAGAACAACTTTTTGGCTGAGAAGACCAAGAAGCTTAAAGCGGAGCTGTTTCAAGTCAGAGCTCAACTGGAGAGGACTTCAAGTGCAAAGCTTGATGAGATGCTCAGCAATCAGAAATCTGCTTCGGATCGAACAGGCTTAGGGTATGGTCTTTCTTTCTCTAATACTGCTTCTACTAGTAATACTGTTTTTGTTTCTCCTGCTAATAACATTGAAATTGAGAACACTGATGTTAAAACTGAATTAGCTAGTGAGAACTTAGACAAGGGTAAATCTGTCTTAGGAGCACCCCCTAAGCAAGATAAGAAAGATGCTAAAAACCCTAGGGCTAAGAAGGCTAACTCTCAAAAGCCTAAACAAAAGAAGCAGCATCTCTGTCATCATTGTGGAGCTGCCGGTCATACTCGACCAAATTGCTATAAGTGGTTAGCCACTCAACAGAGCAACGGCATGATAGCATCTGGAAGCCAAAATCAGCTTCAATCCTCTCTTGCTCCTCTTGGAGATCTTCTGAAAGCCCTCATGTTCCTTTCGAACTTGAACGGTTTCAATTCTTCCCCCTCACCGCCGGTTCAAGGGTTCAATCAAAGGAAAGGTTCTTCCAAAGTGTGGAAGAAAAAGGACTCTAAGTGATTTTATTACTTTCTTCTATCTTATGGTTTTTGTGTGTTGCATTACTTATGTGTTTTGCATTTTTTTTGAGTTAGTCTAGTTTTATGCTTTGCTTTGATAACATGTTTTTGTTTGTTTATTTTCAGTTTTGTTTATTTTGTTTTTGTTATAAAAAAAAATTAAAAAATTGAAAAATACAAAAACAATGTGTGTTTTGTGTACATTGGTACTTGTGTACCCTGGATGGCCATTGAAACAAAGTTTTCTAAACTTTTTATCTTTTGTAGCTTAGATAAGCATCTCTATGCACAACTAAGCAAGTGAGCTTTGTTGCTCTTGTTTGTGATGAGTAAGATTAAGTTATCTCTTAAAACTTAACACTCATATCACTCTTTTTGACGGGTAGGACTAGAAAATCCTAAGAGAAAGGCATAAATAACCATCTCACTACTATTGCTCGCCAATCATGTATAACACCTGTATGCTTCGGCATAGCAAAAGTGCAGTGTCATAGACACCTGTATGCTTCGGCATAGCAAAAGCGTAGTGTCAAAGACATCCGTATGCTTCGGCATAGCAAAAGTGCAATGTCTATGCTTAACATGTTGGGTATTTCTTTTCTCTCTTTTTATGCCCATGCATGATATGCTTAAAAGAAAATATGCAAAGAAAATAAAAAGCAAAAAGATCAAAAATGCTTTAAATATGATTGCAAGCGTGTTTTCTAGGAGATGTGGGAGTTATAGGATGTACCTCGAAGGTGATAGTCCCCATCAAACAGTTATGATTGTGTGTGAGTTAAAGTTATTTTCTCATATCTTAGATCGTCATAATATGTATACACATATGCAATCTTGCGATGTTTTTCACACACAACACGCAATATTCTTTGCTACTATTGATACATGTGCAGGTACAATGTGATTTGGCCATCACAAGTGTTTACATGTGCTAATGTATGCTCACTAAACTGTCTTGACTTGTTTTTGAAAAATAAAATTGGTTAGACTTGTTTAGTGTGTGTGTGTGTGTTTCTGAGGATCCATGTGCTTAATATTTCTGTTGAGAGATGATTTTGAGAGCTTAATATGTTGATTGGATCATTGGTTGAGGTGCTTGTTGGATTGCATTCATGTCTGTGTTTTTCTCTTCTGGAAAAATTGCTTTTTAAAGATGGCTCGACACCTCCTCGATACCTAGTTATCTGTCGAGCTTCTCAAGCCTTTTTTTTATCGCAATCTCGACACCTCTTCGACACCTGATGGATCGATCAAGAAATCTCCTGTCTCCTTGATACCTTCTCGATACCTTGTCGATCGATCGAGCTTCTGTTCTTGGTTTTGGTGTTCATTCCTCGACACCTTCTCAACACCTTCAGCTGTCGACAACCATTTCCTCGATACCTTCCTCGACAGCTTCCTCGATACCTCTCGACACTTCAGCTGTCGAGATTTACTGAGGTGTCTATTTAAGGCTCTGTTGCGATTCTTCTCTCATTTCACTCGATCTCTCTCGATCTGTCCGTGGCGGTTCCTCTCCCAAACACCTTTTTCTCACTCCAAACTTCCAACCCACTTGATTCTTGGCCATTCCTTGCTTCTAATCACTTGGTAAGATCACATTTCCCTTCCTTTTTCATGAATTTCATGTTTTGAAACTTAGGTTTTGGGGTTTTTGAAAAAAAATTTGGGGTTTTCAAAATTAATGAGTGTTTCTTGAAATTTTTGGTTGGGTTTTCACTTAAATGTTTTCAAAATGTCATACATTGCATTTCATGTGCATTAGAATGGTATTTACATGCATTTAGATGTGTGTTCTATGTTTGTGTGCTGCTAGGATTGGATTGGGCTGAGCCCATGATGCTTTCAATTTGCATGTCACATGTTCATGCATTCTCATGCATACGTAATTTTTGTTCAATATATTTGATATATGTGAACTATGTTGGGACTTTTCTGATTGTCTCCTTCTCTATCTCTTTCTCATTCTGTTTACGTTAGTAGTGTCTATGGCACCCAAACGTAAATCCACTCATGCTCGGAACCCTCTGCGTTCTGGAGCTTCCTCTTCTTCTGATTCTGCTCCTCTAAATCTTCGGTTCCGTGATGGAGATGCCCACAAGGCATTTTCTGAGAACTTTTCTAGACGAGGTGTTCATTCGGAATGCCAAGTCATTTTGGCGGACTTCGCTGACCCTGACCTTCCCTCTGTCATTCACAGTAGGGGATGGGAGTCACTGTGTGACGTCCCAGTCACCTGTCCTTTCGTGCTGATTCAGGAGTTTTACTCTAACATGCACGGGATAGATCGTCTGTACCTCTCTTTTTCACTCGCGTTCGAGGTACGCGCATCCCTGTCACACCGCAGCTAGTTGCGGATGTGCTTAAGGTTCCTAGGATAGATTTTCCTGACTATCCTTCCTCTGAGCGTCCGAGGACTGTGTCCAAAGAAGAGCTCATTTCTGCTTTTTGTCAGCGCCCCGCTGATGGGGGTGAGCATCAGTACACATCATGTAGGCCTTTTGCTAAAGGTCCTAGATTCTTAAACATGGTGATGACCTTTGTACTCCATCCACTCTCTCACTACAACTCCATAACAGAGCCTCGTGCTCGATTTTTGTTATCACTTCTAGAGCATCTTACTATAGATTTTCCTTCTCATTTCATCCTTTCTATCATAGATGTCCATCTAGATTCGGCGTCCCGTGATAAGCTCATCTTTCCTTCCGCTATCACGAGGATCTTATGCCATTTTTCTATCCTTTTTCCTGTGTCCGACCACTTCACACACATCTGTGCCATAGATGCCGCTACCGTAAAACGTAGTGAGGCTCAGTTTAGGTCGAGACAGACGGATTCCACTCCTCCCTCCCGTTCGGCTCCATCCAGATCTGCTCCATCTACATCTGCTCATTCTTCCTCTACTGGCGATGTATCTCTTGGAGACATTATGGCGCAGCTGCAGCGCATGGATGCTCGCCTCGATACACTCTCCACTGAGTTGTATCAGGTGAATGTTCATGTTGGTCGTATTGCACGACGGCAGGCAACCATGGGTGGTTTTGCTTCTGAGGCTACTCCTTCACCACCTCTTCCAGCGGCTTCTGACTCTGAGGATGATGATGATGATGATGATGATGACGATGACGCTTCGGATGATGATGAAGATGCTAGCTCTACTGATGAGATGTCTACATGACACTCTACCCTTTGTCACTCATGACAAAAAGGGGAAGTAGTTTTGGGTTATGAGAGTAGTCATCTTAGAGGGAGAGTTAGTATAGGACATTTTTGATAGGGGGAGTGTTGATATGTTGAGGGATGTAGTGAGGTTTTGATGTATCTTTTCTTTTCTATTCTTTATAGATACATTGTTCTTGTATATGAGGTCTTGTGACCAGTTTTACATACATTGTACTTATCTTCTTTCTATATGTGGATGTATATTTCTTTCACCTCTCTCTACATGTGTTGTTTCTTTTATATCTTTATACACATGATTCTTATACTTGTATGCAATCTATTATTTCTGTTTCACACAAGATACCTTGATGAGTTTTGTTTAAAGTGTTTCAGAAATACAGGTTGTCAAAGTCTACTTGCCATAAACTCTCTTCTTGCAAAGTTTTTCAAGAGTTTGTGTTAGGATAGATTTTATTGCATTCAACAAGTGAATATGAGTTGAGTGATTTATGACTTCTCTCATATGTTCATTTGTTTGTTGTGGTTTTGTCACGGATTGCCAAAGGGGGAGATTGTTAGGACATATGTGTTTTCACTTGTTAAGAACATATGTCACTTATTTATGTAAATTGGCTAATCCTTTGACAAAATGCACTCTACTTGTAATTGGGTAGTTCTAGGTGTTTTTAATACTTCAAGAAACAAGGTTTCAAGATCAAGTGTTGAAGTCATCAAGTTTGTCCAAGGAAAAACAAGCTGAAGTGCAAATTCATTAAAGCTCGACACCTTCTCGATAGCTACCTCGACACCTGCTATCTGTCGAGAATTACAAAATCAGATTTTCTGATCTGATTTCCTTGGGATCTGTGAATATGCTTTTGGGCCTTCTTTTCTTCTAACCCTAAACATATAAAATGATTGTTTTAAGAGCCGTCATATTGTACACAAGTTGCAAAAGCATTAAGCAATCTCTGTTCAAGCAAATTGTGATCAAAGACGAAGTTCTTGACCTAGTTCATCTTCTCTGAAGAAGTTGCTGTGTATTTGCACCAAAGGGTTTTGTAACCAAGCATCTTCCTGATCTTCATCGTGTATGATGAACTGAAGAACTTTGCAGCCAACCTCTCCTTTCGTAGTTGGTGTTTGATGTCGCGTACTGGGATCCGCGCATTGGTTAGTCACGTACTTGGGAGCCGTGCATCAAAGGTGGAAATTGTCACTACAGATCAAGTCCAATTGGGTATTGGGGTAAGGGTTCAACTGTAGGTTGGTAAGGTACTTGAGATTCCTTTACTTGTAACCGCTTGATTTGATAATAGTGGAGTTTCGGGAGTAGTGACCTGAAAATCACCCGATGGGGTTTTTGCCGTTAGGGTTTTTCCCATTCGTAAACAAATCACTGTGTTATTTTCTTTCCGCTGTCTAATTAGTTTATTGGTGATTTGTTTGTACTTCCACGCAATTGCATGATAAATTGATTAATTAATAACTTGGCTAGTTAATTAATTGGTTTAATCACAAGGAGTCATTCAGTTTATGGCCTATCAAATTTGTACAAACCCTGGGCAATACGTGTTGAAGCATCCATCCCTGAAATCTTTAATTTGAGCCTAGAAAGGAAAATGAAAAAGAATAAAGGATGAATACATAGCTTTTTTTTAATAACAGGAACAATAGATGATGGTTGTACAAACACGAAATTTTGTTTCAAAGCTAACTTACAGTCCAATATACAAATAGATGATGGTTGGAATCATTATTGAAAGATGGGGAGACCTGCAGGGAGCAAAATATATAAGTGGAAGGAGTGACTATGTTATAAATTCATATGGTTTAAGAAGAGGATGATGATTTAAATGCATTACCATAGACCCAGCAGCCATATATACAACTTCATGATAAATAGTATTTGTGACCCAAACGTTAGTCGCGCTAGCTAATTGATCTTTTGTCACACTTATGTTGTACATGGAAAAGTACCCTGAAACACCATGATATGTTTGTGTATATTTTGTATTAACATTGACAACCTGAGTCACACAAACATATAATACCAGTTAATACAAATGGTTTTACAAACATTCTGTGGCATAAATTCTACAAATACACAGGGATGATGTTTATTTACATGGTTTGTGGGTGGTGCCGTAGCGTCAACGTTGCTGTGGGTTTTGCGGAAATCATTTGAAAATTTTCTTGCCATTAGTAAATCATCCTTTGTAGTTCTTTTTATAGGAACTGTTCCATGAGGGCATGATTTCCTTCTTGACGCTTTTGGTAAAGGTTTTGCCTTAGCAAATAATTTCTTTATCTCCTTAGGATATGATAATGGTTTCCTCTGCTCTGCATATGTTTTTTGTAGCCAAAAAAGCGAAAGCTCTCAAGAATATAGATACCATAGAATAATATATAGCAGAAATGAATGACCTTTGTATTGTAGATTTGAAAGGATATATGAAAGGAAAATCTACGTACCTGAATGACATGATTCTTGAGCAAAGGATGATCAAGTGAGGGTTGCTTATCGATATCTATGCAGTCAATTATTTGCCCATTCTCCGGCTTTTAAAGAGAAAGAGAGAGAGAGAAAGAGAAATATACGAGTGTCAAATGCTTGTTGATTATACATGAATCTATATATATATATATATATATATATATATATTAATAGCTAAAGTTTAGAGAAAATTCAACTAGATTATACAATTGAAGTCCATTTTTACGCCATGTGTCCTAAATTATTTATTTATTATTTATTTCCAGAGAGTTTTATTTCTTAATTTTGGAGTCAAATGTAAGACTATTTCATAAATATCCATTCAAGTAAGTTAGTGAGTACAAAAACCAAAAAGTCTAGAATTAATGAACTGTAAAAAATATATATATATATATATATAAACAATATAAAAAATTAAGAATTAATAAAAAAAAATTTTAAAAATGTGGACAATTTACATTTTCTATCCCATAATATTCTTACAAGATTTTTTAAAAAGTTAAAAAAAAATATATATAAGAATGACTATATATAAATAATATTTAAATTATATATGTAGGAATTATATTATGCATCTTAATGTATATCTTTTAAATATATCCATGCATATGCATGGAGCTATGTACAAGCTAGTACATATAATATATGTGTGAGACCCTAATTTTGTGAATTAAATTAGGTAAGTGTATGTTATCCAGGCATGTGCTAAATCCCATGTTGGGGTTTCAGTAGCACAAATTGAGCTATATATTTATTTACAATGAACCTAGATTATAATTTGACAAGTTCTTTTAAGTATAGCGCAATGCAAATGTGTCTAACGTTCCTCTTTCCATTATAACATATTTAATTATAGGCTAAAATGTAAATTACAACCTCTAAGTTTGTTGTTAGAAAAATTAATTATTCACATGAAAAAATTTATAAAAATGTTTTATAGATTTTTTGTGTGGGAATTTTTTTTTTGAAAAATATTTTTAATTAGTTAATTTCATAGTTAATAGAAATTTTTAAACAAAATTGGACAAAATGCTTAAATTGAATAAATTCAAAACTTAGAGGACTCAATTGAACAAAAGTAAAGTTAGAGTATTAAAATGAATTTCAAACAAACTTAGAGATTACAATTCTATTTTAGCTTTAATTATATATCTACGTCTATAGTAGTAGAGAAAGGATAATTTCTTAGAAAACAAAGCATGCTTAAAATTGTAAAATCTAAAAAAAAAAAAAAAAAAAAAAAAAAGAAAGAAAGAGATAATGCAATGTCAAAATCATTTGACCTGAAAGGTTTTTTTTTCGGTGTTTTGTTCAATCTTTGGACTTCCCTTTCCAATTCACTATCATTTTCCTCTGAAATGCTCCTCATTTGGAATTCGCCATAGCTAAATTTTCTTGAATACGTACATAATATGACCAACAAAGTGGTTATTTTTGAAATCATGTTTAGATTCAGAGTAACCAATAACAATGCGAAGTTGTGGTGGAAATCATTTCCATGGAATACAATATCCTTTTATGGTGGAAATCATTTCTTCCTATATAGCTAAGATTTACTTTGTGGGTAAAGGTTCCTTTATATTTAGATTAGCAAAAAAAAAAAAAAGGTTCTTTTATATTTAGAGTCCTCTGTACTTAGAGTCTATTAGGTTGGGTGCAAAACAAGGGAAGTGAGAAGATCAGGGAGAAAAAAAAAAAAAAAAAAAAAATTCTGAGTTTGTTTAGTTAGAAGAGAAAATGGAGAAATTTTGGTAGGATTTAGGTATTTTCTCCTCAAGCCAACGAAAATGTAATCTCTCTAATTTGGAGAGAAAACTCAGGTGATTGTGTAGGCCGTCACTTCAGCTGATTAGAATTACAGTTTTTGTCCTTGTGATTATAATGTTAACAATAACTACCAACCACACATCTTTATCTTCTTCTTGAGAAAAATTCTATAGTATCCCTTTTTTTGTGTGGGTACAATGCCTACAAGTAGTCAATCTACTATAACAGGTCAACAAAACATCACCTTTAATGGTTTCATCGTCGCATTGGGTAGTATCAATATCAAATATGACCATACTTTTCTCACATTCGAAGGTTTTCTTATTTTTTAATGAACTTATAATGCACAAAATAGTCAGTGAGTCGATCATCCAGACACGCAGTGACAGGGTGTGCCTGAAAAATGAAAGGTGAACAACCTACAAAGAGCACCGGTAGAGTGCCAGCCAAAAACCCTCCGAAGGTTAAGTGAGTGACCGAGTGATCTCCGATAACTCTAAAAGTGCAAGAGCTAGGTACCTTGGATAAGAGGGCTTGATGCTTATATAATGATATATAGCTTACCAAGATCTCATGAATGGCTCTTTCCTTATAGGGAGAGTGAAGTTAATGCTCCGAGATCCTCGGGCTTAACTTCCCATATATGTTTGGAGGATAAAAATATGTAGAAGGATCTTTGCGCGTGGCGTGCAAGTTCTTTCCATATGGAGACACTTGAGTGGAAGACAAGCAACAGTGTGGAGTTAAGAATGAAGGATGGTCAGTCAAGGTAGGTTCGCACATGAAGTATCGAACAGGAAAGCATCCAATTGCTGCCATTGGTATCACCAGATGCATGGGAGGCTAAACACTCCCTTGGGTGCCTCACGATTCTCTTAGGCCCGATGCTCCCTTAGTCCCTAATGACTCTAGGATGTTATAAGACAAATTTTAAGATGGTGAAAATATTCTCTATCAATGACATTAGATGGTTCTATTGTCACATTGGGTAGTACTAACATCACATATAACCGTACTTTTGTTACATTCGGTGGTTTCCTTTTTCTTTTTTTTTTACTCACATTGGACAGTACTAACATTACATATGCTCATAATTTTATCACATTTAGTAGTTTAGTTATTTGTTTTCTCACATTGGATAATGCCAACGTCACATTGGGCAGCACTAACATCACATATGTTCCTACCATTGTCACATTTAGTGGTTCCCTTATTTTTACTCACATTAGATAGTTCCAACGTCACAATGGATAGTACCAGCTTCACATATGAACGTACTACGGTCAAATTCGGTAGTTCTTTTATTTTTTTTACTCACATTGGATGGTGCTAACATCACATTGGACAATACCAACATCACACATGGTTGTACCATTGTCACATTGGTTCCCTTATTTTTTACCCACATTGAATGGTTCCAACGTTAGATTGGGTACTACGAACATCACATATAACCGTATCATTGTCACATTTCATAGTTCCATTAATGTTTTTTTAGTCACGTTGGATGGTTATAACATCACATTGGTTAGTACCAATTTCACATATGACTGTACCATTATCACATTCGGTAGTACCCTTATTTTTCAGTCCCAAATTGGATGGGTCCATAGTCATATTAGGCAATGCCAAAATCACATATGACCCGTAACATTGTCACATTGATAATTCCCTTTTTTTTTAGTCACATTGGATGGTTTCATAGTCATATTGGACAGTACCAAAATCACATATAATCATACTATTGTCACATTGGTGGTTCCTTTATTATTTTTATTTTTTACATACATAGGATAGTATCAACGTCACATTAGGCAATATCAACATTAAATATGATTGTATCCTTGCCACATTTGGTGGTTGCCTTAATTTTTATTCATATTGGTTGGTGTGAATGTCACATTGGGCAGTACAATGTCACATTTTTTAATTCCCTTATTTTTTATTTACATTGGATGGTCTCAACATTAGATTGGGTAATACTAACATAACATATGACTGTACCATTGTGTAGACACCCCATTTTGCAACTCCCATTTTACTTCACTTGCATTGCATTGTATTGCATATCATCACCATCCTATGTCTCAAGGGAAAAACTATATTTTGTGTTAGGTTTTAGACCCCTTAAAACAACAATTGGATTAACCTAGTTTATTTAGCCAAGTGATTAACTTAGTCAAATTATGCAAATCTAGGTTAACACAATTAAATAATCATATCAAGATATAAAGCAGCGGAAATGTAAAGAACACAAAGATATGATCACCTAGGAAAACCAAACCGGTAAAAAACCTGGGGAGGATTTAACCTACCTATCCTCAAGGTAAACTTGAATCCACTATATGAAAGAATCGAAGTTCATACAAAAGGACTTACAAGCACCCACGCTCGACTTCCTAATGCTACCCACCAGTAGAACTTACTGACACGACCACGTGCAAGCTTCGAATCCACGGACTCCTTCTTTCTTGGATTCTCCACAAGATACAAGCACTCCCGCTTGTGTTTCTTTAAGCTCCAATGGCAGCAACTGAGTTGATCATCAAGATGTTGAAGTAATCTCTACCTTGAAAACCCTAAGTTTATGCGAAGGAAAGCTCCTCAAGGATCTCACAAGATATTCACTCAAACTGCAAAATATGAGCAACAATAGCTACACTAAAAACGTGACTAGGGTTTTCTTTATATACTAGGAGAATTAGATCTGAAACCCTAATCCTTAATGGGCTTGGGCTGAGTTGGAATTTCTGCAGAAAAAACATTCTGCCCGAGATTCGATCGATCGAGTCTAATTTTCGATCGATCGAGCCAGGCCGAAAGTCACTAATACTTCTGCAGCCACTCGATTCCAACTTTACATAAAACGCCCACACTTTGAGCAAGTCTAAACAAGACTAACAACCTGTTTTGATCATGGTTTGCCAACAATACACATTAGAGTTCTAAATACATAAAATCCTAAGTCTTTAGAACCTAACAAGACCTAATTCATGCATGTGTACATTATCGCTAAAACTTGTTTTTTTCAATATCTTTTAATTCGGTTATCTGATTAAAGCTCATGAATTGTCATTTTGATCGTTATGACTTCAAGATTTATTTCATAAAATGTATTTGGAGATTAAAGAACCAAAATGTTAGGTTCTAAAGACTTAGGATTTCATGTATTTAGAACTCTAATGTGTATTGTTGGCAAACCATGATCAAAACAGGTTGTTTAGTCTTGTTCAGACTTGCTCAAAGTTGGTTCTTTTATGTAAAGTTGGAATCGAGCTGATGCAAAAGTTACTGTGCATTTCGGCTTGGCTTGATTGATCAAAGCTTAGGCTTGATCAATCGAAAATCGGGCATGAACGGTTTTAGACCCCTTAACACACAACCAGATTGAGTAGCCTAGTTAATTAGCCAAGTTGTTACTTAGTCAAATTAAGCAATTCTAGGTTAAAACAATCAAACAATCATATCATGAAAATATATATAGCAGCGGAATAATAAATAACACACGATATGATCACCCAGGAAAACCAAACCAGTAAAAAACCTGGGGAGGATTTTACCCACCGATCCCCAAGGCAAAACTGAATTCACTATGAAAGAATTGAAGTTCTTACAAAAGGACTTACAAGCTCCCCGCTCGACTTCCTAATGCTACCTACCAGTAGAACTTACTGACACGACCCCGTGCAAGCTCCGAATCTACGAACTTCTTCTTTCTTGAATTCTTCTATCAGCTACAAGCACCCACGCTTGATATTCTTTAAGCTTCAAAGGCAGCAACCAAGTTGATCATCAAGATGTTGAAGTAATCTCCATCTAGAAAACCCTAAGCTTTGTGTAAAGGAAAGCTCCTCTAGATCTCACAAGAGATTTACACAAAACAGCAATGTATGAGCAACAATACAACTGAACCAACTCTAACAACGTGGCTAGGGTTTTGCCTTATATACCTAGGGCAAAAACATAAAAACCCTAAACGTTTTAAAGAGTTAGGGCTGAGTTGAAAAACTGCAGAAAACACAATCTGATCAATTTTCGATCAATCAAATCTATTCTTCGATCGATCGAGCCAGACCGAAATGCCCCAATACATCTACAGTCTCTCGATTCCAACTTTACAATAATTAATCAACTTTGAGCATACTTTAACAAGTCTAAACATGTTGTTTTGATCATGGTTTGCCAATATTACAAATTAGAGTTCTAAATACATAAATTCCTAAACCTTTAGAACCTAACAAAATCCCCCTTTGGCAATCCGTGACAAAACCCTAATTAAAAGCTCAAAGTTTACAAGTAAAAAGCCCTTTACAAAAATAATGCTCATAAACTCAAATTCAAACCTAACTACTATCCATTGATTGTAAGTGTAGATAGCAGTTTTGTTGAATCAACCTGTATATTCCTGAAATACTCAACAAACGCATAAACGCATGTGTGACAGAAAAGAGTAAAACAACAGGTATAACATTCTTGTAAGATTCACACAGCACAAAATAAAGACATATATGAATGAACAACTCATAAATATAAGTCAATAAGCAGTGAATCACAAAGCAACAAGAATCAGTGTATATAACATGTATATCAATCAATGTTACTCCCCTTAACATGAATATCCCCAAAAATGATATACAAAGTGAAGCACCTAGATACAATCTAAAAACTCCACAAGCTCCTCAACAACAAAAAGTAACAAAAAGTCTCCCCCTAACTACAAAAACTCCTCTACAAGACAAAAACTCCACTCCCCCTTTTTGTGACGGAATGCCAAAGGGCAATCACGAGTCGCCATCAAAAGGAGGTGGTGAGGGTGAATGAAGATGCACAAAGTCGGCTCGTAGAGCACGAAACTCATCTAGCAAGTCCACCAAAATCTGACCATGAGCCGCCTGAACGGTCATGACAGTCTCCAGGGTACGACGAATATCAAAGTCGGTCGAAGGAGGTGGAGGAACATCAGCAACAGCAGCATCATCACCAACTGGATCAGGAACATCCTCACCAGCAATACCTGTAGAAGAAGAAGGAGGAGGTGCGCTACTAGACGGCTCAGACCTAGGGTGTTTAGAGCCAGCTCGAAGATGAGCAGCCCTTTGTCTAAGAAAAGACGTACCTATAGGAGCTATCACATGAACGGGCTCAGAGGAAGGGAAGCCACCAAGATCAAGATAAAGGAGAATCCTATGAATGAAAATAGGATGAACAAGAGCATGAGCAGAAGATGAACTCCTATAAACATCGTTCAAAGAACGAAGAAAAAGATGGGGAAAACTAATAGGAGCATCAGTAACCAGAGCGTACAAAAATACACACCTCTCAAGCGGAATGGTGTGAACATGAGAGATGGGCCAGATAGAATGACAGGCTATCCTAAAGAACAAATAGTGCAACCCAGAAAGCTCAGCAGAAGTGATCCGAGGATCAGAACCCCACTGGACAGTAGTCCCAGTGATGTAAGACAAGACATCACTAATCTCGGGAGACACATCATAAGGATAGACAGGATTCTGGACCAAAGGTACCCCTAGAGCATCAGCCACTATCTTGGGAGTAATGGAGTACTCTACGCCTCGTATCCAACTCTTGACTAAAGTGTTGGAATTATTGATGCGGATAGAGATGTTCGAGTAGAACTCTCTAATCAAGGCAGAAGGTGGAGGAGGATCAGAAATATCCACCAAGGGTAACCAGCCCCTACGCTCAAAGTTTGCCCTAATGGCAGGATCAAGTTCATCTAAGTGAACAGAACGCTCAGCCCAAATCTTTCTCCTAACGTTTAGCTTCTCATAAATCTCTTGGGTTTTCTCACTCGAAAACTTCTCACGATCAAAGGAGGGAGGGGGTGAAGGAGAAGGTGAGGAAACAGTCCTACGGGCTCTAGTCTTCCTAGGCATAGTGCTAAGGAAAGGACAGAGACACAAAGTGAAAACCAAAAGAACAAAAGAAAACAAAACCAAGGGCAGACTGCAAATTAGCACAATAAAAAATATAGAACAAAAATCTATATGATGCATGAACAATAACAATGTTGTGATGCATGAACTAATGCAGTAAACACAGTTCAAATTAAGGTCAATTACACAAAATTGGCTCGAACATAGAGTTTCTAACAAAAACCCTAAAAATTTGAAAACCACTTGAAAATTTTGCAACAAATTTGATGAATTGATCATTACACAAGGTTGAAAACAGATTATAATAACCAATTTCATCAATACAACAAGCCAATTTCATCAATTAAACCTTAATTGAACAAAAACCCCAAATTGGATCAATTAGAAACCCTAAAATTTTAAAATTTTCACAAAACCCAAAATTGATCAAATTAACCCATTAAGAACATGTTTATAGTGTGTCCCCACAAAAACCCATTGATCAATTACACAAAATTGGGCCTAAATCAACAACAATCCCAAAAAGAAAAAGGTCCGAAATTTTGAGCATAAATGCATGAAAAATGCATGAAATATGTAAATAAACTCAAAAAGGAGGGGTAAGATAGACATACCGGCTTGAGGAAAGAGATTTCTTGCAAAAAATCCGGAGGAAAACGACAAAAAATTGGAATAGTTGAGCTTGCCAAGTCGGAGAGAGAGAAAAGACTTTGAAAAACTTTTGAAAAAGTGTTTGAAAAAGTCAAGAACAATGTTTTTAAAAACCTGATTCGCGACTTTCGATTGATCGAAAAATACATTCGATCGATCGAAACAAACAGTCATTTTGAGACAAATTAAAGCACTTTTTCGATTGATCGAAAATCAGACTGGATCGATCGAAATGGGCAGAGGCTCACAAAATTTTTTAGAAAACTCACAGTTTTGAAAAACACAAACCATATTTTGAAAATAACTCCTCAAAGCATTAAATTACAGAAACAAAATGCATGAGTATGAGATGGAATGCTTTTACAAAAACCTAAATTTTAATCCCAGTTTCTTCAAGGATAATTTCAGCCATTCTTCCTTTCAAAATCTCAAGCAAAAAAAATGTTTTGCATAATTCTCAAATTATTTTCAAACTTGGTTGGTCAGACCAAAAACACACACAATAACATGTACAAAGTTTAGCAAAGAGTAACTTGTGTAGTGTGTGCAACTAGCAAAACCTTTGATAAACATGTGAGGTGATATGTAAATAGCAATCAATCACAAAGTCTACAAAATTCATCACATAGAATTCAAAAGTGACTATCAGCTAAAGAGTTACATCCTATAACTCCCACATCTCCTAGAACAAAAGCTTGCAATCATGTAAGTTTCTTGTATTTTGCCCCATTATAAAGTGAAATATATTATGTGAAATGACATCAAGCCTAATGGTACACACCAATTGTAATTATGTGAGATGGCATCAAGCCTAATAGTACACACCAATTTTAAGCATTTAAGCAATTAAGCCGAGGCATCACCTTATGTTCTTTTTGTGCATGTGCTACACTTTCTCGAGCACAAAATCTTATGATATGCACTAAGGTGTTCATGATTGACTAGTGAACAGTGGTGAGATGGTTATTTATGCCTTTCTCAAAAGGACCAAGTCCGACAGTCAAATAACATGTGACTTCAAGATTAAGACAAAGTGATAAACACCATAAACATTTTTCCCACACAACATGCACTACAAAGTTTCAACTAGTCAAGTGCAATAAATAAGCTCATCAAAGCTAAACAAGGTACATAAGACATGATATGTGTAAATAAATTGACCAACCTTGTTTTCAAAAACCAAGAAACATAATGTCAAACAAATTTTTGCTTTCTCCTTTTCTCTTTTTTTTTTTTTTATTTTTTTTTTTATTTTTTATTATTAAGTGAAAACAAATAAATCCTAGAATGAAATGCATGAATGTAATGTAATGCAAACCCTAGAAACAAAACAAAAGAAACACAGAAAACCAAAGAACAATAGTCACAGAGGAATGAGCAATGAAGCACAAGGACCATGTTAGAAAGACTCAATTAGATCGAGTCTTTTGCATCCAAAACCTTTTAGATGCACCACGAGCATTGGAGTTCTTATTCACATTCGAGTGATTTCCAACTCCAGGATTGGAATAAAGGTTCAACACCTTTACCAATTCACCAATAAGTGCCATTGGATCTTGTGCTTGAGGCACAGGCACCTTTGGTTTAGTTGCTCTCTTAGCAGCTTGAAGCTTGTAACAGTTAGGACGAATGTGTCCAGACTTTCCACAATAATGACAAACCCAAACAGGTTTACCATACATCTTGTCCTTGGGTAGGGTAGGTTTAGTTTCTCTCAAATCAACCCTAATCTTCTTAGGAGGTGAAACTTCTACAGGTTTGACTACCTCACTCACAGGTGGTTTGACAGTTTCACTCACAACCACACTTACAGAAGGTTCAGAAGAAGAGGCAGGAACAAAGTTCGTGGTATGTGGAGTAGACACAGAGATGCTTTCAACATATCCTATCCCAGACTTATCAGAAGGATACTTTTGAACATTCAGCATGTGATCAAGTTTAGAACTAGCAGTTCTAGCAACAGATAAATCATGTTCTAAAGTTTTAACTTTATCAAGTAAAAGCATGTTCTCAGATTTCACATGGTTCAAAAGATCATTAGCATCAAATAATTTAACTAGCAAATTTTTCTTTTCAAGCTCAAGAGAATCAATTTTCTTCAGGCCAAGTTCAACATTCATAGCATCCTTTGCAGCAACTTTGCAAAGTTTATTATAGGCCTCTTGAAGATCTGCATCCTCAGAGAGTTCCCCATCAGAAGGGTTCTCCTTAGCAAATATGCTTTCATTGACTACTGCAGTAGCAGTGAAAGCAATGAAGTTTCCATCCTCGTCACATTCAGACTCATCATCAGAAACCTCATTATCACTAAAGGTTACAGCCATAGCTTTACCCTTATTTTTCAGGAATGTAGGACATTCAGATTTAACATGACCATACCCTTGACAACCAAAACACTGAGCACCCAAAGAGTTGTTTGAAGATTGACCTACTCTTTCTCTAGGTTTTTCAAAGTTATTTACCTTAGTGGGATCATTCTTCCTAAAGTTTCTAGGTTCAGCAGTGTTTGTACCTCTTGCCCTTCTATTTGTATTTCTCAGAAAATTTCTAAAATTCTTGGCAAGGTAAGCTATCTCTGTAGCAGAGAGCTCATCATCAAATCCACCAGCCTCAACATCATCAACAGACTTAAGAGCCATTGATTTGGATTTGTTTGTTTTGGGTAAGTCAGACTCATAGGACTAAAGAGATCCTACAAGCTCATCAACAGGGATGGAGTCCACATCCTTACTCTCAGTTATGGTAGTCACTTTGGGTCTAAAGTCTTCAGTTAAATATCTAAGTATCTTCCTAACAATTTTAGGTTGATCATAGATTTCACCCAAGTTAAAAGCAGAATTAACAATATCATTCAGTTTGGCATAAAATTCATCAAAGGATTCATCATCAGACATCCTAATGCTCTCAAACCTAGAAGTTAATTGCTGCAGTTTGTTTATTTTAACTGCCTTTGTGCCTTCATGCACAGTTTGGAGGATTTTCCAAGCAGTATGAGCAACCTCAACATTTGAGATCCTCTTAAATTCCTCCATTGAAACAGCATTGAAGATGGCATTCATAACTTTGCTATTGAAGCCTGCTGCTTTTTTTTCAGAAGTTTGCCACTCACTCACAGGAGTAGTGGGCTTCTGCCATCCGTATTCAACAGAATTCCAAAACCTCTCATCAATTGATTTCAGGAATGCTTTCATCCTTACTTTCCAATAAGCATAGTTGTTCCCATCAAAGTAAGGAGGAACAACAAGAGAGTGTCCATGCTCCATGACAACAGGGGTCAAGGATCAGCTCAAAGATACAAAATCTCAGACAAAAAGAGCTACCCGCTCTGATACCACTTGAACAGTTTTAGACCCGTTAACACACAACCAGATTGAGTAGCTAGTTAATTAGCCAAATTGTTACTTAGTCAAATTAAGCAATTCTAAGTTAAAACAATCAAACAATCATATCATGAAAATACATAGCAGCGGAATAATAAATAACACATGATATGATCACCCAGGAAAACCAAACCGGTAAAAAACCTGGGGAGGATTTTACCCACCGATCCTCAAGGCAAAACTGAATTCACTATGAAAGAATTGAAGTTCTTACAAAAGGACTTACAAGCTCCCCGCTCGACTTCCTAATGCTACCTACCAGTAGAACTTACTGACACGACCCCGTGCAAACTCCGAATCCACGGACTCCTTCTTTCTTGAATTCTTCAATCAGCTACAAGCACCCACGCTTGATATTCTTTAAGTTTCAAAGGCAGCAACCAAGTTGATCATCAAGATGTTGAAGAAATCTCTATCTAGAAAATCCTAAGCTTTGTGTAAAGGAAAGCTCCTCTAGATCTCACAAGAGATTTACACAAAACAGCAATGTATGAGCAACAATACAACTGAAGCAACTCTAAAAACGTGGCTAGGGTTTTGCCTTATATACCTAGGGCAAAATCATAAAAACCCTAAACGTTTTAAAGAGTTAGGGCTGAGTTGGAAAACTGCAGAAAAACGCAATCTGATCGATTTTCGATCGACCGAATCTATTCTTCGATCGATCGAGCCAGACCGAAATGCCCCAATGCATCTACAGTCTCTCGATTCCAACTTTACAATAATTAATCAACTTTGAGCATACTTTAACAAGTCTAAACATGTTGTTTTGATCATGGTTTGCCAATATTACAAATTAGAGTTCTAAATACATAAATTCCTAAACCTTTAGAACCTAACAGGGCAGATGCATTTTTTTTGCAGATTTCCAACTCAGCCCTAACTCCTAAAACGTTAAGGGTTTTATGTTTTTGCCCTAGGTATATAAGGCAAACCCTAGCCACGTTTTTAGAAGAGTTCTGGTTACTCATATTGCGGTTTGTGTAAATCTCTTGTGAGATTTATAAGGAGCTTTCCTTTACACAAGCTTAGAATTATCAAGGAGGAGATTTCTTCAAGAACTTGATGATCATTCAGTTGCTGCCATAAGAGCTTAAAGATACACAAGCGGGTGTGCTTGTACTTGCTAGAGAATCCAAGAAAGAAGGAGTCCGTAGTCTTGGAGCTTGCACGTGGTCGTGTCAGTAAGTTTCTACTGGTGGGTAGCAATAGAATGTTAGTGGTCTAAATTCTATTGCAAAACTTCAATTCTTTCTAGAGTGGATTCAAGTTTACCTTAAGAATAGTTAGGTTAAATCCTCCCCAGGTTTTTTACCGGTTTGGTTTTCCTGGGTGATCATATTTTTGTGTTATTTATATTTCCGCTGCTATACATGATATGATTGTTTGATTGTGATAATCTAGATCAGAAATTTGGACTAAGTAATCACTTGGCTAATTTACTAGGTTAATCTGGTTGTGTTTAAGGGGTCTAAAAACAAACAAGTCTTGACCACACGTGATTATGATCTCTTAATTCTAATTGGTCCATTTTTAATCTCATTTAAATAAAATGATGTGTCATAATACTTTTGGTTGATGATATAGTTCATTATAAAATTGCATGCACCCAATTTAATCTAGAGACAAAGCATTAATTGATTCCTTGAAAATTTTAAAAAAATTGATTAATTAAATAATTGATTGATAAATTTTATATGCTTGAAATTAATTTGTTGAGCTTGAGAACCAAGAAAATTCAAAAAATAATTTAAAATTTGGAGGACATTAGATCTCAGTTGAAAACAGAAACAGACAGACCCAAGGAAAGGATCCAGGAGGATCTACATCAAGTTTTAATTGGCACTTCAACTAGAACCCCCTAGATTTCCTTCCTTTTTAATCCGGCTTGCTCCCCAATCAGATTGACTTTGATCCTACATTTCTTTTCTTTTTTTTCCTTTCAGAAAACCTAATTTTCCTAAGTCCCATATTCCTAGAGACTTATCCCTAACTACCTCACATCCAATATAATACCCTCATTCATGGATAGTTCAATGCACTCCATAAATCCTCAAAGATTCCTAGTAAACTGAGCTCTCTCTCTCTCTCTCGATTTAGTAGTAGGAAGGTGCCTTTAGTGTCTTGGATCTCCTAGTCTCAATTCACTAGAAGAGATAGTTTGGGCCTCTTGGTCTCGAGCTGCTAACTTCTTACTTATGAATCCCCCTCTAGAGTAACTTTCTTACATGGAGTGCTCAGGAGTGTTAGTGCAAGCAGGTAAGGTTTCTAATCCTCTTCCTTTTAATTATGCCCTAGCATTTATATTTAAGCATGCTTTATTTTCACGTTCTTATTTAGTTTTTATGTGTTTCACATGTTAGATCTAGGTTTTGCATAACAGTTCTTATGATTTATATTAGATAATGTGAACGTCACATTGGGCAATTCTAATATCACATATAATTGTAACATTGTTACATTCGGTAATTCCTTTATTTATTACTCATATTGGATGGTGTCAATGTTAGATTGCATAGTACTAACATCACAAGTTCTAGAGATATATTGCATATGAGCTATTATTCTCATGGTTTTCAGACCCGGACTGTTCATTGAACCGTAAAAGGGAGAGGTTCAAGGTTTTTGAGGTCGAACAGAGGTCGAACTGGGGTCGAACCGTGATGACGTCATAATTAATTTAATAATTATTTTAAATATATATAAAAACATTAAATTAATAAAAAATAGAAAAATTAACTAAAATAGTGTAATTTACTTTCAAGACAGCCAACACACATACACAAATGCATTCACAAGCTGAGAAAAAGGCAAGGCTTAGTAAATTACTAGTTTGAAGTATCTATATATAATATATTCATCTTCATAGCCCTAGCTAGATCTCAAGAGAGTGGGCTTGCAATGAAATCTTCATCCAAGTACTTTCATGCACATGCATTACAGATATATCCAGATTCCAGCTCAGACATGCACGAGCTACAAAGTACTATTACTGCTTCTATTATAAAAGCACAAGAAGACCTTACTCTTACTAATTAACTATACTAACACAAAGGTAAAACATGCATAACTAATAATTAATTAAGCAACCATAGATGGAGTACTGTACTGGTACTAGTACTGCTTCTATTACCAAAATTCACACCCCAATGTAGTCCAAACTAGCCAATGCAATCCATAACACTTGAAAGTACAAAGTAAAAATGCATAAACAAGCCTCCAAGTTACAGTACACAACTACACATTGTTTCTTACAAAAAATACATAAAACTTATTTCTAAAAAACAATAATAAAACTTCAAACTCCAAGTTACACACTGTGTCTTACAAAAGGACATAGAAATTATCTCTAAAATACAAAATAGAACTTCAAAGTTCAAACATAATTATTGTGATCATAAATCATCAATGTCATGAAAGTTAGCATGCTCATCATCATTCCTTGAAAATCCAGGAGGAGGGCCAATAGGTTGTCCAGATGTTCCCAACTCAATTCCTTCAACCTCACTGCTATCATCTACAGATTCTACACACAAGTTTGAACAAAATAAAAAGAAAAATCATTATAATGTTTACACAAGTTTGAAAAAAATAAAAGAAAAATCACTATAGGTTATCAAATTGTTTACATATAAACTAACCTTCAATATTAGAAGAAGGCTCTACACTTGCTGGATATGCACCCTCTTCATAAATTGCATTCTCCAACTCTTCATAATTAAGATATGGGTCTTCCTCTTCCACAAATACCCAAAAATCAGTTTTGTCGATACTTGCATAATCAATGGGGTCAAAATTAAACTTTTTGTTGTAAAGCCTGCATCATAAAATGTCATGCTCATTATTGGAATTTGAACATAATTAGTAACTAACAATTACATTATATAAATGACTTCTTAAAAATTAATATAATGACAAGATATAGCATTTAGTTACCTATGTTTCAATCGCAAGTTATGATGAACAAACACAAGATCATTGAGCCTTTGATGCTCCAACCTATTTCTCCTCTTAGAATGTATTTGGTCAAATAAACTCCAACAACGCTCACATCCAAAAGAGACAGAAGTTTTGCTAAGGATTCTAATTGCCAATTTTTGCAAGTTTGGAGCATCAGCACCCCATAACTTCCACCATTCATCTGATTTTCATAACACAACGTAATCTAATATTAATCAACATAAACAAACAAACTTTCAATTGAATAATCACTTCAGTTATTCTAACTATAGTGACAAAACTAACTTTCAACATGAACAAAAAAACTAAGATTTGTTTATAGTATTAAAGTAAACTAATTACTTCTCACCTAGATGAGTGGTCGTGCTTGTTGACAATGCAAGATCTCTATCAAAGCTCCCAATACGATCTCGAAAATATTGAGTTTCCTTAATTACCTTTTCTTTGTCACCATCATATTTTGTCCCAATGTAGTCCAAAATAGCCATATTTACTGCTGGTTTCCAACAAAAATTCTCCTCATCATATTGAAAAGCGGGATTTAACCAATATGCAGCAGCATGAAGATCTTTACGCAAATGTTTGTCCCAACGGTTTTTTATAATTGAGGTGTATGGCTTGTACAAGTGCTTCTTCATTTGGACGATCTTCTTGATTCCCAACCGTGCTCTATGCATGCCCTCATACACATATCCTATTGCAGGCTTTTGATTAGAATCAACAATCCGTAACAAACGAATGAATGGCGATGAAATCTTGACAAGAGCATTAATATCATCCCAAAAAGAATTATCCAAAATGATAGAAACTACTTCTTTTGCCTTTGACTCTCTTGCCAATCTATTGTTCACAAAGAACTTGCTAGTCACTAAGGCTTGCAAGTCATGCTTATGCACATGAAGGCTTCCAAATGAAAGGAAAGTAGTAGCAAATCTTGTTGCTCCCATGCGTACAATATCTGTTCAACCAGGTCTCTTCCTCAACCAAGCCATCAAAGCCACATGATTATAAATAAAAACTGTAACTTTGGATGCACGATTTTTTAGTCTCTCCACATGAGGCATGTCTCCCATATCCTGCAACACAAGATTCAGGCAATGTGTTGCACAAGGAGACCAACTAATAGTTTTATACTATTCACACAACAATTTACCAGCAGATACATAATTGGAAGCATTATCAGTAACCATGGGAACTATGTTTTTTGGACCAACCCATGTAACTACTTCATCAAACAATTAAAACAAGTTTCTGGTACTCTTCACAATATCTGAGGCATCAACTGATTTTACAAATACCATTCCCCTAGGACAATAAACAAGGAAATTAATCAATGACCTATGTCTAGTATCTGTCCAACCATCAGCCATAAGTGTACATCCAACTTCTGCCCAATGCCTACGTTGTGACTCAACCAACAACTGAACCTCTTTCTTTTGATCCCTCAACAAAGGGACCCGTACAGCATGATAAGATGGACCTTTGTAACCAGGACCAGCAGCAGCTACGGCATCAATCATCCTTTGGTAGTACACTGAATTCACTACATTAAAAGGAATGCAATTGTCATACAGAAACCTTGCAATAGCCATATTAGCTTGCCTCACCCTTTCTTTGCTTTGGAACACACTTTTAAGACCAGGTTGAGCGCCTGGAGTAGTTCTTGGAGCAAAGTAATTATCCACTGGGTTTGTACCATTTCTTTTACCTAAAACAGGTTTTTTAGGCAACCCACTACTAAATACTTCTTGAACATCTTCATCTTCTTGCATATCACTATTTGTGGAAGGCACACTAAACATTTCTTCTTGACGTTGTTTCTCAGTTTTTTTCTTCAACTCAAACTCCTTCAAATATTCCAACATTTGGTATCTCACATCATGAGAAGCCTTTTTACACTATCCAATATCACATTTTATCCCGGCAAGGTGTCGTTTCATCCTATTAATACCCCCACCTTTATATGTTTGCCTACAATACACACATGTAAAAATATTCCGTCCCTTCTCATCCTTACCAAGGCTAAAATGTTCCCAAGCCGGATCAACCTTTTCCCTTACTCTTGAGCTAGACTCCACTACATTGGAATCAACTTCATGTGATAGAGTAGACCCGGTCTTTGTTTCCATTTTAATCTAAAAGACTAAACAACCAATCAAACACGCATAGACCCATCAATTTTTGAAATACAGATAGTCAAAGAATCACAACTTCATACACAGTCAAATTAACAAACTAATATACACAGAGTAATTAAACTTACCCACAAGAAGCCATAGTAATTTATGAAAAGCATAGGAAAAAAAAGAGAGTAAACAGTCCTACCTAATCAATTCTAAGCCCTAAGAAAGACACTATCAAAATATCTGATCAAGGCTTTGACTTTGAGCAAAAACGCAACTAATCTAGGATTCAAGTATTGAAAAACTGGTCATTAAGTACCCAACCAACCTTCCATCCACATTCCACAAACACAGCTGATTACAAACAGTATAAATCAAGAATGCATGTAAATGGAATGTCGAGAATAAATCGTATTGAGCTTTGTTCCAACGAGGATTATTGGAACTCCAGGTGTGTAATGCCTCAATTCAGGAATCCACTGAAACTAAAAAAAATAAAAATAAAAATCTCAGCCCACGCAAATGCAAACATCCAACAAAGAAAGACAATGCACTATCCTAAGAAACCAACCCTCGTTCATACATCTGTAAGCATCCACCAACATATGCCTGCCTAAAAAAATTAAAACATCCATACAATTTTCCTATAGCACTCTGCTCATTGTAACAACAATCCTCTAATTAATCCACTACTCCCACTACTTATTGTAATCTCCAGACAGAGTCAAGGTATTTAGATTAATGGGTCTGAATCCCACACACAAAATCAGCACAACAAAGCTTCCAATAAAATAAACCCAAAACAATAACTACTAATCCCAACCAATACCCATGCTTTCATTTTCCACACTTCAAATCACAAATCACAAATATATATATATATATATATATATATATATATAACCAAAAACAATATGACAATATGACAATATCAAACCAAAAACATAAAAGAAAGAATAAAGAAAGATAAAGTACCAAATGACGGCGACGGCGACGAGGCAGAGATTGAGCTGCGACAGCGACGAGGGAGAGAGGCAGAGACGAGAGAGTGATTGAGAGAGTGAGGAAGAGGCAAAGAGTGATTGAGAGTGATTGAGAGAGTGAGAGTGAATCAGGGTTACTCAATCAGTGATTCAGTATGCCCCAAATGTGAAACGACGCCGTATTAGGGAAAAAAAAAAGGGACGGAATGACGCCGTTTAAGCTTGAAACAAGGCAGCCCATTTGAACCGTGTGAACCGGTCACGGTTCACAGAACAGGACGGTCGGACCGCAGTCCGGACAGTTCCATGTTTTTTTCGCATGGAACGGTTCTTCACCTTAAACGGACCGCAAATCTGAACAGTTCGAGGGTTTCTCGGTCGGACCGTACGGTCCGGTCCAAGTTTAAAAACCATGATTATTCTAGCTAATTTGCTCCATTCACAGGCTCACACAAAATAGGGGTTAAGGCTTAAACTTTCCATACCTTTAGGATCCCCTCCCAAATCCATTGTTTGCTAATTAGGTTGAGGATCTAATGTTTAGAGTGCACCAATGTATAACATCTAATGAATACAATAGAATGCACAAAGCACAATGAAAGACTGTTGGTAAATCAAACACATAATCACAGAGATTAGTCATAAAACACAAAGATAATAAACTAAGTATGCTAAATCAAATACATAGTCATAGAGATTCTAGAAAAACAAAAATATTTATTTAAATAAAAATAATGATCATGGCTTTACGCGGAATATGAGACAACATACCATTGTCAATGAATACTTGATTTTGACCGCATCACTTATTTTACATATTTTTTTTTTAGTAAAAGTATGTTTCTAATTATCACAACTACCACCTGGCCCTCAAAAATAGAACTTATAACCCCAATTGGATCCCCAGAATAGTGAAGATCATCAATGGCATAACAAGGATCCAAATACGTTTCTAATTCTGTATCTGCTGGAATTTGTGGTTCTAATTCTTTTTTCTAGTATTTCGTGTCTCTAAAGTAGGCCGCATGATTGGAGACATGATCTGGCTTATAACCACTACCCATCGGAGGGGCTGACTCCAGTCATTCCAGGATTGGTAAATGCTCCCCATCCCACATTTGAAGCTCCCCAAATATCAACTAACTCTCTTGGCCAATACCCCACAAATTTTAATTGATTACTAAGCATAACCCACTAATGCCCAAATGATTTTTCCTACAAACTAAAAAAAAAAAAAAAAAAAAAAAAATTGAAGGTTATAAGATATAGAATCACTCTCTTGGGGATCAAATCATATGTAGAATTCAACCAAACTCTACTCATGAAATTCAGTTGTATTTATTACCTATTTTGTTAAGGTAAAATGAAATACATTTTGTACGTTTTTAGACCCCTTAAAACACAACCAGATTAACTTAGTTAATTAGCCAAGTGATTACTTAGTCAAATTATCAGATCTAGGTTAACAAAAATATATCAAATCAATATAAAGTGCAAAAAATAAAGAACACAAAGATATGATGACCCAGGAAAACCAAACCGGTAAAAAACCTGGGGAGGATTTAACCTAGCTATCCTCAAGGTAAACCGAATCCACTATGAAAGAATTGAAGTTTACACAATAGCGACTTAGACCACTAACATCCTATTGCTACCTCGAGTTGGAAACTTACTACCACGACCACGTGACAGGTCCGAATCCACGGACTACTTCTTTCTTGAATTCTCAGTAAGTATAAGCACTCCCACTTGTGTATCTTTAAACTCTTGAATCAGCAACTGAAACGATCACCAAGTTCTTGACATAATCTTGAATCTTGGAAACCCTAAGTATGTGTGAATGGAAATACTTTTAGATCTCACAAAAGATTCACACACATAGCATAAAGCGCAACAACCTTAGAGAGTTTTTGGGTACAAAACCTTAAATACAAAAGAGACACAAAAGGCACTCTAATCTCTCTAAAAAAACTTGAAAAAACGTTTTAGGGTATTCCCTTATATATAGGAGTGTTTTACTTGAAATCCAATATGTTAAAGTAGAGTTTAGGCCGAACTGGAATTCTGCAGAAAAATAAATCTGCACGTGGTTCGATCGATCGAGTCTAATTTTCGATCAATTGAGCCTTGCAGATTTAGTCCAATAAATTATGCAATCACTCGATTCCAATTTTACAAATAAACATACTTTGAGCAGGCCTAAACCTAGACTAAATGTTTTGATCATGGTTTGCCAACTTAATACAAATTGAAGTTCTAATACATTAGTTCCTAAAGTCTTAGAACCTATCAATCTCCCCCTTTGGTAATCCATGACAAAACACATCACAAACATGAAATGCTCAAAGTTACAAATAGCCCAAATATAATTCAACCTAACTACTATCTATTAGTTGCAAGTGTAGACAGCAACACGACTGAATCAACCTATATATTCCTGAAACACTCAACAAACGCATAAACGCATGTGTGGAAAATACAAGTAAACCAATATGAAACACAATATAAAAAATAAAAAAAAAAAAAAAAAAAAAAAGTAAACTAACTCTCCCCCCTAAGTTAGATACATCAAAAACTTTTATATTCTCCCCCTTTCAAAAACAATTCCAACTCCCCCTAAACAAAACAAAACAGGATTCCCACATTTCAACTATTTCTCCCCCTTTTTGTCACATATTGACATAGACAACTCATACAAAGAGCAAACAGACAATATACGCAACAAAAGTCAAGAGAAGATAGAGAATTAAGGGGACACAAAACAATTTAACTCTATAAAAAATAGAGACAACCCCCCCTATGAACAACAAAGGTTAAAAACAAGCTTCTCCCCCTATAAAAATAGGAAAAACAAAACAAGTTTTGGGAAAAAAATTTTGGGGAAAATTTAGGAGGTGGAGATAAATACACAACCAAACTTAAAAACTAAGTTGAGGATACACATGAAGAAAAATATTCTCTCTTTCAATAAATGCAAACTTGACACTACGTGACCCATAAATAGTTGCATGAGTAGAGAAAATATTTGCACACTATTATCCATCATATCTCTTAAGAAAAATATTTTCTGTAGTTCACACATAAAAATAGCATATACTAAAAAGTAAATAACTCAAAAATTAATCAATTAATTTTTAAATCAAGTTAAGTACCCAATTTAGCAAAGTGTATGCATGTTATGTGTGAAAACAATGAGAGATATGACTGCAAAACTGCAAGACGGATACAAAAAAATAATGCAATGCATGTGAATCCTAAACATAAATGATGCATGAAAAAAATTTGGTCAAACACTTAAAAACTGAAAAGTTTTCAGTTTCAATCGGTCGAGCATCAATCGAATACCAATCGAGTCAAGCAGATTCAAACCAAAAAATTTTATCGCAATTTCGATCGGTTGAGAGTCAGATTCGATCGATCGAAAATCTAGAAAAAAGAGATTTTTGAAAAACAGAGCAATTTTATGCAGAAACTCCTCAAAGCATAGTATTTCATGAATGAAATACATGAGTATGAGATTAAAAGTTTTTCAAAAACACTTGAATTCAACCCAGATCTTCCAAAAACAAGTTTTTCAACCAATTTGTCCACAAAACTCAAGCATTAAACAAGTTTTGTATCAAAATCAAGGAACATAAAATCTTGGATGGCAAAAACAAATTCACACACAATATCATGTACCAAGTTTAGCAAAGAGTAACTTGTGTAGTGTGTGCAACTAGCAATAGCATGAGATACATGTGAAGTGATATGTAGATAGTAATCAATCACAATCTCTACAAAATTCATAACATATGTTTGAAAGAGACTATCACCTAAAGAGTTATATCATATAACTCCCACATCTCCTAGAAAACAAGCTTGCAATCATGTAAGTTTCTTGTTTTGCCTCATAATGTACACACCTATTTGATTTCATTGTGAATTTATCATAGCCCAATAATGTACACACCAGTTTTATTATTAATCCAAGGCTACACCTTATGTTCTTTTTGTGCATGTGCTACACTTTCTCGAGCACAAAATCTTATGATATGCACTAAGGTGTTCATGATTGGCTAGTAAACAGTGGTGAGATGGTTATTTATGCCTTTCTCATTAATTTCAAGTCCAACAATCAAAGGCATGTGACTTTAAGATCAAGACAAAGTGATCAAGAACTATAAACATCTTCCCACACAACATGCACTACAAAGCTCAAACTAGTAAAGTGCAATAAAGTAAGCTCATCCAAGCTAAACAAGGTACATAAACATGTTATGTAAAGATAATATGGCCAACCTTGATTATAAATCCAAGAAAAATAATGCAAAACACATAAAAATCTTTTTGGTTTAAAAAAATTTTATGACAAAAAACAAAAAACACACATTATGCTAAATGAACAATGCAAAGCTATGCATGATAGTGCTTAACTAAGCTACAGAGGGTACACAAACAAGAAATATCAATTTCTTAATTAACCCATGAGTACATGTACAAACTAGTACATACTTACACAAAATCGGAAATAGCTTAGCACTTATATAACACATACTATTCAAGTTTCTCCACAATGTCAAGCATGTTCAAAATTAAGAGAGAGATATCATAATTCATGTAATCCTCAAGAAAAATAGAACTAGACACAAAATAAAATATTTTTGTCTTTTTGAAAATTTTCAATGTTTTTGGATTTAACAAAACAAAACAAAACAAAACAAAACAACCTAAGAAAATAAAACAACCAAAAACTAAAAGAAAATATGTCCACAATTAATTGAAAGAATTAAATCAAGGACAAGTAAACAACACTCACCTTAGAGAATCTTTTCTCACCCATATAGCACGAGTCTTCGGCTTTGTAGGTGAAAATCCATGTGAAGCAGAATGTATTTGAGGGATTACACCAATCTTCTGAGAAAGACTAAAATCCTACAAATTCTTTTCACAAGCCAACAAGCTTAAATTTTTCAAAAGAATATGAAACAATTTGTATGGACTTATGGCAGGAGAAATATCATCACATATCCTAGATTGAAATACAGAATTTTTAAATTTCAATTTATGACAATTAGGATGAATGTAACCGAAGACACCACAAAAGTGACAAACAAGAACAAATTTAGGAATATCAGTATTCCTAACAGCAAATCTAGTCTCAGATTTTGGTTTTTGCCTCAACAAAGAACAATTTGGCCTAATATGACCAACAACACCACAAAGGTGACAAGTAGACACAAAAACAGATTTATTATGCTCTCTAACAGTAGGTTTAGACTTAGGTTTAGAAACATCAGCATCTACATCAGAACTCTTACCTTTGTCTAACCTAGCAAAATAAGCATTTTCTTTATTATTCCTCTTGAAAGGAGGTATATAAACTTTCTCAGTTTTAGGCTTAAGAGAAACAGAAACATTTCTGTTATCAACAGCAGGCTTGGTACTAGTCAAATTTTCAATTTTAGCTTTAGATTTAACTAACTCTTGTTCCAAGCTTTTCATCTTCTCATCTTGAGAGGAAATTTGATTTCTCAAAATTTTATTCTGTTTATTAGATTCATCTAATCTAACAACCAATTCCTCTTTTTCAAGATTAGCCAATTTTAACTCTTCCTTGAATTTCTTAGCAATTTTCATAAATTTCAATAATTCTTTACGGAGAGTTTCACAGGCATCAATAAGATTAATAGAAACATGAGAAGAAACATGATCAGAAAGACACTTCAAATTATCCGTGACAACAGGGGTCAATGATCAGCTCTTAGATCAAAAGATCTAAAACAAAAGAGCTACCTGCTCTAATACCACTTGTATGTTTTTAGACCCCTTAAAACATAACCAGATTAACCTAGTTAATTAATCAAGTGATTACTTAGTCAAATTATCAGATCTAAGTTAACACAACTATATCAAATCAATGTAAAGTGTGAAAAATAAAGAACATAAAGATATGATGACCTAGGAAAACCAAACGGGTAAAAAACCTGGGGAGGATTGAACCTAGCTATCCTCAAGGTAAACCGAATCCACTATGAAAGAATTGAAGTTTACACAATAGCGACTTAGACCACTAACATCCTATTGCTACCTCGAGTAGGAAACTTACTACCACGACCACGTGACAGCTTCGAGTCCACGGACTACTTCTTTCTTGAATTCTCAACAAGTACAAGCACTCCCGCTTGTGTATCTTTAAACTCTTGAATCAACAACTGAAACAATCACCAAGTTCTTGACATAATCTTGAATCTTGGAAACCCTAAGTATGTGTGAAAGCAAACACCCCTAGATCTCACAGAAGATTCACACACACAGCATAAAGAGCAACAACTTTAGAAAGCTTTTGGGTACAAAACCCTAAATACAAAAGAGGCACTCTAATCTCTCTAAAAAACTTGAAAAAACGTTTTAGGGTTTCCCTTATATATAGGAGTTTTTTACTTGAAACCCAATACGTTTAAGTAGAGTTTGGGCTGAACTGGAATTCTGCAGAAAAATAAATCTGCACGTGATTCGATCGATCGAGCCTTGCAGATTTAGTCCAATAAATTTTGCAATCACTCGATTCCAGTTTTACAAATAAACATACTTTGAGCAAGCCTAAACCTAGACTAAATGTTTTGATCATTGTTTGCCAACTTAATACAAATTGAAGTTCTAATACATTAGTTCCTAAAGTCTTAGAACCTAACACATTTGATGTCGATGAAAGAAATAAATTCAATTATAATCCTTTTCAATGTCATTCTTTTTTTCTTTTTTCTTTTTTTGAGAAACAAACATACACACACACAAGGGAGAAGGAAAAGGGTTTTAACACAAAAACACTTGTTGAGTTATAATGCATCAAATTGAATAAATACATAACTACTACTAAATATGCTATACTCAAATTGTGCATTAAAAAAAATTATTAATTTGATTATTTTTCAAAATTTTTGTTGTTGCCTTACTTGAAAGATCATGATTGGTATTTCATCAAGTGGAGATCCATCTACACCGGAGTTATTTCCAGTTGTAAGAAGAGATCTTGGATGATACTTTGTGTCAATTTGTACGAACCTTGGGCAATACGTGTTGAAACATCCTCTCTTGGAACCTCCATTAACATCTTAAGACTAGAGAGGAAAATGAAAAAGAATAAAGGATGAATACATAGCTTTTGTTTAATGAAAGGAACAATTAATAGATGATGGTTGCACAAACAAGAAATTTTGTTTCAAAGCTAACTTACAGTCCAATATACAAATAGATGATGGTTGGAATCGTTATTGAATTGTCGAGAGACCTGCAGGAGCAAAATATATAAGTGGAAGGAGTATGATTATGTTTTAAATTCATTGTGATTAGGAAGAGGAATAGAGGATGATGTTTTAAATGCATTACCATAGACCCAGCAGCCATATAAACAGAGTCATCATGATCAGTATTTATGACCCAAACATTAGTTGCGCTAGCTTGATCTTTTGTCACACTTATGTTGTACATGGAAAAGACCCCGGAAACACCATGATATAGTTGAGTATATTTTGTATTAACATTGATAACCTGTGTCACGGAAACATATATTAACAATTACAAATGGTTTTACAAACATTCAGTGTCATTAATTCTACAAATACAGAGAGATGAAGTTTATTTACATAGTTTAAGGGCACTGTACTATCAATGTTGCTATGGGTTTTGCTGAATTCGTTTGAAAATTTTCTTGCCATTAGTAAATCATCCTTTGTAGTTCTTTTTATAGGAATTGTTCCATGAGGGCATGCTTTCTTTCTTGACGCTATTGGTAAAAGTTTTGCCTTTGCGAATGATTTTTTTTATCTCCTTAGGATATGATACTGGTTTCCTCTGCACGCAAATGTTTTTTGTAGTCGAAGATGTGAAAGCTCTCAAGAATATAAATACCATAGAATAATATATAGCAGAAATGTATGAACTTTGTATTTTAGATTTGAAAGGATGGAAGGAAAATCTACATACCTGAACAATATGATTCTTGAGCAAAGGATGATCTAGTGAAGGTTGGTTTTTGATATCTATGCAGTCAATTATTTTCCCATCCTCTAGCTTTTAGAGAGAGAGAGAGAGAGAGAGAGAGAAAAAAAAAGAGAAATGTATGAGCATGCTTGTTGATTATAAATGCATTCATATAATATATATGTGTGATGCCTTGATTTTTTGAATTAAATTAGAAAATTAGATAAGTGTGTGTCATACAAGCTTGTGTTGAATCCCACGTAGGGTGTTCAATAGCTTGAATTGAGCTATATAATATTTTACGATGAACCCCAATTATAACTTGACAAGTTCTTTTATGTATAGTGTAGAGCAAATGTGGGTAATGTTTCCTGTTGTAGTTACAACATATTTAATTATATATATTCGTCTATATTTGCATAAAAAAGATAATTTCTTAGAAAACTAAGCATATTGTAAATAGAAAAATCTAAAAAGTGAAAAAAAAAAGAAAAAAAAAAAAAAGAAAAAAGAAGAGATAATGCAATGTCAAAACCATTTGAACTTAAAGGTTTTTCTTGGTGTTTTGTTCAAACTTTGAATTTCCCTTTCTAATTCAGTATCATTTTCCTCTGATACACTCCTCATCAAGATTTCACCATAGCTAAAAATTCTTGAATACATACACAAAATGACCAACAAAGTGGCCACTTTTGAAATCATGTTTGCCCTCAAAGCAATTCCATGGAAAACAATATCTTTTTATAGGAAAGATAAGATATACTTCGTGGGGAAGGGTTCCTCAATAATTAGAGTCCTCTATGCTTAGAGTCTGTTTAGTTGGATGGGAAAACAAGGAAGAGAGAAAGTGAGGAATAGAAAATAAATTTTTGGGTTGTTCGGTTGGGAGGAAAAGAGAGAGATTTTGGTAGGGCTCAAGTATTTTCTCCCCTAGCCAACCATAATATAATCTCTCTAATTTAGAGAGAAAACTTGGGTGATTGTGTTTGTTGTTGCTTCAGTTGATTGCAATTACATTTTTATCCCTCTAATTATAACATTAACTACAACTACCAGCCACACATCTTTATTTCCTTCTTAGGGGAAATTCTACATTATCCCCCTTTTTTTTAGGTACAGTAACTACAAGTAGTCAACCTACCAATATATCACATTTGATGTTTCCATCATCACATTGACTAGTACCAATATCACATATGACCATACTTACATTTGGTGGTTCCCTTGTTTTTTTGTCATATTAGATGATTTTTTCGTCATATTGGACAGTACTAAAATCACATATAACCTTACTTTTGTCACATTCGATGATTTTTTTTTACTAATATTGGATGGCTCCAATATCACATTGGGCAATACTAGCATCACATTTTACCATGCGTTTGTCACATTTGGTGGTTCCCTTATTTTCTTAGTCACATTAGATGGTTCTATACCACATTGGATAATATCAACATCACATATGACCGTACTTTTATCACACTTGATGGTTCCCTTTTTTTTTTTTTTCTCTCTCTCTCTCTCTCACATTGGATGATGCAAACATCATAGCCCATCTTTTTCCAAAGAAGCAACCCTTCCGCTCTTTTTGTGTTTATAGAAGATGTTTTCTGTTGGAACCTCCCCCCCCCCCCCCCCCCCCCCTTTTTTCTTTTTAGACAGTATTAACATCACATATGACTGTATCATTGTTACATTCAGTGGTTTCTTGTTTTTTTTTACTCACATTGGATAGTTCCAAAGTCAAATTAGGTATTATAAACATCACATATGATCATACTATTGTTACGTTCGGTAGTTCCTTTATTTTTTTTAGTGACATTGGATGGTGTTAACATCACATTGAGTTGTACCACTATCTTGTATAATTCTACCATTGTCACATTAGGTGGTTCTCTTATTTTTTAGTCACATATTGGTTGGTTCCATAGTCACATTGAGCAATACAAAAGTCACATATGACCCATTACATTGTTAAATTCGATAGATTTCTTATGTTTTAGTCACATTAGGTAGTGCCAAAGTCACATTCGGCAGTACCAATATCTCATATAACCATATTATAGTCACATTTGATAGTTACCTTTTCTTTTAGTTACATTGGATGGTTCCATGGTCACATTGGGCATTACCAAAATCACATATGGTCATACTATTGTCACATTCAATGGTTCATTTATTTTTTATGCACAATAGATAGTGTCATCGTCATATTAGATTGTACTAACACCACATATGACCATATCACTGTCACATTTGGTGGTTCATTTATTTTTTACTCACATTGGATAGTGTCAACGTCACATTAGACAGTACCAATATCACATATGATTGTATCGTTGTCACATTTAGTGGTTCCCTTAATTTTCTCACTCATATTGGATGCTACCAACATCACATTAGGTAGTACTACATTACATATAAGCGTACCACTATCACATTTGGTAATTCTCTTATTTCTCTCACATTGGATGGTGTTGATGTTAGGTAGTGCTAGCATCACATATGATTGTACCATTGTCACATTTGGCGATTCCCTTTTTTTCTTTGTCATATTGGATGGTATCAACGTCACATTAATTGGTCAATACCAAAGTTACGTTTGGTGGTTCCTTTTATTTTTTCAAACATTCTAGATGGTACCGACAGAACATTGGGCAGTACCATCCAATATGACTAAAACTCGACATAGCTAATAATGAAAATTTTTATTTTCATGCCACTTAATTAAGATTCATAACCTAAGATAAATTTAAAAAAATAAAAACACTTATTAGAATTTTTCTTAATGGTGATCTTATCTCCATTCTCTTTCACTTTCTCAATGAGTTTGGGTATCCCTCTTGCCCTCTTTGTGAGTGAAATATTTAAAATATTATGAAATTTAAAATTTCATATTTTAATAAAAAGATATTGGATTGTATAATAAGTCATGGTATGTCTATCACACGTTCACTCTCTCTACTTCTCCAAGTAACTTTTGGAATGGGTGGCTCAAATTTTCATTGTTCATCAATTTCAATAAAACTCAAGACTGTGATTCATATAAGTTCCACAAAGGGTGAGCTTTCTGTTAGGTTCTAAAGGTTTAGGAATTTATGTATTTAGAACTCTATTGTGTAATATTGGCAAACCATGATCAAAACAATATGTTTAGTCTTGTTTAGGCTTGCTCAAAGTTGATTAATTATTGTAAAGTTGGAATCAAGAGGCTACAGATGCATTGGTGCATTTCGGCCTGGCTCGATCGATCGAAGGATAGACTCGATCGATCGAAAGTCGGCCAAATTGCGTTTTTTGCAGAATTTCCAACTCAGCCCTAACTTATTAAACGTTTAGGGTTTTATGTTTTTGCCCTAGGTATATAAGGCAAAACCCTAGCCACGTTTTTAGAGTTGCTCATGTTGTATTGTTGCTCATACATTGCTATTTTGTGTAAATCTCTTGTGAGATCTAGAGGAGTTTTCCTTTACACAAAGCTTAGGGTTTTCAAGGTAGAGATTACTTCAATATCTTGATGATCAACATGGTTACTGTCATTGGAGCTTAACGAATAACAAGCGTGGGTTCTTCTAGCAGATTGGAGAATCCAAGAAAGAAGGAGTTTGTAGATTCGGATCTTGCACGTGGTCGTGTCAATAAGTTCTACTGGTAGGTAGCATTAGGAAGTCAAGCGGGGAGCTTGTAAGTCCTTTTGTATGAACTTCGATTCTTTCGCATAGTGGATTCAGGTTTACCTTGAGGATAGCTAGGTTAAATCCTCCCCAGGTTTTTACCGTGTGGTTTCCTGGGTGATCATATCATTGTGTTATTTATATTTCCGCTGCTTTATATTTCTGATATGATTGTATGCTTGTGATAACCTAGAATAGCATAAATTGACTAAGTTAATCACTTGGCTAATTAACTAGGTTAATCTGGTTGTTTTAAGGGGTCTAAAACCGTTCAAGTGGTATCAGAGCTGGTAGCTCTTTTCTTGTAGATCTTTTGATCTCTGAGCTGATCCTTGACCCCTGTTGTCATGGAACACGGTCACTCTTTTGTTGTTCCTCCTCACTTTGATGGGAATAACTATGCTTATTGGAAAGTAAGGATGAAAGCATTCCTGAAATCCGTTGATGAGAGAGTTTGGAATTCTGTTGAATACGGATGGGAGAAGCCCACTAGTCCTGTGAGTGAGTGGCAAACTTCTCAAAAAGAAACAGCTGGATTCAATAGCAAAGCTATGAATGCCATCTTTAATGTTGTTTCCATGGAGGAATTTAAGAGAATCTCTAATGTTGAGATTGCTCATACTGCTTGGAAAATCCTCCAAACTGTGCATGAAGGCACAAAGGCAGTTAAGATAAACAAACTGCAACAATTAACTTCTAGGTTTGAGAGCATTAGGATGTCTGATGATGAATCCTTTGATGAATTTTATGCCAAAGTGAATGACATTGTTAATTCTTCTTTTAATTTGGGTGAAATCTATGATCAACCTAAAATTGTTAGGAAGATTCTTAGATCTTTAACTGAAGACTTTAGACCCAAAGTGACTGCCATTACTGAAAGCAAGGATGTGGACTCCATCCCAGTTGATGAACTTGTAAGATCTCTTCAGTCCTATGAGTCTGACCTACCCAAAGCAAACAAATCCAAATCAATGGCTCTTAAGTCTGTTGATGATGTTGAGTTTGGTGGATTTGATGATGAGCTCTCTGCTACAGAGATAGCTTACCTTGCCAAGAATTTTAGAAACTTTATGAGAAACACTAACAGAAGGACAAGAAATACAAACACTGCTGAACCTAGAAACTTTAGGAAGAATGATCCCACTAAGGTTAATAACTTTGAAAAACCTAGAGAAAAAGTAGGTCAATCTTCAAACAATTCTTTGGGTGCTCAGTGTTTTGGTTGTCAAGGGTATGGTCATGTTAAATCTAAATGTCCTACATTCTTGAGAACTAAGGGTAAAGCTATGGCTATAACCCTTAGTGATAATGAGGTTTCTGATGATGAGTCTAGATGTGACGAGGATGGAAACTTCATTGCTTTCACTGCTACAGCTGTAGTCAATGAAAGCGTGTCTGTTAAGGAGAACCCTTCTGATGGGGAACTCTCTGAGGATGCAGATCTTCAAGAGGCCTATAATAAACTTTGCAAAGTTGCTGCAAAGGATGCTATGAATGTTGAACTTGGCCTGAAGAAAATTGATTCTCTTGAGCTTGAAAAGAAGAATTTGCTTGTTAAACTTTTTGATGCTAATGATCTTTTGAACCATGTGAAATCTGAGAACATGCTTTTGCTTGATAAAGTAAAAATTTTGGAACATGATTTATCTGTTGCTAAGTCTGCTAGTTCTAAACTTGATCACATGCTGAATGTTCAAAAGTATCCTTCTGATAAATCTGGGTTAGGTTATGTTGAAAGCATCTCTGTGTCTGCTCCTAATTCCACAAACTTTGTTCCTTCATCTTCTTCTGAACCTACTGTGAGTGAGGTTGTGAGTGAAACTATCAAACCACCTGTGAGTGAGGTTGTCAAACCTGTAGAAGTTTCACCTCCTAGGAAGATTAGGGTTGATCTGATAGAGACTAAACCTAAGGATTCTACCCTTTCCAAGGACAAGATGCATGGTAAACCTGCTTGGGTTTGTCATTATTGTGGAAAGTCTGGACACATTCGTCCTAACTGTTACAAGCTTCAAACTGCTAAGAGAGCAAACAAACCAAAAGTGTCTGTGCCTCAAGTACAAGATCCTATGACACTTATTGGTGAATTCGTAAAGGCGTTGAACCTTTATTCCAATCTTGGAGTTGGAAATCACTCGAATGTGAATAAGAACTCTAATGCTCGTGGTGCATCTAAAAGGTTTTGGATGCAAAAGACTCAACCTAATTGAGTCTTTCTGACATGGTCCTTGTGCTTCATTGCTCATTCCTTTGTGACCATTGTTCTTTGGTTTCTGTGTTTTTTTTTTGTGTTGTTTCTAGGATTTGTATTGCATAACATTCATGCATTTCACTCTAAGATTTATTTGTTTTCTCTTTTAAATTTTTTTTTAAAAAAAAAAAAAAAGGAGAAAAGCAAATTGTGTTTGGCACTATTTTTCTTGGTCTTTGAAAACAATGTTGGTCAATTTATTTACATATAACATGTCTTATGTACCTTGTTTAGCTTTGATGAGCTTATTTATTGCACTTGACTAGTTGAAACTTTGTAGTGCATGTTGTGTGGGAAAGATGTTTATGGTGTTTTTCACTTTGTCTTAATCTTGATGTCACATGTTATTTGACTGTCGGACTTGATCATTTTGAGAAAGGCATAAATAACCATCTCACCACTGTTCACTAGCCAATCATGAACACCTTAGTGCATATCATAAGATTTTGTGCTCGAGAAAGTGTAGCACATGCACAAAAAGAACATAAGGTGTAGCCTCTGTTAATTGCTTAATGCTTAAAATTGGTGTGTACTATTAGGCTTGATGTCATTTCACATAATTAAAACTGGTGTGTACTATTAAGCTTGATGCCAAATTACATCTAATAATGGGGCAAAATTCAAGAAACTTACATGATTGCAAGCTTATGTTCTAGGAGATGTGGGAGTTATATGATATAACTCTTTAGGTGATAGTCTCTTTTGAATTCTATGTGATGGATTTTGTAGACTTTGTGATTTATTGCTATTCACATATCACCTCACATGTATCTCAAGCTTTTGCTAGTTGCACACACTACACAAGTTACTCTTTGCTAAACACTGTACATGTTATTGTGTGTGTTTTTGGTCTGACCAACCAAGTTTGAAAATATCTTGAGTATTATGCAAAACATTTTTTTTGCTTGAGAATTAAAAGGGAGAATTGGCTGAACCTTTCTTTGGAGAAACTGGGATTAAAATTTGGTTTTTTGAAAATGCACTCCATTTCATACTCATGCATTTTGTTTCAATAATTTTAATGCTTTGAGGAGTTGTTTTTCAAAATATGGTTTGTGATTTTCAAAACTGTGATTTTTCTCAAAATTTTGTGAGCCTCTGCCTGTTTCGATCGATCCATTCTGTTTTTCGATCAATCGAAAATGTGCTTCAATTTATTTAAAAATCTCGGATTGATTCGATCGATCGAATGTGATTTTCGATCAATCGAATGTCGCGAATCAGGTTTTTAAAACACTGTTCTTTGACAGATTCAAAACACTTTTTCAAAAAGGTTTTTCAAACTTTTCTTTCTCTCTCCGAGTCGGCAAGGCTAAAAGTCCAAATTTTTGTCGTTTTCCTTCGGATTTTTTGCAAAGAATCTCTTTCCTCAAGCCGGTATGTCCCTTTTGCCCTTCCTTTTTGAGTTAATTTACATTTTTTATGCATTTTTCGGACCTTTTTCTTTTTGGGATTTTTGTTGATTCAAGCCAAAATTTGTGCAATTGATCAATGGGTTTTTGTGGGGACATGCTATAAACATGATCTTGATAGTTTAATTTGATCAATTTTGGTTTTTGTGAAAAATTGCAATTTCTAGGGTTTGTATTAATTCCGAATTGGGGATTTTGTTCAATTAAGTTGTAATTGATGAAATTGGCTTATTGTTTTGATGAAATTGGTTATTCTAATCTGTTTTCAACATTGTGTGATGATCAATTCATCAATTTGTTTCAAAATTATCAAATGGTCTTTCAAATTTTTTTAGGGTTTTTGTTAGAAACTCTATGTTCAAGCCAATTTTGTGTAATTGAACTTAATTTAAACTGTGTTTACTGCATTAGTTCATGCATCACAACATTGTTATTGTTCATGCATCATATAGATTTTTGCTCTATATTTTTTTTGTGCTAACTTGCAGTCTGCCCTTGGTTTTGTTTTTATTTTGTTCTTTTGGTTTTCTCTTGTGTCTTTGTCCTTTCCTTAGCACTATGCCTAGGAAGACTAGAGCTCGTAGGACTGTTTCCTCATCTTCTCCACCCCCTCCTTCTTTTGACCGTGAGAAGTTTCCGAGTGAGAAAAACCAAGAGATTTTTGAGAAGCTGAACCTTAGGAGAAAGATTTGGGCTGAGCGTTCTGTTCTACTAGATGAACTTGATCCTGCCATTAAGGCAAACTTTGAGCGTCGGGGTTGGTTACCCTTGATGGATATTTCTGATCCTCCTCCACCTTCTGCCTTGATTAGAGAGTTCTTTTCGAACATCTCTATCCGCGTCTATGATTCCAACACTTTGGTAAAGAGTTGGATACGAGGCGTAGAGTACTCCATTACTCCCAAGGTAGTGGCTGATGCTCTAGGGGTACCTTTGGTCCAGAATCCTGTCTATCCTTATGATGAGTCTCCCGAGTTGAGTGATGTCTTGTCTTACATCACTGAGTCATCTATCCAGTGGGGTTCTGATCCTAGGATCACCTCTGCTGAGCTTTCTGGGTTGCACTATCTCTTCTTTAGGATAGTCTGTCATTCTATCTAGCCCATTTCTCATGTTCACACCATTCCTCTCGAGCGGTGTGTATTTTTGTACGCTCTTGTTACTGATGCTACTATCAGTTTTCCTCATCTGTTTCTTCGTTCTTTGAACGAAGTTTATAGGAGTTCATCTTCTTCACATGCCCTTGTACATCCTATTTTCATTGATAGGATTTTGCTTTATCTTGATCTTAGCGGTTTCCCTTCCTTTGAGCCTGTTCATGTGATTGCTCCCATAGGTGTGTCTTTCCTTAGACAAAGGGCCGCTCATCTTAAAGCTGGCTCTAAACACCCTGGGTCTGAGCCTTCTAGTAGCGTACCTCCTCCTTCTTCTTCTACAGGTCCTGCTAGTGAAGTTGTTCCTGATCCTGATGCTGCTGCTGCTCCTCCACCTTCTTTGGACGACTTTGATGTACGTCGTACCTTGGAGACTGTCATGACCGTTCAGGCGGCTCATGGTCAGCTTTTGGTGGACTTATTTGACGAGATCCGTGCTTTGCGTGCTGATCTGGCGCATCTGCGTTCGCCCTCACCACCTCCTTTTGATGATGGCTTATGATTGTACTTTGGCATTCCGTCACAAAAAGGGGGAGTAGAGTTTTGACTTGTAGAGGTGTTTTTGTAGTTAGGGGGAGTATACTTTTTGTTTTTGAGGAGTTAGTGGAGATGTTAGATTGTATCTAGGTGCTTCACTATGTATATCATTTTTTGGGATATTCATGTTAGGGAGAGTAACATTGTTTTTGATATGCATGATATATACTTGATTCTTGTTGCTTTGTGATTCATTGCTTATTGATTTATATTTATGAGTTGTTCATTGATATATGTCTTCATTCTGTGTTGTGTGAATCTTACAAGAATGTTATACCTGTTGTTTTACTCTTTTCTGTCTGATGGATAGTAGTTAGGATTGAATTTGTGTTTATGAGCATTATTTTTGTAAAGGGCTTTTTACTTGTAAACTTTGAGCTTTTAATTTGTGTTTTGTCACGGATTGCCAAAGGGGGAGTTTGTTAGGTTCTAAAGGTTTAGGAATTTATGTATTTAGAACTCTAATGTGTAATATTGGCAAACCATGATCAAAACAATATGTTTAGTCTTGTTTAGGCTTGCTCAAAGTTGATTAATTATTGTAAAGTTGGAATCGAGAGGCTGCAAATGCATTGGTGCATTTCGGCCTGGCTCGATCGATCGAAGGATAGACTCGATCGATCGAAAGTCGGACAGATTGCGTTTTCTGCAGAATTTCCAACTCAGCCCTAACTCATTAAACGTTTAGGGTTTTATGTTTTTGCCCTAGGTATATAAGGCAAAACCCTAGCCACGTTTTTAGAGTTGCTTCTGTTGTATTGTTGCTCATACATTGTTGTTTTGTGTAAATCTCTTGTGAGATCTAGAGGAGCTTTCCTTTACACAAAGCTTAGGGTTTTCAAGGTAGAGATTACTTCAATATCTTGATGATCAACTCGGTTGCTGCCATTGGAGCTTAACGAATAACAAGCGTGGGTGCTTGTAGCTGATTGGAGAATCCAAGAAAGAATGAGTCCGTGGAGTCGGAGCTTGCACATGGTCGTGTCAATAAGTTCTACTAGTGGGTAGCATTAGGAAGTCGAGCGGGGAGCTTGTAAGTCCTTTTGTATGAACTTCGATTCTTTCGCATAGTGGATTCAATTTACCTTGAGGATAGCTAGGTCAAATCCTCCCCAGGTTTTTACCGTGTGGTTTCCTGGGTGATCATATCATTGTGTTATTTATATTTCCGCTTCTTTATATTTCTGATATGATTGTATGCTTGTGATAACCTAGAATTGCATAAATTGACTAAGTTAATCATTTGACTAATTAATTAGGTTAATCTGGTTGTTTTAAGGGGTCTAAAACCGTTCACTTTCCTTCTCACAAAGGGTGAGTTTTCTTCTACCAATTGGGAGCATTTCGTACAACTTCTAGTCTTACACTCTTAGACATGGATGGAGACTTCATTGAAAGGTTGCAACAGATTAATCTGATGGAGGAGGAGGAGGAATGTCAGGTCAGAGCTACTCAAAGAAAGGAAATCCTGGAAGAATGCTCTTTAAGTCTACTAGGAAGTTTCCTCGCAACTCGACAGTACAATCAAAGGGCTGCAAAAGCAATGCTTAGGACAGTTTGGAAAATGCGGTCAAACCTAAGAATTATCAACGTTGGAGATGGGTTGTTCCAATTCAAATTTAGTTTGGAGAGCCAACTGAAGTAGGTTATGAATAACGGACCAAGGAGCTTCGATAACTGCCCCTTGGCACTCTGAAGATGGGAGAGAGGTATGACGGCTACCTCGGTGAAGTTCCATTCACTTCCAATATGGACCCAGATTTGGGGACTACCATTTAACCTTATCACGGAGGAAACTGGCAGAGATATTGGTGAGTGGATAGGGAAGGTAATTGAAGTTGACACCACTGCATTCACGTCGGAGCAAGCTCGCTTTATCAGAGTTCGTGTTGAGGTACCTTTCGATAAACCAATTCGAAAGGGGGGGTATTGTTTCAAGCCCGGAAGGAGACAAAATACGAATTGGTTTCAAGTATGAGCATTTAGTGGGACTGTGCTTTCAGTGTGGTCTCTTCAGACATGAAGCAAAGGAATGCCAAAAGCCAAAAGACCCGTCACAGCAAGAGCTACCATATGGTGAATGGTTGAAGGAAGGATACCAGGGTAGGGAGGAGAGTACTACAAAGAGGGGTGGTGCACCAAGGCAGACTCAAAGACGGGTAACCACACCGAAGAAACCCAACAGAGAGGCGGACCCGATTCAGACAGAGGACAACATTAAGCACCCTAGTAAAGGTGCATTGAATGCAAAATCCAGTAACAGACAAAATGCTACAAACGGTGGGAACATTGACTCTCCAAGATTGAATGACACTGAGGCATTAATGAGCGAATTATGTGGTGCAAATATCTCGGCTAGGATTTCCCAAACCGATACTATCATTAAGATGGGCGTTAATTGCGTGCATGGAGATATTGACACGAACACGTCCATGAACCTGGTCAGTATCCCAGTTGAATACGTTAGGATCAAAAACACCTCACTAGTGACAACTAAAGAACCACGTGAGCACTCACCTAACCAAGGAAAAAAAACAGCACGTGAGGGGGGAGAAAGCACGTGGATGAGGTTAGAGAGAACACAACAATCTCACGCGACAATAAACCCTAGAGACTTGATTTCCTGCAGCTCAAAGAGAAGGGTTTTGTATGATGGAGCTGAAACTGAGAAGACCAATCCGAGGGGGAAGCGAAACAAAACTTTGGTTGTTGTAAATGTTGATCAATTCCAAACAGTGAAGGCTATGGAGCAACCCCGCCGAGCCCAATGAATCTCTTAAGTTGGAACTGCCGAGGGCTTGGAAACCAACGTGCAGTTGATGTACTTTCTCACCTTGTGAGGGAAAAAGATCCCAAAGTGTTGTTCTTGATGGAAACAAAAAGATCAGTGAAAGAAATGCGGTGGATACAGGTAGACTTACCTTACCGATGTATGCTAGCAGTACCAAGCATAGAAAGGAAAGGTGGTTTGGCACTAATATGGGAAGAGAAAGTGGATCTTCATATACAAACCTACTCACCAAATCATGTTGATGCCCTTATCTTTAATGAATCCAACCCCCCATGGAGATTGACTGGCTTCCATGGATGGCCAAAGGAATAGCGAAAGAAGGAATCTTGGCAACTTCTTAAACATCTTCATACATGAAGCACACTCCCATGGTTATGCTGCGGTGACTTCAATAAGATCCTACACTCCTCCGAAAAGCAAGGACGCTTGCCGAAACAACATCAACCTATGATGGAATTTCAGTCAGCTCTCCTTAATTGTGGTTTGGTAGATTTGGGCTTTCAGGGCAATATTTTTACATGGAACAACGGACGGCTGGGGGATGCATTTGTTCAAGAACAGTTGGATAGGGCTTGTGCAACATCCGAATGGTCAGAACTTTTCCCACACACAAAGGTCACACATATCCAATCTTCATACTCAGACCACAATCTAATTTTCATCACTTTGTCTCAACCGAATCAAATTGGTAGAAAGAAGAAAATTCCTACAAGGTTTGAAGAGAAATGGGCATATCATCCAGATTGTGAGGGGGTGATCCAAGGAGCATGGGTAGTCGAAAATGGTGTTGGTAGCCCCATGTTTCGTCTCTTTGAAAAATTTAAAAGGTGCAGGCTTGAACTGGTGCAATGGAGTCAGAATATTTTTGGGAATTTTAAGACACAATTACGGGCAAAGTAGTTAGCATTGGAGGACTTATCCATACAAAATAATCCAGAAAAATTGCAACCAATCAGAACACTAAAACATGAGATTAATACTTTGCTAAACCATGATGAAATTTTCTGGTGGCAGAGATCTCAATCCATATGGTTACCGGCGGGTGATAAAAATACAAAGTTCTTCCATCAGAGAGTCAGCCACCGTTGTAGGAAAAATCACATCTCCGATATCACTTCCCAATCCGAGGAATGGTGCACATCTAATGATCGAATAGCAGAAACAGCAAAGCAATACTTTCAAGATCTGTTCACAACATCCAACCCAACAGATTATAGTGGCGTCTTGAACTCAGTAGATCACCTTTTCACCCCAGAAATGAACAATACCTTACTTCAAAGGTATAGCCCAGAGGAAGTGAAGCAAGCCCTATTCCAAATGCACCCATCAAAATCTCCTAGACCGGATGGTATGTCCCCTTATTTTTTTCAAAATTTTTGGCACATAGTCAGTCATGATGTCACAACTGCAGCTCTTTCAGTTTTAAATTCTGGACATATGTTGCATAAAATGAATTATACCCATATTGTATTAATCCCAAAAAATAATGAGCCAAAATACATGTCTGATTTTAGGCCAATAAGTTTGGTGAATGTGATCTCAAGAGTGGTGTCAAAACTACTAGCCAATAGATTGAAACATGTACTCCCCCTAGTGATATCTGATGCCCAAAGTGCTTTTGTACCTAACTAGCTCATTACTGACAATACTACTGTAGCATATGAGTTGTTACATAGGATGAGAAACAGGAGAAATGGAAAAATGGGTCAAATGGCTGTCATGCTCAACATCAACAAAGCATATGACAGGGTGGAATTGGGCTTGTTGCGATAAATGATGCTTAAACTGGGCTTTGACACTTGGTGGGTGAAGTTGGCAATGGAGATAGTCACCACTGCATCATATTCAGTCCTAATCAATGGGGAACCACATGGCTTCATCTCACCGTCAAGGGGTCTTAGACAAGACCCACTCTCTCCATATTTGTTCCTGCTTTGTGCTGAAGGTCTATCTGCCATGATAAGAAAAGCTGAAGAGGAACACTCACTAAGAGGTATAAAATCTAGCCAACATGGGGTATGTATCTCTCACCTATTGTTTGCTGATGATAGCCTCCTATTCTGCCGGGCAACTATTAAGGAATGCCAAAGATTACTCCACATTTTGGAAACTTATGAAGCAGCTTTAGGCCAAGCAATTAATAGACAAAAAACATCCTTGTTCTTTAGCACAAATACCAAACCGGAGGTGAGAAGAGCTATCCAACAAATGCTAGGTGCTAGAATTATGTCCAATGGGGAGAAATACCTTGGGTTACTAATGGCAAGCGAAAAATCCAAGATAAACACCTTTAAAGAGCTTCAAGAAAAATAACCAAAAGGGTAATGGGGTGGAAAGAGAAGCTTATTTCAAAGGCAGGTAGAGAGATTTTTATCAAGACCGTGACCCAAGCCATTCCAACTTACTTCATGTGTCTATTCAAACTACCAAAGGCCATATATGACAAGATCAACTCGCTTTTGGCCAACTATTGGTGGGGTCAAACGAAGGATAAGAGGAAGGTCCATTGGGTAAATTGGCAAAAATTGTGTATACAAAAGAAAATGGGAGGAATGGGCTTTAGAGACATTTCAACATTCAATTTGGCAATGCTAGCCAAGCAAGCATGGAGACTCATCCACCAAGATCACTCACTATTCTATAGGGTGTGATGGGAATTTAGACCCCTTAAACAACCAGATTGCGTAGCCTAGATTAATTAGCCAAGTTGTTACTTAGTCAAATTAAGCAATTCTAGGTTAAAACAATCCAAACAATCATATCAAGAATATAAAGCAGCGGAAAATAAATAACACAAGATATGATCACCCAGGAAACCACACGGTAAAAACCTGGGGAGGATTTGACCCACCGATCCTCAAGGCATAACAGAATTCACTATGAAAGAATTGAAGTTCTTACAAAAGGACTACAAGCTCCCCGCTCGACTTCCTAATGCTACCCACCAGTACGAACTTCCTGACACGACCACGCGCAGGCTCCGAATCCACGGACTACTTCTTTCTTCCAATGGTAGCAACCTTGTTGATCATCAAGATATTGACAACCCTAAGTTTATGTGAAGGAAAGCTCCTCAAAGATCTCACAAGAGATTCACATAAACTGCAAATATGAGCAACAAAGACTTAGAGAGGTTTGGGTACAAAACCCTAAAAATAAAAGGAGGCACAAGAGGCACTCTAATCTCTCTCTCAAAAAGTCTCAAAAACGTGGCTTAGGGTTTCCTTTATATAGTGGGAGAAGTAGATCTGAAACCCTAATCCTTAATGGGCTTAAGCTGCTGTTTGGGCCGACTTAAAATTCTGCAGATACAATTTTCGATCGATCGAGCCTGTTCTTCGATCGATCGAACCAGGCAGAATACGAAGTCTTCTTCCTGCAGCTTGTATGTTCTTGAATCTTGACTTGAATCACCTTGAGCATTGTCTAATAAAACCTATAGACTCTAAGATCTATATCTAGACAAGTTTGTGTTCACGATTTGCCAATTGTTCTAAACATTTAGAACCTAACAATCTCCCCCTTTGGCAATTCGTGACAAAACTTTCATACAGAATGAAATGCTCAAATACAAGAACAACCCAATACAATAAAATGCTCATTACAACAAATTCAACCTAACTACTATCCATCAGTTGCAAGTGTAGACAGCAGCTCAATTGAATCAACCTGTATATTTCCTGAAACACTCAACAAACGCATAAACGCATGTGTGACAGAAAAACAGTAAATCAACAAATATGCAAACTAACTCTCCCCCTAAGTTAGATACATCAAAAACAATGTTAACTCCCCCTAAACATAACATTCTTGTATTTTCCACACATATCAACATGATTCCCATAAATCAATAATTTCTCCCCCTTTTTGTCACGTATTGACAAAGACAACTCATACAAAGAGTAAACAGTCAACATACGCAATAAAAGATAAGAGAAAATAGAGAATCAAGGGGAACACAAAACAATTCAACTCTATAGAAAATAGAGATAGCTCCCCCTATGAACAACACAGGTTAAAAAAAACTTTTCTCCCCCTATAAAAATAGGAAAAACAAAACAAGTTGTGGGAAAAACAGTTTTGGGGAAAAATAAAGGAGGGTGGGGGAAAATCAGCAGCAGCAGCAGCATCACCAACAGGATCAGGAACATCCTCACCAGCAAGACCAAAGTTAAAAAACACATAATCCAAAATTTTAAAACTAAGGTGAGGATACACATGAAGAAAAAATATTCTCTCTTTCAATAAAATGCAAACATGGCATTATGTGACCCATAAACAGTTGCATGAGTAGAGAAAATATTTGCACATTGATTATCCATCATATCTCTTAAGAAAAATATTTTCTGCAGTTCACACATAAGAAATAGCATATACTAGAATGTACAAAACTCAAAAATTAATCAATCAATTTTTAAATCAAGTTGAGTACCCAATGTAGCAAAGTGTATGCATGTTTTGTGTGAAAACAATGAGAGATATTACTGCAAAACTGCAAGATGGATACAAAAATCAATGGAATGCATGTGAATCCTAAACACAAATGATGCATAAAATTTTTTGGTTAAAAACGAAACTGAAAATTTTTCAGTTTCGATCGATCGAGAATCGATCGAACATCAATCGAGTCAGGCAGACTCAAACCAAAGATTTTAATCGCAATTTCGATCGATCGAAAAACATGTTCGATCGATCGAAAGTCTGGAAAAATCAGTTTTTTGAAAACAGAACATTTTAATGCAGAAACTCCTCAAAGCACATTGTTTTAAAAAAAATGCATGAGTATGAGACGAAAAGTTTTTCAAAAACACTTGAATTTAACCCAGATCTTCCAAAATCAAGATTTTTCATCAATTTGTCCTCAAAGCGCAAACATTATACACATTTTGCATTAAAATCAAGGAACTTTTAATTTTGGATGGCCACAACAAAATCACACACAATATAATGTACCAAGTTTAACAAAGAGTAACTTGTATAGTGTGTGCAACTAGCAAAAGCTTGAGATACATGTGAGGTGATATGTGAATAGCAATCAATCACAAAATCTACAAAATTCATCACATAGAATTTAAAAGAGACTATCACCTAAAGAGTTACATCCTATAACTCCCACATCTCCTAGAACAAAAGCTTGCAATCATGTAAGTTTCTTGCATTTATGCCTCTTATTTGTATGAAATGGCATTTAGCCTAATAGTACACACCGGTTTGAATTAAGTGAATTGGCATCAAGCCTAATAGTACACACCAGTTTTAATTTAATTGAGGCTTCACCTTATGTTCTTTTTGTGCATGTGCTACACTTTCTCGAGCACAAAATCTTATGATATGCACTAAGGTGTTCATGATTGACTAGTGAACAGTGGTGAGATGGTTATTTATGCCTTTCTCAAAAGGATCAAGTCCGACAGTCAAATAACATGTGACTTCAAGATCAAGACAAAGTGATTAATAACCACAAACATCTTTTCCACACAACATGCACTACAAAGCTTTAACTAGTCAAGTGCAATATTTAAGCTCATCAAAGCTAAACAAGGTACATAAACTAGTTATGTAAAGATAAAGTGGCCAACCTTGATTATAAATCCAAGATCTATAATACAAAACACAAAAATCTCTTTGGTTTTAACAAACTTTATGACCAAAAACAAAAAGCACATATTATGCTAAATGAACAATGCAAAAGCAATGCATGACAGTGCTAAACTAAGCTATAGAGGGTACACAGACAAGAAATATCAATTTCTTAATTAACCCATGAGTACATGTACAAACTAGTACATACTCACACAAAATCAAAAATAGTTTAGCACAAACTATTCAAGTTTCTCCACAATGTCAAGCATGCTCTAAATCAAGAGAGAGATATTATAACTCATATAATCCTCAAGAAAAATAAACCAAGACACAAAATAAAATATTTTTGTCTTTTTGAAATTTTTCAATGTTTTTGGATTTTTTTTTTATTAAAAAAAAAACAACCTAAAAAACAAAACAACCAAAAACAAAAACAAAACATGTCCACAATTAATTGAAAGAATTAAATCAAGGACAAGTTAGCAACACTCACCTTGGAGAATCTTTTCTCACCCATATAGCACGATTCTTCGGCTTTGTAGGTGAAAATCCATGAGAAGTGGAGTGTATTTGAGAGATAACACCAATTTTCTGAGAGAGACTGAAATCCTGCAAATTCCTTTCACAAGCCAACAAGCTCAAATTTTTCAAAAGAATATGAAACAATTTATATGGACTTATGGCAGGAGAAATATCATCACATATCCTAGATTGACATACAGAATGCTTAAATTTCAATTTATGACAATTAGGACGAATGTGACCGGAGACACCACAAAAGTGACAAACAGGAACAAATTTAGGAACATCAGTATTCCTAACAGCAAATCTATTCTCAGATTTTGATTTTTGCCTCAACAAAGAACAATTTGGTCTAATATGACCAACAACACCACAACGGTGACAAGTAGGCACAAAAACTGATTTATTATGCTCTCTAACAATAGGTTCAGACTTAGGTTTAGAAACTTCAGCGTTAACATCAGAACTTTTTCCTTTGTCTAACCTAGCAAAATAAGCCATTTCTTTATTATTCCTCTTGAAAGGAGGGATATAAACATTCTCAGTTTTAGGCTTAAGAGAAACAGAAACACTTTTGTTATCAACAGCAGGCTTGGTACTAGTCAAATTTTCAATTTTGGCTTTAGATTCAACTAACTCTTGTTCCAAGCTTTTCATCTTCTCATCTTGAGAGGAAATTTGATTTCTAAAAAATTCATTCTTTTTATTAGATTCATCTAATCTAACAATCAATTCATCTTTTTCAAGATTAGTCAATTTTAACTCTTCTTTAAATTTCTTAGTAATTTTCAAAGATTTAGATAATTCCTTACGAAGAGTTTCAAAAGCATCAAAAAAATCAACAGAAGCATGAGCAGAAACATGATCAGAAAGACACTTCAAATTGTCCATGACAACAGGGGTCAAGGATCAGCTCTTAGATCAAAAGATCTACAACACGAAGAGCTACCCGCTCTGATACCACTTGATGGGAATTTAGACCCCTAAACACAACCAGATTGCGTAGCCTAGATTAATTAGCCAAGTTGTTACTTAGTCAAATTAAGCAATTCTAGGTTAAAACAATCAAATAATCATATCATGTATATAAAACAAATAAAGCAGCGGAAATAATAAAGAACACAATGATATGATCACCCAGGAAACCACACGGTAAAAACCTGGGGAGGATTTGACCCACCGATCCTCAAGGCATAACAGAATTCACTATGAAAGAATTGAAGTTCTTACAAAAGGACTACAAGCTCCCCGCTCGACTTCCTAATGCTACCCACCAGTAGAACTTCCTGACACGACCACGCGCAGGCTCCGAATCCACGGACTACTTCTTTCTTGAATTCCTCAATCAGCTACAAGCTCCCCGCTTGCTTTTCTTTTAAGTTCCAATGGTTGCAACTATGTTGATCATCAAGATATTGACAACCCTAAGTTTATGTGAAGGAAAGCTCCTCAAAGATCTCACAAGAGATTCACATAAACCGCAAATATGAGCAACAAAGACTTAGAGAGGTTTGGGTACAAAACCCTAAAAATAAAAGGAGGCACAAGAGGCACTCTAATCTCTCTCTCAAAAAGTCTCAAAAACGTGGCTTAGGGTTTCCTTTATATAGTGGGAGAAGTAGATCTGAAACCCTAATCCTTAATGGGCTTAAGCTGCTGTTTGGGCCGACTTAAAATTCTGCAGATACGATTTTCGATCGATCGAGCCTGTTCTTCGATCGATCGAACCAGGCAGAATACGAAGTCTTCTTCCTGCAGCTTGTATGTTCTTGAATCTTGACTTGAATCACCTTGAGCATTGTCTAATAAAACCTATAGACTCTAAGATCTATATCTAGACAAGTTTGTGTTCACGATTTGCCAATTGTTCTAAACATTTAGAACCTAACAGGGTGTACAAGGCACAGTATTTCCCAAGCTGTAGCTTCTTGATGGCAAAATTGGGGTCAAACTCATTTTATGTCTGGCGGTCTCTCCTGGCAGCAAGGGATGTGATATGGGAAGGCTCATCTTAGCGGGTATGTGATGGCAAACAAATTGGGGTAGTGTCACACAAATGGTTACCAAACACACCAATCTTCCTACATGAGCCCATGGGAGATATGAAGGTGTGTGACTTGATAGATTGGAGTACAAGACAATGGGACTGAGGTAAAATAGTTGCTACCTTCACCCCAAGAACTTCCGAAGAAATTCTAGCCACCCCCCTCAATCAACTAGACTCACAAGACTCCCTGATATGGACTGCAAATAAGACCCATAGTTTCACTGTGAAATCAACCTATCAGATAGCCCTATGACTGAAGACATTGAAAAGGCCAGAGCATTCATTGGCCCGAGCCCATAGTGCAACTTGGGGGAAAATCTGGAAGCTCAAAGTCCCACCAAAGATTCGGACATTTATATGGAAAGCATGCAGTAATTGTCTGCCAACAAGGGACAATCTACATAGGAAGAAAATACAAATTGAAGCAACATGTGAATTTTGTAGAAGTGAACCTGAAACTGTGGCGCATGTACTCTGGTCGTGCCCATTTGCAAGAAATGTTTGGAACGATGATGATATTTTGGAAATGCTTTACATTTTTTTATTTTTCTATAATGAAATTAAAAGGGCAAATGAGTCATAATGTATTTCATCATAAAGAAACCAATACAATAATCTATGATATGTGAGAGAAAAAAAATTCTATATCAAATTAATGTTGAGAGAACAAAATCTAATATTGAGTTTTTTTTTTTTTTTTTTAGTAATAACTAAAAATTTAACAATGAATTGTCCTAAAATAGGATTAAACTTAAAAATAACATGGAAACTATACATGCCCAAAAATAGCTATAAAATCTATGATTGAGAAAATACCACAAAACCTTGAATATGACTAAAATTCTCTCCTTAACAAATAAAATGAGTGAAATAAAATTAAAAAACTTTAAAAACAACCGAAATATTCCTGAAACCTTAAAATCACCTAAATACCCATAATACCTTAAATTTCAAAACTGGCTAAAATAGATTTTTAAACTTCAACAAATAATTAACTTACTATTAAAAAAATGAACAAACTAATTTTACAACACCAAGAATGATGTGAAAATCCCTGAAATCTTCAAAATGACTAAAATACTTATGAACTTTGAAAAGTACCATAATAGCATTAGAACTACTATATCTAGCTTGGGTGGAAAACAAGGAAAAAAGAAAATAGATTTTTGAGTTGTTTGGTTGGGAGAGAAAAATGGAGAGATTTTGGTAGGGCCCAGGTATTTTCTACTCAAGCCATCAAAATGTAATCTCTCCAATTTAGAAAGAAATAAACTCAGGTAATTAAATGTTTTCTGTCTCTCTCATTATAACATTAACCACAATTACGAACCACATATCTTAATCTTCTTCTTCTTCTTCTTCTTCTTCTTTTTTCGTTTTTTTTTTCAAATGCAACATTTCTGCTTTTTGTCCACTATAGAGTCTCTGTCAATGGTCCTGATCTTTCGCCGCCTCCCTCTCTGAGTCTAGGAAGCACGGACACTTCATTTAAGGTGTCATACCTGTGTCATACTAGTATCGTATCGGCCGTTTTATGTTATAATTTTCCAAAAATTGCTTGTGTCACTGTATCATATCCGAGTCCATGTCCATGCTTCCTAGCTAGCAATCAGCCTCGTCCACTTGATTGTGCGCGTCCAGATTCACTTCCAGTACGCTTCAAAGTAGAGGATTCAATGCTGCAATCTAGTCTAAGTCAATTAGTTGTCTTGAAATGAGTTGGTTTTCACTTTCAGTGAAGGGGCCAAAATTGGGAATTGAGCCCGTTTCCCAAAGAATATAGTTAGCAGGTAAAATTTCAAAAGTATATATTTTACTAGCATCTCGAGTCTCAAACACTCGATTTTGGGTCTATAAATCAAGTCTTAAAGACTCGATTTTTATGATGTGATCACTTCTGATGTGGCATTTTTCCACGTGGCGTCTACCCGGAAATCGAGTCTTTTAGACTCGATTTATATGTGTTTTTTTTTTTTTTTTACTGAAATAGGCGGAATCGGTATATTAAAATGACCAAAAGTACAAGATCCTGCAGCCACTCAGTGCTAACCTCACTAGCTCAGGCCTAGCCACAGGATAGAGGACACTAATACAATATTAAAAAGCCACAGGACAAAGGACACAACTACAATATTCTCAGTTTTCCTCTTTCTTTGTCTCTCACCAACTTACCTTTTTCTCTCTTTTCTTCTTTCTTTCCCTGTGTTGTTTCACCGGCCTTTCTACATGAAGTTTGATTTTTCCTTGATTTGTTTCAGGATTAGGTAGTTTGTTTTCATGATAATCACTTGATTTGGCATGGGTTTTCAGTTTTAGATTCAATCTTGAGGGACCATGCTAGAGGCTACTTGATTTGGCATGGGTTTTTTGCTGGAGGTGGACGACAAAGGTACGTGCCGGTGTGTGCTGTGCTTGATTTTGGGTCACGGTGGTAGTGGTGGTGCCGTGGTGGTGTTGAAGTTTTATGGGTTTTTTTTTTTTTTTTTTTTGGAGGTGGCTTGTGATTGTGATGATGGTTGTTTTGGCCGGTGGTGTTGGTCTATTTTAATGGGTTCTGTGGTGGGTTGTTGATGATGGTGGTGGTTTTGTTTTGGGAATTTTTGGCGTGAGTTGTGGCTGCCACAGTGGTGGTAGTGGTGGCTGATGGTGGTTGTTTTGGGTTTTTTTTGTGGTGGGTTGTGGCTGCCACGGTGGTGCTAGTGGTGGTGAATATGGCTGACTGCTGGTTGCCATGAATTTATGTGTGGGTTTGTGGTGGCTTGAGTGGTGAGAATAAAAAAATAAATAATGAGAAATAAATAATATTTTAATGAAATGGTAAAAAAAATAGAAGTTTAGGAGTATTGTAAAGTGACATATTAAATGCTATAAAATTGATTTTTTAAATGTTAAATGCTAAAAATTTTACAATAAGAATGCACTAATAACGTGTTTGTTGATTAGCAACTAGAGTTTGGTACTCATGCCGAAGAGTTGTGGGCCCACGAATTTGAATTAAAATAATGAAAAGGTAGAATTTGAATTAAAATAATAAAATAAAAGTACATTAGTATAAGTAAGGGTCAGCTCTCCTAGGCTATACATACTAGCCTCACCCAAGACAAAAAAAATAAAATAAAATAAGAAAATCATCATTACACCCAGACTGACACTCAGAACAAAATAAATAAATAAATAAAAAAAGAAAATCATCATTACCCAGCCTGACACCCAAGACAAAAAAATAAAATCATCATTACACCCATCTCTTCAAACAGGTAATGAGTTTGGCTTATAAATCGAGTCTCTAAGACTCAATTTTCAGGTAGACGCCACATGACAAAAATGTCACATCAGACGTGATCACACCATGAAAATTGAGTTTTGGAGACTCGATTTATAAGCTCAAAATCGAGTTTTTGAGACTCGAGATGCTAGTAAAAAATATAGTTTCAAAACCTTAACTACTAACTAGATAGTTAGAAAAAAAAAATTAGTTACCTATTTTCCCCCAGTGAAGGAGTAGTGGATGTTGCCGAGGGTGGCTTCAGTGATTGTGAATTGTGAGCTATTGATTGTGTTGACGATTTCAAGTTTAATATAAATTCTAAAATTTAGATGCAGTCATCAAGTGGGTGTATAGCTAGACATTTTAAAAATTCTTGAAAATAAGAGTTGAAGGTATAGTCTTGAGTCATTTTGTTGCCCATGAAACCACCAAAGACTCAGTTTATATAAACACATTTCAGCTAGACATTTTAACAAACACTTGGTATTCCAAAGTTAGTACTCACTGCACTCTCTGCTTTAAACGGCCACCCTAAATACATGTTTCGAAACAAAAATTAATATCTTCGCTTTTAAACCACCTTCTACGTTGTCGTTTAACTCCTTTGGTACTCGACTTTTATTTATTTATTTATTTTTATTTATAAAGTAAAATCGACTTTCAAACCTTTTTCGTTACGTCGCTCTTTAGCCTATTGAGTCGAAACTTTCCGAGATTATAGAAACTCTGTGCAAATATGTCATTCTAATTTTCGTTAATCTTCTAAAAAAAAACGTTAAATACATTAAGATACTTGATATTTCAAAGTCTCACTGAGAAGGGTTTTTTTTTTTTTTTTTTTTTCAATTTCATTTTTTTGTCCTTTTAGTTTGGAATTTACTTTGAGAGATAAAATTGATAAATATTTTGATAGAATTTACTTCTAAACCAATTCAGAAGAAAAATCCTCAAATTCACTACATAGTGATTCAAATGATACCATCCACATGTATTTTTGGTTACATAACCTAATTAATTAGTCAATTGGGTTGTTTGAATAATTTAATAAGTCTTGTGATTTAATACATGTATAGATAGACATGGCAAAACGGGCGGGTCAATCGGGTTGCGGGTTAAAAGAATCATGGGTCAAAAATTGGTCCTTTTAAGCGGGTTTAAATCGGGTTCGGGTCAATTGGGTTGCGGATCGAGTCAGGTCGGGTCGAGTCAAGTCAAGTCGAGTCGGGTTTACCAGTATTTTTCACATGATTTTTTTTTATTATTATTTATAAAGAAAACAACATGTATTTGCCAATTGGAAAGTTATGCAACAAATTACTTGATGTAAAATGCATTATTTTGAATTCACCACTTATATCAAGAATGAACTCAGTTAAACTTATTAATACTTATTCAATAATTTTAAAATTATAAAAATCCTAACATTGCTATCTAAAACAAAATAACACAAAGATAAGTAAAACAAATACACAAGTTTTATTTCTATACAATATCAACATTCCAAAATATAAAACAAAATTACAAATGACTTATTGGATAACTCATTTGATAAAGAATAAAAACATATAAGAAATTTACAATCTTGAAAATTAATTTTATAATCTATTATCAATTGTAGTTGGCACTCTATTTCAACTGAGATATACATTAAAGTTTGATTGCTTACTTATTTATACATGATCTCTTTTATGAATATCATATCATTGTTAAACAACACACACTCTAGGAAATATCATAATTTATTTTGAAAAGCCAGTTATTTTGGACATAAATTGTTAAAAAATAGGTCTAAGCATTCATAATTTATGCTAATTTGATACTTTGGCTTCACTATTTTCACACTTGTGAATGTTTCTCACACATGTCTACAATTTTAAATCTATATTTTTAACTCTACTATAACCAGATTATCTTAGCATATACTTTACTATTTGACATCTAAAAATCTTTACTCATTACAGAATGCTCAACCATTTATCTTTCAATTAATTTGCATGCAGTTATGTAAATGTATCAAATGTTTCCTTAAAGCTCACAATAAACAATTAAACCATTATTGTCTTAATTTTACTATTTTCTTTTTTTTACCAAAAAAAAAAGTTTTTAAAAAAATGGTTTGGGTAGGGTCACGGGTCGGGTTGGGTTGACTCGCAAAAAACATAGGTCGGGTCATGGGTCAACCCGTTTTTGCTGCAAGTCAAAAAAATCGGGTTCAGGTTGGGTCAGAATTTTCTGACCCGTTTTGCCATGTCTATGTATAAAGTTCAATGGATCACCATTTAATAAGTTAGAAAAAATTCCCCTAAATCAATATGGAGGAAAAATGTCATTTGATTAAAACCATGATCTAAAGGAGGTAAAACCAAACCCATTTCACACCATTTAACACAACCCCTTTTTCACCTAACTCAAAAACCAAAATTACAAACATCGACTCAACCCCTAGTGTGTATGACTATATCTCCAATCCGTTTTAATCCATTATCTATTTCTAACTTGTATACGATTAGGTCATACTTGAATTTGTATGAGACGACCCATTTCTCAAGTATACATGAGGGCATAATAACGCAATTTCTCAAGTATATGAGAAAGTAGAGTTGTAAATGAATTAAGTTGTTTATCAATAGCTCAAGTTTGGCTCAAGAACAAATTAGTTATTATTTGTGTATTCAGCAAACAAGTCAAACTCAAGCTCAGGTCTATGCTCAACTATTAAGCAATCTAAACTTCAATAACATGTCTGTGAACAAGAACTCAAGTATAAGGCATGATTTTAAGTATACACAATACCATATTTTTATATATATACACGTATGAAACTATATTTATATAGACTTGAAATTAGATTTTAATAAGTTCATAAGATATCAATATAAATAATATAAATATTCTATTTTGTAATAAAAATCATATATAATGTTAAGTTATATTAACCAATACATGGTTGATGAATCTAATTTTTTATATATTTACATATGAAAACTTGTCTTTCTAATTATCATAAATTAATAAAATATAATTTCAACAAAAAATTTAGTTCCTAACTATTAGAATAGATTTAAGGAGCAAACAATTTTGATAGTGATATTTACTATATATGAGAAAAGAATATGGTTGGATTTATAATTTCATATTACATATAATGTAACTTTAGGTAATGTTACAGTCTTCAATTTTTTTTTATTAGATGCAATTTTTGACAAATCTACTATTGAATTGGATTGCGAACCAAAAAAACCACTGATCTGTAAGATAGTTAAGCCGGGTCAATGGGTTGATTTTTTTTTTTTTTTTAATTGAGAATTGGGGCGATGAGCTTTAACACCCATTTTGTTAAGCTTAATACAGATGGTAGTGCATTAGGAAATCTAGGGAAAGCAAAACTTAGTCTCTTTCTCTTGATGACTCTATGCATGAAAATAAGAATGAAAAATACTGTGGGTTCTAGTTAGCTCTACTGGTAAAATTTCTGATGGTTGTATAATGAGGGATGAACTATTTATAGACACTTACTCCATATTTGAAAAGGTGCAATAGAGAATGGACATATACCGTTCAATAAGTTGTAAATAAGTGTAGTATATTGTTAGCTAACTAAAACAAATTATAACACCACGTGCTCTCTGTAGCACCTTTCCCCGTCACTATTCCCCTGAGCTAGTCTCACCCATAGTTTATTTTTTTTCTTTGATCTCCTCCATTCGTTTCCCCCAGTCATCTACTCACCTTCCTCCCTTTTCCCCTTAACCTCATCCCTCAATCCCTGCAAAACCCAGTACTCCTTTTCCGTTAAAGTCTTCCTTCCCGTCCAGTGCGTAATGGAGGTTACTGACCTCGCTACCCGGACTGACAGATGTGTTCGACTAGAGCTCCCTCCAAACCAAGACCCACCGTCCTCATGTCTCAACCTGCTAGGAAAAATCATCTCCTCCCGGCCGATCGGACTGAGTACTGTCAAAGACGTGGTTCTTAAAGCCTGGAAACCATTCTATCCTCTTGAGGTCAATCGCCTAGATAGCAATGTGTATGTGTTTAGATTCCAACATTAAGTTGATCGCCACAGAGCGTACCAAAGGCGGCCTTGGTCCATCCACGGCGGACACCTTATTCTAAAGCAATGGAATCCGGAGTTAGACTGGCATGAAGTAGATTTCGCCACATCCACATTTTAGGTTCAAGTACACGGACTCCCATTACTGTGGAATTCTGAGGATAATCTAAAGAAGATTGGCTCCTTAGCCGGTGCTGTCTTAGAAGTTGATGTAGTTGGTGTTAGGTTCTAAAGATTTAGGAATTTATGTATTTAGAACTCTAATTTGTATTGTTGGCAAACCATGATCAAAACAGGTTGTTTAGTCTTGTTTTAGGCTTGCTCAAAGTTGTGCGTTTATGTAAAGTTGGAATCGAGTGGTTGCAGAAAGTATTAGTGACTTTCGGCCTGGCTCGATCGATCGAAGCTTAAACTCGATCGATCGAATATCGGGCAGAACGTGTTTTTTCTACAGATTTCCAACTCAGCCCTAACTCCTAAAACGTTTAGGGTTTTATGTTTTTGCCCTAGGTATATAAGGCAAACCCTAGCCACGTTTTGGAGGTTGCTCATATTGCTGTTTTGTGTAAATCTCTTGTGAGATCTAGAGGAGCTTTCCTTTACACAAAGCTTAAGGTTTTCAAGGAGGAGATGTTATCTACACCTTGATGATCAACTCAGTTGCTGCCATTGAAGCTTAAAGAAAAACAAGCGTGGGTGCTTGTACTTGTTGGAGAATCCAAGAAAGAAGGAGTCCGTGGATTCGGAGTTTGCACGTGGTCATGTTAGTAAGTTCTACTGGTGGGTAACAATAAGAAGTCAAGCGTGGGGGCTTGTAAGTCTTATTGTATGAACTTCGATTCTTTCAAGATAGTGGATTCAAGTTTACCTTGAGGATAGCTAGGTCAAATCCTCCCCAGGTTTTTATAGTGTGGTTTCCTGGGTCATCATACCATTGTGTTATTTACTTTTCTGCTACTTTATATTCTTGATATGATTGTTTGATTGTGATAACCTAGATTTGCATAATTTGACTAAATTAATCACTTGGTTAATTAACTAGGTTAATCTGGTTGGGTTAAGGGGTCTAAAAACCGATCAGTTGGAGCTGGCGGCGGGGTTTGGAAAAAGTTCACACGCATTAAAGTAGAAGTGGACCTATCCCACCCTCTGCTTCCAAGAATTTTTCTCCCCCGCTCCAATCTAAATGACCTGTGGATCAGTCTCAAGTATGAAATGCTTGCCACTTTTTGCTATAACTGCGGTATCATTGGCCACGATGAAAGTACCTGTACAGGGAAGGTTACGCTCCTTCGCAATCCGCATGGCCATTATTTCAAAGCTTCAGGACCTTGGCTAAAGGCTGAGAGTGAAGATGTTCCACCGGATGTCCACGCCGCCCCAAGCCCCAGCCCACCGGTCGACCAAGCGCTAGATGTCAGGACAAACGCTCCCACGAACCTGAACCCGACAAAATTACAGCTGAATGAAACAACTGCTGCGAACTCTGGCGTCTCTCCCACTACTGAGGCATCAGCTAGTAGTGCTCCCGGACTGTTTTTGGCCATATTGTCGCAGCCAAATGGTACAGGTAATGTCTTACCAAACGCTCTGTCGCGTGATTGCATCGTGTCTAAAGTTGAACCCACAGGCCTTCAACAACACACAGCTGATTCTTCAAGCCCTGTCCCACCCTTTATTTCTAGCCCAGCCCACTTTACCCAAGACCCAATAACACCCACCTACAACACTGGCCCAGCCCACTCTACCCAAGACCCAATAACACCCACATACAACACTGGCCCTATTGGCGCCCCCAGGTCTCCTGATAGCCCAGCCTTAGCTCGTATAGAACCTTTTTCCAACACAACATCACCCCATTTCGATACTTCCAATACTTCATCATCCTCAACACACCTGTCCAACTTTGAACCAAGCAGTCTTCCACCATCCATCGCCACTACCCAAACTTTCCAAGACTCCAATCATCTTAAAAGGAAAATCACAGATCAAGAATTAGCCCACTTTGCCAAAAGGTTGAAGAAAAATATCAACGAGTCGGAAGTTGTCTATTTCGATCCGCAAACGGAGACCTTAATCCCACAATCCCGGCTGGAGCATTTCATCTTAGAAGAAAGGGATAAGCCCAACATAGTCTATTCTCCCAAGATCCGAGGTAAGCCCCTAAAATCCCGTGCTTGTAATGTCTCTGTTCTATCTTCATCAATCACTGTCGCACCTGAATTGGTTTCTAGTTCTTTTTCTGTTCCGATGGCCGAGGAGGCGGGCCTTATCAAGCCCCCAACCTCTCCATGAGGACCCTAGGTTGGAACTGTCGGGGCATCTGAAATGCCTCAACAGTTCGAGCCTTAAAGGCTCAAATAAAAGGGGCGAAGCCCGATATTATTTTCTTAAGTGAAACAAAAGCCAAAAAAAGTCGTATGGTAGCTGTTAAAGATTCGATTGGGTTTGCGGATTTAGTTGTAGTTGATGCTAAAGGCTCTACTGGAGGCTTATGTGTAATGTGGAAAACGGGTGTCTTAGTTCAGAGTGTTGAACATAATAATAATCTCATTGCTGTTAAGGTTGCGGATGCTATTAAGGACTGGATGTTGGTAGGTTTCTACGGTCCAGCATATCCAGCCAAGAAAAGGAAAGCTTGGGATGGCTTGTTTGCCCTTCTAAACTCTTTTCAAGGTCCATGGGTTTGTCTCGGCGATTTCAAATACGTTATTAGTGACGAAGAAAAGGTTGGCAGCAGAAGGGGAGAGTCATCGACACCTAACTTTCTAAAGGAGCTTTTCGCGGAATTTGGTGCAATTGATCTGGGCTTCTCCGGAAGCAAATTTACCTGGGCCAGAGGCAAATGGGGCTGTGCAGCGATTAAAAGAAGGCTTGATAGAGGTGTATCCAGCATATCTTGGAGATTGGCTTTTCCTAAAGCTAGTGTCTCACACTTGGGTGCAATCAAATCTGACCATGCCCCAATTTTGTTAGACACTAATCCTGAAGAGACTTTCGCTCATAGACCTTTTAGATTCGAAGCAGCTTGGATAAGGGATGATAGATGTGTTGAAGTTGTTGAGAAAGCTTGGAATACAACTGTCAGGGGATTGGAATTTGTAAAGCTCTGTAAAAAACAAGCATTTACAAGAGATGCGCTTCGTATTTGGAACAGGAAAGTTTTTGGTGTTTGTCAGAACAGAATAAATGCACTTATGCAGAATATTAAGGAGGTCCAAATTTCCACTCCCTCAATGCACAACGGCAGGACAGAATCAGCCCTTCAAGCTGAGCTATTCGAATGGCTTCTCAGAAGTGAAATTATGTGGTGTCAAAAATCAAGGGAATTGTGTTTAAAAGAGGGTGATAAAAACACAAAATTTTTTCACCTATCTACCATCATACGGCGCAGACACAACAAGGTTGATGCTCTAAAAGTTAAGGACGGTAGGTGGATCACTGGATCAAACCAAATACGTCATGCTTTCCTAGAACACTTCAAGGATTTGTTTAGGGAAGAAGAAGTCTCTTTTCCACCTCATTTAGACGACCTGATAAGCCTTTGTATTTTTTAGGATGATAATATCAATCTCAGTAGCATCCCCACCCCTGAGGAAATTCGAAGCACTTTGTTTCACATGCAAGACCTAAAAGCTCTGGGACCAGACGGATTTCCGGTCCTTTTCTATAAAGAGTATTGGCCTACAGTGGGGAACGATGTCATCAGTGCAGTAACGTCCTTCTTCACTCTCGGCAGTATACCAAGAGAGGTTAATAGTTCCCTCATTGTACTTATCCCAAAAATCACCAATCCGTCATCGGTCAACCACTTCAGGCCAATTAGCTTATGTAACGTGGTATACAAACTCATCTCAAAACTTCTAGTCACCAAAATGAGACCTCTTCTGCAAAAGCTCATATCTCCATGTCAGTTTGCTTTCTTACCAGATAGATGGATCGCTGAAAATCAAGTTATTGTTCAAGAAATGCTACATAGCTTCAAAACCAAGAAGGTAAAAACCGGTTTGATGACCATCAAGTTGGATCTCCAAAAGGCATATGATCGTGTCAACTGGAGATTCCTACAGACTGTCCTCTCCAAATTCGGTTTTAGCGAGGTCTTCATAAACTGGATTCTCACATGCGTCTCATCTGTATCCTTCGAGGTATTAGTGAATGGTGGGAAAACAGATCATTTTAAACCTAGTCGTGGGTTAAGACAGGGAGACCCTTTATCTTCCTATCTTTTCATCTTGAGCCAAGAGGTGCTGTCCAGAATTCTTGATTATGAATTGGCTCAGAAAAATATAAGTGGGATCAAGGCCAACGTTAGAGGCCCACCCATCTCCCATGTGATGTATGCGGACGACATAATCCTATTCTCAAAAGCAAGCAAAAAAGAGGCTACTAATATCATCAAGTGTGTTGAAAAATATTGTAGCTGGTCTGGTCAAAAGATCAACAACAACAAATCTGGTGTTTTCTTTTCAAAGAACACTCCCGGTCAGAACTGCAGAATGATCAAAGGATTGCTACAGATGAAGGGGCTAAAAAAAGATGCAATCTACCTTGGCTCACCACTCTTCCAATCAAGAGCTCCTTCAAAGGACTTCAAGTTTCTCCAGGAAAAGCTTGAGAGCAAGCTCATGGGGTGGAGAAGCAGATGTCTATCCTGGGCTGGCAGAAGTACTCTCATCAAGTCAATGGCTCAAGCCTTGCCTAATTACACTATGTCCGCTTTTAGTGTTCCTAATAATATTTGTGACAAGTTGGACACGTTAACCCGAAGATTCTGGTGGAAACCTAGAGAACCAAAGGGAAGATTTCTAGCATGGAGATCATGGGACAAGCTATGCCAATCCAAATGCAAAGGAGGCCTAGGATTTAGAAAGGCCAAAGATTTCAACAGCGCTTTACTAGCTAAGCTTGCATGGATGATTGCCTCTAACAGAGATAGCTTATGCATGAATCTGCTAAAGGCCAAATACAAAGTCAAGCATAACTGGCTTCACACAGAGCCCCCCAAGTCAGCTTCTTATACTTGGAAAGCCATAGAAAAGGCCAAAGCAATCATTCGACCGGGAGCTTGCTATCTGATTGGGGATGGGTCTTCAGTGAGTGTTTGGGAAGATCCTTGGGTCCCATGGATTCAAGGTTTCTCACCCAAACCAAGAGAAGATGCTTTTTCTCAAATTCCAATGCTGGTATCCCAACTAATTAACGATGAACTTCGCTATTGGAATGCAGCTTTGGTTAATGAGATCTTTGACACTGAGTTAGCAAGAGCCATTTTGTCAATTTCCCTCCTAGTCCGACCTTGTCCTGACAAACTCATTTGGGTGCTTGATCCAAAAGGTAGGTTCACTGTTAAATCAGCCTACAGAGCTACCACTCAGAGGGAGGGATGAGCCATCTCCTATCCCCCAGTCACTGTGGAAGAAGATTTGGAAGTTTAATGCCTCGGAGAGAATCAAAATGTTCCTTTGAAGGATAGCAGTAGATGTCCTACCTACCAGAGAGAATCTTTCTAAAAGGGTGGAAATAACTGACTGTAAGTGTATCCTGTGTGGTGAAGAGTCCGATACTTTATCCCATGTTTTCTTCGAGTGCCCAGTTGCTAGAGCTTTGTGGTTTGCATGTTGTTAGGGTTTTAGAACAGATGAAGTGTTGATTAAATCAAATCAAGACATTATAAAGATGGTGCTTGAGCCCCCAGATACAATGTGACCAGACATGGATAATTGGATCATCTCCTTGATCATGTCTTTCATACTAGAAGAAATATGGTGCACTCGTAACTATGTCTCGCAAAATGGCGGGCTTGCTGACGTCAGTAGCTCTGTGCAGGCTATCTTTAATAGACATCATTCCTATCTAGCTTTGTTCCCTTCAGCTACCCCATCTCTACTTCCCCGCATCCACAGGACTTGGGCTCCTCCCCCTTCTAATATGATCAAGATCAACACTGATGCTGTTTTCACACCCTCCAAAGCTGCCTTGGCCGTTGTTGCTCATAATGACCAAGGCGAGGTGATCAAAACATGGACAAAGCTAAGTCATCTTGGCTCTCCTCTCATTGTTGAAGCTGCTGCAATCCAGTGGGCTGTCCAGTTAGCTATTTCTGAAAGCTGGAGTCATGTGATTTTAGAAGGTGACTCTAAAATTTGTTTTGACTCAATTGCAGGCAAGTACCTGTCCATGGATTGGTCCATCTCTACTATTACTGATAATATTCGTAGTTTAGCTATGTCGTTTGCTGTTTGCTCTTTTAGTTGGATCAATAGAAGCTGTAATGGCACAGCTCATGCTGCTGCCAAGTTAACTTTAGTTTCTTCCTCTTCTTTTTGTTGTAATAACGGCAATCTTCCAACTGCTTTACAGTTAGCTTGTAAGGTTGATTGCCCCTCTCTTGTTTTCCTTTTTTAGTTTAATACAACTATCGCAGTTTATCAAAAAAAAAACAAAACAAATTATAACAATTCACATTAAAGACATTAATTTTTGACATGGAATACCTAATGTATTCTAGCATTATTAGCTATTATAACAAATCACACAAAAAACTGGAGTGTCTATTACACACACTCCCCAAAAACAAGGGAAATTGTGACCTCAACTCATGATTTCCCCTTCTTTTTTTTTTTCAATTGTGTACTATGTTTGCATTATGTGATGTGCACTAGACATTTCCCTATCAAGAAAAGAGGGAGGTCTTCGTTCCCTTGTAGCTTGTTCAAAAGCATAGCTAATCTCAATCAACTTCGGTTCTGAACCCCTCAAGCCCCCAAAACTGATCCCAAACGGTATTCCATTGCTTTGATACCCGGCTGGAACAGTTATTGCTGGGTAACCACCAATTGCTAGTACTGTGCAAGCACCTGAGCCTATTGTCACCATTGCATCCAAGTTATTGTCCTTCATCAGTTTCTCAAACCCATATTTTGACAAGTTTGCCATCATCTCAATTGCCTCTATCTCTTGCTCTCCAATTCCACTTGTATTCTCTGATGCAAGGAACTCGTCCTGACCATATTCTTCCAGTTTTTCCTGCAATGACCGAAACTAAATAAGTTGTCTGCATATCAAACACAAAAAGATCAGCCTAATATTTTGTAAAAAAATCGTAAGTTATAGTGCAAAACCACATAAAGTGTCTGCAGAACCTCACAAAAACAACTACAATTAAACCATAGTCCAAAAAATTGCGGCTAACAATGAATTCTCAATAGACTAATTGAATCCTCAAAATATAGGGCGTTTGCAGAACCTCCCAAGCAAAGACATATACAATGGTTGCAAGACAAGGATCTTCTCGCCCATAAACATTGTGGTTCACTTGCCAATGGAGTTATTATATTTTTGAATCATCAAAACAGCTAACAAACATTGCTATCAGTGAAAGTTGTTTCACTTTGATCATATAATTGCTTATAGTGTGCAATCATGCTGTATGTCCATCTTTCAAAAATCATATTCTTAACTATAACAGGGTTATTCAAGTTGAATGCGATTATGTCTGCCAATGACCTCACTGTAGAGTTGCTCAGCTCTTTTAGGTAATCGTTTATTGAAATCTTGAACTCGGCCAGCAGAGCAATTAATTCGCCGCTTTGAGAGGGATCCATTATTACATCAAGATTTGCTATTTCCAGATTGTCCACTATAGTTGCACCTCTTTGCCTTGACATAAACAAAAGAAAACAAAAAGTTACTACTGTAGAAGTGCTTGATTAAATGTTACATACTGCGCTAGTGAAGCCAATAATAGCCTAGGTTGGAGAGTTAGGCAAACATGCTGAAGGAACTAACTTGTTTGTGCTAAAATGTGCATATGCATTACTTTCCTACTGCCCTTGCAGAAATTTACCTTAACACATTTAGATGATGCTCAAAGGCTGGAATTGCAGAGGTTCCATTATATGAGTCCAAAAATGGTTCTCTTACAACACCCAATATCTTTCCTTTGAGCCCATCTTCATTCAGAAATTGTCTGTAGCCACCTGGAGGTATGAACACAGAGTTGCTTCATAATCTCTTGGATCAAAACCCACAATCGCATCAAGCACATACGCTGCATCTGTTACAGTTCTGCATATGGGCCTGTAATTGGACATAATCAAAATTCATTAGTTAAACTTCAGCCTAAAGTAGTATCCATTCTGTGTCACACACATAAGTTCACTTCTGCCTGATAAATTCCTATTTATCCTAACATCTGAAGCTCATAATAAATGATGAATCTAATCACTTAATCATTATTCTAGCACTACGTAGTATTCAAATATAGAAGGGAGGATCAAAGGAGTAGTTTCTCACTCCTTTTTTTTTTTTTTTTTTTAATATTTTTTTTTCAATTCCCTGCAAAAGAAAATTTAAAGCACAATCTAATGGTATGTGATTAGTAAAACAACTAGTAACAGACTAGCTTACCCAGCGGTGTCCTGACAAGGCGAGATTGGGATGACACCGGCACGGCTGGTGAGACCAACAGTGGGTTTAATCCCTACAACCGAGTTGTGATCAGCTGGACAGATGATGGAGCCATCTGCTTCAGTCCCCGGTGACACTGATACCATGTTTGCTGCAACTGAGATTGCAGGTCCACTGCTTGAACCACATGGATCCGCGGATTCCACATAAGGATTCTACATGTTCCCCCCCAAAAATTTCATGATTGAAGACCTCTTTTACACATACATACATACATATATATATATGAGCAGTTTTATCACCAAAGAATAGAAGTAGAGCAAACAAGCAGCCAAGCTGCAGTCAACAAAAACTCAATACAAGTTACCTAAGAATTATGAATATCTTTGTTGTAATAAATTTGCATTATTCCTGAGTAGACATCATATCATGTTCAACTCACTAGAGCAATGGACCCAAACCAAACTAGGCCTAATTGTAAGGTGGAGATGTTGTGAGTTAATTAATTAAATGACAAAATTTAACTACAAAATTGGTTGTAACCTAAAGCTACCATCTTAATATTTTTTTATAGGTGGTAAATTTTGACAAATTTACAATTGGATTACATCTTCTTCTTATATCCTCAATGCTTGCAAAATTTGTAAAAATAAAGATTAATAATTATGTCATCAATAAATTGTTTAAATTACAAGTTTTTGTAGATTAAAATTATACATAAAATATAAGCTTATAAATTATATAGTAAATATATCCGATTGACACAAAATTTAACATGTGTATTAAGAGCGTAAAGAACATGTAATTCAATAGTTAAATTTTCAGAATATATAATAATGTTTATTTTATTAAGAAAAGTAATATTTATTTTATTAAATAAGGTATGCCAATTCTATACATGAAACTTTAATAAAAATTATTATATTATAAAAAATAATGTCCTATCCAACATCACTCAACTAATAAATAATTCTCTTATCAAACAAAAAAAAAAATAGTAAGTAATTTTCAAGAAAAAAAAAAGTTTTTATTAACCAACCAGGGCTTGTCCACCTTTGGCACACCAACCATCAGGTATCTCCGAAGACCGAACTCCATACCACTCGGAAAGACTAGCCTTCCCTAAGATGACAGCTCCGGCTTTTCTCAACCGTTGGACCACGCCGGAATCTCTAGCCACCGTTGATCCCAGCAGCGCGGACGACCCACACGTCGTGTTCAGCTTGTCCTTAGTCCCTATACTGTCTTTCAACAGTATGGGGATCCCATGCAACTCTCCCAAAGATCGACGGCCCTGATCCTTCGCCGCCTGCCTCTCGCGGTCAGCCTCGTCCGCTTGATTAAGCGCGTCTGGATTCACTTCCAGTACGCTGCGGAGCAGGGGATTCAAGGCTTCGATCTGGTCTAGGTACAAGTCGACGAGTTGTCTTCAAGTGAGTTGGCTTTCGGAGAAGGCGAGGTGGATGTCGTCGATGGTGGCTTCGGTGATTGTGAATTGTGAGCCGTTGATTGGGTTGACGAAGATTGTAGAGAAAACTAACAGTAACAAAAGCAAGGTCAACGGTGAAGAGAAGGGGAGAGACGTAGTTGGACTGTTGGTCTGCATTTTTAGTTAGTATCAAGTTTCAAACCATCAGTCAGCAAAACCCGTCGGAGAACCGTGGAAGTGCTACACAACATCTATCCATAATCCATCTATACATGCTTTTTAATGTATAGTCTGCCCTTCACTGCCTTGTATTGATTTATAGTTTAATAGTTAATACTTTAATTTCTTTTAGTTTTGTGAGCCTTATATCTCACCATTTTTAATTTTTTTCCTCTTTTAATTTTAATTTTAATTTTATCACTACTCTGGTTATAAACTAAAAAATAATTATTACTCCATCCGTCTCACTTTTTTTGTCCTCTATTCTATTTTGAGATGTCCCAAAATATTGTTATGTTTCTAAAAATAAAAGTTATTAATTTACTAATGTTCCTATTATACCCCTATTAATTTACTAATTTAATTTTTTGATATACTTTTTTAAGGGTAGTTTTGAAAACTTATACATTTTTTAAAGGTAGACAAGACAATAAATGATGTTTATTTAAAAAGTTTGACTTTTCAAACAGGACAAAAAAAGTGGGGCGGAGGGAGTAATTTATTATTATTATTATTATTATTATTAGGTAAAAATGCAAAACTGACCCTCTAATTTTCACATTTTTCATTTTAGTTTTCTAACTTTCAATTTTATCATTTCAGTTCTCTAACTTTCAATTTTTATCAATGCAGGACTCCATTACAACTCAGCTAATGGCTATCATTAAAACTCCTAAAACGAGGCTGCTTTGCATTTTCTTTTTTTAATTTGAAAAAAAAAATTAAGGTTGGACTTTAGGACTAAATCTTGTAACTCGCAGTTGAAACCTTCGGAGACTCGGTTCTTGAGCTGAGTCAAGAGCTTGATAAACTCATCCTTGTTGTTGAATTTTGGTTGCTTGCGTAGTACACATGTCAAGGTCTTGATGCTCTCGCGGTCGATCTAGGCTTGGATTTCGGACTTAATGGAAGCTGCAACTCGGGAGATGAAGTGAGTCGAGACTCAGTGAGTTAAGAACGATTGGATGCTATGGTGGTGGCATGAATTCTTGAGGGTCTCGATGAGGGCTTTGAGGTTGGAAAGGTGTTGAAAGAGGGTAGAGAGATTTGGGTCTTTGGAGAGAAGTGTGTCGGACTTGGTTTCAAGCTCCAGGAGAGCGTTAATGGCGGAAGACGAGTTGAGCTCGTCCGAGTTGGGACTTGGGTGGGCTTGTAACTCATGCGAGGCTTGTTTTAGAGCTTCTAACACTTTGAAAACTCGTGGGCTGGTTTAATTTCTTGGGCTTTGCTTGTTTTGGATGTTGGGTGTTCTTCAGATCTTTGTTTTAATTTCAGGGGAAGGGGATGACGTCCTTAATGTTTTCTTCCTTTTTTTTTTATATATATAGATTTTTCTTTTTCTTTTTTTAATTCTGAATTTAAAAAAAAAAAAAAAAAAAAAAACGCAAAACGGCTTTGTTTCAGGAGTTTTAATGGCAGTCACTAATTGAGTTGTAATGGAGTCCTGCATTAACAAAAATTAAATTTAGTGGACTGAAATGAAAAAATGTGAAAGTTAAAGAGCCAGTTTTGCATTTTTGCCATATTATTATTATTATTATTGTAGGGACCGGTTTTGGGCACTTCTACGGGATGAGAGAGTGGACCCAAGCCCAGCTAACCCTGCAATGAATTTATAGAGAATGGGTTCAAGAACTAGGCCCTAATGAGGAATGCAGCGGCCATGCATGGATGCTTGTGAATATGATAACTTAAGCGTGGATTGGGATGCACAATAATGCTCCTCGGACTGGCCTTTCAGGGCTTGGAGCTGTTATTATTTCTTTGAAGATTGGTTACAAGGTTTCAGAGAACACAAGTCGCTACAGTATTTCTTAACTCTGGTTTTTCTGTCCGTCCTCCCTTCAAGAGGGATTTCTTACATTATATACATCTCTCTCAGTTGATCCTAGCCTTACATTTGTTGATCAGCCAGGCCACCACTTGAGAGTCTGTCCCATCAGCCGCATTCCCATCCCTCATGTGGGTTGCAGCACCCAAGACGACACTGTTCAGGGGTCCTATCCTCATTAATGCGACCAGGGCGTTAGTTGAGGGCATTAAATGTGGAGGTGACAGTTCATCTGGGACTTGCTCCTCCACCATGCTTCCTTCGCTGGTGCTTGGTACTTGCTTTTTGCTCCTTGGATGCTTGGGGAGATTCCCCTTGATGGTGTGCTGCTTGTCCACTTTCAGATCTCGGAGGTCCGAGGACGTTATCATCCTCGGCACTGTTTCCTGGGCAACTGGGCTATACACTTTCGTCCTCGGACCTTGGACGCGTCCTCGGCGTGGGCCTTTGGGCCTGGCTCGAAGTGGGCCAGGGTTGCCTGACTCTTTCTGGCCCCACAATTATTGAGTGATATTTGGGATTTGGGCTTAATGAGTTTGACATATTAGTTGAAATATGAACTTATAATTATAAAATTTTTAGAAATTTATATGAGTTTTGATGAACAACCAACAATATAAAAAAAATAACTATAACCCGAAACAGCATATCGAAATAGACTGATTCTAGACTGGTATTGAAATATTCCGTTCTAATTAACAAACCGAAACAGGTTCCGAAACGATATTTAAAACATTACTTTTTAAATTTTTTTAAATATTATTTAAAGGAATGTGTGTACATATATTTTGTAAACTTAAAATATCCATAAGACCACTCACAATAAGGTTGTTAAAATGATTAAATAATCATTTTAGCAACCAAAACACCAAAAACATACACTACAACAAAGAAGGTAAAGCTAAATTTTTTGAGTGATTGCTACAACGGGCTACTATCTCTAGCAGCTCATTGTAACTGGATGATATAACAAAAACTATTTTTTTATTCGGTTCTCTCTCTTCTTTTATTATTATTTTATATTTTATCTTTTTCTTTTTTGGTTAAATATTTATCTTTCTCTCTTTTGTCTTTCTTCAGACACATCTCTCTCTCTCTCTCTCTCTCTCTCTCTCTCTCTCTTTGTTGCATTGGCTAAACCATCTGCTCCTCCTTTCTTCTTCTTTTTTTCTTTTTTTTTCTTCAATCTTTTGCTTTTTTTCTTTGGCCGAACCACCCTACAACTAAAGCTTTCTAATCTTTGTCTTCCTTTGATTTTCTCTCTTTGAGATTAAACTTTGGTGGTGGTTGGTTTTGAGTGTGGGTCTTGTGGATTGGTGGTTCTAGTGGTGGGGGTGGTGGTTGATTTTGAGTGTGGATCTTGTGGATTGGTGGTTCTAGTGGTAGTGGTGGTTGATTTTGGGTATGGATCTTGTGGATTGGTGGTTGTAGTGGCGGTGGTGGTTGATTTTGGATGTGGGTCTTGTGGTTTGGTGGTTGTAGTGGTGGTGGTGGTGGTGGTTGATCCGACTGTGGGTTATGGTTGTTACGATGGTTGATAGGTGTGGTTTGTTAGTTGTGATTGTTGGCTATTGTTTATTGTGTTGATATGTTATTTTATTGTGATGATATGTTATTTTATTTTGTTGTTTATATTATTTTAATGTGTCATATGTTAAAATATAAGTTTTGATGTTTGGTGTATGTTAAAATAAATAAAGTAACTTTTTGAGTTATTAAAAGCTAATATTTTTTGGCATCTTTACTGTGAATGTATTTTGTTTTTTTAAGAACTATTAAGGATTTCACACTTATATAAAATACAATAAAGTAGTCATGAGACTTACCTAGATCTATTCATGCAATTCTCTTGATATTTAGTGAATAACAATAATTTTCTATAGGATTGGTTTCTCTTTCTTCACCCTTTTTTGCTATATGCACTCACATCAGTTAGATTCAGTCTATGATGGGAAAAACTAAATACTTTAATGGGTAGAGAGAAGACCAATTTCCTAATTTACTTTAATCTTCACTTTACCATCAAAATTGGAGTCACGTTAGAAAACCGCTTCTCTAATTTACCAATCAGATAAGACTAACGGATATGTCTTTATATCCTATTAAACCTCTAACTTATTACATGTGCTTATCACATGGGACACCAAATTAATTTAGTCTTACATATTAAATGTAAGGGCACGATTTTGATCCCTGAGCCCAAAGGGTTAAAGGATTTAGGTCCAAAGAGCTCAATACAATGAATTTGTAGAAAATGGGTTAGAAAATTAGGCTCTAATGAGTTAGACAACAATTATAGTTGACCCAAATGACAAGAAAGTAAAAATAAACTAGTTCTATCCAAAGAAAATCGTCCTTGGCACAATCCAAGAAGATCAGTTCTTGTATATATCTCTTTTAAATTTGGTTACAAGTCCAGTTCTTGTTCCTACAGTGTTTTTCTCTTAATTCACCAATCTCCTCTCCTCAGGGTATTTTTTCTCTTTTATACTATCTTCCTTCTTTCATCTCTACCCTCCACGTGTAGACCAGGTTTCTGACGTTGATTCCTGTCCCATCAACACCTTCCTAAAGTCTCTAGAGTAGCTATAAGTTTGAAAATTACTGTTCAGGTATTACTTCCACATTAATGCAGTCAGAGAGTTAGCTATAGAGTATTCAATGCGGTGGTAGTAGCTTTCTCTTAGATATTTCATAGTTTCTCTTTGTCCTATGCCTTCATGACGTGTATCCTTATTAATAGAATTTCCCGAAACGTTGCCCTGGATGGCAGACCATACCTTCAGACCTCTGTTTTGCTCAGCCGAGGAGGCATTCCTCTTCGGACCACCTTCTCGAACTCTTACGACCAAACCCCACCTCTTCATTCACTAACGCGGACTTCCATGACAGCGTTTACCTGTCCTCGGACTACTAGATGTCCTCGGATTTGGTCCCCTGCCCAACATATATATAGATATATACTATTGGACCTACCACACCTACATTAGACATAAATATAACTTTTTCCTTTAGTTTTAAGAATACTATATTTGAATTTAGACTAGTGCAAAATGTGTCATCTTCTCTTTTTTATTTTATTTATTTATTTGGAACTAGACAAGTATCTATCATGCGTGGGTCAAACTAATAAAATTATCCAAAGTTAGGTGCTAGAAATTTCATTAAAAATGATGAAAAATTATTATTTATATAACATTTTTATAACAAATTTTAGGTGACAGGTACTAATGGGAATCCAGGATGACAATTTATATTATTTTTTTACCCACGTGACCACTAACCACTTGCTATTTAGAATTTATTACGAGCACAGACATAACATTTCTCAAAAATTATTGTAAATGGGAAGTGACATTTTTTTTTATATATAAATTTGGGGCAGGGGGTAATTGATTGTGACAAGGCTAAAAATTATTAGATCATGTTCTTGTTTGAATTAACTTTTATTCTGTGGTATGATAGTGAAAGCCTTGATAACAATTGGTTGTGGGTCTCAGTCCCATTTTTATTTTGGCTAAAAGATAACCATCCAAACACTTGCAAAATCACATTTTTCCAGTTACAATATCAACAACCAACATGTAATTCACCACATTCTTAAAAAAAAAAAAAAAAAAAAAAACATGTAATTCACCAAGTTTAGATGGCTAATATATTTTTCCAATAAAAACACACTTATTTTTGGCATGGTATATTTATTGTAATATGGCCTTATTTACAACCCAATTATCAAAATATAGCATTCAAGGAAGTTGTTCACTTCGTACCATTATTCAAGAAAAGTGGGAGGCCGTCGTTCCCTTGTAGCTTGTTCAAATGCATAAGAAATCTCAATCAGCTTCGGTTCTGAGCCCTTTAAGCCCCCAAAACTAATCCCAAACGGCATTCCATTGCTTTCATACCCGGCTGGAACAGTTATTGCTGGGTAACCACCAATTGCTAGTACTGTGGAAGCATTTGAGCCTATTGTCAACATTGCATCCAAGTAATTGTCCTTCATTAGTTTCTCAAACCCATATTTTGACAAGTTTGCCATCATCTCTATTGCCTCTATCTCTTGCTCTCCAATCCCACTTGTATTCTCCGATGCAATTAAATCATCCTGACCATATTCTTTCAGTTTTTCCTGCAATGACCGAAACTAAATAAATTGTCTGCATATATCAAACACAAAAAGAGCTGTGAAATTGAATTGAGGTGCATAATTTATTCATTCTTTTGGAGTTAAAAATCAGCATAATATTTTGTTAAAAATTCAAAAGTATATAATGCAAAACCACATATAGAGGTGTTTCCAGAACCTCACAACAACTACTAAATCTTAGTCCCAAAATTTTGGGGTCGATTATGAATTTTTGATAGACTAATTGAATCCTCAAAATATAGGGTGTTTGCGAATCATTAAAAACAGCTAACCAATATTGCTATCTGTGGAAGTTATTTTACCAATTTGGTCCAACAATAGCTTATTAGTGTGCTAATCATGCTGTATGTCCATCTTTCAAAGAATCATATACTTACTATAACTGGGTTATTCAAGTTGAATGCAATTATGTCTGCCAATGACTTCACTCTAGAGTTGCTCAGCTCTTTCAGGTAGTCATTTAATGAAATCTTGAACTCGGCCAGCAATGCAATTAATTCGCCACTTTGAGTGAGATCCAAAATCACATCGATGTTTGCTATTTCCAGGTTGTCTACTATAGTTGCACCTCTTTGCCTAGACATAATCAAAATAAAACTGAAGGTTAAATTTCACACTCTGTAAGAACTTGATTAAACAACATCATCTTGCTTTTTCATAGCTATATATGATAGTGAAGGCAATAATGGACTAGGTTGGAGAGTTGGACAAATATGTTGAAGGGGCTAACTTGTGTGTGCTAGAACTGTGCATATGTATTACTTTCCAAGTTACAACTGCCCTTGCATAAATTTACCTTAACACATTCAGATGACGCTCAAAGGCTGGAATTGCAGAGGTTCCATTATATGAGTCCAAAAACGGTTCCCTTACAACACCCAATCTCTTCCCTTTGAGGCCATTTTCATTCAGAAATTGTCTATAACCACCTGGAGGTATGAACACAGATGCTGCCTTTGTTGCTTCATTATCTTGTGGATCAAAACCCACAATGGCATCAAGCACATACACTGCATCTGTTACAGTTCTGCATATGGGCCTGTAATTGCACATAATCAAAATTCATTACTTAAACCTCTGCCTAAAAGGCAACAATCCTGTGTCACATACATAAGTTCGCTTCTCCTTGATAAATTCTTAGTTATCCTAAAATCTTAGGCTACTAGGACATGATCAAGTTAATCGCTTAACCACTATTCTATCACAATATCTAGTGCTAGTTTTTTTACCTCTTTTTTATTTATTATATATATATATATATAAATCAATGTGCAATAGATTAACTTACCCAATTGTGTCCTGACGGGGAGAGATTGGGATGACACCGGAACGGCTGGTGAGACCAACAGTGGGTTTAATCCCTACAACCGAGTTGTGATCAGCTGGACATATGATGGAGCCATCGGTTTCAGTCCCCAGTGACACTGATACCATGTTTGCTGCCACTGAGATTGGGGACCCACTGCTTGATCCACATGTACCCCCAGATTTCAGATAAGGATTCTGCATGTTCCCCCAAAATATTTCATGATTGAAGACCTCTTTTGTATGTGTGTGTGTCTATATATATATATTGGATGAATATGAAATTTTATTCACTAAAGAGCAGAAGTAGAGCACAAGCAGCCAAGCTGCAGACAACAAAAACTCAATGCAACATCCCAAACCAGCAGCAAAACTGCAAATAATAGACGTTCCCCTTGGTACACTCAAACACAATAAAAGGATATTCCAAATAATGTTTTTCAAAACATGAATTCAATATAAAAAATGTGTGTAACAATTCTTATCATTACAAATAATTTACATTATCTGTTATCTAAAAAGTACGGATACTCCAAAATCTCTGTCGTGTTCATGTTGGACATGGACGCAGCGCCTTAGGGACACTGCTACAGGCTTGTCCTTGGAGTTAATTAGTTAATTGTTATGTGTATTGTGTCTTAACTTTTCAAAAGTTATTCTGTTATATCCATGTCTGTACATGTCCGCACTTTTCATTAGAATGCCCTGTTTTGAATGGAATTCCAAATGTTTTTACACATAGACAACTTATATTTCACGACATATTGCACAATATTGCTCAAACAATTTCAACTTCATTCCTAATGCGGTCTGTGTTCATGCCATCATCGAAAATATTAAAATTAGTATCAATTTTACTACAAAATGTTTACAAACTTAATAACAAATTTAATAAATGTCTAAGTTATAGACTCAATTTTATTACCACGATCTCTTTCTAGTCCTTGCAAAAGTGGAAGCATTGTGCACTAAGTAGGACATTTTATTACATTTATGTGATGAATAACACTTCAATTTGTAACAAGTGTGTAGCAAAATTTGCAATATCTTAAGATCACTATTATTTATTGATTTATTTATCTTCTTAAACTCCAGACTGAGTTTGACTGGTTGGACCTATAGATTTATATATCTTTTTGAAACTTAATAAGACACATTTGGCCTAGCTCGATGTGGAGTTGGAGTTGCTATCTTTTAATTAATAAACTGTAATGTTACGATCACAACTACTAGCTAAAGACATAATTAAGAATTACGATCAATTCAACAATTATAAATTTGCTGTAAAAAAAAAAAATTGTGTCCATAACATTATAGTTTAATTAAATAACTGTAAAAACTGAAAACTAATAAACTTTATAAAGTAAAAAATCTATATAGTAATATCTAACATTACTCAAACATAAGACTAACCACTGCTTGTCCACCTCTAGCACACCAACCATCGGGAATCTCCTCCAACGACCGAAGCCCATACCATTCATTAAGACTAGCCTTCCCCAATATCACCGCCCCGGCTCTTCTCAACCGTTGAACCACGCCGGCATCTCTAGCCACCGTTGATCCCAGCAGCGCGTACGACCCACACGTGGTGTTCAGCTTATCCTTAGTCCCTATACTGTCTTTCAACAGTATGGGAATCCCATGCAACTCTCCCAACGATCGACATTTCTGATCTTTCTCCGCCGCCTCCTCCCGCTCTCGGTCAGCCTCCTCCGCTTGATTCCGAGCGTCTGGATTCACTTCCAGTACGCTGCGAAGCTGGGGATTCAGCGCTGCAATCTGGTCCAAGTACAAGTCAACTAGTTGCCTTGAAGTGAGTTGGTTTTCGTTGAAGGCACGGTGGATGTCATCGATGGTGGCCTCGGTGATTGTGAATTGTGAGCCGTTGATTGCGTTGACGAAGATAGAGAAGAATAAAAGTAACACCGAGGTCCGCATATTCGAGCAGTGTACGTAGTCTTGTGTAGAAGTGCAACTACATGTGCATACTGCGTACTTACTCCGTTAGACTTATTCATAACCTTTTCTTTTGGTCCTATTTTAATTTAGAAAAGTTGTGTTTTTTTTTGTTTTTTTATTTTTTATTTTTTATTATTATTATTTTTTTAATGAGTTGGACAAGTACTCATCATGTATTGGTCAAAGTAATAAAATTATGCAAAAATATTAAGTTAGGTACTGAAGAAGTCCGGTCAAAGGAGTAAAATTATGCAAAATTATAAAGTTAGGTACTGAAATTTTCGGGGTTTTTTGGGTGCCTATGATAGTGCATGCTAACAAATTATTGGATCATGATAACGAAAGTTCTGATACCAATTTATTGTGATTCGAGATTACCAAAAGCTCATTCATATAAATAATAAAATATAAAATAAAATACTATTAGAATTTTATATATATGATTTTAGAAAATTAGCATGCATTCATGAAAGGAAAAATAAATATTGAAGCATGTTTGAGTCTGGATATACTTCTGCTAGAAGATTATTATTATTATTTTATTATTATTATTTTTTTTGGGTTGAAATTTGATAAGAAAGATTTGTATTTTTAAATAATGTTGCATGTTTAAATCGATTCGTCGTAAAAATTATAGGCTTAGATAGTGCTTAACAAACACAGAATTACCAAGCATGAACGAATGAATTATTTCATAAAGCTAAATGATCTTAATGGTCCAAATCGAAATTTTTTTAAGTGTTCCGATACTGTGCTTTTAAACAAATGAAGAAAGAAGAAGAAAGTGCTACTACATGTATTTATTCATACATACGTTGCACATATATAGACAAGTATCATGCCTAGGTCAAAGGAATAAAATTATCCAAAAAGTCTAAGAGGCACTGAAAAGTTCACTAAAAATTACACATGCTCCCTTTTGTGGTTATAATATTGTGGAACCAATCGCCCAAGTGATTTTTTTTTTTTTAAAATAAAAAAATCCATATATGGTTGATAGTAGGGAAATTTGAATCCTAAATTTCTTTCTTGGAAAACCAAGGAGGTATCAATTAGTTATGCTACAAACCTCTTAATTGGACTCAAGTGAGTTGAATGGTAAAAAGAGCATAAACTTTTCTAATATGTTGTTTTTTTTTTCCTTGTAACAATGCTAAAAATGCAATATGAGAGAGAGAGAGAGAGAGAGAGAGAGAGAGAGAGAGAGAGAGAGAGAGAGAGAGAGAGAGAAGTTGGTTGTGGCAAGTTACAATAGGTCGATTGCATTCGATTGGGGGGGGGGGGGGGGGGGGTGGGCAATGCGTAAAACAATTTACATATGAAAGGGTCTTATTTTATGGTTAATTAAAATTATTTTCAATTTGACTAGAATTTTAGGTTGGGCGTGGGCAAAACACCTAAAATTTGGGGGGAAATTTTCCTAAATTATTCTACATGAAAACAAATGAACCCATAAATATAAAATATTAATTATATATTTATTTATTTATTGAGAGGAAGCAATTTATATTTAACAAGTAAGAAGAATATATTTTAAATAAAAATATATACTATAGAAAGTTTCATAAATATTATTGGAGTAACATTTAAATTAAAAAATGTCCACTTCATACTTTTGTCTTAGGGCTCAAATTATATCAAGCCACCTTGTTTATTTGATGGAAAGCATTTAAGAGCTAATGTTATTGCCCATAATTTTTTAGGTCACAGTCCTTTTCATTTTAATTTTGAACATATTTTGATACCATACTTGATGTATCATCTGCCATAAGAACATATATTAATGCTTTATTTCTTTTTATAGATAGATAGAAATCACCAGATCATACAAGTTTAATGGAAGTACATGATTAAGAGGTATTAATACAGATCTATTTTAAATAGGTTAAATCACCAGATCTATTTTAAATTGAAGAACGTGTATTAATTTAATACACGTTCTTCAATTTAAAATAGAGGTTGTTCTAAAACATCAAGGTTTAAATGAAGGTAGCTTTCTAATCTTAGTAGCCTGCTCAAAGCCATATGCAATCTCAATCAATGTTGGCTCTGAGCCCTTTAGTCCTCCAAAGGTTATGCCAAAGGGCACACCGTTATTATCATATCCTGCAGGGACATTAATAGCAGGGAATCCCCCAATTGCAAGAACTGGAGCAGCATCTGGACCAGGTGTTACCAATGCATCTAACCTATTCTTACGCATCAGTTTCTCAAATCCATCTCTCGAAAGTTTTTTCAAGTTAAGCAATGCTGCCTTCTCATTACTGCCAATTCCATTCGTGGCTTGGGATGCTAGAAAGATGGCTTGGCCATATTCCTTAATCTTTTCCTGCATGCCCATTCAAGTCAAATTTTCAGCATAAAAAATACAAGCTTTGCCCATGTCGCTTGTCCAACCATGGATCAAAGAAATTAAGGGAGCCTTTGGTGATATTTCACCCATTAGAAAATAAGTAATTGAAATATTTATTTATTATATTTTTAAAGTGACACCAATCATTCATATTCATTATCACGCAAGTTTGTAAGTTTTGTATGGTAAAATTTGTTGTAATTTTAGAATTTTCCTATTTACCACATCTGAGAACTTGTCGTTGAAGGCTATTACATCTGCCAAGGATCGCACTAGAGAAACCACCAGATCTTTTAGATATGCATTTAAGGATAGTTTGAACTCAGCCAGCAAAGCTATTACTTCCCTTCTTAATGTGACATTCAAGATAACATCTATGTTGGCTATTTCCAAGTGGTCTATCAAAATTGCACCTTCTTGCCTTTTTAACATAAAAATTATGACATATTAAAGCAACGCCATTATGTTAAGCCAATTTGTTACTTGAAAATTTTTGTTTTTGCTTTTTTTTTTTTTTTTTTTTTTTTTAATATTTATATTTAGATTAGTACATGGAACTCTTTTACCTTAGAGTCTGGAAACGATGCTCAAAAGCTTTTGCATGGAGAGATTCAGTGCCAGAAGTAAAGAAGGGATTCCTAACTATTCCCAACCTCTTCCCGAGCCTATAAGCATTTAGAAACTGTTTATAGCTACCACGTTGAATGTACTTTGATGCATTCTTTGTTATTTTATCATTGTAGTCGAAACCTGCAATAGCATTAAGAACATAAACAGCATCTAATACTATCCTCGCGATTGGCCTGTTCAATTAGTCACAATAGCACTCTATTTAGACCATTTGTACATACATAACCATGGTGAATGAAAATTGCAACACAAAGTCTTAGGGAAACAAAAAGTAAACCTTTTAGAGATAGATATGATTATGTTATGACATATTATGTTGTGCAAAAGCTATTGTGTAATGTTTGGGCCACATTTTTAATGGCTCAAAACAATTGGGCCCTGCAAGAAAAACAATACCTTATCCCTTCGATACAAATGCAATTTTTCAAAATTAGATGAGATGGACTTTACAGAGCGGCTGCCCGAGCTTGGAGCCATGAAAAGAACAGAATGGCCTATATGGCCCAATTTAACCTTCATCACGTAACACGTTGATATGAGTAGCAAACTCGACATGTAACATGTGACGAATCCAGGTCAAAAAGAGTAGCCAATCAAAGTTCGACAAGTGCCGCAGGGTCCCATGGATGAGAAGGACCAAACACGTTACCGGTTCGAATTGATTTTACTTTATTAATCTAAGTTACTTGATTGATAGATTCTCAATAAGAAAAAGGGCGGGGGGTTACTTGATTGATATTTGTAATAGAAAATTTTAGATGGAGCACTGTGCTCAGTTGGATGCTTAGAATTTTAATGGTAAATGTAACCCTCAATATTTTCTATTTACCTTTTACATTAGTTACATGTTTCATAGTTGGTAAAGAGCACTGGCATGTGGACACTACATGCTATAGTTGCATACCGTAGTTACACAAAATACTATCTCGTGAATGTGAATACTCCACTACATGAGCAAAAATATTGATGACACCCAATCTAGTGATCAACCTCAAATAGTTTTCAACCCCTAATGCTTTTGTAAATACACCTGCCAACTGATTCTTGGTTGAGACATAGAAGGTTTTAAGCATAACATCAATGATGTTATTTCTCGCAACATGGCAATCAGCTTCTATGTTCTTGGACCTCTCATGAAACACTAGGTTTGCTGCTATGTGAAGTGCTGCCTGGTTATCACAGTACAACAACATAGGTTTGTCATGTTTAACATGCAAATCTTGCAACAAATGCAAGATCCAAGTCAGTTCACATGTAGTTGTAGCCATTGCCCTGTACTCTGCTTCAGCATTTGATCTAGACACTATGCTTTGTTTCTTAGATCTCCAAGACACCAAGGCATCGTCCAAAAACACACAATAGCCTGTCAAGGACTTCCTTGTGTCAGGGCATCCTGCCCAATCTGCATCATAGTATGCCTTTAAGTGTAAATCATAATCTGTGGGAAAGAAAACACCTTGTCCAGGTGTGCCTTAATGTATCGAAGTATCCTGGTAGCAGCCTTCATATGTGGTACTCTAGGTTGTGCCAAGAACTAACTAAGCCTATGTACTGTATATGTGATATCTGGCTTGCTCAAAGTCAGATACATTAGCTTCCCAATAATTCTTCTATACTGTCCAGGATTGGAAATCAGATCCCCACTACCTTTAGACAACTTCAATTACTGCTCTATTGGTGTTTGAACTGGTTTGCAACCTGTCATTCCAGTTTCTTTAAGAACTTTAAGAGCATATTTTCTTTGTGTTAAATTGATGCCAGTCTTGTTTCTTGCAATCTCTAAGCCTAAGAAATACTTGAGTGATCCCAAGTCTTTGATCCCAAACCTTTGATCTAGAATTGACTTCAGAGAAGCAACATAATCAAGATCATTACCTGTAATGATCATATCATCTACATAGACTAGCAGTGCAGTGAACGAAGATCCTTTGCTATAAACAAATAAGGAATGGTCTGCCTGGGACTGAACAAAACCAAGTTGTGTGATTGTTGCTTACAATTTAGTGTATCATTGCCGAGAAGCTTGTCTCAAACCATAAAGGGATTTCACCAGTATACATACTTTAGGAGCAGCTGCTGAAGAAGAGGCTGAACACTCCCCCTTACTGTGAAAGCCAGGAGGCAAATTCATGTAAACCTCCTCATCCAAATCCCCATGGAGAAAAGCATTGTTGATGTCTAATTGATGCAAAGGCCAGGACCTAGCAGTAGCAAGTGCAACCAAAACCCTCACTGAAACTATCTTAGCAACTGGAGTGAAGGTTTCCAAAAAATCAAGTCCATCTCTTTGGGTATAGCCTTTAGCCACCAACCTGGCTTTATACCTCTCAACACTGCCATAAGGATTGAATTTGTCTTTATAGACCCACTTGTAGCGAATGAGAGATTTACCAGGAGGTAAAGCAGTCACATCCCAAGTGTGATTGCTCTTAAGAGCTTAAATTTCTTTGTCCATGGCAGCTTTCCAAAGAGGATCTTGAACTACTTGGGAGAAGCTCTAAGGTTCCTGAGGACTAGAACCAACTGTCAGCAAGTAAGTTTGGAAACCAGGCTCTAAATGAGAGTAGGTGAGGCACTCAACAAGGTCATAAGGAGCACTAGGAGCAAATGTAGTACAGGCATAATCCTGCAAGTAGGCAGGAGGTCTAGTGTCTCTAGCTGACTTCTTGAGAGGCACTGGAGGTGCTAGTACAACTGGTGGAGAAGAAGGAGCAGCTGGAGAAAAAAACTAACTAGGACTAGGTGAAACATCAGCAGACATTAAAGAAGAAGTAATGTCATTATCAGAAACAGGATCAGCAGAAGTAGATGAAGGAAATAAGGCATTATTAGTATCATTGGGAACAAGGTCAGGGACACTAATGGGAGTGACAAAGGAATCATTACCTGCTGAAGAAGAGGGAGCAACAACATCTTCACAAGAAGTAAAAGGATCTGCAACATTACTAGAAACAGATGCAAAAGGAAAAGAGTGTTCATGAAAAGTAACATCCCTAGAGAGAAACACACTATGAGTGGCCAAGTTAAGAACCTTATATCCCTTTACCCTAAAAGGATTCCCTAAGAAGACACATTTCTTTGCCCTTGGAGCAAACTTTGATTAGAAAGGGTAGAAGCAAAACACATGTCCCCATAGATATAAAGGTAAATGTGATTGAAACATGAGAGCTCTAGCTACATTCAAGATGTGCTGATGTTTCCTCTCAACAACACCATTTTGTTGAGGGGTTTCAACACAGCTCAATTGATGACAAATACCTTGCTTAGCAAAGAAATCCCTCATGAAAAATTCTGTACCATTATCAGACCTAATGGTCTTAACCTTTTTAGAAAATTGAGTCTCCACCATGGTACAAAATCCTTCTAAAGCAGATTGGGTTTGGAACTTATGTTTTAACAAGTAAACCCAAGTACACCTTGAGAAATCATCTACAATTGTTAAGAAATATTTGCAATTATTAATTGTAGACACTGAGAAAGGTCCCCATAAGTCATAATGTATTAAATCAAACAAGCAGTAGAAATTTGAGAACTTTTATTGAAAGGCAAACGTTTTTGTTTTGCAAGTGGACATATTTCACAAGCAAAATCTTCAACTGAAGTACAAAGTGGTTCACCATTATTCTTAATTGATACTAATTTGGCATTAGACAAATGTCCTAATCTAGAATGTCATACATGAGGCAGACCATAAGCTTCAGTAGTCAAACCAGAGACACTTCCACTTGTACTAACAGATGCAACATGATGATTTTGACCTTGATCAGTTCCAGAATTGAAAAGGGCAAGGAGCTGGGCACATTGTGCCTTAGTAATAGGACACTGAGCAGATGCATTCGAAGAAATCTCAGTAGCATAACCTTGTGGATAGGAGACTTTATTAACATTGGCATTGAACTTCCCTTTGTGCTTATTGCCAGGTGGATAACCATGGAGTTTATAGCACTTGTCCACAGTGTGTCCAAGCATGTTACAGTGGGTGCACAAGGGCCTTTCCTTCTTAGGTCCACCTTTGCTGCCAGTATTCCCTTTGATATTGACATACATTGCCATTGAGTCAGGTTTAGGTACGAAAGCATGACCATGACCAATGCCTTTGTGAGATTCCTTTTGAAGAATCAAGGCATACACTTTGCTCATTGATGGAAATGGCTCAAGCATGAGAATATGACTCCTTACAGTCTCAAAATTCTCATTGAGCCCCATTAGAAACCTCATTACATAGGACTTCTCATGAGCAATACCGAGTATTTTCATAGCACCACAAGTACAAGCTGGTAAAGGCTTATAATGAAGCAATTGATCCCTAAGCTTCTTGAACTTAGAGTAATACTTAGTCACTGACAATTGACTCTGAGTTGTCTGTGAGATTTCCTGTTGAAGGTTATAAATTTTTGGTCCATTTCCCTGAGAAAACACACGCTGCAACTCAAGCCACATCTCCCTCGCAATCTCACAGTACATGATACTACTTGACACATCAACATGCATCGGGTTGATTAACCAAGAAAGCACCATCGTGTTACAGCTTTCCCAATCTTCATACAAAGGAGAATCAATTTCTGTTTTCTCAATCTTCCCATTCACGAAGCCTATCTTTTTCTTGGCTGTGAGTGCTAGAACCATAGCCCTAACCAAGATTGATAGTTCTTCATTCCCAACAATGGCTGATTGACCAAGATATTACCAGGATTCTCACTTGCGCTCAGCAGAAAAGGATTGGGCGAATTGGTCTCTGTATTGGAATTGGAGACTAGTCGTGTGGATTGAGTGTGTGTTAGATCAGAGTGATCATTTTCTTCAGCAAAAGCCATGAATGATCTTCAAGCTTGAACGAAAAACTTCAATGAAAAGAAGAAACAGAAAGAAATTCTCCGAAAGATTTCTCAGAAAAGAAAAATCAAAGAATTTTCTTTAGAAAATTCCTGTTTGGAACGAAAGAAAAAAAAAATTTCTGGAACCAAACTAAGGCTAGGAAATCAATGAAATCTGTGCTAGCCGCTCTGATACCATGTAAAGTTCTGAGAGAAATCTAAATAAAATGGGGAGAATTTCATTGATTGGAAAAGAATGATTACAAGAATGAAAAGTAAAAGTAAAATACATAATGCTCTGTTTATATACACAGTAAACATAACTGACTTCCAAGAATGGTGCCAAAAGTAGTTATTGAAACTTCTAGAACCATACACGTGTCAATTGTGATTAACTGCTTCCTAAAATCTTGGAACCTAAGTATACACGTGTCAATTGTGATTAACTGCTTCCTAAAATCTTGGAACCTAAGTCTTTAGTGATCCATAATGAAGAATTCATGATGAGGCATTGCCTCCATCACTTCCAAGACTTCAGTGCTAATCAGGTCAGATGTTGATGCACGTTGTGTGGCTTGATCACTGCACTGCTTATCAGCAAGTGCTGCACTCCCTACCATCCTTGTGGCTCGGCTAGTGCACTTCATCTCAATAACAGCTACATCACTTGCCACACTTGTAGCTTGTCTCATGCTACTTTGCCCTGTAGTATGCTCTGTAATTTTAACATAAAGCATCTGGGTTCACCGCTATGACTCCATGAAGGACCGGGTTGAGTTTCCGGATTTCTCCAACGTAAAACTAAACAAGTTGTCTAGAGGTGAGCTGGTTTTGCTTGAAAGCAAGTTGGAGGTCATCAATGGTTGCTTCTCTGATCGAGAAATCATAGCACGTGATAATGTGAGACCCGGACGGTAATATGGCTAGGAGAATTAAAAGTAGGGATGAGATTGAGAAGTGAGAATTGATAAGACGTGAGTTGCCATTGGTAGCCATTGAGTGTTGGTATCCATAAACTTTGAATAGGGGATTTATCTTTATCTTGTGGACCAAGTGACACATGGCAAATTTCAATATGCCAATGTAATATCAATTTGGATGACACATGTTGTCATTTGATTTAACTAATTTAATGACATATTAATCTAGAATTTGTCACTAAACTTTGATGTGGCATTTTATAATTAGCTTAAAATTTTGCCTCCTACAAACATCTTGGGAGAGATCTTAGAAGACACCAAGGCATCCATGCCACAAGCAACATCAAAGAAGATTCAAAAGTATAGAAGCTCTACTAGAATCAAGCCTTAAAACCTCCAGGAACTTCAAGAACTTCATCTTCGAATACGAAGAACATTCAAAGAAAAATCATCTTCCTAATTCTCAAAATTCACTAGAATCAAGCTCAAAAGCCTCTAGAAACTCCAAGAAACCACAAAATTGGTGAGGCTAAATGGATTCAAGCCTCCAAAACTCTAAAGAATTTCCGCCATAAACCTTCGAATAAAAAGAACATTTAAAGAGAAATCATCCAAATTATCTTCCTAGATCTCAAAGTTTATTGGGATTAAGCTCAAAAGCCTCCAGAAACTTCAACAAACCACAAATTGGTGAAGCTCAACAGATTCAAGCCTCCAAAGGCCCGAAGAACTTCCACCATAAACCTTCAAAGACAAAGAACACGCAAAGAACACATGAAGAACGTGAAAAACAAAAGATTTCTAACAAGTTCATAGCCAAAGATTCATTGTAATTCTGTTTCAAAGACCTTCGATCCATTCTTCAGCCAAATTGAAGTATATTTGGTGTTCAAATCAAAATTACATTACTACAATTCTAATCAACAAATCTTTCAATGAGATCGAATTAGAGGATCACTCTTTGTTATTATAGAGAATTGTACCACACATTCATCAATACAAATTCGTATTTGTGAAACTATTTTACTTGTTTGACTTTATTTCAAACTCGAAATTTAGTCGTCCGTAGTGACTAAGCCCTAGACTACAAGTAAAAGTGGGCTTAGGCCTATTACTTTGGGTTAATATATCTAATATATCTCTAACACCCACCCTCAAACTCAAAGCAAAAGTTTTATGAAGTCTTGAGGTTGGGTAAGTATGAGAAGATCCCTTGGAGGTACGTTGAAGAATGCCTTTGAAGAAACCTCGATAAAGAATGTGCTAATTGACTGATTTCGGAGCTTCAAATGAAGAAAGGGAGTCCAAAATCAGAATCTACGTGAAAAAACTGGGCAAGATAGGCCATTTCAAAATTTTGACTTTTGGTCAAAGATCAATGCAATAAGTTTAAGTCAATAATCAGCACGGTCAACAATCTACACAGTTCAAGTTAGGTCACGGATCAGGTTGTAAAGGCACTGTCGTCATATGATGACATGTCAATAATGTGCACTAAGGCTAACGTGGTTATACTTGCGTGTCTGATGACATGACAAGATGATGTTAGTCTTGATGTTAGCAAGTTTTTCGACGCGTGTATGTCTTGATCTGATGATAAAGAATTATAATCAGAAGTGGACGCTATAAGTTGAAACTCTCTGGAAAAAAAAAAATTATTTGTCATTATGTTGTGACTATAAATATAATGTATTTTTTTTTAACTGGTTAAAAATATTAGTACATAAATACTACCCCTTGGTTATTTTGGTGTGTATGAGAAGAATTTATTTAAGATAAAATTTGGCTACAAACTTGGTAATAACCTAAGACTACAACTCTCACTAATAAATTTAACATAACTACGTATTTTGAAAATCTATTCATTGAATTATATATTCCTTATATTCTTAACAAGCATGTCAAATTTCATATTAATCGGATGTTATTTACTATTTGATCTATAAACTAATTTTTTTGCATAATTTAATACTACAATAACTTGAAATTTAAACAGTTGATTTATGATATAACTATTGATCTTTATCAAACATATATACAAACAAAACTAAAGGCACTCAAACAACATAGAACAAGCAAACTATAATATAAAACACTTTTGACTCAAATAACCATTTTCTTTTTAAGATTATTTAGACCAACATTTCATTTGAAATGACTATTTTTTTAAAATTTTAGAGAGATTAATAAATTTTTTTGAATTTAGACTTCCAAAATATATACTAATAATATATATATATATATATATATTTTTTAAATCAGGGGCCATGGCCCCCATTAGTTTAAAGGTCGTCCTTTCATTCCTCCCTATCATCTAGGTGAAATATCTCCTTTTCTTTGTATGGACTTTTTAGAAATGCCACTATTTGAAAATATGGTTGATGATGATTAAATCGAACTTATTTTTTAAAATAACTAGAAATACTACATAAATACCCCTTCCCTCTACTCAAACTGAGGCCACATGGAGAGATACCATCCCACTGGCTTAAAACTAATCAACTTCATTTTAATTTAATTTAACATTAATTTATTACAAAAAGCTATTGAATCATATTTAGTGATTAAATTAATTAAAATATTCCAAGATAAATATGCTCTTATAGTTATTGTTAGAAAATAAAATATCTATTTTTTTTATATGTCAACTTACAATTCAATTAAAAAATGGTCATTCAAACTGAGGCCACAACATTCCCTATGCACTACTAATAAACTTTATTTTAATTTAATTAAACATTAAGTTATTACAAAAATCAATTGAATCATATCTAGTGATTAAATTAATTAAAATAATACAAGCTAAATATGCCCTAATAATTATTGTCAGGAAATAAAATATCTAACTTTTTATATAACAATTTATGATTCAATTAAACAATTTTTCTCTCCACTCAAACCGAGGCCACAAAACTCCGCATGCACTTAAGGCACAGGGAGATACCATCCCATTGCTTTAAAACTAATCAAATTTATTTTAATTTAATTAAAGATTAATTTATTACAAAAAGCAATTGAATCATATTTAGTAATTAAATTAATTAAAATAATCCAAGCTAAATATGCCCTAATAATTATTGTCAGGAAATAAAACATCTAACTTTTTATATAACAATTTATGATTCAATTAAACAATTTTTCTCTCCACTCAAACTGAGGCCACAAAACTCCGCATGCACTTAAGGCACGGGGAGATACCATCCCATTGCTTTAAAACTAATCAAATTTAATTTAATTTAATTAAAGAATAATTTATTACAAAAAGCTATTGAATCATATTTAGTAATTAAATTAATTAAAATAATCCAAGCTAAATATGCCCTTATAATTATTGTCAGAAAATAAAATATCTAATTTTTTTAATTCAATTTACAGTTCAATTAAACAATTTTTCCCTTCGCTCAAACCGAGGCCACAACACTCCCTATGTACTTAAGGCATGAGGAGATACCATCCCACTAGCTTAAAACTAGTCAACTTTATTTTAATTTAATTAAACACTAATTTATTACAAACAACAATTGAATCATATTAAGTATTTAAATTAATTAAAATAATCCAAGCTAAATATGCCCTTATAGTTAATGTTAGGAAATAAAATATAATTTTTTTATATATCAATTTACAATTCAATTAAATAATTTTTCCCTGAGGTCACAACACTCCCCATGCACTTAAGGCATGGGGAGATACTATCCCACTGGCTTAAAACTAATCAACTTTATATTAATTTAATTAAACATTAATTTTTTATAAAAAGCTATTGAATCATATTTAGTGATTAAATTAATTAATATAATCCAAGCTAAATATGCCCTTATAGTTATTGTTAGAAAATAAAATATCTAAATTTTTATATGTCAACTTACGATTCAATTAAACAATTTTTTTTCTTTCATCTTAATAATTTAACCGCTATTAATAATAAAAATACTATTTACTTTTAATTATAAGATATTACATAATGAGAATTTTTCAATTTGAAAAATTATCAATAAAATATAGAACAATTTATTTAAGTATATATAAATATATATACATTTTAATAACTAAAAAAATGTCGTTGCTATCATGTCGTTGCTTTGTTGAGTGGCTAACCACTTATAGCAGTTTGGTCAAGTATGACCGGCAGCTCCACAATGATGATAGAGATGTTGCTTATTTTGTTTAGACTTTTAAGAGTTAGCCTTCTTAGTCCTAGAGTTTTTAACATCTTTCTTAACCTGTTTAAGGGGTGCTCCTAAGATAGATTTACCCTTGTCTAAGTTCTCACTAGCTAATTCAGTTTTAACATCATTGTTCTCAATTTTAATTTTATTAGCAGGAGGAACAAAAATAGTACTACTAGTAGAAGCAATATTAGAGGAAGAAAGACCATACCCTAAACCTGTTTGATCCGAAGAAAATTTCTGAATGCTGAGCATCTCATCAAGCTTTGCACTTGAATTCCCCTCCAATTGAGCTCTGACTTGAAATAGCTCTGCTACAAGCTTCTTGGTCTTCTCAGCCAAGAAATTGTTCTCAAATCTCAGTGCTCCAATAGTTTGATTAGCTTCATCAAACTTTGTGGACAGTTCTTCGCGATCAAGTTCCATATCACTGAGTTTCTTGGTGGCCAGCCTATACAGTTTCTCATGCTTCTCAAAAAGCTTGTATAGTTTCTCATAGGCTGTATGGATATCATCTTGATTATCCATCTTCTCACACTTAGAATCCACCAATTCTTCTTCTTCTTCCACGTCTTTAACAATCCCTTCAGTAGGATTGACTGTGGCAGTGAAGGCATTCAAGATTCCGTCATCCTCATCGTCGAAATCATCCTCAGGCTCAGTGTCACTCAAGGTTGTAGCAAGTGCCTAACTTTTCCCAATGCTCTTGAGATATGTGGGACATTCTTGCTTCATATGTCCGAAGCCTTGACATCCAAAACATTTTGGTCCTGCTGGAACAGTGTACTAACTGCCATCCTTTGCATCCTTCTTCCCTTTGTCTTGGCTCTTGAATTGAGAAGAACTGGATTGCCTACGGTCCTTGTCAAAGCTCCTTACATTGGCATTCTTCATAAATTTCTTGAATTGCCTTGTAATATAGGACTTCATCTTAGAATCTTCATCATCGGAAGACTTATCTATATCACTGCTTTTTGCCTTCAAAGCCATGCTCTTACCTTTACCCGACTTGCCAATCCTGGATAGCCTTAACTCGTAGGTCTGCAAGTTTCCAACCAGCTCAGTCAAAGGAATCTTGTCAATATCCTTTGATTCCTCTATCGCCGTAATCTTGGCATGGAATCTCTTGGGTAGAGATCTGAGCACTTTCCTCACAATCTTGGGTTCAGGAATGGTTTCCCCAAGATTGAAGGCTGAGTTTACTATGTCCTTGAGTTTAGCATAGAACTCATCGAACGACTCATCCTCCTTCATCTTTATCTCTTCAAAGCTTGTAGTGAGCCTCTGAAACTTTGAATCCTTAATAGCCTTTGTACCCTTATAGGTTGTCTGGAGGATGGTCCATGCTTCCTTAGCAGTTTCAGTCGAGGATATCTTCTTAAACTCCTCATTAGTGATTGCGCTAAATAAGGCATTTAACGCTCTGCTGTTGAAGTTTGCCGCCTTGATCTTGGCTTCATCCCAATCGGTCGGCGCCTCCTTTGGCTTGGTCCAGCCAATCTCTACAGCTTGCCACACCTTTTCATTTAAAGACTGCAAGAAAGCTCTTATGCATACTTCCCAGTATGCATAGTTAGTGCCATCAAATAATGGAGGTATAATTAACGACTGTCCCCTATCCATGACAAATAGGGGTCAATGGATTAACACAGCAAAGATTAAAACCTAATCAGAGTGTGTCTGCTCTGATACCACTTGATAGGCCAAAAACGAATTGACCCCTTGTGATTAAATTAATTGATTAATTAGTCAAGTTATTAATTAATCAAATTAACATGCAAACACGTGGTAGCACAAACAAATCACTAATAAACTAATTATGCAGCGAAAAATAAATGACACGGTGATTTGTTTACGAATGGGGAAAACCTAACGATAAAAACCCCACTGGGTGATTTTCAGGTCACCACTCCCGAAATTCCACTATTATCACAACAAGCGGTTACAAATAAAGGAATCCTAAGTACCTTACCAACCTACAGTTGAACCCTTACCCCAATACCTAATTGGACTTATTCTGTAGTGACAATTTCCCCTTTTAATGTATGGCTCCCAAGTACGTGACTAACCCATGCACGGATCCCAGTACGCGACTTCAATCACCAACTATAGAGAGATTTGTTGGCTGCAAAGTTCTTCAGTTTATCCACGATGAAGATCAAGAAGATGCTTGGTCACAAAACCCAACGGTGCACATACACAGCAACTTCTTCAGAAGAGATGAACTAGGGCGAAACTTTGTCTTCGGTCACAAATTGCTTGAACAGACTTTGCTCAATGCTTGTACAACTTGTGTACTCTTTGACGGCCCTTAAAATAATCCTTTTATATGTCTAGGGTAAGGAGAAAAGAAGGCCCAAAGACACATTCACGAATTCCAAGAAATCAGATCATAAATTCTGATTTTATAAACCTCGACAAATAGAAGCTGTCGAGCAGGTGTCAAGCACACGGGGTTGGAACAGCTTTCTTAAGCTCGATAGATGCAGCTGTCGAGCCAGCTATCGAGCTTTAATGAATTTGCACTTTCAGCTTGTTTTCTTGGACAGATTTGAAGACTTCAACACTTGATCTTGAAGTATTTTAACACATCTTAGATCTACCCAAATACAAGTAAAGTGCATTTGTCAAAAGATTAGCTAATTACATAAAATCATGACATATATTCTTAACATGTGAACCACATATGTCCTAACATACATGAGGGCATAATAACGCAACTTCTCAAGTCTATGAGAAAGTAGATTTGTAAATGAATAAAGTTGTTTATCAATAGCTCAAGTTTGGCTCAAGAACAAATTAGTTAATATTTGTGTATTCAGCAAACAATTCAAACTCAAACTCAGGTCTATGCTCAACTATTAAGCAAGCTAAACTTCAATAACATGTTTGTGAACAAGAATGTGAGTATAAGGCATGATTTTAAGTATATACAATACCATATTTATATAAACTTGAAATTAGATTTTAATAAGTTCATAAGATATCAATATAAATAATATAAATATTCTATTTCGTAATAAAAATCATATATAATGTTAAGTTAGTTAACCAATACAAGGTTGATGAATCTAATTTTTTATATATTTACAAATGAAAATTTGTCTTTCTAATTATCATAAATTAATAAAATATAATTTCAACTAAAATTTAGTTCCTAACTATTAGAATAGATTTAAGAAGGAGCAAACAATTTTGATAGTGATATTTACTATATATGAGAAAATAATAGGGTTGGATTCATAATTTCATATTACATATGATGTAACTTTAAGTAATGTTACAGTCTTCAATATCTTTTTTCTTAGATGCGATTTTTGACAAATACACTATTGAATTGGATTACGAAGTAAAAACCAAAAAACCGTTGATCTGTAAGTTACTTAAACTGGGTCAATGGGCTGAATTTTTTTATTTTTTATTTTTTTTAATTGAGAATTGGGGCAATGAGCTTCAACACCCATTTTGTTAAGCTTAATATAGATGGCAGTGCATTAGGAAATCTAGAGAAAGCAAAACTTAGTCACTTTCTCTTGATGACTCTATGCATGAAAATAAGAATGAAAAATACAAATTGGAATGAATGATGGACGAACTATTTATATTTTATAAACACTCCATATTTGAAAAGGTGCAATAGAGAATGGACGTATCATTCAGGACTAAAAACTAACAGTGCATATATCAAATTGATCGTGAAATAAATGAAATAATATTTAAATACAATTAAGCCCAACCCAATCCAACCAAACTCTTTTTTTTTTTTAGGAGAAAAAGAAAGGAGTGCAACATGAGGATTTCTCAAAAGATCACCCATCCTAGTACTACTCTCGCCCAAACACACTTATTGGCGGAGTTCTGATGAGATCCGATGCATTAATGTTGATTTGATCGCACCTGAATCCCACCAAACTCAATTTGATATAAGCAGTAGAATGCCTATTTGGGTAAAACCTACCCTTTCACCAAAAGTGGGGTGATCACATGACATTAATTTCCTCACGGAGGAGAACATGTTCATATTGGACCTGCCTCACCTCACGGAGTAGAACATGTTTATACTTGGACCTGTCTCATAGGATGTGCAGTTCCCGCTTTTATTTATTTTGATTTTATATTTTTATTTGGCTTAATAATAAAAATAAAATAAAAAAAATAAAAAAGAGAGAATAACCAAAACACTTGCGAAATCACATTTTTCCAGCAACAGTATCAATAAGTTTTTTTTTTTTTTTAAAATTTAATTATTATTATTATTATTATTTTTATCGAAACAGTATCAATAAGTTGTAAATAAGTGTAGTATATTGTTAGCTAACTAAAACAAGTTATAACAATTCACATTAAAGACATTAATTTTTGACATGGAATACCTAATGTATTCTAGCATTATTAGCTAGTATTTATTTTGATTTTATATTTTTATTTGGCTTAATAATAAAAATAAAATAAAAATAATAAAAAAGAGAGAATAACCAAAACACTTGCGAAATCACATTTTTCCAGCAACAGTATCAATAAGTTTTTTTTTTTTTTTTTTAAATTTAATTATTATTATTATTATTATTTTTATCGAAACAGTATCAATAAGTTGTAAATAAGTGTAGTATATTGTTAGCTAACTAAAACAAGTTATAACAATTCACATTAAAGACATTAATTTTTGACATGGAATACCTAATGTATTCTAGCATTATTAGCTATTATAACAATTCACAAAAAAACTGTAGTGTCTATTACCCATCAAAAAAAAAACTGTAGTGTCTATTACACACACTCCCCAAAAACAAGGGAAATCGTGACCTCAACTTTTTTTTTTTTTTCTTCAATTGTGTACTATGTTTGCATTAAGTGATGTGCACTAGATAATCTCAATCAGCTTCGGTTCTGAATCCAACCCTATCAAGAAAAGAGGGAGGTCTTCGTTCCCTTGTAGCTTGTTCAAAAGCATAGCCAATCTCAATCAGCTTCGGTTCTGAACCCCTCAAGCCCCCAAAACTGATCCCAAACGGCATTCCATTGCTTTGATACCCGGCTGGAACAGTTATTGCTGGGTAACCACCAATTGCTAGTACTGTGCAAGCACCTGAGCCTATTGTCACCATTGCATCCAAGTTATTATTCTTCATCAGTTTCTCAAACCCATATTTTGACAAGTTTGACATCATCTCAATTGCCTCTATCTCTTGCTCTCCAATTCCACTTGTATTCTCCGATGCAAGGAACTCGTCCTGACCATATTCTTCCAGTTTTTCCTGCAATGACCGAAACTAAATAAGTTGTCTGCATATCAAACACAAAAAGAGCAGTGAAATTGAATTCAGCTGCATAATTTCTTCATTCTTTTGGGGGTAAAAATCAGCCTAATATTTTGTAAAAAAATCGTAAGTTATAGTGCAAAACCACATAAAAGTGTCTGCAGAACCTCACAAAAACAACTCCAATTAAACCCTAGTCCTAAAAATTTGCGGCCAACAATGAATTCTCAATAGACTAATTGAATCCTCAAAATATAGGGCGTTTGCAGAACCTCCCAAGCAAAGACATATACAATGGTTGCAAGACAAGGATCTTCTCGCCCATAAACATTGTGGTTCACTTGCCAATGGAGTTATTATATTTTTGAATCATCAAAACAGCTAACAAACATTGCTATCAGTGAAAGTTGTTTCACTAACTTTGATCATATAATTGCTTATAGTGTGCTAATCATGCTGTATGTCCATCTTTCAAAAATCATATACTTAACTATAACAGGGTTATTCAAGTTGAATGCGATTATGTCTGCCAATGACCTCACTGTAGAGTTGCTCAGCTCTTTTAGATAGTCGTTTATTGAAATCTTGAACTCGGCCAGCAGAGCAATTAATTCGCCGCTTTGAGAGGGATCCATAATTACATCAAGATTTGCTATTTCCAGATTGTCCACTATAGTTGCACCTCTTTGCCTTGACATAAACAAAAGAAAACAAAAAGTTACTACTGTAGAAGTGCTTGATTAAATGTTACATACTGCGCTAGTGAAGCCAATAATAGCCTTGGTTGGAGAGTTAGGCAAACATGCTGAAGGGGCTAACTTGTTTGTGCTAAAATGTGCATATGCATTACTTTCTTACTGCCCTTGCAGAAATTTACCTTAACACATTTAGATGATGCTCAAAGGCTGGAATTGCAGAGGTTCCATTATATGAGTCCAAAAATGGTTCTCATACAACACCCAATATCTTTCCTTTGAGCCCATCTTCATTCAGAAATTGTCTGTAGCCACCTGGAGGTATGAACACAGAGTTGCTTCATAATCTCTTGGATCAAAACCCACAATCGCATCAAGCACATACGCTGCATCTGTTACAGTTCTGCATATGGGCCTGTAATTGGACATAATCAAAATTCATTAGTTAAACTTCAGCCTAAAGTAGCACCCATTCTGAGTCACATACATAAGTTCACTTCTGCCTGATAAATTCCTATTTATCCTAACATCTGAAGCTCATAATAAATGATGAATCTAATCACTTAATCATTATTCTAGCACTACGTAGTATTCAAATATAGAAGGGAGGATCAAAGGAGTAGTTTCTCACTCCTTTTTTTTTTTTTTTCAATTCCCTGCAAAAGAAAATTTAAAGCACAATCTAATGGTATGTGATTAGTAAAACAACTAGTAACAGACTAGCTTACCCAATGGTGTCCTGACGAGGCGAGATTGGGATGACACCGGCACGGCTGGTGAGACCAACAGTGGGTTTAATCCCTACAACCGAGTTGTGATCAGCTGGACAGATGATGGAGCCATCTGTTTCAGTCCCCAATGACACTGATACCATGTTTGCTGCAACTGAGATTGCAGGTCCACTGCTTGAACCACATGGATCTGCGGATTCCACATAAGGATTCTACATGTTCCCCCAAAAAATTTCATGATTGAAGACCTCTTTTATACACACACACACACACATATATATATATGAGCAGTTTTATCACCAAAGAACAGAAGTAGAGCAAACAAGCAGCCAAGCTGCAGTCAACAAAAACTCAATGCAAGTTACCTAAGAATTATGAATATCTTTGTTGTAATAAATTTGCATTATTCCTGAGTCGACATCATATCAGGTTCAACTCACTATAGCACTGAACCCAAACCAAACTAGGCCTAATTGTAAGGTGGAGATGTTGTGAGTTAATTAATTAAATAATAAAGTTTAACTACAAAATTAGTTGTAACCAGTTACTATCTTAATATCTTTTTATTGGAGGTAAATTTTGACAAATCTACCATTAAATTACATTTTCTTCTTATATCCTCGATGCTTGCAAAATTTTTAAAACCAAAAATTAATAATTATGTCATCAATAAATTGTTTAAATTACAAGTTTTTGTAGTTTAAAATTATGCATAAAATATAAGTTTATAAATTATATAGTAAATATATCCGATTGACACAAAATTTGACATATGTATTAAGAGCGTAAAGAACATGCAATTGAACGGTTAAATTTTCAGAATATATAGTAATATTTATTTTATTAAGAAAAATAATGTTTATTTTATTAATTAAGGTAATAATCTTAAGCTACTGACAATTTTGTTCTTGAAACTTTAATTAAAATTATTATATTATAAAAAATAACGTCCTATCTAACATCAGTCAACTAATAAATAATTCTCTTATCGAACAAAGAAAAAAAAATTAGTAAGTAATTTTCAAGAAAAAAAAAAAAGTTTTTATTAACTAACCAGGGCTTGTCCACCTCTGGCACACCAACCATCAGGTATCTCCGAAGACCGAACTCCATACCACTCGGAAAGACTAGCCTTCCCTAAGATGACAGCTCCGGCTTTTCTCAACCGTTGGACCACGCCGGAATCTCTAGCCACCGTTGATCCCAGCAGCGCGTACGACCCACACGTCGTGTTCAGCTTGTCCTTAGTCCCTATACTGTCTTTCAACAGTATGGGGATCCCATGCAACTCTCCCAAAGATCGACGGCCCTGATCCTTCGCCGCCTGCCTCTCGCGGTCAGCCTCGTCCGCTTGATTAAGCGCGTCTGGATTCACTTCCAGTACGCTGCGGAGCAGGGGATTCAAGGCTTCGATCTGGTCTAGGTACAAGTCGACGAGTTGTCTTGAAGTGAGTTGGCTCTCGGAGAAGGCGAGGTGGATGTCGTCGATGGTGGCTTCGGTGATTGTGAATTGTGAGCCGTTGATTGGGTTGACGAAGATTGTAGAGAAAACTAACAGTAACAAAAGCAAGGTCAACGGTGAAGAGGAGGGGAGAGACGTAGTTGGACTGTTGGTCTGCATTTTTAGTTAGTATCAAGTTTCAAACCATCAGTCAGCAAAACCCGTCGGAGAACCGTGGAAGTGCTACACAACATCTATCCATAATCCATCTATACATACATTTTAATGTATAGTCTGCCCTTCACTGACTTTTATTGATTTATTATTTAATTACTTTAATTTCTTTTAGTTTTGTGAGCCTTATGTCTCACCATTTTTATTTTTTTTCCAATTTTAATTTTAATTTTATCACTACTCCGGTTATAAACTAAAAAAATAATTATTACTCCATCCATCCGTTCCACGTTTTTTGTCCTATATTTCATTTTAGGATGTCCCAAAATATTATTCTGTTTTTAAAAATAAAAGTCATTAATTTACTAATGTTCCTATTATACCTCTATTAATTTACTAATTCAATTTTTTGATAAATTTTTTTAAGGATAGTTTTAAAAACTTATAAATTTTTAAAAGGTAGACAAGACAATAAATGATGTTCCCTTAAAAAGTTTGATTTTTCAAATAGGACAAAAAAAGTGGGACGAAGGGAGTAATTTATTATTATTATTATTATTATTAGGTAAAAATGCAAAACTGACCCTCTAACTTTCACATTTTTTGTTTCAGTCTTCTAACTTTCAATTTTATCATTTCAATTCTCTAACTTTCAATTTTTATCAATGTAGGACTCTATTACAACTCAGCTAATGGCTATCATTAGAACTCCTAAAATGATGCTGCTTTGCATTTTTTTTTTAATTTGAGAAAAAAAAAAAAAAAAAAAAAAACATTAAGGTTGGACTTTAGGACTAAATCTTGTAACTCGCAGTTGAAACCTTCAGAGACTCGATTCTTGAGCTGAGTCAAGAGCTTGATAAACTCGTCCTTGTTGTTGAATTTTGGTTGCTTGCGTAGTACACATGTCAAGGTCTCGATGCTCTCGCGGTCGATCCAGGCTTGGATTTTGGACTCAATGGAAGCCATAACTCGGGAGATGAAGTGAGTCGAGACTCAGTGAGTTAAGACCGATTGGATGCTGTGGTGGCGGCATGAATTCTTGAGGGTCTCAATGAGGGCTTTAAGGTTGGAAAGGTATTGAAAGAGGGTAGAGAGATTCGGCTCTTTGGAGAGAAGTGTGTCGGACTCGGTTTCAAGCTCCAGGAGAGCGTTAATGGCGGAAGACGAGTTGAGCTCGTCCAAGTTAGGACTCGGGTGGGCTTGTAACTCATGCGAGGCTTGTTTTAGAGCTTCTAACACTTTGAAAACTCGTGGGCTAGTTTAATTTCTTGGGTTTTGCTTGTTTTGGATGTTAGGTGTTCTTCAGATCTTTGTTTTAATTTCAGGGGAAGGGGACGATGTCCTTAATGTTTTCTTCCTTTTTTTTTTTTTTTTTTAGATTTTTTTTTTTAATTCTGAATTAATAAAAAAAAATACAAAACGGCTTTGTTTCAGAAGTTTTAACTGCAGCTACTAACTGAGTTGTAATGAAGTCCTACATTAACAAAAATTAAATTTAGTGAATTGAAATGACAAAACTGAAAGTTAGAAGACTGAAATGAAAAAATGTGAAAGTTAAAGGGTCAGTTTTGCATTTTTGTATTATTATTATTATTATTATTGAGTGATATTTGGGATTTAGGCTTAATGAGTTTGACATATTAGTTGAAATATGAACTTATAATTATAAAATTTTTAGAAATTTATATGGGTTTTGATGAACAACCAACAATATAAAAAAAATAAATATAACCCGAAACAGCATATCGAAATAGACTGATTCTAGATTGGTATTGAAATATTCCGTTCTAATTAACAAACCGAAATGGGTTCCGAAACGATATTTAAAACATTACTTTTTAAATTTTTTTAAATATTATTTATAAGAATGTGCGTATATATATTTTGTAAACTTAAAATATCCATAAGACCACTCACAATAAGGTTGTTAAAATGATTAAATAATCATTTTAGCAACCAAAACACCAAAAACATACACTACAACAAAGAAGGTAAAGCTAAATTTTTTGAGTGATTGCTACAACGGGCTACTATCTCTAGCAACTCATTGTAACTGGATGATATAACAAAAACTATTTTTTTATTCGATTCTCTCTCATCTTTTATTATTATTTTATATTTTATCTTTATCTTTTTTGGTTAAATATTTATTTTTCTCTTTTTTGTCTTTCTTCAGACACATCTCTCTCTCTCTCTCTCGCTTTGTTGCATTGGCCGAACCATCTGCTCCTCCCTTCTTCTTCTTTTTTTCTTTTTTTTTTTCTTCAATCTTTTGCTTTTTTTCTTTGGCCGAACCACCCTACAACTAAAGCTTTCTTATCTTTGTCTTCCTTTGATTTTCTCTCTTTTAGATTAAACTTTGGTGGTGGTTGGTTTTGAGTGTGGGTCTTGTGGATTGGTGGTTCTAGTGGTGGTGGTGGTGGTTGATTTTGAGTGTGGATCTTGTGGATTGGTGGTTCTAGCGGTAGTGGTGGTTGATTTTGGGTATGGATCTTGTGGATTGGTGGCTGTAGTGGCGGTGGTGGTTGATTTTGGATGTGGGTCTTGTGGTTTAGTGGCTGTAGTGGCGGTGGTGGTTGATTTTGGGTGTGTGTTTGGTGGCTATGGTGGTGGTGGTGGTGGTTGATCCGGCTGTGGGTTATGGTTGTTACGATGGCTAATAGGTGTGGTTTGTTAGTTGTGATTGTTGGCTATTGTTTATTGTGTTGATATGTTATTTTATTGTGATGATATCTTATTTTATTTTGCTGTTTATATTATTTTAATGTGTCGTATGTTAAAATATAAGTTTTGATGTTTGGTGTATGTTAAAATAAATAAAGTAACTTTTTGAATAATTAAAAGCTAATATTTTTTGGTATCTTTACTGTGAATGTATTTTTTTTTTTTTTTTTTTTAAGAACTATTAAGGATTTCACACTTATATAAAATACAATAAAGTAGTCATGAGACTTACCTAGATCTATTCATGCAATTCTCTTGATATTTAGTGAATAACAATAATTTTCTATAGGATTGGTTTCTCTTTCTTCACCCTTTTTTGCTATATGCACTCACATCAGTTAGATTCAGTCTATGATGGGAAAAACTAAATACTTTAATGGGTAGAGAGAAGACCAATTTCCTAATTTACTTTAATCTTCACTTTACCATCAAAATTGGAGTCACGTTAGAAAACCGCTTCTCTAATTTACCAATCAGATAAGACATTAACGGATATGTCTTTATATCCTATTAAACCTCTAACTTATTACATGTGCTTATCACATGGGACACCAAATTAATTTAGTCTTACATATTAAATGTAAGGGCACGATTTTGATCCCTGAGCCCAAAGGGTTCAAGGATTTAGGCCTAAAGAGCTTAATACAATGAATTTGTAAAAAATGGGTTAAAAAATTAGGCTCTAATGAGTTAGACAACAATTATAGTTGGCCCGAATGACAAGAAAGCAAAAATAAACTAGTTCTATCCAAAGAAAATCGTCCTCAGCACAATCCAAGAAGATCATTTCTTGTATATATCTCTTTTAAATTTGGTTACAAGTCCAGTTCTTGTTCCTGCAATGTTTTTCTCTTAATTCTCCAATCTCCTCTCCTCAGGGTATTTTTTCTCTTTTATATTATCTTCCTTCTTTCATCTCTACCCTCCACGTGTAGACCAGGTTTTTGACGTTGATTCCTGTCCCATCAGGACCTTCCTGAAGTCTCTAGAGTAGCTATAAGGTTGAAAATTACTGTTCAGGTATTACTTCCACATTAATGCGGCCAGAGAGTTAGCTATAGAGCATTCAATACGGTGATAGCAGCTTTCTCTTAGATATTTCATAGTTTCTCTTTGTCCTGTGCCTTCATGACGTGTATCCTTATTAGTAGAATTTTCCGAAACGTTGCCCTGGATGGCAGACCATACCTTTTTATCTCTACTTTGCCCAGCCGAGGAGGCATTCCTCTTCGGACCACCTTCTTGAACTTTATGACCAAACCCCACCTCTTCATTCACTAATGAGAACTTTCATGACAGCGTTTACCTGTCCTCGGACTACTAGATGTCCTCGGATTGGGTCCCCAGCCCAACATATATATAGATATATACTACTGGACCTACCACACCTACATTAAACATAAATATAACTTTTTCCTTTAGTTTTAAGAATACTATATTTGAATTTAGACAAGTACAAAGTGTGTCATCTTCTCTTTTTTATTTTATTTATTTATTTGGAACTAGACAAGTATCTATTATGCGTGGGTCAAACTAATAAAATTATCCAAAGTTAGGCGCTAAAAATTTCATTAAAAATGATGAAAAATTATTATGTATATAACATTTTTACAACAAATTTTAGGTGACAGGTACTAATGGGAATCTAGGACAACAATTTATATTATTTTTTTACCCACGTGACCCCTAACCACTTGTTATTTAAAATTTATTACGAGCACGGACATAACATTTCTCAAAAATTATTGTAAATAGGAAGTGACATTTTTTTTTTTTATATAAATTTGGGGCAGGGGGTAATTGATTGTGACAAGGCTAAAAATTATTAGATCATGTTCTTGTTTGAATTAACTTTTATTCTGTGGTATGATAGTGAAAGCCTTGATAACAATTGGTTGTGGGTCTCAGTCCCACTTTTATTTTGGCTAAAAGATAACCATCCAAACACTTGCAAAATCACATTTTTCCAGTTACAATATCAACAACCAACATGTAATTCACCACATTCTTAAAAAAAAAAAAAAAAAAAAAAAAAAAAAAAAAAAAAACATGTAATTCACCAAGTTTAGATGGCTAATATATTTTTCCAATAAAAACACACTTATTTTTGGCATGGTATATTTATTGTAATATGGCCTTATTTACAACCCAATTATCAAAATATAGCATTCAAGGAAGTTGTTCACTTCGTACCATTATTCAAGAAAAGTGGGAGGCCGTCGTTCCCTTGTAGCTTGTTCAAATGCATAAGAAATCTCAATCAGCTTCGGTTCTGAGCCCTTTAAGCCCCCAAAACTAATCCCAAACGGCATTCCATTGCTTTCATACCCGGCTGGAACAGTTATTGCTGGGTAACCACCAATTGCTAGTACTCTGGAAGCATTTGAGCCTATTGTCAACATTGCATCCAAGTAATTGTCCTTCATTAGTTTCTCAAACCCATATTTTGACAAGTTTGCCATCATCTCTATTGCCTCTATCTCTTGCTCTCCAATCCCACTTGTATTCTCCGATGCAATTAAATCATCCTGACCATATTCTTTCAGTTTTTCCTGCAATGACCGAAACTAAATAAATTGTCTGCATATATCAAACACAAAAAGAGCTGTGAAATTGAATTGAGGTGCATAATTTATTCATTCTTTTGGAGTTAAAAATCAGCATAATATTTTGTTAAAAATTCGAAAGTATATAATGCAAAACCACATATAGAAGTGTTCCCAGAACCTCACAACAACTACTAAATCTTAGTCCCAAAATTTTGGGGTCGATTATGAATTTTTGATAGACTAATTGAATCCTCAAAATATAGGGTGTTTGCGAATCATTAAAAACAGCTAACCAATATTGCTATCTGTGAAAGTTGTTTTACCAATTTGGTCCAACAATAGCTTATTAGTGTGCTAATCATGCTGTATGTCCATCTTTCACAGAATCATATACTTACTATAACTGGGTTATTCAAGTTGAATGCAATTATGTCTGCCAATGACTTCACTCTAGAGTTGCTCAGCTCTTTCAGGTACTCATTTAATGAAATCTTGAACTCGGCCAGCAATGCAATTAATTCGCCACTTTGAGTGAGATCCAAAATCACATCGATGTTTGCTATTTCCAGGTTGTCTACTATAGTTGCACCTCTTTGCCTTGACATAATCAAAATAAAACTGAAGGTTAAATTTCACACTCTGTAAGAACTTGATTAAACAACACCATCTTGCTTTTTCATAGCTATATATGATAGTGAAGGCAATAATGGCCTAGGTTGGAGAGTTGGACAAATATGTTGAAGGGGCTAACTTGTGTGTGCTAGAACTGTGCATATGTATTACTTTCCAAGTTACAACTGCCCTTGCATAAATTTACCTTAACACATTCAGATGACGCTCAAAGGCTGGAATTGCAGAGGTTTCATTATATGAGTCCAAAAACGGTTCCCTTACAACACCCAATCTCTTCCCTTTAAGGCCATTTTCATTCAGAAATTGTCTATAACCACCTAGAGGTATGAACACAGATGCTGCCTTTGTTGCTTCATTATCTTGTGGATCAAAACCCACAATGGCATCAAGCACATACACTGCATCTGTTACAGTTCTGCATATGGGCCTGTAATTGCACATAATCAAAATTCATTACTTAAACCTCTGCCTAAAAGGCAACAATCCTGTGTCACATACATTAGTTCACTTCTCCTTGATAAATTCTTACTTATCCTAAAATCTTAGGCTACTAGGACATGATCAAGTTAATCGCTTAACCACTATTCTATCACAATATCTAGTGCTAGTTTTTTACCTCTTTTTTATTTATTATATATATATATATATATATAAATCAATGTGCAACAGATTAACTTACCCAATTGTGTCCTGACGGGGAGAGATTGGGATGACACCGGAACGGCTGGTGAGACCAACAGTGGGTTTAATCCCTACAACCGAGTTGTGATCAGCTGGACATATGATGGAGCCATCGGTTTCAGTCCCCAGTGACACTGATACCATGTTTGCTGCCACTGAGATTGCGGACCCACTGCTTGATCCACATGTACCCCCAGATTTCAGATAAGGATTCTGCATGTTCCCCCAAAATATTTCATGATTGAAGACCTCTTTTGTATGTGTGTGTGTGTCTATATATATATATTGGATGAATATGAAATTTTATTCACTAAAGAGCAGAAGTAGAGCACAAGCAGCCAAGCTGCAGACAACAAAAACTCAATGCAACATCCCAAACCAGCAGCAAAACTGCAAATAATAGACGTTCCCCTAGGTACACTCAAACACAATAAAAGGATATTCCAAATAATGTTTTTCAAAACATGAATTCAATATAAAAAATGTGTGTAACAATTCTTATCATTACAAATAATTTACATTATCTGTTATCTAAAAAGTACGGATACTCCAAAATCTCTGTCGTGTTCATGTTGGACATGGACACAGCGCCTTAGGGACACTGCTACAGGCTTGTCCTTGGAGTTAATTAGTTAATTGTTATGTGTATTGTGTCTTAACTTTTCAAAAGTTATTGTGTTATGTCCATGTCTTTACATGTCCGCACTTATCATTAGAATGCCCTGTTTTGAATGGAATTCCAAATGTTTTTACACATAGACAACTTATATTTCACGACATATTGCACAATATTGCTCAAACAATTTCAACTTCATTCCTAATGCGGTCTGTGTTCATGCCATCATCGAAAATATTAAAATTAGTATCAATTTTACTACAAAATGTTTACAAACTTAATAACAAATTTAATAAATGTCTAAGTTATAGACTCAATTTTATTACCACGATCTCTTTCTAGTCCTTGCAAAAGTGGAAGCATTGTGCACTAAGTAGGACATTTTATTACATTTATGTGATGAATAACACTTCAATTTGTAACAAGTGTGTAGCAAAATTTGCAATATCTTAAGATCACTATTATTTATTGATTTATTTATCTTCTTAAACTCCAGACTGAGTTTGACTGGTTGGACCTATAGATTTATATATCTTTTTGAAACTTAATAAGACACATTTGGCCTAGCTCAATGTGGAGTTGGAGTTGCTATCTTTTAATTAATTAACTGTAATGTTACGATCACAATTACTAGCTAAAGACATAATTAAGAATTACGATCAATTCAACAATTATAAATTTACTGTAAAAAAAAAAAAAAAAAAAAAGGAAAAAAATTGTGTCCATAACATTATAGTTTAATTAAATAACTGTAAAAACAGACAACTAATAAACTTTATAAAGTAAAAAATCTATATAGTAATATCTAACATTACTCAAACATAAGACTAACCACTGCTTGTCCACCTCTAGCACACCAACCATCGGGAATCTCCTCCAACGACCGAAGCCCATACCATTCATTAAGACTAGCCTTCCCCAATATCACCGCCCCGGCTCTTCTCAACCGTTGAACCACGCCGGCATCTCTAGCCACCGTTGATCCCAGCAGCGCGTACGACCCACACGTGGTGTTCAGCTTATCCTTAGTCCCTATACTGTCTTTCAACAGTATGGGAATCCCATGCAACTCTCCCAACGATCGACATTTCTGATCTTTCTCCGCCGCCTCCTCCCGCTCGCGGTCAGCCTCCTCCGCTTGATTCCGAGCGTCTGGATTCACTTCCAGTACGCTGCGAAGCTGGGGATTCAGCGCTGCAATCTGGTCCAAGTACAAGTCAACTAGTTGCCTTGAAGTGAGTTGGTTTTCGTTGAAGGCACGGTGGATGTCATCGATGGTGGCCTCGGTGATTGTGAATTGTGAGCCGTTGATTGCGTTGACGAAGATAGAGAAGAATAAAAGTAACACCGAGGTCCGCATATTCGAGCAGTGTACGTAGTCTTGTGTAGAAGTGCAACTACATGTGCATACTGCGTACTTACTCCGTTAGACTTATTCATAACCTTTTCTTTTGGTCCTATTTTAATTTAGAAAAGTTGTGTTTTTTTTTGTTTTTTTGTTTTTTATTTTTTATTATTATTATTTTTTTAATGAGTTGGACAAGTACTCATCATGTATTGGTCAAAGTAATAAAATTATGCAAAAATATTAAGTTAGGTACTGAAGAAGTCCGGTCAAAGGAGTAAAATTATGCAAAATTATAAAGTTAGGTACTGAAATTTTCGGGGTTTTTTGGGTGCCTATGATAGTGCATGCTAACAAATTATTGGATCATGATAACGAAAGTTCTGATACCAATTTATTGTGATTCGAGATTACCAAAAGCTCATTCATATAAATAATAAAATATAAAATAAAATACTATTAGAATTTTATATATATGATTTTAGAAAATTAGCATGCATTCATGAAAGGAAAAATAAATATTGAAGCATGTTTGAGTCTGGATATACTTCTGCTAGAAGATTATTATTATTATTTTATTATTATTTTTTTTTTTTGGGTTGAAATTTGATAAGAAAGATTTGTATTTTTAAATAATGTTGCATGTTTAAATCGATTCGTCGTAAAAATTATAGGCTTAGATAGTGCTTAACAAACACAGAATTACCAAGCATGAACGATTGAATTATTTCATAAAGCTAAATGATCTTAATGGTCCAAATCGAAATTTTTTTAAGTGTTCCGATACTGTGCTTTTAAACAAATGAAGAAAGAAGAAGAAAGTGCTACTACATGTATTTATTCATACATAGGACAAAATTGGGAAATACCCCATTTGGGTAAAAATAGCAGCATAATGCCCTTTTCTCCAAACTATATAGGGAAATGTCCCTCTTTTGTAACTCGATTTTCTCAAAATCGAGTTAGGCCCTATAACGGCGTTTTTTAGGAGTCTATAGTGACGTTTTTAGGACCTATAGTGGCGTTTTTTAACTCGATTTATAAGAAATCGAGTTATAGGTAAAAAAAATTAAAAAATTGCCTATAACTCGATTTTATGGAAATCGAGTTACAAAACGTCACTGTAGATCCTGAAAATGTCACTATAGGTCCTTAAAAACGCCGCTATAGGGCTCCAGAAATTTTTTTTTTTATAACTCGATTTTGAGAAAATCGAGTTACAAAAGAGGGGCATTTCCCTATATAGTTTGGAGAAAAGGGCATTATGCTGCTATTTTTACCCAAATGGGGCATTTCCCAATTTTGTCCTTCATACATACGTTGCACATATATAGACAAGTATCATGCCTAGGTCAAAGGAATAAAATTATCCAAAAAGTCTAAGAGGCACTGAAAAGTTCACTAAAAATTACACATGCTCCCTTTTGTGGTTATAATATTGTGGAACCAATCGCCCAAGTGATTTTTTTTTTTTTTTTTAAATAAAAAAATCCATATATGGTTGATAGTAGGGAAATTTGAATCCTAAATTTCTTTCTTGGAAAACCAAGGAGGTATCAATTAGTTATGCTACAAACCTCTTAATTGGACTCAAGTGAGTTGAATGGTAAAAAGAGCATAAACTTTTCTAATATGTTGTTGTTTTTTTTCCTTGTAACAATGCTAAAAATGCAATATGAGAGAGAGAGAGAGAGAGAAGTTGGTTGTGGCAAGTTACAATAGGTCGATTGCATTCGATTGGGGGGGGGGGGGGGCTATGCGTAAAACAATTTACATATGAAAGGGTCTTATTTTATGGTTAATTAAAATTATTTTCAATTTGACTAGAATTTTAGGTTGGGCGTGGGCAAAACACCTAAAATTTGGGGGGAAATTTTCCTAAATTATTCTACATGAAAACAAATGAACCCATAAATATAAAATATTAATTATATATTTATTTATTTATTGAGAGGAAGCAATTTATATTTAACAAGTAAGAAGAATATATTTTAAATAAAAATATATACTATAGAAAGTTTCATAAATATTATTGGGGTAACATTTAAATTAAAAAATGTCCACTTCATACTTTTGTCTTAGGGCTCAAATTATATCAAGCCACCTTGTTTATTTGGTGGAAAGCATTTAAGAGCTAATGTTATTGCCCATAATTTTTTAGGTCACAGTCCTTTTCATTTTAATTTTGAACATATTTTGATACCATACTTGATGTATCATCTGCCATAAGAACATATATTAATGCTTTATTTCTTTTTATAGATAGATAGAAATCACCGGATCATACAAGTTTAATGGAAGTACATGATTAAGAGGTATTAATACAGATCTATTTTAAATAGGTTAAATCACCAGATCTATTTTAAATTGAAGAACGTGTATTAAATTACACGTTCTTCAATTTAAAATAGAGGTTGTTCTAAAACATCAAGGTTTAAATGAAGGTAGCTTTCTAATCTTAGTAGCCTGCTCAAAGCCATATGCAATCTCAATCAATGTTGGCTCTGAGCCCTTTAGTCCTCCAAAGGTTATGCCAAAGGGCACACCGTTATTATCATATCCTGCAGGGACATTAATAGCAGGGAATCCCCCAATTGCAAGAACTGGAGCAGCATCTGGACCAGGTGTTACCAATGCATCTAACCTATTCTTACGCATCAGTTTCTCAAATCCATCTCTCGAAAGTTTTTTCAAGTTAAGCAATGCTGCCTTCTCATTACTGCCAATTCCATTCGTGGCTTGGGATGCTAGAAAGATGGCTTGGCCATATTCCTTAATCTTTTCCTGCATGCCCATTCAAGTCAAATTTTCAGCATAAAAAATACAAGCTTTGCCCATGTCGCTTGTCCAACCATGGATCAAAGAAATTAAGGGAGCCTTTGGTGATATTTCACCCATTAGAAAATAAGTAATTGAAATATTTATTTATTATATTTTTAAAGTGACACCAATCATTCATATTCATTATCACGCAAGTTTGTAAGTTTTGTATAGTAAAATTTGTTGTAATTTTAGAATTTTCCTACTTACCACATCTGAGAACTTGTCGTTGAAGGCTATTACATCTGCCAAGGACCGCACTGGAGAAACCACCAGATCTTTTAGATATGCATTTAAGGATAGTTTGAACTCAGCCAGCAAAGCTATTACTTCCCCACTTAATGTGACATTCAAGATAACATCTATGTTGGCTATTTCCAAGTGGTCTATCAAAATTGCACCTTCTTGCCTTTTTAACACAAAAATTATGACATATTAAGGCAACGCCATTATGTTAAGCCAATTTGTTACTTGAAAATTTTTGTTTTTGTTTTTGTTTTTTTTTTTTAAATTATTTATATTTAGATTAGTACTACATGGAACTCTTTTACCTTAGAGTCTGGAAATGATGCTCAAAAGCTTTGGCATGGAGAGATCCAGTGCCAGAAGTAAAGAAGGGATTCCTAACTATTTCCAACCTCTTCCCTTTGAGCCTATAAGCATTTAGAAACTGTTTATAGCCACCACATGGAATGTACTTTGATGCATTCTTTGTTACTTTATCATTGTAGTCGAAACCTGCAATAGCATTAAGAACATAAACAGCATCTGATACTGTCCTCGCGATTGGCCTGTTCAATTAGTCACAGCAGCACTCAATTTAGACCATTTGTACATACATAACCATGGTGAATGAAAATTGCAACACAAAGTCTTAGGGAAACAAAAAGTAAACCTTTTAGAGATAGATATGATTATGTTATGACATATTATGTTGTGCAAAAGCTATTGCGTAATGTTTGGGCCACATTTTTAATGGCTCAAAACAATTGGGCCCTGCAAGAAAAACAATACCTTATCCGTTCGATACAAATGCAATTTTTCAAAATTAGATGAGATGGACTTTACAGAGCGGCTGGCCGAGCTTGGAGCCATGAAAAGAACAGAATGGCCTATATGGCCCAATTTAACCTTCATCACCTAACATGTTGATATGAGTAGCAAACTCGACATGTAACATGTGACGAATCCAGGTCAAAAAGACTAGCCAATCAAAGTTCGACAAGTGCCGCAGGGTCCCAGGGATGAGAAGGACCAAACACGTTACCGGTTCAAATTGATTTTACTTTATTAATCTAAGTTACTTGATTGATAGATTCTCAATAAGAAAAAGGGCGGGGGGTTACTTGATTGATATTTGTAATAGAAAATTTTAGATGGAGCACTGTGCTCAGTTGGATGCAATTGTAATGGTAAATGTAACCCTCAATATTTTCTATTTACCTTTTACATTGGTTACATATTTCATGGTTGGTAGAGAGCACTGACATGTGGACACTACATGCTATAGTTGCATACCATAGTTACACAAAATACTATCTCGTGAATGTGAATACGTTGCAGTGGTTCATAACACAAAAAACACATTAGAGTTCACATAAATTTGTGCAAATATTTTTTACTATTTTAGTATAAAAATATATTTTTTCTATTTTACATAATCACTTTAATTTTAAAAAACACTCGCATTAAATTTATCTTTTCTATTATCCATTTTATTAAAAATGTCAATTTTTCATTATTTTTTAATTGTTTATCTATCTTCAGTATTATTCAATTCACAGATCAGAATCACTATCCACTCTCTTCTTTCATTTTCGAGAAACACAAAGAATGAATAAAATATGCATATACACAATTATAGTAACTATGTAAATTTACACGACTATTATAGCTAAAATGGAAAATGGACCATAGATGCATAACTTTACATGATCTGATGTAAGTGATTTTTAAGGTTAATTCGCCAAAATTTTTTATTTAAGCCATTTTTCATGGAATGATGCAAGTGCTCTCACAATGGAAAGTGTAAAATCACATACCCAATAGTGTCCTGCCTAGGAGAGACTGGGATGACCCCTGCTCGGCTGGTGAGCCCAACGGTTGGCTTGATGCCTACTACTGAGTTAAAACTGGCAGGACATAGGATTGAGCCATCAGTCTCGGTCCCAAATGCCACTGCTATCAGATTTGCTGCAGCTGATATTGCTGGCCCACTACTTGACCCACAAGGAGTTACTGATAAAACGTAAGGGTTCTGCATGCAATAGCAAAACATTAGGTCTTGGTCACATTAGTATATAATTTTTTTTTTTTTTTTTAATAAAAGTATATACATATAGTTTGTTAGTGTTTCCTGTTAGCTCACTTTGTCAAATTTTTTTCTGCCAAATTCCAGCTAATATTTAAGTTTACTTGAGTTTCAGAATCTTAACTTCAATATTTTTCTACTCTGATTTTCCCCCCTTTTTTTAAGGTTAGTTTTTATAGATGTCTGTTGAAAATTAGATGCTAACATTGAGAATTGAGAACCATTACATTTTTGGTTTGGGATTTCTATTGTCTGTTAGAGTTGTAAATGAAATGATATATATGTTTTATAAATAATTCAGGTTTGGCTTTATATTCATTTATTTCGCAAACAAGCCAATTCCATTTAAGCTTCCTTGCAAAATGAGTTTAATTCAAATATAATAATGTGTTAGGAAACAAGCTTGTAAGTATAATCATTTCGATTGAAGTATATCTAATATTTATAATTATATCAACTTGAGATTGAATTGTGTAAATTTGTAAGATATCTAACTACTCTTTTTAATTTAGGAATAATATTCATGAACAGTAAATAAATACCAACAAAAAAAAAAAAAAATTGTCATATTTATGAAACAGAGAGTTAGAGAGTTAAAGACTAAGAGGGTCTTGCAGAATTTGACGTCTTCATGTGAACATTTCAGAAGAACACAACAGAGAGCAAATTCTAGAGATATATATAGTATAGTATAGCCAATGTTATTGAACTATGATATAATATGAAATAGTCAAATAGATACATATGTTTGTTTTTGTATTCTAAGTTTTTTTTTTAACTGGTGCAGAAGGTTGAGCAGTGTTTAAGTTACTTGAAGCTACAAATGTTGTTAACAAAGTAAGGAACCTCACGTGTATCTCGAATCTCCAGACAACAACAGATATAACGAAAGGCGCGTGAAGACATAACTCGAGCACTGTTAGTTAAGTGCTGAAATTCAGTAGCTCTTCACTTTGTATAAGCAAGTGGAATCATTCTCAAATTCACTACAATTCATTTATGGGAAAAGTTAATGGATGCTCTAATGGAATTGATTTAGGAAAATTTTTTAGAAAATTTTCATGGAAAAAAAGCAACTAACTTTTTTGATAAAATTTTTATATTTTCTATCAAAGTGATATTTAGACTTTTCTAAAATTATCTATTAACAAATATCCTAAGGGCATCCATTAAAGTATCCTTATTTTACTGTGGTCAATATCAATAAAAAAAAACAAAAAGGTGTTTAATTCTAAAGAATATTAAAAATAAAAATAAGGAGAGACAAAAATTAATAGACCGGTCCTTAAAATTTGGAAAGAAAACAAAACATTTTCCAAGTTCCAAGTGTTTTTATTGCATTGTAAGGGTGCATTCAAGGCTTAGTAAATAGTAATTGGGTCCTTATGGCTTTAGTATTTAAGGGTGAGAGAGTGTTTGAGGAGATGAGAGTGAGACTATGTAATTACCAAGGCTCAAATTAAGAGAATTATCCATCTCTCTCTCAATTAACAACCTTCCACATAAGACTCTCTCATTAAGTGAGACATCATTAGTTACTCTTTCCACCTTTCTCTTCTCTTCTATTTTGGCATACCTAAACAATATTTACATAAGGGCAAGGATTCTGCATGCAATAGCAAAACATTGGGGTCTTGGTCACAATTAAGTTTATTGGCTTGAATTAAAGTCGCATTAAGTATATAGTTTTTTTTTTTTTTATAAAAAAAAAGGACTTAGCTTACTTCTAGTACTTTTTTAACTAGAATCTCCATTTGTTTTAATGAGAAACTGCCACATCACCCACTAACTAAATAAAATGTGGAGATTAAAACTTACTATCACTTACTATTGTGTATTTAAAATAAAAAAAGACCTCTAGTTAAAAAAGTATTAGAGGTAAATCAAACATTTTTTAATAAAAGTATTGGCGAAAATGGCCTAACAGCATGTTTAGGCAAAATATTTAGTAATCTATCACTATTTGTAAAATATTTAGCAATTTATCACTGTTTTGTAACTTGAGTTATGAAACTCGAGTTTTATATGTAACTCGAGTTCCCAAAAATTGAGTTCCTTAAAAAATTGCAACATTTTTTAATAAAAAAGTCCGCATGGAACGCGAATTTATAATATAAATCTTGAGTTCTTTCAATTTATATATATAAATATAATTTGGCAAGCACATAAAATTAACTTACTTTGCCCTGGCCACCTCCTGCACTAAAACCACTAGGTGCTGCAAGTGACATAAAATTAGCCCACTCGCTCAAGCTAGCCTTCCCCAGTATGATAGCCCCAGCATTTCTCAACTTGGTTACCACACCAGCATCCCTAGGCACAACTGAGCCAAGCAGTGCAAACGAGCCAGCCGTGGTATTCATCTTATCCTTTGTACCAATAGTATCCTTGACCAATATTGGAATACCATGCAACCCAGATAGTGACCTGGGTGCCTTAGCGTTGCGCTCGTGGTCTGCCTTATCAGCTTCATATAGAGCATCTGGGTTCACCTCTATGACTCCATGAAGGACCGGGTTGAGTTTCCGGATTTCTCCAATGTAAAACTCAACGAGTTGTCTCGAGGTGAGTTGGTTTTGCTTGAAAGCAAGTTGGAGGTCATCAATGGTTGCTTCTCTGATTGAGAAACCATAGCCCGTGATAATGTGAGACCCGGACGGTAATATGGCTAGGAGAATTAAAAGTAGGGATGAGATTGAGAAGTGAGAATTGATAAGACGTGAGTTGCTATTGGTAGCCATTGAGTGTTGGCTAGCTATTTGAGCATGTATATATACTGACAATACCAGGCAATAGATAATCAAAATAAACCTGCGGGACCCATGACAGCTTATATAGTTTGAAACATGAATTAACAATTATAACACAATTGGGATGGTCTATTTGTAGGGTAATTCTTATGTATTCTGAGAGTAATGCTTCCTCCTCTCACATGAGAGATGGGCCCTACACATGCAGCCTACCCCTCATGTGAGAGGAGGGAACATATTGTTCCTGGAGCACCTAGGTTTTTTCCCTATTTGTAACCAAGTTAAGGTTTAGTCTATATTGTTAAATATATTAGTAATGCAATGTATTATACCATATTGTATCTACTAAAGTAGATATGAAATGGGAAGTATAGAATAGTAACACTGAGAACACGAGGGTTACGTGGTTCAGCCTTGTCGACCTATGTTCATGGAGGATTTATTAAGGACTGCATCTTTATTATGTAAGAGTGTAGTACAATAACATGTGTTACAATGGACCAAAACATAAGTATATATAGGTGACTGTAGAGAAGGAAAATTCCCGACTTATTACAAGCTGACACATCATACTACCAAGTCCACAAAGTACAGCCAATTACAAAGCGCCACGTACTACAACTAGTTTCTACCATCACCATTCAAGAACCAATAGAAATTTGCCAAGTATCATGAAATAAAAACATTAAAAAAAAAAGTATGCAAAATGTCAATCACATAATAGCGCATGTAAGCAATAACACATGCCACACATCAGCAAGTGTAAGCAATGACATCCGGCACGTGTAAGCAATGACATCCGAAGCGTGTAAGCAATGACATAAGCGATCGAATCAATTGCTGACATGTATCACCTTGAAAATCAAGACATTTCGGCCAATCAAATGATATCATGTGTCTTGGAGAAAAAGGCTTAAAAATCCTCCAATCAAACTGTGACATGTGTCACAAATCAGACTCTGCCACGTGTCGCTCACCCACCTCCAAACTCCTATAAATAGAAACCTTCCTAAAGCATTTCCACACACCAAAACATCTTGGAACACACACCAACACATCTTGGAAGACATTGTAAACACAAAATTTCCCAATTGTAGAAAATCAAACAAATTGAAAAATGTGTTCCACACATATAATTTTGTATTAATCAAGTAGTGAGTACAGTCTCTATTTTGATTCTTTTACAAAAGTGCTCCTCTGATTCTATCTTCTTTACAGTCTTAACTCGAACGTAAAATTTTCTTCAATTTGGTTGGAAGATGGATCAAATGATCTTCACAACGAATCTTTGGCTTTGAGCTTGTTAGAGATTTGTTGTTCTTCAAGTCCTTCAAGTCCTTCAAATGTTCTTCAAGTTCTTCAAAGATTCTTGAGACAGAATTTCTCCAAAGCTTAGGCTTCTTGAAAACTTGGTGTTGAAAATGAGAGGGGATGTCCCCTATTTATAATGTTTTCACAGGATAAGATCCACTTTGAATTGATATGCTTGAAAATATGTAGTAGACTTTTGATTGGCCCAAATTTTGCTTAGGGATAATTATCTCTATTTATCTATTTCGATTAAAATCATATTTTGATAAAGATAATGATCAACAAAGATAAATAATTTTCTCTATTTAATTTATTTATTTTAATAAAGATAATTATCCATCAATTTTGAATAGAAAATTTATCTTTATTTTATTATATTTATTTTAATAAATATAATTATCCATAAACTTTGAATAGGGGATTTATCTTTATCTTGTGGGCCAAGTGACACATGACAAATTTCAATATGCCAATGTAATATCAATTTGGATGACACATGTCGTCATTTGATTTAACTAATTTAATGACATATTAATCTAGAAATTGTCACTAAACTTTGATGTGGCATTTTATAATTAGCTTAAAATTTTGCCTCCTATAGACATCTTGGGAGAGATCTTAGAAGACACCAAGGCATCCATGCCACAAGCAGCATCAAAGAAGATTTAGAAGTATAGAAGCTCTACTAGAATCAAGCCTTGAAACCTCTAGGAACTTCAAGAACTTCATCTTCGAATACGAAGAACATTCAAAGAAAAATCATCTTCCTAATTCTCAAAATTCACTAGAATCAAGCTCAAAAGCCTCTAGAAACTCCAAGAAACCACAAATTGGTGAGGCTCAATGGATTCAAGCCTCCAAAACTCCAAAGAACTTCCGCCATAAACCTTCGAATACAAAGAACATTCAAAGAGAAATCATCCAAATCATCTTCCTATATCTCAAAGTTTGTTGGAATTAAGCTCAAAAGCCTCCAGAAACTTCAACAAACCACAAATTGGTGAAGCTCAACGGATTCAAGCGTCCAAAGCCCCGAAGAACTTCCACCATAAATCTTCAAAGACAAAGAACATGCAAAGAACACATGAAGAACATGAAAAACAAAAGATTTCTAACAAGCTCATAGCCAAAGATTCATTGTAATTCTGTTTCAAAGACCTTCGATCCATTCTTTAGCCAAATTGAAGTATATTTGGTGTTCGAATCAAAATCACATTACTACAATTCTAATCAACAAATCTTTCAATGTGATCGAATTAGAGGATCACTATTTGTAATTACAAAGAATTGTACCACACATTCATCAATACAAATTCGCATTTGTGAAACTATTTTACTTGTTTGACTTTATTTCAAACTCGAAATTTAGTCGTCCACAGTGACTAAGCCCTAGACTATTAGTACAAGTAAAAGTGGGCTTGGGCCTATTATTTTGGGTTAATATATCTAATATATCTCTAACACCCACCCTTAAACTCAAGGCGAAAGTTTTATGAAGTCTTGAGGTTGGGTAAGCATGAGAAGATCCCTTGGAGATACATTGAAGAATGCCTTTGAAGAAACCTCGATAAAGAATGTGCTGATTGACTGATTTCAAAGATTCAAATGAAGAAAGGGAGTCCAAAATCAGAATCTACGCGAAAAAACTGGGCAAGATAGGCCATTTCAAAAATTTTGACTTCTGGTCAAAGATCAATGCAATAAGTTTAAGTCAACAATCTACACGGTCCGAGTTAGGTCACAGATCAGGTTGTAAAGGCACTGTCATCATACGATGATGTGTCAATGATGTGGACTAAGGCTAACGTGGCTATACTTGCGTGTCTGTTGACATGACAAGATGATGTCATCAGATGATGTTAGTCTTGATGTTAGCGAGTTTTTCGGCGCGTGTATGTTTTGATCTGATGATAAAGAATTATAATCAGAAGTGGACGCTATAAGTTAAAACTCTTTTAAAAAAAAAATTATTTGTCATTATGTTGTGACTATAAATATAATGTATTTTTTTTTTTTAACTGGTTAAAAATATTAGTACATAAATACTACCCCTTGGTTACTTTGGTGTGTATGAGTAGAATTTATTTAAGATAAAATTTGGCTACAAACTTGGTAATAACCTAAGACTACAACTCTCACTAATAAATTTAACATGACTACATATTTTGAAAATCTATTCATTGAATTATATATTCTTTATATTTTTAACAAGCATGTCAAATTTCATATTAATCGGATGTTATTTACTATTTGATCTATAAACTAATTTTTCTGCATAATTTAATACTACATGTAAGGTTGAATTTAATCAACCATCTTGTTGGCTTTATTTCGTACCAAATTTGCTTGTGATTTAGCAATTAGTAACCTTGTATTTAGGTGAGAATCATGTACGGGTAGTGAGTGAGAGAGTGTGAAGAAATGCTCAAGATTGTGCAAGGATGCAGAGACTCACGACTAGGACTCGCGGGAGACTCGCGACTAGCAAGCCGCCAACTGCAGCACACGAGTGAAGCATGTAGAGAAGTTGAACAGTCACACCAGCTAAAGCACTACAGGAAAAAAAGTCCAGCCTGGCCGTTTTGTTATCTCGCGACTCAGTCAAGTCGCGAGGCCAAGCCACCAGCCAGTTCTGTTTTGAAAAACCTGACTCTTCGCATTCCAATCTCACCCTAGTATAAATACCCCTTATACCCACGAAATGTAGAGAGCTTCCAGAGAGAATTTTGAGAGAGAAACCCTAGAGAAAAACAAGATTGATTCATCCACAATCTTCACATAGAGACTCTTCAAATTCCTCTACTCTCACCCTCTTCATTGTTAAATCCTTGAGAGGTTCTTACCCAAATACTTTTCTCATCATACCCATATCTGTGAGAATGCTATTTGGTGCTTTAGGAAGCAGTTAAGAAAGGACCAATGACTATTGGTTGATGCTATGGGCTATAGCAGAATCCGGTAAGCTAAAGAAGACAAAAGTTCGGCACAACCTCGTTAGAGCAAGAAGCTTGGAGGGCTTAGGTACACTGGGTAGATTAGGCTTGGAGGGTCTTCTGCTGTTCATGTATCCTAACTTCATTCTTTAGTGGATTATTGACCGCTTGGAGGGCGGCGGAGAGGTTTTACGCCGAGGGCTTCGGTTTCTTCATCGATAACACATCGTTGTGTTGTCCTTGTGTTTGCATCTCTCTTCCCTTAATCTTTGCCATTTAATTTCTGCTGTGGATGTGATTTTATTTGGTTTAGATTGTTTATCAATTCTTTTATAAGCTTATGTTCATTTTCCGCACATACATTATTTGATATTAAGCGTGAATTGGTATTTTGTAATTTGGGGGTCTAAACGTTCATAGTGTTTTATAAGCTATTTGAACATTCATTACAGTAACTTGAAATTTAAACATTTGATTGATGATATAACTATTGATCTTTATCAAACATATATACAAACAAAACTAAAGGCACTCAAACAACATAGAACAAGCAAACTATAATATAAAACACTTTTGACTCAAATAACCATTTTCTTTTTAAGATTATTTAGACCAACATTTAATTTGAAATGACTTTTTTTTTTTTTTTTTTTTTTTTAATTTTAGAGAGATTAATAAATTTTTTGAATTTAGACTTCCAAAATATATACTAATAATATTAAAAAAAAAAAAAAAAAAAAAACAGGGGCCATGGCCCCCATTGGTTTAAAGGTCGTCCTTTCATTCCTCCCTATCATCTCGGTGAAATATCTCCTCTTCTTTGTATGGACTTTTTAGAAATGCCACTATTTGAAAATATGGTTGATGATGATTAAATCGAACTTATTTTTTAAAATAACTAGAAATACTACATAAATACCCCTTCCCTCTACTCAAACTGAGGCCACATGGGGAGATACCATCCCACTGGCTTAAAACTAATCAACTTCATTTTAATTTAATTTAACATTAATTTATTACAAAAAGCAATTGAATCATATTTAGTGATTAAATTAATTAAAATATTCCAAGCTAAATATGCTCTTATAGTTATTGTTAGAAAATAAAATATCTAATTTTTTTATATGTCAACTTACAATTCAATTAAAAAATGGTCATTCAAACCGAGGCCACAACATTCCCTATGCACTTAAGGCATGGGGAGATACAATCCCATTGGCTTAAAACTAATCAACTTTATTTTAATTTAATTAAACATTAAGTTATTACAAAAATCAATTGAATCATATCTAGTGATTAAATTAATTAAAATAATACAAGCTAAATATGCCCTTATAATCATTGTCAGGAAATAAAATATCTAACTTTTTATATAACAATTTATGATTCAATTAAACAATTTTTCTCTCCACTCAAACCGAGGCCACAACACTCCGCATGCACTTAAGGCATGGAGAGATACCATCCCATTGCTTTAAAACTAATCAAATTTATTTTAATTTAATTAAAGATTAATTTATTACAAAAAGCAATTGAATCATATTCAGTAATTAAATTAATTAAAATAATCCAAGCTAAATATGCCCTTATAATTATTGTCAGAAAATAAAATATCTAATTTTTTTTTTATCAATTTACAATTCAATTAAACAATTTTTTCCTTCGCTCAAACCGAGGCTACAACACTCCCTATGTACTTAAGGCATGGGGAGATACCATCCCACTAGCTTAAAACTACTCAACTTTATTTGAATTTAATTAAACACTAATTTATTACAAAAAGCAATTGAATCATATTAAGTAATTAAATTAATTAAATTAATCCAAGCTAAATATGCCCTTATAGTTACTGTTAGGAAATAAAATATCAATTTTTTTATATATCAATTTACAATTCAATTAAATAATTTTTCCCTTTGCTCAAACCGAGGTCACAACACTCCCCATGCACTTAAGGCATGGGGAGATACCATCCCACTGGCTTAAGACTAATCAACTTTATATTAATTTAATTAAACATTAATTTTTTTATAAAAAGCAATTGAATCATATTTAGTGATTAAATTAATTAATATAATCCAAGCTAAATATGCCCTTATAGTTATTGTCAGAAAATAAAATATCTAATTTTTTATATGTCAACTTACGATTCAATTAAACAATTTTTTTTTCTTTCATCTTAATATTTTAACTGTTATTAATAATAAAAATACTATTTACTTTTAATTATAAGATATTACATAATGAGAATTTTTAAATTTGAAAAATTATCAATAAAATATAGAAAAATTTATTTAAGTATATATAAATATATAAATTTTAATAACTAAAAAAAATAAAAAGTATATCAAATAATTAAACAATTATGCTTGTTGTATGCCAAGTGTTTGCTAAATTACCTTCATAAGTTATGAGGTTAGATTACTTGATTTTTGGCTATGATAATTGTTATATAAGGTTATGAGTTGCATTCCTAGTTGTTAATATGTGCTAGCTAACACTATTTTATAGTGTGTATTCTTTTTTTCTAAAACACTTAAACAACTATAATTGGAGGTATATTTATTTTCTTCCACAACTCTAAATTTATTCTTAAATTTGATATTAGACTCATCCTTCATGTGATGTTATTATTAGAATATCTACTTTACTACAGTGTTGACTGATTTTGTTATTAAAAGATGTACTTTACTATGGTGTTGACTAATTGGTTGTTGGTAGATGGCAATGTACTAATAATAGTTTTTTTAATGGCACGCATTGACTTAGAAGACATGAGTAAAACTTTTTGGACAAAATGTAGTTACAAAATTGATTGTAACTTAAGGGTACAACCTTACTTAATAAAATAAATATTTTTGCATATATTGAAAATCTAATCGTTGAATTGCATATTCTTTACTCCCTTAATACACATATCAAATTTTGTGTCAATCAGCTGTTATTTACTATATAATTTATAAGTTTATATTTTATGTATAGTTTTAAACTATAAAAAATTGCAATTTAAACAATTTATTGATGACATAGCTATTGATCTTTAATTTTCTAGAAATTTTGTAAGCATGGAAGATATAAGAAGAAGATGTAATCCAATGGTGGGTTTGTCAAAATTCACGTCCAATAAAAAGATATTAAGACTATATTATTAAGTTACAACTAATTTTGTAGCTAAATTTTTTCAAATTTTTTTAATGTTTTGAAAGTGTATTTAGTGTATTCAATAGGTAATGGATTAGTCTTATTGTACTATTTAGTAATATTGTTGTTAAATGAACTTATAACATTGTCTTTATTATATTTAGGATTGTGATAATGCAGGTGACCATTCTCCTATTACACAAATTCAATCATCAGGGGAATCTCATTAGGAAATATGCCGCTTGTATTTTTTTTTTTTTTTTTGGTTTGAGGACTATTTAATTTATCTTGTTGCACTAAATCTATTAAATGGTTTGCAACTTTGATACGGCATTCTAGACATTTCAAATGTCTTATATTGGGCATAACAATTATTATAGCTAGAAATTTTAGGCGAAAACCACATTTTCGTCCCTACACTTTCACGCGATTCCCACTTTGGTCTCTATCTTTTATTTTCACCGCTTTTACTCCCTATTTAGAAAAACACCATCTATTTTAGTCCTTTCCGTCAGTACCCTAACGGCAAAGTCCTACGTGGCAGATGAAACTATTAAAATAATAAAAAAAAATTTATTTTGGCATTAAAAAATGCCACGTTAGCATCTAAATTAAAAAAATTAATTTATTAATTTTAACTAAATTAAAAAATTAAAAACAGAAATAAAAACTAAAAATCACATGAATTGATATCTAAGTGTGTTTTGAACAAGAACAACAAGAACACAAACCCATATATAAGAACACAAAATTAAAATTCAAAAATCACAAACCTAGAAAATAAGAACAGAAAATTAAACTATAGATCCACATCAAATTAAACATGAACAAGAAATTAAATATGAAAACAAAATTTAAAACCCAGAAAATTTGAACCTGAGAGCCGAAACCCAGAATTAGAATTTATGCCAACATTCTTGACAAACCTAGATAAAATTGATAAATTAAACATGAACACATTAAATATTTGAACAAGAACACAAACCCAGCAAATTTAAACCCAAAAAATTAAATTCAAACCCAAATTCAAACCTAGATTCAAAAATTTAAATTTAAACCCATATTTCAAACCCCCACACCACCAAAACATCTAACACAAAAATCAAATCCAGATTTTCAGCCCCCAAACACTAAATTCAAACCCAGATTTTCGGCCCCCAAACTCAAAACTCAAAACCCAAATTTTCTTATACTTTTTGAGAAACCAAACACAAACCTTAGATCCAAACCTTAGAGTTGGGACCAAACCACCTCCACCTTAGATTCAAAACTATCAAACCCAAACGAAATCAACCTCACCTGACAACAAAACCATCTCCTCTCTTAGCTGCCACCTTTCTTCTTGCTCGTGTTTGCCTAGGATGTGGGTTTGAGAGGTCGAGGCCTTATTTCTCTACATCTTCTCTCTCTACTCTCTCACATTTCATTGTCTCTCATTCATCACACTCCCCTCTGTTGAGCTTTGTTCCTTCTATCTATTTCATCTCTCTATTTTTCTTGTCTCCCTCTCAGATAAGCGTGGAGGTTCTTTCATGGTAGAGATTGGGGGTCTTGGGTTTTAGGTCTTTGGTCATGGAAATCGTTTTGTAGATCGGTGGGTTTAGGTCATGGTGGTTGTGGTGGTGAATGATGGTGGTGGTTGATTGGCGGTGGTGGGTGATTGATGGTGGTGTAGGTGTGATGTAGCCATGGGTATGGTGGATTCCAGAGTGTTTTGTGGTGTGGGTTGTTGCTAGGTTGTGGGGGTGGTCTGGTGATGGTGCCGTGTTGGTGGGTCTGCCTCTCTCTCCTCTCTCCAGCTCTCTCAACTCTCATCGTGTCTCATCCTCTCTTTTGCTTTGATTTCTGAATCTCAGCTCTATTGGGGTTTGATATTTTGTTACTTTTGCTAGGGGGTTCATGTGTTGTTCTATATGCTTAGATCCCTGTTAATGGTTCGGGAAAGATTGTTTTGAGCTTGGAATATTGATTTTGTTCTTATTTAATTCCTTGTTCATGTTTATTCTGATGTGGATCTTATGTTTAATTTTGTGATCTTATTTTTTGAGTTATTCGTGATTTTTGGATTTTAATTTTGTGTTTTTAGATCTAGTTTGTGTTTTTGTTGTTCTTATTCAAGACACACTTAGATCTCAATTCATGTGATTTTTGGTTTTCATTTCTGTTTTTAATTTTTTTATTTAGTTAAAATTAATAAATTAATTTTTTAATTTAATTGCTGATGTGGCATTTTTTAATGCCAAAATAAAATTTTTTATTATTATTTTAATAATTTCGTCTGCCACGTAGGACTTTACCATTGGGGCATTGACGGAAAGGACTAAAATGGATGACGTTTTTCTAAATAGGGAGTAAAAGCGGTGAAAATAAAAGATAGGGACTAGGGAGAAAATGTAGGGACGAAAATGTGGTTTTCGCCGAAATTTTATTATTATATAATATTAATTTAATAATTTGAATATGTTTGATTATTGTGGGGTCTATATTGCGTGCGTAAACTAGATCTAGTTATTTATTTAATATTGATTTCTATTTAGCTATAAACAAGTTGAGAAAACAAAATGCAAGGATAATATTTTTGCCAAAAAAAAAAAAAAAAGAAACAAGGACCTATATCTGCGCTTTTAAACCGCCGCTAGAGCCTATACGAAAAAAATTATTTTACATGTCTAATTTTACTTAATTGAAAATTATTTTCAGTTTGACCGAAAATTTAGGTTGGGCATGGGCTTCTCTCCAAAAAAAAAAAAAAAAAAGGTTAGATGTGGGCCAAACACCTAAAATTTGGAGGGAAAATATTTCCTTAAGTAATTTTACAAGGAAACAAATGGACCCATAAATATAAAATCTTAATTATTAGAAATTTTATATCTTAATGAGTATGAAGAATGTATTATATATATATATATATATATATATAATATAGTCGTAAATATTATAGAAGTGACATTTAAATTAAAAAAATGTCCACTTCAAAATTTTGTTTTAGGGCTCAAACTCTATCGAGCTGACCTTGTTAATTTGATGGAAAGCATTTAAATGCTAATGTTCTTATGTCAATAATATTTTTAGTCACCGTCCTTTTCATTTTAATTTTGAGCATGTTTTAATATTACTAGTGTGTAATTGGATCTAGACTTTTCGGTTTTTGTACCCAATAATTCACTTGCCACAAAAATTAAAAAATTAGATGAGACACATGGTACAAAATTAAACTCCAATTAAAATTCAATTTAGAATATAATTGAATTTAGACTCATTAATTTTTGTACCTAATAATTCACTTGACACACAAATTTAAAAATTAGATGAGACACGTGGCGTAAAATTAGACTCCAATTTAGAATTAAATTAGATTTTCTCTCAACTTTGACTATTAATATATACTAGCTTGTAACCTTATGCATATGTATAGATACACTTAAAGATATACAATAAAATGCATAATATAATTTATATATATATATAATTTAAATACTATTGATAGTCATTTTTATATATTTTTTTAACTCTTTAAAAACTTTTGTAAGGATATTATTAAGTATAAAATGTAAATTGTCCATTTTATTTATTTATTTATTATTGTAAAGCACCTCTTTTTTTTTTTTTTTTTTTTACGATTCATTTTTTCTAGACTCTTTGGTTTTTTTACTTAATAACTCACTTGGATGAATATTTATGATGTGATCCCAAATTTGATTCTTAAATTAAGAAATACAATTCTTTAAGAATAAATAATTTAAGACACATGACGCAAAATTGAAACTCTAATTTGGAATTTTAATTTGAGTTTCTCTCAGTTTCACCTATTATTATATACTAGTGTTTAACCCGCGCAATGCACGGGATCGTTTTACATATTAATGAACTTTATTTAATAACATAGTATATTTAAACATATAGTGTCCAATACCTAAAACTATATACATTGGAGTACTTCCTCATGGAATATGACTTGTACCGGCCATTTCAATTAAGCATCAGCCCAAGGAGTCCCTTGAGTCCATCTTGCATTGCCTCGGAACTTCTCTCACCCGAAAGTAAAAGAAAGTATATATTGTCATTCAAATAATTATTCATCGGTGACAAATAAATTGTGATAATAAGAACAATAATTGATGGTGACATTGCTTTTTTCAAGTTTTAAAATATCTCTTTTTCTTGGCACATTATTTAATTGTATACCATAGTTGCTAATGCAAGAGACTTGTTAGGTAAGCTGGATTGTTATACTTTTTTTAAGTTTTGGAATTTCCTGTTAGTTCATACGTAGAGGGGAAGTGGGCTTCTGTTGTATGTCTCCATTTTTACTATGCTTTGTTTAATAAGTATTATATTAGACACTTTCTAAATTGAGTGTGTCTAATATAAATTGTAGGTTCATGGTAAAACAATAAACCAAACATAAGGATGATCAACACATACACACCCTAAGAGCATTCACAAAAAATTAACGAAAAGATATTAAGATGATACCACTAAAAAGCTGTAATGCATCTCAAGTCCACAATTCCAAAAAAGCTACAATGAATACAAAATCCACCTGTCACAACTAAACCAATTCATAATCCTTCACTAAAATTCATGGCAATATGTACAAAGAAAATGACATACAACAACTTAACAAAATATTTAGTTTACTCTTCTTCTTCTTTTTAAAAAAAAAAAAAACAACGTAATGAAATACATTAAAATTCATAGGGTAATCTAGTACGTCCATTTGTTTATCTTGCTTGTAAGAGTATGTTATTTATAAAATACATTGAGATCATTAGACTTCAAATTTTTTTCTTCATTGATGCAATCTGCTTATATTGGTGATACCATGTAAAGAGTAGTTATGAATCCTAAGGTACTTAGGTGTAAATGGACTGGAAATAGATTTCAACTTTATTGTTACCTGATGTCTTTCAACTTTATGTGAGATTTCCGTTTCCAAAATCTTCGAAACGGTGTAATTTTCTCTTCCATATTTCAAATTATATTCATCAAGATGCAGTTGGAAGAAATATTCATTGCCAATTATCCTTTGAATCTCTCTTGGTAGGACATTGTCATCCAATTTCAAATTCTGTATAAACAAAGAGTCATACAATTAGCAATTAACACAAATTAGAGAATGATGCACTATTCAAAGGATTATATCATAAATTATCCAATATGTTTGTCACTGACTGGGTATGGGTGCAGCAAACAAATGCATGTAAAAAAATTTTGGGTATAAGAGAATATTAAATGCAAAATAAGAGAATTCATTCCTAAAAAATAATTCATTTAGAAAGAAATTAAAATATCAATATATATTTTCTTCTCTTTAATGGAGACTTACAATTAGTATGACTTTTATAATGAATTGAAAAGCAATCAATCAGGATGATGATCCAATACGTTTATGCTTAGAATGGATTTTCAACTCAAGCAAAGATGTTTCCAATCAGGTAGCTAATTGTTACATTGCAACCATGAAGAGCAGCCAAGACCACTGAGAAAAACAGCGAAATTCAATCCAAGCAGGCGTAACTATTTGCTATTACTCTATGGAGCACATAGATACATGGAATAAGGAAAACTATGAAGGAAACCTGATCCATGCTACAGATGTGCTGCAAAGTCAAAAGCATATGAATTTTTTTTTGTGAAGAGAAGCTCCACATTCTTGGTAGGACCAACCATAGTACCACATAATTGTGGCGAGAGGACCAAACTCTCACCTGCAAGACATTCGTCTAGTCTTTTTCTTTAAAATCAATTTGGAAATTTGAATAAGAAAAACAGTGACCATTTGCAGGCAAGTTAGAGTCTATGCTCAATAGAAATGATTCAATGCTAATACTATCATAGCCTAAATATAATAATATCTTAAAATCTATTGAGGTCAGCGTATTCCTATTATTGATTCTTTACAATGACCAAATTACTGCTTCATTGTTTTTTAGATTCCAAAGCTAACCCAGGTACCAAGCATGATTTCTTATACAATCTTAATATTTTGAGATCAATCTAATACATGCACATCCATTTGGTGGACTAAAATATTTTGCTAAAATCAAATTATTAATTATATTGTAGCTAGGAATAAAAGAAAATGTAGCAATCTGAAAATTGGCTTGAAGGCTGGTACTTGGCAATGTTAACAATCATGTTTGATTTGCATAGAGGTTGCACAGGACTGATGCTTAGATACAAAAATAGCCTTTTTTCATCAACCCAAATATCCCGCATTTAGATTAATCATATATGAACTTAGGAAGGTGGGTAATATCAATTAGTCAAAAGGAAGAAATCTAATATTAAGTAAATCAATTTCAAGTAATATCAATTACTCAATAAATTTTTTCGTATGAGATTCAGGAAGCATGAAGTAATTGTACTAAAAAAAAAAGAATAGCCATTAAGGCATATTGCAGGAGCAGAATTTAAATTGATAAGCATTATGTTGTAATGCAACTCATATCCTAACAGCCCACTCAACCAAACTTTAAATCAAATAAAAATTAAATCAAGCCCCAAAGAAAGTAATGGAGAAACAAAGACATAAAAAAATTTATAGATTCAAAAAAAGCAAACAGACACTGGAAGCAGCCTTCTTTTTAGTACAAAAGGCCATTTAGACTCAGAAGGGGATAAAAGAAAATATTTGATTATAGAATTTTGGAACAGAGGGTTGAGGAAAATAAATGTAAAGAAGTTGGACAGGGGCTACACTGCATATTTAAATTTTTAAAAAGAAAATAAAAATGAGACCAAATAACTTAGGAACCAAAAAATAGGATCAAGTTAGTTACACACATACTAAAGTTTATAAAAATGAAAGAACTGTCAAAAGTATACTACGATTAGAATCCCTAAATATAATAATAATTAAAAAAAAAAAAAAAAAACAGTTGAAGAAGCAGATTAAAGAACCAAACAGATATGAAGAATGCAATTGCAGGAAAATATTCCCTTCACATAAACCATGCATGTCACTTAAAGAATTTGTCTCATAAATATGGTCATTAACAAACTCTTCATGGAAAACAAAAAATAACCTTGAGCAAATATTCAAAAATCCACAATTTCACTCCCCCTTACAATAATAGAACAGGTAAGAGGGAAAACAAAAAACCCAAAAATTATAATGAAATTATTAAGTTTAAAAGATAACCAACCATTAAAATTTAGGTAGGATTCGAAATTGTAGAAACTATATTACAAAAAGTTACTATTGTGAAACCTACAGTTGGTACACTCCTCGATGGATCTCAATAAAAAAAAAAAACACATTTGAGCAGTTCATTGAGTTGCAAAGCTAAATTTTCAATAAAACTCAAGAACTAACACCAAAGCGTGGGTGCACACACATTTGATAAATTTTTTGAATTATAAAAATCACCAGCTAACTTTATGCTTTAAAAATCAACAAACACAAACACAAATAAGTGAAATTGATTAGAAAGCATAGTGAACAAAAATTTGAGGAGATTTCCAACCTTCTATAAGGCTATTGCAAATAGGGTTTAAAAAATTAAAGTAGTTTCTACTTTCTATTAAAAATAAATGATGAAAATATATATCAATAGAGACATGTATCAATAGAAAAATAATAATAAAATTAAATATCAAAAAGGAAAACAACAAAGGCGATTGTATTCTCCAAACATTCAGATTTTAAACCATCCATGTGAGAAATATCACTATTAAAATCAAGGGTTGTTTCCATTTGAAAGGTAATTAACAGTTCAATATTTTCTTTTTCTTTTGAGAACGATTCAACAAAATATAGATCTGCACAAAGCATAAATTAATTCAAATTTTAGGGGTGAACCAAAAAAAGCACAAACATAACAAAAAACTGCCAAATAAAAACAAAATTTAATCAATACAACAATCGAACAAACAGAACAAAAGAAATTGTAAAAAGAAATTGGAAATTAAGGAAAAAGTTAGCAGATTGGCATCAGTGGAGGAAGAAAGGCATTTTAATGTTCAATACCTTCTTATTCTCTATGTTCTAGGGTTTCTTTTTTTCAAATCAGAGCAACTACAAACGAAAAGCTTTAAATATATACTGCAAAAACCTTAACAACAATGGTAGAAAAGAGGCATGGGAAACGAAAATATAAAGAGGGGAAAATATTTCAACAAAAAATTAAAAACAACATAAATGAAATGACAGAACTTTATTTTTTTGGCAACACATAAATGTATGTTCTTCAGCACCAAATTGATTTCAATTTGAGAGAAATCATCAAAAAATCTACACTAATTTTCAAAACCCTAGAAACGGTATTGAATAGAAAACAAAAAAAGGGGGAAAAATGCCTACCTTCTGAATTATCTTCTGAATCGCTTGTTTTTGCAGAGAATGAACTAAGCTTTTCGGTTTTCCCTGTTGCAGAAGACGAACAGAGCCTTTTTTTTTTCGCTTCCTTTTGAAATTTCTTTTTTCGTATGCTTGTTGATCTGGAACACGGTATTCTGATCTGTGTGGCTATGGAGTTGCAGCGAAGAGGTGGAAGTCAGAGTCTGGAACACGGTATTCTGATCTGCGTGGCTATGGAGTTGTAGCGAAGTGGTGGATGTCAGAGTGAAATATGGCGTTCCACGTTTGCGTTTTAGGGTTTGCGTTTTTGTTTTTTGTTTTTGTGGATAAGCGGCTGGTGCAAGGCTTGGGAAAAATTTGCTATTTAAACTGATTTTAGAAAATTTTTTGGTGAATAGAATGCGCGTCAAAGTAATTAGTTAGTAGGACTGATTTTGGAACTCGAGTTTGCTAAACTCGAGTTCCAGCCCAAAAATACATGGAACTCGAGTTTGCTAAGCTCCAGTTCCATGTTTTTTTTTTTTTTTTAAGTTCCACGTCAGATTTTTGGGCTGGAACTCGAGTTTGCCAAACTCGAGTTCCAAAATCAGTCCAACTAACTAATTAGTTTGACGCGCATACTATTTACCAAAAAATTTTCTAAAATCAGTCCAAAGAGCAAATTTTGCCGCAAGGCTTGCGTTTTCTCTTTCTTTCTTTTTTTCTTTTGGATAAGTGGGTGGGTGTCTGAAAGTGAGCCTCTCCAACGCACCGAGCGAGATTTGAAAGAATTTACTCTCCATGTGTCAATTTTTAAAGAAACCTTTTTTTGCTAACGTGTCAGTACTTACTTAAAGCTTCTGTTATTATATATACCCGATGTATTATCTGCCATAAGAAGATATATTAACGCTTCATTACTTGTTATATTGATAGATAGGAATCACCAGATCACACAAGTTTAATCGAAATACATGATTAAGAGGTATTAATACAAGTTCTTCAATTTAAAATAGAGGTTGTTCTAAACATCAAGGTTGAAATGAAGGTGGCTTTCTAATCTTAGTAGCTTGCTCAAAGCCATGTGCAATCTCAATCAACGTTGGCTCTGAGCCCTTTAGTCCTCCAAAGGTTATGCTAAAAGGCACAGCTTTATTTTCATGTCCTACAGGGACACTAATACCAAGGAACCCCCCAATTGCAAGAACATGAGCAGCATCGGAATCAGGTGTTACCAATGCATCTAAGCTAATCTTACTGATCAGTTTCTCAAATCCATCTCTGGACAGTTTTTCCAGGTTAAGTAATGCTGCCTTCTCTTTATTGCCAATTCCATTCGTGGCTTGGAATGCTAGAAAGATGTCTTGGCCAAATTCCTTAATCTTTTCCTGCATGTCCATTCAAGTCAAATTTTCAGCATCAAAAGAACGAGCTTTGCCCATGTCGCCTGAATATACAACCATGGATCGAAGAAATTAAGGGAACCTTTGGTAATATGTCACCAGGAGAAAGTAAGTAATTGAAACATTTATTTATTATATTGTTGAAGTAACACCAATAATTTATATTTATTATCACGCAAGTTTGTAAGTTTTGTATAATAAAATTTGTTGTAATTTTAGAATTTTTCTACTTACCACATCTGAGAACTTGATGTTGAAGGCTATTATATCTGCCAAGGACAGCACTGGAGAAACCACCGGATCTTTTAGATATGCATTTAAGAATAGTTTGAACTCAGCCATCAAAGCCGTTGCTTCCCTACTTTATGTGACATTCAAGATAACATCATGTTGGCTATTTCCAAGTGGTCTATCAAAATTGCACCTTCTTGCCTTTATAACATGAAAATTATGCATATTAAAGCAACATCACTATGTAGAGCCAATTTCTTACTTGAATAATTTTGCTGTTTATTTAGATTAGTACTTGGAAATATTTTACCTTAAAGTCTGGAAATGATAGTCAAAAGCTTTAGCCTGGAGAGATCCAGTGCCAGAAGTGAAGAAGGGATTCCTAATTACTCCCAACCTCTTCTTTGAGCCTATAAGCATTTAGAAACTGTTTATAGCTACCACGTGGAATGTACTTTGATGCATCCTCTGTTGCTTTATCATTGTAGTCAAAACCTGTAATGGCATCAAGAACATAAACATCATCTGATACCGTCCTGTGATTGGCCTGTTCAATTAGTCACAATATATGACACTCCACTTAGACCATTTGTACATACATAACCATGGTGAATGAAAATTGCAACACAAGTCTTAGAAAAAAAAGAAGAAGTAAACCTTTTAGAGATAGATATGATTATGTTATTTGGAAATCACATAGAATAATGTCAAAATGGATTTTGCCATATTATGTTGTGCAAAAGCTATTGTGTAATGTTTGGGCCAAATTTTTAATGGCTCAAAACAATTGGGCCCTGCAAGAAAAACAATACCATATCCCTTGGATACAAATGCAATTTTTCAAAATTAGATGAGATGGACTTTACAGAGCGGCTGGCCCAGCTTGGAGACATGGAAAGAACAGATGGCCTATGTGGCCCAATTTAACCTTCATCACTCAACATGTTAATACGAGTAGCAAACTCGACTTGTAACAGGCGACGAATCCAGGTCAAAAAGACAAGGCAATCAAAGTTTGACAAGTGGGGAAGGGATGAGAAGGACCAAACACGTTACCAATTCAAATTGATTTTACTTTATTAATCCAAGTTACTTGATTGATATTTGTAATAGAAAATTTTAGATGGAGCACTGTGCCCAATTGGATGCTTAGAATTGTAATGGTAAATGTAACCCTCAATATTTTCTGTTTATCTTTTACCTTGGTTACATGTTTCACAGTTGGTTAGAGAGCACTCACCTCATGTGGACACTACATGTTATGAAATATTAGTTGCATACCATCATTACACAAAATATTATTTCGTGAATGTGAATATGTTGCAATGCTTCATAACACGGATATTCTGGCATTTTACCCTTAATTTTTTTTAAAATTGGCAATATGCCCCTGTTTGCAAACTATATAGGGACGTGCCCCTGTTTCGATACTCGATTACCTTAAAATCGAGTTTTAATTAAATACCCGATTCGTAGAAAATCGAGTTATGCCCGATCAAACTTAAAAAAAAAAAAAATTGCATGGAACTCGAGTTTCAGGAAATCAAGTTCCATGCAAAAAAAATTTATAAGTGTGATTGCCCCATATTCAAGGAGCCCTATAGTGGCATTTTTAAGCCCTATAGTGACGTTTTAAAGCCCTATAGCGGCGTTTTCCTGCAAATTTTTTTTTTATAAGTGTGATTGCCCCATACCAGTTCAGGGAGCCCTATAGTGGCGTTTTGGAACTCGATTTCCATAAACTTGAGTTCCATGCTTTCTTTTTTTCTTTTTTTCTTTCTTTTTTTTTTTTTTTTTTTAAGTTTGATCGAGCATAACTCGATTTTCTACGAATCAAGTATTTCATTGAAACTCGATTTTATGGTAATTGAGTATCAAAATAAGGGCATATCCCTATATAGTTTCGAAATAGGGGCAAATTGCTAAATTTTTTAAAAATTAAGGGCAAAAGGCTAGAATTCCCTTCATAACACAAAGAACACATTAGAGCATTCGCATAGTTTGTGCAAATATATTTTACTATTTTAGTATAAAAATATTTTTATTTTCTATTTTACATAAGCACTTTAATTTTCAAAAACACTCACATTAAATTATCTATTCTATTATCTATTTTATTAAAATATCAATTTTTTGTTATTTTTTAATTGTTTCTCTATCTTCAGTATTATTCACATATCAGAACTACTATTCCCTCTCTTCTTTCATTTTCGAGAAACACAAAAAATGAATAAAATATGCATATATACTGATAAGTCAAAATATGCCACGAGACGCTCCTAGTCAACCCGTCAGCCTGGAGCTTATAACTCCTTCTAAAGGGCATTAAGATGGCTGACGACCCTTCATGGCTGAAGGGTATGAGGAAGGTTGACGAGACTTCACGACTGATGGGCGTAAAGAAGGTTGACGAGACTTCACGACTGACGGGCATAAAGAAGGCTGACGACCCTTCATGGCTGGAGGGTATGAAGAAGGCTGACGGTCCTTCATGGCTGAAGGACATGAAGAGTGCCGACGGGCCCGAGGCTGACGGTTCAACAAAACCGTGGCTTGGCCCCCACGCATAGAACTATAAAAGGATGACTTGTATTCCACGTTCAATATTAGAGTCCTATAAGGAAAGGATTCCGCAATCTACGCTCATAAGGATTCCTATAAGGAAAAGACTTCTACTCCAAGAAAGAGAGGTCCACCCTCTACTACTATAAAAGCCCCAATACCCTCATAAATCAAGGTACGCATAATTAACCCCTCTCTAGCACTCTAGAGTTGAAACAAGTCCTAACTTGACCTTCGGAGGGTATTTGGCCGGCACCACACTGGTGCTCTCTGTTAGGTCTTCTCCTTTTTTGTTGTGCAGGTGTAGTTTCGAGTGTACAAGCATTGTGTAACTTACTGGTGAGATTTTTCGGCATCATCAGTTGGCGCCGTCTGTGGGAAATCGATTTAAGCCATACTATCGTTTCCCGGACTAAAGAGTTGCATGGTACTCACTCGCTCAATGGCAACTACTAACGACGTTCAAGAAGAGGAGCAACCCACGACTGCCCTCAAGAGACAAGTACGGACTCTTGGTGCCGCCGTGGAGCGCCTCACCAAACAAAACCACGACTTGGAGGAGCAGCTGCGCCAGAAGAATGCAGCACTGAACGACCAACAAGAGGATCAAGAGGGGAACAGCACTCCAAAGAAAAATCAGGAGAAACTTGAAGGCAGCCACGCCCCAAGAAAACCAGAGAGGCAGAACTTGAGCATGCCATCCCTCACGGATGCAACTCCACCGCATATTATTGCAGAGATGCAGGCAATGAGGGAACAGATGGAGGTTATGATGAACGCACTTAAGGGACGAGTGTCCAGCGACCTTGACGATCTAGTCAACCGCACCGACTCGCCCTTCACCGTGGCCGTGAACTCTTTCCCCTTACCCCACAAATTTCGCATGCCGCATATCGACAGCTATGACGGAGTGAAGGATCCTCTGGACCATCTAGAAACCTTCAAAACCCTAATGCATCTTCAGGGGGTAGCAGACAAGATCATGTGCAGGGCCTTCCCCACAACACTCAAAGGCCCCGCAAGGGTATGGTTCAGCCGACTGACGCCCAACTCCATCAACACCTTCAAGGAACTAAGCGCTCAGTTCACCACACACTTCATTGGGGGCCACAGGTATAAGAAGTCCACGGCATGCTTGATGAGTATCAAGCAGCGAGAGGACGAGACGCTGAGATCCTACATAACACGCTTCAATAAGGAAGCGCTATCAATTAACGAGGCCGACGACAAAATACTTGTAGCAGCCTTCACAAATGGGTTGCGAAATGGTAAGTTTTTGTTCTCCCTATACAAAAATGACCCGAAGACCATGTCGGAAGTACTCTACAGGGCCACTAAGTATATGAATGCTGAGGACGCGCTGCAGGCCCGAGAAGAGAAACCAAGAAAAAGGAAGAGGCAAGAAGATGCTCGACAAGATCAAGGGCGGAAGAGGCCAAGAACAGGAGATCAAAGGGACGAGAGGTGTTCTAAACCTCCGGGAGGAAGGTTTACAAGCTTCACCCCGCTAACCACTCCGATAGATCAAATCCTAATGCAGATCAAGGACGAAGGGGCTCTGGCCTTCCCTGGAAAGCTGAAGGGAGATCCTAGCAGGCGTTCTAGAGACAAATACTGCCGCTTCCACCGAGATCATGGCCATAACACAGCCGATTGTTACGACTTGAAGCAGCAAATTGAGGCCCTCATAAGACAAGGGAAATTGTAGAAGTTTGTAAGCAAGGAAAGAACGGATCCACCACCTCAGGAACAGCCCCCCTGACGGGATAATGACCGCCCTAAACCGCCCATTGGCGACATCAGGATGATTGTAGGAGGGACGGCTGCCGGGTCATCCAAAAAAGCTCGGAAGACGTACCTCAAGATGGTCCAAAATGTCCAGCTGACGGGCTCAGTACCAAAAATAGCACGGAGAGAAAGCCCCGTCATTGGGTTCTCCGAAGAAGATGCGCGACGTCTTCACCACCTGCACGACGATGCGCTTGTTATCAGTTTGCAAGTGGGGGACTACAACTTGCACCGGGTGTTGGTTGATAATGGGAGCTCGGCGGACATCCTATATTACCCGGCATTCCAGCAGATGGGAATCGGCAGAGAACAATTGATTCCGACAAATGCCCCACTCGTCACAAAGGACGTAACGTTCCTCATGGTCGACTGTTCGTCGGCCTACAATGCTATCTTGGGGCGACCCACCCTCAATTCATGGAAGGCGGCAACCTCGACTTATCACTTAATGATCAAGTTCCCTACCGAGTACGGGACAGGTGAACTACGAGGAAATCAGGTAGCCGCACGCGAATGCTACGTGGCTATGATGGAAATGGATGATCAACTCCAAGCCATGAGCATAGAAGAACATCGAAGTACGACGGAACCCGTCGAAAAGCTTGAAGAAATATCCCTTGACGACTCCAGACCTGACCAAACAACAAAGATTAGGACCCTTGCAAGTCCCATGATCCGACAAACACTTGCAGCCTTTCTTAGAGAAAATCAGGACGTGTTCGCCTGGAGTCACGAGGACATGCCAGGAATAGACCCTTCAGTCATGGTGCACAAGCTGAATGTATCACCCTCCTTTCCACCCATCCGGCAAAAAAAGCGGGTGTTTGCCCCCGAACGGGATCGAGCCATAGCTGAAGAAATCTGCAAGCTACAGGAAGCAAACTTTATTAGAGAAGTTTACTACCCCGACTGGCTAGCCAACGTAGTGATGGTCAAGAAAGCTAGCGGGAAGTGGAGGATGTGCGTAGACTTCACCGATCTAAACAAAGCATGCCCCAAAGATAGCTACCCCCTCCCGAGGATCGACACTCTAGTAGATTCTATAGCTCAGCACCAGCTTTTAAGCTTCATGGATGCTTTCTCCGGTTACAACCAAATCAAGATGCACGAAGCCGATCAAGAGAAAACTTCGTTCGTGACCAGCCAAGGCCCCTTATGTTACAAAGTAATGCCGTTTGGTCTAAAAAATGCGGGCGCAACATACCAGAGGCTTATGAACAAAATGTTCGCACCGCAAATCAGGAGAAATGTCCAAGTCTACGTAGATGATATGCTGGTGAAAAGCCGAAGGGAGGAAGATCACTTGGAAGACCTCAGGGAAACATTCGACACTCTTCACTCTTACAACATGAAGCTGAATCCAGGAAAGTGCGCCTTCGGGGTGACGGCAGGAAAATTCCTAGGATTCATGGTTTCCCAAAGGGGCATCGAAGCCAATCCGAACAAGATCCGAGCTATAATAGAAATGGCACCACCAAAAAATGTGAAGGAATTACAGAGCCTTAACGGCAAGATAGCAGCGCTAAATAGGTTCGTGTCAAGGGCAACGAACAAGTGCTTACCCTTCTTTCGAACATTGAAGAGATCTTTCGAGTGGACTGCCGAGTGCCAGCGAGCGTTCGAAGAATTGAAAACTTATCTCTCTTCCCCCCCGTTGCTGAGTCCCTCACAACCGGGTGAAGAACTTTTTCTCTATCTTGCCGTCTCCCCAGCCGCCGTCAGCGCCGCCTTGATCAGAGAAGAAGAGAGAGTGCAGAAACCTGTGTACTACACCAGTCGAGCGCTACGCGGAGCCGAAGAAAGATATCCGCCCATGGAAAAACTCGCATTTGCGCTGGTTACAGCAACACGCAAACTAAAGCCGTACTTTCAAGCCCACACGATGATCGTCCTAACCGACAAGCCTTTGCGACGGGCAATGAGCAACCCTGAAGCCGCTGGGCGATTGGCACTATGGGCTATAGAATTAAGCGAGTTTGACATCCAGTACTGCCCACGAACCGCCATTAAAGGACAGGTCGTTACAGATTTCATAGCTGAGTTTACAAATGGCGAAGACAAGGGGGCAGAAGAATCTCCCCAATGGAGCATACATGTAGACGGGTCCTCCAACAGGCAGGCTGGGGGAGCCGGCATCGTACTACACTCACCCGAAGGAGACATGGTCGAGTGTATGATCCGCCTTGAGTTCCCTACCACCAACAACGAGGCGGAGTATGAAGCTCTGATAGCAGGGCTTGACCTCGCCAAAGCTGCAGGAGCCGAAAAAGTGATCATTCACTGCGATTCTCAAGTCGTGGTCAACCAGATAAATGGAGATTATGAGTGCAAAGGCGAACGGATGAAAAAATATCTGGACCAAGCGAGGTGGAGGGTCAACGAGCTGAAAGCCGAAATTACACAGATACCCCGAGGAGAAAACGAGCAAGCTGATCGCCTAGCAAAAGCCGCTTCAGCCGAACATATGGCCACCCTTGGTAACGTACTCTCTTTCATTCAGCTCTCCCCACTTATAAATTCTGTCGATGTACAGGAGCTTGGTTCCGAAAGCAATTGGACTACGCCATTAGTTTCCTACTTGAAGAACGGCGTATTACCGGACGGAAAGGAGGCTGCAAGAAAGCTGAAGGTTCATGCAGCGAGGTTCGTCCTAATAAAAGACATCTTGTACAAAAGAGGCTTCTCCTGCCCCTACCTACGATGCTTAGGTCCTGAAGAAGCAGATTACGTCATGAGGGAAGTGCACGAAGGAATCTGTGGAAACCACTCAGGGTCGAGGTCGTTAATCCACAAGCTAGTACGAACGGGGTACTTTTGGCCAACTATGCAGAAGGATGCCGAGGCCTATGTAAAGAAATGCGACAAGTGCCAAAGGTTCGACAATGTCATCAGACAACCACCTGAAGAACTTACCCCGATGACGGCGTCATGGCCGTTCGCTCAATGGGGACTGGACATCATGGGATCGTTTCCTACGGCAATACGACAACTGAAGTTTCTAGTCGTGGGCATCGACTACTTTACGAAGTGGGTCGAAGCTGAAGCCTTAGCCACCATTACAGAGAAGAACGTACGCAGCTTCGTTTGGCGATGTATCGTATGTAGATTTGGCATCCCTAGAGTCTTAGTCTCGGATAACGGGAAGCAATTCGACAACGAGGCCTTTCGGGACTTCTGCTCACAATTAGGGATACGGAACCACTACTCCTCCCCCGCCCACCCTCAAGCCAACGGACAGGTCGAAGTCACGAACCGATCCTTGCTGAAGATTATCAAGACTCGGCTCGAGGGGGCAAAGGGTATATGGGCTGAAGAGTTACCGAGCATACTTTGGGCCTACAGGACGACGGCAAGGACGCCAACACGGGAGACACCATTCCGGCTAATATACGGGAGCGAAGCTGTCATCCCAGCCGAAGTCGGCCTCACAAGCTACAGGGTGCACAACCATGACGAAGGAAAAAATGACGGAGCCATACGTCTACAGCTCGATCTAGTGGACGAAGTCAGGACTGCGGCAGAGCAAAGGCTCGCACGATACCAGGACCGCATGGCCAAGCACTACAACTCCCAGGTCAAACACAGAGACTTCCAGGTGGGAGACCTCGTTCTAAGGAAAGTCATGGGCGCAGCAAGAGACCCAACCCAAGGAAAACTCGGCCCCAATTGGGAAGGACCTTACCGAGTCGCGGCATGGCAGAGGAAGGGTACCTACCATCTAGAGACATTGGACGGACGGAAGCTACCGCATCCTTGGAATGCTGAACACCTGCGAAAGTACTACCAGTAGAGGCGATGACATGAACAACACCTATCTTTTTATTTACTGTTTACTTTTAAGTATTCGCTACAATAAGCCCAACGGGCATGTCTTTTACTTTAGTTTTGCTACAATAAGCCCAAAAGGGCAGGTTTTTCCTTTTTGAGCTACTTTTTATACAGATGCATGATTTATTCAGAACTACTGGAGTTTCTACTTACAAATGAAAATTAGTAAAAGACCGACGAAAAGTGGATAAGTCCACAATTCAGCTACTAAGCTGACGGCCTAAATAAAAGGCTGACGAAAAGTGGCTAAGTCCACAATTCAGCTATTAAGCTGACGGCCTAAATAAAAGACTGGCAAAAAGTGGCTAAGTCCACAATTCAGCTACTAAGCTGACAGCCTAAATAAAAGGCTAACGGTCTCATAAACTCAGCTCTTAAGCTGACGGTCTCATAAAAGACCAACGAAAAATGACCGAGTCCACAAAGTGGACGAGCCAAATGGCTGACGGTTTAAAAATGATCAAGTCCACAAAGGGGACGAGCCCAATAGCTGACGGTCTAAAAATGACCAAGCCCACAAAGATGGACAAAATAATAAAATTGACGGTCTAAATAGAAGACTGACGAAGTGGCTAGATCCACAAACTCAGCTATTAAGCTGACGGAATAAAAAGACACTGTCTAAGTCCACAAGTGGACGAATCTATAAGGCTGACGGTCTAAAAGGACTGAAGCTGTCAGTCTACAAGTAGACGAATCTATAAGGCTAACGGCCTAAGAAGACTGACAAGTTGCCCATCCACAAAGTGGACGAGCCAAAATAGGTGACGGTCTATTAAAAGACGGCCAAAGATGACGGCTTCACTAAGCCAACGGCCCTAGCACTACGGTCGAAGTTAACAGTATTAATAAGCTAACGGATATACAGATCTAAGGGCGCATAAAAGTAAGTAGGCTGACGACCCCAACCTAAGACTGGAAAGTAGCCTTAACATCCACAAAAGCAAGAAAGAAAAGCGCAAGATACAGAGCAAAAGCGACGGGTGCCAATAACATGAATAATAGTGTAACACTTACAAGCAAAAAAGCCCAAAAAACATAGGGGCATTTAATAAAACTGTTTACAAAAAGAGACGTCAAATACAAGGGGGCGTCAATCTACTTTTTTCTGAGCAGGGGTATCTTCCCCGTCAAGCAGCTCCACAGAAGGGTTGGGGGTAGTCGTTGGAAGGTTCGCAGCTGGTTGGGCCAGGACGACGCCACAATCTTCAGCCGGAGGAGCGTCCGCAGAATCGTCACTTTCGACATAGACGGTGTTGCTAGCAGGCGTCATGGGCGGAGCTTCATCCAACGTGATCCCAGATAGGTCCAAGTCTGGGAAAGCCGACGCGACCTGCTTAAGGCAATCGTCAAAACCAGTACTGTAATATCCCCCGCAGGAATCGATGAAGGAATCTGACGCCTTAAATTTCTTGACCGCGTCAGCCCCAGCCGTCTCCACCTGGTCACGTAGGGCCGTCAGCTCTTGTTCCAATTTCTCCCTCTGACGGTTCGCCTCCTCCAGCTTCTGCTTTACTTCTTTTTGCTCGACGTTCAGAAGACGGACGGCCTCCTTATACTGGACCTGTTGGTTCTGCATGTTAGTATTATGCCTACTAACACGAGCAAGGACTCCTTCCTTGGCCACACACCGGTCCTGAAGCGCTTTTACACGTACCAGAGCCTGAGAAGGACACAACCGTCAGCTTTAAAAAGGAGAAAAAAGAGAGGAAGACAAGCAAAGGAAAAGTAAGAGAGGGGGAAGAGACGGCTTACCCGTGTAAGGTCGAATAAGGCCGACGCCCCCAAATCCTCCGTCCCCAGCAGGGCACAAGGATCAATGTCCGTCGGCTTTATGAACGACTCTACTTCCTCGACGGCATAGTCCTTGTGTGTTAGGAGGCAGCGAGGTCCCTTTAGGACGGGACCAGAAGAAGTCATCACCCCCTTCCCAGCCCCGTGGGCTGACTTAGGAGGTGACTTCTCCGGGGCTTCGTCCCCAGGGGTGACGGCCACTTTCTTGGGGGGATGGACGTCCTTCCCTTCATTTTTCCTCTTGGAGGAACCCTTCGCGACGGCCTTGGGAGCTGACGAACTCCCCAACTCCCCCTTTGCTTATTTCTCTTCCTTCTGACGAGCGGCTGCAGCTCTTATGCGTTGCCTTGCTGACTCCATTTCTACAAAAAATGACACATTAGAAAAGTGACGGTGGTAGAAAGTAACTGCACAACAGGAGTAATTACTTACGACGGCGGGAAATTTCTTCTAACTTAAGAGCTTCTTGCGACGGTTCAGGACCCCCACAAAATGCGAAAAGAGCGTTAAGAGATATTAGGTGACGGCACTTTCGTTCTTCTCGAGGGATCTCAAGAACCCGACGGATGAAATCTCTTTGCTCGTCAGTAATAAGAGGACGAACATAGGCTGAAGAGATAAATGAAGATGACGATGTAAAGATTAATAAATAAAGAGAATGCAAAGATAAAGAAAAGACCGACGGAACTAAAAGCCGTAACCTGAGTCACTGACGAAGGCCCAGGTGTTATCAAAATAGCCATGAGGAATTGATTCCCATTCCTCCTGACGACACACCCAGTCCGTCCCCTCAACAAAAAAGAACCTACTTTTCCAATCTCTATTGGAGTCTGGCATCTCAGATACTAACTTCAACTCCTTCTCCTTGACGGCAAAATGGTACATCCCCTTAGAAGAAGAGAGATGGTGGGGTCTGTAGCAATAGAAAAACTCGTCTAAAGTAAGCTGACGGTTTCCTCCACTCAGACGACCCCACAGGATCTCAGCGCTAATGAAGATCCTCCATGAGTTTGGGGCGATCTGGCTGACGGACAACCCTAAAAAGTCAGCTAACTGACGGTGTAATGCCGTCAGGGGTAACCTAAGCCCAGCAGCAAACATGGCGTCATACATACCAACGTCTGCGGTTCTCCCCGTATAGCACTTTTCATTCTCTCCGGGGAGACGAATTGGGATGTGGTCTGGAATTTGAAAACGGGTGCGCAACTCCTTGAAAACCTTTTCGCTCATTGACGGTAAAAATTTGTTAATAGCCCAGTCCTCGGGAAGGATGAAGGGACGGTTACATCCAGAACTCCCCGAAGTTCCCTCACAGGACTCCTCGTCACCTTCATCCCCGTCACTACTATCCTCAACATTAATCTCTCCCCTTTCTACTCCTCCCTGACCTTCATTACCTTGACTCCCCACCTCCTCGACGGGAGATTGGGCAGACGACTCTCTCTCTGACGGGTGGGAAGAGCCCTCGGACTCATCCCCTGAACCAAATACTTCGTCGTAGCCCGCTCCGTCGCGGACTGACGAATGATCACTCGGCGCGTCACTTGACATCTGACTACCTACAAGTGACGGATTGGTTCTAAGCACCTAGAATGATGACCTCACTATAAAAAACAAAAATAATAATAATTTTTTAGAACGTGCGAAGGAAGAAAAAAGGACTTACAAGTTTTAGAAACGAGTGACGGCTTCTTTTCTAGAAGCGACGGAAGCAGCTCAAGTGTTGACGGAGTCAATGTTGACGGAGTATATGTTGACGGAATGTAGGTTGACGGATCTTCTCTCCAGGAATTGCTAAAAGTATAAAGGCAGAAATGGAGGGGAGGTGGGTTATATATAAGGGAGAAATGGCGCGGAAGACGAAGCGACGCCCTCGTCTAGATACGGAGCCAACCAGGGTGCGCCACGTGTCTAAGCATTTAATGGTGGGCGGCTCGAGGAATCGCCCAGTAATTACTCTCTCTCTCCTGACCCAGAGGGAAATTAAGAAAGTACGCAACTCCATAACCCGTCAGTTTAAACTGACGGAGATATGGAGTAGGGGGTAACTGATAAGTCAAAATATGCCACGAGACGCTCCTAGTCAACCCGTCAGCCTGGAGCTTATAACTCCTTCTGAAGGGCATTAAGATGGCTGACGACCCTTCATGGCTGAAGGGTATGAGGAAGGTTGACGAGACTTCACGACTGACGGGCGTAAAGAAGGTTGACGAGACTTCACGACTGATGGGCATAAAGAAGGCTGACGACCCTTCATGGCTGGAGGGTATGAAGAAGGCTGATGGTCTTTCATGGCTGAAGGACATGAAGAGTGCCGACGGGCCCGAGGCTGACGGTTCAACAAAACCGTGGCTTGGCCCCCACGCATAGAACTATAAAAGGATGACTTGTATTCCACGTTCAATATTAGAGTCCTATAAGGAAAGGATTCCGCAATCTACGCTCATAAGGATTCTTATAAGGAAAAGACTTCTACTCCAAGAAAGAGAGGTCCACCCTCTACTACTATAAAAGCCCCAATACCCTTATAAATCAAGATACGCATAATTAACCCCTCTCTAGCACTCTAGAGTTGAAACAAGTCCTAACTTGACCTTCGGAGGGTATTTGGCCGGCACCACACCGGTGCTCTCTGTTAGGTCTTCTCCTTTTTTGTTGTGCAGGTGTAGTTTCGAGCGTACAAGCATTGTGTAACTCACTGGTGAGATTTTTCGGCATCATCATATACAATTACGGTAACCATGTAAATTTACACGGTTATTATAACTAAAATGGAAAATGAACCATAGATGCATAGCTTTATATAGCTTTATATAAACTGATGTAAGTAATTTTTAAAGTTAATTGGCCAAAAACTTGTATTTAAGCCATTTTTCATGGAATGATGCAAGTGCTCTATAATCTCAAAATGGAAAGTGTAAAATGACATACCCAATAGTGTCCTGCCTAGGAAAGATTCAGTTAGAACTAGCAGGGCGTAGGATTGAGCCATCAATCTCGGTCCCAAGTGCCACTGCTACCAGATTTGCTGCAGCTGATATTGCTAGCCCACTACTTGACCCACAAGGAGTTGCTGATAAAACGTAAGGGTTCTTCATGCAATAGCAAAACATTAGGTCTTAGTCACAATTAAGTTTATAGGCTTGAATCAAAGTTGCATTAAGTATATAGTTTCTTTTTTTCTTTTTTTTAATAAAAGTATATATATATATATATGTGGGGCCAGAGAATTTGGTATCCCCGGCCCATTTTGTATCAGGCCCAAGGCCCATGCCGAGGAGGAAGAAATGCCCAATGACGAAGTGCGAAAGTCCAAATTCGTCCATGGACCTTGCCGAGGACGACCTTGTCCTCGGCAAACCGAGACCATGGAAATAGGAGGTAACGGGCAAGCTTCTCCCCCTATAAAAATAGGAAAAACAAAACAAGTTTTGGGAAAATTTTAGGAAGTGGGAAAAATAAAGACAAACAAATCAAACTTAATAACTAAGTTGAGGATACACATGAAGAAAAATATTCTCTCTTTCAATAAATGCAAACTTGACACTATGTGACCCATAAACAGGTGGTCTTTTGAACTCAAATCAAGTAGAGAAAATATTTGAACATTATTATCCATCATATCTCTTTAGAAAAATATTTTCTGCAGTTCACACATAAAAATAGCATATACTAAACTGTACAAAACTTAAAAATTAATCAATCAATTTTTAAATCAAGTTGAGTATCCTATTTAGCAAAGTGTACGCATGGTATGTGTGAAAATAATGAGAGATATGACTGCAAAACTACAAGATGGATATAAAAAAAAAATGCTATGGTTGTGAATCCTAAACATAAATGACGCATGAAAAAAAATTTGATCAAAAACTTAGAAACTGAAAATTTTTCAGTTTCAATCGGTCGAGCATCGATCAAATACCAATTGAGTCAGGCAGAGAGCAATGATTAAAAATCAAGGGATTTTCGATCGGTTGAAAAACACATTTGATCGATCGTAATTCTAGAAATTTGAATTTTTGAAAAACTGCAGAAGATTATGCAGAAAACAACTTAACCCAAGTAATTCCATGAATGAAATGCATGAGAATGAGTTTAAATGTTTTTAAAAAACATGAGTTTTCAACCCAGAACTTCAAAACCAAGATTTTCACTCTTTTTACCCCCAAATTTTCAACCCTTGAACATATTTTGTATCAAAATCATAGAATATATAATCTTGGATGGCCAAAACAAATTTACACACAAAATTATGTACTAAGTTTAGCAAAGAATAACTTATGTAGTGTGTGAAACTAGTAACAGCATGAGATACATGTGAGGTGACATGTAGATAGTAATCAATCACAATTTCTGCATTATTTATCATAGAAGTTTGAAAGAGACTATTACCTACAGAGTTACATCTTATAACTCTCACATCTCCTAGAAAACAAGCTTGCAATCATGTTTTTTTTTTTTTTTTTTTTTTTTTTTTTTTTTTTTTTTTGCCTCATAATGTACATCCCATTTTTATTTCATTGTGAAATTGTTATAGTAGCCAAATAATGTACACACCAATTTTATTTCTTTGTATCATCTTTATTATAGCCCAATAATGTACACACCAATTTTATTATTAATATGAGGCTACACCTTATGTTCTTTTTGTGCATGTGCTACACTTTCTCGAGCACAAAATCTTATGATATGCACTAAGGTGTTCATGATTGGCTAGTAAACAGTGGTGAGATGGTTATTTATGCCTTTCTCTTTAGGTTCTAGTCCTAACAATCAAAAGCATGTGATTTCAAAATCAAGATCGTGTGATCAAAAACTATAAACAACTCCCACACAACATGCACCACATAGCTAAAACTTAGCAAAGTGTAGAAAAATAAGTTCATCCAAGCTAAACAAGGTACACAAGCATGTTATGTAAAGATAATAGTCCAACCTTAATTACAAATCCAAGATATGTAATACAAAACACATCGTTCCATATCCCTCTTTCCAATCTTTTCGGTTTAAAAAAAATTTATGACAAAAAACAAAAAGCACACATTATGCTAAATGAACAATGCAAAGCTATGCATGATAGTGCTCAACTAAGCTATAAAGGGTACACAAACAAGAAATATTAATTTCTTAATTAACCCTTGAGTACATGTGCAAGCTAGTACATATTCACACAAAATCAGAAATAGCTTAGCACATATCTAACACATACTATTCAAGTTTCTCCACAATGTCAAGCGTGTTCTAAATCAAGAGAGTGATATTATAATTCATGTCATCCTCAAAAAAAAAAAAAAAAAAAAAAAGACACAAAATAAAATATTTTTGTCTTTTTGAAAAATTTTCAATGTTTTTGGATTTTTGAAAAATCAAAACGACCTAAGAAAATAAAAGAACCAAAAACTAAAAGAAAACATGTCCACAAATAATTGAAAAAATTAAATCAGGGACAAGTCAGCAACACTCACCTTAGAGAATCTTTTCACACCCATATAGCACAAGTTTTCGGCTTTGTAGGTGAAAATCCATGAGAAGCAAAGTGTATTTGGGGGATTACACCAATCTTCTGAGAAAGACCGAAATCCTGCAAAGTCCTTTCTCAAGCCTCAAAAAGATTAACTGAAACAATAGTGTCATTTTTATTCAAAACATCACAATGAAAAATAGAAAAACACTTAAAATTATCCATGATAACAGTGATCAAGGATCAACTCTAGGTATAATAACCTAAATCAAGAACTAACCCACTCTGATACCACTTGTACGTTTTTAGATCCTTGTAAAAAATATATTGTTTAACCTAATTAATTAACCAAGTGAATACTTAGGTTTATTATTCAGATCTTAGGTTTATTATTCAGATCTAGGTTAAAACAAAACAATCATATCATGCAAAGCAGTGAAAAAATAAATAACAAAACGATATGATGACCTAGGAAAACCAAACCAGTAAAAAAACCTAGGGAGGATTTAACCTAACTATACTCAAGGTAAAAAGCAAATCCACTACAGAGAATTGAAGTTTGCAATCAGACTTAGACCACTAACATCCTATTGGTACCACACGTAGAACTTACTGACATAGCCACATGCAAGCTCCAAATCCACAAACTTCTTCTCTATTAGGCCTTTGCAACACAAGCACCCACACTTGTGATAAAGAACACAAACTCTCCTGTTTGTGACTCCAAGACCACCCTTGAAAGTTTAGATCATCAACACCTTTGATGACTAGAGAAGGCAGCAACTTCTACAACACCGGGTCTTGAGATTCTTCAAGGAATAACATCGATAGAAGACATTAGAGAGCTTTTGGGTACAAAACCCTAGATCTACAAAAGAGGCACACTCTTCTCTGTCTAAAAAGCCTTATAAAAACACGCTTAGGGTTTCCTTTATATACTAGAAGAAGTAGATCTGAAACTCAAATCCTTTTTGGGCTTGAATAGCTGTTTGGGCTTAATTAAAATTTTGCAGATATGAATCTTGATTGATCGAGCATGTCTCTCGATCGATCGAACCAAGAAAATTTCGAATTCTCTTTTCTGCAGCTTGCTTGTTCTTGGATCTTGACTTGTATCACCTTGAACATTGTCTAATAATACCTATAGACTCTAGGATCTATATCTAGACTGATAAGCCAAGAATGTATTGACCCTTTTTAATGAAATTAATTGATTAATTAGCCAAGTTTATTAATTAATCAAATTAACATGCAAACACATGGTAGTGCAAACAAATCACCAATTAAACTAAGTATGCAGCGGAAAATAAATTGACACGGTGATTTGTTTACGAATGGAGAAAACCTACACAGCAAAAACCACACCGGGTGATTTTAAGGTCACCACTCCCAAGAATCCACTATTATCACAAAAAGCGGTTACAAGTAAAGGAATCTCAATACCTTATACCAACCTACAGTTGAACCCTTGCCCCAATACCCAATTGGACTTGTTCTGTAGTGACAATCTCTCCTTGTAATGCACGGCTCCCAGTACGTGACTAACCAATTGCGTGGATCCTAATACGAGACTTCAATCAACAACTAAAGAAGGTTATTGGCTGCAAAGTTATTCATTCATCACACGATGAAGATCAAGAAGATGCTTGGTCACAAAACCCTACGATGTACAAACACAACAGCTTCTTTACAAGAAAGATGAACTAGGGCAAATTCTGTCTCCTGTCACAATTTGCTTGAACAAAACTTTGCTCAATACTTGTGCAACTTGTGTCTTCTTTTACGGCCTTTAAAATAATCCTTTTATATGTTTAGAGTTGTGAGAAAAGAAAGCTCAAACATATAATCACGGATTGAATAAAAAATAGACTAGAAATTCTGAGTTTCATAAACCTCGACAGATTCCGTGTCTATCGAGCTGTTGTCGAGCCACGAGCTAGAACAACTCTTCAAGGCTCGATAGATGCTAGCTATCGAGTTTTAATGAATAGAACTTTTCACACTTGAATCTTGGACAGACTTGCATGACTTTAACACTTGAACTTGAAACAAGATTTCTTGAAGTATCAAACATATCATAGATCTACCCAAATACAAGTAAAGTGCGTTTTGTCAAAGGATTAGCCAATTACATAAAATAGTGACATATGTTCCTAACATGTGAAACACATATGTCCTAACAATCTCCCCTTTTGGTAATCCGTGACAAAATCACAACAAATAAATGAACATATGAGAGAAATCATAAATCACTTAACTCATACTCACTTGTTGAATACAATAAAATATATTCCAACATAAACTCTTGAAATACTTTGCAAGAAGAGAGTTTATAGCAAGTAGACTTTGACAACCTGTATTTCTAAAACACTTTAAACAAAACTCATCAAGGCATCTTAGTGTGAAACATAAATAATAGATTGCATACAATATATAAGAATCATGTGCATAAAGAGAGAAAAGAAACAACACATGTAAGGGTAGGTGAAGAAAACATACATCAATATATAAAAAATATAAGTACAATGTATGTCAAAATGGTCACAAGACCTATGTACAAGAACAATGTATCTAAAAAGGAGAGAAAAGAAAAAGATACATCAAATCCTCACTACATCCCTCAATATTCACACTCCCCCTAACAAAAAATCTCATACACTAACCCTCCCCTTAATTATGACTTCTCTCATAACCAAAACTACTCCCCCTTGTCGTCACAAGCGACAAAGGGTAAGAGTATTAAGTAGACATCTTGTCAGTGCTGAAAGAGATGACATCTCCATCCTCATCATCATCATTGTCGTCAGAGTCATCATCATCCTCGGATGCCTCGGTAGGAGGAGAGGGAGACTCCACAAAGCCACCAAGGCAAGCCTGCTGTCTAGCAATACAGCTAACACGGGTGTTCACCTGACACAACTCATCAGTAAAAGTGTCAAGGCAAGCATCCATGCGCTGAAGCTGCGCCATGATCGCATCCAGAGTCACACCTCCCGAAGAAGTAGAGGAAGCAGAGGTGGATGGAGCTAAAGAAATGGGAGGAGCTGCCGCACCGAACCACCTCGAACGTAGCTGCGCCTCGCTTTGTTTAATAGTAGCGGCGTCTATGGCACTCATAATGGCAAAGTGGTCAGAAGCAGGAAAGGAAACAGAAAAATGGCGAAAAATCCGCGTGATAGCTGAAGGGAAGATAAGCTTATCACGGGTCACCGTATCCCTATAGACATCTATGATAGAAAGAATAAAATGAGAGGGAAAATCTATACTAAGATGCTCTAAAAGTGAAAGCAAAAATTGAGCACGAGGCTTGGTAATAGAGTTATAATGGGATAAGGGATTCAAAGCAAAAGTCATCACCATGGTCATGAATCTAGGACCTTTAGCAAAGGTCGAACATGGAGTAAACTGACGCTCACCCCAATCAGAGGGACGCTCACAAAAAGCGGACATAAGCACGTTTTTGGACACAGTCCTCAAACGCTCACAACCAGGGTAGTCAGGATGCTCTACCCTTGGAACATGGAGCACATCGGATACAATATCTGGTGTGACAACAATGCGCGTACCTCGAACAAGAGTAACAAAAAGAGGTACTGAATAATCGAATCCATGCATGTTGGAGTAAAACTCCTGGATCAGCACGGATGGACAAGTGACCAAGACGTCACACAGTGACTCCCAACCCCTACTATAGATGACAGTGGGTAGGTCAGTGTCGGAGAAGTCTGACAAAATGACTTGGCGTTCCGAATGAATACCTCGTTGAGAAAAGTTCTCCAAGAAGTCCTTTCGGGACTGCTCATCATGGAACTGAACAGAAGAGGGTGTAGGATCAGAAGAAGTGGATGCCCCGGAACGAAGGGGGTTCCGGGATGAAGTAGACTTACGTTTGGGTACAGAGAAGCAGACTAACGCAAACAGAAGAGAGAGAGAGAGAGAGAGAAAGAGACAATCAGAAAAGTCCCAAAACAATTCCAATATATAAGAATATATAGAATGTAAAGGACGTGTGCACAAAAATGCATGAACATGTGACGTGCAAAGGTAATTGCATCATGGGCTCAGCCCAATCCAATCCTACTAGCACACAATCAGTTTAACATATATAACACACATCTAAATGCATGAAAATATAGTTATAATACACATGGGATGCAATGCATGATGTTTTTAAGATCAAATCTTCAAAACCCATCCCAAAATATTTACAAAAACCTCATCAATTTGAAAAATCCCAAAAATTTTCCAAAAACCCTAATTTTTAGGTCAAAAGAGATGAAAATTCATGAAAAAGAAAGATTAGGATCCTTACCAAGTGAAGAAAAGCTTGATCTAAGCCGAAAATCTCTTGGGAATGAGGTTTAGAAAGAGAAAAGTGTGTTTAGGAGGTGAAATGGTTGAGAGCAATCGAGAGAGATAGAGGAAAGTGAAGTCCGAATCACGCTGACCCTATATATAGAAGCTCAATAATTCTCGACAGATTGAGAGGTGTCGAGAGGTGTCGAGCTCTAAAGGGTTCGATAGATGAAGCTATCGAGCAAGTGTCCAAGGCAAAAAGAAGCTCGATGGATTGAGGATCTCTCGAGGAGCTATCGAGGGGACAAAAACTTTCTCGATCGATCCACCTAGCTATCGAGAGGTGTCGAGATTGCGATAAAAAGCAACTAAAGAGCTCGATAGATAAGCTAGGTATCGAGAGGTGTCGAGGAGATGTTGAGATTGCTTAAAAACAGTTTTTCAAGGAAGTGAAAAACATAGACATGAATGCAATCAAGCATGCAACTCAACCAAGGATCCAAACAATATTTTAAGTTTTCAAAAACATCTCTCAGTCAAGAAAAATGTGAGCAAAAAGATCCCAAAACACACGCACACACTAAACAAGTCTAACAAATTTTATATTTCAAAAACAAGTCAAGACAGTTTAATGAGTATACATTAACACATATAAACCTTGTGATGGCCAAATCACATTGTACATGCATATGATTCAAAAGTAGCAAAGAATATTGCGTGTTGTTTGTGAAAAACATCGCAAGATTGCATAAGTGTATACATGTTATGACAATTTGAGATATGAGAAAATCACTTTAACTCACACATAATCATAATTGTTTGATGGGGACTATCACCTTCGAGGTACATCCTATAACTCCCACATCTCTTATAATACACGCTTGCAATCATATAAAGCATTTTGATCTTTTTGCTTTTTATTTTTCTTTGCATATTTTTCTTTTAATAAGCATATCATGCATGAGCATATAAGAGAAAAAAAAAGAAATACCCAATGATGTTAAGAATTTGACATTGCACTTTTGCTATGCCGAAGCATACGGATGTCATTTCATGATTGGCGGGCAACAGTGGTGAGATGGTTATTTATGCCTTTCTTTTAGGATTTTCTAATCCTTCCCGTCAAAAAGAGTGATACGAGTGTAAAGTACAAGAGATTACTTAATCTTACTCATCACAAATAAGAGCCACAAAGCTCACTTGCTTAGTTGTGCATAGATATGCTCATCTAAGTTACAAGAGATACAAAGTTTAGAAAACTTTGTTTCAATGGTCATCCAAGGTACACAAGTAACAATGTACACAAACACACACTGTTTTTTGTATTTTTCTAATTTTTCAATTTTTTTTTATATGAAAAACAAAATAAATAAAACTGAAAACAAAAAAAACATGTTAAACAAAGAAAAGCAATGCATAAAACTAGACTGACTCAAAACAATAAAGCAAAACACATAAGTAATGCAAACAAAAAAAGAAAGGGAGAGAGATAAGAAGTGACAGAATCACTTGGAACCCTTTTCCTTCCACACCTTGGAAGAACCTTTCCATCTAGCAAATCCTTGATCCGGCGGTGAGGGGGAAGAGTTAAAACGGTTCAAGTTCGAAAGGAACATAAGGGCTTTGAGAAGATCTCCAAGAGGAGCAAGAGAGGATGGAAACTGATTCTGGTTTCCCAATGCAATCATGTCGTTGCTCTGTTGAATGGCTAACCACTTATAACAATTAGGTCGAGTATAACCGGCTGCTCCATAGTGATGACAGAGATGCTACTTCTTCTGTTTAGGCTTTTAGGAGTTAGCCTTCTTAGCCCTAGGGTTTTTAACTTCTTTCTTATCCTGCTTAGGGAATGCTCCTAAGATAGATTTACCATTGTCTATATTCGCACTAGCTAATTCATTTTTAACATTAGTATTCTCAATTTCAACATTATTAGCAGGAGGAACAAAAATAGTAGTACTAGTAAAAACAATACTAGGAGAAGAGAAATCATACCCTAAACCGGTTCGATCGGAAGCAGAAAAGACTGAGCTTCTTATCAAACTTAGCGCTTGAAGTCCTTTCCAACTGAGCTCTGACTTGGAACAGTTCTACCTCAAGCTTCTTGACCTTCTCAGCCAAGAAGTTATTTTCAAACCTCAGTGCTCCAATAGTCTAATTGGCTTCATCAAACTTTGTGGAAAGCTCTTCACGCTTAAGCTCCACATCTTGTTCATCCATCTTCTCAAACTTGGACTCCACCAATTCCTCTTCTCCATCCACATCTTTAACAATCCTCTCAGTAGGATTGACAGTGGCAGTGAAGGCATTTAGGATTCCGTCATCCTTATTGTCGGAATCATCCTCAGGCTCGTTGTCGCTCAAAGTAACAACAAGTTCCTTACTCTTCCCAATGGTCTTGAGATATGTGGGGCACTCTTGTTTCATGTGACCGAAGCCTTGACACCCAAAGCACTTTGGTCCTGAGGGAACAGTGTACTGACCGCCATCTCTAGCATCATTCTTCCCTTTATCTTGGCTCTTGAACTAAAAAGAACTGGATTGCCTACAGTCCTTGTCGAAACCATTCCCATTTGCATTCTTCATGAACTTCTTGAATTGCCTAGTGATGTAGGACTTCATCTTAGAATCTTCATCATCTGAAAACTCATCCGTATCACTGCTCTTGGCCTTCAGTGCCATGCTCTTGCTTTTACCTGACTTACCAATTCTTGTTAAACCTAACTCATAAGTCTGCAGATTACCAACCAACTCTGTCAGAGGAATCTTGTCAATGTCCTTTAATTCCTCGATTGCGGTGATCTTGGCATGGAATCTCTCTGGTAGAGATCTAAGCACCTTTCTCACAATCTTGAGTTCTGGAATGGTTTCCCTAAGATTAAAATCTGAGTTTACTATGTCCTTGAGCTTGGCATAGAACTCATCAAACAACTTATCCTCCTCCATCTTGATTTCTTCGAAGCTTGTAGTGAGCCTCTTAAATTTTGAATCCTTGACAGCCTTGGTTCCTTCATAGGTTGTCTGGAGGATGGTCCACGCTTCCTTCGTAGTTTTAATGGAGGATATCTTCTTGAATTCCTCATTAGTGACTGCACTGAACAAAGCATTCAATGCCCTACTGTTGAAGTTTGCCGCCTTGATCTTAGCATCATCACAATCGGTCGGCGCTTCCTTCGGCTTGGTCTAGCCTATCTCCACAGCTTGCCACACTTTCTCATCTAGAGACTGCAAGAAAACTCTCATGTGTACTTTTTAGTATGCATAGTTAGTGCTATCAAATAAAGGAGGTATAATAAGAGACTGTCCTCTATCCATGACAAACAGGGGTCAATGGATCACACAGCAAATATTAACCCTAATTAAAGTGTATCTGCTCTGATACCACTTGATAGGCCAAGAGTGTATTGACCCTTTGTGATGAAATTAATTGACCCCTTGTGATGAAATTAACATGCAAACGCATGGTAGCATAAACAAATCACCAATTAAACTAAGTATGCAACGGAAAATAAATTGACACAGTGATTTGTTTACGAATGAGGAAAACCTACACAGCAAAAACCCCACCGAGTGATTTTAAAGTCACCACTCCCGAGAATCTACTATTATCACAACAAGCGGTTACAAGTAAATGAATCTCAGTACCTTATACCAACCTACAGTTGAACTCTTACCTCAATACCCAATTGGACTTGTTCTGTAGTGACAATCTCTCCTTGTAATGCACGGCTCCCAGTACGTGATTCACTAATTGCACGGATCCCAGTACGCGATTTCAATCACCAACTAGAGAAGGTTGCTGGCTGCAAAGTTTTTCAGTTCATCACACAATGAAGATCAAGAAGATGCTTGGTCATAAAACCCTACGATGTACAAACACAGTAGCTTCTTCACAAGAAAGATGAACTAGAGCAAATTCTGTCTCCGGTCACAATTTGCTTGAACAAAACTTTGCTCAATACTTGTGCAACTTGTGTCTTCTTTTACGGCCCTTAAAATAATTCTTTTATATGTCTAGGGTTGTGAGAAAAGAAAGCTCAAATATAAAATCACAGATTGGATGAAAAACAGACTAGAAATTCTGAGTTTCATAAACTTCGACAAATACCCTATTTGTTGAGCTACGGGCTGGAACAACTCTTCAAGGCTCGATAGATGCTAGCTGTCAAGTTAGCCGTCGAGCTGTAATGAACAACACTTTTCACACTTCAATCTTGGACAGACTTGCATGGCTTTAACACTTGAACTTGAAACAAGGTTTCTTGAAGCATCAAACACATCCTAGATCTACCCAAATACAAGTAAAATGCGTTTTGTCAAAAGATTAGCTAATTACATAAAATAGTGACATATGTTCCTAACATGGGAAACACATGTCCTAAAATAGACAAGTTTGTGTTCATGATTTTCCAATTGTTCTAAACTTTTAGAACCTAACAAATTTCTCATCTACAATATTGGCAATCACTTATCGAAAATATTTTGAAGAATACTTGCAAAGTGAGAACCAAATATACATTTCAGACTTCTTCTTTTTTTTTTCTTTTTTTTTCTTTTCATATATATGTCCATTAATGGGTTTATACTTTATAACATTTGGTGGTGCACTTGGAGACAACTATGATTAAAATTTTAAGAACAAAAACTTTACCAATTTTTAATGTGCATGCAATTTTTTGCTGAAAAATGATTTGCTTATTTGTTTGAAGATGATAAATATAGTTATACCTCTAAAAAAATAAATAAAAAGAGAGAGAGAGACACTAAAATTTTGAACGTAAACTAAAAAGATAAAAACCAGATTCCAAACACCCCCCCCCCCCAAAAAAAAAAAGTGGGACTATCCTCAATGAAATACTGGTGGTTTAAAACTTTGTTGTTTTAAAAACGATAGGTTGGTACTCTCTCTCTCTCTCTCTCTCTCTCTCAATACATCAAAGGTTTTGCAGGGGGAGGAACTGAACGGATTTGGCGAACTTTATGTCAAGAGGAATCCTCAACTGAAAATAAAGGTGGTGGATGGAAGTAGCCTCGCAACTGCCATTGTGCTAAACAACATTCCCAAAGGGACAACCCAAGTTCTTATTCGAGGCAAAATCACTAAGGTTGCTTGTGCAATTGCAGTTAATTTATGCAAAAGAGGCATCCAGGTATGTGTATTAGTGTACACCTTTTAGATCCATGTCATAACAAGATCATGAAGGCTTTCATTAATAAACTACATCATGCTATTTAGTGTTGCTATTCATGCACTGGTGATATTGTTGGGGGCATGTGACACCCTTGGATTCCATCACACATATTTGTCAAAGCTCATTTATGAGCTTGTTCCAAAAGTCTTCAAAGCTACCTTTCTTAATTATTGAGAAATGACCGAGACTTGTGAGAAGTCTGACTTCTCTTAATGAGAAGTGATCCAAAGCGTGTTGGACACGCTGAAGAAAAAGAAAAGAAATAGAGCTATAAACGAGCCGAGCTTTGACGAGTCGTGCATGTTCAAGCTTGGATCATCAAGAAAAATCAAAAGCTTAAACTTGGCTTGAACTTGTGACAAGCTTAAAAATGGTGTTTGAGCTTGATCTCATGGGAAAGCCAAAAACCTTGAGCTTGGCTTGGCTTGACTTGATTAATTAGTCAAGCCAAACTCAAGCTTAATATCAAGCTCAAAATCGAGCTCAGGTTAAGTTTTTTAGCTTTAGTTCTAAAAAAAATTACATTATTAAATGCTTAAATCTCTAAAATTAAGAAAAAAGAAAAAGAAAATAGTATACTCATTTTATCATGCATCTCGTCCTACTTATAATTAGCTATTATTCAAATTAATAATTTACATAATTAAATTCATTCATTCATCATTCCTTGTCCACAACTTCAACAATTGTTCAAAATACAACTTTTACATTCACGTTAGATGGTGAAGGACTAAAAAAATTCCTGTTTGTAACTATTATGAATGAGAAAATACTAACATGTTTTATAACTTTACTTTAGATGATTGATAGGGAAGGATCATATGTGACCTACTTGATTATTTATTTATTTTCAAATGTAATTATAGTCTAAAGTGGTTCTTGATCAGTGTAAAGGGAAGGAAAAAATTAAGGTAATATAGGTAGTGATCTCATGTTGGCCATGTCATTATTAAGATGTGTGTAATGAGTATATTTAGCTAACACATATAAACTTATAAATGAGTTTATGCTTGAATTGTTGTGTATCAAGCCTAATAGCTCACGAGCTTGTTCATGAACAAATTGTTTTACTAGGGCTTGGCTTGTTTATTAAACGAGCCTAAAACTAAGGCTCAAGTTTGGCTTATTTATAAACAAACAAACATGAACAAGCTTTTTATCAAGCCAAGCCCGAGTTGTTCATGATTGGCTTGGTTCATTTACAGTCCTAAAAAAGAAGCAAAGGCCATTCGGCCTTGTGGGAAGCTGAAGCAAAATAGAGAGCTATTTTGGCCATTTTGTGTGAGTTCTAGAGAGAGCAAGACACAAAAAAAGAGAGAGCTTCAGCAGATAGAGAGAAACACAATAAGAGTGTGAGAGAGTGAAAAAGGAAAATGAGACATTTTTCTTTGCTCAAACTACATACAAGGAAGATAAATTGGTGGAGTTCTTTTGGAGTTTTTTGAGTGCTACAACCTTGGAGAGTTGGAGTGTTCAGAAGAAGATTTTGCTACTAGCTTTGTGGTGAGATTGTATTTGCTCCTTGAGATTTATTTGTTGTATATCTAATTTACTATGGACTCAAGTTTAGCACAAACTTGAGAGTTGTAATCTCTATTTCATAGTGGATATTTTTCAGAGCTGTCCCGTGATTTTTCCCTCTACATTGGAGGGTTTTCTATATAAAATTTTATGTTTTTGTGTGATTGTGTTTATGTGGTGCTTGTTGAAATTTTTGTTTCCATATTATTGCTATTGCTTGGTAGTTATATATTTTAATTCACACGTAGACAATGAGGGGATTAGGATTTTTCCCCAACAGTAGTCAGTTTATAACCAATTTTAAACTTAAGAAAAGCTCAAAGATGAAATAGCTTAAATTAATTTCGGAATTAAATAATAGGCCAATAACAAGGTACTTTTTTATTATTTTTTTAATCTTCTAACATGAGTTGAGCTCATTTTAGGTAGCCACATTACATGAGGATGAGCACATGAAGCTTAACAAATCGTTGGACATGAACTCAGAGAGTAGTTTGATCCTTTCAAAAAGTTACGGTCAAAAGGTAAACCATAAAATACTTTCCCTCTATTATCTTAACCTGAAGTACATATCACATTTGTTCTTGTTTCAATATTTATTACTAAATATTTAAATTAGTATTCACAAACTTATATATACTACTAATTCAGACCATTTCATTTCTACACCTGAAAATTCTAAATATCTAGCTAGACAAAGATTAAACTTTTAACAGCAAAAATATTACTATAAATTTGTACAGACATGGTTAGTAGGAGATGGATTGACTGAAGAAGAACAGTTGAAAGTACCTGAAAGAACATTATTTATTCCCTATTCACAATTCCCACCAAAGAAATTACGAAAGGACTGCTTGTACCATAGCACGCCGGCAATGTTGATTCCCACTTCTCTTGAGAATGTCCATTCTTGTGAGGTTTGTATTAATATTACTATTACTATTAATGAGATTGTGTGCTAACAACGCATGGATTACCTCACTCTCTTTAAAATGGAGTCTAACTGAATAACTAAAGTTTAAAATGGAAAGCAATCATACACATGATAAGTAATGATTGGGGAACATAGAATGGTACAAAAAAAGTGGTACAAAAGATTTGCATTATTTAAAATGTGATCCAGCCAGTATTACATTTAATGTTTCAATCTTCTTCTTCTTCTTCTTCTTTTTATTATGAAAGCTTTTAAGTATTTTCGCAGAATTGGTTGCCAAGAAGGGTAATGAGCGCATGGCGTATAGCTGCAGGGATAGTACATGCATTAGAAGGCTGGAATGATCACGAGTGTGGTCACACCATGTCCAATGTGGAGAAAGTTTGGCAAGCAAGTCTTCGACATGGATTTCAAACTATGATGTTCCCAGATGAATCAAAATACTAGCCTCATCAGCATATATGCACATGCTAATGCAACTGCTTGCTTTGGTGCATAAGAGTAGAGTTTATATTTGTTGTTTCTATTTGGCATATGAAGCATGTCTTCTATAAATGAATGCTTAGTAAGAGTAAGAAAATAAAGGCAATGTTTAGTAAATGGAATGTGTAATTTGTGGGTTAGAGCATTTCACATTCAACAAATCTTAGATTTTGTTTTAGAAAAACGCCATTTTTTCTGTTTGACTACACACTTCTCAAATACATCTTAGGAAAATGCATTATTTACAAAAAAATTTATAAACTGTTAATGTAATGAGCAATTATTGGTAAGTGAAAAAATAATACTAATGATAAAATCAAATGAAAACTAGTAAAAATTGACCACATCAATAGCTTATAAAATAGCATACTCTTTGTAAGGACTAGTGTTTGAACCTCAGCCCACCAAGAGCAATGGATGATAGCCCAACAAGCCCAAACCAATATATTTGTTAGAGAATGAGCTTTACAAGAAAACGTCTTAGCAAATTAAATATGGGCCATAGCTGATAGAATTCAAGTTAATAAGATTAAAAGCACAAATTGATAGAAAGAATGCTCCCCAGTCAAGTCCGATGATAAGATGTTCTTATATTAACTCAAGTTTATCTAAATATAGTGTGTTCTTCTTTTTTTCTTCCTTCTCAAATTAAATGCCTCATTTTTTACATTGGCATTTTCCTTATATAGTCCTTCACCTTTCCATCGATCCCAGCCTTCCACCTGTTAATTTCGTAGGTAATCCCTTGGATGCTTGTCCCATCAAGACCTCTTGGAAGCTTTGTAAGTAGCTGTGAGCTAAGATGGCATTGTTCAAGTGTCATTTCTCCATAAATGTAGTCAGTTCATTTGGTGCAATGTATTTAATGTGGTGGTGACAGCCTTTTTCCTAGCTATTTCTTCTTTTATTATTGACTTAGCTCTGCTACCTTCCCTAAAGCTTATCCTTCCAAAATGATTACCTCCCTAAATCTCTTATGAGGTGGCTCAGCTCCTCAAGAACCACAGCTGACCCGTCATTCCCTTCTTTATCCTTGGCCCATTGACTTAGGCCTAACAATCCCTTTGACTATCCTTGAGCTTTTGTTTGTCCTCGGACACAGCCCATAGCCCAACATACTTGCTCGGTCTTCCTATCCTCACACTCTTCATTTCCTTATATATCAAAACGCAACAACGCTCTTCAAACTTGTTGAGCATTGCCACACACACCCAAAAAAAAAAAGTATTAAAGAGTCGGATGTGGGATTTTTTTTTTTTTTTTGGTGATTATTGAACAAGCTCTTCAATTTGGCTAAAATATAAATGTTTTGAAAAGTCGGATGCAAAGCCTCTTATATGATCATGTCAACATGATTCACGTAGCAAAAAATTAAGAATAATATGTCAACATGAATCATAATATACCATTATCCAAGTGAAGTATCCTTCTTTCTTACTTTTTAAAGCACTTTAGCCTCTTGCAAGTAAGCCTTTGACATGGGTTTCAAGCTTTGAGAATTGCACTTTCATGAGCTTCTTTGAAATCTTGGACTTTACTTGCTTTATCAAGCCTCGACCAAAACTCCAAAGTCAGACAGCTTCTTTTTTTTTTTTTTTTTTCCATAAAAATAGAAGAAGAAGAAAGAGGGAAAATTTGAGAGTGAGGATTGTGTCTCTCATGTGAGAGGAATGAGCAATAGAATCCAATAATTTCACGACAAGGGTGTAAGTATGAGAAGGTGGACTTTGACCTCATTGTCACACGTGTCTTACTTTCCTCCACTCATTGGCTTTTTGTCTTTTTGTGATAATATCTTTAGTCCATTAAAGCATCTCCAGTAGTTTCTCTAAATTTTTGTACTATTTGGAGAATAAACAGTAATATTTAATTTTTATCTACCCACTTTTTCAAATACACTTCTAACAGATTCTCTATCACATTCTCTATCTCATTTAAATATTATTTCTTCATTCATTGTTTATTCTTTTTTTAATCATCATTTTTTTTTTTAACAACTATATTTTTCAATGAGAAGTGTTATGTTCATAACATTTTACGCAATACTTTTACAACAAAATTTATGTGGAAAGTTGTTACTAGTTATAATTTAAACCCACCACTAAAATTATTTTTTTACTCGCCAATATTAATTAATAACAATTTGTTACATAAAATTTATTGTGAAAATATTGTGGTAGTATTTTCAATTATGATTTTTTATTTTTTATATTATTTTTCTTCCGTTCATTTCATTTTTTTTTCTTTTTCTTGTTTTTCTCCTCCACACAAGTGTCCAGCCCCCCTTCTTTTTATTTTCTTTTTCACCTCAAGAACATTCTAGCATCTCCATTTGCTTCACATCAGAGAGAGAGAGAGAGAGAGAGAGAGAGATCACAAACACAAACCCATCGCCGACGATAGCCCGATCCCAACCACCAACACAAACACGACCCAATCCCAACCATAAACACAAACGCCGTCATTGATCCGAACCACAAACATAAACACCTTCACCAATCTCGACCACAAACACAAACACAAACACAAACACAAACACATCCCGATCTTAACCCAAACCCACGATTTGATCTCAACCCAAACCCTCGATTTGATCTCAACCCAAACCCACAATCGGAAACCCCAACGACCCACCACCACCAGTAGCAACAAAATGACCCACTCCACCACATCACCACCAAAATACCCAGCAAGGATCGGAATTTATTTTGAGGAAGGAACCGTGTGGTGGATGCGTGAGTACCATGGAGGCAGTGGTGAGAGCTTCGGCCACCACCATTGAGGCACTGCCAATGGAGGCCGGTTGAGCTTGGGCCTCCACCGCATCTCCAGCATCTCCACTGCAGCTCCAGCATCTCTACCGCCGCTCGTCGTCCTCCCCACCACCAAGCTGGGTCAGATCGGCTTGTTCTTTTTTTCTTTTTCTTTTTTCATATTTGCTTGTTCTGATTCAAATTTATTTTAAGAATTGGATTTTGTTTTGTGTTTTGTGTTTTGTGTTTGGATTAATTCTTTTCTCATGAACAAGTCTCTCTCGTTTCTCTTTTTTCTTTTCTTTTTTCTTTTATTTTTCTGATTTCATTTGGTTTATGAGAAAAAAAGAAGCAACAGCAACAGAGAGAATGAGAGAAATTAAAAAAAAAAAAAAAGAAGCAACAGAGAGAATGAGAGAAAAAAAGAAATCCGGATGAGAGAGAAAGAATTGATATAATAAGTAGTTGAAATAATATTTTAATCCAAGAAATTCAATTGCTAATGTACAGTAGCCCATCAGACTTGATGGGCTACTGTTCATAAGCTAAAAAAAATTTCAGGTTTGGAAAAGCTACTGGAGGCTGTTTTTATGGTTTCATTCTCTATTATAGAGAATATTTGGCCTTTACATATGCTGCTGGAGATGCTCTTAAAGAAACCAATTTGGTTTCCCTCGATGGTGTCCCACCTGACCAACAAATAAAGCTTTTCTCTCTCTCATTTAAGCTCCATTTGGTTGGAGTGAAAATAGGAATGGTGGAAAAGAAAGAGAGGAAAACAAGGAAGAAAATGATGTTTTCCTTTGTTTGATTCAGGAGAAAAAACATAAAGAATGAGAAACATGGGAAAAAAATCCACCCAGGCCCACAAATTTTTATCCTCCTGATTTGGGAGGAAAAATGGGAAGAAAAGAGAGAAAATGGGAGCTTAGCTCTTGAGTTACATATTTATCCCTCTCCAAGTTGATGTCTTCTACGTAGGTTTTTTCCCTTTTTTTTTTTTTTTTTGGTTTTATTTTATTTTATTATGGGAACTTGTGTGCTAGTGAGTCAGGTCATTGACTCCTTTCTTTTCTTCCTTTTTTTTTTATCCTTTGTTTTTTTAGTTCTTTTCTTTTGTTTTCATACTACGCCCTTTCTCTTTTCAATTGTTTTGGGCTTTTTTTTTTTTTTTTTTTTTGTGAAAAAAAGTTTTGGGTTCTTCAACTTCTTATCCTCTTTTTATTTTATTTTTTTTAATGAAGAAATCATTCATACACATTTTTTTAATAAAAATATAATGTATTATTTTTGTTTTACCTCAATTGGATATAATGATAAATTTATACATATTTTATTTTCTATCCTCTCACTTTTCTTCTCAACCAAATAAAAGAGTTTTTCATCCTTCCACTTTTCTACCCTCCCAACCAAACACCCATGAGAGAAAACTAAATTTTTTCTATCCTTCCACTTTTTTATCCTCTCTCCATTTTCTATCCTCTCACTTTTCCACTCCCCGAACCAAACGGACCTTAGACTCTTAGAGAGTTGGGTTTGGGCTGGAATGGTTGGTCCTCCTTTTTACTCAAATGGATCTAATTCTTTATGCTCTGTTTGGATGTTTAAAAAAAGAGGGGGAGTAGAGTGAAGGGAGAGAAAGTAATTCAATTACCTTATTTGGAAGTTTTTTAAGAAATGAGAGGAAGAGGTTTGAAGGGATTTGGAGGGGTTTCGACTACCTCTAACCCCTCATTTTTAATTCCCCCAAATTAGAGAGATTTGGAGGGAGAGTAGAGTAGATAAATTATTGACCAAATGAATTCCCCAATTTACCCTTTCTAAATTAACAAAATTACAAACCAAAAAATTAACATAGATCCTTCTTTTCTTTTCGTTTCCTTAATACTCCCTATATCCCAGTTTATTTGTCCTCTATTCCATTTTGGGATATCCCAAAATATTGTCTTGTTTCTAAAAATAAGAAGTATTAATTTACTGATGTTCTTATTATACTCATACTTTATTTTCAAAACTATTTGAAAAGAAAACTAACAAATATTTAAAAAAAAATCAATCTAATTGGAGCACCTCTTTAGTTGCCTCATTAAGAATGACTCTTTTAAAAAAAGCTGATAAATTTATTTAAGGGTAGTTTTGTAAACTTATACATTTTAATGAGGTAGACAAGACAATAAATGTTGTTCCCTTAAAAAGTTTGACTTTTCAAACAGGACAAACAAATTGGAACGGAGGGAGTATTTTCCTCAGTAACTACTAATTAAAAAATTATTTTCCTCAATAACCAAATAGACGATCAATTATTTGACTTTGAAAACTTTTCAAAGCATATTCTCAGGAATAAAACACAGCACTAGGTCGTTGTATATTATTTTAATTGATCAACATGCTGCTTCATGATTGAAGATATAAACAAAACAAAATTGATCAATTTTCAGAATCCAAGAATAGGAACCAAAACAATCAAATCGAATGGAGTAAAATTCACAAATCTAGTACATCTATCCCCCATTTGGTTGCTGAGAAAATAGATAAAGCCAAAAAAAAAGAAAAAAAATCATCTATCTGAAGTTGACGGAAATGAATATCACCAACTTTGAACATAAAAAACCAATCAAATCACCTACTTTGAACATAGTAAGATTTACATATGGAGTACAATTATATCACCATTTGGCTGCTGAGAAAACAAAGATAGTCAAAAATAATTGAAATCTTATGCAAATCAAAGCAGAGCTTCGTTATGCACATGCACATACACATACACGTACGAAGTTTTCTTTTTTCTTATTTTAATTATTATCAATTAAGGATGGTTTTTTTTAGTATAATAAAAAAGCAAAAAAAATATTTAATCATAGACCAATGTTGATTATTTAATTCACATCAGAAAAAAAAAATTATCAAAAAAAAATATTGCATGCTATAGTCATAATTATTTAATCTAACAAATTAATCATAGACCAATGTTGCAAGTCCATTTTCAAATAGGGGTAAATTTATCTATTTAAATCATTTCCTCTCATTTCCATCTTAATTTTTAAAACATCCAAACAAGAGGAAATGCTAATTACTCTCTTCCCCCTTACTAATTTTAAAAACATCCAAACAAGATGGAAGATAACCATTCTCCTCTACTCTGCTCCCCACTACTCTCCTCCCTCTCTAAACTTCCAAATATGCCATTAGTCTTTGAAGACGTGTCCACGAGCCAATCTAAGCTTAGTAGAAAACCCAGCACCACTGTAACCCAAACCCAAAATCAAAGATCAACTCAACATGAACCCACTATTCATAAAGATCAACCCATACGTGAAAGAGAGAATGAATTGGTGAAAGAGCATCTCCGTCGACAATCGATCATGCCACCATAGGCCTCCACCGTAAGCCCAAGCCTTGCAGCCAAGGAAGAATCAGGGATTTTTGCTTTAGGGGGAATTATTAACCAAATTTTTTTATTAAAAAAATTAAATTAAAAAAAAAAATTAAGATTCAAGACTAAATATACTATGAAAAAAAATTTGTATTCATTCAACATTAGCAATATACAAACAAAGGAAAAAACAGAAAATATTTATTTCTCAATACATTTTAAATCAACCATTTATCAAAATAGAATTCAATGTTATTTTAAATCCTGAAAATAATCTATGATACATTGAAAACGTACAAATTCAAATAGTCCTTTAAAAAATCATCTTTCATTTTTTTGTTATAAAACCTAGTTTTGCCAATATTTATGGCTAAAAATGAACATCTTGTAGTTATGTTAGAAACAAAAAGAGTATGTATAAGTAAAATTACTCTATAAACAGGTTGGTAGATTGTTAATCTTACAACCCTTACCAACCGTTTGACATTGTAGATACTCTATTTCGTTCCACAATTATGATATATACCCTTTTGCGCATGTCCCCCCAATGATGAACTAACTAAATGAGCATAACTCTCAAATCTTTCTCTCATTTGTTGTGTTAACTTTGCTCTTAATTTTACTTTTACTCATGTTTTTAATCATTCTTAACCTCTATGTTATCAATTTCTCAATTTCAAAAAATATCAAAAATCCTCATTTCATTTACTGTCCAAATCTTTAATTTTTATTTATTGTCCGTTTGATAAAAATTATTTTTGCTAACTTATTTTACTATTCAGTTTATTTTACTTACTATTCATGGGTTCCACTTTACTATTTCAACTAACTTTTATCTTTATCTACAGTACTTTTAGCAAAAAGCTTTCAGTTTCAGTAAAATAAGTGAATCTCAAATAAACCCTTAAACTAATTGTATTTTATTTTAAAGTTTAGTCAAAAATGATTTTTTCACTCCTTTGTCCAACATTTGGTTTTAGTGTTAAAAAAAAAAAAAGGGAAATTAAACAGAAAAAATATGAAAGTTAGTGCTGCCAGAATGGGTTAGGCGTGCACTGTATGTGTACAGTGAACAGAGGCCTCCAGCACCAGAAATGGGCTGGGGTCTGCGGTTTTGTGCATGTCTGCTGTATGCCCTTGAATGCTCCATTTTGTCAGCGCTTGCACTACATTATATTGTTGGGTTTAGTGTGGAAGAGACAAAGCCAACGACTAGTAGCTTAGATATAAAAGGCAACAAGCTAGGAAAAACAAGTGAGGCTCTCCAGTTTTGAAAATGAAAATCTTTGAGGGAGAGAGTCTCAAGGGGCTCTCAATTTCATATTTAACATTTATATTTCTCTTAAAATCATTTTACCACACATTTTCGTTTCTAGTTTTTTTTTTTTTTTTTTTTTTTTTTTTTTTTTTTTTTTTTTTTTTTTAAGTTTACAACAAAACACTAAGAGAGATTGAAATATTCATTAGAGAATAAACCCAGTTCTGAGGGGAACAAATCTGATAACACTACATTCTTTGCAAGACTAACCTCAATCCAAAAAACCCCAACTTCCCAAGAGGCCAAGGTTTTAAATTTCGCTCCATTCCTGCCGAAATATTTTGTTGCTATACTTAATCTAGTGCACTTACCCTCTTCTTCCGTTTTAGTCTAAATTCTGGTCTGGCCTGGTCTGGTCTTCCAAACAAATTCCGTTATCTAAATTCTGGACTATTTCAGACTGTTCCAGACTGTGTTGAATTTTTTTTTCTTTAAAAAAAAAAAAAAAAAAAGGACTCTGGTTTTTTTTAAATAAAATGTGTTGGTTAATTAGATACAATGAAATATGAATTTATAAATATAAATATTATGTGTGTATCTTGTGCATAATTTCAAAACTGTGCACCGAAACACAGGTACTGGAATATTCCGTTCCAGTCATCAATTCAGAATGGTCTCCGGAAGGGAATGCAAAACCTTGCAAGAGACCCAAAACCCATAAAATAAAATCCCACCAAACCTAGAATTCTCATACAGCCCAAACATCAAACATCTTATCGACATCACAAAACACAAAGGCTGAACTCACAAAAGCCAAAATCCTTCACACCACAGCTGTGGCTGGATCAACTCTTCTCCATCAGCCATCACCACGTAGGAGGACTATCACTGGGAGCATCACTGCTGTTGAAGCCGTGAATTACTGCAAGACTCATCTGAAAAAGGCTGGGTATATCTCTGAACTTTCACACTCTGCTTGAGATTTTCTGTTCGTAATGCTTTGGGTGTTATGTTTGTAAAAATGGAGGTTTGGTGTTAACATATGAAAACAGGGGAGGTTCTGATTTAAAAAGAAACACCCGCAAATTCAAGTTGAGTCAATAAGATGATAAACAGAGAACATAGGAGACTTAAAACACTACTAGAACATTCTTGATTTTGGACTTGTCAACAGGTTAAGCTTTCCTAGTTTAGGCCATGATTGAAATAGTGTGTGCATCGCTTACTTGTTGGTCCACCTCAAATCAAATAAGAGTTTAGCTAAAACAAAAGCCCACGTGCATTGCAAAGAAAATGAAAAACCAAACTAATTCATGGCTGATCCTTTTTTTAACTAATTCATTTAATTTATTTTAAACTATAGTTTCTCTAGAATAAAATCCGAGGCTAAAATAAATTTTAACCATTCTATTCCCAAATAATAACAATTGAAAATAAGAGTTAAGTTTAGACACACTTTATATAATATACTAATTGTTATTTCAATTGCTTGAACTGTTGTTAATTTCAATTGTTATTACCTTGTTTCTATTGTTATCATGCCTTTTTTATTATTATTGTTTATCGTGTCACATGATTTAGTTTTAACCACCCTTGCTTACTTAGTAAAGATCAGTAGACATACTAGGTGTGTGTGAGTGTCTAACCTTCCCATGACATAATTTGACCCCGAACTAAATTGGAGGAATGTAGAACAATTTTTTATCCATAAGAGTTATTTTAAAACAAAAGGGCTTTTATTTCTTATTTTGTTATTTTCCCTTTAAAAAAAAAATAGTGGCAACTCTTCACTTTTCAAAAAACCCATGATTTCTAATAAAAACTCTCAAACACATCCTTTTTTCTTTTTTCTTTTTCTTTTTTTTTTTCTAAAAACCCTTCCGGAGGGGCAATGATAAAATTTTTGATAAAGAATGAAAACAAAATACCATTCAAAATGAAATGATAAAAAATGAAAACAAAATACCAAAAAACAAAAACAAAAACAAAATGTGCTCTACTTGCCATCCCATCAAAGTTTTGATGGTTGATGGAAAGCGTAAGGAACTTTTCTATTCCCAAACAAAATTTGTCCTGTCCTTGCTCTGATTGAGGAAGGAACTTTGAACACTTTGCCTCACACCATTATGGCTCTGATTCTACCTTAGAGGGTCTATAATTGAGTAGTTAATATACTATATAGAAATACTACTTAATCCAAAAGTTTAAACTTATGAGTTTGAGCCTAAATATGTTTTTGGAACTTTACTCACATCTATACACCCAACAAATTTTGCTTGAGGACCTTTAGTCTTTTGTTTCTTAGTTTGAGCTTAATATTTTACCGATTAAGAAAATATTTTTTTATTAAAGAATTTTAGCTTTATAAAGCCCAAAAACAGAGATATATATATATATATATAGAGAGAGAGAGAGAGAGAGAGAGAGACCACAAATTATGAGCTAGTTAACATTTTTTTTTTTTCTATCTTTTTTGTCAAAAAAAAAAATTTTAAGTTTCTTTGAACTAATTTAATTTTTAGAAATGTAAGGTAGCAATCTATAAAGGAGATAAGAAACTTGTTGAGTCAATAAGCATGTTGTGTAATTAATTATGGAATTTGATGGGTTTTTCATGACCAAAATGGAATGCTCTTAAAAGTCAAGTGTAAAACTAGGATTCAAATCTTCTAGAATTCCTAGGGTACTCTACCAAGTAAATTTCTTTAAATCCTCACCTCTCATTTAAAATTAATGGTTTAAGATGCTGCCACATCATCAATCCACGTACTCTTTTAAAAACACAAAAAAGGGGGATAAGCTTAGGAAGCAGCCGTGATCTTTAACGTTAGCAAATGGATCTAACCTTTTTGTTTTTTTTGGATGGAACAAATCTCAAACTTGGGAAATTCATCAACCCACAAATTACTCCCACCATTTTTCCCATCTGAATCCAAAAGACACTCCAGGGCAAAACAATTCAAGAAGAAAACCAGACTTTCTTTTACAACTATCCTACATCCTTGAAATTTTCAATACTTTCAATCACAAATAATGGATCCATCTGCTCAATCCCTTCAAATCACCCATGGATAGCCATTGAAAGCCCAATGGAGGCCAGGTATATTAGCTATCTTACTCTCTCTCTCTCTAGCCTTTGTTCTTTGTCTATTGTCTACTAACTATTAGTTTCTTTCTTTCCTCTTCTTTTTTTCCATTTTTTTGTCGTTTCTTTATTTCATACCTATGCTTGATATTAGATTTTTGTTGTTCTGCAATTTCACTACTACAAAACTATTTAATGATTGCTCAGGAAAGGCTGTGTTTTTTGGGGCTATATCCTCTGCCTGCAAGGTGTTTGATAATTGTTCAAGATAAGAAACAGAGCAGACAAAGAAGATAATTGTACTAGTTTGTTACCCTTAGTATAATCTTAAACAAAGAGCAAGGCCACTATAATCAAAGAGAAGAAAAGAATGAATTTGCTCTTCCTTTACCTTTTTCTTAGTGTTCGAAAGCATTCTTTTCTTCTCTCTGTTTATAGTGGCCTTTCTCTTTGTCTAAGATTATATTAAAGGTAACAAACTAGTACAACTATCTTCTTTGTCTGCTCTATTTCTTATCTTGAACAATTATCAAACACCTTGCAGGCAAAGGATATAGCCCCAAAAAAATACAACCTTTCTTGAGCAATCATTAAACGGTTTTGCAGTAGTGAAATTGCAAAACAACGAAAATCTAATATCAAGCATAGGTATGAAATATATAAATGACCAAAAAAAAAAAAAAAAAAAAGGAAAGAAAGGGAGAAACTAATAGTTAGTAGACAATAGACATAGAACAAAGACTAGAGAGAGAGTAAGATAACTAATATACCTGGCCTCCATTGGGCTTTTTCAATGGTTATCCATGGACGATTTGAAGGGATTGAGCTGGATGGATCCATCATTTTTGATTGAAAGTATTGAAAATTTCAAGGATGTAGGAGAGTTGTAAAAGAAAGTCCAGTTTTCTTCTTGAACTATTTTGCCTAGGAGTGTCTTTTCAATTCAAATGGGAAAAATGCCAGGAGTAATTTGTGGGTTGATGAATTTCCAAAGTTTGAGATTTGTTCCATCCAAAAAAAAAAAAACAAAAAGGTTAGATCCATTTGCTAACGTTAAAGATCACGACTGCTTCCTAAGCTTATCACCTTTTTTGTGTTTTTAAAAGAGTAAGTTAGTAGATTGATGATATGGCAACATCTTAAACCATTAATTTTAAATGAGATGTGAGGATTTAAAAAAAAATATTACCTATTAAGTACCTTAAGAACTCTGGAAAATCTGAAGACATAAAACTATGCATGTGCATTTAAAGCCATCCGTAGTATAAATGGTAATGATATAAATGCGCATTGCCTTTTATTTGTTTTTAACATAAGCATTTATACCACCGCACACCCTTGATGCGATGGTCACTTCACAAGTATAAATGCTTGTGAGATGTGAGGGGCAAAGACCGGGGTTCAAGTCTCTAGGAGGGAGCTTCACACACATATACACTTAGATTATGTTATAGTAGAAATTCTATCCTGTAAAAAAAAAAAAAAAAAAAAAAAAAAACATGAGCATTTACTTCTAAATTAGTACGGTTCCTGGTATTGGTTTGACTTATTATATTTTATACCTATAAAATTGTGGGGTTTTTAAAGAAAAATTAAAAGTTATAAATAAGTCAAATGAATCAAATAAATTGGGAAGAAATTAGGCCAAATAAGTCTTAACACATAATAAATTTCATGCAACTTTTTACAATTTTTTTTTTTTTTTAGAAACAAACACACACACAAAAGAGAGAGGGAAAAGGGTTCTAACACAAAGACACACCACAACTCCACTCAAAAGCCATTGTAACTTTTAAGGGAGGGTAGGGCAAGTTATACTACACATAGACATGGCAAAACGGGTCAGAATTTTCTGACCCGACCCAAAAAAAAAACTTGACCCGAACCCGATTTTTTGACCCGAAGCAAAAATGGGTTGACCCGTGACCCGACCCGTGTTTTTTGCGGGTCAAACCGACCCGACCTGAACCCGAACCATTTTTTAAAAACTTTTTTTTTTTTGGTAAAAAAAATAGTAAAATTAAGACAATATAGGTTTAATTGTTTATTATGAGTTTTAAGGAAACAATTAATACATTTACATAACTGCATGCAAACTAATTGAAAGATAAATGGTTGAGCATTCTGTAATGAGTAAAGATTTTTAGATATCAAATAGTAAAGTACATGCCAAAATAATTTGGTTACAGTAGAGTTAAAAACATAGATTTAAAATTGTAAACATGTGTGAGAAACATTCACAAGTGTGAAAATAGTAAAGTCAAAATATCAAATTAACATAAATTATGAATGCTTAGACCTATTTTTTTAACAATTTATGTCCAAAATAAACGACTTTTCAAAATAAATTATGATATTTCCTAGAGTGTGTGTTGCTTAACAATGATATGATATTCATAAAAGAGATCATGTATAAATAAGCAATCAAACTTTAATGTATATCTCAATTGAAATAGAGTACCAACCACAATTGATTATAGATTATAAAATTAATTTTCAAGATTGTAAATTTCTTGTATGTTTTTATTCTTTATCAAATGAGTTATCCAATAAGTCATTTTAAATTTTGTTTTATATTTTGAAATGTTGATATTGTGCAGAAATAAAACTTGTGTATTTGTTTTACTTATCTTTGTATTATTTTATTTTAGATACCAATGTTAGGATTTGTATAATTTTAAAATTATTGAATAAGTATTAATAAGTTTAACTAAATTCATTCTTAATATAAGTGATGAATTCAAAATAATGCATTTTACATCAAGTAATTTGTTGCATAACTTTCCAAATGGCAAATACATGTTGTTTTCTTCATAAAATAAAAAATAAAAAAAATTTATATGAAAAATACGGGTCAACCCGACCCAACCCGCAACCCGGTTGACCCGAACCCCTTTTTAACCTGCTTAAAATGACCCGTTTTTGACCCGTGACCCGTTTGACCCGCAACCCGATTGACCCGACCCGACCCGCCTGTTTTGCCATGTCTAACTACACACAACACACTCTCTTAAGTAATGTAGGACAATTACTGATTCTTTTTTTCGACAATCAAACACACACACACACACACAGGGGAGAGGGAAAGAAGTTCTAATATAAAGGCACACCACAACTTCACTCAAAAGCCATGGTAACTTTTAAGGGAGGGTGGGGCAAGTTATACTACACACAACACACTCTCTTAAACAATGTGGGACAATTACCCATTCTTTTTTTTTTAGAAACAAACACACACGCACACACACAGGGGAGAAGGAAAGGGGTTTCAACTCAAAGACACACCACAACTCCACTCAAAAGTCATAGTAACTTTTAAGTGTTTTTAATGGTCTCACATAAAAATAATGTTGCACTAATCACAATTTGTTATATCCAATATTATGAAGAAGAAAAAAAAGATATGAAATTTGTTAGGTCTGTAGCATTATTGAATGAGGAGGTCACACAGAAACATATATTTGGGTTTTAGTTAATTTAATTTGTAAAGTTTTTTCTATTTTTTAATAAGAGATTTTGATTCAAATCTTGTCTACACCGAAGCCATCAAAATACAATTTTTGACCTTTTAAATTAAACTAGACTTTAACACATAAAAAGAGAACAAATAAAATATGATACTGACAATCTATCAAGTGAGAAATCTATATCATCAATTATAAGGCTTTTAATAGTAACTTGAAAAAGATGTAATTTATCTCTCTCTCTCACACACACACACAAACCCTTGCAAAAGATGTTCATATGAAATAAGTAGAAGTATGCATGATTTATCTTTTTCTTTCTTTTTTTTTCTTTCTTTCTTTTTTTATAAATTGAGCTACATGACTTATAACTTATAGTATACATAACTTTGTTTTTTGTTTTTTTGTTGTTGTTGTTGTTTTTTTTTTTTTTTTTTTTTTTTTACAAGATAGAATTTCTACTCTAGTCTAATCTAAATGTATATGTATGTGAAGCTCCCTCCTGGAGACTTGAACCCCGACCCTTGGCCCCCACACCCCACAAGCATTTATACTTGTAGAGTAACCACCGCACTAAGAATATACAGTAATAATTGTGTTTATGTTCTTAGTATGCTTCGGTTAGCCGACTTTTTTTTTTTTTTTTTTTCTTGAGAAGGTGGTTAGCCGACTTAATTGCATTATTATGATGATCATGAAAGGAGATTCCTTTGGCCCCAATTAAAATAAAATTTATCTTGGAAAGAAAGAGACAGTTTGGTTTATTAAGCTATTCATTGAATCCATCAGAAAAAGAAGAAGATTATGTTGGTTTTACAGATCTAAATTTGGCGTTGGGCGTTAAGCGTTACTAAATAATTATGGAATTTGACATTAGTTAGTTCATGATGTCATCATGAGTGTCATTTCAGATTGGGTTCAAATTTTTTTATTTTTTTATTTTTTTTTTACCTTTTTACTTTGCCTCCAATTTTGATTGAAGTGCTCAACAAATCCAAAAAACTACTCTTATAGTCTTACATACCCTTGAAAAGTTTTTTATTTTTTGTGAAATTAATTTAATATCCTCATAATTAATTTTTTAATTCCCCTTTTCCTTTTCTTGCTATTTCCTCTTCTCTTCCCTTCCCTTCCATTCCGTGCAACCAAACATAGAGTCATTAATTGTTTATTTTCATGTGACTAATTAAACTAATTATTTACCTTTCTAATGCAATACGCTATCACAAAACGTGCTAAGAAGTAGCTTCCAGCACACATAAATCGTGTGTTGAAATCAAATTAGTCATATTAAAAAGATTTTTAAAAAATTAAATAAAATTTTTATAATATAGAGTATTAACTAAATATTATTTAAGTAATATCAAATATAAACATGCTAATTTGAAGATGTTTACATTGCCTTAATTCTCAATCTATTAAAATTGTACAAATATAACTATTAAGGCATTTGAAGATGTTAACATTGCCTTAAGGCCCAACCTGTTAAGATCGTACAAATATAACCATTAAAATTGTATATATTATTCAGACTATATTTAAAATTTAAATTTATGTTGGATAAAATCTAATTTATTTATATGAGTTAAACGAGTTTATATTATCTTAACACAAATAATGAACCAAATACTTTCAAATTGATTGCAAATTAAACAAGTTAACACAAAATTGACATTTTTTTTAATGAAAAAATGGGCGCTTAATTATCAGGACTATATAGATTGACTTATTTGATATGAATCCATTTGACTATAGAAAAAAAAAAATTTAACCTGTTTACCTCTTTTTTTACACTATATCTTAACAAGTTTGATGAAAAAAATTGGCGCTTAATTATCATGACAATATAGTTGCAAATACCGTCAGCCGCCTCTTTTTTTGTTTTTAATCAGTTAGCACCGTCAGCCGCCTCTTTTTTGGTTTTTAATCGGTTAGCTGTCATGCTCAAATCATAACTTTTTAAATTATATGTCACCTTATATATCTTCAATGAGTAATGCTAGTATCACAACTCGTCGTGGGTTGTGGTTAGTAGAGGGGATTCTCACATGGATCCACCATCACCCCTCCACCAACCACAACTCGCCATATAGACGAGTTGTAGTACGAATTGTGGTACAAATTATGCCAGAAATTGTGACACCAGCATTAGTCATCTACAACAAACACACATTTTATGTGTTTTTTTTTAATAAAAAAATTTAATATAAAAGTAGTTGTAATGGGCCCGCATTAATGAAGAAGGTTAATAGCATGCAGAGCAAGTGAAGTAGTAAAGAAAGAATGGCTTCTAATCCAGGAATTCTCTCCGATTGGCCATGGAAGCATCTTGGAAGCTTTAAGGTGGTGTCTTTGTCTAATCCTTCCAAGTTACATCTCTCTCTTTGTACACACAGTCAGTCACACACACCCCCACAAAATCTTTGCTTTAAAGTTAGGGTTCTTGCCTTCTTGGTTGTCAGTGAAGCTTTCTTTATTTTGTTAGGTTTTATGACAATGTTATATTTGGAGTCCTTTGTTTCTTGGATTCTTTTCTATGTATGTTGTTGTATTGTTTTTTCTCTGCCTCCTTGTAGTTGTTGGCTGTATGATGGAGTTTGGTCCATGACTGCTACAACGTTCTCTTTGTTTCAATATATATCCTTTATTTATGATGAAAAAAAAAACGTTTTGGTTGTTATTTTGTTTGTGAAATGTGGCCTACTAGGGCTTAGTACTCGATTTTTGGGTTCACCTTCGAGGACGAGTTCGGATTTGGACCACTGTATAAGAAAGGAAAAATATATATACGTGGCTACCTTTAACCTCAAAAGATATACATGCATACACATACTTGAGTTTTGGGAGTATATATACATGTATATATAGACTTGAACTAAAAAAAAGCTTAATTATGTGTGCGTTGTGTTTTTATAGTGGGTTCTATGGGTACTGTTTACAGACCCACAAAAGTCAGCAAAACATAAATTTTTAGGTAAATTTGGGTTTCACAGCACTATTCACACCTTTAAAAATTATTTTGCTACAGTATTTTCAGTAATAAGTTTTCAGTTTTCAGCAAATAAGCGGTATCCAAAAACACCCTATGTCTTCTTCTTCTTTTTCTTTGTTTTTGGAAAGAAACAAGTATATATGATTAAATGGTTTGCACTTCGTATACTAACTTCTCATTGTTTCATTCAATCGAAGTATTTGATCTTGGCTCCATGGGCGGTACACAGCATATACTCATTTCTATTCAAGGAAGAGGGTAAAAGGGACCTTACCAACTTTGTCATACTCCCACTTCTGTTATGGAGGATGCTTCACAACCAAATATGGATTAGTATTTCTCGTTACCAAAATGCAAAAGGCAACAACCTACTTGTTGACAAGAGTCTTCAATTTGAACAAGTCGACAGAGAGCAAAGTTGGTTAGTATTAATTTTATTTTTATACACACACAAACAAATTTTTTTTTTTTTTTTTTTTTTTTTTTTTTTTGCTGAAAAACAAAAAGGGTAGGGAGCAACTTGAATCGGTGCCTTCCACCTAAGTGTGACCATAGTGATACCTTACCTGCTAGACTAGGCCTATTGAAGCAGAGAATTTGAATGAGTCATAACTGTCCACTCAACCTCATCAAAAACACACACAAACTATATTTACATGCATTTGATTTTATCAATTTATTCACATATGTTGCACCTTACAAACTATTAATATGCAAGGTTCAAGTGCAACATATATGAACAAATTGACAAAATCTAATGCACATAAAAATTAAGTAGAAATTGTAATCTTACGTTTTTTTTGGTTAATATTTAGGGATGACCAAATAATTCTGAGTGGAATCATATTATACCTAGTCAACACTACTGTGCCAGGGGGTTCACACCTTCCCATTTGGAGAACAGATGGAGTAATTCTAGCAATTCTACTTCATGCGGGTCCAGTGGAGTTCCTCTACTATTGGCTTCATAGAGCATTGCACCACCATTACCTTTACTCTCGCTATCATTCTCACCATCATTCCTCAATTATCACAGAGCCCATCACGTGTAAAACCTATTACTATATGTTTTTATTGCATTTGCCTTTTCATAAATTATCATTAGTCACAAATTGATGAATTTTATCAATTAATACTTTACCTCACATTCATGCAAGTAGATGGTGCCATGGGAGGCTTTTATAATAATAATAAAAAATACATTATTTTTTTAATTATTATTATTATGGAAAATTATGTCTTTATGCACATTCACAATTCATGTAAATTTTATTTTGTAAACTAAACAAATGTATATAATATTGTACACATTTGCATGAGCTATAATATTGTACACTATTCATAGAAATGTATACAATTAATTCTATGCACAATAAATGTAAACATATTATTATTATTATTATTATTATAAATCAGTAATGTCCCACAAGTTGATGGTCAACTTAAAAACTCAAAAAAAAAAAAAAAAAAAAAAAAAAAAGAAAAAAGAAAAGAAAAGAAAAGAAGAGTGATCTAGCTTTTTGACATTTTATTTTTTATGAGTAAGTTTGATTCCAGAGAGGAGAGGGAAGATTCAAACTAATATTAACCTTCATTTATAAGTTATGTATCATACCCGTTATGTTTATGCCATGGGCTTAATCATTTGTGCTACCCTCGGAAGATATGTTAAGATTTCGAACTTCCTTAAAATAACTTTTTTTTTTTAGAAGAATTCTTTAAAATAACTGATTGGTGTGATAATCTACAATTGAATTCTGTAAATATTCTGTAAATTTTTTCATCTTTGTTAGGTTCTAAAGATTTAGGATTTTATGTATTTAGAACTCTAATGTGTAATATTGGCAAACCATGATCAAAACAATATGTTTAGTCTTGTTTAGGCTTGCTCAAAGTTGATTAATTATTGTAAAGTTGGAATCGAGAGGCTGCAGATGCATTGGTGCATTTCGGCCTGGCTCGATCGATCGAAGGATAGACTCGATCGATCGAATCTCGGGTCAGAATGCTTTTCTGCAGAATTTTCAACTCAGCCCTAACTCATTAAACGTTTAGGGTTTTATGTTTTTTCCCTAGGTATAAAAGGCAAAACCCTAGCCACGTTTTAAGAGTTGCTCCGGTTGTATTGTTGCTCATACTTTTCTGTTTTGTGTAAATCTCTTGTGAGATCTAGAGGAGTTTTCCTTTACACAAAGCTTAGGGTTTTCAAGGTAGAGATTACTTCAACATCTTGATGATCAACTCGGTTACTGCCATTGGAGCTTAAAGAATAACAAGCGTGGGTGCTTGTAGCTGATTAGAGAATCCAAGAAAGAAGGAGTCCATGGATTCGGAGCTTGCACGTGGTCGTGTCAGTAAGTTCTACTGGTGGGTAGCATTAGGAAGTTAAGCGGGGAGCTTGTAAATCCTTTTGTATGAACTTCGATTCTTTCATAGTGGATTCAGGTTTGCCTTGAGGATCGGTGGGTCAAATCCTCCCCAGGTTTTTACCGTGTGGTTTCCTGGGTGATCATATCATTGTGTTATTTATTATTCCGCTGCTTTATATTTTTGATATGATTGTTTGATTGTGTTTAACCTAGAATTGCATAATTTGACTAAGTTAATCACTTGGCTAATTAACTAGGTTAATCTGGTTGTTTTAAGGGGTCTAAAACCATTCAAGTGGTATCAGAGCGGGTAGCTCTTCTTGTCTGAGATTTTTTTTGATCTCTGAGCTGATCCTTGACCCCTGTTGTCATGGAACACGATCACTCTCTTGTTGTTCCTCCTCACTTTGACGGGAATAACTATGCTTATTGGAAAGTAAGGATGAAAGCATTCCTAAAATCTATTGATGAGAGAGTTTGGAATTCCGTTGAATACGGATGGGAGAAGCCCACTACTCCTGTGAGTGAGTGGCAAACTTCTCAAAAAGAAGCAGCTGGATTCAATAGCAAAGCTATGAATGTCGTCTTTTAATGCTGTTTCTATGGAGGAATTTAAGAGAATCTCTAATGTTGAGGTTGCTCATACTGCTTGGAAAATCCTCCAAACTGTGCATGAAGGCACAAAGGCAGTTAAGATAAACAAACTGCAGCAATTAACTTCTAGGTTTGAGAGCATTAGGATGTCTGATGATGAATCCTTTGATGAATTTTATGCCAAACTGAATGACATTGTTAATTCTGCTTTTAATTTGGGTGAAATCTATGATCAACTTAAAATTGTTAGGAAGATTCTTAGATCTTTAACTGAAGACTTTAGACCCAAAGTGACTGCCATTACTGAAAGCAAGGATGTGGACTCCATCCCTGTTGATGAGCTTAGGATCTCTTCAGTCCTATGAGTCTGACCTACCCAAAACAAACAAATCCAAATCAATGGCTCTTAAGTCTGTTGATGATGTTGAGGTTGGTGGATTTGATGATGAGCTCTCTGCTACTGAGATAGCTTACCTTGCCAAGAATTTTATAAACTTTCTGAGAAACACTAACAGAAGGGCAAGAAATACAAACACTGCTGAACCTAGAAACTTTAGGAAGAATGATCCCACTAAGGTTAATAACTTTGAAAAACCTAGAGAAAAAGTAGGTCAATCTTCAAACAATTCTTTGGGTGCTCAGTGTTTTGGATGTCAAGGGTATGGTCATGTTAAATCTGAATGTCCTACATTCTTGAGGACTAAGGGTAAAGCTATGGCTGTAACCCTTAGTGATAATGAGGTTTCTGATGATGAGTCTGGATGTGACGAGGATGGAAACTTTATTGCTTTCACTACTACGGCTGTAGTCAATGAAAGCGTGTTTGTTGAGGAGAACCCTTCTGATGGGGAACTCTCTGAGGATGCAGATCTTTAAGAGGCCTATAATAAACTTTGCAAAGTTGCTACAAAGGATGCTATGAATGTTGAACTTGGCCTAAAGAAAATTGATTCTCTTGAGCTTGAAAAGAAGAATTTGCTTGTTAAACTTTTTGATGCTAATGATCTTTTGAACCAAGTGAAATCTGAGAACATGCTTTTGCTTGATAAAGTTAAAACTTTGGAACATGATTTATCTATTGCTAGATCTGCTAGTTCTAAACTTGATCACATGCTGAATGTTCAAAAGTATCCTTTTGATAAATCTGGGTTAGGTTATGTTGAAAGCATCTCTGTGTCTGCTCCTAATTCCATAAACTTTGTTCCTTCATCTTCTTCTGAACCTTCTGTGAGTAAGGTTGTGAGTGAAACTGTCAAACCTTCTGTGAGTGAGGTTGTCAAACCTGTAGAAGTTTCACCTCCTAGGAAGATTAGGGTTGATCTGAGAGAGACTAAACCTAAGGATTCTACCCTTTCTAAGGACAAGATGCATGGTAAACCTACTTGGGTTTGTCATTATTGTGGAAAGTCTGGACACATTCGTCCTAACTATTACAAGCTTCAAGCTGTAAAGAGAGCAAACAAACCAAAAGTGTCTGTGCCTCAAGCACAAGATCCTATGGCACTTATTGGTGAATTGGTAAAGGTGTTGAACCTTTATTCCAAACCTGGAGTTGGAAATCACTCAAATGTAAATAGGAACTCCAATGCTTGTGGTGCATCTAAAAGGTTTTGGATGCAAAAGACTCGACCTAATTGAGTCTTTCTGACATGGTCCTTGTGCTTCATTGCTCATTCCTTTGTGACCATTGTTCTTTGTTTTTGTGTCTTTTTTTTGTTTTGTTTCTAGGATTTGCATTGCATAACGTTCATGCATTTCATTTTAGGATTTATTTGTTTTCTCTTTAAAAAAAAAAAAAAAAAAAAAAAGAAAAGCAAGTTGTGTTTTGGCACTATTTTTCGTGGTCTTTGAAAACAAGGTTGGTCAATTTATTTACACATAACATGTCTTATGTACCTTGTTTAGCTTTGATGAGCTTATTTATTGCACTTTACTAGTTGAAGCTTTGTAGTGCATGTTGTGTGAGAAAGATGTTTATGGTGTTTATCACTTTGTCTTAATCTTGAAGTTATATGTTTTTTGACTGTCGAACTTGATCCTTTTGAGAAAGGCATAAATAACCATCTCACCACTGTTCACTAGCCAATCACAAACACCTTAGTGCATATCATAAGATTTTGTGCTCGAGAAAGTGTAGCACATGCACAAAAAGAACATAAGGTGTAGCCTCTGTTAATTGCTTAATGCTTAAAATTGGTGTGTACTATTAGGCCTAATGCCAATTCACATAATTACAACTGGTGTGTACTATTAGGTTTGATGCCAAATTACATCTAATAATGGGGCAAAATTCAAGAAACTTACATGATTGCAAGCTTATGTTCTAGGAGATGTGGGAGTTATATGATGTAACTCTTTAGGTGATAGTCTCTTTTGAATTCTGTGTGATGGATTTTGTAGACTTTGTGATTGATTGCTATTCACATATCACCTCACATGTATCTCAAACTTTTGCTAGTTGCACACACTACACAAGTTACTCTTTGCTAAACTTTGTACATGTTATTATGTGTGTTTTTGGTCTGACCAACCAAGTTTGAAAATACTTTGAGAATTATGCAAAACATTGTTTTTGCTTGAGAATTTAAAGGAAGAATGGCTGAAATTTTCTTTGGAGAAACTGGGATTAAAACTTGGGTTTTTGACATAGCATTCCATCTCATACTCATGCATTTTTGTTTCAATAAGTTTAATGCTTTGAGGAGTTGTTTTCAAAATATGGTTTGTGATTTTCAAAACTGTGATTTTTCTCAAAAATTGTGTGAGCCTCTGCCTGGTTCGATCGATCCATTCTGTTTTTCGATCGATCGAAAAAGTGCTTTAATTTGATTAAAAATGTAGGCTTGATTCGATCGATCGAATGTGATTTTTGATCAATCGAAAGTCGTGAATCAGGTTTTTTAAAACACTATTCTTGACTGATTCAAACACTTTTTCAAAAAGTTTTTTTTTCAAACTTTTCTTTTCTCTCCGACGAGGCAAGGCTCCACAGTCCATTTTTTGTCGTTTTCCTCCGGATTTTTTGCAAAGAATCTCTTTCCTCAAGCCGGTAAGACTGTTATGCCCTTCCTTTTTGAGTTTATTTACATATTTCATGCATTTATCCTCAAATTTTCAGACATTTTTCTTTTTGGGATTTTTGTTGATTCAAGCCCAATTTCGTGCAATTGATCAATGGGTTTTTGTGGGGACATGCTATAAACATGATCTTGATAGTTTAATTTGATCAATTTTGGGTTTTATGAAAAATTGAAATTTCTAGGGTTTGTATTAATTCTGAATTGGGGATTTTGTTCAATTAGGTTGAAATTGATGAAATTGGCTTGTTGTTTTGATGAAATTGATTATGCTAATCTGTTTTCAACATTGTGTAATGATCAATTCATCAATTTGCTTCAAAATTATCAAGTGGTTTTTCAAATTTTTTTTGGGTTTTTGTTAGAAACTCTATGTTCAAGCCAATTTTGTGTAATTGAACTTAATTTGAACTATGTTTTCTGCATTAGTTCATGCATCACAACATTGTTATTGTTCATGCATCATATAGATTTTTGTTCTATATTTTTTTGTGCTAACTTGCAGTCTGCCCTTGGTTTTGTTTTTTTTTGTTCTTTTGGTTTTCTCTTTGTGTCTTTGTCATTTCCTTAGCACCATGCCTAGGAAGATTAGGGCTCGTAGGACTGTTTCCTCATCTTCTCCACCCCCTCCTTCTTTTGATCGTGAGAAGTTTTCGAGTGAGAAAAACCAAGAGATTTTTGAGAAGCTAAACCTTAGGAGAAAGATTTGGGCTGAGCGTTCTGTTCTCTTAGATGAACTTGATCCTGCCATTAGTGCAAACTTTGAGCGTCGGGGCTAGTTACCCTTGGTGGATATTTCTGATCCTCCTCCACCTTCTACCTTGATTAGAGAGTTCTTTTCGAACATCTCTATCCGCGTCTATGATTCCAACACTTTGGTAAAGAGTTGGATACGAGGCGTAGAGTACTCCATTACTCCTAAGGTAGTGGCTGATGCTCTAGGGGTACCTTTGGTCCAGAATCCTGTCTATCCTTATGATGAGTCTCTCGAGATTAGTGATGTCTTGTCTTACATCACTGGATCCTCTATCCAGTGGGGTTCTGATCCTAGGATCACCTCTGCTGAGCTTTCTGGGTTGCATTATCTCTTCTTTAGGATAGCTTGTCATTCTATCTGGCCCATCTCTCATGTTCACACCATTCCTCTCGAGAGGTGTGTATTTTTGTACGCTCTTGTTACTAATGCTCCTATCAGTTTTCCTCATCTGTTTCTTCGTTCTTTAAACGAAGTTTATAGGAGTTCATCTTCTTCTCATGCCCTTGTTCATCCTATTTTCATTCATAGGATTTTGCCTTATCTTGATCTTAGTGGTTTCCCTTCCTCTGAGCCTGTTCATGTGATTGCTCCCATAGGTGCGTCTTTCCTTAGACAAAGGGCCGCTCATCTTAAAGCTGGTTCTAAACACCCTAGGTCTAAGCCTTCTAGTAGCGCACCTCCTCCTTCTTCTTCTACAGGTCCTGCTGGTGAGGATGTTCCTGATCCTGATGGTGATGCTGCTGCTGTTCCTCCACCTCCTTCGGACGACTTTGATGTACGTCATACCTTAGAGACTGTCATGACCATTCAGGCGGCTCATGGTCAGATTTTGGTGGACTTGCTCGATCAGATTCGTGCTCTGCGAACCGACTTCGCGCATCTTCATTCACCCTCACCACCTCTTTTTGATGATGGCTTGTGATTGCACTTTGGCATTCCGTCACAAAAAGGGGGAGTAGTGTTTTGACTTTGTAGAGGAGTTTTTGTAGTTAGGGGGAGTATTCTTTTTGTTTTTGAGGAGTTAGTGGAGTTTATAGATTGTATCTAGTTGCTTCACTATGTATATCATTTTTGGGGATATTCATGTTAGGGGGAGTAACATTGTTTTTGATATACATGATATATACTTGATTCTTGTTACTTTGTGATTCACTGCTTATTGATTTATATTTATGAGTTATCCATTGATATATGTTTTTATTCTGTGTTGTGTGAATCTTACAAGAATGTTATACCTGTTGTTTTACTCTTTTCTGTCACACATGCGTTTATGCGTTTGTTGAGTATTTCAGGAATATACAAGTTGATTCAATTGAGCTGCTGTCTACACTTGCAACTGATGGATAGTAGTTAGGATTGGATTTGAGTTTATGAGCATTTTTTTGTAAAGGGCTTTTTACTTGTAAACTTTGAGTTTTTAGTTTGTGTTTTGTCACGGATTGCCAAAGGGGGAGTTTGTTAGGTTCTAAAGATTTAGGATTTTATGTTCTTAGAACTCTAATGTGGAATATTGGCAAACCATGATCAAAACAATATGTTTAGTCTTGTTTAGGCTTGCTCAAAGTTGATTAATTATTGTAAAGTTGGAATCGAGAGGCTGCAGATGCATTGGTGCATTTCGGCCTGGCTCGATTGATCGAAAGATAGACTCGATCGATCGAATCTCGGGTCAAAATGCTTTTCTGCAGAATTTCCAACTCAGCCCTAACTCATTAAACGTTTAGGGTTTTATGTTTTTTCCCTAGGTATAAAAGGCAAAACCCTAGCCACGTTTTGAGAGTTGCTCCGGTTGTATTATTGCTCATACTTTTCCGTTTTGTGTAAATCTCTTGTGAGATCTAGAGGAGCTTTCCTTTACACAAAGCTTAGGGTTTTCAAGGTAAAGATTACTTCAACATCTTGATGATCAACTCGGTTGCTGCCATTGGAGCTTAAAGAATAACAAGCGTGGGTGCTTGTAGCTGATTGGAGAATCCAAGAAAGAAGGAGTCCGTGGATTCGGAGCTTGCACGTGGTCGTGTCAGTAAGTTCTACTGGTGGGTAGCATTAGGAAGTCAAGCGGGGAGCTTGTAAGTCCTTTTGTATGAACTTCGATTCTTTCATAGTGGATTTAGGTTTGCCTTGAGGATCGGTGGGTCAAATCCTCCCCAGGTTTTTACCGTGTGGTTTCCTGGGTGATCATATCATTGTGTTATTTATTATTCTGCTGCTTTATATTTTTGATATGATTGTTTGATTGTGTTTAACCTAGAATTGCATAATTTGACTAAGTTAATCACTTGGCTAATTAACTAGGTTAATCTGGTTGTTTTAAGGGGTCTAAAACCGTTCAATCTTTAAAGAAGTTGCATTAACAAGCTATTATATAGAATAAGTTTTAAAGAATGGGTAAACTACACCCATAATATTTATCTCACAATCATATTCTTATATTTACATAATGTTTTTCTTTTTTTATGGCAGCTATCGTACATCCATTTTCTGAGCTTATAATATATTACATGCTCTTTTCTATAACAACAATGACACTCGTCTTGACGGGAACTGCTTCTTTGGCCTCTATTGTCGGTTATTTTACTTATGTTGATTTCATGAATAACATGGGTCACTGTAATTTTGAGTTTATTCCAAAGTGGTTGTTCTCTTTGTTTCCTCCGCTCAAGTTTCTCATGTAAACTCCTTCGTAAGTCATAACCCTTATCTTCTATATAATTCTTTTTTTAAGTTCTTGATTTATTATTCTCTCTTTTCACACATATGTGTGCATCTAAACATACACGCATTAAAGAAAAAAAGAAACGTGAAGAAAAAAAATGTATGCAACTTCTTAAAATTTGGATTGTTCCAAAAATCACCAAATTATTTGTTAAGATGACCGACTTCCAAAGGATGATGATTTCAACATGGTATACTGAACTAGCTTATGAAAACAAGTGTTGGAAAATTTAGACCCCGGTTAATAGAATTAACAAGTTTTAAACTCAAGTTGTTAATTAGATTTATTATGAATAAAACTTGTTAAAACAAACAAACATCAATATCATGTCAAAATCATGCAGCGGAAAAAATAAATAAGACAAGATATGATGATCTAGGAAAACCAATGAAACCAACCAGTTTCACAGTAAAAAACCTAGGGGGAAACCTTCCCGAAAAGCAATCCACTATAGTAAAGAGAAGTTTCAGATCTAGTACAAAACTTTTGTCCCCAAACTCTACAATCCTCGTAGATGAACTCACAGCAGAAACCTTCTACCGCTTTAGAACCTCTGAACTCTTCAATATATGAACGTCACCCTTTGATGATGCACGAATCTCAGTACTTGACTAACCAATTGCGCGGATTCCAGTACGCGACTTAATCACCAACTAGAAGAAGATGTTGGCTGCAAAGTTCTTCACTTCATCAACATTGAAGATCAAGAAGCACTTGGTTACAAAACCCTAAGGCGTAAAGACGCAGTAACTTCTTTCAGAGAGAATAAGGCATCGGTCACCTTTTGCATATATTCTCCTTGTATTCTCTTATGTGACGGCCTCTAAAATAAGCCTTATATAGGTCTAGAGTTGTGAGAAAAGAAACCCTACACAAATACAAAAGCCTGGCCCAAAAATCAGATTTGAAAATTCTGATTTTCGTAACCTCGATCGATCGGGAGGTGTCGAGGAGGTGTCGAACTTTAAACCTCGATAGATAGCTAGGTGTCGAGAAGGTGTCGAGAAGCTGTCGAGGGGACAGGAGCTTTCTCGATCGATCCACCAGCTATCGAGAAGGTGTCGAGATTACGATAACAATCAACTGAAGAGCTCGATAGATAGCCAGCTGTCGAGAGATGTAGAGCAGGTGTCGAGCTATCTGTCCAGCTTTATTGAACACATTTTCTTCACTTGTTTCTTGGTCCAATCTTCATGGCTTTAATACTAGACTTGAACAACATGTTTCTTGAAGTATTAAACACATCATAAATCTACCCAATTACAAGTAAAATGCGTTTTGTCAAAAGATTAGCCAATTACACAAAATATGTTCTTAACAATCTCCCCCTTTGGTAATCCATGACAAAACCACAACAAACAAATGAACATATGAGAGAAGTCATAAATCACTGAACTCATATTCATTTGTTGAATACAATAAAATCTATCCTAACACAAACTCTTGAAATACTTTGCAAGAAGAGAGTTTATGGCAAGTAGACTTTGACAACCTGTATTTCTGAAACACTTTAAACAAAACTCATCAAGGCGTCTTAGTGTGGAACAGAAATAATAGTGTAAGGTTGAAATTTATGAACCATCTTGTTGGCTTTATTCCGTGCCAATTTGCTTGTAATTTAGCATTTAGTAACCCTGTATTTAGGTGGGAAACTTGTAATGGTAGTGAGTGAGAGAGTGTGAAGAAATGCTCAAGATTGTGCAAAGAAACAGAAACTCGCGACTGGATCTCGCGGGTGACTCGCGACTTGCAAGTCGCCAGAAGTTGCACATGTGCCAAGCATGTTAGAAGCTGAAGAGTCGCGCTAGCTGTTGCACTATAGGACAAAAGTCACAGGCTGGCCAGCCCGTTAGCTCGCGACTTGAACTCGCAACTCAATCTAGTCGCGAGGTCAAGTCGCCAAAATGCCCTGTTTGGGAAAAACTGACAATTCACATTCTATTCTCATTCCAGTATAAATACCCCTCATTCCCATGAAATGTAGAGAGCTTCCAGAGAGAATTTTGTGAGAGAAACCTTAGAGAAAAACAAGATTGTCTCATCCTCAATCTTCATCTAAGAGACTCTACAAATTCCTCTACTTTCTTCATCTCCATTGATACATCCTTGAGAGGTCATTGACCAAATCCTTATCTCACCACAACCACGTCTGTGAGAAGGTATATTGGTGCTAAGGGAAGCAGTTTGGGAAGGAACCAATGGTTATTGGTCGATGCTATGGGCTATAGCGGAATCCGGTAAGCTAGAAAAAAAAAAGGTTCGGCGCAACCTCGTTGGAGCAGAAAGCTTGAAGGGCTTAGGTACCTGGGTAGATTAGGCTTGGAGGGTCTATTGCTGTTCATGTATCCCAACTACATTTTCTAGTGGATTATTGACCGCTTGGAGGGCGGCGGAGAGGTTTTACGCCAAGAGCTTCGGTTTCCTCTTCGATAACACATCGCGTGTTGTCTTTGTGTTTGCATCTCTCTTCCCTTTATCTTTACCATTTAATTACTGCTGTGATTGTGATTATTTATGGTTTAGATTGTTTATCAATTCTGTTATAAGCTTGTTATCATTTTCCGCACATACATTGTTTGATATAAAGCTTGAATTGGTAATTTTGTAATTAGGGGTCTAAACGTTCAAAAGTGTTTTACACGCTTTTTGAACTTTCAAATAGATTGCCTACAAGTATAAGAAATATGTGTATGAAGATGGAAAAGAAACAACACATGTAAAGGTAGGTGAAAGAAAACATACATCATCATATAAAGAAGATAAGCACAATGTATGTAAACATGGTCACAAGACCCAAGGTACAAGAAGAAGGAAGTAAACACTCCCCCTAACAAAATGAAACACATCTCCCCCTTACAAAGGAATGTATTTCTCCCCCTAACTTGTAGAATCTTAAACAGAAACCACAAAGTCTCCACAATTTCTCCCCCTTTTTGTCATGATTGACAAAGGGTACAAGAAGTTAGAAAGTTTCATCCGAGAAACATAAAGATGATCAAGGATGATCAAGGAGGCACAAAGAAATCTATATAAATGCATGAATGTAATGAAAACAAGATGTTATGGATGACAAGATAATAGAAGGATGCAAAACATGTGAAAAAACAAATCTCTCAACAAGAAAAATGTTAAGCACATAGATCCCAAAATACACACACACTAAACAAGTCTAACCAATTTTATATTTCAAAAACAAGTCAAGACAGTTTAGTGAGTATACATTAACACATGTAAAACTTTGTGATGGCCAAATCACATTGTACCTGCACATGTATCAAGAGTAGCAAAGAATATTGCATGTTGTATGTGAAAAATATCGCAAGATTGCATAAGTGTATACATGTTATGACGATTTGAGATATGAGAAATTCACTTTAACTCACACACAATCATAACTGTTTGATGAGGACTATCACCTTCGAGGTACATCCTATAACTCCCACATCTCTTAAAAAACACGCTTGCAATCATATTTAAAGCATTTTTGATCTTTTTGCTTTTTATTTTCTTTGCATATTTTTTTTTAAGCATATCATGCATGGGCATATAAGAGAGAGAAAAGAAATACCCAACATATTAAGTATTGACATTGCACTTTTACTTTGCCGAAGCATATAGATGTCTTTGACACTGCACTTTTGCTATGCCTAAGCATACAGGTGTTTATGACACTGCACTTTTGTTATGCCGAAGCATATAGGTGTCATATTATGATTGGCGGGCAACAGTGGTGAGATGGTTATTTATGCCTTTCTTTTAGGATTTTCTAGTCCTACCCGTCAAAAAGAGTGATATGAGTGTTAAGTTCAAGAGATAACTTAATTTTACTCACCACAAACACGAGCCACAAAGCTCACTTGCTTAGTTGTGTATAGAGATGCTCATCTAAGTTACAAAAGATACAAAGTTGAGAAAATTTTGTTTCAATGGCCATCCAAGGTACACAAGTACCAATGTACACAAACACACACTGTTTTTGTATTTTTCTGATTTTTCCTTTTTATTTTTATTTTGAAAACAAAACAAAATAAAAACTAAACAACTAAACAAAAACAGATAAACAACATGAATGCATGAAAGAAAAAATGCATATGCATGAAAATATGATAGAAATATGCAGATGCATGAAAGCATGATTCCAAAAACAGATAAGAAATCAAGCAAAGAAAGTCCTACTATAGATAGAAGGAATTAAAGCAGAGGACAAACAGAAAAGACAATTAAGTCTTAGGCTCCTTTCTCACCCACACAGCACGAGTCTTTGACCGTAAAGATGAAAAGGCACGTGTCCTAGTATGACTACTAAAGGACGTAGAAGAATTAAAATTCTTTTTAAATTGAGTTAAAAAGCTCAAGACTTTTAATAACTCTTCCATGACAACGGGCGTCAAGGATCACACTCAGGAAATTAATCCAATCAAAGTGAACCCGCTCTGATACCACTTGTTGGGAAATTCAGACCCCGGTTGATAGAATTAACAAGTTTTAAACCCAAGTTGTTAATTAGATTTATTATGAATAAAACTTGTTAAAACAAACAAACATCAATATCATGTCAAAATCATACAACAGAAAAAATAAATAAGACAAGATATGATGATCCAGGAAAACCAATGAAACCAACCAGTTTCACAGTAAAAAACCTGGGGGGAAACCTTCCCGAAAAGCAATCCGCTATAGTAAAGAGAAGTTTAAGATCTAGTACAAAACATTTGTCCCTAGACTCTACAATCCCCGTAGATGAACTCATAGCAGAAAACTTCTACCGCTTCAGAACCTCTGAACTCTTCAATATATGAACGCCACCCTTTGATGATGCACGAATCCCAGTACGTGACTAACCAATTGCGTGGATCCCAGTACGCGACTTAATCACCAACTAGAAGAAGATGTTAGCTGCAAAGTTCTTCACTTCATCAACAATGAAGATCAAGAAGCACTTGGTTACAAAACCCTAAGGCGCAAAGACACAGTAGCTTCTTTCAGAGAGAATAACCTTTTGAATATGTTCTCCTCGTATTCTCTTATTCTCTTGTGTGACGGCCTTTAAAATAAGCCTTATATAGGTCTAGGGTTGTGAGAAAAGAAACCCTACTCAAATACATAAGCCTGGCCCAAAAATCAAAAAGCTGAAAATTCTGATTTCCCGTAACCTCGATCGATCGAGAGGTGTCGAGGAGGTGTCGAGAAGGTGTCGAGGGGACAGAAACTTTCTCGATCGATCGACCAGCTATCGAGAAGCTATCGAGATTGCGATAAGAATCAGCTGAAGATCTCGACAGATAGCCAGGTGTCGAGGTAGCTATCGAGAGGTGTCGAGATTTAATGAACTTGCACTTCAGCTTGCTTTTTCTTGGACAGACTTGATGACTTCAACACTTGATCTTGAAACAAGGTTTCTTGAAGTATTAAAAACACCTAGAACTACCCAATTACAAGTAGAGTGCGTTTTGTCAAAAGGATTTGCCAATTTACATAAAATATGTCCTTAACAATCTCCCCCTTTGGCAATCCGTGACAAAACCACAACAAACAAATGAACATATGAGAGAAGTCATAAATCACTCAACTCATACTCACTTGTTACATACAATAAAATCTATCCTAATACAAACTCTTGAAAAACTTTGCAAGAAGAGAGTTTATGGCAAGTAGACTTTGACAACTTGTATTTCTGAAACACTTTAAACAAAATTCATCAAGGCATCTTGTGTGAAACAGAAATAAATAGATTGCATACAAATATAAAGAACATGTGTATAAAGATAGAGAAAAAACAACACATGAAGAGGTAGGTGAAAGAAACATACATCGGCATATAAAGAAGATAAGCACAATATATGTAAACAATGGTCACAAGACCCAAGGTACAAGAACAAGGAAGTAAGCACTCCCCCTAACAAGATAAAACACATCTCCCCCTTACAAAGGAATGTATTTCTCCCCCTAACTTGTAGAATCTTAAAGAAAGAAACCACAAATTCTCCACACTTTCTCTCCCCCTTTTTGTCATGATTGACAAAGGGTACAAGAAGCTAGAAAGCTTCGCCCGAGAAACGTAAAGATGATCAAGGATGATCAAGGAGGCACAAAGAAATCCATATAAATGCATGAATGTAATGAAACAAGATGCTATGGATGACAAGATAATAGAAAGATGCAAAACATGTGAAAAACACATGGATCCCAAAACACATACACACACACACTAAACAAGTCTAACCAATTTTATATTTCAAAAACAAGTCAAGACAGTTTAGTGAGCATACATTAGCATGTGTAAACACTTGTGATGACCAAATCACATTGTACCTGCACATGTATCAAGAGTAGCAAAGAATATTGCGTGTTGTGTGTGAAAAAACATCGCAAGATTGCATATGTGTATACATGTTATGACGATCTGAGATATGAGTAAATAACTTTTAACTCACACACAATCATAACTGTTTGATGGGGACTATCACCTTCAAGGTACATCCTATAACTCCCACATCTCCTAGAAAACACGCTTGCAATCATATTTAAAGCATCTTTGATCTTTTTGCTTTATATTTTCTTTGCATATTTTTCTTTTAAGCATATCATGCATGGGCATAAAAAGAGAGAAAAGAAATACCCAAGATGTTAAGCATTTGACATCGCATTTTTGCTATGCCGAAACATACGAATGTCTTTGACACTGCACTTTTGCTATGCCGAAGCATACAGGTGTCTATGACACTGCACTTTTGCTATGCCGAAGCATACAGGTGTCATACTATGATTGGCGGGTAACAGTGGTGAGATGGTTATTTATGCCTTTCTCTTAGGATTTTCTAGTCCTACCCGTCAAAAAGAGTGATATGAGTGTTAAGTTTTAAGAGATAACCTAATCTTACTCATCACAAACAAGAGCCACAAAGCTCACTTGCTTAGTTGTGCATAGAGATGCTCATCTAAGCTACAAGAGATACAAAATTTAGAAACTTTGTTTCAATGGCCATCCAAGGTACACAAATACCAAAGTACACAAAACACACACTGTTTTTTGTATTTTTATGATTTTTCCTTTTTATTTTTATTTTGAAAACAAAACAAAATAAAAACTAAATAACCAAACAAAAACAGATAAACAACATGACAGCATAAAGAAAGATGCATATGCATGCAAACATGATAGAAGGGTGCAGATGCATGAAAGCATGATTCCAAAAACAGATAAGAAATCAAGCAAAGAGAGTCCTACTTTAGATAGAAAGAATTAAAGCAGAGGACAAAAAGAAAAGACAATTAAGTCTTAGACTCCTTTCTCACCCACACAGCACGAGTCTTTGGCCGTGAAGATGAAAAGGCACGTGTCCTAGTATGCCTACTAAAGGACATAGAAGAATTAGAATTCTCCTGAAATTGAGTTAAAAAGCTCAAAGCTTTTAATAACTCTCCAAACAAAGGTGTAGGTCCTTGAGAGGAAACCTGTGACCGTTTGGACAATTGCTTATGAGGATACAACTTAAAGCAATTAGGACGAATGTGTCCAGCAACACCACAATGGTGACAAACATGAGATCTAACAAAGGATTTAGATTGCATACCTTTATTACCTTTCTCAGATTGGGGTACAAAGACAGTCCTTGATCCAGAAGCCGTGGACGAGGAGGGGCTGGAGGAAACAGCATATCCTAAGCCAGTCTTGTCAGAACTAGGCTTTTGAGCACTCAAGACCTCATCAAGCTTTGCACTAGACATCCTCTCTATTTGAGTTCTAGCTTGACTAAGCTCGACCTCAAGATTCTTGACCTTCTCTTCAAATGAGGTGTTCTCCACAACAAGAGTCTCAACTAACCTTGTACTCTCATCTAGTTTGAATAACAGATCAGCTTTTTCAGCTTTTACCTCATTAAGCTCTTTTCTACAAAGATGAGAAGTCTTTTCAGATTTTATGAATTCAGTGCATAGCTTATCATAGGCTTCTTGAAGGGTCATCTTCTTAGGTACTTCATCATCAGAAGAATCCTCATTGTCACTAGTACTCTCCACGATCACCTTATCGGTTGAGGCAGCAAAGGCCATAACGTGACGACATTCATCCACAAACTCATCAGAAGAGTCATCCTCAGTATCACTCCAAGTAGCAACCAACCCTTTATCTTTTAACTCATTGGTCTTTTCCTTCATGAGGTAGTTTGGACATTCTATCCTCATATGACCAAAACCTTTGCACTCATGGCATTGAATAAGGGATTTCTCATTCTTGCCCTTCCTAGAGGATTTAGGTTTCCTAGGAGGTTTGCCCTTATCTTTTTCCTAAACTGGAGAAGCTTGATAATCTCATCAGTTACGAAAGTCAGATCCTCATCCTCATCTTCATCTTCATCTTCACTTTCATCTTCATCTTCAGAGTCCTCAATCTCTTCCTCTATACCCTTAAGAGCCAAGTTTCTACTCTTTCCACTTTTTCCCATTGAGCCTAATCCCATCTCATAGGTTTGAAGGTTCCCTACAAGCTCAGTCAAAGGAATTTGAACAATGTCCTTGACTTCTTCAAAGGCAGTGATCTTGGCATGGAATATTTCAAGTAAGGACCTAAGAATTTTTCTAACAATTTTGGATTCTGCAATACATTCTCCAAGGTTGAAAGCAGAATTCACAATATCCTTGAGTTTGGCATAGAATTCATCAAAGGTCTCATCCTTCTCCATCCTTATTTCTTCAAAACTGCTAGTGAGTTGTTGAAACTTCACTGTCTTTACTGCCTTGGTACCTTCATAAGTGGTCTCAAGAATGGTCCATGCTTCCTTGGCAACTTCAGTGGATGATATTTTCTTGAATTCTTCATTGGTCACTCCACAAAACAAAGCGTTCAAGGCCCTACTATTGAAATTTGCAGCTACAATTGTTGCATCATCCCAATCCACAGGTGCTTCCTTTGGCTTAATCCAGCCAACTTCAATAGCTTGCCATACCTGTTCAACTAGAGCCTGCAAAAAAACTTTCATACGAACTTTCCAGTACGTATAATTAGTTCCATCAAATAAATGAGGTATAAATAAAGATTGTCCTCTATCCATGACAACAGGGGTCAATGGATCACACTCAGGAAATTAATCCAATCAGAGTGAACCCGCTCTGATACCACTTGTTGGGAAATTTAGACCCCGGTTGATATAATTAACAAGTTTTAAATCCAAGTTGTTAATTAGATTTATTATGAATCAAACTTGTTAAAACAAACAAACATCAATATCATGTCAATAATGAATGCAGCGGAAAAGTAAATAAGACAAGATATGATGACCCAGGAAAACCAATGAAACCAACCAGTTTCACAGTAAAAACCTGGGGGGAAACCTTCCCGAAAAGCAATCCACTATAGTAAAGAGAAGTTTCAGATCTAGTACAAAACCTTTGTCCCTAGACTCTACAATCCCCGTAGATGAACTCACAGCAGAAACCTTCTACCGCTTCAGAACCTCTGAACTCTTCAATATATGAACGCCACCCTTTGATGCACGAATCCCAATACGTGACTCACTCACTCACCAACTTAAGGAAGAAGAATGTTGGCTGCAAAGTTCTTCACTTCATCAACAATGAAGATCAAGAAGCACTTGGTTACAAAACCCTAAGGCGCAAAGACGCAGTAGCTTCTTTCAGAGAGAATAACCTTTTGAATATGTTCTCCTTGTATTCTCTTATTCTCTTGTGTGACGGCCTTTAAAAATAAGCCTTATATAGGTCTAGGGTTGTGAGAAAAGAAACCCTACTCAAATACATAAGCCTGGCCCAAAAATCAAAAAGCTGAAAATTCTGATTTCCCGTAACCTCGATCGATCGAGAGGTGTCGAGGAGGTGTCGAGATTTAATGAATCTCAATAGATAGCAGCTATCGAGGAGGTGTCGAGAAGGTGTCGAGGGGACAGAAACTTTCTCGATCGATCGACTAGCTATCGAGAAGCTATCGAGATTGCGATAAGAATCAGCTGAAGATCTCGACAGATAGCCAGGTGTCGAGGTAGCTATCGAGAGGTGTCGAGATTTAATGAACTTGCACTTCAGCTTGCTTTTTCTTGGACAGACTTGATGACTTCAACACTTGATCTTGAAACAAGGTTTCTTGAAGTATTAAAAACACCTAGAACTACCCAATTACAAGTAGAGTGCGTTTTGTCAAAAGGATTTGCCAATTTACATAAAATATGTCCTTAACAGATAGATAGCTAGGTGTCGAGGAGGTGTCGAGAAGCTGTCGAGGGGACAGGAGCTTTCTCGATCGATCCACCAGCTGTTGAGAAGGTGTCGAGATTGCGATAACAATCAACTGAAGAGCTCGATAGATAGCCAGCAGTCGAGAGGTGTCGAGCTATCTGTCCAGCTTTATTGATCCCCTTTTTCTTCACTTGTTTCTTGGTCCAATCTTCATGGCTTTAATACTAGACTTAAACAACATGTTTCTTGAAGTATTAAACACATCCTAGATCTATCCATTTAACCAGTAGATTGTAAACCAACTGGCATTTCACCCATGGACATTGGTAGCATGAGACCATAGGTTTGATCATATACTTGGATGCATGAGTTATTTTACATTAATGAAAAGCATTATTCAAGTTATATTAGATGTAGCTTTTAATAATGTTTCACCATCTAATAATTTTAATTTTTTTGATTAGACGTATATTTTGATAAATTTAACATTGGATTATATTTTCTTCTTATAACTTTCACAATTATTGCAAACTTTCAAGACAAATAGAGATCAATAGTTGTTTCATTCTCTTATATAGAACGTTTAAGTTCTAAGTTTTTTTTTTTTAATCTTAAAATTAGGAACAAAAAAGAAGGTAAGAAAATCTAGGAACACAACTTAATTTTTGTCATAACTTTTAACACCACCTTAAAGATGAGTTTGTGAATTAAGTAGGAAACAATATCCAATTAACATGAAATTTAACATAAACATGTAATTCACGGTAAGATCTTAAAGATATTAATATAATAAAAAGTTTCTATAAGTTACTGTGTATTATAATCTTACCAAAAAGTTTAAATTTTTTTATTAGGGAAATGGCTAGAGATGCTCTCTTAATTATCAAGGTACTGATAGCACCTTTTCCCAAAAAAAAAAAAAAAAAAAAAAATACATGATCGTACCTTATACATTTGATATTTGAAACAGATCGAAGAACACCTCATTCTACATGAGAATTCTAAATAATAATAAAATTAAAAAAAATTAACTATAAATAATCACTTATCTCAAGAATTTAAATTTATAAAAAAAAAGAAAATCTTATATTAACTTGAGTACTTAATAAATATTCTAACAGTTCCGCTTACCACAGGTTTCACTCTCCACATCATACGCAATTTCGAACCAACTACTGTCTTTTCATGCCTCTTTATGATTACATCTTTGGCACTATGGACAAATCCAGTGACACACTATATGAAATTTCTCTCAAGAAGAAAGAAAAAGTGCCACACGTAGTGCATCTAACACATCTCACAACACTAGACTCGATCTATCATTTGAGGCGTGGACTTTCTTCCTTGGCCTCTAGCCCTCATACCTCAAAATGGTACATGTGGTTAATGTGGCCCCTGAGTCCCTGACATTATTGTCTACGATGTTAACATGGATTTATGGTCGTACATTTGTTGTTGAGAGGAACCAGTTCAATATGCTCACCTTGCAAACCTGGGTCATCCCGAAGTATAGTGTACAAGTAAGAAAAATCTTCACCACCAGCTCTTAATTTTGTAGTTTTGTTAGATGTTTCTTCCCCAACTTAAACAAGCATTTTTCATCGTTTATAAAGTAATCTTGTTGGTAACCAATGTATTCCAAATTTTCAATCAATAATTATGCTATTTTGCTTTCCTATTTACTACATATTGTTACAGTACTTTTTGCGATCGCATGAGAACTCTATCAATGATTTGATTGAGCAAGCCATACTTGAAGCGGAGAAAAAAGGCGTTAAAGTGTTAAGTCTAGGTCTCTTGAACCAGGTAAGTATCAGTTTTCCCTTTTTCTTTATGTAATTTAAAAATAAATAAAAACTTCTTTTCATATATCAGAACTAGTTATTAGAGTATTCACATCAATTCATGCAAAATTTCTGTCTATTTTAGCATAAACCTTTTTTTTTTTTCTTTTTTTTTACATACTTTTTGAAACACTTCATATCAGATTATCTATTTTACATTACATTTCATTAAAATATCAAAATTTTTTAATTGTTTATCTTTTTAAACATCATCCACTATTTTCCTTCATTCTTGGGATATGTAAAGAAAGGATTAAAAACAAAATATATAATGAATAATGTCAGTATAAATTTACACAGTTATTGTAACAACCATGTATTTTTACAATCTTTGCTTAAATTGATATGGGTGAATTTTGGGCTTAGTTGGCTAAAATGTGATACTTTTTCTATTATACAAGCACTAATGCGAGTGCTCTTAATTAGTGACTTAATTTACTAGTTCAGTGGGACTTCTTTCTCATGTGAAATATTGGTGGCCTTAAATTTGTTCTCTCTTACAATGGTGCTAGTGAGATAGCAACTTAGAGAGATTAATAAAATCTTATATAAAATATAGTGACACTTAATCCAAAAATTAAGAAGAATTTGACTCAATTATATTATATTAATTCTTAAATTTCTTTCCATTCATTTTTTTTTTTTTTTTGGGGGTGTATGGGGTGTATGGGACTTCTAGTAACATGTGTATACTACACCCAACATATTCACATATGATAGGTCGATACATGATATTATCTCTCTCTCAATACATCGAATGTTTTGTAGGGGGAGGAACTCAACGGATATGGTGGAGTTTATGTCAAGAGGAATCCTCAACTGAAAATAAAGGTGGTAGATGGAAGTAGCCTCGCAGCTGCCATTGTGCTAAATAGCATCCCCAAAGGGACAACCCAAGTGCTCCTTCGAGGCAAAATCACTAAGGTTGCCTGTGCAATTGCAGTAGATTTATGCAAAAAGGGCATTCAGGTATGTTTAACCCCTCATATTCATGTTGTAATAAGACCGGTACTCATAATTGGAACATTATTTTGAAATCAAAAAGTGCAGCCCCATTACTTATTCTTTGTTTCTCACCACCAAAATAAGCTTTAGATACAGTCCTGGTATTTGATTTAATGTTTCATCTAACCAACCTAGCTTCAAATTCTACGTTCATATATAGTCTATAGCAGGGGTTATAATTAGTGTCAGAGTCTGAAACTTTTTTCAAGCGGTCAAGCTAATTTTGGTAAGATAAAAAGTATAATTGTAATATGATTTAAAACTTATTATTTTAAATCATAATTAATATTTTCAAATATTTTAAAACTAATTTAGAGACTATACTATTGAAGTATACTGATAATTTCAAACATTGTGATGAAACATATAAAGATTTACTCAATTTAAATACTTAAAATATTTTTTTGAGAAACATATACTTAAAATATTAAATGTCACTTTACGTGCCTAAATATATACAATGTAATATGAGAAAAATATAAGAATAATAAAATTTAAAATAATAACTTTACTTTTCATAAATGATATAAAATATGGATCTCTAACTCCTAACCACAAAATTCGCAATTTTCATTTCTTATAACAATAAAATAAAAATAAAAATAATATAATAGTTTCCATATCTTTAATTCTCTAAACGAAAATTTTAACAAAAGTAGAAGATATTTTCTATTTGAAAATGAAATAATTAAAATAAATGACGCTTTGATTTAGTGATTTACGTATATGGTATAAAAGTAATTAAAAAAAATGATGCATCAATCATTTAGATAAGCCTATCTATTTGTTTAAAAATATATCTTGGATACAAACTGAATTACGTATGCCATAAAAGTAATTAAAAAAAAACAAAAATAAATAATTTAGTCATTTATAAATGTAGTATAATTTTTTTTTTTTTAAATTTAAGAGAACTAATAGTTAAATTTTACATATAAATTTTTATTCTTTATGGAAACTATGAGAGGGAGGAAGAATTTTAAAAGGCCAGGGGGCTCATGGCCAATTACCATAGTCCCCACTGCTTAGATATATGTTTTCAAATTTTTTATCTTTTAACATGTGCTGAGCTCATTTTAGGTAGCTACATTACAGCAGGATGAGTACATGAAGCTTAGCAAATCGTTGGAGATGTGCTCAGAGAATAGTTTGATCCTTTCCAAAAGTTACAGCCAAAAGGTGAACCATTAAATACTTTTCCTGATCCATTATCTCAACCTTTATACTTAGTTATAACATATAATATTTGTTCTTGTTACCTTATTCCTAAAGATTTATATTATTATTCACAAATTAATTGAGATCATTTAATTTCTACACGTAAACATTCTACTATCTTATAGATATGGTTAGTGGGAGATGGATTGACTGAAGAAGAACAGTTAAAAGTGCCGAAAGGAACATTATTTATTCCCTATTCACAATTTCCACCAAAGAAATTTCGAAAGGACTGCCTATACCATAGCACACCAGCAATGTTAATTCCCACTTCTCTTGAGAATGTCCACTCTTGTGAGGTTCGTAATATTACTCTAAATGATGTTTTTTCTTGAGCATTTACATTCAATTTTACAAACTATAACCAAATTTTAAAGTAAAAGCCACTTTTGAGTTTTGATAGAGCACTCTCTCCAAGCAACAACATATTGCAAAACTATGAATATTTATAGAAAGCTTTAAATTTGATCGCAGAACTGGTTGCCAAGAAGGGTGATGAGTGCGTGGCGTATAGCTGGGATAGTGCATGCATTAGAAGGATGGAATGAGCATGAGTGTGGTTACACAATGTCCAACATGGAGAAAGTTTGGCAAGCAAGTCTTCGACATGGGTTTCAGTTAACCTTTGATGTTCTCAAATGGATCTAAATACTAGCTTCATAAGCATATGGTGGTGTATTTTAATAAAAATAATAGTTTTCATAATTTTGTTGTTACAAAATTTGTTATGGAATGCTATGCCTCATTAACTAAATGAGTTGTTTAAAAAAATTATATTACATTAACCCAGGCTTCATTATCTTTCTAATTTATTTGTCATTATGTTGTGACTATAAATATAATGTATTCATTTTTCTTGACTGGTTAAAAATATTAGTACATAAATACTACCCCTTAGTTTTTTTTTTTTTTTAGATGAAAAATACTACCCCTTAGTTACTTTGGTGTGTATGAGTAGTATTTATTTAAGATAAATTTTGGCTACAAATTTGGTAGTAACCTAATTAAGGCTACAACTCTCACTAATAAAATTAACATGACTACGTATTTTGAAAATCTAATTATTGAATTATATGGACAAAGTTACTCAATAAAATAAACATTACTACATATATTGAAAATCTAATCATTGAATTGCATGTTCTTCATGCTCTTAATATATATATATATATATATATATATATCAAATTTTGTATCAATAAAATATTATTTACTATATGATCTATAAGCTTATATTTTATGCATAATTTTACACTACAAAAACTTACAATTTAAATAATTTATTGATGACACAACTATTAATCTTTAATTTTCTAGAAATTTCGCAAGGATGGAGGATATAAGAAGAAGATGTAATTCAATGATGGATTTGTCAAAATTTATCTCCAATAAAAAGATATTAAATAAGGTTATAACCTTAGACTACAACCAATTTTGTAACTAAACTTTATTCAAATTATTTATTATTTATGTTCTTAACACACATGTCAAATTTCATACTAATCAGATGTTATTTACTTCTTCTATCCCAGTTTGTTTGTCCTCTATTCTATTTTAGGATGTCTCAAAATATTTTCCTGTTTCTAAAAATAAAAGTCATTAATTTACCTTTGTTCCTATTATACCCCTACTTTATTTTCAAAACTATTTGAAAAGAAAACTAGCAAATATTTTAAAAAATCAATCTAATTGGTACACCTTTTTAGTAGGCTCATTAAGAATAACTCTTTAAAAAAAACTGATAAATTTATTTAAGGGTAATTTTGTAAACTTATACATTTTTATAAAACAGACAAGATAATAAATTATGTTCTCTTAAAAAATTTAACTTTTCAAACAGGTTAAAAAAATTGGGACTAAGAGAGTACTATTTTATCTATAGACTAATTTTTATGCATAAGTTAATATTACAGTAATTTAAAATTTAAACACGTGATTGATGTTCATTTTCTGAAGGCACCCAAACATATATACGAACAAAACTAAAGGCACTCAAACAACATAAAACAAGCAAACTATAATATAAAACACTTAAGACTCAAATAATCATTTTATTTTAAAGATTATTTAGACCAACATTTAATTTGAAATGGCTATTTTAGGATGGAGGGAGTACTATTTTATCTATAAACTAATTTTTATGCATAAGTTAATACTACAGTAACTTAAAATTTAAACATTTGATTGATGATCATTTTCTAAAGGCACCCAAACATATATACAAACAAAACTAAAGGCACTCAAACAACATAAAACAAGCAAACTATAATATAAAACACTTACTCAAATAATCATTTTATTTTTAAGATTATTTAGACCAACATTTAATTTGAAATGACTATTTTTAAAAAAATTTAGAGAGATTAAATATAAATTTTTTGAATTTAGACTTCCAAAATATATAAACTAATAATTAAAAAAAAAAAAATCAGGGGCCATTATTTTAAAGGTCGTCCTTTCATTTTAATTTAATTTAACATTAATTTATTACAAAAAGCAATTGAATCATATTTTGTGATTAAATTAATTAAAATAATCCAAGCAAAATATGCCTTTATAGTTAACGTTAGAAAATAAAATATCTAATTTTTTACATGTGAACTTGCAATTCAATTTAAAAAAAAAAAAAAAAAAAAAAAAAACTGACCACCGCGCACCCTTGGTGCAGTGGTCACTCCACAAGTATAAATGCTTGTAGGGTGTTAGGGGCAAGGGCTGGGGTTCAAGTCTTCATGAATGAGCTTCACACACATATACGCTTAGATTAAGCTAGAGTAAAAATTCTATTTTGTAAAAAAAAATAAAAAAGTGGCCACCCAAACTGAGGCCACATCATCCCCCATGAACTTAAGGCATGGGGAGATACCATCCCATTGGCATAAAACTAATAAAGTTTATTTTAATTTAATTAAACATTAATTAATTACAAAAAGCAGTTGAATCACATTAGTGATTAAATTAATTAAAACAATCCAAGCTAAATATGCCCTTATAATTATTGTCAGAAAATAAAATATCTAATTTTTTATATATCAATTTAGATGGGGGATACCATCCTACTAGGTTAAAACTAATCAACTTTATTTTAATTTAATTAAAAATTAATTTATTACAAAAAGAAATTGAATTATATTTAGTGATTAAATTAATTAAAATAACCCAAGCTAAATATGCCCTTATAATTATTTTCAGGAAATAAAATATCTAGTTTTTTATATATCAATTTACGATTCAATTAAACATTTTTTCCCTCTGCTCAAACCAAGGCCACAACACTTGGTAATGGATTAGTCTTATTGTATTATTTAGTAACATTGTTGTTAAAAGACTTATGACATTGTATTTATTATATTTAGGATGGTGATAATGTAGGTCACCATTCTTTTACTGCACAAAATCAATCATTAGGGGAATCTCATTAGGAAATATGCCGCTTGTGGTTTTTTTTTTTTAAGTACTATTTGATTTATCTTGTTACACTAAATGTATTAAATAGTTTGCAACTTTGATATGGCATTCTAGACATTTCACATGTCTTGTATTGGGTATAACAATTAGGATAAATTACAAATTACACTCCTAAAGTTTGAGATTGTTTGGATTTTACACCCTGAAGTTTGGTTCCATTAGTAATTCACCCCTCACGGTTAGTTTTTGCTGTTAAGTGACACATGTGCATGCTGATATGTTTTATTTTTGCCAAATCAACCTCAAACGGTACCATTTAAGTGAAGACAAAGTGCAGACCTGGCCGAAAATCATGAGCTGTAGTCGAGAAAGTAATGGAAATTGAGTTCTCTGCACCAACCCAGCGATCAAGTGAAGAAGAGGATGAACTGCATCATAGTGTTAAAAAATTCAAAGAAAACAATGGTGCAAGAAGCTTCTTGCAACTTAGGAACCTTGTGAGCTATAGAGATAGTCTCGTGGGAGATATCCCTAGAGCATATGAGCAGGCATTCAAGTTTAACAAGTATTGAGAGGAAGGATATGAGTTGGAAGCTAAGATGGAGCCTTTGACATAAGGTATGGTTGAGGTGAAACTCTCCAAAGAAACAAAAGCTTGCATCAGGGCACCATGGTCGAAAGCCTTGATAGTGAAAGTGTATGGTAGGTTAGTTGGATTCCACTACCTCACTTTCAAAATCAATTATTTATGGAAACCGATGGCGAAGATGGACTGTGTTACCTTGGGCAGAGGTTTTTTCCTGATCAGATTTAGTAGCAGCGACGACTATGACAAAGTGCTTCCGGGGGGGGGGAGGCGTGGTTCATAGGGGAGCATTTCCTTGCAATCAAGCCTTGGGAACCTGTAAGGTTGAATTTTATCAACCATCTTATTGGCTTTATTTCGTGCCAATTTGCTTGTAATTTAGCACTTAGTAACCTTGTATTTAGGTGGGATTCATGTAAGGGTAGTGTGTAAGCGAGTGTGAAGAAATGCTCAAGATTATGCAAAGAAGCAGGGACTCAGGCTAGGACTCGCGGCTGGCTCGCAACTGGCAAGCCACCAACTGCAGCACACGTGAGAAGCATGCGGGGAGGTGAAGGGTCACGCCATCTGTCGCACTACAGGACAAAAGTCCCAGGCTAGCCAGGCCGTTATCTAGCGGCTTGAACTCGCAACTCAGACTAGTTGCGAGGCCAAGCCGCCAACTTTCCCTGTTTAGGAAAAACTGTCTCTTCGTATTCCAAACACACACCACTATATATAGACCCTTATACCCATGAAATGTAGAGAGCTTCCAGAGAGAATTTTGAGAGAGAAACCCTAGAGAAAAACAAGATTGCCTCATCCCCAATCTTCACTAAGAGACTCTTCAAATTCCTGTACTCTCTTCCTCTCTATTGATACATCCTTAAGAGATTCTTGACCAAATCATTTTCTCACCACACCCACGTCTGTGAGAATGTCTTTTGGTGCTAAGGGAAGTAGTTTGGAAGGGACCAATGGTTATTGGTTGATGCTTTGGGCTATAGTGGAATCCGGTAAGCTAGAGAAGAAAAAGGTTCGACGCAACCTCGTTGGAGCAAGAAGCTTGGAGGGCTTAGGTACCTGGGTATATTAGGCTTGGAGGGTCTATTGCTGTTCATGTGTCCCAACTACATTTTCTAGTGGATTATTGACCGCTTGGAGGGCGGCGGAGAGGTTTTACGTCGAGGGCTTCGGTTTCCTCTTTGATAACACATCGCGTGTTGTCCTTGTGTTTGCATCTCTCTTCCCTTTATCTTTGCCTTTTATTTTCTGTTGTGGATGTGATTATAATTGACTTAGATTATTTATCAATTCTGTGTTTGGCTTATGTTCATGTTCCGCACATTAATTGTTTGATAATAAGCTTGAATTGATATTTTGTAATTGGGGGTCTAAATGTTCATAGTGTTTTCAACGCTATTTGAACTTTCAATTGGTATCAGAGCGGGTACACTTGTTGTGGTTTAAATACCTAAGTGTGATCCTTGACCCCTTGTGTTTTTTTTTTTTTTTCCCCCATGAATTGTGCTTTGTATGCCTCTTTGTATGATTTGGCTGATGATAAATGTAGCATGTCACATGTTTGTGAAAATGCCTCCATGAGTGATAATCCTCATAATTGTGATGCTATGTTACATGAATCTTTGGATGTTGTTGATATTCCTAACATCAAACTCTTGAAGAAAAAGGCTAAGAAGTTTAATAAGAATTTGAACAAGTTATTTTGTGAAAATGATGATTTGATTGCTAAGCTCAATGAATCCAACAAATTTGTTGAAAAATATAAGAAACTTGCTGAAAATTCTGTTGAAAAGCTGAAAGAGTTTGAATGTTTGAATATGGACTTGGATGCTAAACTTGTTTTGTCTAACAAACTTGTTGATGAGCTAAAATGTGAAAATGAATCTCTTAAGATGCATGCCAAGTGTTTGATTGCTGAACCTATTGTTAAAAAGGATGAAAACATTTGTTGCAATCATGTTGTGGTACCCGATTTTGTGCCTATTGTGTGTTCTACCTCAAAAGACAAATCAGTGTACATTCCTCCACATAAAAGAAATCAAAAGGTGGAGAGAAAGGCTGTTAAGTCAAAGCCTCTGTTTAGGTCTCAACCTAAGGCTTTGGATGGATCTAAATTTGTTCCAACTTGCCACCACTGTGGTGTGATTGGTCATATAAGGCCTCAATGTCATAAGTTGAAGAGAGAACAAAACCATGTTGCTAGATCCATTCCCAAAAAGCCTAGTGGACCTAAACACATTGTTTGTCACCATTGTGGTGCTTTTGGTCATCTAAGACCTCATTGCTCTATGTTTCACGCTTTTAAAAGAATTAAAAGAAAAGAGAAACTTGAGCTTCTTGGAAGTTGTGCTAAAAAGAGTAAATCGGTTTTGAGTGAAAATAGCATGTTGTTAAAGAAAATGTTTAATGCTCTTAACTCCTTGACTATGTGCATCTCCGGTTCTTATTCTTCCAACCCTCGTCTCACTTCTCTTGAGACACTCATTCCAAAAAATCGTTCTGTTTGGATGAAAAAGGGTTCCTACGGTTGAGCTTGTGCTCTTTTGGTCCTTGATTTAATTTTTTCGATCTTTGTAGGACCCTTCATGCATTAGATGATTCATTGTCATGCATTTGTGCATCATGCATCTCTTTATTTGCATTGGTTTTTTTTTTGTTTTTGATCTTACTTTTTTTTGTCTTTGTTTTGTGTGAGTAAAAATCCAAAACCACATAAAAAGTGAAAATTTCAAAAAGTTTGATCGTATATGTTTGAGCACATATCTCATGTGAGTTTGGCCTAGTACGAAGGCGTGGTGCATTTACGAGCTTAGCTTATTCTATATGCACATCTATCTTTGTGGGAAAAATCTTGACATCTTTGTGTGATTGTTGTAAATCGATCTTCAAGCTTGTCATGAATAATTAGTCAATAGTCATGTTGGTTTTGATACATGCGTAGACTTGTGCCTATATCTCTTCCCACTCTTTTATTTTATTTTATTTTTTCTTAAAGAGCTCAACAAATGTAAATCTCAAAATGAAAAGAGATAATGAGTTGCAAAAGCCGTCGCATGTACTAGTATTTGACTAGGAAAAAGGAAAAGCGACTTTTATGAAAATGTATGGTGCCCAAAAAGCCAAAGACTTGTTCATCAAATTGAAATATCAAAAATTTCAGGCATCGATCTCAAAAAGAGATGTAAAGATAAAAAATGATCAAATGTTATGAATTGTAAAGAAGCCAAATGTAAAGCTTCAAAGTTATGTAATCATTTTCTTGTGGGAGGTCATATATGTTCATTTCTATAATTGAGATAGACCACTTGACTTAGTACTAGTTGTGTATGACTTGATTGAATTGATCATTGAAGCTTCACTCTAGACTATGGACTATTCCACACTTGATAGACACACACAACACACATGCCTAATGTTCAATGAATGTCTTATTCATTTGCTCGATTGTACTTGTTTAAATGTGATGTGTGTGTGCTCAACTTTATATGGATCAATCGAAAAAGATTTTTGATCATTTTATATGTTTTTTGAAGTGATTTTTATCACTCTTTGTGTTCATGTTTAGTGCTTACTTTGTTTTTCAAGGTTTAAACATGTTCTGGGTTGAAAAACAAGTGTCAGAATTTTTGGCAACTCATTTTGGCGACTTGCAACCCACGAGATCAAGCTGTGAGTTTTGGCTACTCGTTTTGGCAACTTGCAAGCCGCGAGCTCCAGTCGCGAGTTTACATAGAAGGTTTTGGTGACTCACTCGCAACTCGCCCAGTCACGAAATGCCCAGAATCAGCTTTTTAAAGAGTTTTTTCGTGGGAAACTTGTTTTAAACCTCTCCCATCCTCTCTTAAACCCCTCTTTCAATATTTTTATATCAAAACCCAATCAATTTGAATGGTTTTTCATTCCATTAACATCTCTAAGGTAATTTTAAACTCTTTCCATTGTTTTGGATCCTTAGATTATGTTTTGGAGAGTTTTGTGCTCTTGGTTGGGATTTTCATCATAAGGGTTGGGAAAACTTAATTTTTTTCTCAAAATTTTTGTATGGGATTGGTTTCTTTTGTTGATTTGCTTTGGATGTTGGCCCCTTGTAGCAAAAAGAGCATGTATTAAGGGTGGTTTTCATAATGCTCATGCATTGTTTTACATTGTTGTTCATAGTATGCATGTTAGGTGTTTGATAAAATGCCTCTTAGGAATTTTCTCGCTTGTTTGGACTCCGATGAGTACCAAACCTTGGGGTTTCTCATGTTTCCTCATTAGGAACATGTTTTGTTCATTGGTTGTGTATTTAACACACCTTGCCCCACATGTGCATTTTCCATGCATTGGTCATGCATTGCACATAGCCACCTCTTGCACACACTTTTGCTACCCTTGTCATGCATTGGTCTATACCTTGTTTCTTCTTCCTAGCATGTTATGTTTACCTTATGCTTTGTAGCATTTTGTGTTTGTCTTAGGTTTGAGCTTCATTTTCTCTTTCATCTTGCACCCCTCATGCATCATTGTCTCATCTCTTGCCCTCGTTTCTTCTTGAGCCTTTGTCTATTCCTGACAAAAAGGGGGAGAGTATACTCTAGAGAGTATACTGCTTGCTCACTCCCAAGTGCAGGAGATCGTAGCAATATAATTCTCGGAGTACCAAGGTCGAACCACAAGGAGTAGGATAGATTCAAAGACAATATAATTAAATAACAATTTGGGTGAAGAAGAAAAATACTTTTGCTTGGTGATTGTTAACAAGAATAATAATAAAAACTGATTTAAATCAATAATGTAAATACCAGGGCATCGGGGTGTTTCCCTATATCGATATGAAATTCTTTGTGATCTAAGAAATTATGTATTTCATAATTGATTGTTCTTATACAATTAAAAACTTATGATTCGGTTGAACTGAGACAATTCAAGAACGCATGATAACCTCGATTAATAATGCGGTTAGAAAAGTTTTCCGAAAAACCCATTCACTTTAAAACCTGATTTCTATTTGAAACTATTAGAAATTCATCTAAACAATAAGAAAAACATGATTGAACTTATTGCAAGCATGGAAGAACTAATACATCAAAAGAAATCTAATTGAACCATCAAATATGTCGTGAATAAAATGCTAGAAAGAATCACATTGAATATTCATACTGTATAGAAGAAACATAACCCCTAGCCCTAGCAAAGAGTTTAGGCTGCCATTATAGAAAGGAAAATACAAGTTTTTCTCTGCCCAAAATTCCTTCTCACAGCCTCCCTTCTAAAACCCTCATGTCTAAGTGTCCAAAGAAAATAAAACTTTTACTATTTTAATTTCCGTCCAAGTTTACAGCAGTAAGTTGTGAATTAATTTCGGCCTTCCAAAGTTGAGAATTTGGAAAAACTCAAAACTGAAAAGTTGTAGATATTTAAGTCACGGTTCCAACCCATCCAGTCTTGTGTCAATTGGATTTTTGAGGAGAGAGATGCGCCCAAAATACTGATCAGTGCTCAAATCAGATTTTTCCTTTTCAGATTCTGCCTCTTTGATTTATTTCCTTATTTGAAGCTTCCAATCATGGTAGACGATCCAAGCACTCCAGCTGCACCTCCTTAGACATTTAAGCATGGTCCTTTAGCTCCACTTTAATTCTAGTTTGGCCTCCATCCTCTCACAAATTCCTGTAAACTTATCTTTCTCACATGATTTTCTGAAAGTAGAAAATTACACACAATGAATGGCATCTTATTCAAGAAATTATGTAAAGATAAATAATAGGGACTAATGCAAATCATGGCTTAATTATACAAATTAAGCATAGTAATAAGGAGATAACGCCCACATAAATATATAAGAAGTACACATTTTAAGACGTTATCATATACCGATGAGTTTTTGTCATTTCTATATGACCCTTGTGCACACTCTTAGGGGGAGAAATTCTATTTCTCGTGCACATTTGTAAGGGGAGTGATATTCCATAGGGGAGATGCATATACCAAGGGAAAGAAGACATTGTGTTAATAAGAAAACTTTGTCTTGGTGTTTGGTGTTTGATCTAGTTGCTCACATGTTTCACATCATGTTCTTGATCGCAATTTTACTTGCCCAATTATACTTGTCCGTTTATTACTTGCTTTACCTTGAGGGTCTAATGTGTTTTGTGCAAGTGTTTCAGGTTACAGGTATATATGTTCCAAGTTCATCATTGCTCCTATGATTCATGATAGGGGGAATGATCTGATAAGGGAAGTACTTTTTACTGTTTGTACCTGTTACCTTTGTAGGTTTTTAAGGTTTTTAGTTTTTGTTTGTACCTGTTGCTTTTGTAAGCTTTTAAGGTTATTGTTCTCATTCTTTGTAGCTCGTACTTGATGTTAAATGCCATGCTTTTCTCTTTTAAGTACTTCACTCTTGTGCCATTGTAGGATCTTATTCCTAGATGCATATATGTTTTATGCATTGGTTGAGTGTTGGACAAACAAATGATACTCTGCAATTGAGTTTATTTTCTTTCATGTCTGGATGTTCATTTCTTGTGAGAATGAGCATTGCGATCACTAGTATGTAGTGATTGCCTGTTTAGGTCATGCCATGGTCTATTGCTATATTCCATTTTGCTTGATCGCATTGTGCTTGCTCCATATGCATTACAAGTTTTGTGCATACAATGAACTTATTGTGTTATTGTGTTTCAGGAGATACTTGTTCTTATGGTTCAAGAGCTTCACAGATTCTAGAGTTAGGTGTGAGTGAGTTTTCCAACTGTTCCCAACTCACGCGTTAAGTCTAGAGTTTGTTATAGGGTTTTGTCATGGAATAGCCAAAGGGGGATATTGTAAGGTTGAATTTTATCAACCATCTTGTTGGCTTTATTCCATGCCAATTTGCTTGTAATTTAGCACTTAGTAACCCTGTATTTAGGTGGGATTCATATAAGGGTAGTGTGTGAGAAAGTGTGAAGAAATGCTCAAGATTGTGCAAAGAAGCAGGGACTCGAGGCTAGGACTCGCAACTGGCAAGCCACCAACAACAGCACACGTGAGAAGCATCCGGGGAGGTGAAGGGTCACGCCAGCTGTTGCACTACAGGGCAAAAGTCTCAGGCTGGCCAGGCCGTTATCTCGCGGCTTGAACTCTCGACTCAGACTAGTTACGAGGCCAAGCCGCCAACTTGCTCTGTTTGGGAAAAACTGTCTCTTCGTATTCCAAACACACACCACTATATATAGACCCTTATACCCACGAAATATAGAGAGCTTCCAGAGAGAATTTTGAGAGAGAAACCCTAGAGAAAAACAAGATTGCCTCATCCCCAATCTTCACTAAGAGACTCTTCAAATTCCTCTACTCTCTTCCTCTCCATTGATACATCCTTGAGAGGTTCTTGACCAAATCATTTTCTCTCCACACCCACGTCTGTGAGAAGGTCTTTTGGTGCTAAGGGAAGCAGTTTCGAAGGGACCAATGGTTATTGGTTGATGCTATGGGCTATAGCGGAATCTGGTAAGCTAGAGAAGAAAAAGGTTTGGCGCAACCTCGTTGGAGCAAGAAGCTTGGAGGGCTTAGGTACCTGGGTAGATTAGGCTTGGAGGGTCTATTGCTGTTCATGTATCCCAATTACATTTTCTAGTGGATTATTGACCGCTTGGAGGTCAGCGGAGAGGTTTTACGCTGAGGGCTTTGGTTTCCTCTTCGATAACACATCGCGTGTTGTCCTTGTGTTTGCATCTCTCTTCTCTTTATCTTTGCCTTTTATTTTCTGTTGTGGATGTGATTATAATTGGCTTAGATTGTTTATCAATTCTGTGTTTGGCTTATGTTCATGTTCCGCACATTAATTGTTTGATAATAAGCTTGAATTGATATTTTGTAATTGGGGGTCTAAACGTTCATAGTATTTTCAACGCTATTTGAACTTTCAGAACCTTACTTCAAAGCTTCTAAGGCCAAGTTTACGTTGATGGCAATATGGGTTAGATTCCCTGAATTGCCAATTGAATTTTATGATGCATCTGTGCTGAAAGAGATTGGGAGTGTCATTTGTCCTATGCTCCGTATAGATTCTTACACAGCCTCGGAGATCAGAGGTGGCTATGCGAGGTTATGCATTTAGACAGATTTAGAGAAACCACTTATTTGCTCTATTCAGGTGGGTAGATTAGTGCAAAGAGTATTATATGAAGGCATATCGTCTCTTTGTTTTTGTTGTGGCAAGCTTGGACACAAGCAGGAGAATTACGGACTGCAAGTGAAACAACCAAACAAGGAGGACGAAGAACAAGTGTTGTTGAAGATCAACGAAACTAGAGAGGAAGTCCAATCTGATCCTAACTATGGGCCCTGAATGGTAGTCATGAGGAAAAAGGGTAATGCTAGACCGGGAAAAGCTAGTGGGCTAGCAAAATCTAACCCTCCATCCTAGACAAGATTTAAGGGTAATTCGGACCTTTCTCAAAATTTAGCTCATATGGAAGCAGGTGAGGATCTTGGGAAGTCAGGTTATAGTGATTCAGCTGACTCAAGAAGTGAGACCACACGTGCTGTGGTAGCCCAAAACCCACAGAGTGAACTCGAGATGAGGAAGGATTGTGTGATGGAGGATTGAAAAGAAATCCCAAGTATTGGTTGTCAGCAGGATCCGAGGCAGATATTAAGGAATAAAAGAAAAGCCTTAGCCAAGAACAAAACCAAAGGAAGTGAAGGACTGGGGGTTAAAGGTTCAAAAAGTCTGAAAAGCTCAAAAAGCCACAAATGGCTAACTCACAGTGCCAAGGAAAAGGGTGAGCTGATTCTGTCATCAGAAGGGTTGGGGAGTGGTAATCAACTTGAGAATGGAGAGGATTTTGATAGGGTTAACCCCACTGCCAAGGTCCGGGTAGGCCATCTGGTATAGGAATTGAGTGATGGCTATTCCAGACGAGGTAATAGCTCAGATAAGAGCGGCGCCAACAAAAACTCCAGGATGGTTCGAGGAAGAACTGGGCATGCTTGGAAACGTTTATTCCCCATAACCCCAGAAAGCATCAGAATGGGAAATCTTCCTTTGGATCACAATGTGTGGAATCTCACGCCTAATCTGTGGTGGAAATTCCTCATGAATGTTCTGGAGGTCTCATGGGAGGCAACGGAGGAGCTGAGCAGGCAAAGACAGCCATCAATCATGCCCCATTGGGACGAATCCGGTTGGATCATACAAGAGAGGAAGCTTGTGGATTTAGAGGGATGGCCACGGCCCACATAGGGAACCAGCCAACTTTGAAACTGATCCAAATCATGGCCTCGTTGCAGAGGTGCGACGTGCTTCTGAGTTGCAGAGAGGATATTCTAGGCATCTTGAAACATATGATAATTTGGAAGCTAGATTGGGTGGCATCCAATGATCTTTTGAGGAGGATGGGGTGGAGTATGGTGGAAACAGCTTCAATGAATACTAATCCATTGGAGATTAAGGTGCCTCTAGGTCCATTTATTAAAATGAATATTCTACTCTGGAATTGTAGAGGAGCTTTGAATGCGGATTTCAAAAGAAGAATTTTTAAAATGGCTATCAACCATCGTCCTTCTATATTTGTAGTGACAGTAACGAGAATGGGTGGAGACAAAGCAGTGAGAATTATAGAAGGGCTGCCTTTTGATAGATTTATTACTACAGATACCATTGGCTATGCTGGGGGATTGTGGATTCTCTGGAAAATGGAAGAGGTGGAAGTTCTTCCTTTATCATCCATAGGGCAGGAAATTCATGCTACTGTTAAGGTGCTGTTAGGTTCTAAATGTTTAGAACAATTAGCAAATCGTGAACACAAACTTGTTTAGATATAGATCTTAGGGTCTATAGGTTTTATTAGACAATGCTCAAGGTGATTCAAGTCAAGATTCAAGAACATACAAGCTGCAGGAAAAAGACTTCATATTCTGCCTGGTTCGATCGATCGAAGAACAGGCTCAATCAATCGAAAATCGTATCTGCAGAATTTTAAGTTGGCCCAAACAGCAGCTTAAGCCCATTAAGGATTAGGGTTTCAGATCTACTTTTCCCACTATATAAAGGAAACCCTAAGCCACGTTTTTGAGACTTTTGAGAGAGAGAAGAGAGTGCCTCTCTTGTATCTAGGGTTTTGTACCCAAACCTCTCTAAGTCTTTGTTGCTCATACTTTTCTGTTTGGTGTAAATCTCTTGTGAGATCTAAAGGAGCTTTCCTTTACACAAAGCTTAGGGTTCTCAAGGTAGAGATAGTATCAACATCTTGATGATCAACTCGGTTGCTACCATTGGAGCTTAAAGAATAACAAGCGTGGGTGCTTGTAGCTGATTGGAGAATCCAAGAAAGAAGGAGTCCGTGGATTCGGAGCTTGCACGTGGTCGTGTGAGTAAGTTCTACTGGTGGGTAGCATTAGGAAGTCAAGCGGGGAGCTTGTAAGTCCTTTTGTATGAACTTCGATTCTTTCGCATAGTGGATTCAGGTTTACCTTGAGGATAGCTAGGTCAAATCCTCCCCAGGTTTTTACCGTGTGGTTTCCTGGGTGATCATATCTTGTGTTATTTATTATTCCGCTGCTTTATATTTTTGATATGATTGTATGTTTGTGATGACCTAGAATTGCATAATTTGACTAAGTTAATCACTTGGCTAATTAACTAGGTTAATCTGGTTGGTTTAAGGTGTCTAAATTTCTATCAAGTGGTATCAGAGCGGGTAGCTCTTCTGTTTTAGATCTTTTGATCTAAGAGCTGATCTTTGACCCCTGTTATCATGGATAATTTGAAGTGTCTTTCTGCTCATGTTTGTGATGCTTTGAATAAAAAGGACACTATTGTTTCTGTTGATTTTTTTCATGCTTTTGAAACTCTTCGTAAGGAATTATCTAAATCTTTGAAAATTTCTAAGAAATTCAAGGAAGAGTTAAAATTGGCTAATCTTGAAAAAGAGGATTTGATTGTGAGATTAGATGAGTCTAATAAAAAGAATGAATTTTTGAGAAATCAAATTTCCTCTCAAGATGAGAAGATGAAAAGCTTGGAACAAGAGTTAGTTGAATCTAAAACTAAAATTGAAAATTTGACTAGTACCAAGCCTGCTGTTGATAACAGAAGTGTTTCTGTTTCTCTTAAGCCTAAAACTGAGAAATTTTATATCCCTCCTTTTAAGAGGAATAATAAAGAAAATGCTTATTTTGCTAGGTTAGACAAATGTAAAAGTTCTGATGTAGACGCTGAAGTTTCTACACCTAAGTCTAAACCTACTATTAGAGAGCATAAGAATTCTGTTTTTGTGCCTACTTGTCACCTTTGTGGTGTTGTTGGTCATATTAGACCAAATTGTTCTTTGTTGAGGCAAAAACCAAAATCAGAGACTAGATTTGTTGTTAGGAATACTAATGTTCCTAAATTTGTTCCTGTTTGCCACTTTTGTGGTGTCCGTGGTCACATTCGTCCTACTTGTTATAAATTGAAATTTAAACATTCTGTGTTTCAATGTAGGATATGTGATGATATTTCTCCTACCATAAGTCCAAATAAATTGTTTCATATGTTTGTGAAAAATTTGAGCTTGTTGGCTTGTGAAAGGAATTTGCAGGATTTCAGTCTTTCTCAGAAGATTGGTGTAATATCTCAAATACACTCTGCTTCACATGGATTTTCACCTACAAAGCCGAAGAATCGTGCTATATGGGTGAGAAAAGATTCTCCAAGGTGAGTGTTGCTAACTTGTCCTTGATTTAATTCTTTCAATTAATTGTGGACATGTTTTGTTTTTGTTTTTGGTTGTTTTGTTTTTTAGGTTGTTTTTTACTTTAAAAAAAAAAAAAAAAAAATCCAAAAACATTGAAAATTTTCAAAAAGACAAAAATATTTTATTTTGTGTCTAGTTTTATTTTTCTTGAGGATTACATGAATTATGATATCTCTCTTGATTTAGAACATGCGTGATATTGTGGAGAAACTTGAATAGTTTGTGCTAAACTATTTTTGATTTTGTGTGAGTATGTACTAGTTTGTACATGTACTCAAGGGTTAATTAAGAAATTGATATTTCTTGTTTGTGTACCATCTATAGCTTAGTTAAGCACTGTCATGCATTGCATTTGCATTGTTCATTTAGCATAATGTGTTTTTTTGTTTTTGGTCATATAGTTTCTAAAACCAAAAGGATTTTTGTGTTTTGTATTTCACATCTTGGATTTATAATCAAGAATTGGCCATATTATCTTTACATAACAAGTTTATGTACCTTGTTTAGCTTTGATGAGCTTATTTATTGCACTTGACTAGTTGAAGCTTTGTAGTGCATGTTGTGTGGGAAAGATGTTTATGGTGTTTATTACTTTGTCTTAATCTTGAAGTCACATGTTATTTGACTGTCGGACTTGATCCTTTTGAGAAAGGCATAAATAACCATCTCACCACTGTTCACTAGCCAATCATGAACACCTTAGTGCATATCATAAGATTTTATGCTCGAGAAAGTGTAGCACATGCACAAAAAGAACATAAGGTGTAGCCTCGGTTTAATTGCTTAATGCTTAAAATTGGTGTGTACTATTAGGCTTGATGCCAAATCACATAGTTAAAATTTGTGTGTATATTATGAGGCAAAATTCAAGAAACTTACATGATTGCAAGCTTATGTTCTAGGAGATGTGGGAGTTATATGATGTAACTCTTTAGGTGATAGTCTCTTTTAAATTCTATGTGATGAATTTTGTAGACTTTGTGATTGATTGCTATTCACATATCATCTCACATGTATCTCAAACTTTTGCTAGTTGCACACACTACACAAGTTACTCTTTGCTAAACTTGGTACATTCTATTGTGTGTGTTTTTGTTGTGGCCATCCAAGATTAAAAATTCCTTGATTCTAATGCAAATTGTGTATAATGTTTGCACTTTGAGGACAAATTGATTGAAAATCTTGATTTTGGAAGATCTGGGTTGAATTCAAGTGTTTTTGAAAAACTTTTCGCCTCATACTCATGCATTTTTTTTATAAAACAATGTGCTTTGAGGAGTTTCTGCATTAAAATGCTCTGTTTTTCAAATTTTTGATTTTTCCAGACTTTCGATCGATCGAACCTGTTTTTCGATCAATCGAAATTGTGATTAAAATTTTTGGTTTGAGTCTGCCTGACTCGATTGATGTTCGATCGATTCTCGATCGATCGAAACTGAAAAATTTTCAGTTTCTATGTTTTGGACCAAAAAATTTTTTCATGCATCATTTGTGTTTAGGATTCACATGCATTGCATTGTTTTTGTATCCATCTTGTAGTTTTGCAGTCATATCTCTCATTGTTTTCACACATAACATGCATACACTTTGCTACATTGGGTACTCAACTTGATTCAAAAATTGATTGATTAATTTTTGAGTTTTGTACATTCTAGTCTATGCTATTTCTTATGTGTGAACTGTAGAAAATATTTTTCTTAAGAGATATGATGGATAATCAATGTGCAAATATTTTCTCTACTCATGCAATTGTTTATGGGTCACATAGTGCCATGTTTGCATTTTATTGAAAGAGAGAATATTTTTTCTTCATGTGTATCCTCACCTTAGTTTTTAACTTTGGTTTGTGTGTTCCCCCCCCCCCCCCTTCTTTATTTTTCCCCAAACTGTTTTTCCCAAAACTTGTTTTGTTTTTCCTATTTTTATAGGGGGAGAAGCTTATTTTTAACCTTTGTTGTTCATAGGGGGAGTTGTCTCTATTTTCTATAGAGTTGTCTTATTTTGTATCCCCTTGATTCTCTATTTTCTCTTATCCTTTATTGCGTATGTTGACTGTTTACTCTTTGTACGAGTTGTCTTTGTCCATACGTGACAAAAAGGGGGAGAAATTATTGATTTATGGGAATCATGTTTGTCGGGGAGTTGAAATTATTTTTGAAAGGGGAGAATATAAATAAAAACTTTTTGTTGTATCTAACTTAGGGGGAGAGTTAGTTTACTTATGTTTTTATTTCTGTTTCTTGTTCACTGCTCATTGATTTATATTTATGAGTTATTCATGATATATGTCTTTGTTTTGTGTTTTGTGAAGTCAAGAATTTAATTTTGATTTACTTGTATTTTTTCCACTCATGCGTTTATGCGTTTGTTGAGTGTTTTAGGAAATATACAGGTTGATTCAATTGAGCTGCTGTCTACACTTGCAACTGATGGATAGTAGTTAGGTTGAATTTGTTGTAATGGGCATTTTATTGTATTGGGTTGTTATTGTATTTGAGCATTTCATTTTGTATGAAAGTTTTGTCACGAATTGCCAAAGGGGGAGTTTGTTAGGTTCTAAATGTTTAGAACAATTGGCAAATCGTGAATACAAACTTGTTTAGATATAGATCTTAGGGTCTATAGGTTTTATTAGACAATGCTCAAGGTGATTCAAGTCAAGATTCAAGAACATACAAGCTGCAGGAAGAAGACTTCATATTCTGCTTGGTTCGATCGATCGAAGAACAGGCTCGACCAATCGAAAATCGTATCTGCAGAATTTTAAGTCGGCCTAAACAGCAGCTTAAGCCCATTAAGGATTAGGGTTTCAGATCTACTTCTCCCACTATATAAAGGAAACCCTAAGCCACGTTTTTGAGACTTTTGAGAGAAAGAAGAGAGTGCCTCTTTTGTATCTAGGGTTTTGTACCCAAACCTCTCTAAGTCTTTGTTGCTCATACTTTTCTGTTTGGTGTAAATCTCTTGTGAGATCTAAATGAGCTTTCCTTTACACAAAGCTTAGGGTTTTTAAGGTAGAGATAGTATCAATATCTTGATGATCAACTCGGTTGCTACCATTGGAGCTTAAAGAATAACAAGCATGGGTGCTTGTAGCTGATTGGAGAATCCAAGAAAGAAAGAGTCCGTGGATTCGGAGCTTGCACGTGGTCGTGTCAGTAAGTTCTACTGGTGGGTAGCATTAGGAAGTCAAGCGGGGAGCTTGTAAGTCCTTTTGTATGAACTTCGATTCTTTCGCATAGTGGATTCAGGTTTACCTTGAGGATAGCTAGGTCAAATCCTCCCCAGGTTTTTACCGTGTGGTTTCCTGGGTGATCATATCTTGTGTTATTTATTATTCCGCTGCTTTATATTTTCGATATGATTGTTTGTTTGTGATAACCTAGAATTGCATAATTTGACTAAGTTAATCACTTGACTAATTAACTAGGTTAATCTGGTTGGTTTAAGGGGTCTAAATTTCTATCAGGTGCATTCCTCCAACCTTACTTGGCTTATTTCTACAATTTATGCTAGTCCTAGGTTCGCTGAAAGAGGAATATTATGGGATAATCTTAAAACTGTAGCCCATCTCCATAATTTACCTAGCTCATGTTGGGAGACTTTCATGAAGTTCTGTGTGTTGAAGACAAGTTTGGTGGAAATCATGTCAATTTGAATAGAGCTCTAGAATTCAAGGAATGTTTAGATGAGTGTAATATGTTGGATTTGGGTTTTTGCAGGTCCTAAGTTCACATGGACAAACCGTAGACCAATTTCAAATATGATATTAGAAAGAATAGATAGGTGTTTTGCTAACCCTATGTGGCGTCTTCTTTATCCAGAAGCCATAGTGACTCACCTCCCAAGAACCTTCTCGGATCATTGCCTAGTTTTAATTGAATTATGTGGAGTTAGCGCAAACCATCATAATAAGCCTTTTTCGCTTCCAATCTATGTGGTTACTCCACCAAGATTTTCTGAGGGTAGTCCAGCAAGCTTGGACTGAAGATAGAGTGTTGCAAGAAGCAATTTTGGATTTTGTAGTTAGAGCTAGAAAATGGAATTTTGAAGTGTTTGGAAATTTGTTTGCAAAAAAGAGGAGAATATTAGCTAGACTTTTTATCAACATTTTTGGACGGAGGTGAAAAATTCTGTCTACAAGGAGATTAAAGGAATTTTTTATAAGGGTTGTGTGCTGAGTTACCTTAATGAGACTTTGATTTTTTTGATCCCCAAATGTCAAAATCCAGAAACTTTGAGCAATTATAGACCCATTAGCTTATGCAACTCGCTCTATAAGATTGTTTCGAAGATTTTAGTGGCTCAGATCGGGCCTCTGCTTGCAGTTTGATATTGCTTGTGCAGACCGCTTTTGTTCCTGGCAGAAGAGGCACTGATAATGTGCTGTTTTCCCAAGAATTGTTTCATGCTTTGGATAAAAAGAAAGGAAAAATAGGCTTCATGGCTGTGAAGTTGGATTTGGAAAAAGCTTATGACATATTAGAATGGAGTTTTATTCATAGAGTGCTCCAAGCCTTTCACTTTCCCCCAAAAATTACTAGGATCATCATGAGCTGTGTTACATCTTCAAGCACCTTTATATTGGTTAGTTGGGGTGCCTTAGAGCGCTTCGAGCCAACTAGGGCATAAGGCAGGGGGATCATTTGTCTCCATACCTTTTTATATCATGTATGGAGTATTTGGGACATTTCGTTGAACAGAAATGTGTGAATGGAGACTGGACTCCTTTGAAGGCTTCTAAAGACAACTTAGGCTTTTCCCATCTTCTCTTTGCGGATGATATCATCCTGTTCAGCAAAGCGGATTCCATTGCGTGTGAAGCAATTTCAGATGTGCTTGAAAACTTTTGTTTAGAATCTGGCCAAAAAATCAGCCCCGACAAGTCTAGAATTTATTTTTCTCCAAATGTCAGTGATGAGGTGAAGGAGGAAGTGAGTGTAAGACTGGGTATCCGTGAGACTCATAATGTAGGGTAGTACCTCGAGTTTCGTCTTAGGCATCGAGGAGCCTCTAGGAATCTCTATAATTTCATTACGGAGAAGGTCATGAGCAAGCTTGCTGGATGGAAGGTGAAGTTCCTCTCATTTGTAGGTCGGGCTGTTTTAATAAAATCAGTCATGTTTGCCATCCCAAATTATTTGATGTAAGGGGCAGCTTTGCTAGTTCATGTTCGTGAGAAATTGGAAAAAATCAACCGGGATTTTTTATGGGTGTCCACAAATGAAAAAAGGAGGATGCACATGGTGGGCTGGAGTAAAATTGTGAAATCTAAAGAAGAAGGGGGACTGGGATTACAAGAGGTAAGAGCTAAGAACATAGCCTTGCTATCCAAATTGAATTGGAGAATGTATCAAGAACAAGAAGCTTTGTGGGCACAAGTAATTCTGATAAAATATTGCTCCACTTCGAGAGTTAGGTCGAGAGATCCTGAAAAACTCCCATCATCCCCTAATTGGAAAGCCATTAGTTTGGGGTTTCCTATTTTCAAAAGAGGGATTGTTTGGGGGATTGGAAATGGCTCGGGGGTCAATGTGTGGACAGACAATTGGGTAAATGGTGATTCCCTTTGGGCTATGATTGAAGGTCCTCTAAGGCAGGAAGAGCAAAACTTGAGGGTGGCTGATCTGCGTTGTGGTTATGAGTGGAAATGAGAGCTCATTTCCTTTGACTTTCCTAAGCTCATAAAGGATAGGATTAAAGCAACTCCAATTTAATTGTATGGAAGTGGGAGAGATACTGTTATGTGGAAGTACTCCAAGGATGGTGAGTTCACTACCAGTTTAGCATACCGACTTGCAAACCAAGGTGAAGACTCTGTCACTCAATTTCATGGGCAATGGATATGGAGATTAGACATTTTACCTAGGATTACAAATTTTCTTTTGTTATGTTTACATGGTAGCATCCCAATGAAAGATGTGTTAGTAGCAAGAGGAATTAATTATGATAAGGTTTGCCCGATGTGCAAATCACAAGATGAATCCATAGTGCACCTCCTTCGGGATTGTGTAGTTGCTCGTGAACTTTGGAGAAAGCTAGAGGTTCCTATCTCACATGTTAATTCCTTTGCTGTTTGGTTTAAAACCAATTGTTTGAGTGAGGTGAGACATAAATGCTCCATTTCCTGGTGCACTCTCTACCTCTTTGCTGTCTGGTCCTTGTGGAAAAATTGAAACAAGGTTGTGTTTGAAAATTCCATTCCAAACCCCACTCTTGATAAGATTTGCATTGGCAAAGCTAAGGAATATTTTTATTGTGTGAGTAAGGTTAAGCAGCTATCATCCAAGATTGCTATTCCTATAAGGTGGTCCAAGCCTCTCTCGGGATGGCATAAGCTTAATACGGATGGTGCTTCGCTCGGGAATCTAGGCAAGGCTGGTGGTGGAGGGCTAATCAGAAACAACGAAGGGAGATGGATTAGGGACAAGTGTCATGGCCGAGTTATGGGCATTGAGAGATGGATTAACTCTAGCCAGTCAGCTAGGAATAAGGTGTTTGGAAGTGGAGCTTGATGCCAAGGTGATTGTGGAGATGCATAGCAACACAAACAACTCTAATAGAAAATTTACCCCACTTCTATTTAACTGCAGGTCCCTTCTAGCAAGCCTCACACAGGTTCGGGTAGCTCATGTATATAGAGAAGTGAACAGGTGTGCTAATTTTTTGGCCAAGAAAGGATGCTCCATGAGGGAGGATTTTGTTATATTTGATGTTTCCCCCTCTGATGATTTAGATAAACTGCTTGTATCTGATATCAATGGTCTATACTGTTATAGGGGGGTAGCCACTACTTTGGCTTCTGTGGTCAATTTGTAGCTTTGTTTTGTTTTATATATTCATGCCTGTTAACCAAAAAAAGTGCAGACCTGGCCCAAAGCTAAAATGGACTACAAGTCCAAATTCGCAAGCCAATCCAACGAAACCACTCCTTCATCCTTCGTACTCACACAAACTCTCTACAACTCCAATTCCAAACCACTCTCAATCTCAATCTCGCTCCTCATCACCATTCTTCCTTTGTTTAATATCATAAAATGCCTGTCTTCCTTCACCAGCTTATTGTCCACGTCTTCACTTTCGATGAACGATACGAAAGGGCATCACAGGAACATGAACTGATTAAACGGCATCATACTAGTGAAGAGAATTCATTCCCCAATATTGGAATTGTTCGAAGTCTCCGCTGATTCTTCTATTGGAGGAGAGTGAAACTAGAGGCGCAACCGAGTGTCGGAGCAATGAATTCCAAGGAATTGACGGAAAGGAATTGAGAAATTAGGGATTGAAAAAAAGTCTTCAAATTCGAATTGGGAATGGAGTGAATTACGTGTTGTTTGTTTGAGTTTTCAGCATCGGAAAACGCGGAACTCGCGAACTTGGAAGTGTCTTTTGGAAAAGAGTAAGAGGGGATTGGGATTGGGATTGGGATTGGTGTGAAGTTGAGTTGAGGTAGTGAGAATCATTGTTGTTATTGCTGTTAGTTACTGTTGATTTGAGGGATTTTATTTTTTCCTTCATTTTTCTCAAATTATCTACTCGATTCTATTTACTCATAAAAAGAGATGAATTATTAAATACATAAATCATGGATTGAGAATTATGAAAAAAATTATCAGTCATTCTCCATGCCTCCACTGTAACCAGACAAGATCAGAGCATATGAGTCTTTTTTTTTTTTTTTTTTAAGATAAGAGATAGAGTGATAATAGCATAATTTTGCATATTTATATTATTATTAGAAAGTATTATCATACTTATTTTGAGTTAATTCATGCATTTTATAATTGGTTTTGGAATAATGCTAAATAATCAATATTGTGCTTAATTGAATTTTAATGCGTGAATTTGTCTTTTGTAGGGTAATGAAATTAAATAAGTGGATTTGTGCAAAGAAGAAAGCTAATGGACTTTACTTTTACAAGGGCCATGATTAAGTCAAAGAAGGCCAACCCAATTAAATTCAAGTCCAATTGGAGCAAGAAATCAAAGGAAATTTGCACCAAATCCAAGTCCAATTCGGATTAGGATTCCAGCTTGCACATGAGTTAGTATTTGGACCATAACTTTCTGCTCAGATGTTCAATTGAGATGATTCAAGTTGGGATGGAAATCTAACTTAAAGGGCTACAACTGTTTAGTTTACCAAAAGTCTGAATTCTGAAGTTAAATGGGCCAAAATCGTCGGTTAAATGAAGCCTAAAAACCTGGGATTTTTTCCAAAAGGAAATTCAACTTGTAATAGGATTCCTTGACCTATTTAAAGGCTCTTTAGGGCAAAATTCAGGGGAGAGATGCCGTAGAAAATAATTTAGGTATTGGCTAATTCCATGACAACGTTTCTTGTAATTGTTGGTTTTTATATTCTAATGTAAAAAGTGGTGATGAAGGCTAAAGGTTGAAGATTCAATTTATTGTGCAAGAATGACAAGCTTGGTCACGCTAGTTCATTCTTTTATTTCAAAGAATGAAAAATGGCTAAGGTGAGTGAGCATGAAGTCTCATGTGAAAACCATATCTAAGCATGCGTAGTTTTGATAATTTAAACCAAGTTATAAAGATGTTAATCATAAAATGATACTGAGTCATAACTCTAATAAACATGTTAATTACATAATCATAATCAACCAAGCTTATTAAACATTACAGTCAAACAAACATTGTTTGTTCATTTAGACCCCTTAAAACAGATTGTTTAACCTAATATATTAATCAAGTGATTACTTAGATTAATTATTTAGATCTAGGTTAAACAATAATATATCATATCATGCCAAAAAGCGGAAAAGTAAATAACACCACGATATGATGACACAGGAAAACCGATGAAACAAACCATTTCAAGGTAAAAACTAGGGGAGGATTTGACCTAGCTATCCTCAAGGTAAAGTAAATCCACTATAAGAGAATTGAAGTTTTTACAATCAGATTTAACCATAAATCTATTGCTACCTCCAGTAGTAACTTACTGACACGACCACGTGCAAGCTCCGAATGTACGGACTCCTTCTCTTCTCGGATTTACACCAACACAAGCACCCATGGTTGTGACTTTGAGATCCCACTCAAAAGTTTAACAACACAAACTCTCCAGTTTGTGACTCCAAGACCACCCTTGAAAGTTTAGATCATCAGCAGTTGTTGATCTTGTTACAGCAACTTCAGATCTATCGGATCTAATGATATAAGAATGATTTCTGGCAGTGACTTTGATAGAGGAAGGCACAATACCTTTCAAATCTCACAAGAGCACCACCAAAGTCTTCCAAAAGTCTGAAAAACGTAGCTAGGATTTCCCTTTTATATGTGGAGAAGTTGGAATGAAATCCTAAACATTTTCACGAGCTTGGGCCTGTTTTAAAAATTCTGCAGAATTCTGTTCCTGCAATTTTCGATCAGTCGAGTCTAATTCTCGATCGGTCAAGCAAGGCGGAAACTCACTTCTTTTTTCTACAGTCAGCTAGACTTGAAACTTGAAACAACCAATTTTAAGCATTGCCTAACACCTAGGATTTTTTAGTCCTTACAATCAAAAGAATGTGACTTCAAAATCAAGAGCATGTGTTTGAAAACCATAAACAACTCACACAATATAAGCACTACATAGCACAAACTAGCAAAGTGCTGAAAAATAAAGCCCATCAAAGCTAAACAAGGTACGCAGTCATGAAATGTAAATTTCATAGGCCAACCTCAATTCTTGAAGATGTATAACACAAAAACTTTTTTTTTTGTTTTCTGATTTTCTGTTTTTTTTATTTTAAAAAAAAAAACCGAAAAACAACAAAAACAAACCTAGAATGCAATGTATGAATGTTATGCAAATGCAAAACCTAAAGAAAAACAATTTTGGTCACAAGAGATTGAAAGAATTAACACAAGGACCATGTCAGACAGACTCACTGAGGCTGAGTCTTTTGCATCCAAAGTCTTTTAGATGAAAACTTAGAGTTGAGATTTCTATTTGAATTGGCCCTAATTTCAGCTCCAGTGTTAGTATAAAGGTTAAGAACCTTTAGCAGCTCATGAATAAGTGCCACAGGATCTTGTACTTTTGACACAGGCACTTTTTGTTTGGAAGCTTGCTTTAAAGCTTGTAACTTAAAGCAATTTGGCCTAGTATGCCTAGCTCCACCACAAAAGTGACAAAACCACTAAGGTTTGTTGTTTTTCTTGCTTCCAGATTGATTGGGATTCTTTGGTTTAGACTCACTTAAATCTTTCCTAGTTCTTTTAGAAGCTGGAACTAGTTCCTTATGTACCTTAACTTTAGACAGAGTTGGATGAACAATAGAAGAGGATGTAGCAGATACAAACTTAGGAGGATTCACCACAGAAGTAGATCCACTCTCAACAAACCCTAAACCTGTCTTATCAAAAATAGACTTTTGAACATGTAATAGATAACACCAAGATATGATGACCCAGGAGAACTGATGAAACAAACTGTTTTAAGAGAATTGAAGCTTTTACAATCAGATTTAACCCTAAATCTATTGCTACCTCTAGTAGTAACTTACCGACACGACCACGTGCAAGCTCCGAATCCATGGACTCCTTCTCTTCTCGAATTTACACCTACACAAGCACCCACACTTGTTACTTTGAGATCCCACTCAAAGGTTTAATAACACAAACTCTCCAATTTGTGACTCCAAGACCACCCTTGAAGGTTTAGATCATCAGCAGTTGTTGATCTTGTTGTAGCAACTTCAAATCTACTAGATCTAATGATATGAGAATGATTTCCGGTAGTGACTTTGATAGAGGAAGGCACAATACCTTTTAGGTCTCACAAGAGCACCACCAAAGTCTTCCAGAAGTCTGAAAAACATAGCTAGAGTTTCCCTTTTATATGTGGAGAAGTTGGAATGAAACCCAAAACGTTTAAGCAGAGTTTGAGCTGAAATAGAATTCTGTAGAAATTTCATCTCTGCGATTTTCGATTGGCCAGATTTCACAAAATTTGAACTCTCCATTCTGCAGCTTGAATGTTCTTGTATTTTGACTTGTAGTACCTTGAGCATTGTCTAATCAAACTTATATATCTAGGAATCTATATCTAGACAAGTTTGTGCTTATAGTTTGCCAATTGTTCTAAACTTTTAAAACTTAACAATCTCTCCCTTTGGCAATCTGTGACAAAACTTACATACAAAATGAAATGCTCAAATACAAGAACAACTCGATTACAATAAAATGCCCAATTATATCACAAATCCTAATCTAAGGCTTCAAACCTAAAAGTTACTACAAGAGGCAGAAGATCTTGATCAGAATGTACCTGTCTTTCCTGAAACACTCAAAAGAGCACATCACTGCATGTGTGGAAATAAATATAGATAAACAACAAATAACAAATATAAAATCAAAAGCAAACTAAAGCAAACTAACTCTCCCCCTAAGTTAGATACATCAAGAAAATTTATTTTTCCCCATTTCAAAAACAATTTCATCTCCCCCTAAATAAAAACAATTATAAACCTTTTCCAAATTTCATCTATTTCTCCCTCTTTTTGTCACATATTGGCAATGACAACCCAATCAAAAGGTAGACAATTACACATACACAACAAAAGAGAAGAGAAAATAGAGAATTAAGGAAACATAAAAGAATCCAGCTCTATAGACAATAGAGGCAACTTCCCCCATTAAGAGCAACAACTCCCCCTAAGAACAACATAGGTTTTAAAAACAGCTTTCTCCCCCTATAAAAATAGGAAAAACAAAACAAGTTTTGGGAAAAACAATTTTGGGGAAAATTTAGGAGGTGGGGAAAACTAAAAAGACACAAACCTAACACGAAAATAAGTTGAGGATACACATGAAGAAAAATATTTTCTCTTTCAATATATGCAAACTTAACACTATGTGACCATAAACAAATCTCAATAGGTGAGAAAATATTTGCACATTTATCATCCACCATATCTCAAAAAAATATATTTCCAATTTTTACCAGTTCACACATCAAGAAAGACAGCATATACTAACATGTACAGAACTCAAAAATTAATCAATCTATTTTTAAATCAAGTTGAGTACCCAATTTAGCAAAGTGTATGCGTGTTATGTGTGAACAACAATGAGAGATATGACTGTAAAAATGCAAGATGGACAAAGAAAACAATACAATGCATGTCCTAATCTATATGTGCAATACATGATAAGACTGATCAATTAAAAACTTAAAAATAGAAAATTTTCTAGTTTTGATTGGTCGAACATTGATCAAGTATCAATCGAGAGAGGCAGAGAGTTTTGAACACAAAAGCTCACATTTTCGATCGATCGAGGGAGATCTTTGATCGGTTGAAACTGTAAAAAATTTTAAAACTTTGAAATCTGGAAATTTTATGTAGAAAAACAACTTGAAAGCAGTTTTTATGACTCAATGCAGATGAACATGATCCAGAAAAGTTTTAAAAACATGATGCATCTTAAAACCAATGAAGAAGTTAAAACCACAAGATTTAAACTTCTTGATGGAAATTTAGACCCCTTAAACAACCAGATTGCGTAGCCTAGATTAATTAGCCAAGTTGTTACTTAGTCAAATTATGTAATTCTAGGTTAAAGCAATCAAACAATCATATCAAAATAATAAAGCAGCGGAATAATAAAAGACACAGTGATATGATCACCCAGGAAACCACACGGTAAAAACCTGGGGAGGATTTGACCCACCGATCCTCAAGGCAAACCAGAATTCACTATGAAAGAATTGAAGCTCTTACAAAAGGACTACAAGCTCCCCGCTCGACTTCCTAATGCTACCCACCAGTAGAACTTACTGACACGACCACGTGCAAGCTCTCCTTCTTTCTTGAATTCCTCAATCAGCTACAAGCTCCCCGCTTATTTTTCTTTTAAGTTCAAATGGTTGCAACTCTAATGATCTTCAAGATGTTGAAATCATTTCTACCTTGAAAACCCTAAATTTTGTGTAAAGGAAGGCTCCTCAAAGATCTCACACGAGATTCACACAAAACAGTAATGTATGAGCAACAAAGCAATATGGACAACCTTCAAAAACGTGGCTAGGGTTTAGTTTATATACCTAGGGTAAAAAACATAAAACCCTAAACGTTTAATGAAGTAAGGCTGAGTTGGAAATTCTGCAGAAAAATCAACCTGAGCGAATCCAACTTTACAATAATTAACCAACTTTGAGCAAGCCTAAACAAGACTAAATACATTGGTTTGATCATGGTTTGCCAACATTACAAATTAGAGTTCTAAATACATAAAATCCTAAGACCTTAGAACCTAACAAACTCCCCCTTTGGCAATCCGTGACAAAACCCTAATTAAAAGCTCAAAGTTTTACAAGTAAACAGCCCTTTACAGAGATAATGCTCATAAATTCAAATTCAACCTAACTACTATCCATCGGTTGCAAGTGTAGACAGCAGCTTAGTTGAATCAACCTGTATATTCCTGAAATACTCAACAAATGCATAAACGCATGTGTGACAGAAAAGAGTAAAATAACAGGTATAACATTCTTGTAAGATTCACACAACACAAAATAAAGACAAATATGAATGATCAACTCATAAATATAAATCAATACGCAGTGAATCACAAAGCAACAAGAATCGATAAAAAAACATGTATATCAATCAATGTTACTCCCCCTAACATGAATATCCCCAAAAAAAATATACAAAGTGAAGCACCTAGATACAATCTAAAAAACTCCACAAGCTCCTCAACAACAAAAAGTAACAAAAAATCTCCCCCTAACTACAAAAACTCCTCTACAAGTCAAAACTCCACTCCCCCTTTTTGTGATGGAATGCCAAAGGGCAATCACAGGTCGCCATCAAAAGGAGGTGGTGAGGGTGAATGAAGACGCGCTAAGTCAGCTCGAAGAGCTCGAAACTCATCTAGCAAGTCCACCAAAATCTGACCATGAGCTGCCTGAACGGTCATGACAGTCTCCAGGGTACGACGAACATCAAAGTCGGTCGAAGGAGGTGGAGGAACAGCAGCAGCAGCAGCAGCATCACCAACTGGATCAGGAACATCCTCACCAGGAATACCTGCAGAAGAAGAAGGAGGAGGAGCACTACTAGACGACTCAGACCTAGGGTGTTTAGAGCCAGCTCGAAGATGAGCAGCCCTTTGTCTAAGGAAAGACGCACCTATAGGAGCTATCACATGAACGGGCTCAGAGGAAGGGAAGCCACCAAGATCAAGATAAAGGAGAATCCTATGAATGAAAATAGGATGAACAAGAGCATGAGCAGAAGATGAACTCCTATAAACATCGTTCAAAGAATGAAGAAAAAGATGGGGAAAACTAATAGGAGCATCAGTAACAAGAGCGTACAAAAATACACACCTCTCGAGAGGAATGGTGTGAACATGAGAGATGGGCCAGATAGAATGACAAGCTATCCTAAAGAAAAGATAGTGCAACTCGGAAAGCTCAGTAGAGGTGATCCTAGGATCAGAACCCCACTGGACAGTAGTCCCAGTGATGTAAGACAAGACATCACTAATCTCGGGAGACACATCATAAGGATAGACAGGAGTCTGTACCAAAGGTACCCCTAGAGCATCAGCCACTATCTGAGGAGTAATGGAGTACTCTACGCCTCGTATCCAACTCTTGACTAGAGTGTTGGAATCATAGATGCGGATAGAGATGTTCGAGTAGAACTCTCTAATCAAGGCAGAAGGTGGAGGAGGATCAGAAATATCCACCAAGGGTAACCAGCCCCTACGCTCGAAGTTTGCCCTAATGGCAGGATCAAGTTCATCTAAATGAACAGAACGCTCAGCCCAAATCTTTCTCCTAACATTCAGCTTCTCATAAATCTCTTGGTTTTTCTCACTAGAAAACTTCTCACGGTCAAAGGATGGAGGGGGTGGAGGAGAAGGTGAGGGAACATTCCTACGGGCTCTAGTCTTCCTAGGCATAGTGCTAAGGAAAGGACAGAGACACAAAGTGAAAACCAAAAGAACAAGAGAAAACAAAACCCAGGGCAGACTGCAAATTAGCACAATAAAAAATATAGAACAAAAATCTATATGATGCATGAACAATAATAATGTTGTGATGCATGATCTAATGCAGTAAACAATTAAGTTTAATTGAGATTAATTTGACAAAATTGGCTTGAACAGGGAATTTCTATCAAAAACCCCAAAAATTGAAAAACACTTGTTGAAATTTTTTTTTTTAACAAATTGATGAATTGAGCATTACAAGACACAACACATAGATTATAATGCTTAATTACACCAATACAACAAGCCAATTTCATCAAATTCTACCCAATTTAACAAAAGCCCCAAATCGGATCAATTAGAAACCCTAGAATTTTCAAATTTTCACCAAACTCAAAATTGATCAAATTAACAGGTAAGAATCATGTTTATGATGTGTCCCCACAAAAACCCAATGATCAATTGCATAAAATAAGGCTTGAATCAACAAAAAATCCCAAAAATGTAAAGTCCAAAAATCTCCCTTAAATGCATGGATTTATGCATGAAATCATGAAAATAAAATCAAAAGGAAGGGCAAAAGAGTCCTACCGGCTTGAGGAAAGAGATTCTTTGCAAAAACTTCGAAGGAAAACGACAAAAAATGGAACTATTGAGCTTGCCTCGTCGGAGAGAGAAAGAAAAAGTTTGAAAAAGATTTGAAAAGTGTTTGAAAAAGTTAGATCTGATCTTTTAAAAAAGCTTTTCCACGATCTTCGATTGATCGAAAATTACATTCGATCGATCGAATGAACCAGTCATTTTGAAACAAACTTGAGCACTTTTTCGATTGATCGAAAATCACATTCGATTGATCGAAACAAACAGTCATTTTGAGACAAATTAAAACACTTTTTCGATTGATCGAAAATCAGACTGGATCGATCGAACTGGGCAGAGGCTCACTAAATTTTGAGAAAAAACACAGTTTTGAAAGACACAAACCTAATTTTGAAAAACAACTCCTCAAAGCATTAAACAATGAAAGCAAAATGCATGAGTATGAGATGGAATGCTTTTTCAAAAACCCAATATTTTAAACCCAATTTTCTCAAAAACAAGTTTCAATCATTCTCCCATTGAATTTTCTCAAGCAACAAATATGTTGTGCACAAATCTCAAGATATTCTCAAACTTGGTTGGTCAGACCAAAAACACACACACACTAGCATGTACAGTGTTTAAACAAAGAGTAACTTGTGTAGTGTGTGATACTAGCAGAAAATTTGAGATACATGTGAGGTGATATGTGAATAGCAATCAATCACAAAGTCTACATAATTCATCACATAGAATTCAAAAGAGACTATCACCTAAAGAGTTACATCCTATAACTCCCACATCTCCTAGAACAAAAGCTTGCAATCATGTAAGTTTCTTGTATTTTTCCCCATTATTTAGGTGAAATTTGGCATCAAGCCTAATAGTACACACCAGATTAGATTATGTGAAATGGCATCAAGCCTAATAGTACACACCAGTTTTAAGCATTAAGCATTTAAGCATTTAAAGAGGCTACACCTTATGTTCTTTTTATGCATGTGCTACACTTTCTCGAGCACAAAATCTTATGATATGCACTAAGGTGTTCATGATTGACTAGTGAACAGTGGTGAGATGGTTATTTATGCCTTTCTCAAAAGGATCAAGTCCGACAGTCAAATAGCATGTGACTTCAAGATCAAGACAAAGTGATTAATAACCACAAACATCTTTCCCACACAACATGCACTACAAAGTTTCAACTAGTCAAGTGCAATATAAAAGCTCATCAAAGCTAAACAAGGTACATAAGACATGTTATGTGTAAATAAATTGGCCAACCTTGTTTTCAAAAACCAAGAAACATCATGTTAAACATAATTTTTGCTTTCTCCTTTTCCTTTTTTTTTTTTTTTTTTTTTTTTTATTATTAAAAGAGAAAACAAATAAATCCTAGAATGAAATGCATGAATGTAATGCAATGCAAGTCCTAGAACAAAAAAAACACAAAAACCAAAGAACAATGGTCACAAAAGAGAAGAGCAATGAAGCACAAGGACCATGTCAGAAAGACTCAATTAGTTCGAGTCTTTTGCATCCAAAACTTTTTAGATGCACCACGAGCATTGGAGTTCTTATTCACATTCGAGTGATTCCCAACTCCAGGATTGGAATAAAGGTTTAACATCTTTACCAATTCACCAATTAGTGCCATAGGATCTTGTGTTTGAGGCACAGGCACTTTTGGTTTATTTGCTCTCTTATCAGCTTGAAGCTTGTAACAGTTAGGACGAATGTGTCCAGACTTACCACAATAATGACAAACCCAAGCAGGTTTACCATGCATCTTGTCCTTAGATTTGGTAGGCTCCTTAGGTTTAAATTCTCTCAAATCAACCCTAATCTTCTTAGGAGGTGAAACTTCTACAAGTTTAACTACCTCACTCACAGGTGGTTTGACAGTTTCACTCACAGCCTCACTCGCAGAAGGTTCAGAAGAAGATGCAGGAACAAAATTCGTGGAATGTGGTGCATAATCAAAGATGCTTTCAACATATCCCAAACCAGATTTATCGGAAGGATACTTTTGAACATTCAGCATGTGATCAAGTTTAGAACTATCAGATCTAGCAACAGATAAATCATGTTCCAAAGTTATAACTTTATCAAGTAAAAGCATGTTCTCAGATTTAACATTATTCAAAAGCTCATTAGCATCAAACAGTTTAACAAGCAAATTTTTCTTTTCAAGCTCAAGAGAATCAATTTTCTTTAGGCCAAGCTCAACTTTCATAGCATCCTTTGCAGCAACTTTGCAAAGTTTGTTGTGGGCCTCTTGAAGATCTGCATCTTCAGAGAGTTCCCCATCAGAAGGGTTCTCCTCAGCAGATATGCTTTCATTGACTATAGCAGTAGCCGTGAAAGCAATGAAGTTTCCATCATCGTCACCACCGGACTCATCATCAGAAACCTCATTATCACTAAGGGTTACAGCCATAGCTTTACCCTTAGTCCTTAAGAATGTAGGACATTCAGATTTCACATGACCATACCCTTGACAGCCAAAACACTGAGGACCCAAAGAGTTATTTGAAGATTGACCAACTTTTTCTTTAGGTTTTTCAAAGTTATTAACCTTAGTGGGATCATTCTTTCTAAAATTTCTAGGTTCAGCAGTGTAAGTACCTCTTGCCTTTCTATTGGTATTCCTAAGAAAGTTCTTAAAGTTTTTGGCAAGATAGGCAATCTCTGTAGCAGAGAGCTCATCATCAAATCCACCACCATTAACATCATCAACTGACTTAAGAGCCATTGATTTGGATTTGTTCACTTTAGGTAGGTCAGACTCATAGGACTGAAGAGATCCTACAAGCTCATCAACAGGGATGGAGTCCACATCCTTGCTTTCAGTGATGACAGTCACTTTAGGTCTAAAGTCTCCAGTTAAAGATCTAAGTATCTTCCTAACAATTTTATGTTGATCATAGATTTCACCCAAATTAAAAGCAGAATTGACAATATCATTTAATTTAGCATAGAATTCATCAAAAGATTCATCATCAGACATTCTAATGCTTTCAAATCTAGAAGTCAATTGTTGCAATTTATTGATCTTAACTGCCTTTGTGCCTTCATGCACAGTTTGGAGGATTTTCCAAGCAATATGAGCAACCTCAACATTAGAGATCCTCTTAAATTCCTCCATAGAAACAGCATTGAAGATGGCATTCATAGCTTTGCTATTGAAGCCTGCTGCTTCTTTTTCAGAAGTTTGCCACTCACTCACAGGAGTAGTGGGCTTCTCCCATCCGTATTCAACGGAATTCCAAACCCTTTCATCAATGGATTTCAGGAATGCTTTCATCCTTACTTTCCAATAAGCATAGTTGTTCCCATCAAAGTGAGGAGGAACAAACAGAGAGTGTCCATGCTCCATGACAACAGGGGTCAAGGATCAGCTCAGAGATAAATCTCAAATAAAAGAGCTACCTTCTCTGATACCACTTGATGGAAATTTAGACCCCTTAAACAACCAGATTGCGTAGCCTAGATTAATTAGCCAAGTTGTTACTTAGTCAAATTATGTAATTCTAGGTTAAAGCAATCAAACAATCATATCAAAATAATAAAGCAGTGGAATAATAAAAGACACAGTGATATGATCACCCAGGAAACCACACGGTAAAAACCTGGGGAGGATTTGACCCACCGATCCTCAAGGCAAACCATAATTCACTATGAAAGAATTGAAGTTATTACAAAAGGACTACAAGCTCCCCGCTCGACTTCCTAATGCTACCCACCAGTAGAACTTACTAACACGACCACGTGCAAGCTCCGAATCCACGGACTCCTTCTTTCTTGAATTCCTCAATCAGCTACAAGCTCCCCGCTTGTTTTTCTTTTAAGTTCAAATGGTTGCAACTCTAATGATCTTCAAGATGTTGAAATCATCTCTACCTTGAAAACCCTAAGTTTTGTGTAAAGGAAGGCTCCTCGAAGATCTCACACGAGATTCACACAAAACAGCAATGTATGAGCAACAAAACAATATGGACAACCTTCAAAAACGTGGCTAGGGTTTAGTTTATATACCTAGGGTAAAAAACATAAAACCCTAAACGTTTAATGAAGTAGGGCTGAGTTGGAAATTCTGCAGAAAAATCAACCTGAGCGATTTTCGATCGATCGAGTCTATTCTTCGATCGATCGAGCCAGGCCGAAAGTCCCAAGTACTTCTGCAGCCACTCGATTCCAACTTTACAATAATAAACCAACTTTGAGCAAGCCTAAACAAGACTAAATACATTGTTTTGATCATGGTTTACCAACATTACAAATTAGAGTTCTAAATACATAAAATCCTAAGACCTTAGAACCTAACACTTCTAAACACATTTTTCTTTAAATTCCCTATCAAAAAAAAATTGCATATTTACACATCAAATCATATGCAATTAAAGATGGCCAGATTAATCAGCACACAATCATATGTATAGAGTTTAACAGAGATTTGCGTGTGGTGTGTGCAACTAGTAAGTGTATGTGAAACTCACAAGGTGATATGTAGACAGAAAATAAGCACAATTTCTACATTATTCATCAGATAAGTTTGAAAGTGACTATCACCTAAAGAGTTACATCATATAACTCCCACATCTCCTAGAAAACACGCTTGCAACCATTCAATTTTTTTTTCTTTTGCATTTCTTTTTCTTTTGAAGCATATTTTTCTTTGTTTTCCTTTTTACGTTTTGCTTCTTTTATTTATTTTGATAGCAACACCTTAAAAATCTTGTTGTGCAAGTGCTACAACTTACCGAGCACGGCTTTTATAATTTGCACATAGTTGTTCATGATTGGCGAGTAACAGTAGTGAGATGGTTATTTATGCTTTTCTCCTAAAATTTTTTAGTCCTTACAATCAAAAGAATGTGACATCAAAATCAAGAGCACGTGTTTAAAGACCATAAAAAACTTACACAATTAAGCACTACATAGCACAAACTAGTAAAGTGCAGAAAAATAGCTCATCAAAGCTAAAAAAGGTGCACAGTAATGAAATGTAAATTTCTTAGGCTAACCTCAATTACACATCTTGAAGATGTATAATACAAAACAAATATTTTTGGATTTTCAAATTTTCATTATGACCAATAACAAAAGGAACACATTATGCTAAATGAACAAATGCAAAAGCAATGCATGAACAGTGTTCAACTAACTATAGAGGGTACACCAACAAGAAATATCAATTTCTTAATTAACCCATGAGTACATGTACAAGCTAGTACATACTCATACAAAATTGCATTTATCTCAAAATAGTCATGCACTTAGTTATGCAACACACACTATTTAAGTTTCTCCACAATATCAAGCATGTTCTAAATCAAGAGAGAGAAATCATAATTCATGTAATCCTCAAGAAAAATAAAACTAGACCCAACATAAAATATTTTTGTCTTTTTGAAAATTTTCAATGTTTTTGGATTTTTTTTTTTTTTTTTGATAATCAAATCAAAATAAAACTAGACAACCAAAAACAAAAAGTAAACATGTCCACAAATAATTGAAAGATTTAAATCAAGGACAGGTAAACAACACTCACTTTAGTGAATCTTTTCTCACCCATACAGCACGAGTCTTTGGCTTTGTAGGTGAAAAACCATGAGAACCAGAGTGTATTTGAGGAATTACACACTTCTTCTGAGAGAGACTAAAATCCTGCAATTTCCTTTCACAAGCCAACAAGCTTAAATTTTTCAAAAGCATATAAAACAATTTATTAGGACTTGTAGCAAGAGATGTATCATCACATATCCTAGACTAAAACATAGAATGCTTAAATTTCAATTTATTACAGTTAGGACAAATGTGACCAGACACACCACAAAAGTGATAAACATGAATAAATTTAGGGACATCAGTATTCCTAATAGCAGATCTAGTCTTAGATTTTGGTTTTTGCCTTAGTAAAGAACAATTTGGTCTAATATGACCAACAACACCACAAAAATGACAGGTAGGCACAAAAATAGATTTCTTATGCACTCTAACAGTAGGTTTAGACACAGGTTTAGAAACTTCAGCATCTACATCAAAACTTTTATCTTTGTTTAACTTAGCAAAATATGCCTTCTCTTTATGATTCCTCTTGAAGGGAGGAATATAAATTTTGTCTTTAGGCTTAACAGAAACAGACATAGATCTGTTATCAATAACAAGTTTGGTATTTGACAAATTTTCAAATTTCGCTTCAACCTCAGCAAACTTTTGTTCCAAACTTTTCTTCTTTTCATCTTGAAAGGAAAGTTGATTTCTCAAAAATTCATTCTTTTTATTAGATTCATCCAATCTCACAATCAATATCTCTTTTTCAAGATTAGCCAATTTTAACTCTTCCTTGAATTTCTTAGCAATTTTCATAGATTTAGTTAATTCCCTATGGAGAGTTTCATAAGCATCAACAAGATCAACAGAAACAATAGTGTCATTTTTATTCAAATCATCACAAATATGAGCAAACAGACACTTAAAATTATCTATGATAGCAGAGATTAAGGATTAACTCTAGGTATAAAAACCTAAAAAAAAGAGCTAACCGCTCTGATACAACTTATTTGTTCGTTTAGACCTCTTAAACCAGATTGTTTAACCTAATATATTAGCCAAGTGATTACTTAGATTAATTATTCAGATATAGGTTAAACAATAATAAATCATATCATTCAAAAAGCAGAAAAGTAAATAACACCACTATATGATGACCTAAGAAAACCAATGAAACAAACCGTTTCAAGGTAAAAACCTAGGGAGGATTTGACCTAGCTACCCTCAAGGTAAAGTAAATCGACTATAAGAGAATTGAAATTTTTACAATCAGATTTAACCCTAAATCTATTGCTACCTCCAGTAGTAACTTACTAACACGACCACGTGTAAGCTTCGAATCCACAGACTCATTCTCTTCTTGGATTTACTGCAACACAAGCACCCACGCTTGTGACTTTGAGATCCCACTCAAAGGTTTAGCATCACAAACTCTCTAGTTTGTGACTCCAAAACCACCCCTGAAGGTTTAAATCATCAGCAGTTGTTGATCTTATTGCAGCAACTTCAGATCTATCGATTCTAATGGTATGAGAATAATTTCTCGTAGTGACTTTGATAGCAGAAGGCACAATACCTTTTAGATCTCACAAGAGAACCTCCAAAGTCTCTCAAAAAGCCTAAAAAACGTAGCTAGGGTTTCCCTTTTATATGTGGAGAAGTTGGAATGAAACCCAAAACATTTAAGTAGAGTTTGGACTGTAGTAGAATTCTGCAGAAATTTCACGTCTGCAATTTTCGATCGGTTGGATTTCACAGAATTTGAAATCTCCTTTCCGTAGCTTGAATGTTCTTGTATTTTGACTTGTAGTACCTTGAGCATTGTCTAATCAAACCTATAGATTTAGGAATCTATATCTAGACAAGTTTGTGTTCACAGTTTGCCAATTGTTCTAAACTTTTAGAACTTAGCAGTGTCATTGGAATGGCCTAAAGAGGAAGTAAATATACGTAAACTCATCACTTATATTAGCAAAAAAAATACAAGACTTTAATAACATATGAAAAATGTAATTTTCTCAAGAATTATCAACCTATCAACATTATACTGAGAAAGTGACATAATTGTTGTAAAGCAGCTCATCTTTTTACACAAAACGCTCATCTCAAAGTATCACCTAAGTGGACTAAAATGGACCAAATTGATTAAAATGTTATACTTTAGTTTTTAGATATTATATAGATGGTACAATAAAATGATGATTTTTTCAACAAAAAGACCTTGAGGTTAACAACTTGAAACATCTAATTTAAGAAACAAATTTAAGAAACAAGAGATTTAGCGCTTCATGAAAGGAAAAAATAAAATTCACATAGGATGGCACCAAATAATTCGGTTACTCTATCTTTCTCCAAGTATATATTAGTGTTGTGCTCATTTTAATTGGGTAATAATAAAATAAAAAAATTGGAATCAAATGACAAAGGGAAAACTAAAAGTGGAGAGAGAGAGAGAGAGAGAGAGAGAGAGAGAGAGAGAGAGAGTCTTAATGTTCACTTTTGCATAGAGTCAAAAATGGAATCCGGATGTTAAATATCTTGATTCATTTTTGGAGAAAAAAAAATTAAAATGCAAATATGGATTTGTCACATCTATAAGTTTTTTCCTTCAAACCCAAAAACGTTAATTTATTTTGTCATTAATAGTAAATTTTCAATTATCTACCTATTTTTGTTATTTTAACGCTTTATTAAATTTCATTATTTTTATTATAACTTCTTCAAAATTGGGATAAAGTTGCCTGTTAGCTATCTAATCACAACCTTTTATTGTTACTATCATTTTTTAAAAGTTATCATGACTTTTGAGTGAAGTTTGTGGTGTGCTTTGTATTAGAAGTTAGAACCCTTTTATGTCTCTCTATGTATGTGTGTGTGTGTGTGTTTGTTTCTAAAAAAATACGTAACATTATTGTTTTGGATCAAACCAAAAGTAATTCATTTTTTTGAAATGGGTAGATATTTGAGGAGGGGGAGGTGAAGTTCAAAGTTCAAATTATATAAAAAATAATAAAAATAGAATTTGAAATATATAATTTTTAGAATAATGCTAGAGATACAAACTGTTGATGTGATGAGTGATTATTAGTAAATGAAAAAGTAATATTAATAGTGGGTTTAGATGAAAATCAATAAGAGATTGGCCACGTCAAGATTTTGTAAAAATATTGTAAACTAATTTGTGGTTGTAGCATTACTCTAATTTTTATTAAGATGTATAGCAGCCAGGCCGGCCACTGCCCACTGCCGACAGAATTATCACTTAAAACCCAAATCAAAAGCTAACTAATTACTTCTTTTGGGGTCTTATACGTTTGTCTTATCATTTATTTAAAAACTACTGTTACAAATTTGAATTAAATCCAATACACCCCACTTGTCAATTCTAAGCAGTTAGCAGTTGAACAAATTAAAGATTAATTTATTATTTTGGTCACTGTTAAGAAAGTATTAGTTGAGAAGTACCATTCGTACTGGAAAACATTGTTCAAGTAATGCTCCAAAATTCCAAAAATAATTAAAGCGTGTCCGCACATAGTCCTTTCAGAGTATAAACTCTCTTTTCTACAAACTAGTCTGATTTCTCGCTTGATATACTCGTGTATGTTATAAACTCTCTTTTCAACTACTTATATGTCATTGAAAAGAAGTAAATTAACATTTTTAAGATTAATATAATTTAGAATACAAAATTTTTGTAATATTTTGCGTACATTGGTAAATATTTAATTACTTTTCTGACTTAAAGAACATAATTATTCTTTTTATATTCTTGATTGTGTGATAAATTATTTTTGTCGGATTTTGTTTATAAAAAAAATATTCTCTAATAATTCGTCACGGTGGTATAACCTTACGCTACTTATAAGATTATCAGATTAAAATGACAATTCATCAAAGCTATATGGTGTGAATTATATTTTTTTCACACACACATATATGAGTTGGGTTCAAGTTATACTTAGTGTAACTTTAAGTAATTTTGCACCACTCAATTTTTTTTAATTGGATGAGAATTTTGACAAATTCATCGTTGGATTATATTATCTTTTTATATTCTTCATGCTTGAAAATTCTCAAGGAGATCAAAGATCAATAGTGATATCATCAATCAATTTTTTAAATTCAAGTTTTTGTTGTTTAAAATAATGCATAAAAGATGAGTTTATAGATTAAATGATAAATAACATCTTATTAACATGGAAATTAGCATGCATGTTATGAACATATAAAACATGTGATCTAATGGTGAGATTTTCAAAATATGAATTTAATAACAAGTTATTAGGTGGTATAACATTACTTAGAATTACACAATTGACTAAAGTTACACCAATTTTGGATCATTGCATCTAGGGGTGGCAATTCGTGTTCGCGGATCAGGTTCGTGTCGTGTCGAGTCATGAGTATTTGGTTATATTGGTTGACCCGAACCCGACCTGTTTAGTAAATGTGTCAAGAATCCTCAACTCGAACACGACCTGTTTATTAAGCAGGTCGACCTGACCCGACATGTTTAACTCGTTTTGTAAGGTTGAAATTTATCAACCATCTTGTTGGCTTTATTCCGTGCCAATTTGCTTGTAATTTAAGCACTTAGTAACCTTGTATTTAGGTGGGATCATTGTAAGGGTAGTGTGTGAGAAGATGTGAAGAAAAGCTCAAGTATGTGCAAGAAGGCAGAGTTTCACGGCTAGGACTCGCGGCTAACTCGCGACTGGCAAGTCGCCAAATGCTGGCACGTGAGATGCACACAGGGGAGCTGAAGGGTTGCACTAGCTGTCGCACTACAGGACAAAAGTCCCAGGCTAGCCAGGCCGTTACGTCGCGACTTGAACTCGCGACTTGGACAAGCCGCGAGGTCAAGCTGCCAATCAGCCCTGTTTGGCAAAAACTGACTCTTCGTATTCCAAACACACACCACTATATATAGACCCTTATACCCACTAAATTGAGAGAGCTTCCAAAGAGAATTTTTGTGAGAGAAACCCTAGAGAAAAAACAAGATTGCCTCATCCCCAATCTTTACCTTAGAGACTCTACAAATTCCTCTACTCTCTTCCTCTCCACTGTCACATCCTTGAGAGGCCTTTAGCCAAATCCTTATCTCACCACACCCACGTCTGTGAGAAGGTTTATTTGGTGCTGTTGGGAAGCAGTTTGGAAGGAACCAATATACATTGGTTGATGCTATGGTCAAGTAGCGGAATCCGGGAAGCTAAAGAAGAAATAGGTTCGGCGTAACCTCGTTGGAGCAAGAAGCTTGGAGGGCTTAAGTACTTGGGTAGATTAGGCTTGGAGGGTTTTCTGCTATTCATGTATCCCAACTACATTCTTTAGTGGATTATTTACCACTTGGAGGGCGGCGGAGAGGTTTTACGTCGAGGACTTCGGTTTCCTCTTCGATAACACATCGTGTGTTGTCCGTGTGTTTGCATCTTCCTTCCTTTATCTTTGCCTTATATTTACTGCTGTGGATGTGTTTATATTTGGCTTAGATTAGTTATCAATTGTGTGATTAGCTTATGTTCATGTTCCGCACATTAATTGTTTGATTATAAGCTTGAATTGATATTTTATAATTTGGGGTCTAAACGTTCAAGGGTGTTTTATACACATATTGAACTTTCAATTGGTATCAGAGCGGGTACACTTGTTGTGGTTTTAATACCTGAGTGTGATCCTTGACCCCTTGTTGAGATGGATAGGTCTCAATCTCTCAATGTTCCACCATATTTTGATGGTAACAATTATGCCTTCTGGAAAGTTAGAATGAGGGCATTTTTATGCTCTATTGATGACACCGTGTGGGATGCGGTTGAAATAGGTTGGACCAGGCCGGAGGCTGAAAAATCCACCTAGGATAAGGCAGCTCTTGCGGCAGCCAATGCTAATAGTAAAGCCTTAAATGCTATATTCTGTGGTGTGTCTCCAGATGAATTCTACAGGATATCTCATATGACAGTGGCCAAGGAAGCTTGGAAGATTTTGGAGACAACTTATGAGGGGACTAAGAAGGTGAAGGACACAAAGCTCCAAATGCTTACCACCAAATTCGAAGAGCTTAAGATGGGAGATGATGAGCCCTTTGATTCGTTTTATGGGAAACTCAATGAAACTGTGATTGCAAAGCTCAATCTTGGTGAGAAGATTGAAGATACTTAGGTGGTGAGAAAAATTTTGAGGTCCTTACTGGAGAGTTTTCGACCAAAAGTCACAGCTATAGAGGAAAGCAAGGACTTGGATGAAATTAAGATCCAAGAGCTCATTGGGTCACTTCAAACGTATGAGCTTGGACTGCCTTCCCACAAGACGAGTAAATTGCTTGCTCTTAAGACCATCACCGAAAGAATGGATGATCCTTCCGAAGAAGATGGAGTGGAGAAGGAAGTAGCGTATCTTGTGAAAAACTTCCGCAAATTTCTGAAGATGAAGAACAGTGGGAAACCATTCAACGGAGGGAAGTTTCCATCCTTAAGAAAGGAATGTCCATCCTTAATGGACATGGACACTTCAAAAAGGAATGTCCTAATTACTTGAAGTCAAAAGGAAAGGTCTATACCACTACCTTGAGTGATACTGACTCATTAAATTCTGATTTTGAAGATAGTTGCGACGGAGAAGGAAATTACTCCGCATTCATGACCATTGCACATGTAGAACCCTCGAATGATTTGGGTTCACTTGTGAAGGAGCTTGGGGAACATTCTGATTTGGAGTCTTTTGGAATAGTTGAGGAGTCTGAAGATGAGGAAGTTGAAAAAGCAGTGGGATTGCAAAAGACTTACAACTCACTCCTTGAGAAAACCGGTGAATATGCTAAAGTGGCTAATGCAGCCATTAAGAAGATAAAGAGGGCTGAGGAAGATTACAAAAGTCTTCTGGCATAATACAAGGAGGCGAAGTGTGAAATTGAGACATTAAATGGTGAGCTGTCGGAAGCTTATATCAAAGTAAGATTTCTTGAGCAGGAGGTGGTGCAAGCACAAGCCAAGATAGAAAGGGTCTCCTCCAATAAGCTGGAAGATGTTATTGCATCCCAAAAAACATCTCTCAGACAAGTCCAGGTTGGGATATACCGGAGGGAGTAGCTCATCGACCAAAGCTTCCAAAGAAGTGAAATTTGTGGAGGCCATAGAGCCTATTGTGGAAGAGCCCAACCTTGAGAATGTTAAGGTGAAGAAGAAGAAGAATGCAACTGATCAACGGGTGTTAAATAAGTCCTGTAATCAATCAGAATTCAGATATGGAGCTAGAGGGAGATCAGTCCTAAGATCACAACAGGGTCCTAGAACGGATTTTGTTTGTCACTATTGCGGATTGCAAGGACATGCCAGACCCAACTGTCAAAAGCTGAGAGCAGACAACAATGCAAGTGCACCTTGGTCACAAGAAAGAAGAAATGACATGAGGTCTTGGGGAGGTGAGCAACCAAGAAGTCAAAACCGTGATTCAGGAATGATGGACGTGATGAAGATGATCGGTGCCTTCACAAATTGCCTGGAAAGCTTCACACGAAGGTTTGACAGTCCTAACTCTCGTACCTAATCCGTCAAGGATATCACTCCAAACGCACGTGACGTGTGGGAGACGAAGGGTACTCATGCATAAGCATTATAACATCTCCATGCATTAATACTTCCCATGTATGAGAATATGCTTGGCTATTTGTTTTTGCTTGTTTGTGTTGAAATCTTTTGTCTATAAGTTTGTTTGTCTTTGGTTCAAATGTTTTTACATTTTTTTGTTATGTTTTTTATCAATCTTTTACTGCTTTTATGTCAAAAAAGCCAAAAACACATAAAAAGTAGAAAATCCAAAAAGTTTGATCGGCTTTGTTGAGTTTTGTCTCAGAGCATGTTTTGCCTTGTACCAGTGTACTAATGGCTTTGTGCATTTAACGAGCTTAGCTTGTCTCTCATGCACTCATATCATTGTGGAAGAAATTCTGAAATCTATGTGACTGTTGTAAATAGATCTTCAACCTTGTCATGCATAATTAGTGAATGGCTTTGTTGATCTTGAGACATGCATAGACTCATGCCTATATATCTTCCCACTTTTTATTTTTATGCTTTAAAGAGCTCTCTAAATGTAAATCTCCAAATGAAAAGAGATATAGAGCTGCAAAAGCCTGTCGCACATACTAGTATTCGACTAGGAAAAAGGGAAAGCGACCAAAATAAAATGTTTGATGCCCAAAAAGCCAAAGACTATCTCATCAATTGAAATATCAAAAATTTCAGGCATATATCTCAAAATGAGATTTACTTTGCTCAAAAAGTGCAAATGATATGTTAAATATGGAGGCAAATGAAAAGCTTCAAAGAATTGTTATCAAGTGCTTGTGGGAGGTCATATATGCATGTTTCTATAATTGAGATAGGTCACATTGTCTAGTGCTAGTTGTGTATGTCTTGATTGAATTGATCATTGAAGCTTCACATTAGACTAAGGACTATCTCACTTTAGATATCCACACACAACACACAAGTCTATGTTCAATGAATGTCATATTCATTTGTGTGATTGTACTTGATTAAATGTGTTTTCACAAGCTCAATATTTGTTGATCAAACTCAAAAAAGATTTTTGAGTGTTTTAGTTTGTTTTTGGAAAGTGTTTTTTTTTATACAAAATTGTCAAAAACTTCAAAAACAGTGTTGCCCTGTTTTGGCGACTCAGTCGCGGGTAGGTCTAGTCGCATGCTCTAGCCGCGAAGCTCTCTCCGAGATTCTCGCGGGTCACTGGCAGGTCAGCTTCCTAGTCGCGAAAAAGACTTAGAAAATTTTTCAAAATTTGTGTTTTTGCATATTTCGCGGCTCAGTGTGGCGACTTGTTCACGGGTGCAAGGTCCAATCGCGAGGGGTACACAGAGATTTTCGCGGCTCAGCTCGCGACTCTCTCGCGGGTAGATCTTCCAGTCGCGAAAAACACTTAGAAGATTTTTCAAGAATCTTGTTTCATAGTGTTTCGCGGCTTACCCTAGCAACTTACTAGCGACTTGATCCAATCGCGAAAAACGCGTGTTTTGCGTTTTGAAGACAGTTTTAAAATGGTTTTCAGTTTTTCCCTCGTACTTATTGTGACTGTGCATTGTCTTCCCCATTTCACTCACTCAAACACTCCGAGTCTCACTGAAAAAGATTCCATTTTTGCATCATGTCTTCATCAAACACCAAGAAAATGGTATGTTTTTCTCCTTCCAATACTTGGTTCTTAATGTTTTGGTGTTTAGTTTCTTGTTTTGTGAGTTGCATTTGTGTTCTGCAATATAGTTTGTTCAAACATGGGTTTGCCCAAAATGTTGGGTTTGATTGTTTGGGCAATGTTTTTCTCTTATTGATAAGTTAACTATGTACTCTGTTAATGCTTCTGATTGCTTGTTTATGACCTGAGCATTGTCTTTGATAGAGTCATTTCTCTTTAGGCATATGGGTCTTGGGGTTTATCTGTGGGTTTCTCTGAATGGGGTTTTTGGGTTGTTTCAGTTTAACATGAGTATTGTGGGGTTAGCATTGGGGTGTTCATTCACATTTCCTACTCATCATATCGTGTTTCTTTGTCTCTTGGTCTATTCTGGGTGCATTTTCCTTTAACTGACTTATAACTGAAACTAATCAATCTGATGTTTGCTTCTTGTGGTATTGTATTTGGTTCGTTTCTGTGTGTATGTTTTGTTGCAATTAACTCGTTGTTCATCCAGAGGCAAAGGCATTGTAACCGATGATCCGTCAACCTCAGTTGCTAAACGGACACGATTATCGTCTAAGTCCTCCAGGGACTCTACCATTCAGAGATTCAGGAATCCTACTGACTCACAGACCTACACAGACATCTTCAAAGAGTCTTCTCTCATTGTGGAATGAGTCGTCAAGTTTGATACCCTAGGGGAAACTTTTATCCCTCACATTTTTGAAGGAAGAGATTGGGCTGACCTTTTTGGAAACTTTGAGGATCCTATTGAAGAACTGATCAAGGAATTCTACTCCAATGCCAGATTCACAGGTGTAGAGTTAAGATGTTGGGTATGCGGAACAGAATTTTCCCTAAATGCAGACTACATTGCTAAGGTACTTAGCATCTCCAGGCCAAATAATGTGGATCGAACTCCATACGATGACAGAGTACTTCAGGCACAAGACATCCTTCAAGTTCTTGGGAAAGAACATGAAGTGGGAAGCACAGGGTCGTCTTTAAGCACTGCATTGTTTTCGCCCGAACTGACAACTCTAAAGCTGATCATGTTCTCCAATCTCTACCCTCTGTCAAATACTACCTTCATCAATCTTGGAAGGGCTCAAAATCTGTGTGACCTCATTACTGGTGCCCCAATTGACATCTGTGCTCATATATTCCAAACTATTGGGAAAACATCGGCTCGTTCAGCAACACGTACAATTCTTCCGTTCTGCAGTCTGGTCATGAAGATTGTACTTCGTGAAGGTGTTAGCCCTTCATCAGATGAGAAGTTCTTGTCTCGTCCTCGACCAATATCTCAGTACTCTCTACAAGCAAGCAAGAGTCACTCCTCAAAGAAACCTAAGAGTGAGCCATCCACTCATGCATCTCCATCTGCTCATGCTACAGCTACTCCTGTACAATCAACCAGCACCCCATCTGTTCCTCCTGGATTCCAAATTCCCAGGCAAAGTTACTTCATTGAAAATGTACTTCAGCGGATTTCTGATTTGGAATGGCTTCTCAACTCCTTTCACAGTCAAACTCAAATGCGTCTCGGAACCATTGAGTTACAGTTAGATAACATCCAACAGAAGCTAGAAGACAGCCTTTAGCTATTCGTGCCAAAAAGGGGGAGAGCGAAGCTTAAACAGTAAAAGGAGGGTGCATACTGAAAGGGGGAGTGTTTTTATAGTTGTTATTCATACTTTGTTGTTTTAGAGTTTTTATCTTTATTAATATGGTTTTATACTTTTGGAAAACTTGTGGGCTCTCTGGTACAGTTTTTAAAGTATATATTGTTGATATTATTCAGCAGCATATGTTCTGTTCTGTTTATGTTTTGTACCCATGTTGCTTATGTAAGCTTTAAGGGTTTGTTTATGCACTCTTGTAGGCCTTTGTGGTTTGTGCCATGCTTTATGCAGCCTTTGTGCTTTGTTAAATCAATACTTCTAACCAAATGCTATGCATTCCTTTTTAAGTACTGTCACTCTTGTGCCCGTGTAGGATTTTTCCTACATGCACATACTTCATGTATTGTGCATTGGTTGAGTGTTGGTCATTCAAGTGATTTGCCTTGTGTTTGCCAACTTGAATGTCCGGATGTTCATTCCAAGTGTGAATGAGCATTGTGATCACTTGGTTATAGTGATTGCATGTTTTGGTCTTGCCATGGTTTATTGCTTTACTCCATTGTGCTTGATCGCATTATGCTTGTTCCATTTGCATTACAAGTTTTCTGCATATAATGAACTTATTGTGTTGTTGTGTTTCAGGAGTTACTTGTTCTTATGGTTCTAAAGCTTCACAGATTCTAGAGTTAGGTGTAAGTGAGTTTTCCAACTGTTCCCAACTCACGCGTTAAGTCTAGAGTTTGTTTTAGGGTTTTGTCACGGAATAGCCAAAGGGGGAGATTGTAAGGTCGAAATTTATCAACCATCTTGTTGGCTTTATTCCGTGCCAATTTGCTTGTAATTTAAGAACTTAGTAACCCTGTATTTAGGGGGGATCATTGTAAGGGTAGTGTGTGAGAAGATGTGAAGAAAAGCTCAAGTATGTGCAAGAAGGCAGAGTTTCGCGGCTAGGACTCGCGGCTAACTCGCAACTGGCAAGCCGCCAAATGCTGGCACGTGAGATGCACACAGGGGAGCTGAAGGGTCGCACCAGCTGTGGCACTACAGGACAAAAGTCCCAAGCTGGCCAGGCCGTTATGTCACGACTTGAACTCGCGACTTAGACAAGCCGCGAGGTCAAGCCGCCAATCAGCCCTGTTTGGCAAAAACTGACTCTTCGTATTCCAAACACACATCACTATATATAGATCCTTATACACACTAAATTGAGAGAGCTTCCAGAGAGAATTTTTGTGAGAGAAACCCTAGAGAAAAACAAGATTGCTTCATCCCCAATCTTTACCTTAGAGACTCTACAAATTCCTCTACTCTCTTCCTCTCCATTGTCACATCCTTGAGAGGCCTTTAGCCAAATCCTTATCTCACCACACCCACGTCTGTGAGAAGGTTTATTTGGTGCTGTTGGGAAGCAGTTTGGAAGGAACCAATATACATTGGTTGATGCTATGGTCAAGTAGAGGAATCCAGGAACCTAAAGAAGAAATAGGTTCGGCGTAACCTCGTTGGAGCAAGAAGCTTGGAGGGATTAGGTACTTGGGTAGATTAGGCTTGGAGGGTCTTCTGCTGTTCATGTATCCCAACTACATTCTTTAGTGGACTATTTACCGCTTGGAGGGCGGCGGAGAGGTTTTACGCCGAGGACTTCGGTTTCCTCTTCGATAACACATCGCGTGTTGTCCGTGTGTTTGCATTTTTCTTCCTTTATCTTTGCCTTATATTTACTGCTGTGGATGTGTTTATATTTGGCTTAGATTAGTTATCAATTCTATGATTGGCTTATGTTCATGTTCCGCACATTAATTGTTTGATTATAAGCTTGAATTGATATTTTATAATTTGGGGTCTAAACGTTCAAGGGTGTTTTATACACATATTGAACTTTCACGTTTAATTAACAAGTCATGTAAGGGTCAATACAAATGACCCGTTTAATAATCTATTTGATTAATAGGTCATACCTAACCTATATAATTTTTATCAATTCCCATATATCTAAAATTAAAATACAATTACAACCATAAACATAGTAATAAACATATAAAAATTACCATAAATTAAGCAATAATATCAAAATAATTAATAATTTAAAAGCTAAACTGGTCAAACGGGTCAAACGGGTTCGCATGTTGAACACGAACAAGACCCGTTTATTAAACGGGTTAAACGTGTCAACCCGAATATAATCCGAACCTGTTTAGCCTCAACTCATGACCTATTTATAAACGGGTTAGTCATGTCGGGTTCGCGAATCGTGTCAGATTTTGCCACCCCTAATTTGCATCTCATTAAATCTAACAATCAGCAAAAAATTACCTCTCACATCATTAATATGTGATTAATATTTGTCATGTCAACTCATTTTAATTAAATCCCCCCACATTCACCTTCTCTCTCTACTTAACAGTCATCTTCCACTCCCTAGTATTTATGGTAACGTTGCCAAGGAGTTTTGCCCGAATTTACTTGTTCAATGAACCTTTTGAAACCATCGGCTGCATTTGATATCAAAAACAGCTTGCCAATCAGCAATCTTTGCTGAGGTTTTTTGCTTGATGGATTTAAATCGCATCATGATAGTTCTCAACTCAATGATGCCCTCTAGAACTAGAGGACCATACTAATAAATTAACAAAAAAATCACATCAAAAAATAAAACTTAAACCCACTAATCACTTTCAAATAATAAAGGTCGAATATAGGGTCTAGCGGCTTTCCTTGTAAAGAAATCACAATGAAGCAAACTATTATGGTGGAAAAAATCCTTTTTAATTTTTCAATCCATGACCATCTCGAGGTCTCATTAGTCTGCTCTTGCTTTGCACCATGGTGATGTCGCCGTCCCCAACAATAATTGTCCAAGCCACATCTGTTATTAGATCTCATTGAAGAGGAATAGAAGTTGGTGGGGGAGTGGAAGATGATTATTAAGGAGACAGATGGTGAATATTGGGGGATTTAATTAAAATGAGTTAACATAGCTGTTAGGTTCTAAGGTCTTAGGATTTTATGTATTTAGAACTCTAATTTGTAATGTTGGCAAACCATGATCAAAACATTGTATTTAGTCTTGTTTAGGCTTGCTCAAAGTTGGTTTATTATTGTACAGTTGGAATCGAGTGGCTGCAGAAGTACTTGGGACTTTTGGCCTGGCTCGATCGATCGAAGAATAGACTCGATCGATCGAAAATCGCACAGGTTGATTTTTCTGCAGAATTTCCAACTCAGCCCTACTTCATTAAACGTTTAGGGTTTTATGTTTTTTTTACCCTAGGTATATAAACTAAACCCTAGCCACGTTTTTGAATGTTGTCCATATTGCTTTGTTACTCATACATTGCTGTTTTGTGTGAATCTCGTGTGAGATCTTTGAGGAGCCTTCTTTTACACAAAACTTAGGGTTTTCAAGGTAGAGATGATTTCAACATCTTGAAGATCATTAGAGTTGCAACCATTTGAACTTAAAAGAAAAACAAGCGGGGAACTTGTAGCTGATTGAGGAATTCAAGAAAGAAGGAGTCCGTGGATTCGGAGCTTGCACGTGGTCGTGTCAGTAAGTTCTACTGGTGGGTAGCATTAGGAAGTCGAGCGGGGAGCTTGTAGTCCTTTTGTAAGAACTTCAATTCTTTCATAGTGAATTTTGTTATGCCTTGAGGATCGGTGGGTCAAATCCTCTCCAGGTTTTTACCGTGTGGTTTCCTGGGTGATCATATCTTGTGTTCATTTATTTTCCGCTGCATTATTATTCTTGATATGATTGTTGAATTGCTTTAACCTAGAATTGCATAATTTGACTAAGTAAGAACTTGGCTAATTAATCTAGGCTACGCAATTTGGTTGTTTAAGGGGTCTAAATTCCCATCAATAGCAAATACTAATTACATAATAATGATGTGAGAGGTAGTCTTTTGCTAACCGTTAAATTTAATGAGAATCAACGGTTTAAAATAGGTGTAACTTTAGTCAAGTATATATATATATATATATATATATATATATATAGGGTTCAAGTTACGAATTTTGACAAATCTATTGTTAGATTACATTATCTTTGTATATTTTCCATGTTTGCAAATTTTCAGGGTGATCAAAGATTAATAGCTATGTCTTCAATCAATTGTTTAAATTGAAATTTTTGTAGTCTATATATATAATAATAGGTGAAGCAGAGAGAAAATTCAATTAGATTTCAATTGGATTCTCAATTTTGCGCCACTTGTCTTAATCAAAACTCAAAAAAAAAAATCTAATTAGATTATAAATTTGACTCCAATTTTGTGTCATGTATCTTATCTAAATTTTCTAATTTTTGTGCCCAAATAAATGATGCATTAACATTTAACACGGAAGCCAAGAAAATCACAATGATAATGCTCATTAGCCTAAGCAAGAACATCTTACCTGCACACTTTTATAGAGATTATAAATTGGACTCCAATTTTGTGTCATGTATCTTATCTAAATTTTTTAATTTTTGTGCCCAAATAAATGATGCATTAACATTTAACACGGAAGCCAAGAAAATCACAATGATAATGCTCATTAGCCTAAGCAAGAACATCTTACCTGCACACTTTTATAGAAATTATAAATTGGACTCCAATTTTGTGTCATGTATCTTATCTAAATTTTTTACTTTTTGTGCCCAAATAAATGATGCATTAACATTTAACACGGAAGCCAAGAAAACCACAATAATAATACTCATTGGCCTAAGCAAAAACATCTCACCTGCACACTTTTATGGGTGATCTCAATAGAGTCTGGAGCTCTTCTAATCCCACAACCAGAACCAAGGAGTCCAACGAGAAAGACTATAAAAGTAAAACAGCATCTCCTCCTAATTCCATATCGTCATCTCATGTCTCCTCCTCTCTCAACCTCTACCAACTAGATTCACACACTACCCTCTCCTCATCCTTACGGATTTCTCAGAGCAAGGCCGGGTTCAAACACAATGTTCAATCCCACTCTTCCTTACTTCACACTCTCATACATTAACGCTTCATTGGTGCCTCTAAGAAGATTCCAAGCTCAATGATCAGTTTTTATTTTTTAATGTCCCTTTATATATTTTAAATAATAAAATGCAATATTCTCTTTTTTTTATTCATTGTTTTATCTAATGCTATCCTATGTATGATAAACCAAAAAAAAAAAGACCAATAGCATTACTTAAATAATAAAATGCAATATATATTTTTCATTGTTTGATTTAATTCTATCATCCGTGTGATAAACCCAAAAAAAAAAAAAAATTTGGCCAATAGCATCATTACAATTAACCAGTCCCGTGCGGTAGCACAGGGTTACATACTAGTTTAAAATAATACATTAAAGATGAATTTATGGATCAAATGATATATAACATCCAATTAACATGAATGTTAAAAACATATAGAACATGTAACTCAATGGTGAGATTTTCAACGGTAACATTACTTAGAGTTACACCAGGTGTAACTTAAACCCGACTCATATATATATATATATATATATATAACATACTTAATGTTTTTTCAAAACACCACACATCAAATTATCTATTTTATACCACATTTCATTAAAATATTAATTTTTCATATATTTTTTTTAATTTGATTCTCTTTCTTCACACGCAATAATCACTATCCACTTTTTACGTTCATTCTCGAGTTGCATTAAAAAAAAAAAAAAAAAAAACTAAGTGCAAAATTAATAGTGTTAGTGTAAATTTACATGATTATTATAGGAAATTGATAAATTTACACAATTATACACTCACTTAAGTGAGTCATTTTTAGGCAAACTTACACAATTATACACCCACTAATGTCAGTGCTTTAAGGCCTATTTGGTAAGGAAGTCCAAATAACAGTTTTCAATGTTTAAACACTGAAAACTGTGGACAAAAAAAAAAAAAAAAAATTTGTAGGAGATTTTATTTAACAGTGTTTGAGCTATGTTTCTCATATTAAGATGTTTGAACACTGAATTTAGAGAACTCCTAACAGTTTTTAGTTTTCAAATAACAGTACTCAATGACACTTTTGTAAATATGTTAAAAACTGTAGGTCCCACCTAATTAGACCACGTGAGGGAACTTTCTCTCTCTTCAAATAAAATAATAATACTTTTATTATACTTGTCAGCTTAAAAAAAAAAAAAAAAACCATACACATATCAAATACACAATTATATTTTTTCACAATTTAAAATATGTTATTTGAAACATGGTACCAAACACATTTTTTGCATTATGAATACTTTAAACACGTATTTTCACAATATTTTTTAAACCATAGTTTTGGCATCATTTTGAACAATAATACTTGCAATCTGCTACCAAACAGGCCTTAACGACTTAAAAGGTTACGAGGTAAGTTAACCAAAAGTCAACTTTTTAGGTTTATATATGTTATATATTATAGATAAGAATATCTATTTTATAGTCTAAGGTTTTATGTTTTGTATTTACTATATATATATATATATATATAGTCATATCAATTAAAATTTTTAATAATATGATAAAATATATTTTACATTTGAAAATATTAACAATCACAATGAAATAAAGAACAAGAAAAAGAAAAAGAGAGGGCAGGTTCAAGGTATTGTTTGGCGTGGGATGTTTAAATATACTTGAGCAATGTTAATATTGGCTGTTGGCAATAAGCAATCAATAAGTTTGGACACAAAAATTTACACAATAATTGCCGTAATTTATTATAATTGATGCATTATAAAATTAGTGTTATTAGTGAACAAGTTGCGAACAAACTGTGTCACCTCATAAGCAATAAGCCGATGATAGCATATGCATGAGATCATAATCCTGAAAACAAGATCAAAATGACGTATTACCTCCTCTATAAATGATTATAAATACCTTCATAGCATTATACTCCAAATGCATGCGCTCAACACTGCATTACACTAAATCCATCTCTCTCTAATTTCCTCCATCTCCAAGCAAGAAAGAACTTCTTGATTTTCTATTCCATAATGGAGGTTGAGAATAAAGAAATCCTAGAAAATGAACCAAATTCGGTTAAGCTTAAATATGTGAAGCTAGGTTACCACTTCTTAGTCTCCAACGCCATGTATCTTTTCCTCGTGCCACTCGCTATAGCTTCCACTCATCTTTCTGTTGAACATTTCATCCATTTTTTCAATTATCTTAAGTTCAATCTCCTGTCGGTTACACTATGCACTGCACTTACAGTTTTCCTTGCAACCCATCACTTCATGCGTCGTGCTAAACAAGTTTACTTGTTGAATTTCGTATGTTACAAGCCCGAACCAGGTCTAATGTGCAGCCAAGAAGCTTTTATGGAAGTATCTAAGCGTAATAGGAGTTTCTCTGAAGAAAGTTTGGCGTTTCAAAAGAAGATTTTGGAGAAGTCAGGGTATGGCCCGAAGACATATGTCTCCAAATCACTCTTAGATGTTCCAATGAACCAAACTTTCGAGGAAGCAAGGAAGGAAGCAGAGATGGTGATGTTTGGAGCTATTGACAAGTTGTTAGCAAAAACAAGGGTAAATGTTAAGGATATAGGGATTCTTATTGTGAATTGTAGTCTTTTCAATCCAACACCATCCTTATCCGCCATGGTTGTGAATCGCTACAAGCTTAGAGGGAATATTTTGAGCTATAACCTTGGTGGGATGGGCTGCAGTGCTGGACTTATTTCAATAGACCTAGCCAAGCGGTTGTTACAGGTTTGTGTGCATGTTATGAAAAGGTTTGAGATAATTTTTATCGACTATATATATGGTGCAGTAAGATGTTAGAGTATTAACTTTGTTGCCCTTTTATAAGGAAGAGAAAATAAAGATAACAAATTAGTTAGTACAAAAAATAAGGATAATCGAACAGTAGTTACCAGTCGGTCAGCTCTAACAAAGTAATGCAAATTTTACAAATTAATTTTTATTAAAGTAACTTTACTTCTTTGCAAAAGAATCTACGCTAAATATATTTATATTATTATCTGTTGTTTGTTTAACTTGAAAAGGAAAAACTTGAATTCTATGATGCAAGCTTATATGTTTTTGTACTCTATTAATTGATCTAATCCAACTTTTTAAGCGAAAATTATTTAATGTGCTGTCTTTTAGTTAAAATAACACAAGCTTCCAAAACTAACCTAATTAATATTAATGCTAGTTTAACATTATAACATCTCTAACATCCTTAAATAACGTAAATCAATTATTTTGTTCTCATTGTGGAACAGGTGCAACCTAACTCCTATGCACTAGTAGTAAGCATGGAAAGCATGACTCTCAACTGGTATCCTGGCAATAACCGATCAATGCTCCTCTCAAATTGCTTATTCCGTCTAGGAGCAGCTGCAATCCTCTTATCAAACCGATCATCCGATCGCCGTCATTCAAAATACCAACTCATTCATACTCTACGTACTCACAAAGGTGCAGATGATAAATGTTACAATTGTGTTATTCAAAAGGAAGACATGGACAAACGACTTGGCATTTCACTCTCCAAAGATTTATTGACAGCAGCTGGTGAAACCCTTAAAACCCACATCACAACATTAGGGCCATTAGTCCTTCCCTTATCGGAACAAATCCTATTTTTTGTGAATTTGGTTGGAAGAAAGATATTTAAAATGAAGATAAAACAATACGTTCCAGATTTTAAGTTGGCTTTCGAGCACTTTTGTATACATGCAGGAGGGAGGGCAGTGTTAGATGAACTAGAGAAGAACCTTGGGCTGAGTGAATGGCATATGGAGCCCTCAAGAATGACCCTTTATAGGTTTGGGAACACTTCTAGTAGTTCCTTATGGTATGAACTAGCTTATTCTGAGGCCAAAGGGAGGATCAAGAAAGGTGATCAAGTGTGGCAGATTGCGTTTGGGTCAGGATTCAAGTGTAACAGTGCTGTGTGGCATGCATTGCAAACCATCAATCCGAAATATGAGAAGAATAATCCTTGGATTGATGAAATTGATAAATTTCCCGTTTATGTTCCCAAAGTGGCAGCGATCGTTTCTTAAGACTTCTTTAAAATAGAAAGAATGAAGAAATAAAAAAGACTTCTTCTTCTAGGAAGAAGAGAAATCATAAATGTTTGTGTGTTTTTCTTTTGCTTTGGAATTTGCATGTTCATGATCTATAAAACATGAATAAATGTTATGTATTAGCTAAGGCCTTATGTAAAGTGAAATTATAATAATGTTCTTGCTCTTTTTCCGTTCATTCCTCAATATTGCTAGTTGGGAGCTGTGTCTCCAATTTCTTACTTGAAAATTGTTTGAATTTTTTATGAGATTGAAAAAGTGAAAGAAGCGAAGAGAAGGAGTTATACATATGTGTGATAAAGTTTAGACTGTCACGTCATTCAAAATTTTGAAAGACGTGATACAGATATATTTTTATATTTTTAATATTGAATTTGAATCATTAAATACCATTTCAAGTAAAGAAGATTATAATATACAGAAAAAAAATTATTGAAAGACTAAATTCTAATTTTTGAATCTGTTGTGTTACAATTAGTCCATTGGTGATATACATGGAAAGACTAAACTTAGGCGAACCCTAGATATAGTACAAGTTATATATGATGTGCAGTACAAGTTGTACTCTCTAAACTACCACAAAACTTCACACAAACACACCATTTATTGTCTACATGCATCCATCTTTGGCTTAAGCTTCAGAGAGTTTAAGGTCATCCACCCAGTCTAAGGACCTGAACTTAGGAAGTAGGACTGTTTTCTCTCATAATTTGTTGTTGCAACCTAGCGGGGACAATGTCCTCAGCGCTAGAATCTAGTTTAACCGAGCCTTGAACAGTGATTTTTTTACGTTACTCTGAAAATCACCCAAACACAAAACTGTTTCATGAAATGAAAGATTTCATTAGCTATGATACTATTATCCTAAATATGATGCCTAGTATAAATGAAACTTGCCATGGAGTAAATACTTTACAGAGAAAAGTTTTCAGCCTATTAGCCAAAATTTTGGAGATACATTTGCAAATTACATTGCAAAGGATAAATAAGTTGGACAGCCTTTTTTGTCTGCGAGATAAGAGCAGTCAACATGTTATTCCACTCTTTGGGTATGAAACCAGAATAGATGATTTATGGAATTGTGTGCTTCTATTACAACATGATTGCAGCAAAGATTTTCTTCATTTTTGGCAATAGGTTCAGCAATCAAACACTTGGCATGCATTTTAAGAGATTCATTTTCACATTTTAGCTCATCAACTAGTTTGTAATTAGACAAAACAAGTTTAGCATCCAAGTCCACATTCAAACACTCAAACTCCTTTAGTTTTTCAAGAGAATTTTCAACAAGTTTCTTATACATTTCAACCAATTTATTGGATTCATTGAGTTTAGCAATCAATTCATCCTTCTCACAAAAGAACTTGCTTAAATTCTCATGAAACTTCTTAGCCTTTTTCTTCAAGAGTTTGATGTTAGGAATATCAACAACACCCATAGATTCATGTAACATGACATCACAATTATGAGGATTAACACTCATAGAGGCATTTTCACAAACACATGGCATGTTACAATCAACAACATCCAAAACGTCCATAGAAGCATACAAAACACTATCCATGGCAAAACACACAAGGGGTCAAGGATCACACTTAGGTAATGAAACCAAAACAAGTGTAGCTGCTCTGATACCAATTGAAAGCTCGGATTTGTGTGAATACACAAGAGCTTGTTTAGACCCCCAATTAAAAATTACGGCTAGATTGCTTTTACTCTAACTTATCTAAGTGCGGAACAAGAGTAAATGAAGTGCAATAAACCGATAACTACGCTAGTGCACAAACATGAATAACAAACAATAAAAATAAAGCACAAGAGTAAGGGAAGAGAGATGCAAATACAAGATAACACCGAGATGTGTTATCGAAGAGGAAACCAAAGAACTCGGCAAAAAACCTCTCTGCCACTCTCCAAGCGGTAAATCGATCCACTAGAGAATAAAGTTGGAGTACACGAATAACAAAAGACCCTCCAAGCCTAGTCTACCCAATGTACTTGAGCCCTCCAAGCTCCTGCTACCAACGAACTTCTTGGAGTCATGTCTTCTCTAGCTTTCTGGATCCCGCAATACGCCCGATTGTATCTGCCAAGCCTCATTGGCTTCTTTTGGCAAATCCCCGAAGCTTCCCAAGCTCCAAAACACTCTCTACACTCTGAATAGGTGTGGGTTGTGTTTGGGTACAAATCTCCTCTCAAGGTATGACAATGGGAGAGGGAAAGAGAAGAGGCTAGAATGATTTCTCACTAAGGATGAGTAGCTCTCTCTGTAAAAGATGGGTGTGTGTGTTGTAAAAACCTATCTAGGATTTTTCTCACTGAATAGTGTCTCATACTTTTGTGGGTAATGATGGTATATATAGTATGGGTAAAGACTTGGTAAAACAAACATGACAAATTAGCCAAACAGAATGTTTCGCGAGTATTTCGCGGGAAGGCCTTACCCATGAGACACTCGCGAAAACTCCAGGCTATCATAACTCTTCGCATTCCAGTCATGTGCTCTACACGTGGCTACTTCGTGGGTTATCTTCTCGCGGGCTTCTCACGAAATCCACTTGTTCTTCGTTTTAAGCTTGATTCTTCACTAACTTATACTAAACCCAATACAATAAAATCTCACAAAATACAAGGAACAAAATTAAAGCAATTACAACACTTTTTGTCATGGAATAAAGCCAACATAAAACATAGTTGTAAATCACAACTTTACAACTGGGACCTTTCATAACGGATAAGGTTGGATTGTGTCGGTTTGTCGAGTTTAATGCACACCCCTACCTAAACCTACACTTGCCAAAAATTAATATCACCCATCCAATAAATATTACATTTAAACATATCAGGACCTTTCAAAATAGAAACAATGAAGCAAGTATAAGTTCCTATCATAAAAGATAGAGCACGATATTAAGTACGTATAATTTGATTCTCAAAAAGGTGCGTTGCATACTTGCAGGTCGTTTGGTTGGAGATTTTTAGTATCGTTGTTTAAAATAATGTGAAAATTGTGGTTTAAAAAGTGTTGTGAAAACATGTGTTTACAGTATTTATAAAATAAAAAATTTATTTGGTACCATGTTTCAAATAACATGTTTCAGTGTGTGAAAAAACATAATTGTGTGTTTGGTATGTGTGTGTGTGTTTTTTTTTTTTTTAAAGCTAACAAGCACAGTATAATTTAATATTTTTTTTATTTGAGGAGAGAGAAGTCAGTTTATGTGTTGTCTAATCAAGTGGGCCCCATGGTTTTTAACATATTTACAAAAGTATCATTGAGCAACGTTGTTTGAAAACTGAAAATTAGTAAGAGGAGTTTTCTAAATTCAGTGTTTAAACACCCTAAAATGAGCAACGTAACTTAAACGCTCTAGTATAAAACATCATTACCAAACACTTTTTTTTTTTTTTTTTTTGGCCCACAAATTTCAGATTTTAAACATTGAAAACTGTTGTTCAAACACCCTAACAAAATAGGCCCTTGAAGTCTTGAAAACTGTTATTCAACTTCTATCTTTAACCTAAAAAAAAAGGTATGTACTTCAGTTCAAAGTTTCAAACCAGTGATAGTATATAATGTTGCCACACACCCACAATAGTCAGCAATACAGCCCATCTGTTAGGTTCTAAAGACTTAGGATTTTATGTATTTAGAACTCTAATGTGTATTGTTGACAAACCATGATCAAAACAGGTTGTTAGTCTTGTTTAGACTTGCTCAAAGTGTGGGCGTTTTATGTAAAGTTGGAATCGAGTGGCTGCAAAAGTATTAGTGACTTTCGGCCTGGCTCGATCGATCAAAAATTAGACTCGATCGATCGAATCTCGAGCAAAACGTTTTTCTGCAGAATTTTCCAACTCAGCCCAAGCCCATTAAGGATTAGGGTTTCAGATCTACTTCTCCCACTATATAAAGGAAACCCTAGCCACGTTTTTAGAGAAGCTCTGGATGCTCTCATTGCTCATATTTGTGGTTTGTGTGAATCTCTTGTGAGATCCTTGAGGAGCTTTCCTTCACATAAACTTAGGGTTTTCAAGGTAGAAGTTACTTCAACATCTTGATAATCAACTCAGTTGCTGCCATTGGAGCTTAAAGAAACACAAGCGGGGGTGCTTGTATCTTGTGGAGAATCCAAGAAAGAAGGAGTTCGTGGATTCGGAGCTTGCACGTGGTTGTGTCAGTAAGTTCTACTGGTGGGTAGCATTAAGAAGTCGAGCGTGGGCGCTTGTAAGTCCTTTTGTATGAACTTCGATTCTTTCATATAGTGGATTCAAGTTTACCTTGAGGATAGTTAGGTCAAATCCTCCCTAGGTTTTTACCGTGTGGTTTCCTGGGTCATCATATCATTGTGTTATTTATTTTTCCGCTGCTTTATATTTTTGCTATGATTGTTTGATTGTGATAACCTAGATTGGCATAAATTGACTAAGTTAATCACTTGGCTAATTAACTAAGTTAATCTGGTTGTGTTAAGGAGTCTAAAAACCGTTCAAGTGGTATCAGAGCGGGTAGCTCTTCTTGTTGTAGATCTTTTGATCTAAGAGCTGATCCTTGACCCCTAATGTCATGGATAATTTGAAGTGTCTTTCTGTTCATGTTTGTGATGTTTTGAATAAAAAGGACACTATTGTTTCTGTTGATTTTTTTGATGCTTTTGAAACTCTTCATAAGGAATTATCTAAATCTTTGAAAATTTCTAAGAAATTCAAGGAAGAGTTAAAATTGGCTAATCTTGAAAAAGAGGAATTGATTGTGAGATTGGATGAATTTAATAACAAGAATGAATTTTTGAGAAATCAAATTTCCTCTTAAGATGAGAAGATGAAAAGCTTGGAACAAGAGTTAGTTGAATCTAAAGCTAAAATTGAAAATTTGACTAGTACTAAGCCTGCTGTTGATAACAGAAGTGTTTCTTGTTAAGTTCCAAAGATTTAGGAATTTGTGTATTTAGAACTCTAATGTGTATTGTTGGCAAACCATGATCAAAACAGGTTGTTTAGTCTTGTTTAGGCTTTCTCAAATTTGGGTCTTTCATGTAAAGTTGGAATCGAGAGGCTGCAGATGCATTGGTGCATTTCGGCCTGGCTCGATCGATCGAATGAAAGACTCGATCGATCGAATCTCGGGCAGAATGCTTTTCTGCAGAATTTTCCAGCTCAGCCCTAACTCATTAAACGTTTTGGGTTTTCTATTTTTTCCCTAGGTATATAAAGAAAAACCCTAGCCACGTTTTCAGAGTTGCTCCAGTTATATTGTTGCTCATACTTTTCTGTTTTGTGTAAATCTCTTGTAAGATCTAGAGGAGTCTTCCTTTACACAAAGCTTAGGGTTTTCAAGGTAGAGATAGTATCAACATCTTGATGATCAACTCGGTTGCTGCCATTGAAGCTTAAAGAATAACAAGCGTGGGTGTTTGTAGCTGATTGGAGAATCCAAGAAAGAAGGAGTCCGTGGATTCGGAGCTTGCACGTGGTCGTGTCAGTAAGTTCTACTGGTGGGTAGCATTAGGAAGTCAAGCGGGGAGCTTGTAAGTCCTTTTGTATGAACTTCGATTCTTTCATAGTGAATTCAGGTTTACCTTGAGGATAGCTAGGTCAAATCCTCCCCAAGTTTTTACCATGTGGTTTCTTGGGTGATCATATCATTGTGTCTTTTATATTTCCGCTGCTTTATACTTTTGATATGATTATATGTTTGTGATAACCTAGAATTGTTTAAATTGACTAAGTTAATCACTTGGCTAATTAACTAGGTTAATCTGGTTGGTTTAAGGGGTCTAAAACCGTTCATTTCTGTTTCTCTTAAGCCTAAAACTGAGAAAGTTTATATCCCTCCTTTTAAGAGGAATAATAAAGAAAATGCTTATTTTGCTAGGTTAGACAAAGGTAAAAGTTTTGATGTAAACGCTGAAGTTTCTAAACCTATGTCTAAACCTACTGTTAGAGAGCATAATAAATCTGTTTTTGTGCCTACCTGTCACCTTTGTGGTGTTGTTGGTCATATTAGACCAAATTGTTCTTTGTTGAGGCAAAAGCAAAAATTTGAGACTAGATTTGTTGTTAGGAATACTAATGTTCCTAAATTTATTCCTGTTTGTCACTTTTGTGGTGTCCGTGGTCATATTCGTCCTAATTGTCATAAGTTGAAATTTAAGCATTCTGTATTTCAATCTAAGATATGTGATGATATTTCTCCTGCCATAAGTCCATATAAATTGTTTCATATGCTTTTGAAAAATTTAAGCTTGTTGGCTTGTGAAAGGAATTTGCAGGATTTCAGTCTTTCTCAGAAGATTGGTTTAGACTCTCAAATACACTCTGCTTCTCATGGATTTTCACCTACAAAGCCAAAGAATCGTGCTATATGGGTGAGAAAAGATTCTCTAAGGTGAGTGTTGCTAACTTGTCCTTGATTTAATTCTTTCAATTATTTGTGGACATGTTTTGTTTTAGTTTTTGGTTGTATTTTTTTATTAAAAAAAAAATCCAAAAACGTTGAAAATTTTCAAAAAAAGACAAAAATATTTTATTTGTGTCTAGTTTTATTTTTTTTGCGGATTACATGAATTATGATATCTCTCTTGATTTAGAACATGCTTGACATTGTGGAGAAACTTGAATAGTATGCTAAGCTATTTCTGATTTTGTGTGAGTATGTACTAATTTGTACATGTACTCAAAGGTTAATTAAGAAATTGATATTTCTTGCTTGTGTACCCTCTATAGCTTAGTTAAGCACTGTCATGCATTGCATTTGCATTTTTAATCATTTAGCACAATGTGTGCTTTTTGTTTTTGGTCATAAATTTTTTTTAAAACCAAAAAGATTTTTGTGTTTTGTATTTCACATCTTGGATTTATAATCAAGGATTGGCCATATTATCTTTACATAACAAGTTTATGTACCTTGTTTAGCTTTGATGAGCTTATTTATTACACTTGACTAGTTGAAGCTTTGTAGTGCATGTTGTGTGGGAAAGATGTTTATGGTGTTTATCACTTTGTCTTAATCTTGAAGTCACATGTTATTTGACTGTCGGACTTGATCCTTTTGAGAAATGCATAAATAACCATCTCACCACTATTCACTAGCCAATCATGAACACCTTAATGCATATCGTAAGATTTTGTGCTTGAGAAAATGTAGCACATGCACAAAAAGAACATAAGGTGTAGCCTCGGTTTAATTGCTAAATGCTTAAAATTGGTATGTACTATTAGGCTTGATGCCAAATCACATAATTAAAATTGGTGTGTACATTATCCTGGCTTTTTAATAAGTTTCTGATTAAATTAAAATTGGTGTGTATATTATGAGGCAAAATCAAGAAACTTACATGATTGCAAGTTTTTGTTCTAGGAGATGTGAGAGTTATATGATGTAACTCTTTAGGTGATAGTCTCTTTCAAATTCTGTGTGATGAATTTTGTAGGCTTTGTGTTTGACTTCTATTCACATATCACCTCACATGTATCTCAATCTTTTGCTAGTTGCACACACTACACAAGTTATTCTTTGCTAAACTTGGTACATTTTATTATGTGATGATCAATTGGTCAAATTTTTCCTAAAAACTTAACAAGTGGTTTTAATTTTTGGAGTTTTATTAGAAACTCTATGCTCAAGCCAATTTTGTGAATTTAACTTATATTGAACTTAGTTTCATTGCATTAGAGCATGCATCATGACATATTTTTTCATGCATCATTTGAGTTTAGGATTCACATGCATTACATTGATTTTTGTATCCATCTTGCAGTTTTGCAGTCATATCTCTCATTATTTTCACACATAGCATGCATACACTTTGTTAAATTGGGTACTCAACTTGATTTAAAAGTTGATTGATTAATTTTTGAGTTTTGTACATTCTAGTATATGCTATTTCTTATGTGTGAACTGCAGAAAATATTTTTCTTAAGAGATATGATGGATAATCAATGTGCAAATATTTTTCTCTGTTCATGCAACTGTTTATGGGTCAGATAGTGTCAAGTTTGCATTTATTGAAAGAGAGAATATTTTTTTCATGTGTATCCTCACCTTAGTTTTTAACTTTGGTTTGTGTGTTTTTATTTTCCCCACCTCCTAAAGTTTCCCCAAAACTTTTTTTTTTCCAAAAACTTGTTTTGTTTTTCCTATTTTTATAGGGGGAGATTTTTTTAAAACCTTTGTTGTTCATAGGTGGAGTTGTCTCTATTTTCTATAGAGTTGAAGTGGTTTGTGTCCCCTTGATTCTCTATTTTCTCTTATCCTTTATTGCGTATGGTGACTGCTTACTCTTTGTATGAGTTGTCTTTGTCAATACGTGACAAAAAGGGGGAGAAATTATTGATTTATGAGAAACATGTTTGTCTTGTTTAGGGGGAGTTGAAATTATTTTTGAAAGGGGAGAATATAAATAAAAACTTTTTGTTGTATCAAACTTAGGGGGAGAGTTAGTTTACATATGTTTTTATTTCTATTTCTTGTTCACTGCTCATTGATTTATATTTATGAGTTATTCATGATATATGTCTTTGTTTTGTGTTTTGTGAAGTCAAGAATTTATTTGTTGATTTACTGTTTTTCTGTCACACATGCGTTTATGCGTTTTGTTTAGTGTTTTAGGAATATACAAGTTGATTCAATTGAGCTGCTGTCTACACTTGCAACTGATGGATAGTAGTTAGGATTGAATTTGTGTTATGAGCATTATTTTTGTAAAGGGCTTTTATTTGTAAACTTTGAGCTTTTAATTTGTGTTTTGTCACGGATTGCCAAAGGGGGAGTTTGTTAGGTTCTAAAGACTTAGGATTTTATGTATTTAGAACTCTAATGTGTATTGTTGGCAAACCATGATCAAAACAGGTTGTTAGTCTTGTTTAGACTTGCTCAAAGTGTGGGCGTTTTATGTAAAGTTGGAATCGAGTGGCTGTAGAAGTATTAGTGACTTTCAACCTAGCTCGATCAATCGAAAATTAGATTCGATCGATCGAATCTTGGGCAGAACGTTTTTCTGCAGAATTTTCCAACTCAGCCCAAGCCCATTAAGGATTAGGGTTTCAAATCTACTTCTCCCACTATATAAAGGAAACCCTAGCCACGTTTTTAGAGAAGCTCTGGATGCTCTCATTGCTCATATTTGCGGTTTGTGTGAATCTCTTGTGAGATCCTTGAGGAGCTTTCCTTCACATAAACTTAGTGTTAGGTTCTAAGGTCTTAGGATTTTATGTATTTAGAACTCTAATTTGTAATGTTGGCAAACCATGATCAAAACATTGTATTTAGTCTTGTTTAGGCTTGCTCAAAGTTGGTTTATTATTGTAAAGTTGGAATCGAATGGCTGCAGAAGTACTTGGGACTTTTGGCCTGGCTCGATCGATCGAAGAATAGACTCGATCGATCGAAAATCGCACAGGTTGATTATTCTGCAGAATTTCCAACTCAGCCCTACCTCATTAAACGTTTAGGGTTTTATGTTTTTACCCTAGGTATATAAACTAAACCCTAGCCACGTTTTTGAAGGTTGTCCATATTGCTTTGTTGCTCATACATTGCTGTTTTGGGTGAATCTCTTGTGAGATCTTTGAGGAGCTTTCCTTTACACAAAACTTAGGGTTTTCAAGGTAGAGATGATTTCAACATCTTGAAGATCATTACCGTTGCAACCATTGGAACTTAAAAGAAAAGCAAGCGGGGAGCTTGTAGCTGATTGAGGAATTCAAGAAAGAAGTAGTCCGTGGATTCGAAGCCTGCGCATGGTCGTGTCAGGAAGTTCTACTAGTGGGTAGCATTAGGAAGTTGAGCGGGGAGCTTGTAGTCCTTTTGTAAGAACTTCAATTCTTTCATAGTGAATTCTGTTATGCCTTGAGGATCGGTGGGTCAAATCCTCCCCAGGTTTTTACCGTGTGGTTTCCTGGGTGATCATATCTTGTGTTCATTTATTTTCCGCTGCATTATTATTCTTGATATGATTGTTGGATTGCTTTAACCTAGAATTGCATAATTTGACTAAGTAACAACTTGGCTAATTAATCTAGGCTACGCAATTTGGTTGTTTAAGGGGTCTAAATTTCCATCAAGTGGTATCAGAGCGGGTAGCTCTTCTTGTTGTAGATCTTTTGATCTAAGAGCTGATCCTTGACCCCTGCTGTCATGGATAATTTGAAGTGTCTTTCTGATCATGTTTCTACTCATGCTTCTGCTGATTTTATTGATGCCTGTGATGTTTTGAATAAAAAGGACACTATTGTTTCTGCTGATTTTTTTGATGCTTTTGAAACTCTTCGTAAGGAATTATCTAAATCTTTGAAAATTGCTAAGAAATTCAAAGAAGAGTTAAAATTGACTAATCTTGAAAAGGAGGAATTGATTGTTAGATTAGATGAATCTAATAAAAAGAATGAATTTTTGAGAAATCAAATTTCCTCTCAAGATGAGAAGATGAAAAGCTTGGAACAAGAGTTAGTTGAATCTAAAGCCAAAATTGAAAATTTGACTAGTACCAAGCCTGCTGTTGATAACAGAAGTGTTTCTGTTTCTCTTAAGCCTAAAACTGAGAATGTTTATATCCCTCCTTTCAAGAGGAATAATAAAGAAAGGGCTTATTTTGCTAGGTTAGACAAAGGAAAAAGTTCTGATGTTAACGCTGAAGTTTCTAAACCTAAGTCTGAACTTATTGTTAGAGAGCATAATAAATCTGTTTTTGTGCCTACTTGTCACCTTTGTGGTGTTGTTGGTCATATTAGACCAAATTGCTCTTTGTTGAGGCAAAAACCAAAATCTGAGACTAGATTTGCTGTTAGGAATACTGATGTTCCTAAATTTGTTCCTGTTTGTCACTTTTGTGGTGTCTCCGGTCACATTCGTCCTAATTGTCATAAATTGAAATTTAAGCATTCTGTGTTTCAATCTAGGATATGTGATGATATTTCTCCTGCCATAAGTCCATATAAATTGTTTCATATGCTTTTGAAAAATTTGAGCTTGTTGGCTTGTGAAAGGAATTTGCAGGATTTCAATCTTTCTCAGAAGATTGGTGTAATCTCTCAAATACACTCTGCTTCACATGGATTTTCACCTATAAAGCCGAATACTCGTGCTAAATGGGTGAGAAAAGATTCTCCAAGGTGAGTGTTGCTAACTTGTCCTTGATTTAATTCTTTCAATTAATTGTGGACATGTTTTGTTTTAGTTTTTGGTTGTTTTATTTTCTTTGATTGTTTTGTTTTAAAGAAAAATCCAAAAACATTGAAAATTTTCAAAAAGACAAAAATATTTTATTTTGTGTCTTATTTTATTTTTCTTGAGGATTACATGAATATCTCTCTTGATTTAGAATATGCTTGACATTGTGGAGAAACTTGAATAGTTTGTACTAAGCTATTTTTGATTTTGTGTGAGTATGTACTAGTTTGTACATGTAGTCAAGGGTTAATTAAGAAATTGATATTTCTTGTTTGTGTACCCTCTATAGCTTAGTTTTGCACTATCATGCATTGTTTTTGCATTGTTCATTTAGCATAATATGTGCTTTTTGTTTTTGGTCATAAAGTTTGTTCAAACCAAAAAGATTTTTGTGTTTTGTATTATAGATCTTGGATTTATAATCAAGGTTGGCCACCTTATCTTTACATAACTAGTTTATGTACCTTGTTTAGCTTGGATGAGCTTACTTTATTGCACTTTACTAGTTTGAGCTTTGTAGTGCATGTTGTGTGGGAAAGATGTTTATGGTGTTTATCACTTTGTCTTGATCTTGAAGTCACATGTTATTTGACTGTCGGACTTGATCCTTTTGAGAAAGGCATAAATAACCATCTCACCACTGTTCATTAGCCAATCATGAACACCTTAGTGCATATCATAAGATTTTGTGCTCGAGAAAGTGTAGCACATGCACAAAAAGAACATAAGGTGAAGCCTCAATTAAAATAAAACTGGTGTGTACTATTAGGCTTGATGCCAATTCACTTAATTCAAACCGGTGTGTACTATTAGGCTTGATGCCATTTCACATAATATATTTCATATTCTAATGGGGCAAAAATACAAGAAACTTACATGATTGCAAGCTTTTGTTCTAGGAGATGTGGGAGTTATAGGATGTAACTCTTTAGGTGATAGTCTCTTTCAAATTCTATGTGATGAATTTTGTAGACTTTGTGATTGATTGCTATTCACATATCACCTCACATGTATCTCAAGCTTTTGCTAGTTGCACATACTACACAAGTTACTCTTTGTTAAACTTGGTACATTTTATTGTGTGTGATCTTGTTGTGGCCATCAAAGATTAAAAGTTCCTTGATTTTAATGCAAAATGTGTTTCAAGTTTGAAAATTTTGAAAATATCTTGAGATTTGTGCAGAACATATTTGTTGCTTAAGAAAATTTCAATGGGAGAATGATTGAAACTTGTTTTTGAGAAAATTGGATTTAAAATTTGGGGTTTTGAAAAAGCATTCCATCTCATACTCATGCATTTTGCTTTCATTGTTTAATGCTTTGAGGAGTTGTTTTTCAAAATTAGGTTTGTGTCTTTCAAAACTGTGTTTTTTCTCAAAATTTAGTGAGCCTCTGCCCAGTTCGATCGATCCAGTTTGATTTTCGATCGATCGAAAAAGTGCTTTAATTTGTTTAAAAATGACTGTTTCATTCGATCGATCGAATGTATTTTTCGATCAATCGAAAGTCACGAATCAGGTTTTTAAAAAGGATTTGTTCTTGATCCGAATTGGGGCTTTTGTGAAATTGAGTTGAATTTGATGAAATTGGCTTGTTGTTTGGATGTAATTAAGCATTATACTCTGTGATTTGTGTTATGTGATGCTCAATTCATCAATTTGTTTAAAAATTCAACAAGTGGTTTTCAAATTTTTGGGGTTTTTGTTAGAAACTCTATGCTCAAACCAATTTTGTCAATTTGATCTCAATTGAACTTAATATTTTACTGCATTAGTACATGCATCATGGCATTGTATTTGTTCATGCATCATATAGATTTTTATTCTATATTGTTTTTGTGCTAATTTGCAGTCTGCCCTTGGTTTGTGTTTAAGATTCACATGCATTGCACTAATTTCTGTATCCATCTTGCAGTTTTGCAGTCATATCTCTCATTGTTTTCACACATAGCATGCATACACTTTGCTACATTGGGTACTCAACTTGATCAAAAAAATTGATTGATTAATTTTTGAGCTATGTACTTTCTAGTATATGCCTTTTTTATGTGTGAACTGTAGAAAATATTTTTCTTAAGAGATATGATGGATAATCAATGTGCAAATATTTTCTCTACTCATGCAACTGTTTATGGGTCACATAGTGTCAAGTTTGCATTTTATTGAAAGAGAGAATATTTTTTCTTCATGTGTATCCTCACCTTTGTTTTTAACTTTGGTTTGTGTGTTTTTAACTTTGGTCCTGCTGGTGAGGATATTCCTGATCTTGTTGGTGATGCTGCTGCTGCTGCTGATTTTCCCCCACTCCCTTTATTTTTCCCCAAAACTATTTTTCCCACAACTTGTTTTGTTTTTCCTATTTTTATAGGGGGAGAAAAGTTTTTTTTAACCTGTGTTGTTCATAGGGGGAGCCGTCTCTATTTTCTATAGAGTTGGATTGTTTTGTGTTCCCCTTAATTCTCTATTTTCTTTTATCCTTTATTGCGTATGTTGACTGTTTACTCTTTGTATGAGTTGTCTTTGTCAATACGTGACAAAAAGGGGGAGAAATTATTGATTTATGGGAATCATGTTGATATGTGTGGAAAATACGTTGATATTCATGTTAGGGGGAGTAACATTGATTGATATACATGATTATTTTTATTGATTCTTGTTGCTTTGTGATTCACTGCTTATTGATTTATATTTATGAGTTGATCATTCATATATGTCTTTATTTTGTGTTGTGTGAATCTTACAAGAATGTTATACCTGTTGTTTTACTCTTTTCTGTCACACATGCGTTTATGCATTTGTTGAGTATTTCAGGAATATACAGGTTGATTCAACTAAGCTGTTGTCTACACTTGCAACTGATGGATAGTAGTTAGGCTAAATTTGAATTTATGAGCATTATCTTTGTAAAGGGCTTTTTACTTGTAAAACTTTGAGCTTTTAATTAGGGTTTTGTCATGGATTGCCAAAGGGGGAGTTTGTTAGGTTCTAAGGTCTTAGGATTTTATGTATTTAGAACTCTAATTTGTAATGTTGGCAAACCATGATCAAAACATTGTATTTAGTCTTGTTTAGGCTTGCTCAAAGTTGGTTTATTATTGTAAAGTTGGAATCGAGTGGCTGCAGAAGTACTTGGGACTTTTGGCCTGGCTCGATCAATCGAAGAATAGACTCAATCGATCGAAAATCACACAGGTTGATTATTCTGCAGAATTTCCAACTCAGCCCTACCTCATTAAACGTTTAGGGTTTTATGTTTTTACCCTAGGTATATAAACTAAACCCTAGCCACGTTTTTGAAGGTTGTCCATATTGCTTTGTTGCTCATACATTGCTGTTTTGGGTGAATCTCTTGTGAGATCTTTGAGGAGCTTTCCTTTACACAAAACTTAGGGTTTTCAAGGTAGAGATGATTTCAACATCTTGAAGATCATTACCGTTGCAACCATTGGAACTTAAAAGAAAAGCAAGCGGGGAGCTTGTAGCGGATTGAGGAATTCAAGAAAGAAGTAGTCCGTGGATTTGGAGCCTGCGCGTGGTCGTGTCAGGAAGTTCTACTGATGGGTAGCATTAGGAAGTCGAGCGGGGAGCTTGTAGTCCTTTTGTAAGAACTTCAATTCTTTCATAGTGAATTTTGTTATGCCTTAAGGATCGGTGGGTCAAATCCTCCCCAGGTTTTTACCGTGTGGTTTCCTGGGTGATCATATCTTGTGTTCATTTATTTTCCGCTGCATTATTATTCTTGATATGATTGTTGGATTGCTTTAACCTAGAATTGCATAATTTGATTAAGTAACAACTTGGCTAATTAATCTAGGCTACGCAATTTGGTTGTTTAAGGGGTCTAAATTTCCATCACTTAGGGTTTTCAAGGTAGAGGTTACTTCAACATCTTGATGATTAACTCAGTTGCTGCCATTGGAGCTTAAAGAAACACAAGCGGGGGTGCTTGTATCTTGTGTAGAATCCAAGAAAGAAGGAGTCCGTGGATTTGGAGTTTGTACGTGGTCGTGTCAGTAAGTTCTACTAGTGGGTAGTATTAGGAAGTCGAGCATGGGCGCTTGTAAGTCCTTTTGTATGAACTTCGATTCTTTCATATAGTGGATTCAAGTTTACCTTGAGGATAGCTAGGTCAAATCCTCCCCAGGTTTTTACCGTGTGGTTTCCTAGGTCATCATATCATTGTATTATTTATTTTTCTGCTACTTTATATTCTTGATATGATTGTTTGATTGTGATAACCTAGATTGGCATAAATTGACTAAGTTAATCACTTGGCTAATTAACTAGGTTAATCTGGTCGTGTTAAGGGGTCTAACAATTGTTCACCATCAAAATGAGGAGCACAAAAGTCTAATCAAATATTAAAAGTAAATATGATAAATATTTGCATTACAGACGGTTGTTATGTACTGTTAGGAGATATTTGGTTCGTTGTGATGTTACATTACACTGTAATCTCTATATATTAAAAGGATTCAGAAAGTTAGTTATGACTTTAAAAATGTCAAAAATACTCATAATTAATAAGATAATCCTTATTCCTAAATAAAATAAAATAAAATAAAGGGTTAAAATTGTAATTCAACAAAAAATTTATTAAAAAAAAAAAAAGACTAGCAAAAAAACTTTTTCCCTTGCACACATCACGTTTGATACATTTTTTTTTTCCTAAAAATTAGCATAGCAATTTACTGCTTTTCAAAATTGTAAATTTTAACTTTTTAAAAATTCCTTCTTATGTAACCTCACTAACAATAGACAAGTTTAGATTTAAAAATTACGTTAAACCCAAAATAAAAAGAAGAGCCTCATCGCACGTGTGGAGCACGTGTGAATCAAAAGATGTTCATATAAAATAAGTAGAAGTATGCATGATTTATCCTTTTTTTTCTTTTTTTATAAATAATTTGATAGTTAGGGAAGGGAGAATTTAGACCTTTGATGATTCTGTTAAAAATATTATAAAAAAAGAGTGTCAATTGAGCTACATGACTTATGACTTATAGCATACATAATTTGACGTAATTGTGCTTATGTTCTTAGTATGCTTCATAGCTTGGTTAGCCGACTTAACTGCATTATTATGATGATCGTGAAAGGAGTTTCCTTTGGGCGTTAAGTGTTACTAATTAATTTCTTGAAAAGAAAGAGACAATTTGGTTTATTAAGCTATACTACACTTGCGCATTAAATCAAGAACTTAAGACTGGGTTCATTGAATCTATCTGAAAAAGAAGAAGATTATGTTCTTGAAAAGAAAGAGACTTTACAGATATAAATTAGGAGTTGAGTGATTTATGACTTCTCTCATATGTTCATTTGTTTGTTGTGGTTTTGTCACAGATTGCCCAAGGGGGATGTTAGGACATATGTGGTTCACTTGTTAGGAAAATATGTCAATATTTTATGTAGTTGGCTAATCTTTTGACAAAACACACTTTACTTGTAATTGGGTAGATCTAGGATGTGTTTAATACTTCAAGAAACATGTTATTCAAGTCTAGTATTAAAACCATGAAGATTGGATCAAGAAACAAGTGAAGAAAAGCTATTCATTAAAGCTGGACAGATAGCTCGACACCTGCGGACAAATAGCCCGACAGTTGCTCGACACCTTTCAACAGCTGGCTATCTATCGAGCTCTTCAGTTGATTGTTATCGCAATCTCGACACCTTCTCGACAGCTGGTGGATCGATCGAGAAAGCTCCTGTCCCCTCAACAACTTCTTGACACCACCTCGACACCTAGCTATCTATCGAGGTTTAAAGCTCGACACCTCCCGATCGATCGAGGTATCTATCGAGGTTACGGAAATTAGAATTTTTAGATCTGATTTTTGGGCCAGGCTTTTGTATTTGTGTAGGGTTTCTTTTCTCACAACCCTAGACCTATATAAGGCTTATTTTAGAGGTCGTCACATAAGAGAATACAAGGAGAATATATGCAAAAGGTGATCTATGTCTTATTCTCTCTGAAAGAAGCTACTGCGTCTTTTGCGCCTTAGGGTTTTGTAACCAAGTGTTTCTTGATCTTCATTGTTGATGAAGTGAAGAACTTTGCAGCCAACATTCTTCTTCCTCAAGTTGGTGAGAGAGTCACGTACTAGGATTCGTGCAAAAAAGTTAGTCACGTATTGGGATCCGTGCAACATCAAAGGGTGGCGTTCATATATTGAAGAGTTCAGAGGTTCTGAAGTGGTAGAAGGTTTCTGCTGTGAGTTCATCTACAGGGATTGTAGAGTCTAGGGACAAAGGTTTTGTACTAGATCTGAAACTTCTCTTTACTATAGTGGATTGCTTTTCGGGAAGGTTTCCCCCCAGGTTTTTTACTATGAAACTAGTTTGTTTCATTGTTTTTCCTAGATCATCATATCTTGTCTTATTTACTTTTCCGCTACATTCATTATTGACATGATATTGATGTTTGTTTGTTTTAACAAGTTTTATTCATAATAAATCTAATTAACAACTTGGGTTTAAAACTTGTTAATTCTATCAACCGGGGTCTAAATTTCCCAACAGGGGAGATTGTTAAAACATATGTGAATCATTGTTAGGAAAATATATCAATATAGAATTGGCTAATCCTTTGACAAAACGCATTTTACATGTAATTGGATAGATCTAGGATGTGTTTAATGCTTCAAGGAACAAGGTTTCAAGTTCAAGTGTTAAAACTATACAAATCTGTCCAAGAAACAAGTGAAGAAGTGCTGGATTTTAAAACTCGACAGCTAGTATCTATCGAGGTTTAAAAAGCAGTTCCAGCCCGATGCTCGACAGCTGCTCAACAGATAAGGTATTTATCGAGGTGTATGAAAATCAGTTTTTTAGATTTGATTTCACTCCAATCCATGAATAGATGTTTGGGTTTTCTTTCCTCACAACCCTAAACATATATAAGGATTGTTTTAAAGGCCATCACAGCTAATGCAACTCAATGCAAAAGTTTTTCACAAGCATATTGTGAATCGGAGACATATGCCTTAGTTCATTTTTTCTATTCAAGAAGCTGCTATGTTTGTACATCGTAGGGTAAAAGCTTGAAAATGTGTCGAAAACACAAGAGCTGTTTAGACCCCCAAATTAAAGCTACAACTTGGTTGATTTTACACTAACTTAATACTAAGTGCGGAATAGTGTAAACACAAGCGTATAAGCAAGACAACTACTCTAATCCATATTTAATTCAACACAACAGTAAAAATGAAATGAACAAGAGTAGGGAAGAGAAATGCAAACACAGATAACACCGAGACGTGTTATCAAAGAGGAAACTGAAGAACTCGGTGAAAAACCTCTTCGCTGCCCTCCAAGCGGAAATCGATCCACTAGACAATCAGTTGGGATACATGGGTTAGCAAGAGACCTTCCAAGCCTAATCTACCCTCTGTACCTAAGCCCTCCAAGCTCCTACTCCAACAAGGCTTCTCGGAACCGTGTCTTGTCTTAGTTCTCTGGATCCCGCAACAAGCTCCATGTTGCATCTGCCATCCTTGGCTTCTTCCAATGCTTCCCAACAGCTCCAAAACGCTCTCAACACTCTGAATAGGTGTGGGATGTGTTTGGGTACAAATCTCCTCTCAAGGTATGTCAATGGGAGAGGGATGGAGAAGAGGCTACAATAATTTCTCACTAAGGATGAGTAGCTCTCTCTCAAAAAGATGGGTGTGTGTGTTGTAGAAAACCTATCTAGGGTTTTTCTCTCTAAATGGTCTCTCATACATTTGTGGGTAATTAGGATATATATAGTATGGGTAAAGGGTAAGAAAGTCACTCTTTAAAATCCTCCAGACTGAATGTTTCGCGACTACCTCGCTGGAAGGCCTTACCCGCGAGACACTCGCGAAAACGATAGCCTGGCACGACTCTTCAGCTTCCAGTCATGTGCTCCTCACATGGCTCTTTCGCGGGTTAGCTTCCAACGAGACACCCGCGAGATCCACTGATTCTTCAGTTAAGCTTGAGTCTTCACCAGCTTGATACTAAACCCAATACAATAAAATCCCACAAAATACAAGGAAATGAATTAAAGCAAATACAACACTTGTTGACATGGAATAAAGCCAACATAAAACATAGTTGTAAATCACAACTTTACATAGGGTTTTGTAACCAAAGAGTTTCGTGATCAGCCAACATCCTTCTAAAGTCGGTGAGTAAGCCGCGTACTGGGCTCTGTGCATCGAATTGGTTAGTCACGTACTGGGAGCCGTGCATTGAAAGAAGAAATTGTCACCATAGAACAAGTCCAATTAGATATTGGGGCAAGAGTTCAACTATAGGTTGGTATAAGGTACTGGGATTCCTTTACTTGTAACCACTTGTTGTGATAATAGTGGATTCTCGGGAGTAGTGACCTTAAAATCACCCGGTGGAGTTTTTGCCTTGTAAGTTTTCCCCATTCGTAAACAAATCTCTGTGTCAATTTATTTTCCGCTACATTTTAACTTAGTTGGTAATTTGTTTGTACTACCACGCTTATTGAATGATAATTGAATTAATTAATTAACTTGGCTAATTAATTGGTTAATTCATCACAAGGGATCAATACATTCTTGGCGTATCACCTCCAATTTTGATTGAAGTGCTCAACAAATCCATAAAACTACTCTTACATAGCCTTATATACCCTTGAAAAGTTTTTTTATTTTTTGTGAAATTAATTTAATATCCTCATAATTAATTTTTTAATTTTCCCTTTTCCTTTTCTTACTATTTCCTCTTCTCTTCCCTCCCCTTCCATTCTGTGCAACCAAACACAAGGTTAAGGTTAATTGTTTATTTTAATGTGACTAATTAAACTAATCATTTACCTTTCTAATGCAATATGCTATCACAGAACGTGCCAAGAAGTGGCTACTAGCACGCATAAATCGTGTGTTGGAATCAAATTAGTTATATTAAAAAGTTAAAAAAAAAAGATTAAATAAAATTTTTATAATATAAAATATTAACTAAATATTATTGAAGTGATATCAAATATAAACATGCTAATTTGAAGATGTTAACGTTGCCTTAAGTCTCAATCTATTAAAATTGTACAAATATAACCATTAAGATATTTGAAGATGTTAACATTGCCTTAAGTCGCAATCTGTTAAGATTGTACAAATATAACCATTAAAATTGTATATATTATTCAAACTATATTTAAAATTTAAATTTGGCAAAAATCTAAAACTGATCTTCTAAGTTTTAACTTTTGTCATTTCAATTCTATAAGTTTCAGTTTTGTCATTTTAGTATTTTAAGTGTGCGTTTGGATAGAACTTATTTTGCTGAAACTGAAAACTAAAAATACTATAACAAAATAATTTTTAAATGTGTGAATAGTGTCGTGTGACTCATTTTTAATGAAAAAGTTGATAAAAAGTGAAATTTGTGGGTCCGTGAACAATGCACAAATGCACTGTTCATGGACAAAAAGTCAACAAGTGCGGCTACAAAAAAAAAAAAAAAGGACAAAACGCGCAAACGCGAGACGTGGGTGATGAAACGTGGATCCAAACTCACCTTAAGTTTCAAATTTTATCAATTAAGTCCTCCCATTCCTATCAAAAAAAAAAAAAAAAAATTTAAGTCACTCTTTTCTCTGAATGGTCTCTCATACATTTGTGGGTAATGAGGATATATATAGTATGGGTGAAGGGTAAGAAAGTCACTCTTTAAAATCCTCTAGGCAGAATGTTTTGCGACTACCTTGCGGGAAGGCCTTACCCGCGAGACACTTGCGAAAACGACAGCCTGGCACGACTTTTCAGCTTCCAATCATGTGCTCCTCACATGGCTCTTTCACGGGTTAGCTTCTAGCAAGACACCCGCGAGATCCACTGATTCTTCAGTTAAGCTTGAGTCTTCACCAGCTTGATACTAAACCCAATACAATAAAATCCCACAAAATACAAGGAAATGAATTAAAGCAAATACAACACTTTTTTTCATGGAATAAAGCCAACATAAAACATAGTTGTAAATCAAAACTTTACATAGGGTTTTGTAACCAAAGAGTTTCATGATCAGCCAGCATCCTTCTAAAGTCGGTGAGTAAGCCGCGTACTGGGATCTATGCATCAAATTGGTTAGTCACGTACTGGGAGCCGTGCATTGAAAGAAGAAATTGTCACCATAGAACAAGTCCAATAAGATATTGGGGCAAGAGTTCAACTATAGGTTGGTATAAGGTACTGGGATTCCTTTACTTGTAACCGTATGTTGTGATAATAGTGGATTCTCAGGAGTAGTGACCTTAAAATCACCCGGTGGGGTTTTTGCCTTGTAAGTTTTCCCCATTCGTAAACAAATCTCTGTGTCAATTTATTTTCCACTACATTTTAACTTAGTTGGTAATTTGTTTGTGCTACCACGCTTATTGCATGACAATTGAATTAATTAATTAACTTGGCTAATTAATTGATTAATTCATCACAAGGGGTCAATACATTCTTGGCCTATCACCTCCAATTTTGATTGAAGTGCTCAACAAATCCATAAAACTACTCTTACATAGCCTTATATACCCTTGAAAAGTTTTTTTTTTTTTTTTTTTGTGAAATTAATTTAATATCCTCATAATTAATTTTTTAATTTTCCCTTTTCCTTTTCTTACTATTTCCTCTTCTCTTCCCTCCCCTTCCATTCCGTGCAACCAAACACAAGGTTAAGGTTAATTGTTTATTTTAATGTGACTAATTAAACTAATCATTTACCTTTCTAATGCAATATGCTATCACAGAACGTGCCAAGAAGTGGCTACTAGCACACATAAATCGTGTGTTGGAATCAAATTAGTTATATTAAAAAGTTAAAAAAAAAAAGATTAAATAAAATTTTTATAATATAAAATATTAACTAAATATTATTGAAGTGATATCAAATATAAACATGCTAATTTGAAGATGTTAACGTTGCCTTAAGTCTCAATCTATTAAAATTGTACAAATATAACCATTAAGATATTTGAAGATGTTAACATTGCCTTAAGTCGCAATCTGTTAAGATTGTACAAATATAACCATTAAAATTGTATATATTATTCAAACTATATTTAAAATTTAAATTTGGCAAAAATCTAAAACTGATCTTCTAAGTTTTAACTTTTGTCATTTCAATTCTATAAGTTTCAGTTTTGTCATTTTAGTATTTTAAGTGTGCGTTTGGATAGAACTTATTTTGCTGAAACTGAAAACTAAAAATATTATAGCAAAATAATTTTTAAATGTGTGAATAGTGTCGTGTGACTCATTTTTAATGAAAAAATTGATAAAAAGTGAAATTTGTGGGTCCGTGAACAATGCACAAATGCACTGTTCATGGACAAAAAGTCAACAAGAGCGGCTACAAAAAAAAAAAAAAAAAGGGACAAAACGCGCAAACGCGAGACGTGGGTGATGAAACGTGGATCCAAACTCACCTTAAGGTTCATGGACAAAAAGTCAACAAGTGCGGCTACAAAAAAAAAAAAAAAGGACAAAACGCGCAAACGCGAGACGTGGGTGATGAAACGTGGATCCAAACTCACCTTAAGTTTCAAATTTTATCAATTAAGTCCTCCCATTCCTATCAAAAAAAAAAAAAAAAAATTTAAGTCCTCCCATACCCTTCTGTTAGTTGTTTCGTTTACTAAGGCCTTTTTTTATTTTTTATTTTATTTCGCAATTAAAAAAGAAAAAAAAATTGTTATTACAAAAAAATAGAGAAAGAAATAAGGAGAACGATGTCGTTCCCACTAAAAACAAAACACAAAACCCAACCCTACCCACCCCACCAATACTTTGCCTCACCGATTTCTGAGAAAACAATTAAGGGGCTGAGGGACTGCTTGAGGTAGAAAGAAAGAGAGGGAAAGTGAAAGAGTGAGAGATTAAGAGGGGGAAAGGGAGAGGGAGACGGTGAAACTGAAAACAACAAAGTTCTTCGGCAATTTGGTGGTGCAATACTTGGCAAGGGAGGCCGACGGCCAGATTCCAAGACGGGATTTAGAAATACCCACAATGAGGGTCGCCTCACCATGAGATTTCGCCTCCTGGACTAGAATTTTCTGGGCCTTTTAAGCCCTTGATCAACTTTAACTTCAAATCAACCTAAACGAACAAAAGTAAGCCTATTTGGGTACTGAGGAAAAAAAAAACTCCATTGCAAGTCAAAACAGAGAAACTAGAAAGCACCTCTCTCAATTTGCAGGCAAATTCATATACAGAAAGCATGAAATTAAACTGGGCCGCAAGCGAGAGAAGCGCAGCCGTGCTCTGTACAAAACCAAAAGAGAAAAACCCATGAATTTCTTGTTAATTACAATCATATCCATTTCACAGAGAAAGAGAAAAATGCTAAAAGCAAAAACCAGTGGGAGTGTCGATGACGTGAAGGGCAATGACACGGTCACCAAACTGTGCGGCATTGCAAAGTGGCTATGTCAGGAATGTTCGGCTGGGCGAGTCTAACTCCACCCTCTGTCCCAGTCTCTCCCTCTCCCTTTCCCCCTCTTGGTCTCTCACACTTTCACTTTCCCCCTCTTTCTTTCTCCCTCAGTCAGTCCCTCAGCCCCTTGTTTTCTAAGAAATCGGTAAGGCAGGGTATCGGTGGGGTGGGGTGGGGTTGTACTATGTGTTTTGTTTTCAGTGTGGGACGACGTCGTTCATCGTTATTTTTCCTTTTTCTTTTTTTTCCTACTAACAGTTTTTAATTTTTTTATTAATTATGAAATTTATATTAAAGAAGGCCATAACGGGGTCGTTTTGGTGAGTAAACGGCAACAACTAACGGAAAGGTAACGGAAGACTTAATTGACAAAATCTTAAACTTAGAGGACTAAAATGACAAAACTGAAATTTAGAGGACTGAAATGACAAAAGTTGAAACTTAAAGGATCAATTTTGAATTTTAACCTTTAAATTTATATTGGATAAAATCTAATTTATTTATATGAGTTAAACGAGTTTGTATTATCTTAACCCAAATAATGAACAAAATAATTTCGAGTTGATTGCAAATTATGTTCTTGAAAAGAAAGAGACAGTTTGGTTTATTAAGCTATACTACACTTGCGCATTAAATCAAGAAATTAAGATTGGGTTCATTAAATCTATCAAAAAAAGAAGAAGTTTACGTTCTTGAAAAGAAAGAGACTTTACAGATATAAACTAGGCATTGGGCGTTAAGTGTTACTAATTAATTTCTTGAAAAGAAAGAGACAGTTTGGTTTATTAAGGTATACTACACTTGCACATTAAATCAAGAACTTAAGATTCGGTTCATTGAATCTATCAAAAAAAGAAGAAGATTATATTCTTGAACAGAAAGAGACTTTATAGATATAAATTAGGTGTAGTGTTACTAATTAATTATGGAATTTGACTTTAATTTTTTTTAGAATACTAAATATTTTTAACACACACACACGAGGAGAGGGTAGAAATTTTTTTGAAGAAACTTACAGTGGTGTATATCCAATAGAGCCTAACTCTTGAATACACAACATAGGCTTTAAACCTCTTTAACTCACACTTATTTTCCAATGTGGGATTAACCCACTGTTTTTTCTTTTGAGAATACTAAATATTTTTAACACACACACACGGGGAGAGAGGAAAACATTTTTTAAAGAAACTTACAGTAGTATATATCCAAAAGGGCTTAACTCTTGGATACACAGCACACGCTTTAAATCTCTTTGACTCAGACACATTTTTCTTTTGACTTTAATTAGTTCAAGATATCATGAGTGTTATTTCAGATTGGGTTCAATTTTTTTTTTCCCCTTCTTTCTTTGCCTCCAATTTTGATTGAAGTGCTCAACAAATCCATAAAACTACTCTTACATAGTCCTTTATACCCTAGAAAACTATATTTAAAATTTAAATTTATATTGGATAAAATTTGATTTATTTATATGAGTTAAACGAGTTCGTATTATCTTAACACAAATAATGAACCAAATAATTTCGAGTTGATTGCAAATTATGTTCTTGAAACGAAAGAGACAGTTTGGTTTATTAAGCTATACTACACTTGCGCATTAAATCAAGAAATTAAGACTGGGTTCATTTAATCTATCAAAAAAAGAAGAAGTTTACGTTCTTGAAAAGAAAGAGACTTTACAGATATAAACTAGGCGTTGGGCGTTAAGTGTTACTAATTAATTTTTTGAAAAGAACAGTTTGGTTTATTAAGGTATACTACACTTGCGCATTAAATTAAGAACTTAAGATTGGGTTCATTGAATCTATCAGAAAAAGAAGAAGATTATATTCTTGAACAAAAAAAGACTTTACAGATATAAATTAGGTGTTGGGCATTAAGTGTTACTAATTAATTATGGAGTTTGCCTTTAATTTTTTTTTTTTTTTTTTGAGAATACTAAATATTTTTAACACACACACAGGGATAGGGGAGAAGATTTTTTAAAGAAACTTACAGTGGTGTATATCCAAAATGGTCTAACTCTTGGATACACAACACAGGTTTTAAACCTCTTTAACTCACACTCATTTTCCAATGTGGGATTAACCCACTGTTTTTTCTTTTGAGAATACTATGGATTTTTAACACAAACACACAGGAAGAGAGGAAAACGTTTTTTAAAGAAACATACAGTGGTATATATCCAAAAGGGCCTAACTCTTGGATACATAGCACAGGCTTTAAACTTCTTTGACTCAGACACATTTTTCTTTTGACTTTAATTAGTTCATGGTGTCATGAGTGTTATTTCAGATTGGGTTCAATTTTTTTTTTTTTACCATTTTACTTTGCCTCCAATTTTGATTGAAGTGCTCAACAAATCCATAAAACTACTCTTATATAGTCTTATATACCCTTGAAAAGTTTTTTTATTTTTTGTGAAATTAATTTAATATCCTCATAATTAATTTTTTAATTTTCCCTTTTCATTTTCTTACTATTTCCTCTTCTCTTCCCTCCTCTTCCGGTCCGTGCAACCAAACATAAGGTTAAGGTTAATTGTTTATTTTAATGTGACTAATTAAACTAATCATTTACCTCTTTAATGCAATATGCTATCACAGAACGTGCCAAGAAGTAGCTACTGGCACACATAAATCGTGTGCTGGAATCAAATTACTCATATTAAAAAGTTTTAAAAAAATTAAATAAAATTTTTATAATATAAAATATTAACTAAATTTTATTGAAGTGATATCAAATATAAACATGCTAATTTGAAGATGTTAACGTTGCCATAAATCTCAATCTCTTAAAATTGTACAAATATAACCATTAAGGCATTTGAAGATGTTAACATTGCCTTAAGTCACAATCTGTTAAGATTGTACAAATATAACCATTAAAATTGTATATATTATTCAAACTATATTTAAAATTTAAATTTATATTGGATAAAATCTAATTTATTTATATGAGTTAAACGAGTTCGTATTATCTTAACACAAATAATGAACCAAATAATTTCGAGTTGATTGCAAATTTTGTTCTTGAAAAGAAAGTGACAGTTTGGTTTATTAAGCTATACTACACTTGCGCATTAAATCAAGAACTTAAGATTGGGTTCATTGAATCTATCAGAAAAAGAAGAAGATTATGTTCTTGAAAAGAAAGAGACTTCAAAGATATAAATTAGGCGTTGGGCGTTAAGTGTTACTAATTAATTTCTTGAAAAGAAAGAGACAGTTTGGTTTATTAAGCTATACTACACTTGCGCGTTAAATCAAGAACTTAAGATTGGATTCATTGAATCTATTAGTAAAAGAAGAAGATTATGTTCTTGAAAAGAAAGAGATTTACAGATATAAATTAGGCGTTGGGCATTAAGTGATACTAATTAATTATGGAATTTGACTTTTTTTTTTTTTTTTTAGAATACTAAGTATTTTAACATACACACACATGGGGAGGGGGGAGAAGGTTTTTTAAAGAAACTTACATTCGTGTATATCCAAAAGGGCTTAACTCTTGAATGCACAGCACATGCTTTAAACCTCTTTAAATCACATTCATTTTCCAGTGTGGGATTAACCCACTGTTTTTTCTTTTGAGAATACTAAGTATTTTTAACACACACACACACACACGCAGGAGAAATTTTTTTTTAAAGAAACTTACAGTGGTATATATCCAAAATGGCCTAACTCTTGGATACACAGCATATGCTTTAAATCTCTTTGACTCAGACACATTTTTCTTTTGACTTTAATTAGTTCATGGTGTCAAGAGTATTATTTCAGATTGGGTTCAATTTTTTTTTTTTTAGCTTTTTACTTTGCCTCCAATTTTGATTGAAGAGCTCAACAAATCCGAAAAACTACTCTTATATAGTCCTATATACCCTTGAAAAGTTTTTATTTTTTTTTATTTTTTATTTTTTTTGTGAAATTAATTTAATATCCTCAAAATTACTTTTTTAATTTTCCCTTTTCCTCTGCTTAATATTTCCTCTTCTCTTCCCTCCCCTTCCGGTCCGTGCAGCCAAACATAGGGTTAAGGTTAATTGTTTATTTTAATGTGACTAATTAAACTAATCATTTACCTTTCTAATGCAATTTACTATCACAGAACGTGCCAAGAAGTAGCTACTAGCACACATAAATCGTGTGTTGGAATCAAATTAGTCATATTAAAAAGTTTTAAAAAAATTAAATAAAATTTTTATAATATAAAATATTAACTAAATATTATTGAAGTGATATCAAATATAAACATGCTAATTTGAAGATGTTAACGTTGCCTTAAGTCTCAATCTCTTAAAATTGTACAAATATAACCATGAAGGCATTTGAAGATGTTAACATTGCCTTAAGTCGCAATCTGTTAAGATTGTACAAATATAACCATTAAAATTGTATATATTATTCAAACTATATTTAAAATTTAAATTTATATTGGATAAAATCTGATTTATTTATATGAGTTAAACGAGTTCGTATTATCTTAACACAAATAATGAACCAAATAATTTCGAGTTGATTGCAAATTTTGTTCTTGAAAAGAAAGTGACAGTTTGGTTTATTAAGCTATACTACACTTGCGCATTAAATCAAGAACTTAAGATTGGGTTCATTGAATATATCAGAAAAAGAAGAAGATTATGTTCTTGAAAAGAAAGAGACTTCAAAGATATAAATTAGGCGTTGGGCGTTAAGTGTTACTAATTAATTTCTTGAAAAGAAAGAGACAGTTTGGTTTATTAAGCTATACTACACTTGCGCGTTAAATCAAGAACTTAAGATTGGATTCATTGAATCTATTAGTAAAAGAAGAAGATTATGTTCTTGAAAAGAAAGAGATTTACAGATATAAATTAGGCGTTGGGCATTAAGTGATACTAATTAATTATGGAATTTGACTTTTTTTTTCTTTTTTTTAGAATACTAAGTATTTTTAACATACACACACATGGGGAGGGGGGAGAAGGTTTTTTAAAGAAACTTACATTCGTGTATATCCAAAAGGGCTTAACTCTTGAATGCACAGCACATGCTTTAAACCTCTTTAAATCACATTCATTTTCCAGTGTGGGATTAACCCACTGTTTTTTCTTTTGAGAATACTAAGTATTTTTAACACACACACACACACATACAGAGGAGAAATTTTTTTTTTAAAGAAACTTACAGTGGTATATATCCAAAATGGCCTAACTCTTGGATACACAGCATATGCTTTAAATCTCTTTGACTCAGACACATTTTTCTTTTGACTTTAATTAGTTCATGGTGTCAAGAGTATTATTTCAGATTGGGTTCAATTTTTTTTTTTTAGCTTTTTACTTTGCCTCCAATTTTGATTGAAGAGCACAACAAATCCGAAAAACTACTCTTATATAGTCTTATATACCCTTGAAAAGTTTTTATTTATTTTTTATTTTTTATTTTTTTTGTGAAATTAATTTAATATCCTCAAAATTACTTTTTTAATTTTCCCTTTTCCTCTGCTTAATATTTCCTCTTCTCTTCCCTCCCCTTCCGGTCCGTGCAGCCAAACATAGGGTTAAGGTTAATTGTTTATTTTAATGTGACTAATTAAACTAATCATTTACCTTTCTAATGCAATTTACTATCACAGAACGTGCCAAGAAGTAGCTACTAGCACACATAAATCGTGTGTTGGAATCAAATTAGTCATATTAAAAAGTTTTAAAAAAATTAAATAAAATTTTTATAATATAAAATATTAACTAAATATTATTGAAGTGATATCAAATATAAACATGCTAATTTGAAGATGTTAACGTTGCCTTAAGTCTCAATCTCTTAAAATTGTACAAATATAACCATGAAGGCATTTGAAGATGTTAACATTGCCTTAAGTCGCAATCTGTTAAGATTGTACAAATATAACCATTAAAATTGTATATATTATTCAAACTATATTTAAAATTTAAATTTATATTGGATAAAATCTTATTTATTTATATGAGTTAAACGAGTTCGTATTATCTTAACACAAATAATGAACCAAATAATTTAGAGTTTATTGCAAATTTTGTTCTTTAAAAGAAAGTGACTATTTGGTTTATTAGGCTATTCTACACTTGCGCATTAAATCAAGAACTTAAGATTGGGTTCATTGAATCTATCAGAAAAAGAAGAAGATTATGTTCTTGAAAAGAAAGAGACTTTAAAGATATAAATTAGGCATTGGGCATTATGTGTTACTAATTAATTTCTTGAAAAGAAAGAGACAGTTTGGTTTATTAAGCTATACTACACTTGCGCATTAAATCAAGAACTTAAGATTGGTTTCATTGAATCTATTCGAAAAAGAAGAGGATTTTGTTCTTGAAAAGAAAGAGATTTACAGATATAAATTAGGCGTTGGGCATTAAGTGATACTAATTAATTATGGAATTTGACCTTTTTTTTTTTTTTTTTTTTTTAGAATACTAAGTATTTTTAACACACACACACGGGGAGAGGGAAGAAGGTTTTTAAAAGAAACTTACATTGGTGTATATCCAAAAGGGCTTAACACTTGGATACACAACACAGGCTTTAAAACTCTTTCAATCACACTCATTTTCCAGTGTAGGATTAAACCACTGTTTTTTCTTTTGAGAATACTAAGTATTTTTAACACACACACACACGGGGAGAGGGGAAAAGGTTTTTTAAAACTTACAGTGGTGAATATCCAAAAGGGCCTAACACATGGAGACACAGCACAGGCTTTATATCTCTTTAACTCACACTTAATTTTCTTTTGACTTTAACTAGTTCACGATGTCGTGAGTGTCATTGCAGAGTGGGTTCAATTTTTACTTTTTTTTTACCATTTTACTTTGCCTCCAATTTTGATTGAAGCACTCAACAAATCCATAAAACTACTCTTATATAGTCTTATATACCCTTGAAAAGTTTTTTAATTTTTTGTTAAATTCATTTAATATTCTCATAATTAATTTTTTTTATTTTCCCTTTTCCTTTTCTTACTATTTCCTCTTCTTCTCCCTCTCCTTCCAATCTGTGCAACAAAACATAGGGTTAAGGTTAATTGTTATTTTAATGTGACTAATTTAACTAATCATTTACCTTTTTAATGCAATATGCGATCATAGAACGTGTCAAGAAGTCGCTACCAGCACACATAAATCGTGTGTTTGAATCAAATTAGTCAAATTAAAAAGTTTTTAAAAAATTAAATTAAAATTTTATAATATCAAATACTAACTAAATATTATTGAAGTGATATCAAATATAAACATGCGTATTTGAAGATGTTAACATTGCCTTAAGTCTCAATCTATTAAAATTGTACAAATATAACCATTAGGGCATTTGAAGATGTTAAAATTGCCTTAGGTCACAATCTGTTAAGATTGTAAAATTATAACCATTAAAACTATATATATTATTAAAACTATATTTAAAATCTAAATTTATATTGGATAAAATCTAATTTATTTATATGAGTTAAACGAGTTCGTATTATCTTAACACAAATAATGAACCAAATAATTTCGTGTTGATTGCAAATTATGTTCTTGAAAAGAAAGAGACAGTTTGGTTTATTAAGCTATACTACACATGTGCAATAAATCAAGAACTTAAGATTGGGTTCAATGAATCTATCAGAAAAAGAAGAAGATTATGTTCTTGAAAAGAAAGACACTTTACAGATATAAATTAGGCGTTGGGCGTTTAGTGTTACTAATTAACTATGGAATTTGACTTCATTTTTTATTTTTTTAAATACCAAGTAGTTTTAACACACACACTGTAAGGTTTTTTAAAAAACCTTACAGTGGTGTATATCCAAAATAACCTAATTCTTGGATACACAACACAGGTTTTAAACCTATTTAATTCACACTCATTTTCCAATGTGGGATTAATCCACTATTTTTTCTTTTGAGAATACAAAGTATTTTTAACACACGCACACGGGTAGAGGGGAAAAGGTTTTTTAAAGAAACTTATAGTGGTGCATATCCAAAAAGGCCTAACCCTTGGATACACAGTACAGACTCTAAACCTCTTTAACTTAGACTCGTTTTTCTTTTGACTTTAATTAGTTCAAGATGTCATGAGTGTCATTTCAGATTGGGTTCAATTTTTTTTTTCTTTTACCTCTGTACTTTGACTCCAATTTTGATTGAAGTGCTCAACAAATCCACAAAACTACTCTGATATAGTCTTATACACCCTTGAAAAGTTTTTTTATTTTTATTTTTTGTGAAATTAATTTAATATCCTTATAATTAATTTTTTTCATTTTCCCTTTTCCTTTTCTTACTATTTCCTCTTCTCTTCCCACCCCTTCCGTTCCGTGCAACCAAACATAGGGTTAAGGTTAATTCTTTATTTTAATGTGGCTAATTAAACTAATCATTTACCTTTCTAATGCAGTATGCTATCACAGAACGTGCCAAGAAGTCACTACCAGCAAACATAAATCGTGTGTTGGAATCAAATTAGTCATTTTAAAAAGTTTTAAAAAAATTAATTTTTTTTTATAATATAAAATATTAACTAAACATTATTAAAGTGATATCAAATATGAACAAGCGAATTTGAAGATGTTAACGTTGCCTTAAGTCTCAATCTATTAAAATTGTACAAATATTACCATTAAGGCATTTGAAGATGTTAACATTGCCTGAAGTCGCAATCTGTTAAGATTGTACAAATATAACCATTAAAATTGTATATATTATTCAAACTATATTTAAAATTTGAATTTAAATTTAATAAAATCTAATTTATTGATATGAGTTAAATGACTTCGTATTATCTTAACACAAATAATGAACCAAATAATTTTGAGTTGATTGCAAATTATGTTCTTGAAGTGAAAGAGACAATTTGGTTTATTGAGCTATACAACATTTGCGCAATAAATCAAGAACTAAAGATTGGGTTCATTGAATCTATCAAAAACAGAAGAACATTACATTCTTGAAAAGAAAGAGACTTTCAAGATATAAATTAGGCGTTGGTCGTTAAGAGTTACAAATTAATTTCTTGAAAAGAAAGAGACTGCTTGGTTTATTAAGCTTTACAACATTTGTGCATTATATCAAGAACTTAAGATTGGGTTCATTGAGTCTATCAGGAAAAGAAGAAGATTATGTTCTTGAAAAGAAAGAGACTTTCAAGATATAAATTAGGCGTTGGGCGTTAAATGTTACTAAATAATTATGGAATTTTTTTTTTTTTTTTTTTTGAGAATACTAAGTATTTTTAACACATACTCACGAGGAGAGGGGAGAAGGTTTTTTTAAAGAAACTTACAGTGGTGTATATCCAAAAGGGCTTAACTCTTGGACAAGCTTTAAACCTCTTCAACTCAGACTCATTTTCCAATGTGGGATTAACACACTGTTTTTTCTTTTAAGAACACTAAGTATTTTTAACACAAACACACCCGGGAAGATGGGAAAAAGTTTTTAAAGAAATTTACGGTGGTGTATATCCAAAATGGCCAAAATCTTGGATACATAGCACAGACTCTAAACCTCTTTAACTCAAACTTATTTTTCATTTGACTTTAATTAGTTAATGATGTCATGAGTGTCATTTCAGATTGGGTTCAATTTTTTTTTTCCTTTATACTTTGCCAACAATTTCGATTGAAGTGCTCAACAAATCCATAAAACTACTCTTATATAGTCTTATATACCCTTGAAAAGTTTGGGAAATTAATTTAATATCCTTTTAATAAATTTTTTAATTTTCCCTTTTCCTTTTCTTACTATTTCCTCTTCTCTTCCCTCCCCTTCCATTCCGTACAACCAAACATAGGGTTAAGGTTAACTGTTTATTTTAATGTGGCTAATTAAACTAATCATTTACCTTTCCAATGCAATATGCTATCATAGAACATGCCAAGAAGTAGCTACCAGCACACATAAATCGTGTGTTGGAATCAAATTAGTCATATTAAAAAGTTTTAAAAAAATTAAATAATTTTTTTACAATATAAAATTTTAACTAAATATTATTGGAGTGATATCAAATATGAACAAGCAAATTTGAAGATGTTAACGTTGCCTTAAGTCTCAATCTATTAAAATTGTACAAATATTACCATTAAGGCATTCGAAGATGTTAACATTACCTTAAGTCGCAATCTGTTAAGATTGTAAAAATATAACCATTAAAATTGTATATATTATTCAAACTATATTTAAAATTTAAATTTAAATTTAATAAAATCTAATTTATTTATATGAGTTAAATGAGTTCATATTATCTTAACACAAATAATGAACCAAATAATTTCGAGTTGATTGCAAATTATGTTCTTCAAATGAAAGAGACAGTTTGGTTTATTGAGCTATACTACACTTGCGCAATAAATCAAGAAATAAAGATTGGGTTTATTGAATCTATCAGAAAAAGAAGAACATTACATTCTTGAAAAGAAAGAGACTTTCAAGATATAAATTAGGCGTTGGTCGTTAAGAGTTACAAATTAATTTCTTGAAAAGAAAGAGACTGTTTGGTTTTTTAAGCTATACAACACTTGCGCATTAAATCAAGAACTTAAGTTTGGGTTCATTGAATCTATCAGGAAAAGAAGAAGATTATGTTCTTGAAAAGAAAGAGACTTTCAAGACATAAATTAGGTGTTGTGCGTTAAGTGTTACTAGATAATTATGGATTTTTTTTTTCTTCAGAATACAAAGTAATTTTAACACACACTCATGAGGAGAGGGGAGAAGGTTTTTTAAAGAAACTTACAGTGGTGTATATCCGAAAGGGCTTAACTCTTGGACAAGCTTTAAACTTCTTTAACTCACACTCATTTTCCAATGTGGGATTAACACACTGTTTTTTCTTTTGAGAACACTAAGTATTTTTAACACAAACACCCCTGGGAAGATGGGAAAATGTTTTTAAAGAAATTTACAGTGGTGTATATCCAAAAGGGCCAAATTCTTGGATACACAGCACATGTTCTAAACCTCTTTAACTCAGACACATTTTTCTTTTGACTTTAATTAGTTGATGATGTCATGAGTGTCATCTCAGATTGGGTTCACTTTTTTTTTTTTTTTTCCTTTTTACTTTGCCTCCAATTTCGATTGAAGTGCTCAATAAATCCATAAAACTAATCTTATATAGTCTTATATACCCTTGAAAAGTTTGTGAAATTAATTTAATATCCTTTTAATTAATTTTTTAATTTTCCCTTTTCCTTTTCTTACTATTTGCTCTTCTCCTCCCTCCCCTTCCGTTCCGTGCAACCAAACATAGGGTTAAGGTCAATTTTTTATTTTAATGTGGCTAATTAAACTAATCATTTACCTTTCTAATGCAATAAGCTATCACAGAACGTCCCAAGAAGTAGCTGTTAGGTTCTAAGGTCTTAGGATTTTATGTATTTAGAACTCTAATTTGTAATGTTGGCAAACCATGATCAAAACATTGTATTTAGTCTTGTTTAGGCTTGCTCAAAGTTGGTTTATTATTGTACAGTTGGAATCGAGTGGCTGCAGAAGTACTTGGGACTTTTGGCCTGGCTCGATCGATCGAAGATTATACTCGATCGATCGAAAATCGCACAGGTTGAATTTTCTGCAGAATTTCCAACTCAGCCCTACTTCATTAAACGTTTAGGGTTTTATGTTTTTACCCTAGGTATATAAACAAAACCCTAGCCACGTTTTTGAGGTTGTCCATATTGTTATTGTTGCTCATATTTTCTGTTTTGTGTAAATCTCTTGTGAGATCTTAGAGGAGCTTTCCTTTACACAAAGCTTAGGGTTTTCAAGGTAGAGATGATTTCAACATCTTGAAGATCAACTTAGTTGCAACCATTGGATCTTAAAAGAAAAGCAAGCGGGGAGCTTGAAGTTGATTGAAGAATTCAAGAAAGAAGTAGTCCGTGGATTCGGAGCCTGCGCGTGGTCGTGTCAGGAAGTTCGTACTGGTGGGTAGCATTAGGAAGTCGAGCGGGGAGCTTGTAGTCCTTCTGTAAGAACTTCAATTCTTTCATAGTGAATTCTGGTTTGCCTTGAGGATCGGTGGGTCAAATCCTCCCCAGGTTTTTACCGTGTGGTTTCCTGGGTGATCATATCTTGTGTTATTTATTTTCCGCTGCATTATTATTCTTGATATGATTGTTGAATTGCTTTAACCTAGAAATTGCATAATTTGACTAAGTAACAACTTGGCTAATTAATCTAGGCTACGCAATTTGGTTGTTTTAGGGGTCTAATTAACCTATCAAGTGGTATCAGAGCGGGTAGCTCTTTGTGTTTGAGATTTTTAATCTCTGAGCTGATCCTTGACCCCTGTTGTCATGGAGCATGGACACTCTTTGTTTGTTCCTCGTCATTTTGATGGGAACAACTATGCTTATTGAAAAGTAAGGATGAAAGCATTCCTGAAATCCATTGATGAAAGGGTTTGGAATTCCGTTGAATACGGATGGGTGAAACCCGCTACTCCTGTGAGTGAGTGGCAAACTTCTGAAAAAGAAGCAGCAAGCTTCAATAGCAAAGCTATGAATGCTATCTTTAATGCTGTTTCTATGGAGGAATTTAAGAGGATCTCTAATGTTGAGGTTGCTCATGTTGCATGGAAAATCCTCCAAACTGTGCATGAAGGCACAAAGGCAGTTAAGATTAACAAATTGCAACAATTGACTTCTAGATTCGAAAGCATTAGAATGTCTGATGATGAATCTTTTGATGAATTCTATGCTAAATTGAATGATATTGTCAATTCTGCTTTTAATTTGGGTGAAATCTATGATCAACCTAAAATTGTTAGGAAGATTCTTAGATCTTTAACTGAAGATTTTAGACCCAAAGTGACTGCCATCACTGAAAGCAAGGATGTGGACTCCATCCCTGTTGATGAGCTTGTAGGATCTCTTCAATCCTATGAGTCTGACCTACCTAAAGTAAACAAATCCAAATCAATGGCTCTTAAGTCAGTTGATGATGTTGAGGGTGGTGGATTTGATGATGAGCTCTCTGCTACAGAGATTGCCTATCTTGCCAAAAACTTTAAGAACTTTCTGAGGAATACAAATAGAAAGGCAAGAGGGACTTACACTGCTGAACCTAGAAATTTTAGGAAGAATGATCCCATTAAGGTTAACAATTTTGAAAAACCTAGAGAAAATTTTGGTCAATCTTCTAATAACTCTTTGGGTCCTCAGTGTTTTGGCTGTCAAGGGTATGGTCATGTGAAATCTGAATGTCCTACATTCTTGAGGAATAAGGGTAAAGCTATGGCTGTAACCCTTAGTGATAATGAGGTTTCTGATGATGAGTCCGGTGGGGACGAGGATGGAAACTTCATTGCTTTCACGGCTACTGCTATAGTCAATGAAAGCATATCTGCTGAGGAGAACCCTTCTGATGGGGAACTCTCTGAAGATGCAGATCTTCAAGAGGCCTATAACAAACTTTGCAAAATTGCTGCAAAGGATGCTATGAAAGTTGAACTTGGCCTAAAGAAAATTGATTCTCTTGAGCTTGAAAAGAGAAATTTGCTTGTTAAACTGTTTGATGCTAATGAGCTTTTGAATAATGTTAAATCTGAGAACATGCTTTTGCTTGATAAAGTTAGAACTTTGGAACATGATTTATCTGTTGCTAGATCTGCTAGTTCTAAACTTGATCACATGCTAAATGTTCAAAAGTCTCCTGCTGATAAAACTGGGTTAGGATATGTTGAAAGCATTTTTGATTCTGGACCACATTCCACTACTTTTGTTCCTTCTTCTTCTTCTGAACCTTCTGTGAGTGAGGTTGTGAGTGAAACTGTCAAACCACCTGTGAGTGAGATAGTTAAACCCGTAGAAGTTTCACCACCTAAGAAGATTAGGGTAGACTTAAGAGAATCTAAACCTAAGGAGCCTACCAAATCTAAGGACAAGATGCATGGTAAACCTGCTTGGGTTTGTCATTATTGTGGTAAGTCTGGACACATTCGTCCTAACTGTTACAAGCTTCAAGCTGATAAGAGAGCAACTAAACCAAAAGTGCCTGTGCCTCAAGCACATGATCCTATGGCATTAATTGGTGAATTGGTAAAGGTGTTAAACCTTTATTCCAATCCTGGAGTTGGGAATCACTCGAATGTGAATAAGAACTCCAATGCTCGTGGTGCATCTAAAAAGTTTTGGATGCAAAAGACTCGAACTAACTGAGTCTTTCTGACATGGTCCTTGTGCTTAATTGCTCTATTCTTTGGTGACCATTGTTCTTTGGTTTGTGTCTTTTTATTGTTTTTGTTCTAGGACTTGCATTGCATTACATTCATGCATTTCATTCTAGGATTTATTTGTTTTCCTTTAAAATAAAAAAAAAATAAAAAAAAAAGGGAAAAGTGAAAGCAAAAATTATGTTAGACACTATTTTTTCTTGATTTTTGAAAAACAAGGTTGGTCTATCTTTTGACACATGTCATGTTCTGTGTACCTTGTTTAGCTTTGATAAGCTTAAATATTGCACTTGACTAGTTAAAGCTTTGTAGTGCATGTTGTGTGGGAAAGATGTTTGTGGTTATTAATCACTTTGTCTTGATCTTGAAGTCACATGTTATTTGACTGTCGGACTTGATCCTTTTGAGAAAGGCATAAATAACCATCTCACCACTGTTCACTAGTCAATCATGAACACCTTAGTGCATATCATAAGATTTGGTGCTCGAGAAAGTGTAGCACATGCACAAAAAGAACATAAGGTGTAGCCTCTTTAAATGCTTAAATGCTTAATGCTTAAAACTGGTGTGTACTATTAGGCTTGATGCCAATTCACTTAATTCAAACCGGTGTGTACTATTAGGCTTGATGCCATTTCACATAATCTAATCTGGTGTGTACTATTAGGCTTTATGCCAAATTTCACCTAAATAATGGGGCAAAAATACAAGAAACTTACATGATTGCAAGCTTTTGTTCTAGGAGATGTGGGAGTTATAGGATGTAACTCTTTAGGTGATAGTCTCTTTTAAATTCTATGTGATGAATTGTGTAGACTTTGTGTTTGATTGCTATTCACATATCACCTCACATGTATCTCAAGTTTTTGCTAGTATCACACACTACACAAGTTACTCTTTGTTAAACTCTGTACATGCTAGTGTGTGTGTTTTTGGTCTGACCAACCAAGTTTGAAATTATCTTGAGATTTGTGTACAACATATTTGTTGTTTGAAAATATTCAAAGGAAGAATGATTGAAACTTGTTTTTGAGAAAATTGGGGTTTAAAATTTTGGGTTTTTGAAAAATCATTCCATCTCATACTCATGCATTTTATTTCTGTATTTTAATGCTTTGAGGAGTTGTTTTTTTCAAAATTTAGTTTGTCTTTCAAAACTGTGATTTTTCTCAAAATTTAGTGAGCCTCTGCCCATTTCGATCGATCCAGCCTGATTTTCGATCAATCGAAAAAGTGCTTTCCTTTGTCTCAAAATGACTGTGTGTTTCGATCGATCGAATGTGCTTTTCGATCAATCGAAAAAGTGCTCTAGTTTGTTTCAAAACGACTGAGTGTTTCGATCAATCGAATTTGATTTTTGATCGATCGAACATCGTGAAAAAGTTTTTTTAAAAGATCAGATCTGACTTTTTCAAATACTTTTCAAAATCTTTTTCAAACTTTTTCTCTCTCTCCGCGTTGGCAAGGCTCCACCTTAGGGATTTTTGTCGTTTTCTTCCGAAGTTTTTGCACAATCTCTCTTTCCTCAAGCCGGTAAGACCCTTTTACCCTTCCTTTTGATTTTATTTTCATGATTTCATGCATAAATCCATGTTTTTAAGGGTAATTTTCGGACTTTGCTATTTTGGGATTTTCTTTTGTTTCAAGCCATATTTTATGCAATTGATCATTGGGTTTTTGTGGGGACATGCTATAGACATGATCTAAATAGTTTAATTTGATCAATTTTGAGTTTGGTGAAAAATTGAAAATTCTAGGGTTTGTTCTTAATCCGAATTGGGGCTTTTGTTAAATTGAGTAGAATTTGCTGAAATTGGCTTGTTGTATTGGTGTAATTAAGCATTATAATCTATGTGCTGTGTTTTGTAATGCTCAATTCATCAATTTGGTTAAAAATTTTTCAACAAGTGGTTTTCAATTTTTGGGATTTTTGATAGAAATTCCATGTTTAAGCCAATTTTGTCAATTCAATCTAAATTGAACTTATTTGTTCACTGCATTAGATCATGCATCACAACATTATTAATGTTCATGCATCATATAGATTTTTGTTCTATATTTTTTATTGTGCTAATTTGCAGTCTGCCCTTGGTTTTGTTTTCTCTTGTTCTTTTGGTTTTTCCTTTGTGTCTCTGTCCTTTCCTTAGCACTATGCCTAGGAAAACTAGAGCCCGTAGGAATGTTCCCTCACCTTCTCCTTCACCCCCTCCATCCTATGATCGTGAGAAGTTTTCGATTGAGAAAAACCAAGAGATTTTTGAGAAGCTGAATGTTAGGAGAAAAATTTGGGCTGAGCGTTCTGTTCACTTAGATGAACTTGATCCTGCCATTAGGGCAAACTTTGAGCGTAGGGGCTGGTTACCCTTGGTGGATGTTTCTGATCCTCCTCCACCTTCTGCCTTGATTAGAGAGTTCTATTCGAACATCTCTATCCGCATCTATGATTCCAACACTCTAGTCAAGAGTTGGATACGAGGCGTAGAGTACACCCTTACTCCTACGGTAGTGGCTGATGCTCTAGGGGTACCATTGGTTCGACATCCTGTCTATCCATATGATGTGTCTCCCGAGATTAGTGATGTCTTGTCTTACATCACTGGGACTACTGTCCAGTGGGGTTCTGATCCTCGGATCACCTCTGCTGAGCTCTCTGGGTTACACTATCTTTTCTTTAGGATAGCGTGTCATTCTATCTGGCCCATTTCCCATGTTCACACCATTCCTCTTGAGAGGTGTGTTTTTCTGTACGCCCTGGTTACTGATGCTCCTATTAGTTTTCCCCATCTTTTTCTTCGTTCTTTGAACGATGTTTATAGGAGTTCATCATCTGCTCATGCTCTTGTTCATCCTATTTTTATTCATAGGATTCTCCTTCATCTTGATCTTGGTGGCTTCCCTTACTCTGAGCCCGTTCATGTTATTGCTCCTATAGGTGCGTCTTTTCTTAGACAAAGGGCTGCTCATCTTCGAGCTGGTGCTAAACACCCTAGGTCTGAGCCCTCTAGTAGCGCACCTCCTCCTTCTTCTTCTGCAGGTATTGCTGGTGAGGATGTTACTGATCCAGTTGGTGATGATGCTGCTGCTGCTGATGTTCCTCCACCTCCTTCGGCCGACTTCGATGTTCGTCGTACTTTGGAGACTGTCATGACCGTTCAGGCGGCTCATGGACAGATTTTGGTGGACTTGCTAGATGAGTTTCGTGCTCTACGAGCTGACTTGGCGCGTCTTCATTCACCCTCACCACCTCCTTTCGATGGCGACTTGTGATTGCTCTTTGGCATTCCGTCACAAAAAGGGGGAGTGGTATTTTTGACTTGTAGAGGGGTTTTTGTAGTTAGGGGGAGACTTTTTGTTTTGAGGAGCTTGTGGTGTTTTTTAGATTGTATCTAGGTGCTTCACTTTGTATATCATTTTTGGGGATATTCATGTTAGGGGGAGTAACATTGATTGATATACATGTTCTATTCATTGATTCTTGTTGCTTTATGATTCACTGCTTATTGATTTATATTTATGAGTTGATCATTCATATATGTCTTTATTTTGTGTTGTGTGAATCTTACAAGAATGTTATACCTGTTGTTTTACTCTTTTCTGTCACACATGCGTTTATGCGTTTGTTGAGTATTTCAGGAATATACAGGTTGATTCAACTAAAGCTGCTGTCTACACTTGCAACTGATGGATAGTAGTTAGGCTGAATTTGATTTTATGAGCATTACTTTTGTAAAGGGCTTTTACTTGTAAAACTTTGAGCTTTTAATTATGGTTTTGTCACGGATTGCCAAAGGGGGAGTTTGTTAGGTTCTAAGGTCTTAGGATTTTATGTATTTAGAACTCTAATTTGTAATGTTGGCAAACCATGATCAAAACATTGTATTTAGTCTTGTTTAGGCTTGCTCAAAGTTGGTTTATTATTGTACAGTTGGAATCGAGTGGCTGCAGAAGTACTTGGGACTTTTGGCCTGGCTCGATCGATCGAAGATTATACTCGATCGATCGAAAATCGCACAGGTTGAATTTTCTGCAGAATTTCCAACTCAGCCCTACTTCATTAAACGTTTAGGGTTTTATGTTTTTACCCTAGGTATATAAACAAAACCCTAGCCACGTTTTTGAGGTTGTCCATATTGTTATTGTTGCTCATATTTTCTGTTTTGTGTAAATCTCTTGTGAGATCTTAGAGGAGCTTTCCTTTACACAAAGCTTAGGGTTTTCAAGGTAGAGATGATTTCAACATCTTGAAGATCAACTTAGTTGCAACCATTGGATCTTAAAAGAAAAGCAAGCGGGGTGCTTGAAGCTGATTGAAGAATTCAAGAAAGAAGTAGTCCGTGGATTCGGAGCCTGCGCGTGGTCGTGTCAGGAAGTTCGTACTGGTGGGTAGCATTAGGAAGTCGAGCGGGGAGCTTGTAGTCCTTCTGTAAGAACTTCAATTCTTTCATAGTGAATTCTGGTTTGCCTTGAGGATCGGTGGGTCAAATCCTCCCCAGGTTTTTACCGTGTGGTTTCCTGGGTGATCATATCTTGTGTTATTTATTTTCCGCTGCATTATTATTCTTGATATGATTGTTGAATTGCTTTAACCTAGAAATTGCATAATTTGACTAAGTAACAACTTGGCTAATTAATCTAGGCTACGCAATTTGGTTGTTTTAGGGGTCTAATTAACCTATCAGTAGCTACCAGCACACATAAATCGTGAGTTGGAATCAAATTAGTCATATTAAAAAGTTTTAAAAAAATTAATTTTTTTAATAATATAAAATATTAACTAAATATTATTAAAGTGATATCAAATATAAACAAGCGAATTTGAAGATGTTAACACTGCCTTAAGTCTCAATCTATTAAAATTGTACAAATATTACCATTAAGGCATTTGAAGATGTTAACATTGCCTAAAGTCGCAATCTGTTAAGATTGTACAAATATAACCATTAAAATTGTATATATTATTCAAACTATATTTAAAATTTAAATTTATATTTAGTAAAATCTAATTTATTTATATGAGTTAAATGAGTTCGTATTATCTTAACACAAATAATGAACCAAATAATTTCGAGTTGATTGCAAATTATGTTCTTGAAATGAAAGAGACAGTTTGGTTTATTGACCTATACTACACTTGTGCAATAAATCAAGAACTAAAGATTGGGTTCACTGAATCTATCTGAAAAAGAAGAACATTACATTCTTGAAAAGAAAGAGACTTTCAAGATATAAATTAGGCGTTTGTCGTTAAGGGTTACAAATTAACTTCTTGAAAAGAAAGAGACTTTTTGGTTTATTAAGCTTTACAACACTTGCGCATTAAATCAAGAACTTAAGATTGGGTTCATTGAATCTATCAGGAAAAGAAGAAGATTATGTTCTTGAAAAGAAAGAGACTTTCAAGATATAAATTAGGCGTTGGGCGTTAAGTGTTACTAATTAATTATGGATTTTTTTTTATTTTTTTTTAGAATACTAAGTATGTTTAACACACACTCACGAGGATGTTAACGTTAAGGCATTTGAAGATGTTAACATTGCCTAAAGTCGCAATCTGTTAAGATTGTACAATTATAACTGTGCGCACCAAAAACTGAAACCCGTTGGGCTGGGCCTCACTTGGTCTCACAACTTATTTGTATAGTGGGTTTGGATTTCCCACACTGGGTCGTTCTAAACACCAAGGCTCAACTGAAGCGCTTTCCTCTCCTCGAGGACCTGACCCACTTCCTTACTCTGTTCTCTCTGTTTACACTTTTCCTTCCCTCAATTCTCCAACCCTTGTCTTCTCAAAACTTCTTGTATTTATAGCTCATGAAGTAGTGGAGAGGTCATAAATACTCGCCAGTAAGTGCAACCGGCGGTCCAGTGTTATCGATCGTAAGTGGGTGGTTAGGTGGGCATGGGAAGCGGTGAGGGTGGCGTTGGAACTTGGTTCCTGCCTCCACGACAGTTCCCGGCAGCGGTGCCTCTCCGAGGTATGGCCGAGTAGGTACAGGGCGGGGTGTTCCGCGAGCTGTGTGTTCATCACTGCTCGGGAAGGGGTTTGCCGAGAAACGATGTAAAAGCAGATCTTGGGCCTGCAGCCCGCGGGGCTCGGGGTGGGCCGCTAGGTAGAGGGAGACCGGCCTCATGGGCCTTATACCCAGGCCAGGGCCCAAGGCCCACTACGGGTCATGGTGCGGGGACCGTACAATAGCCCCCCCTTGATTCGCTCCCCATTCCCGGGGGTGAATCAAGGATCACGAGGGGCAAATGCCCGTTTGGGGAAGTCGAAGGGTCAGTGCCCGACCACTGATGGGCGCATTAATGCGCGTCTCAAAAGACGCGTTTGAAATTGATTGACGGCCTACCCGCCATCATTGCCTGACGGTTCGTGAACCGAGGCGTCGCGCGTGTGGCAGTTGAAGCGGCGGTCCGCGTGGTTTCCTTCCAGCGGATCATTAATCGCCTCTCATTTTACTTCCTTATGCCTATAAATAGTCCCTCCAGTTACTGAATCTCACTTTTGCATTCCTCACCTTTCAGTTTCCTCCTCTGCCGAGCATCCCTCCCGTGGTTCATCTCCTGGCCCAGAACACACCTACTCCTTAGAGCCCACAGTAAGTTCCTTTCCCTCTTCTTGCTTTTTTCAGTTCAGCCATTTCAGTCTATTCTTTGATATTCGTAGCACTTCTTTTCCCTTTTATTAAAAAACTGTTTTGGAAAGAGAAAACATGAGTTACTTTTACCTCCTTACCTCCGAGCATGCTTTGGCTAGATTTAGGGAAGTATACAATGTTCCTAGTGACGTAGATATCGCCTACTGCAATATGGGCGATATCGACATTCAGAGGCGCCGTGGGGAGAACACGGTGTTCTTTCCCTTGATGGCCATTTTAGAGGGCGGGCTTAGGTTCCCGGTTGACCCTCTAATTCTCAGCACCCTTAGATTTTATGGCCTTTGTCCCGACCAACTTCCCCCCAACTTTTACCGGGTAGTGAGTTGCGTGAGTACACTGAACCGGTTGTACGGGTTGGAACTTAACCACCACGACATTAATCAGATGTATAGTTTGTGCGGCAAGATTGAGTCCGACTATTACCTAAAGACTAGGGACGCGAGGGTACGGCTTATTTCATGCCTGCCGGACTCGAACCGTAACTCAGCTAAAGATTTTGTTCGGGTGAGCGGCAATTGGTTTGCCGAGGGGTTCCCCTGTGCGTTTTCGCCGCGCGACGTTGGTCGGTGACTAGCCTCTATTTACTTTGATGCCTTTCTATTTCGGTCCGGTTATGTAATCTCTAACCCTTATTCCCTTTGTGCAGAGAGCAAAAGATTCAAGCCGGACGTCAGAGTGGTACACGTTCGGGAGCTGAACTTCGTACTCAGGTCGGAAATCTTCGTGCACACGGACGGACAACTCCGAGCGTCCCACCTCATCCTCGGTGTCAGTCCCGTCTACTCAACTTGGCAGCCATTCGGCCAAGCTTTGCTAGTCGACAGTCCTCTCATCTCATATATCGACGTCCGGCACGCAAACTTCCTCCCCCCAAGGCTAACAGTAGGCGAGGCGCGTGATCTCGGTCCCCAGTATACTTGTTCAGACGAGCGACCGCCCGTCCGTGACGAATCAGCCGAGCGCGTATCTGTCGAGCGTAGGAGACGAGCTCATGAGCAAATCCAGCAAGCTCCTGCTCAGCCCGAGAGAACCGTAGAGCCCGGGGCACTTGTTCGGGAAGGGGAGGGTGTAGCCGTAGAACCGACAGACTCTTCGGAAACAGGATCCGATCAGGGTAACGCAATGGTGGCCAGGAGGAAGATGACAATAGACCGCTTCGTCCCAAGTGCCCGGCCAACCGGGCAACAACAACAAACACCCGCCCGAGATGCTTCCCCTCCCGCTGCCCCACCGACCCAAGTTCGAAAGAGGCCGCGCACCACCGATCATACTCAGACGGGCTCGGGCAATGTGCCCACCCGACCCTCGGCCGGTATCGTCATCCGGGAACCGGTAGCGCAAACCGGGATAGACCTGGCATCTACTTCTCGGGCTCCGGCAGCATGGCGACCCTCCTTCCAACTTGGCGGCGAGCCTCTCCCGTCGACGGCCAGTGCCCGAGTGTGGGATAAGGGGCATGGCGGCTGCGTGGCGCAGAGTCTGGCGCGCGGCATCCTCTTGCCCGAGGACTTGCACGCCTTCACGGAATCGACGGATGAGTCCTTGGGGAGACGTTTGCAGTGGCACACCATAGCGGTAACTGTTTCACTTTTCTCTATGATTCTCGGTTTCCCTTTCGCTTGTGTATGTGTTCTTTCCACTTTACCTTACAAAGCGGATATTGTGTGGTCAGGCTGCGCAAATGTCGTACGTGGTGGACGGGAGGATGAAGGAGCTGACCGAGGACGTTGAGCGGGAAAAGGCTCTGAAGGAAGTTGCCGAGGCCACGGCGAAGGAGCAGTTGAAAATTGCCGAGGAGGCAAAGGACAAGATTGCTACAGCCGTGAAGGCCCAGGCGCTTGCCGAAACGAAGTGTGAGGAACTGGAACTCCAGTTGGGGGGCACCGAGCTTAAGTTGGCGGAGGCTCAGAGCTTGAATACCATGCTGGAAGGGCAGCTGACCGACTCGAAGGCGGCGCTGGAGGCTTGTGAAAACAAGTGGTATAACGAGGGGTTTGCGGATGCCGAGAATTCGGCGGAACCGATCATTCGCCAGGCCCATATGCTCGGATATGAGGAGGGTTGGTTCGCCGCTTTCCAAGCCCTGGGGGTTCCCGAGGATTCCTCGTTGAGGGATCGCAGCAGGATTCCTTTCCCGAGCATCCCCAACACCGAGAATCCTGCGCCTCTTGTCATCGACGAGGAAGAGACCTCCAGCATGAGGGAACTGGTGAATGCCATTGACTCTCATGCAGTGCCGACCGACATGGAGGGGACCAGCCATCCCCATGCCGGGGACTGAACCGGGGAGGACATCCAGCCGCCAACTCCTCACGCCGACCAACACTCCCAAGAGGACGCATCCTCCGCCCATGCAGCGGACATCTAAAGCTGACAACCAGCCCTTCTTTACTTTTCCCTTGTTTGAGAATTTTGAATAAACGGAATTGCCTATGTCACCGGGATGTGGTGACGGGATAATTTGTTTACGTTGTCTTTTCTTTATTTCGAGTTGCCGGGTTTCGGCAACAAAACGCTAATTTAAGTTTCACATTGTAATATGAATGCCTTACCGTGTTGCTCTTTCGTATTGACCGAGTAATGAATTCTTCTTGGTTGCCTTTTTATTGTGATGTGTCCGACCATGGTAAGGCCTCCAAACGCTAATTTAAGTTTCACGTGCACGGTGATAAGATCGAACCGAGGGTCGTGCTCGGCGATTAGGGTCTAACCGAGAGTCAGGTTTCTATCCTTAGAATTAATCGTTCAGGTGTCCACCTGCTCGGTGATAGGGATCGAACCGAGGGTCAGTCTTCTGTCCTTGAAACGAAAAGGCTAAGGTTTTCACCTGCTCGGTGATAGGGATCGAACCGAGAGTCAGGTTTCTGTCCTTATAGTGAGTCGTTCAGGTTTCCACCTGCTCGGTGATAGGATCGAACCGAGGGTCAGGCTTCTGTCCTTGAAACGAAAAGGCTAAGGTTTCCACCTGCTCGGTGATAGGGATCGAACCGAGAGTCAGGTTTCTGTCCTTATAGTGGGTCGTTCAGGTTTCCGCCTGCTCGGTGATAGGATCGAACCGAGGGTCAGGCTTCTGTCCTTGAAACGAAAAGGCTAAGGTTTCCACCTGCTCGGTGATAGGGATCGAACCGAGAGTCAGGTTTCTGTCCTTATAGTGAGTCGTTCAGGTTTCCACCTGCTCGGTGATAGGATCGAACCGAGGGTCAGGCTTCTGTCCTTGAAACGAACAGGCTAAGGTTTCCACCTGCTCGGTGATAGGGATCGAACCGAGAGTCAGGTTTCTGTCCTTAGAACGGGCAGATAAGGTTTCCGCGTGCTCGGCGATAAATCGAACCGAGGATCAGGCTTCTGTTTTTAGAACGCATCGGCTAAGAATGAACATTGCTCGGTGAATGGGATCGAATCGAGAATTTTGGTTAGAACTGTGCGGATCTGCATGAAAGACATCATTAGTACAACTAACAAAACATATACAACATGTTGCGGTTAACTCTATGCTCGGAGAACCGCCCATCAATGATAGTACTTCTTCAGATTATGGACGTTCCATGGTCGGGGAAGTTGTCTCTCGTCCAGGTCTTCCAAGAAATAAGCCCCGGTGCCGGCCACAGCCGTGACCCTATAAGGTCCCTCCCATGTCTGTGCCAATTTCCCGGCACCAGTGTCTCGCATGTTGCCCACGGCTCTTCTGAGAACGAAATCCCCGGAGACAAACTCCCTCGTTCTCACGCCTCGGTTGTATCTCCGGGCGAGCTTCTGCTGATACTCCGCGAGTCGTATTGTCACCAACTCGCGGTACTCTTCGACCTTGTCCAAATACCCTACCATCATTTCGTCATTTTGGGCCTGATCGAAACCCGCCACTCTTGCACTGCACAGATTCACCTCGGTGGGGATCACGGCTTCCGCTCCGTACGTGAAAGAGAACGGGGTCTCCCCGGTGGACCGTCTAGGAGTGGTGCGGTATGCCCACAAGACTTTGGGAAGTTCCTCGGCCCAGTTTCCCTTTGCTCCCTCCAGCCTTTTCTTCAGCCCACTCACAATCACCTTATTCACGGCCTCGGCCTGACCGTTGCCCTGTGGGTAAGCAGGAGTTGAGTACCTGTTCTTGATGCCGAGACCACTACAAAATTCTCGGAATGCCCGGCTGTCAAACTGTAACCCGTTGTCAGATATGATAGTGTTCGGCACCCCGAACCTGGTGATGACATTTTTCCACATGAACTTCTTCACTTCCACATCCCGTATGTTGGCCAACGCTTCCGCCTCCGCCCACTTGGTAAAATAGTCGACGGCCACCAAAACGAACTTTCGGCCGCCGGTCGCCTTCGGGAACGGGCCGATGATGTCCAGCCCCCACTGCGCAAAAGGCCAAGGACTGCTGATCGGGTTCAGGTGGCCCGCGGGCTAATGGATCAGAGGGGCGTGCTTTTGACACTGCTCACACTTAAGCACATACTCGGCGGCGTCCTTCTGCATCTGAGGCCACCAAAACCCCTGAGTCATTGCTCGGTGCGCCAATGAACGTCCCCCGACATGGCCGCCGCACACCCCAGAGTGGAGCTCCGCCAAGAGCTTGCCCACCTTTTCCGGGCGTAAGCACAAGAGGTACGGCCCTCCGAAGGACCTTCGATACAACTTCCGGTCTTCCGCCAACCAATACCGAGGAGCCATCCTACGGATCCTGATGCCCTCCTTCTCGTCACTCGGCAGTCGGTCGTCGGCCAGAAAGTCGATAATGGGGTCGATCCAGCACGTGGCAGGGGCTGCGATTGCCGTGACGTTGATCCCTGTAGTTCCCGAGTTGCTCATTACACTGACGCTCGGCTCCGAAATAAGCTCGACTTTGATCTGCCGTGGTATCTCCTCGGCCACTGAGGACGCCAGCGTGGCTAGGGAGTCAGCGTGTCTGTTCTGGGTTCGGGCTACGTGGAAAACTTTCACCGTGTTGAAGCTGGACATAACTAGCCTCGCTTGTTCTAGGTACGCTTTCATCCGGGGATCTCGGGCCTCAAAACTGCCCTGCACCTGATTAACCACCAGACGCGAATCCGAGTATAGCTCAATATCCCGAGCCCCCAGGTTCGAAGCTACCCTCAGTCCGGCCAGGAAAGCCTCGTATTCCGCCTCGTTGTTGGATGCCCTGAAACTCAATCTAAACGAGTGTTCTAGCCATATTCCTTCGGGGGTAATCATGACAACTCCTGAACCGGCCCCCGTGGAGCTCGAAGCGCCGTCCACGAATATCTTCCACGGTCGAGCCTCCAATCGGCAAACCATCTCTCCCCTCTTTGGAAGTACTTGTCCATATCCAGCAACACCTTTACCCTCAGCATGTTCTCGGCACGCGCGACCTCCTTCTCTGGTGGGCCCTGTAATTGCTATAAAGGCGTCCCTGACGACGAACATTTGGGATCGGCCTGACCCTCCCAGTCGGTTTGCTCCTTCTTCCAATCGACCATGGCGGTCAAACATTGCCTGGCCGCCTGCTGACTTCCTTGTATCACCGTGACGCCATAATCAGTATGAAACTTGACCCTCATGTGCAGAGTGGACGGGACAGCCCCCATTGCATGTATCCATGGCCTCCCTAGAATCGCCGTGTAGGGGGAGTATGAGGTAACTACGAAGAAGCTTACCATCACCTCCTTGCCCCCCATGTTCACGGGCAGAGAGATTTGCCCCTCGGGCGCCACCATCTTCCCATCGAACCCAACCAGGGGAGTGTTGTACTTCGACAGGTCCTCATTCCTCAACCCGAGCCCCCTGAATAGGTCCGGGTACATAACATCCGCTCCGCTTCCCTGGTCTATCATTATCCTCTTCACGACGAAGCCGCCAACCCTTGCCGTTACTATCAATGCGTCGTCGTGCGGCTGAATGGTTCCTTCTAGATCACTGTCGTCGAAAGAGATCGGCTCCCGGGTAGATCTGATCCTCTTCGCGGCAGGCGGCACCATCGTCAGCACCTCCTTCCCCTTTGCCGTTGAAATGCCCCTCGGGGCGACGTGGATAACATCAATTATCCCAAGAGGGGGCGGAAGGGGATTCCCTCTGTGCGGGGCGCCATGCCCTGTTCCTCTATCCCCGGCGTCCGTCACAAAATCCTTGAGGTGTCCTGCTTTAGCCAACTGCCCGAGATGGTCCTTTAGCACTCGGCACTACTCGGTAGTGTGCCCCCGGTCTTTGTGGTAGGTGCAGTACAGGTTCTGATTTCTCCTAGAGGGGTCGCCAGCCATCCGGTTCGGCCATCTGAAGTACGGCTCGTGCTTGATCTTATCCACGATTTTATGCACGGGCTCCTTGAACGTCACGTTCACCTCCCCTGCTGGTGCTACTGGCTCTTGAATCCTCAAATTTCCCCGTGCCCTCTGTTGAAAACCGCTCAGCCGAGGACGATCAGCCACCTGTGCTTTGCCTTTGCTCTGTATCTTATCATCTTCCAACCGCTTGTACTCCTCGATGCGCCTCATCAGCTGCCTCATGTCCTCGGGAGGCTTCTTAGTTAACGATTCTCTCAACCCCGAGTCGTCAGGCAATCCCAATCTGAAGGTGCTCGCCGCAATCTTCTCGTTCCCTCCGCCAATCTCGTTGTAGAGCTCCCAGTATCGGTTAGCGTAATCCCGGAGGGTTTCCCCTGCCCTCATCTTCATAGACAGCAGCGCGTCCACCGGTTGTTGCTCCCAGCTGCACGTCACGAAACGGGAACCGAACTCCTGTATTAGCTCGGCGAAACTGTGAATGGAGCCCTTGCGCAACCCGTTGAACCACCTTAAGGCCGTGGGACCAAGGCTGGAGGGAAAAACCTTGCACATCAGAGCGTCATTGCGGGTATGGAAAGACATCATCTGGATATAGTGGCTGACATGCTCTACGGGGTTTGTTTTCCCACCATACGAATTGAACGGCGGGCGCGTAAACCTGTCCGGCATCGGTGCACGCTCAATATCCGCTGAGAATGGTGACCGGGCCGCCCTGCGCAATGCACGGTTCATAGCATCCATGGCCGCATTCCTCGGCCGTCCCTCTGGAGACTCCGAGCCCCGATTCCCGTATTCCCGCGACCGAGAGCGATTTTGCCGCCGGTGAGACTCTGCTGAATGGGAACGGTCTCGGCGGCGACGGGACTCCCTCGAGTGCGAGCGCTCCCTGTGGTGGCGGGATCCTGATTGATTCGATCCCATCCCGCGTCTTTCTCCCTCGGCGCCTAGCCCTCTCTCTCGGTCGTCTTGACCGGCTCGGCGGCGCTCGTTTCGGGCTTCCAACTCCAGGTCTTGTACTAACCTCCGCAGCCGCTCAAGCTCTTCATCCCTGACGTCGGGCTGCCTATGCCAGGAAGCATGGGATGCCGTTCTCCCCGTTTGATACGACCCTTCTCCAAGGCCGGACCGCTCTTCCAGACGCTCGTGAAACGGATCCTCGCATCTCTTCTGCCTCTGTTCCCGCCAGGTGGAGCCCCTGGAAGACCCTGCCGAGCCACTCTCGGCGTTACCTCCAGACATCTTTCCTGTATACGAGCCTTGGCAGAACCACTGCTTAGTAGGATTTCCCACAGACGGCGCCAATTGTGCGCACCAAAAACTGAAACCCGTTGGGCTGGGCCTCACTTGGTCTCACAACTTATTTGTATAGTGGGTTTGGATTTCCCACACTGGGTCGTTCTAAACACCAAGGCTCAACTGAAGCGCTTTCCTCTCCTCGGGGACCTGACCCACTTCCTTACTCTGTTCTCTCTGTTTACACTCTTCCTTCCCTCAATTCTCCAACCCTTGTCTTCTCAAAACTTCTTGTATTTATAGCTCATGAAGTAGTGGAGAGGTCATAAATACTCGCCAGTAAGTGCAACCGGCGGTCCAGTGTTATCGATCGTAAGTGGGTGGTTAGGTGGGCATGGGAAGCGGTGAGGGTGGCGTTGGAACTTGGTTCCTGCCTCCACGACAGTTCCCGGCAGCGGTGCCTCTCCGAGGTATGGCCGAGTAGGTACAGGGCGGGGTGTTCCGCGAGCTGTGTGTTCATCACTGCTCGGGAAGGGGTTTGCCGAGAAACGATGTAAAAGCAGATCTTGGGCCTGCAGCCCGCGGGGCTCGGGGTGGGCCGCTAGGTAGAGGGAGACCGGCCTCATGGGCCTTATACCCAGGCCAGGGCCCAAGGCCCACTACGGGTCATGGTGCGGGGACCGTACAATAACCATTAAAATTGTATATATTATTCAAACTATATTTAAAATATAAATTTAAATTTAATAAAATCTAATTTATTTATATGAGTTAAATGAGTTCGTATTATCTTAACACAAATAATGAACCAAATAATTTCGAGTTGATTGCAAATTATGTTCTTGAAATGAAAGAGACAGTTTGGTTTATTGAGCTATATTACACTTGCGCAATAAATCAAGAACTAAAGATTGGGTTCATTGAATCTATAAAAAAAAGAAGAACATTACATTCTTGAAAAGAAAGAGACTTTCAAGATATAAATTAGGCGTTGGTCGTTAAGGGTTATGAATTAACTTCTTGAAAAGAAAGAGACTGTTTGGTTTATTAAGCTTTACAACACTTGCGCATTAAATCGAGAACTTAAGATTGGGTTCATTGAATCTATCAGGTAAAGAAGAAGATTATGTTCTTGAAAAGAAAGAGACTTTCAAGATATAAATTAGGCGTTGGGCGTTAAGTGTTACTAATTAATTATGGATTTTTTTTTTTTTTTTTTTAGAATACTAAGCATTTTTAACACACACTCATGAGGAGAGGGGAGAATGTTTTTTAAAAAAACTTACAGTGGTGTATATCCAAAAGGGCTTAACTCTTGGACAAGCTTTAAACTTCTTTAACTCACACTCATTTTCCAATGTGGGATTAACACACTATTTTTTCTTTTGAGAACACTAAGTATTTTTAACACAAACACACCCGGGAAGATCGGAAAAGGTTTTTAAAGAAACTTACAGTGGTTTATATCCAAAATGCCCAAAATCTTGGATATATAGCACAGGCTCTAAACCTCTTTAACTTAGACTCATTTTTCATTTGACTTTAATTAGTTGATGATGTCATAAGTGTCATTTCAGATTGGGTTCTATTTTTTTTTTTTCCTTTTTACTTTGCGTCCAATTTCGATTGAAGTGCTCAACAAATCCATAAAACTAATCTTATATAGTCTTATATACCCTTGAAAAGTTTGTGAAATTAATTTAATATCCTTTTTATTAATTTTTTAATTTTCCCATTTCCTTTTCTTACTATTTGCTCTTCTCTTCCCTCCCCTTCCGTTCCGTGCAACCAAACATTGGGTTAAGGTCAATTTGTTTATTTTAATGTGGCTAATTAAACTAATCATTTACATTTCTAATGCAATATGCTATCACAGAACGTGCCATGAAGTAGCTACCAACACACATAAATCGTGTGTTGGAATCAAATTAGTCATATTAAAAAGTTTTAAAAAAATTAATTTTTTTTATAATATAAAATATTAACAAAATATTATTCAAGTGATATCAAAAATAAACAAGCGAATTTGAAGATGTTAACGTTGCCTTAAGTCTCAATCTATTAAAATTGTACAAATATTACCATTAAGGCATTTGAAGATGTGGACATTGCCTTAAGTTGCAATCTGTTAAGATTGTACAAATATAACCATTAGATTTGCATATATTATTCAAACTTTATTTAAAATTTAAATTTAAATTTAATAAAATCAATTTATCTATATGAGTTAAATGAATTCGTATTACCTTAACACAAATAATGAACCAAATAATTTCGAGTTGATTGCAAATTATGTTCTTGAAATGAAAGAGACAGTTTGGTTTATTGAGCTATACTACACTTGCGCAATAAATCAAGAACTAAAGATTGGGTTCATTGAATCTATCAGAAAAAGAAGAACATTACATTCTTGAAAAGAAAGAGACTTTCAAGATATAAATTTGGCGTTGGTCGTTAAGGGTTACAAATTAACTTCTTAAAAAGAAAGAGACAGTTTGGTTTATTAAGCTTTACAACACTTGCGCATTAAATCAAGAACTTAAGATTGGGTTCATTGAATCTATCAGGAAAAGAAGAAGATTATGTTCTTGAAAAGAAATAGACTTTCAAGATATAAATTAGGCATTGGGCGTTAAGTGTTACTAGTTAATTATGGATTTTTTTTTTTTTTTTTAGAATACTAAGTATTTTTAACGCACACTCACGAGGAGAGGAGATAAGGTTTTTTAAAGAAACTTACAGTAGTGTATATCCAAAATGGCTTAACTCTTGGACAAGCTTTAAACCTCTTTAACTCACACTCATTTTCCTGTTTGGGATTAACACACTGCTTTTTCTTTTGAGAACAGTAAGTATTTTTAACACAAACACACCCGGGAAGATCAGAAAAGGTTTTTAAAGAAACTTACAGTGGTGTATATCCAAAATGGCCAAAATCTTGGATACATAGCACAGACTCGAAATCTCTTTAACTCAGACTCATTTTTCATTTGACTCTAGTTAGTTGATGATGTCATGAGTGTCATTTCAGATTGGGTTCAATTTTTTTTTTCCCTTTTTACTTTGCCTCCAATTTCGATTGAAGTGCTCAACAAATCCATAAAACTACTTTTATATAGTCTTATATCCCCTCGAAAAGTTTGTGAAATTAATTTAATATCCTTTTAATTAATTTTTTAATTTTCCCTTTTCCTTTTCTTACTATTTTCTCTTCTCTTCCCTCCCCTTCCGGTCCGTGCAACCAAACATAGGGTTAAGGTCAATTGTTTATTTTAATGTGGCTAATTAAACTAATCATTTACCTTTCTAATGCAATATGCTATCACAGAACGTGCCAAGAAGTAGCTACCAGCACACATAAATCGTGTGTTGGAATCAAATTAGTCATATTAAAAAGTTTTAAATAAATTAAATAAATTTTTTACAATATAAAATTTTAACTAAATATTATTGAAGTGATATCAAATATAAACAAGCGAATTTGAAGATGTTAACATTGCCTTAAGTCTCAATCTATTAAAATTGTACAAATATTACCATTAAGGCATTTGAAGATGTTAACATTGCCTTAAGTCGCAATCTGTTAAGATTGTACAAATATAACCATTAAAATTGTATATATTATTCAAACTATATTTAAAATTTAAATTTAAATTTAATAAAATCTAATTTATTTATATGAGTTAAATGAGTTCGTATTACCTTAACACAAATAATGAACCAAATAATTTCGAGTTGATTGCAAATTATGTTCTTGAAATGAAAGAGACAATTTGGTTTATTGAGCTATACTACACTTGCGCAACAAATCAAGAACTAAAGATTGGGTTCATTGAATCTATCAGAAAAAGAAGAACATTACATTCTTGAAAGGAAAGAGACTTTCAAGATATAAATTAGGCGATGGGCGTTAAGATTTACAAATTAATTTCTTGAAAAGAAAGAGACTGTTTGGTTTATTAGGCTATACAACACTTGCGCATTAAATCAAGAACTTAAGATTGGTGAACGGTTTTAGACCCCTTAAACCAACCGGATTAACCTAGTTAATTAGCCAAGTGATTAACTTAGTCAATTTAAGCAATTCTAGGTTATCACAAACATACAATCATATCAAAAGAATAAAGCAGAGGAAATATAAAAGACACAATGATATGATCACCCAGGAAATCATACGGTAAAAACCTGGGGAGGATTTTACCTAGCTATCCTCAAGGTAAACCTGAATCCACTATGAAAGAATCGAAGTTCATACAAAAGGACTACAAGCTCCCCGCTCGACTTCCTAATGCTACCCACTAGTAGAACTTACTGACACAACCACGTGCAAGCTCCGAATCCACGGACTCCTTCTTTCTTGGATTCTCCAATCAGCTACAAGCACCCACACTTGTTATTCTTTAAGCTCCAATGGCAGCAACCGAGTTGATCATCAAGATGTTGATACTATCTCTACCTTGAAAACCCTAAGTTTTGTGTAAAGGAAAGCTCTTCTAGATCTCACAAGAGATTTACACAAAACAGAAAAGTATGAGCAACAATACTACAGGAGCAACTCTCAAAACGTGGCTAGGGTTTTTCTTTATATACCTAGGGTAAAAACAGAAAACCCAAAACGTTTAATGAGTTAAGGCTGAGTTGGAAAATTCTGCAGAACAGCATTCTGCCCGAGATTCGATCGATCGAGTCTTTCATTCGATCGATCGAGCCAGGCCGAAATGCACCAATGCATTTGTAGCCTCTCAATTCCAACTTTACATGAAAGACCCAACTTTGAGCAAGCCTAAACAAGACTAAAGAACCTGTTTTGATCATGGTTTGCCAACAATACAAATTAGAGTTCTAAATACACAAATTCCTAAATCTTTAGAACCTAACAAACTCCCCCTTTGGCAATCCGTGACAAAACACAAACACAAAGCTCAAAGTTTACAAGTAAAAGCCCTTTACAATAATAATGCTCATAAAACCAAAATTCAATCAGTTGCAAGTGTAGACAGCAGCTCAATTGAATCAACCTGTATATTCCTGAAATACTCAACAAACTCATAAACGTATGTGTGACAGAAAATAGTAAATAAACAGGTATAACTTCTTGTATGATTCACACAACACATAATAAAGACATATATCAATGAATAACTCATAAATATAAATCAATAAACAGTGAATCCATAAAAAACAAGAATCAAGTATAAATCATGTATATCAAACAATGTTACTCCCCCTAACATGAATATCCCCAAAAATGATATACAAGGTGAAGCGCCTAGATACAATCTAACAACTCCACTAACTCCAAAAAAAAAAAAACCCTCCCTAACTACAAAACTCCTCTACAAACTCTACTCCCCCTTTTTGTGACGGGATGCCAAAGGGCAATCACAATCCATCATCAAAAGGAAGTGGTGAGGGTGAACGAAGACGCGCCAGATCAGCTCGCAAAGCACGGATCTCGTCAAATAGGTCCACCAAAAGCTGACCATGAGCCGCCTGAACGGTCATGACAGTCTCCAAAGTACGACGGATATCAAAGTCATCCGATGGAGGTGGAGGAACAGCAGCAGCATCAGGATCAGGAACATCCTCACCAGCAGGACCTGTAGAAGAAGAGGGAGGAGGTGCGGACCCAGAAGGCTCAGACCTAGGGTGTTTAGAGCCAGCTCGAAGGTGAGCAGCCCTCTGTCTAAGAAAATACGCACCTATAGGACCAATAACATGCACAGGCTCCGAGGAAGGGAAATCATCTAAACCTAGATAAAGCATCCTATGGATGAAGATAGGATGAACAAGGGCATGAAAAGAAGATGAACTCCTATACACTTCATTCAAAGAACGAAGGAACAAATGGGGAAAACTGATAGGAGCATCAGTAACAAGAACGTACAAAAATACACACCGCTCGAGAGGAATAGTGTGAAGATGAGAAATGGGCCAAAAACAATGACAAGCTATCCTAAAGAAAAGATAGTGTAACTCAGAAAGCTCAGCAGTGGTGATCCTAGGATCAAAACCCCACTGGATAGAAGACCCAGTGATGTAAGACATGACATCACTCAACAGAGGAGACTCATCATAAGGGTAGACTGGGTGCTGGACCAAGGGTACCCCTAGAGCATCAGCCACTACCGTAGGAGTAATGGTGTACTCTACGCCTCGTATCCAACTCTTTACTAAAGTGTTGGAATCATAGACGCGAATAGAGATGTTCGAGAAAAACTCTCTAATCAAGGTAGCAGGTGGAGGAGGATCAGAAATATCCACCAAGGGTAACCAGCCCCTACGCTCTAAGTTTGCCCTAATGGCAGGATCTAGCTCATCTAAAACGACAGACCGCTCAGACCAAATCTTTCTCCTAAGATTCAGCTTATCAAAGATCTCCTGATTTTTCTCACTAGGAAATTTCTCTCGGTCAAAAGAAGGAGGGGACGGAGTAGGTGAGGGGACAGACCTACGAGCCCTAGTCTTCCTAGGCATGGTGCTAAGGAAAGGACAGAGACACAAGAGAAACCAAAAGAGAAAAAAAATAAAAACCAAGGGCAGACTGCAAGTTAGCACAAAAAAAATATAGAGCAAGAATCTATATGATGCATGAACAGTTACAATGTCATGATGCATGTACTAATGCAATAAACAAAGTTCAATTTTAAGTTCAATTGCACAAAATTGGCTTGAGCATAGAGTTTCTAACAAAAACCCCAAAAATTTGAAAACCACTTGAAAAATTTTGAAGCAAATTGATGAATTAAGCATTACAAAACACAACACACAGATTATAATGCCTAATTACATCAAAACAACAAGCCAATTTCATCAATTTCAACCTAATTGAACAAAATCCCCAATTCGGAATTAATACAAACCCTAGAAATTTCAATTTTTCACAAAACCCAAAATTGATCAAATTAAACTATCAAGATCATGTTTATATCATGTCCCCACAAAAACCCATTGATCAATTGCACAAAATAGGGCTTGAATCAACAAAAATCCCACAAAGAAAAAGGTCCAAAAATTTGAGGAAAAATGCATGAAAAATGTAAATAAACTAAAAAAAGAAGGGCAAAAGGGACTTACCGGCTTGAGGAAAGAGATTCTTTGCAAAAAATCCGGAGGAAAACGACAAAAAATTGACTGTGGAGCCTTGCCTAGTCAGAGAGAGAAGAAAAGTTTGAAAAACTTTTTGAAAAAGTGTTTGAATCAGTCAAGAACAGTGTTTTAAAAAACCTGATTCGCGATTGATTAAAAATCACATTCGATCGATCGAATCACTCCGAAATTTTTAAAGAAATTTTAAGTATTTTCGATCGATCGAAAAACAGATTGGATCGATTGAAACAGGCAGCGGCTCACAGTATTTTGAGAAAAATTACAGTTTTGAGAAACTCAAACCAATTTTTGAAAATAACTCCTCAAAGCATTAAAATCAATGAAACAAAATGCATGAGTATGAGATGTAATGGAATTCTTTTTCAAAAACCCAAATTTTAATCCCAGTTTCTTCAAAGAAAGTTTCAGCCAATTCTCCCTTTAAATTCTCAAGAAAAAAATGTTTTACATAATTCTCAAAGTATTTTCAAACTTGGTTGGTCAGACCAAAAATACACACAATAACATGTACAGTGTTTAGCAAAGAGTAACTTGTGTAGTGTGTGCCAACTAGCAAAAACTTGAGATACATGTGAGGTGATATGTGAATAGAAATCAATCACAAAGTCTACAAAATTCATCACATAGAATTTAAAAGAGACTATCACCTAAAGAGTTACATCATATAACTCCCACATCTCCTAGAACATAAGTTTGCAATCATGTAAGTTTCTTGAATTTAGCCTCTTAATTATGTGAATTGGCATCAAGCCTAATAGTACACACCAGTTATAATTAAGTGAATTGGCATCAAGCCTAATAGTACACACCAATTTTAAGCATTAAGCAATTAAACCGAGGCTACACCTTATGTTCTTTTTGTGCATGTGCTACACTTTCTCGAGCACAAAATCTTATGATATGCACTAAGGTGTTCATGATTGGCTAGTGAACAGTGGTGAGATGGTTATTTATGCCTTTCTCAAAAGGATCAAGTCCGACAGTCAAATAACATGTGACTTCAAGATTAAGACAAAGTGATAAACACCATAAACATCTATCCCACACAACATGCACTACAAAACTTCAACTAGTAAAGTGCAATAAATAAGCTCATCAAAGCTAAACAAGGTACACAAGACATGTTCTGTGTAAATAAATTGACCAACCTTGTTTTTAAAAACCAAGAAAAATAATGTCAAACATATTTTTGCTTTCTCCTTTTCCCTTTTTTTTTTTTTTTTATTAATAGAAGAGAAAACAAATAAATCCTAGAATGAAATGCATGAATGTAATGCAATTCAAGTCCTAGAAAAAAACACAAAAACATAACCACCAAAGAACAATGGTCATAGAGGAATGAGCAATGAAGCACAAGGACCATGTCAGAAAGACTCAATTAGATCGAGTCTTTTGCATCCAAAATCTTTTAGATGCACCACGAGCATTGGAGTTCTTATTCACATTCGAGTGATTTCCAACTCTAGGATTGGAATAAAGGTTCAACGCCTTTACCAATTCACCAATGAATGCCATAGGATCTTGTGCTTAAGGCACAGGCACCTTTGGTTTGTTTGCTCTCTTAGCAGCTTGAAGCTTGTAATAGTTAGGACGAATGTGTCCAGACTTTCCACAAAAATGACAAACCCAAACAGGTTTACCATGCATCTTGTCCTTAGAAAGGGTAGAAACCTTAGGTTTAGACTCTTCTAGATCAACCCTAATCTTCCTAGGGGGTGAAACTTCCACAGGTTTGACAACCTCACTCACAGGGGGTTTAACAGTTTCACTCAAAACCTCACTCACGAAAGGTTCAGAAGAAGATGAAGGAACAAAGTTCGTGGAATGTGGTGTAGATTCAGAGATGCTTTCAACATATCCTAAACCAGATTTGTCAGAAGGATACTTTTGAACATTCAACATTTGATCAAGTTTATAACTAGTAGATCTAGCAACAGATAAATCATAATCCAAAGTTTTAACTTTATCAAGCAAGAGCATGTTCTCAGATTTTACATTGTTCAAAAGATCATTAGCATCAAACAATTTAACAAGCAAATTCTTCTTTTCAAGCTCAAGAGATTCAATTTTCTTCAGGCCAAGTTCAACATTCATAGCATCCTTTGTAGCAACTTTGCAAAGTTTATTGTAGGCCTCTTGAAGATCTGCATCCTCAGAGAGTTCCCCATCAGAAGGGTTCTCTTCAACAGATATACTTTCATTGACTACAGCAGTAGCAGTGAAAGCAATGAAGTTTCCATCCTCGTCACATCCAGACTCATCATCAGAAACTTCATTATCACTAAGGGTTACAGCCATAGCTTTACCTTTAGACCTCAAGAATGTAGGACATTCAGATTTAACATGACCATACCCTTGACAGCCAAAACACTGAGCACCCATTGGATTGTTTGAAAATTGACCAACTTTTTCTCTAGGTTTTTCAAAGTTATTAGCCTTAGTGGGATCATTCTTCCTAAAGTTTCTAGGTTTAGTAGTGTTTGTACTTCTTGCCTTTCTGTTGTTATTCCTAAGAAAGTTTCTAAAGTTCTTGGCAAGGTACGCAATCTCTGTAGCAGAGAGCTCATCATCAAATCTACCAACATCAACATCAACATCATCAACAGACTTAAGAGCCATTGATTTGGATTTGCTTACTTTGGGTAGGTCATTCTCATAGGACTAAAGAGATCCTACAAGCTCATCAACAGGGATGGAGTCCACATCCTTACTCTTAGTATTGGCAGTCACTTTGGGTTTAAAGTCCTCAGTTAAAGACCTAAGAATCTTCCTAACAATTTTAGGTTGATCATAGACTTCACCCAAATTGAAAGCAGAATTAACTATATCATTCAATTTAGCATAGAATTCATCAAAAGATTCATCATCAGACATTCTAATGCTTTCAAATCTAGAAGTCAATTGCTGCAGTTTATTAATCTTAAATGCCTTTGTGCCTTCATGCACAGTTTGGAGGATTTTCCAAGCAGTGTGAGCAACCTCAACATTAGAGATCCTCTTAAATTCCTCTATAGAAACAGCGTTAAAGATGGCATTCATAGCTTTGCTATTGAAGCCTGCTGCTTCTTTTTCAGAAGTTTGCCACTCACTCACAGGAGTAGTGGGCTTCTGCCATCCGTACTCAACGGAATTCCAAACTCTCTCATCAATAGATTTAAGGAATGCTTTCATCCTTACTTTCCAATAAGCATAGTTATTCCCATCAAAGTGAGGAGGAACAACAAGAGACTGTCCATGCTCCATGACAACAGGGGTCAAGGATCAGCTCAGAGATCAAAAAAATCTCAAACAAGAGGGCTACCTGCTCTGATACCATTTAAATGGTTTTAGACCCCTTAAACCAACCGGATTAAACTAGTTAATTAGCTAAGTGATTAACTTAGTCAATTTAAGCAATTCTAGGTTATCACAAACATACAATCATATCAAGAATATAAAGCAGCGGAAATATAAAAGACACAATGATATGATCACCCAGGAAACCACACGGTAAAAACCTGGGGAGGATTTGACTTAGCTATCCTCAAGGTAAACCTGAATCCACTATGAAAGAATCGAAGTTCATACAAAAGGACTTACAAGCTCCCCACTTGACTTCCTAATGCTACCCACCAATAGAACTTACTGACACGACCACGTGCAAGCTCGGAATCCACGGACTTCTTCTTTCTTGGATTCTCCAATTAGCTACAAGCACCCACGCTTGTTATTCTTTAAGCTCCAATGGCAGCAACCGAGTTGATCATCAAGATGTTGATACTATCTCTACCTTAAAAACCCTAAGTTTTGTGTAAAGGAAAGCCCCTATAGATCTCACAAGAGATTTACACAAAACAGAAAAGTATGAGCAACAATACAACAGGAGCAACTCTCAAAACGTGGCTAGGGTTTTTCTTTATATACCTAGGGTAAAAAAAGAAAACCCAAAACGTTTAATGAGTTAGGGCTGAGCTGGAAAATTCGGCAAAACAGCATTCTGCCCGAGATTCGATCGATCGAGTCTTTCTTTCGATCGATCGAGCCAGGCCGAAATGCACCAATGTATCTGCAGCCTCTCGATTCCAACTTTACGTGAAAGACACAACTTTGAGCAAGCCTAAACAAGACTAAACAACCTGTTTTGATCATGGTTTGCCAACATTACACATTAGAGTTCTAAATACACAAATTCCTAAATCTTTAGAACCTAACAGTTTTGTACTAGATTTGAAACTTCTCTTTACTATAGTGGATTGCTTTTCGGGAAGGTTTCCCCCCAGATTTTTTACTGTGAAACTAGTTTGTTTCATTGTTTTTCCTGGATCATCATATCTTGTCTTATTTACTTTTCCGCTGCACTCATTATTGACATGATATTGATGTTTGTTTGTTTTAACAAGTTTTATTCATAATAAATCTAATTAACAACTTGGGTTTAAAACTTGTTAATTCTATCAACTGGGGTCTAAATTTCCCAACAGGAGAGATTGTTAAAACATATGTGAATCATTGTTAGGAACATATATCAATATAGAATTGGCTAATCCTTTGACAAAACACATTTTACTTGTAATTGGGTAGATCTAGGATGTGTTTAATGCTTCAAGGAACAAGGTTTCAAGTTCAAGTGTTAAAACTATACAAATCTGTCCAAGAAACAAGTGAAGAAGTGCTAGATTTTAAAACTCGACAGCTAGTATCTATCGAGGTTTAAAAAGCTGTTTCAGTCCGATGCTCGACAGCTGCTCAACAGATAAGGTATCTATCGAGGTGTATGAAAATCAGTTTTCAGATTTGATTTCACTCCATTCCATGAATAGATGTTTGGGTTTTCTTTCCTCACAACCCTAAACATATATAAGGATTGTTTTAAAGGCCGTCACAGCTAATGCAACTCAATGCAAAAGTTTTTCACAAGCATATTGTGAACCGGAGACATATGCCTTAGTTCATCTTTTCTATTCAAGAAACTGCTATGTGTTGTACATCGTAGGGTGAAAGCTCGAAAATGTGTCGAAAACACAAGAGCTGTTTAGACCCCCCAAATTAAAGTTACGGCTTGGTTGATTTTACACTAACTTAATACTAAGTGCGGAATAGTGTAAACACAAGCGTATAAGCAAGACAACTACTCTAATCCATATTTAAAGCAACACAGCAGTAAAAATGAAATGAACAAGAGTAGGGAAGAGAGATGCAAACACAGATAACACCGAGACGTGTTATCAAAGAGGAAACCGAAGAACTCGGTGAAAAACCTCTCCGCCGCCCTCCAAGCGGAAATCGATCCACTAGACAATCAATTGGGATACATGGGTTAGCAAGAGACCCTCCAAGCCTAATCTACCCTCTGTACCTAAGCCCTCCAAGCTCCTACTCCAACAAGGCTTCTCGGAACCGTGTCTTGTCTTAGTTCTCTGGATCGCGCAACAAGCTCCATGTTGAATCTACCATCCTTGGCTTCTTCCAATGCTTTCCAACAACTCCAAAACACTCTCAATACTTTGAATAGGTGTGGGTTGTGTTTGGGTACTGAAAGCTCTAAAATGTGTTGAAAAACACAAGAGCTGTTTAGACCCCCAATTCAAATTACGGCTTGGTTGATTTTACACAAACTTAATACTAAGTGCGGAAACGTGTAAACACAAGCGTATAAACAATAAGCTACTCTAATCCATAAACTAAGCAACACAGCAGTATAATGGAATATAAAAGAGTAGGGAAGAAAGATGCAAACACAGAAAACACCAAGACGTGTTTTCGAAGAGGAAACCGAAGAACTCGGCGAAAAACCTCTCCGCCGCCCTCCAAGCGGAAATCGATCCACTAGACAATCAGTTGGGATACATGAGTGAGCAATAGACCCTCCAAGCCTAATCTACCCGATGCACCTAAGCCCTCCAAGCTCCTACTCCAACAAGGCTTCTCGGAACCGTGTCTTGTCTAGTTCTCCGGATCCCGCAACAAGCTCCATGTTGCATCTGCCATCCTTGGCTTCTTCCAATGCTTCCCAGCAGCACCAAAACGTCACTCAACACTCTCAGATGATGTGGTAAGTGTTTGGGCTATCAACCTCTCAATGGTGTGGAAATGGAGAGGGAAGGGTTGAGGAGATACCACAAGCAAGTGTATAGAGAAAGGTGGGAATGAAAATCTCTAATTGCAAATGTGTTTGGCTAGGGTTTTCTCTCTGAAGCATACCTCAACATTTGTGGGTAATGGGGGTTTATATAGGATAGGTGCAGAATGTGTGAGTCAGTCAGTACAGGCTGGCAGAACAGCATGTCTCGCGGGTGTCTCGCGGGAAGGCCTTACCCGCGAGATACTCGCGAGAGACAGCTGTCTCCATCTGTCCTGACTCTTCGCATTCCAGCATGTGCAAGGCACATGCTTCACTTCGCGGGAAGCTTAGTCGCGACATACCCGCGAGATTCCATCAGCTTCCACTTTGCTTGAGTCTTCACACACTCTCTATCACACACCCCTTACAACAATTCCCACAACAAATACAGGGTATAAATAATTGAAAGTAATTACAATCAAATTTGGCACGGAATAAACGCCAACAAAACACATAGTTGTAAATCACAACTTTACAGGTACAAATCTCCTCTCAAGGTATGTCAATGGGAGAGGGATGGAGAAGAGGCTACAATGATTTCTCACTAAGGATGAGTAGCTCTCTCTCAAAAAGATAGGTGTGTGTGTTGTAGAAAACCTATCTAGGGTTTTTTTCTCTGAATGGTCTCTCATACATTTGTGGGTAATGAGGATATATATAGTATGGGTGAAGGGTAAGAAAGTCACTCTTTAAAATCCTCTAGGCAGAATGTTTTGCGACTACCTTGCGGGAAGGCCTTACCCGCGAGACACTTGCGAAAACGACAGCCTGGCACGACTTTTCAGCTTCCAATCATGTGCTCCTCACATGGCTCTTTCACGGGTTAGCTTCTAGCAAGACACCCGCGAGATCCACTGATTCTTCAGTTAAGCTTGAGTCTTCACCAGCTTGATACTAAACCCAATACAATAAAATCCCACAAAATACAAGGAAATGAATTAAAGCAAATACAACACTTTTTTTCATGGAATAAAGCCAACATAAAACATAGTTGTAAATCAAAACTTTACATAGGGTTTTGTAACCAAAGAGTTTCATGATCAGCCAGCATCCTTCTAAAGTCGGTGAGTAAGCCGCGTACTGGGATCTATGCATCAAATTGGTTAGTCACGTACTGGGAGCCGTGCATTGAAAGAAGAAATTGTCACCATAGAACAAGTCCAATAAGATATTGGGGCAAGAGTTCAACTATAGGTTGGTATAAGGTACTGGGATTCCTTTACTTGTAACCGTATGTTGTGATAATAGTGGATTCTCAGGAGTAGTGACCTTAAAATCACCCGGTGGGGTTTTTGCCTTGTAAGTTTTCCCCATTCGTAAACAAATCTCTGTGTCAATTTATTTTCCACTACATTTTAACTTAGTTGGTAATTTGTTTGTGCTACCACGCTTATTGCATGACAATTGAATTAATTAATTAACTTGGCTAATTAATTGATTAATTCATCACAAGGGGTCAATACATTCTTGGCCTATCACCTCCAATTTTGATTGAAGTGCTCAACAAATCCATAAAACTACTCTTACATAGCCTTATATACCCTTGAAAAGTTTTTTTATTTTTTGTGAAATTAATTTAATATCCTCATAATTAATTTTTTAATTTTCCCTTTTCCTTTTCTTACTATTTCCTCTTCTCTTCCCTCCCCTTCCATTCCGTGCAACCAAACACAAGGTTAAGGTTAATTGTTTATTTTAATGTGACTAATTAAACTAATCATTTACCTTTCTAATGCAATATGCTATCACAGAACGTGCCAAGAAGTGGCTACTAGCACACATAAATCGTGTGTTGGAATCAAATTAGTTATATTAAAAAGTTAAAAAAAAAAAGATTAAATAAAATTTTTATAATATAAAATATTAACTAAATATTATTGAAGTGATATCAAATATAAACATGCTAATTTGAAGATGTTAACGTTGCCTTAAGTCTCAATCTATTAAAATTGTACAAATATAACCATTAAGATATTTGAAGATGTTAACATTGCCTTAAGTCGCAATCTGTTAAGATTGTACAAATATAACCATTAAAATTGTATATATTATTCAAACTATATTTAAAATTTAAATTTGGCAAAAATCTAAAACTGATCTTCTAAGTTTTAACTTTTGTTATTTCAATTCTATAAGTTTCAGTTTTGTCATTTTAGTATTTTAAGTGTGCGTTTGGATAGAACTTATTTTGCTGAAACTGAAAACTAAAAATACTATAACAAAATAATTTTTAAATGTGTGAATAGTGTCGTGTGACTCATTTTTAATGAAAAAATTGATAAAAAGTGAAATTTGTGGGTCCGTGAACAATGCACAAATGCACTGTTCATGGACAAAAAGTCAACAAGTGCGGCTACAAAAAAAAAAAAAAAGGACAAAACGCGCAAACGCGAGACGTGGGTGATGAAACGTGGATCCAAACTCACCTTAAGTTTCAAATTTTATCAATTAAGTCCTCCCATTCCTATCAAAAAAAAAAAAAAATTAAGTCCTCCCATACCCTTCTGTTAGTTGTTTCGTTTACTAAGGCCTTTTTTTTATTATTTATTTTATTTCGCAATTAAAAAAGAAAAAAAAATTGTTATTACAAAAAAATAGAGAAAGAAATAAGGAGAACGATGTCGTTCCCACTAAAAACAAAACACAAAACCCAACCCTACCCACCCCACCAATACTTTGCCTCACCGATTTCTGAGAAAACAATTAAGGGGCTGAGGGACTGCTTGAGGTAGAAAGAAAGAGAGGGAAAGTGAAAGAGTGAGAGATTAAGAGGGGGAAAGGGAGAGGGAGACGGTGAAACTGAAAACAACAAAGTTCTTCGGCAATTTGGTGGTGCAATACTTGGCAAGGGAGGCCGACGGCCAGATTCCAAGACGGGATTTAGAAATACCCACAATGAGGGTCGCCTCACCATGAGATTTCGCCTCCTGGACTAGAATTTTCTGGGCCTTTTAAGCCCTTGATCAACTTTAACTTCAAATCAACCTAAACGAACAAAAGTAAGCCTATTTGGGTACTGAGGAAAAAAAAAACTCGATTGCAAGTCAAAACAGAGAAACTAGAAAGCACCTCTCTCAATTTGCAGGCAAATTCATATACAGAAAGCATGAAATTAAACTGGGCCGCAAGCGAGAGAAGCGCAGTCGTGCTCTGTACAAAACCAAAAGAGAAAAACCCATGAATTTCTTGTTAATTACAATCATATCCATTTCACAGAGAAAGAGAAAAATGCTAAAAGCAAAAACCAGTGGGAGTGTCGATGACGTGAAGGGCAATGACACGGTCACCAAACTGTGCGGCATTGCAAAGTGGCTATGTCAGGAATGTTCGGCTGGGCGAGTCTAACTCCACCCTCTGTCCCAGTCTCTCCCTCTCCCTTTCCCCCTCTTGGTCTCTCACACTTTCACTTTCCCCCTCTTTCTTTCTCCCTCAGTCAGTCCCTCAGCCCCTTGTTTTCTAAGAAATCGGTAAGGCAGGGTATCGGTGGGGTGGGGTTGTACTATGTGTTTTGTTTTCAGTGTGGGACGACGTCGTTCATCGTTATTTTTCTTTTTTCTTTTTTTTTCCTACTAACAGTTTTTAATTTTTTTATTAATTATGAAATTTATATAAAAGAAGGCCATAACGGGGTCGTTTTGGTGAGTAAACGGCAACAACTAACGGAAAGGTAACGGAAGACTTAATTGACAAAATCTTAAACTTAGAGGACTAAAATGACAAAACTGAAATTTAGAGGATTGAAATGACAAAAGTTGAAACTTAAAGGATCAATTTTGAATTTTAACCTTTAAATTTATATTGGATAAAATCTAATTTATTTATATGAGTTAAACGAGTTTGTATTATCTTAACCCAAATAATGAACAAAATAATTTCGAGTTGATTGCAAATTATGTTCTTGAAAAGAAAGAGACAGTTTGGTTTATTAAGCTATACTACACTTGCGCATTAAATCAAGAAATTAAGATTGGGTTCATTAAATCTATCAAAAAAAGAAGAAGTTTACGTTCTTGAAAAGAAAGAGACTTTACAGATATAAACTAGGCATTGGGCGTTAAGTGTTACTAATTAATTTCTTGAAAAGAAAGAGACAGTTTGGTTTATTAAGGTATACTACACTCGCACATTAAATCAAGAACTTAAGATTCGGTTCATCGAATCTATCAGAAAAAGAAGAAGATTATATTCTTGAACAGAAAGAGACTTTATAGATATAAATTAGGTGTAGTGTTACTAATTAATTATGGAATTTGACTTTAATTTTTTTTTTTTAGAATACTAAATATTTTTAACAAACACACACGAGGAGAGGGTAGAAGATTTTTTAAAGAAACTTACAATGGTGTATATCCAATAGGGTCTAACTCTTGGATACACAACATAGGCTTTAAACCTCTTTAACTCACACTTATTTTCCAATGTGGGATTAACCCACTATTTTTTCTTTTGAGAATACTAAATATTTTTAACACACACACACGGGGAGAGAGGAAAACATTTTTTAAAGAAACTTACAGTAGTATATATTCAAAAGGGCTTAACTCTTTGATACACAGCACACGCTTTAAATCTCTTTGACTCAGACACATTTTTCTTTTGACTTTAATTAGTTCAAGATATCATGAGTGTTATTTCAGATTGGGTTCAATTTTTTTTTTCCCCTTCTTACTTTGCCTCCAATTTTGATTGAAGTGCTCAACAAATCTATAAAACTACTCTTATATAGTCCTTTATACCCTTGAAAACTATATTTAAAATTTAAATTTATATTGGATAAAATTTGATTTATTTATATGAGTTAAACGAGTTCGTATTATCTTAACACAAATAATGAACCAAATAATTTCAATTTGATTGCAAATTATGTTCTCGAAAAGAAAGAGACAGTTTGGTTTATTAAGCTATACTACACTTGCGCATTAAATCAAGAAATTAAGATTGGGTTCATTTAATCTATCAAAAAAAGAAGGACTTTACGTTCTTGAAAAGAAAGAGACTTTACAGATATAAACTAGGCGTTGGGCGTTAAGTGTTACTAATTAATTTCTTGAAAAGAAAGAGACAGTTTGGTTTATTAAGGTATACTACACTTGCGCATTAAATCAAGAACTTAAGATTGGGTTCATTGAATCTATCAGAAAAAGAAGAAGATTATATTCTTGAACAGAAAAAGACTTTACAGATATAAATTAGGTGTTGGGCATTAAATGTTACTAATTAATTATGGAATTTGCCTTTAATTTTTTTTTTTTTTTTTGAGAATACTAAATATTTTTAACACACACACACAGGGATAGGGGAGAAGATTTTTTAAAGAAACTTACAGTGGTGTATATCCGAAAGGGTCTAACTCTTGGATACACAACACAGGTTTTAAACCTCTTTAACTCACACTCATTTTCCAATGTGGGATTAACCCACTGTTTTTTCTTTTGAGAATACTAAGTATTTTTAACACACACACACAGGAAGAGAGGAATACGTTTTTTAAAGAAACATACAGTGTTATATATCCAAAAAGGCCTAACTCTTGGATACACAGCACTGGTTTTAAACCTCTTTGACTCAGACACATTTTTCTTTTGACTTTAATTAGTTCATGGTGTCATGAGTGTTATTTCAGATTGGGTTCAAATTTTTTTTTTTTACCATTTTACTTTGCCTCCAATTTTGATTGAAGTGCTCAACAAATCCATAAAACTACTCTTATATAGTCTTATATACCCTTGAAAAGTTTATTTTTTTTTTTGTGAAATTAATTTAATATCCTCATAATTAATTTTTTAATTTTCCCTTTTCATTTTCTTACTATTTCCTCTTCTCTTCCCTCCTCTTCCGGTCCGTGCAACCAAACATAAGGTTAAGGTTAATTGTTTATTTTAATGTGACTAATTAAACTAATCATTTACCTCTCTAATGCAATATGCTATCACAGAACGTGCCAAGAAGTAGCTACTGGCACACATAAATCGTGTGCTGGAATCAAATTAGTCATATTAAAAAGTTTTAAAAAAATTAAATAAAATTTTTATAATATAAAATATTAACTAAATTTTATTGAAGTGGTATCAAATATAAACATGCTAATTTGAAGATGTTAACGTTGCCTTAAATCTCAATCTCTTAAAATTGTACAAATATAACCATTAAGGCATTTGAAGATGTTAACATTGCCTTAAGTCGCAATCTGTTAAGATTGTACAAATATAACCATTAAAATTGTATATATTATTCAAACTATATTTAAAATTTAAATTTATATTGTATAAAATTTGATTTATTTATATGAGTTAGAAGAGTTCGTATTATCTTAACACAAATAATGAACCAAATAATTTCAAGTTGATTGCAAATTATGTTCTTGAAAAGAAAGAGACAGTTTGGTTTATTAAGCTATACTACACTTGCGCATTAAATCAAGAAATTAAGATTGGGTTCATTTAATCTATCAAAAAAAGAAGAACTTTACGTTCTTGAAAAGAAAGAGACTTTACAGATATAAACTAGGCGTTGGGCATTAAGTGTTACTAATTAATTTCTTGAAAAGAAAGAGACAGTTTGGTTTATTATGGTATACTACACTTGCGCATTAAATCAAGAACTTAAGATTGGGTTCATTGAATCTGTCAGAAAAAGAAGAAGATTATATTCTTGAACAGAAAAAGACTTTACAGATATAAATTAGGTGTTGGGCATTAAGTGTTACTAATTAATTATGGAATTTGCCTTTAATTTTTTTTTTTTTTTTAGAATACTAAATATTTTTAACACACACACACGGGGATAGGGGAGAAGATTTTTTAAAGAAACTTACTTTTTTTTTTCCTTTTTACTTTACCTCCAATTTCGATTGAAGTGCTCAACAAATCCATAAAACTAATCTTATATAGTGTTATATACCCTTGAAAAGTTTGTGAAATTAATTTAATATCCTTTTAATTAATTTTTTAATTTTCCCTTTTCCTTTTCTTACTATTTGCTCTTCTCTTCCCCCCCCCCCCCCCCTTCCGTTCCGTGCAACCAAACATAGGGTTAAGGTCAATTGTTTATTTTAATGTGGCTAATTAAACTAATCATTTACATTTCTAATGCAATATGCTATCACAGAACATGCCATGAAGTAGCTACCAGCACACATAAATCATGTCTTGGAATCAAATTAGTCATATTAAAAAGTTTTTAAAAAATTAATTTTTTTATAATATAAAATATTAACTAAATATTATTAAAGTGATATAAAAAATAAACAAGCGAATTTGAAGATGTTAACGTTGCCTTAAGTCCCAATCTATTAAAATTGTACAAATATTACCATTATGGCATTTGAAGATGTGAACATTGCCTTAAGTCGCAATCTGTTAAGATTGTACAAATATAACCGTTAGAATTGTATATATTATTCAAACTTTATTTAAAATTTAAATTTAAATTTAATGAAATCTAATTTATTTATATGAGTTAAACGAGTTCGTATTATCTTAACACAAATAATGAACCAAATAATTTCGAGTTGATTGCAAATTTTGTTCTTGAAAAGAAAGTGACAGTTTGGTTTATTAATCTATACTACACTTGCGCATTAAATCAAGAACTTAAGATTGGGTTCATTGAATCTATCAGAAAAAGAAGAAGGTTATGTTCTTGAAAAGAAAGGGACTTCAAAGATATAAATTAGGCGTTGGGCGTTAAGTGTTACTAATTAATTTCTTGAAAAGAAAGAGACAGTTTGGTTTATTAAGCTATACTACACTTGCACATTAAATCAAGAACTTAAGATTGGATTCATTGAATCTATTAGAAAAAGAAGAAGATTATGTTCTTGAAAAGATATAGATTTACAGATATAAATTAGGCGTTGGGCATTAAGTGATACTAATTAATTATGGAATTTGACTTTTTTTTTTTTTTAGAATACTAAGTATTTTTAACACACACACACACATGGGGAGAGGGGAGAAGGTTTTTTAAAGAAACTTACATTGGTGTATATCCAAAAGGGCTTAACTCTTGGATGCACAGCATAGGCTTTAAACCTCTTTGACTCAGACACATTTTTCTTTTGACTTTAATTAGTTCATGGTGTCATGAGTGTTATTATTTCAGATTGGGTTCAAATTTTTTTTTTTCCCTTCTTACTTTGCCTCCAATTTTGATTGAAGTGCTCCACAGATCCATAAAACTACTCTTATATAGTCCTTTATACCCTTCAAAAGTTTTTTTTTATTTTTTGTGAAATTAATTTAATATCCTCATAATTAATATTTTAATTTTCCCTTTTCCTTTTCTTACTATTTCCTCTTCTCTTTCCTCCCCTTCCGTTCCGTGCAACCAAACAAAGGGTTAAGGTTAATTGTTTATTTTAATGTGACTAACTAAACTAATCATTTACCTTTCGAATAAAATATGCTAATGCTATCACAGAACGTGCCAAGAAGTAGCTACCAGTACAAATAAATTGTGTGTTGGAATCAAATTAGTCATATTAAAATGTTTTAAAAAAATTAAATAAAATTTTTATAATATAAAATATTAACTAAATACTATTGAAGTGATATCAAATATAAACATGCTAATTTGAAGATGTTAACATTGCCTTAAGTCGCAATTTGTTAAGATTGTACAAATATAACCATTAAAATAGTATATATTATTCAAACTATATTTAAAATTTAAATTTATATTGTATAAAATTTGATTTATTTATATGAGTTAGACGAGTTCGTATTATCTTAACACAAATAATGAACCAAATAATTTCAAGTTGATTGCAAATTATGTTCTTGAAAAGAAAGAGACAGTTTGGTTTATTAAGCTATACTACACTTGCGCATTAAATCAAGAAATTAAGATTGGGTTCATTTAATCTATCAAAAAAAGAAGAACTTTACGTTCTTGAAAAGAAAGAGACTTTACAGATATAAACTAGGCGTTGGGCATTAAGTGTTACTAATTAATTTCTTGAAAAGAAAGAGACAGTTTGGTTTATTATGGTATACTACACTTGCGCATTAAATCAAGAACTTAAGATTGGGTTCATTGAATCTGTCAGAAAAAGAAGAAGATTATATTCTTGAACAGAAAAAGACTTTACAGATATAAATTAGGTGTTGGGCATTAAGTGTTACTAATTAATTATGGAATTTGCCTTTAATTTTTTTTTTTTTTTAGAATACTAAATATTTTTAACACACACACACGGGGATAGGGGAGAAGATTTTTTAAAGAAACTTACTTTTTTTTTTCCTTTTTACTTTACCTCCAATTTCGATTGAAGTGCTCAACAAATCCATAAAACTAATCTTATATAGTGTTATATACCCTTGAAAAGTTTGTGAAATTAATTTAATATCCTTTTAATTAATTTTTTAATTTTCCCTTTTCCTTTTCTTACTATTTGCTCTTCTCTTCCCCCCCCCCCCTTCCGTTCCGTGCAACCAAACATAGGGTTAAGGTCAATTGTTTATTTTAATGTGGCTAATTAAACTAATCATTTACATTTCTAATGCAATATGCTATCACAGAACATGCCATGAAGTAGCTACCAGCACACATAAATCATGTCTTGGAATCAAATTAGTCATATTAAAAAGTTTTTAAAAAATTAATTTTTTTTATAATATAAAATATTAACTAAATATTATTAAAGTGATATAAAAAATAAACAAGCGAATTTGAAGATGTTAACGTTGCCTTAAGTCCCAATCTATTAAAATTGTACAAATATTACCATTATGGCATTTGAAGATGTGAACATTGCCTTAAGTCGCAATCTGTTAAGATTGTACAAATATAACCGTTAGAATTGTATATATTATTCAAACTTTATTTAAAATTTAAATTTAAATTTAATGAAATCTAATTTATTTATATGAGTTAAACGAGTTCGTATTATCTTAACACAAATAATGAACCAAATAATTTCGAGTTGATTGCAAATTTTGTTCTTGAAAAGAAAGTGACAGTTTGGTTTATTAATCTATACTACACTTGCGCATTAAATCAAGAACTTAAGATTGGGTTCATTGAATCTATCAGAAAAAGAAGAAGGTTATGTTCTTGAAAAGAAAGGGACTTCAAAGATATAAATTAGGCGTTGGGCGTTAAGTGTTACTAATTAATTTCTTGAAAAGAAAGAGACAGTTTGGTTTATTAAGCTATACTACACTTGCACATTAAATCAAGAACTTAAGATTGGATTCATTGAATCTATTAGAAAAAGAAGAAGATTATGTTCTTGAAAAGAAAGAGATTTACAGATATAAATTAGGCGTTGGGCATTAAGTGATACTAATTAATTATGGAATTTGACTTTTTTTTTTTTTTAGAATACTAAGTATTTTTAACACACACACACACATGGGGAGAGGGGAGAAGGTTTTTTAAAGAAACTTACATTGGTGTATATCCAAAAGGGCTTAACTCTTGGATGCACAGCATAGGCTTTAAACCTCTTTGACTCAGACACATTTTTCTTTTGACTTTAATTAGTTCATGGTGTCATGAGTGTTATTATTTCAGATTGGGTTCAAATTTTTTTTTTTCCCTTCTTACTTTGCCTCCAATTTTGATTGAAGTGCTCCACAGATCCATAAAACTACTCTTATATAGTCCTTTATACCCTTCAAAAGTTTTTTTTTTTTTTTTTGTGAAATTAATTTAATATCCTCATAATTAATATTTTAATTTTCCCTTTTCCTTTTCTTACTATTTCCTCTTCTCTTTCCTCCCCTTCCGTTCCGTGCAACCAAACAAAGGGTTAAGGTTAATTGTTTATTTTAATGTGACTAACTAAACTAATCATTTACCTTTCGAATAAAATATGCTAATGCTATCACAGAACGTGCCAAGAAGTAGCTACCAGTACAAATAAATCGTGTGTTGGAATCAAATTAGTCATATTAAAATGTTTTAAAAAAATTAAATAAAATTTTTATAATATAAAATATTAACTAAATACTATTGAAGTGATATCAAATATAAACATGCTAATTTGAAGATGTTAACATTGTCTTAAGTCGCAATTTGTTAAGATTGTACAAATATAACCATTAAAATAGTATATATTATTCAAACTATATTTAAAATTAAAATTTATATTGTATAAAATTTGATTTATTTATATGAGTTAGACGAGTTCGTATTATCTTAACACAAATAATGAACCAAATAATTTCAAGTTGATTGCAAATTATGTTCTTGAAAAGAAAGAGACAGTTTGGTTTATTAAGCTATACTACACTTGCGCATTAAATCAAGAAATTAAGATTGGGTTCATTTAATCTATCAAAAAAAGAAGAACTTTACGTTCTTGAAAAGAAAGAGACTTTACAGATATAAACTAGGCGTTGGGCGTTAAGTGTTACTAATTAATTTCTTGAAAAGAAAGAGACAGTTTGGTTTATTATGGTATACTACACTTGCGCATTAAATCAAGAACTTAAGATTGGGTTCATTGAATCTGTCAGAAAAAGAAGAAGATTATATTCTTGAACAGAAAAAGACTTTACAGATATAAATTAGGTGTTGGGCATTAAGTGTTACTAATTAATTATGGAATTTGCCTTTAATTTTTTTTTTTTTTTTAGAATACTAAATATTTTTAACACACACACACGGGGATAGGGGAGAAGATTTTTTAAAGAAACTTACTTTTTTTTTTTCCTTTTTACTTTACCTCCAATTTCGATTGAAGTGCTCAACAAATCCATAAAACTAATCTTATATAGTGTTATATACCCTTGAAAAGTTTGTGAAATTAATTTAATATCCTTTTAATTAATTTTTTAATTTTCCCTTTTCCTTTTCTTACTATTTGCTCTTCTCTTCCCCCCCCCCCCCCCCCCCCTTCCGTTCCGTGCAACCAAACATAGGGTTAAGGTCAATTGTTTATTTTAATGTGGCTAATTAAACTAATCATTTACATTTCTAATGCAATATGCTATCACAGAACATGCCATGAAGTAGCTACCAGCACACATAAATCATGTCTTGGAATCAAATTAGTCATATTAAAAAGTTTTTAAAAAATTAATTTTTTTATAATATAAAATATTAACTAAATATTATTAAAGTGATATAAAAAATAAACAAGCGAATTTGAAGATGTTAACGTTGCCTTAAGTCCCAATCTATTAAAATTGTACAAATATTACCATTATGGCATTTGAAGATGTGAACATTGCCTTAAGTCGCAATCTGTTAAGATTGTACAAATATAACCGTTAGAATTGTATATATTATTCAAACTTTATTTAAAATTTAAATTTAAATTTAATGAAATCTAATTTATTTATATGAGTTAAATGAGTTCGTATTACCTTAACACAAATAATGAACCAAATAATTTTGAGTTGATTGCAAATTATGTTCTTGAAATGAAAGAGACAGTTTGGTTTATTGAGCTATACTACACTTGTGCAATAAATCAAGAACTAAAGATTAGGTTTATTGAATCTATCAGAAAAAGAAGAACATTACATTCTTGAAAAGAAAGAGACTTTCAAGATATAAATTAGGCGTTGGTCGTTAAGGGTTACAAATTAACTTCTTGAAAAGAAAGAGACTGTTTGGTTTATTAAGCTTTACAACACTTGCGCATTAAATCAAGAACTTAAGATTGGGTTCATTGAATCTATAAGGAAAAGAAGAAGATTATGTTCTTGAAAAGAAAGAGACTTTCAAGATATAAATTAGGCATTGGGCGTTAAGTGTTACTAATTAATTCTGGATTTTTTTTTTTTTTTTTTAGAATACTAAATATTTTTAACACACACCCAGGAAGAGAGGGGAGAAGGTTTTTTAAAGAAACTTACAGTGGTGTATATCCAAAAGGGCTTAACTCTTGGACAAGCTTTAAACCTCTTTAACTCACACTCATTTTCCAATGTGGGATTAAAATAGTATATATTATTCAAACTATATTTAAAATTTAAATTTATATTGGATAAAATTTGATTTATTTATATGAGTTAAACGAGTTCGTATTATCTTAACACAAATAATGAACCAAATAATTTCGAGTTGATTGCAAATTATGTTCTTGAAAAGAAAGAGACAGTTTGGTTTATTAAGCTATACTACACTTGCGCATTAAATCAAGAAATTAAGACTGGGTTCATTTAATCTATCAAAAAAAGAAGAAGTTTACGTTCTTGAAAAGAAAGAGACTTTACAGATATAAACTAGGCGTTGGGCGTTAAGTGTTACTAATTAATTTCTTGAAAAGAAAGAGACAGTTTGGTTTATTAAGGTATACTACACTTGCGCATTAAATCAAGAACTTAAGATTGGGTTCATTGAATCTATCAGAAAAAGAAGAAGATTATATTCTTGAACAGAAAAAGACTTTACAGATATAAATTAGGTGTTGGGCATTAAGTGTTACTAATTAATTATGGAATTTGCCTTTAATTTTTTTTTTTTTTTTTTTGAGAATACTAAATATTTTTAACACACACACACAGGGATAGGGGAGAAGATTTTTTAAAGAAACTTACAGTGGTGTATATCCAAAATGGTCTAACTCTTGGATACACAACACAGGTTTTAAACCTCTTTAACTCACACTCATTTTCCAATGTGGGATTAACCCACTGTTTTTTCTTTTGAGAATACTATGGATTTTTAACACAAACACACAGGAAGAGAGGAAAACGTTTTTTAAAGAAACATACAGTGGTATATATCCAAAAGGGCCTAACTCTTAGATACATAGCACAGGCTTTAAACTTCTTTGACTCAGACACATTTTTCTTTTGACTTTAATTAGTTCATGGTGTCATGAGTGTTATTTCAGATTGGGTTCAAATTTTTTTTTTTTACCATTTTACTTTGCCTCCAATTTTGATTGAAGTGCTCAACAAATCCATAAAACTACTCTTATATAGTCTTATATACCCTTGAAAAGTTTTTTTATTTTTATTTTTATTTTTTGTGAAATTAATTTAATATCCTCATAATTAATTTTTTAATTTTCCCTTTTCATTTTCTTACTATTTCCTCTTCTCTTCCCTCCTCTTCCGGTCCGTGCAACCAAACATAAGGTTAAGGTTAATTGTTTATTTTAATGTGACTAATTAAACTAATCATTTACCTCTCTAATGCAATATGCTATCACAGAACGTGCCAAGAAGTAGCTACTGGCACACATAAATCGTGTGCTGGAATCAAATTACTCATATTAAAAAGTTTTAAATAAATTAAATAAAATTTTTATAATATAAAATATTAACTAAATTTTATTGAAGTGATATCAAATATAAACATGCTAATTTGAAGATGTTAACGTTGCCATAAATCTCAATCTCTTAAAATTGTACAAATATAACCATTAAGGCATTTGAAGATGTTAACGTTGCCTTAAGTCGCAATCTGTTAAGATTGTACAAATATAACCATTAAAATTGTATATATTATTCAAACTATATTTAAAATTTAAATTTATATTGGATAAAATCTAATTTATTTATATGAGTTAAACGAGTTCGTATTATCTTAACACAAATAATGAACCAAATAATTTCGAGTTCATTGCAAATTATGTTCTTGAAAAGAAAGAGACAGTTTGGTTTATTAAGCTATACTACACTTGCGCATTAAATCAAGAAATTAAGATTGGGTTCATTTAATCTATCAAAAAAGAAGAACTTTACGTTCTTGAAAAGAAAGAGACTTTACAGATATAAACTAGGCGTTGGGCGTTAAGTGTTACTAATTAATTTCTTGAAAAGAAAGAGACAGTTTGGTTTATTAAGGTATACTACACTTGCGCATTAAATCAAGAACTTAAGATTGGGTTCATTGAATCTATCAGAAAAAGAAGAAGATTATATTCTTGAACAGAAAAAGACTTTACAGATATAAATTAGGTGTTGGGCATTAAGTGTTACTAATTAATTATGGAATTTGACTTTAATTTTTTTTTTTTTTTGAGAATACTAAATATTTTTAACACACGCATACGAGGAGAGGGTAGAAGATTTTTTAAAGAAACTTATAGTGGTGTATATCCAATATGGCCTAACTCTTGGATACACAACATAGGCTTTAAACCTCTTTAACTCACACTTATTTTCCAATGTGGGATTAACCCACTATTTTTTCTTTTGAGAATACTAAGTATTTTTAACACACACACACGGGGAGAGAGGAAAACATTTTTAAAGAAACTTAGGGTCCGTTTGGATTGAACTTATTGTTGCTGAAACTGAAAACTGAAAACTGAAAATACTGTAGCAAAATAAATTTTAAATGTGTGAATAGTACCGTGGGACCCATTTTCAATATTTTTTAGTGCGTGAACAGTGCTGTGAACTGTGTTAAACAGTGCGTGAACAGTAATTTTTGTCCTCTGCACAGTGAACCCATGTGAGGTTACTATTCACGCGCAGGGAAAAAAAAAAAAAAAAGGCAAAACGCGAAACTGAAAGACGCAGACTCCGAAACCAAACGCTCACTTACGGTAGTATATATCCAAAAGGGCTTAACTCTTGGATACATAGCATATGCTTTAAATCTCTTTGACTCAGACACATTTTTCTTTTGACTTTAATTAGTTCAAGATATCATGAGTGTTATTTCAGATTGGGTTCAATTTTTTTTTTTTTTTCCTTCTTACTTTGCCTCCAATTTTGATTGAAGTGCTCAACAGATCCATAAAACTACTCTTATATAGTCCTTTATACCCGTGAAAAGTTTTTTTTTTTTTTTGTGAAATTACTTTAATATCCTCATAATTAATTTTTTAATTTTCCCTTTTCCTTTTCTTACTATTTCCTCTTCTCTTCCCTCCCCTTCCGTTCTGTGCAACCAAACAAAGGGTTAAGGTTAATTGTTTATTTTAATGTGACTAATTAAACTAATCATTTACCTTTCTAATGCAATATGCTAATGCTATCACAGAACGTGCAAAGACGTAGCTACCAGTACACATAAATCGTGTGTTGGAATCAAATAATTAGTCATATTAAAATGTTTTAAAAAAATTAAATAAAATTTTTATAATATAAAATATTAACTAAAAACTATTGAAGTGATATCAAATATAAACAACTAATTTGAAGATGTTAACATTGCCTTAAGTTGCAATCTGTTAAGATTATACAAATATAACCATTAAAATTGTATATATTATTCAAACTATATTTAAAATTTAAATTTATATTGGATAAAATTTGATTTATTTATATGAGTTAAACGAGTTCGTATTATCTTAACACAAATAATGAACCAAATAATTTCGAGTTGATTGCAAATTATGTTCTCGAAAAGAAAAAGACAGTTTTGTTCATTAAGCTATACTACACTTGCGCATTAAATCAAGAAATTAAGATTGGGTTCATTTAAACTATGAAAAAAAGAAGAACTTTACATTCTTGAAAAGAAAGAGACTTTACAGATATAAACTAGGCGTTGGGCGTCAAGTGTTACTAATTAATTTCTTGAAAAGAAAGAGACAGTTTGGTTTATTAAGGTATACTACACTTGCGCATTAAATCAAGAACTTAAGATTGGGTTCATTGAATCTATCAGGAAAAGAAGAAAATTATGTTCTTGAAAAGAAAGAGACTTTGAAGATATAAATTAGGTGTTGGGCATTAAGTGTTACAAATTAATTATGGAATTTCACTTTAATTTTTTTTTTTTTGTTGAGAATACTAAATATTTTTAACACACACACACGGGGATAGGGGAGAAGATTTTTTAAAGAAACTTACAGTGGTGTATATTCAAAAGGGCCTAACTCTTGGATACACAATACAAGTTTTAAATCTCTTTAACTCACACTCATTTTCCAATGTGGGATTAACCCACTGTTTTTTCTTTTGAGAATACTAAGTATTTTTAACACACACACAGGAAGAGAGGAAAACGTTTTTTTTAAAGAAACATACGGTGGTATATATCCAAAAGGCCCTAACTCTTGGATACACACCACAGGCTTTAAACCTCTTTGACTCAAACACATTTTTCTTTTGACTTTAATTAGTTCATGGTATCATGAGTGTTATTTCAGATTGGGTTCAAATTTTTTTTTTTACCATTTTACTTTGCCTCCAATTTTGATTGAAGTGCTCAACAAATCCATAAAACTACTCTTATATAGTCTTATATACCCTTGAAAAGTTTTTATTTTTTTTGAAATTAATTTAATATCCTCATAAATAATTTTTTAATTTTCCCTTTTCCTTTTCTTACTATTTCCTCTTCTCTTCCCTCCCCTTCCGGTCCGTGCAACCAAACATAAGGTTAAGGTTAATTGTTTATTTTAATGTGACCAATTAAACTAATCATTTACCTCTCTAATGCAATATGCTATCACAGAACGTGCCAAGAAGTAGCTACTAGCACACATAAATCATGTGCTGGAATCAAATTAGTCATATTAAAAAGTTTTAAAAAAATTAAATAAAATTTTTATAATATAAAATATTAACTAAATTTTATTGAAGTGATATCAAATATAAACGTGCTAATTTGAAGTTGTTAACGTTGCCTTAAATCTCAATCTCTTAAAATTGTACAAATATATCCATTAAGGCATTTGAGGATGTTAACATTGCCTTAAGTCGCAATCTGTTAAGATTGTACAAATATAACCATTAAAATTGTATATATTATTCAAACTATATTTAAAATTTAAATTTATATTGGATAAAATCTAATTTGTTTATATGAGTTAAACGAGTTCGTATTATCTTAACACAAATAATAAACCAAATAATTTTGAGTTGATTGCAAATTTTGTTCTTGAAAAGAAAGTGACAGTTTGGTTTATTAAGCTATACTACACTTGCGCATTAAATCAAGAACGTGAGACTGGGTTCATTGAATCTATTAGAAAAAGAAGAAGATTATGTTCTTGAAAAGAAAGAGACTATAAAGATATAAATTAGGCGTTGGGCGTTAAGTGTTACTAATTTATTTCTTGAAAAGAAAGAGACAGTTTAGTTTATTAAGCTATACTACACTTGCGCGTTAAATCAAGAACTTGAGATTGGGTTCATTGAATCTATTAGAAAAAGAAGAAGATTATGTTCTTGAAAAGAAAGTGATTTACAGATATAAATTAGGCGTTGGGCATTAAGTGATATTAATTAATTATGGAATTTGACTATTTTTTTTATTTTTAGAATACTAAGTATTTTTAACACACACACACACATGGGGAGAGGGGAGAAGATTTTTTAAAGAAACTTACATTGGTGTATATCCAAAAGGGCTTAACTCTTGGATGCACAGCACATGCTTTAAATCTCTTTAAATCACATTCATTTTCCAGTGTGGGATTAACCCATTATTTTTTCTTTTGAGAATACTAAGTATTTTTAACACACACACACACAGGGAGAGGGGAAAAAGTTTTTTAAAGAAACTTATTGTGGTATATATCCAAAAGGGCCTAACTCTTGGATACACAACACATGCTTTAAATCTCTTTGACTCAGACACATTTTTCTTTTGACTTTAAGTAGTTCATGGTGTCAAGAGTATTATTTCAGATTGGGTTCAATTTTTTTTTGTTTTTTACCTTTTTGCTTTGCCTCCAATTTTGATTGAAGTGCTCAACAAATCTGAAAAACTACTCTTATATAGTCTTATATACCCTTGAAAAGTTTTTTTTTATTTTATTTTCTTTATTTTTTGTGAAATTAATTTAATATCCTCATAATTACTTTTTTTTTTATTTTCCCTTTTCCGTTTCTTACTATTTCCTCTTCTCTTCCCTCCCCTTCCGGTCCGTGCAGCCGAACATAGGGTTAAGGTTAATTGTTTATTTTAATGTGACTAATTAAACTAATCATTTACCTTTCTAATGCAATATACTATCACAGAACGTGCCAAGAAGTAGCTACTAGCACACATAAATCATGTGTTGGAATCAAATTAGTCATATTAAAAAAGTTTTAAAAAAATTAAATAAAATTTTTATAATATAAAATATTAACTAAATATTATTGAAGTGATATCAAATATAAACATGCTAATTTGAAGATGTTAACGTTGCCTTAAGTCTCAATCCCTTAAAATTGTACAAATATAACCATGAAGGCATTTGAAGATGTTAACATTGCCTTAAGTCACAATCTGTTAAGATTGTACAAATATAACCATTAAAATTGTATATATCATTCAAACTTTATTTAAAATTTAAATTTATTTTGGATAAAATCTAATTTATTTATATGAGTTAAACGAGTTCGTATTATCTTAACACAAATAATGAACCAAATAATTTCGAGTTGATTGCAAATTTTGTTCTTGAAAAGAAAGTGATAGTTTGGTTTATTAAGCGATACTACACTTGCGCATTAAATCAAGAACTTAAGATTGGGTTCATTGAATCTATCAGAAAAAGAAGAAGATTATGTTCTTGAAACGAAAGAGACTTTAAAGATATAAATTAGGCATTGGGCGTTAAGTGTTACTAATTAATTTCTTGAAAAGAAAGAGACAGTTTAGTTTATTAAGCTATACTACACTTGCGCGTTAAATCAAGAATTTAAGATTGGATTCATTGAATCTATTAGAAAAAGAAGAAGATTATGTTCTTGAAAAGAAAGAGATTTACAGATATAAATTAGGCGTTGGGCATTAAGTGATACTAATTAATTATGGAATTTGACTTTTTTTTTTTTTTTAGAATACTAAGTATTTTTAACACACACACACACACATGGGGAGAGGGGAGAAGGTTTTTTTAAAGAAACTTACATTGGTGTATTTCCAAAAGTGCTTAACTCTTGGATGCATAGAATAGGCTTTAAACCTCTTTAAATTACATTCATTTTCCAGTGTGGGATTAACCCACTATTTTTTCTTTTGAGAATACTAAGTATTTTTAACACACACAGACACGAGGAGAGGAGAAAAAGTTTTTTAAAGAAACTTACAGTGGTATATATCCAAAAGGGCCTAACTCTTGGATACACAATACATGCTTTAAATCTCTTTGACTTAGACACATTTTTCTTTTGACTTTAATTAGTTCATGGTGTCAAGAGTATTATTTCAGATTGGGTTCAATTTTTTTTTTTTTACCTTTTTTCTTTGCCTCCAATTTTGATTGAAGAGCTCAACAAATCCGAAAAACTACTCTTATATAGTCTTATATACCCTTGAAAAGTTTTTATTTTTTGTGAAATTAATTTAATATCCTCATAATTACTTTTTTTATTTTCCCTTTTCCGTTTCTTACTATTTCCTCTTCTCTTCCCTCCCCTTCCAGTTAGGGGTGTCAATGTTTGACCGAACCCGCGAACATGGCACGAACCCGACACGGGTTTTTTCGGGTTAGAGTTGGGCCTTAATGGGTTTGGGTCATAAACGGGTCGACTCGAAAGCAACACAATAAGAAACGTGTCATAAGCGGGTCAACCCGCGTAACCCACAATAGACACGTTTAACACGCCAATTTATTTGTGTCAACCCAAAATGAGCCACTTAACACGACCCGTTTAACTCATATAACAAATAAATATTTATTTTATTTTAGATTTGTCAAATACCTTTTATATCCAACATATATTTTAAATTTAAAAAGAAATGTAAGTAATTACAAAAATTTACAAGAGATATAATTGAAAATTAAAAATTTACAGACCCTAGAACTACTAATACTTTTTTTTTTTTTTTTTGGGCATAGAACTTACACAAATGAAATTGGATGAGCTTGTGGAAGATGTTATGAATTTGGACATCAACAAAGAATCTATGAATGATAATCATGGTCATAGTCAGGATTAGTCTACTGTTTGCTCAAATTTTTTCAATATTGATACTTAGCATTTGGCGAGTTCCAAGAATATTATATTTTTGTTGAACTATGTTATTTCATTTTTGTTAAACTTTGTTATTTTGAATTTGGATTGAAGTGTATGCACTTCTTTTGGAGTGTAAAAAACTTATTTCTAGATGAATGTTATATTTTTGTTGAACTAAATTATTTTGAATGTGGGTTGAAGACTTGAAGTGTATGTACTGCTTTTTGAGATGTAAAAAAAATTATTTCTAGATGAATGTTATATTTAATATTATGCAGGTTGAAATGGGTTGTATTACATTCGTGTTAACTTAACACGACTCGTTTATTAAGCGTGTCAAATGGGTTGGGCTAGGTCAATCCGCCTTATTAACAGGTCAGGTTAGGGATGAAGGATCATGACACGATTATTAAATGGGTCGGGTTAGGGTTGAGCCATTTAGTTGAATACCCCTATCTCAACACGACACGACCCCGACATGCTAACCCAAATTGACACCCCTACTTCCAGTTCGTGCAGCCAAACATAGGGTCAAGGTTAATTGTTTATTTTAATGTGACTAATTAAACTAATCATTTACCTTTCTAATGCAATATACTATCACAGAACGTGCCAAGAAGTAGCTACTAGCACACATAAATCGTGTGTTGGAATCAAATTAGTCATATTAAAAAGTTTTAAAAAATTAAATAAAATTTTTATAATATAAAATATTAACTAAATATTATTGAAGTGATATCAAATATAAACATTCTAATTTGAAGATGTTAATGTTGCATTAAGTCTCAATCTCTTAAATTTGTACAAATATAACCATGAAGGCATTTGAAGATGTTAACATTGCCTTAAGTCGCAATCTGTTAAGATTGTACAAATATAACCATTAAAATTGTATATATTATTCAAACTATATTTAAAATTTAAATTTATATTGGATAAAATCTAATTTATTTATATGAGTTAAACGAGTTCGTATTATCTTAACACAAATAATGTACCAAACAATTTCGAGTTGATTGCAAATTTTGTTCTTGAAAAGAAAGTGACAGTTTGGTTTATTAAGCTATACTACACTTGCGCATTAAATCAAGAACTTAAGATTGGGTTCATTGAATCTATCAGAAAAAGAAGAAGATTATGTTCTTGAAAAGAAAGAGACTTTAAAGATATAAATTAGGCATTGGGCATTAAGTGTTACTAATTAATTTCTTCCAAAGAAAGAGACAGTTTGGTGTATTAAGCTATACTACACTTGCGCGTTAAATACAAAGTAATTTTAACACACACTCATGAGGAGAGGGGAGAAGGCTTTTTAAAGAAACTTACAGTGGTGTATATCCAAAAGGGCTTAACTCATGGACAAGCTTTAAACTTCTTTAACTCACACTCATTTTCCAATGTGGGATTAACAAACTGTTTTTTCTTTTGAGAACACTAAGTATTTTTAACACAAACACACCTGGGAAGATGGGAAAAGGTTTTTAAAGAAACTTACAGTGGTGTATATCCAAAAAGGCCAAATTCTTGGATACACAGCACAGGCTCTAAACCTCTTTAACTCAGACACATTTTTCTTTTGACTTTAATCAGTTGATGATGTCATGAGTGTCATTTCAGATTGGGTCCAATTTTTTTTTTTTTTTCCTTTTTACTTTTCCTCCAATTTCGATTGAAGTGCTCAACAAATCCATAAAACTAATCTTATATAGTCTTATATACCCTTGAAAAGTTTTTGAAATTAATTTAATATCCTTTTAATTAATTTTTTAATTTTCCCTCTTCCTTTTCTTACTATTTGCTCTTATCTTCCCTCCCCTTCCGTTCCGTGCAACCAAACATAGGGTTAAGGTCAATTATTTATTTTAATGTGGCTAATTAAACTAATCATTTACCTTTCTAATGCAATATGCTATCACAGAACGTGCCAAGAAGTAGCTACCAGCACACATAAATCGTGTGTTGGAATCAAATTAGTCATATTAAAAAGTTTTTAAAAAAATTAATTTTTTTTATAATATAAAATATTAACTAAATATTAATAAAGTTATATCAAATATAAACAAGCGAATTTGAAGATGTTAACGTTGCCTTAAGTCTCAACCTATTAAAATCGTACAAATATTACCATTAAGGCATTTGAAGATGTTAACATTGCCTAAAGTCGCATTCTGTTAAGATTGTACAAATATAACCATTAAAATTGTATATATTATTCAAACTATATTTAAAATTTATATTTATATTTAATAGAATCTAATTTATTTATATGAGTTAAATGAGTTCGTATTATCTTCACACAAATAATGAACCAAATAATTTCGAGTTGATTGCAAATTATGTTCTTGAAATGAAAGAGACAGTTTGGTTTATTGAGCTATACTACACTTGCGCAATAAATCAAGAACTAAAGATTGGGTTCATTGAATCTATCAGAAACAGAAGAACATTACATTCTTTAAAAGGAAGAGACTTTCAAGATATAAATTAGGCGTTGGACGTTAAGAGTTACGAATTAATTTCTTGAAAAGAAAGAGACTGCTTGGTTTATTAAGCTTTACAACACTTGCGCATTATATCAAGAAGTTAAGATTGGGTTCATTGAGTCTATCAGGAAAAGAAGAAGATTATGTTCTTGAAAAGAAAGAGACTTTCAAGATATAAATTAGGCGTTGGGGGTTCAGTGTTACTAATTAATTATGGAATTTTTTTTTTTTTTTTTTTTTTTTTTTTTTGAGAATACTAAGTATTTTTAACATGTATTCACGAGGAGAGGGGATAAGGTTTTTTAAAGAAACTTACAGTGGTGTATATCCAAATGGGCTTAACTCTTAAACCAGATTTAAACCTCTTCAACTCACACTCATTTTCCAATGTGGGATGAACACACTGTTTTTTCTTTTGAGAACACTAAGTATTTTTAACACAAACACACCCGGGAAGATGGGAAAAGGTTTTTAAAGAAACTTACAGTGGTGTGTATCCAAAATGGCCAAAATCTTGGATACATAGCACAAACTCTAAACCTCTTTAACTCAGACTCATTTTTCATTTGACTTTAATTAGTTATTGATTTCATGAGTGTCATTTAAGATTGGGTTCAAATTTTTTTTTTCCTTTATACTTTGCCTCCAAGTTCGATTGAAGTGCTCAACAAATCCATAAAACTACTCTTATATAATCTTATATACCCTTGAAAAGTTTATGAAATTAAATTAACATCCTTTTAATAAATTTTTTAATTTTCCCTTTTCCTTTTCTTACTATTTCCTCATCTCTTCCCTCCCCTTCCGTTCCGTACAACCAAACATAGGGTTAAGGTTAATTGTTTATTTTAATGTGGCTAATTAAACTAATCATTTACCTTTCTAATGCAATATGCTATCACAGAACGTGACAAGAAGTAGCTACCAGCACACATAAATCGTTTGTTGGAATCAAATTAGTCATATTAAAAAGTTATAAAAAAATTAAATAAATTTTTTACAATATAAAATTTTAACTAAATATTATTGAAGTGATATCAAATATAAACAAGCGGATTTGAAGATGTTAACGTTGCCTTAAGTATCAATCTATTAAAATTGTACAAATATTACCATTAAGGCATTCGAAGATGTTAACATTGCCAATCTATTAAGATTGTAAAAATATAACCATTAAAATTGTATATATTATTCAACCTATATTTAAAATTAAAATTAAAATTTAATAAAATCTAATTTATTTATATGAGTTAAATGAGTTCGTATTATCTTAACACAAATAATGAACCAAATAATTTCGAGTTGATTGCAAATTATGTTCTTGAAATGAAAGAGACAGTTTGGTTTATTGAGCTATACTACACTTGCGCAATAAATCAAGAACTAAAGATTGGGTTCATTGAATCTATCAGAAAAAGAAGAACATTTTATTCTTGAAAAGAAAGAGACTTTCAAGATATGAATTAGGCATTGAGCGTTAAGAGTTACAAATTTATTTCTTGAAAAGAAAGAGACTGTTTGGTTTTTTAAGCTATACAACACTTGCACATTAAATCAAGAACTTAAGTTTGGGTTCATTGAATCTATCAGGAAAAGAAGAAGATTATGTTCTTGAAAAGCAAGAGACTTTCAAGATATAAATTAGGCGTTTGGTGTTAAGTGTTACTAATTAATTATGGAATTTGTCTCTTTTTTTTTTTTTTTCTTTTTTTTTTTTCAGAATACAAAGTAATTTTAACACATACTCATGAGGAGAGGGGAGAAGGTTTTTTAAAGAAACTTACAGTGGTGTATATCCAAAATGGCTTAACTCATGGACAAGCTTTAAACCTCTTTAACTCACACTCATTTTTCAATATGGGATTAACACTCTGTTTTTTCTTTTGAGAACACTAAGTATTTTTAACACAAACACACCTGTGAAGATGGGAAAAGGTTTTTAAAGAAACTTACAGTGGTATATATCCAAAAAGGCCAAATTCTTGGATACACAGCACAGACTCTAAACCTCTTTAACTCAAACACATTTTTCTTTTGACTTTAATTAGTTGATGATGTCATGAGTGTCATTTCAGATTGGGTTCAAAATTTTTTTTTTTCCTTTTTACTTTGCCTCCAATTTCGATTGAAGTCCTCAAAAAAATCCATAAAACTAATCTTATATAGTCTTATATACCCTTGAAAAGTTTTTGAAATTAATTTAATATCGTTTTAATTAATTTTTTAATTTTCCCTTTTCCTTTTCTTACTATTTGCTCTTCACTTCCCTCCCCTTCCGTTCCGTGCAACCAAACATAGGGTTAAGGTCAATTGTTTATTTTAATGTGGCTAATGAAACTAATCATTTACCTTTCTAATGCAATATGCTATCACAGAACGTGCCAAGAAGTAGCTACCAGCACACATAAATCGTGTGTTGGCATCAAATTAGTCATATTAAAAAGTTTTTAAAAGAATTAATTTTTTTTATAATGTAAAATATTAACTAAATATTATTAAAGTTATATCAAATATAAACAAGCGAATTTGAAGATGTTATCGTTGCCTTATGTCTCAATCTATTAAAATTGTACAAATATTACCATTAAGGCATGTAAGGTTGAAATTTATCAACCATCTTGTTGGCTTTATTCCGTGCCAATTTGCTTGTAATTTAGCACTTCGTAACCCTGTATTTAGGTGGGATTCATGTAAGGGTAGTGTGTGAAGAGAGTGTGAAGAAAAGCTCAAGTTTGCGCAAAGAAGCAGAGTTTCGCGGCTAGGACTTGTGGCTGACTCGCGACTGGCAAGCTGCCAACTGCAGGCACGTGAGAAGCACACGGGGGAGCTGAAGGGTCGCGCCAGCTGTCGCACTACAGGAAAAAAGTCCCAAGCTAGCCAGGCCGTTACTTTACGACTTGAACTCGCGACTTGGACAAGCCGCAAGGCCAAGCTGCCAACCAGCCCTGTTTGGCAAAAACTGTCTCTTCGTATTCCAAACACACACCACTATATATAGACCCTTATACCCACTAAATTGAGAGAGCTTCCAGAGAGAATTTTTGAGAGAAACCCTCGAGAAAAACAAGATTGATTCATCCACAATCTTTACCTTAGAGTCTCTACAAATTCCTCTACTCTCTTCCTCTCCATTGATACATCCTTGAGAGGTCATTGACCAAATCCTTTTCTCACCACACCCACGTCTGTGAGAAGGTTCATTTAGTGCTAAGGGAAGCAGTTTGGAAGGAACCAATATACATTGGTTGATGCTATGGTCTAGTAGCGGAATCCGGGAAGCTAAAGAAGAAATAGGTTTGGCGTAACCTTATCGAAGCAAGAAGCTTGGAGGACTTAGTTACTTGGGTAGATTAGGCTTGGAGGGTCTTCTACTGTTCATGTATCCCAACTACATTCTTTAGTGGATTATTTGACCGTTTGGAGGGCGGCGGAGAGGTTTTACGCCAAGGACTTCGGTTTCCTCTTCGATAACACATCGTGTGTTGTCCGTGTGTTTGCATCTTCCTTCCCTTTATCTCTGCCTTATATTTACTGCTGTGGATGTGTTTATATTTGGCTAAGATTAGTTATCAATTCTGTGTTTGGCTTATGTTCATGTTTTGCACATTAATTGTTTGATTATAAGCTTGAATTGATATTTTGTCATTTGGGGTCTAAACGTTCAAGGGTGTTTTATAAACATATTGAACTTTCAAGGCATTTGAAGATGTTAACATTGCCTAAAGTCACAATCTGTTAAGATTGTACAAATATAACCACTAAAATTGTATATCAAACTATATTTAAAATTTAAATTTATATTTAATAAAATCTAATTTATTTATATGAGTTAAATGAGTTCGTATTATCTTTACACAAATAATGAACCAAATAATTTCGAGTTGATTGCAAATTATGTTCTTGAAATGAAAGAGACAGTTTGGTTTATTGAGCTATACTACACTTGCGCAATAAATCAAGAACTAAAGATTGGGTTCATTGAATCTATCAGAAAAAGAAGAACATTACATTCTTGAAAAGAAAGAGACTTTCAAGATATAAATAAGGCGTTGGTCATTAAGGGTTACAAATTAACTTCTTGAAAAGAAAGAGACCGTTTGGTTTATTAAGCTTTACAACACTTGCGCATCAAATCAAGAACTTAAGATTGGGTTCATTGAATCTATCAGGAAAAGAAGAAGATTATGTTCTTGAAAAGAAAGAGACTTTCAAGATATAAATTAGGCGTTGGGCGTTAAGTGTTACTAATTAATTATGGATTTTTTTTTTTTTTTTAGAATACTAAGTATTTTTAACACACACTCACGAGGAGAGGAGATAAGGTTTTTTTAAAGAAACTTACAGTGGTGTATATCCAAAAGGGCTTAACCCATGGAAAAGCTTTAAACCTCTTTAAGTCACACTCATTTTCCAATGTGGGATTAACACACCGTTTTTTCTTTTCAGAACACTAAGTATTTTTAACACAAACACACCGGGAATATCGGAAAAGGTTTTTAAAGAAACTTACAGTGATGTATATCCAAAATGGCCAAAATCTTGGATATATAGCGTAGGCTCTAAACCTCTTTAACTCAGACTCATTTTTCATTTGACTTTAATTAGTTTATGATGTCATGAGTGTCATTTCAGATTGGGTTCAAATTTTTTTTTCCTTTTTACTTTGCCTCCAATTTCGATTGAAGTGCTCAACAAATCCATAAAACTAATCTTATTTAGTCTTATATACCCTTGAAAAGTTTGTGAAATTAATTTAATATCCATTTAATAAATTTTTTAATTTTCCCTTTTCCTTTTCTTACAATTTCCTCTTCTCTTCCCTCCCCTTCCGTTCCGTACAACCAAACATAGGGTAAAGCTTAATTGTTTATTTTAATGTGGCTAATTAAACTAATCATTTACCTTTCTAATGCAATATGCTATCACAGAACGTGCCAAGAAGTAGTTACCAGCACACATAAATCGTGTGTTGGAATCAAATTAGTCATATTAAGAAGTTTTAAAAAAATTAAATAAATTTTTTACAATATAAAATTTTAACTAAATATTATTGAAGTGATATCAAATATAAACAAGCGAATTTGAAGACGTTAACGTTGCCTTAAGTCTCAATCTATTAAAATTGTAGAAATATTACCATTAAGGCATTCGAAGATGTTAACATTGCCTTAAGTCGCAATCTGTTAAGATTGTACAAATATAACCATTAAAATTGTATATATCATTCAAACTATATTTAAAATTTAAATTTAAATTTAATAAAATATAATTTATTTATATGAGTTAAATGAGTTCGTATTACCTTAACACAAATAATGAACCAAATAATTTTGAGTTGATTGCAAATCATGTTCTTGAAATGAAAGAGACAGTTTGGTTTATTGAGCTATACTACACTTGCGCAATAAATCAAGAACTAAAGATTGGGTTCATTGAATCTATCAGAAAAAGAAGAACATTACATTCTTGAAAGGAAAGAGACTTTCAAGATATAAATTAGGCGTTGGGCGTTAAGAGTTACTAATTAATTATGGAATTTGTCTTTGTCTTTTTTTTTTTTCTTTTTTTTTTTTTTTTTTTTTTGTTTTTTTTTTTTTGTTTTTGTTTTTTTTTGTTTTTGTTTTTGAGAATACTAAGTATTTTTAATACACACGCACGGGGAGAGGGGAGAAGGTTTTTTAAAGAAACTTACAGTGGTGTATATCGAAAAGGGCTTAACTCTTGGATACACAGCAAAGGCTTTGAACCTCTTTAACTCACACTCATTTTCCAATGTGTGATTAACCCACTGTTTTTTCTTTTGAGAACGCTAAGTATTTTTAACACAAACACACCCGGGAAGATGGGAAAATGTGTTTAAAGAAACTTACAGTGGTGTATATCCAAAAGGGCCTAACTCTTGGATACACAGCACAGGCTCAAAACCTCTTTAACTCAGACTCATTTTTCTTTTGACTTTAATTAGTTGATGATGTCATGAGTGACATTTCAGATTGGATTCAAATTTTTTTTTTTTTTTAACCTTTTTACTTTGCCTCCAATTTCGATTGAAGTGCTCAACAAATCCATAAAACTACTCTTATATAGTCTTATATACCCTTCAAAATTTTGTGAAATTAATTTCATATCCTTATAATTAATATTTTAATTTTCCCTTTTCCTTTTCTTACTATTTGCTCTTCTCTTCCCTCCCCTTCCGTTCCGTGCAACCAAACATAGAGTTAAGGTTAACTGTTTATTTTAATGTGGCTAATTAAAGTAATCATTTACCTTTCTAATGCAATATGCTTTCACAGAACGTGCCCAGAAGTAGCTACCAGCACACATAAATCGTGTGTTGGAATCGAATTTGTCATATTAAAAATGAAAGCTCGAAAATGTGTTGAAAACACAAGAGCTGTTTGGACCCCCAATTAATAGTTACGGCTCGATTGATTTTACACTAACTTAATACTAAGTGCGGAATAGTGTAAAACGAGCGAATAAACAAACAAGCTACTCTAATCCCTAATTAAAGCAACATAGCAGTAAAATGGAAAATAAAAGAGTAGGAAAGAAAGATGCAAACACAAGATAACACGCCGACGTGTCATCGAAAAGGAAATCGAAGAACTCGGCAAAAAACCTCTCCGCCGCCCTCCAAGCGGTAATCGATCCACTAGACAATCAGTTGGGATACATGGGTTAGCAAGAGACCCTCCAAGCCTAATCTACCCGATGTACCTAAGCGCTCCAAGCTCCTACTCCAACAAGGCTTCTCGGAACCGTGTCTTGTCTAGCTCTTCGGATCCCACAACAAGCTCCATGTCGCTTCCGCCATCCTTCGCTTCTTCCAATGCTTCTCAGCAGCACCAAAACTCTATTTTCTATACCCTTGAATAATTTCTATTTTTATTTTTTTTGTGAAATTAATTTAATATCCTCATAATTTATTTTTTAATTTTCCCTTTTCCTTTTCTTACTATTTCGTCTTCTCTTCCCTCCCCTTCCATTCCGTGCAACCAAACATAGGGTTAAGGTTAATTGTTTATTTTAATGTGACTAATGAAACTAATCATTTTCCTTTCTAATGCAATATGCTATCACAGAATGTTCCAAGAAGTAGCTACCAGCACACATAAATCGTGTGTTGGAATCAAATTAGTCATATTAAAAAGTTTTAAAAAAATTGAATAAAATTTTTATAATATAAAATATTAACTATATATTATTGAAGTGATATCCAATATAAACATGCGAATTTGAAGATGTTAACATTGCCTTAAGTCTCAATCTATTAAAATTGTACAAATTTTACCATTAAGGCATTTGATGATGTTAGCATTGCCTTAAGTCGCAATCTGTTAAGATTGTACAAATATAACCATTAAAATTGTATATATTATTCAAACTATATTTAAAATTTAAATTTATATTTGCTAAAATCTAACTTATTTATATGAGTTAAATGAGTTCATATTATCTTAACACAAATAATGAACCAAATAATTTTGAGTTGATTGCAAATTATTTTCTTGAAACGAAAGAGACAGTTTGGTTTATTGAGCTATACTACACTTGCGCATTAAATCAAGAACTAAAGATTGGGTTCAGTGAATCTATCAGGAAAAGAAGAAGATTATGTTCTTGAAAAGAAAGAGACTTTGAAGATATAAATTAGGCATTGGGTGTTAAGTGTTACTGATTAATTATGGAATTTGTTTTTGTCTTTTTTTTTTTTTTTTTGAGAATACTAAGTATTTTTAACACACACACACGGGGAGAGGGGATAACGTTTTTTAAAGAAACTTCAGGGGTGTATATCGAAAAGGGTTTAACTCTTGGATACACAACACATGCTTTGAACCTCTTTAACTCACACTCATTTTCCAATGTGGGATTAACCCACTGTTTTTTCTTTTGAGAACATTAAGTATTTTTAACACAAACACACCCGTGAAGATGGGAAAATGTGTTTAAAGAAACTTACAGTGGTGTATATCCAAAAGGGCCTAACTCTTGGATACACAGCACAGGCTCAAAACCTCTTTAACTCAGACTCATTTTTCTTTTGATTTTAATTAGTTGATGATGTCATGAGTGACATTTCATATTGGATTCAATTTTTTTTTTTTTTTTTTTTTTTTACCTTTTTACTTTGCCCCCAATTTCGATTGAAGTGCTCAACAAATCCATAAAACTACTCTTATATAGTCTTATATACCCTTCAAAATTTTGTGAAATTAATTTCATATCCTTATAATTAATATTTTAATTTTTCCTTTTCCTTTTCTTACTATTTGCTCTTCTCTTCCCTCCCCCTCCGTTCTGTGCAACCAAACATAGAGTTAAGGTAAACTGTTTATTTTAATGTGGCTAATAAAAGTAATCATTTACCTTTCTAATGCAATATGCTTTTATAGAACGTGCCCAGAAGTAGCTACCAGCACACATAAATCGTGTGTTGGAATCGAATTTATCATATTAAAAATGAAAGCTCGAAAATGTGTTGAAAACACAAGAGCTGTTTGGACCCCCAATTAATAGTTACGGCTCGATTGATTTTACACTAACTTAATACTAAGTGCGGAATAGTGTAAAGCGAGCGAATAAACAAACAAGCTACTCTAATCCCTAATTAAAGCAACATAGCAGTAAAATGGAAAATAAAAGAGTAGGAAAGAAAGATGCAAACACAAGATAACACGTCGACGTGTTATCGAAGAGGAAATCGAAGAACTCGGCAAAAAGCCTCTCCGCCGCCCTCCAAGCGGTAATCGATCCATTAGACAATCAGTTGGGATACATGGGTTAGCAAGAGACCCTCCAAGCCTAATCTACCCGATGTACCTAAGCGCTCCAAGCTCCTACTCCAACAAGGCTTCTCGGAACCGTGTCTTGTCTAGCTCTTCGGATCCCACAACAAGCTCCATGTTGCTTCTGCCATCCTTGGATTCTTCCAATGCTTCCCAGCAGCACCAAAACTCTATTTCCTATACCCTTGAATAGTTTTTATTTTTATTTTTTTTTGTGAAATTAATTTAATATCCTCATAATTTATTTTTTAATTTTCCCTTTTCCTTTTCTTACTATTTCGTCTTCTCTTCCCTCCCCTTCCGTTCCATGCAACCAAACATAGGGTTAAGGTTAATTGTTTATTTTAATGTGACTAATTAAACTAATCATTTATCTTTCTAATGCAATATGCTATCACAGAATGTTCCAAGAAGTAGCTACCAGCACACATAAATCGTGTGTTGGAATCAAATTAGTCATATTAAAAAGTTTTAAAAAAATTAAATAAAATTTTTATAATATAAAATATTAACTAAATATTATTGAAGTGATATCAAATATAAACATGCTAATTTGAAGATGTTAACGTTGCCTTAAGCCTCAATCTATTAAAATTGTACGAATATAACCATTAAGGCATTTGAAGATGTTAACATTGCGTTAAGTCGCAATCTGTTAAGATTGTACAAATATAACCATAAAAATTGTATATATTATTCAAACTATATTTAAAATTTAAATTTATATTGGATAAAATCTAATTTATTTATATGAGTTAAACGAGTTCGTATTATCTTAACACAAATAATGAACCAAATAATTTCGAGTTGATTGCAAATTAAACAAGTTAACACAAAATCGACATTTTTTTTATGAAAAAGTGGGCACTTAATTATCATGACAATATTGATCGACATATTTTGATATGAACCCATTTGACTATAGATAAAAAAAAATTAACTTGTTTTCCTCTTTTTTTACACATGGGTCTATTTGAGATTCGCTTATTTTGCTGAAATTTAAAACTTTTTACTGAAAATATTGTAAATAATGGTAAAAGTTAGTAAAAATAGTACAGTAAGTCCTATGAATAGTACCCAAAAGTGTAGTGTGGCCCACTAATAATAGCAAAAATAAAATAAATAGTAAAATAAATTGACAACTTTCATCAATGCCAAACGCACTATAAAATTTAATATAAAAGTAGTTGTAATGGGCCCCGCATTAAGGAAGAAGGTTAATAGCATATAGTATATATATATGAGCCTTCGAACATGCAGAGCAAGTGAAGTAGTAAAGAAAGAATGGCTTCTAATCCAGGAATTCTCTCCGATTGGCCATGGAAGCATCTTGGAAGCTTTAAGGTGATGCCTTTGTCTAATCCTTCCAAGTTACATCTCTCTCTTTGTACACATAGTCAGTCACACACACCCCGCAAAATCTTTGCTTTAAACTTAGGGTTCTTGCCTTCTTGGTAGTCTGTGAAGCTTTCTTTGTGTTAGGTTTTATGACAATATTATATTTGGAGTCCTTTGTTTCTTGGATTCTTTTCTATGTATGTTGTTGTATTCTCTTTTCTCTGCCTCCTTGTAGTTGTTGGCTAGATTATGGAGTTTGGTCCATGGCTGCTACAACGTTCTGTTTGTTTCAATATATATCCTTTATTGTGGATGGAAAAAAAATTGCGTTTTGGTTGTTATTTTGTTTGTGAAATGTGGCCTACTAGTACTAGGGCTTAGTACTCGATTTCTTGGTCCACCTTTGTGGACAAGTTCGGATTTGGCCCACTGTATAAGAAAGGAAAAATATATATATATATACTTGGCTACCTATAACCTCAAAAGATATACATGCATATATACACTTGAGTTTTGGGAGTATATATACATGTATATATAGACTTGAACTTAAAAAAAAGCTTAATTATGTCTTCTTCTTCTTTTTCTTTCTTTAGAAAGAAACAAGTATATATGATTAAATGGTTTGCACTTCGTATACTAACTTCTCATTGTTTCATTCAATCGAAGTATTTGATCTTGGCTCCATGGGCGGTACACAGCATATACTCATTTCTATTCAAGGAAGAGAGTAAAAGGGACCTTACCAACTTTGTCATACTCCCAATTCTGTTATGGAGGATGCTTCACAACCAAATATGGATTAGTATTTCTCGTTACCAAAATGCAAAAGGCAACAACCTACTTGTTGACAAGAGTATTCAATTTGAACAAGTCGACAGAGAGCAAAGTTGGTTAGTATTAATTTTATTTTTATACACATACAAACAAATTTTTTTTTTTTTTTTTGGCTGAAAAAAAAAAGGGTAGGGAGCAACTTGAATTGGCGTCTTCCACCTAAGTGTGACTATAGTGATACCCTACCTGCTAGACTAGGCCTATGGGAGCAAAGAATTTGAATGAGTCATAACTGTCCACCCAGCCTCATCGAAAACGCACACAAACTATATTTACACGCATTTGATTTTATCAATTTATTCACATATGTTGCACCTTACAAACTATTAATATGCAAGGTTCAAGTGCAACATATATGAACAAATTGACAAAATGTAATGCACATAAAAATTAAGTAGAAATTGTAATCTTACGTTTTTTTGGGTTAATATTTAGGGATGACCAAATAATTCTGAGTGGAATCATATCCTACCTAGTCAACACTACTGTGCCAGGGGCTTCACACTTTCCCATTTGGAGAACAGATGGAGTAATTCTAGCAATTCTACTTCATGCGGGTCCAGTGGAGTTCCTCTACTATTGGCTTCATAGAGCATTGCACCACCATTACCTTTACTCTCGCTATCATTCTCACCATCATTCCTCAATTATCACAGAGCCCATCACGTGTAAATCCTATTACTATATGCTTTTATTGCATTTGCCTTTTCATAAATTATCATTAGTCACAAATTGATGAATTTTATCAATTAATACTTTACCTCACATTCATGCAAGTAGATGGTGCAATGGGAGGCTTTTAGAATAATAATAAAAAATACATTATTTTTTTAAAATTATTATTATTATGGAAAATTATGTCTTTATGCACATTCACAATTCATGTAAATTTTACTTTGTAAACTAAACAAATGTATATAATATTGTACACATTTGCATGAGCTATAATATTGTACACTATTCATAGAAATGTATACAATTAATTCTATGCACAATAAATGTAAACATATAATTATTATTATTATAAATCAGTAATGTCCCAAAGTTGATGGTCAACTTAAAAACTCAAAAAAAAAAAAAAAAAAAAAAAAAAATCTAGCTTTTTGACATTTTATTTTTTATGAGTAAGTTTGATTCCAGAGAGGAGAGGGAAGATTCAAACTAATAATAACCTTCATTTATAAGTTATGTATCATACCCGTTATGTTTATGCCATGGGCTTAATCATTTGTGCTACCCTCGGAAGATATGTTGAGATTTCGAACTTCCTTAAAATAACTTTATTTTAGAAGAATTCTTTAAAATAACTGATTGGTGTGATAATCTACAATTGAATTCTGTAAATATTATATATGTAAATATTCTGTAAATTTTTTCATCTTTAAGAAGTTGCATTAACAAGCTATTATATAGAATAAGTTTTAAAGAATGGGTAAACTACACCCATAATATTTATCTCACAATCATATTCTTATATTTACATAATGTTTTTCTTTTTTTATGGCAGCTGTCGTACATCCATTTTCTGAGCTTATAGTATATTACATGCTCTTTTCTATAACAACAATGACACTCATCTTGACGGGAACTGCTTCTTTGGCCTCTATCGTCGGTTATTTTACTTATGTTGATTTCATGAATAACATGGGTCACTGTAATTTTGAGTTTATTCCAAAGTGGTTGTTCTCTTTGTTTCCTCCGCTCAAGTTTCTCATGTACACTCCTTCGTAAGTCATAACCCTTATCTTCTATATAATTCTTTATTTAAGTTCTTGATTTATTATTCTCTCTTTTCACACATATATGTGCATCTAAACATACACGCATTAGTAGATTTCAGTTAACTCAACTGGTAAAGTCTCTGATAGTTGTATAAGAGATCTGGGGTTCAATCTCCGCCTACGCTAAAAATTTATTGGTGTCTTGGTCTGATGATAAAGAGCTATCATCAGAAGTGGACGCCATAGGTTGAAACTCTTTAAAAAAAAAAAAATGCAGGCATTAAAGAAAAAAAGAAACATGAAGAAAAAAAATGTATGCAACTTCTTAAAATTTGTATTGTTCTAAAAATCACCAAATTATTTGTTAAGATGACCGACTTCCAAAGGATGATGATTTCAACATGGTATACTGAACTAGCTTATGAAAACAAGAACATAGATATTTATTGATTTATGTAAATTTAACCAGTAGATTATAAACCAACTGGCATTTCACCCATGGACATTGGTAGCATGAGACCATAGGTTTAATCATATACTTGGATGCATGAGTTATTTTACATTAATGAAAAGCATTATTCAAGTTATATTGGGTGTAGCTTTTAATAATGTTTCACCATCTAATAATTTTAATTTTTTTTATTAGACGTATATTTTAATAAATTTAACATTGGATTATATTTTCTTCTTATAACTTTCACAATTATTGCAAAATTTCAAGACAGATAGAGATCAATAGTTGTTTCATTCTCTTATATAGAATGTTTAAGTTCTAAGTTTTTTTTTTTTTTTTTTTAATCTTAAAATTAGGAACAAAAAAGAAGGTAAGAAAATCTAGGAACACAACTTAATTTTTGTCACAACTTTTAACACCACCTTAAAGATGAGTTTGTGAATTAAATAGGAAACAATATCCAATTAACATGAAATTTAACATAAACATGTAATTCACGGTAAGATCTTAAAGATATTTATATAATAAAAAGTTACTGTGTATTATAATCTTACCAAAAAGTTTAAATTTGTTTATTAGGGAAATAGCTAGAGATGCTCTCTTAATTATCAAGATACTGATAGCACCTTTTCCAAAAAAAAAAAAAAAAAAAAACATGATCGTGCCTTATGCATTTGATATTTGAAACAGAAGAACACCTCATTCTACATGAGAATTCTAAATAATAATAATAATAAAAAAATTTAAACTATAAATAATCACTTATCTCAAGAATTTAAATTTATAAAAAAAAAAAATCTTATATTAACTTGAGTACTTAATAAATATTCTAATAGTTCCGCTTATCGCAGGTTTCACTCTCTACATCATACGCAATTTCAAATCAACTACTGTCTTTTCATGCCTCTTTATGATTACATCTATGGTACTATGGACAAATCCAGTGACACACTATATGAAATTTCTATCAAGAAGAAAGAAAAAGTGCCACACGTAGTGCATCTAACACATCTCACAACACTAGACTCGATCTATCATTTGAGGCTTGGACTTTCTTCCTTGGCCTCTAGCCCTCACACCTCAAAATGGTACATGTGGTTAATGTGGCCCCTGACATTATTGTCTACGATGTTAACATGGATGTATGGTCGTACATTTGTTGTTGAGAGGAACCAGTTCAATATGCTCACCTTGCAAACTTGGGTCATCCCGAAGTATAGTGTACAAGTAAGAAAAATCTTCACCACCAGCTCTTAATTTTGTAGTTTTGTTAGATGTTTCTTCCCCAACTTAACAAGCATTTTTCATCGTTTATTAAGTAATCTTATTGGTAACCAATGTATTCCAAACTTTCAATCAATAATTATGCTATTTTGCTTACCTATTTATATCTACATATTGTTACAGTACTTTTTACGATCGCATGAGAACTCTATCAATGATTTGATTGAGCAAGCCATACTTGAAGCGGAGAAAAAAGGCGTTAAAGTGTTAAGTCTAGGTCTCTTGAACCAGGTAAGTATCAGTTTTCCCTTTTTCTTTATGTAATTTAAAAATAAATAAAAATTCTTTTCGTATATCGGAACTAGTTATTAGAGCATTCACATCAATTTATGCAAAATTTCTATCTATTTTAGCGTAAACCTTTTTTTTATTTCTCTATTTTACGTACTTACTTTTTGAAACACTTCATATCAAATTATCTATTTTACATTACATTTTATTAAATTATTAAAATATCAAAAAATTTTAATTGTTTCTCTTTTTTAACACACAACAACCATTATCCATTATTTTCCTTCATTCTTGGGATATGTAAAGAAAGGATTAAAAACAAAATGCATAATGAATAATGTCAGTGTAAATTTACATAATTCTTGTAGCAACCATGTATTTTTACAATTTTTGCTTGAATTGATATGGGTGAATTTTGAACTTAGTTGGCTAAAAAGTGATATTTTTTCTATTATATAAGCATTGATGCGAGTGCCCTAAATTAGAGACTTAATTTACTAGCTCAGTGGGACTTCTTTCTCATGCGAAATATTGGTGGCCTTAAATTTGTTCTCTCTTACAGTGGTGTTAGTGAGATAACAACTTAGAGAGATTAATAAAATCTTATATAAAATATAGTGACACTTAATCCAAAAATTAAGAAGAATTTGACTCGATTATATTATATTAATTCTTAAATTTCTTTCCATTCAAATTTTTTTTTTGTTGGTATATGGGACTTCTAGTAACATGTGTATACTACACCCAACATACTCATTATGGGTTGGTACATGATATTATCTTTCTCTCTCTCAATACATCGAATGTTTTGTAGGGGGAGGAACTCAACGGATATGGTGGAGTCTATGTCAAGAGGAATCCTCAACTGAAAATAAAGGTGGTAGATGGAAGTAGCCTCGCAGCTGCCGTTGTGCTAAATAGCATTCCCAAAGGGACAACACAAGTGCTCCTTCGAGGCAAAATCACTAAGGTTGCCTGTGCAATTGCAGTTGATTTATGCAAACAGGGCATTGAGGTATGTTTAACCTCTCATATTCATGTTGTAATAAGACCGGTACTCATAATTGGAACATTATTTTGAAAGCAAAAAGTGCAGCCCCATTACTTATTCTTTGTTTCTCACCACCAAAATAAGCTTTAGATACAGTCCTGGCATTTGATTTAATGTTTTATCTAACCAACCTAGCATCAAATTCTACGTTCATATATAGTCTATAGCAGGGGTTACAATTAGTGTAGGAGTCTGAAACTTTTTTCAAGGGGTCAAGCTAATTTTGGTAAGATAAAAAGTATAATTGTTTTATTTTTATTTTTATATACAAGATAGAATTCTACTCTAGCCTAATCTAAGTGTATATGTGTGTGAAACTCCCTCCTAGAGACTTGAGACTATAATATTTTCAAATATTTTAAAACTAATTTAGAGACTATACTATTGAAGTATACTGATAATTTCAAACATTGTGATGAAACATATAAAGATTTACTCAATTTAAATACTTAATTTTTTTTTTTTTTTTGAGAAACATATACTTGAAATATTAAATGTCACTTTACGTGCCTAAATATATACAATGTAATATGAGAAAAATGTAAGAATAATAAAAATTAAAATAATAACTTTACTTTTCATAAATGACATAAAATATGGATCTCTAACTCCTAACCAAAAAATTCGCAATTTTCATTTCTTATAACAATAAAATAAAAATAAAAATAATATTATAGTTTGCATATCTTTAATTCTCTAAACGAAAATTCTAACAAAAGTGGAAGATATTTTCTATTTGAAAATGAAATAATTAAATAAATGACGCTTTGATTTAGTGATTTACGTATATGGTATAAAAGTAATTAAAAAAAATGATGCATCAATCATTTAGATAAGCCTATCTATTTGTCTAAAAATATATCTTGGATACAAACTGAATTAAGTATGCCATAAAAGTAATTAAAAAAAAAAACAAAAATAAATAATTTAGTCGTTTATAAATGTAGTATAAATTTTTTTAAATTTAAGAGAACTAATAGTTAAATTTTACATATAAATTTTTATTCTTTATGAAAAATATGAGAGGGAGGAAGAATTTTAAAGCCAGGGGGCCCATGGCCAACCATAGCCCGCACTGCTTAGATATATGTTTTCAAATTTTTTATCTTCTAACATGTGTTGAGCTCATTTTAGGTAGCTACATTACAGCAGGATGAGTACATGAAGCTTAGCAAATCGTTGGAGATGAGCTCAGAGAATAGTTTGATCCTTTCCAAAAGTTACAGTCAAAAGGTGAACCATAAAGTACTTTTCCTGATCCATTATCTCAACTTTTATAGTTAGTTTTAACATATAATATTTGTTCTTGTTACCTTATTGCTAAAGATTTAAATTATTATTCACAAATTAATTGAGATCATTTAATTTCTACACCTAAACATTCTATATCTTATAGATATGGTTAGTGGGAGATGGATTGACTGAAGAAGAACAGTTAAAAGTGCCGAAAGGAACATTATTTATTCCCTATTCACAATTTCCACCAAAGAAATTTCGAAAGGACTGCCTATACCATAGCACACCGGCAATGTTAATTCCCACTTCTCTTGAGAATGTCCACTCTTGTGAGGTTCGTAATATTACTCTAAATGATGTTTTGTCTTGAGCATTTACATTCAATTTTACAAACTATAACCAAATTTTAAAGTAAAAGCCACTTTTGAGTTTTGATAGAGCACTCTCTCCAAGCACCAACATATTGCAAAACTATGAATATTTATAGAAAGCTTTAAATTTGATCGCAGAACTGGTTGCCAAGAAGGGTGATGAGTGCATGGCGTATAGCTGGGATAGTGCATGCATTAGAAGGATGGAATGAGCATGAGTGTGGTTACACAATGTCCAACATGGAGAAAGTTTGGCAAGCAAGTCTTCGACATGGGTTTCAGTTAACCTTTGATGTTCTCAGATGGATCTAAATACTAGCTTCATAAGTATATGGTGGTGTATTTTAATAAAAATAATAAATTAAAATTTCCTATGGAATGTTGGTGTATTTTAATAAAAATAATAGTTTTCATAATTTTGTTGTTACAAAATTTGGGTAGAAGAGCTGCCTATTGACTTGGTTGATGTATTCCAATGTGATTTAAGTTAATACAAATTTGCTTACCTCTTCCTCAAAAAAAAAAAAAACACTAAATGAGTTGTTTAAAAAAATTATATTACATTAACCCAGGCTTCATTATCTTTCTAATTTATTTGTCATTATGTTGTGACTATAAATATAATGTATTCATTTTTCTTGACTGGTTAAAAATATTAGTACATAAATACTACCCCTTAGTTTTTTTTTTTTTTTTAAGATGAAAAATACTACCCCTTAGTTACTTTGGTGTGTATGAGTAGTATTTATTTAAGATAAATTTTGGCTACAAATTTGGTAATAACCTAATTAAGGCTACAACTCTCACTAATAAAATTAACATAACTACGTATTTTGAAAATCTAATTATTGAATTATATAGACAAAGTTACTCAATAAAATAAGCATTACTACATATTTTGAAAATCTAATCGTTGAATTGCATGTTCTTCATACTCTTAATATATATATATATATATATATATATATATATATGTAGGGGCCTTTTTTGTGTTGTGCGTTGGGCTGGGCTGCCTCCTGCGGTAATGGGCCCGAATGTTTCTGAGTAAGGGAGTTGAGACCGGTCCAACTGCAACTCAATTTGGGCCGGCTTGCGTACAAACTATGCCTCGTTTGCCAGGAGTATGCTTATGACAGGCAGAGCTGTTTTAGATGAGTTATGGCAGGCATATATAATAACAATAAAACAGAGTACTCTGACTATTTAATAGAGAATGACAAAATAATTCCTATTTATGAGACATAATTACAGTGATAACAATAACTTTTACAAAGAAAGTAAAGGAGCAAATGATAATATTGAGTTAATCAAGAATGAACATAAAATCAAGTTAAGTTTGGTCTGCAGAAGTAAAACCAAAGAGGAAAGAACGTCTCCTCTCAATGCAACTAATCTCCCAGGAAAAGATCCTGCCGTGGGAATTAATGGCTTTGAGGGAACCAGACTTGAATGGTTAATGCCCAAAAGAATCATTTTTACTTTTTTGGAAGAGAGCAGGATTTTGAAGGGGAGAGAGGGAAATCGACCTACTGGTGCATGCCCACTGTATTAACTCTCTTTGTTTTCTGTTTTCTCTCTTATCTTTTTTCCTTTGTTTTTACTTTCTTTCTTTTCTTATTTCGTGATCTTCCCCTGTTTTTTCGATCCTCTCTTTTTGGGCACGACAAGGGTCTTCTTATAGTGCCTGCCGTGACTAGATTTTACTATTTTGCCCATTAACCACCTTTGTCTGGTCTGGGTGTACTTGCTGACCACCAAGGGTTCATCTGCGTGCCACTTCCCCTTGCTAGACAAAGGCAGGTTATTTTATTCATTATTCTGTCGTGGCACCCTTTCCTGCCACGGTGTAGGTGTTTTCTCTCTCTATCCCTCATGGCATGCACTTAACGGTTCTCCCCTCAACCTTGCTTCTTTTGGGTGGTCTGTCATCCCAGCAGGACGTACCCCCCAAAAGAGTTTGGACAGGAGCCGCAGAATAGGTCTTTTCCCCTCTCCCCACCACCAAACCATACCCCCTTACCTCTGACCCATGACCCCACCACGTCCCATATTGGCTGGGTACAAGCTGGTGGTGCCTAGGCCTTGCGTGTGCTTCCCTTTCATGTATGTCCAAAATCTGCATGCTGCCCATGCGCTTGCCGCGGTTTGGAGGCTTGCTTGCACAGTCTACCGCCCTTCTTTGACCTTTTATATGGGCTGTTTTATAATTCCCTGTTCCCCTTAGGGGCTGGACTTTATTTAATACTGGGTTTCATATATCTTTCAGCCCATTTCTTGATTGTCATTATATCCTGCCATACTACTCTATCATTCCTGCTGTAATGACTTGATCCTGTCGGGCCTTTCCAGGCCTGTCGCTTATTCTTTCCCTAATGGCTTAGCATGGCCATGGGTTTTCTTACTTATGGGCTCCTGTGTCCCTTGTGTTTTCCCTTGGGCATCCTCAGCCCATTTGCTTGTCTTGGGCTTCCTCGGCCCTTTTCCTAACTTTGTGTTCCTATAGACTTTTACTAACTTCATTGGGCTTCCCTAGCCCAATTACTTCATACTCATCCTTGGGGTTTGTGGGCCTGCCAACAATCCCCTACTCTCTTTGCTTACATTGCTTTGAGCCTGCCGCGGCCCATTCTCACTTTTTCACATCATACACTGCGCATGGGTTTTCTATTTGCTATTTCTCTCTTTCCGGGCTCTTTTGAGCTCATTTGCTTCCTCAATGCCCATTTATTTATATTATGGGTCTATGATCCATTATTTCTGCCGCTTGGGCTTAATGGTTTTATTCTATGCTTGCCATTTCTTTTTGCTGCCTGTGTCACTGGGTTGGGCTTCCTTGTTTCACAAAAAATGACCCTCAACAATATATATCAAATTTTGTATCAATCAAATATTATTTACTATGTGATCTATAAGTTTATATTTTATGCATAATTTTACACTACAAAAACTTACAATTGAAATAATTTATTGATGACACAGCTGTTAATCTTTAATTTTCTAGAAATTTCGCAAGCATAGAGAATATAAGAAGAAGATGTAATTCAATGATGGATTTGTCAAAATTTATCTCCAATAAAAAGATATTAAATAAGGTTATAACCTTAGACTACAACTAATTTTGTAACTAAACTTTATTTGAATTATATATTCTTTATGTTCTTAACACACATGTCAAATTTCATACTAATCAGATGTTATTTACTCCCTCCATCCCAGTTTGTTTGTCCTCTATTCTATTTTAGGATGTCTCAAAATATTTTCCTGTTTCTAAAAATAAAAGTCATTAATTTACTTTTGTTCCTATTATACCCCTACTTTATTTTCAAAACTATTTGAAAAGAAAACTAACAAATATTAAAAAAAATCAATCTAATTGGTGCACCTTTTTAGTAGGCTCATTAAGAATAACTCTTAAAAAAAAAAAAAAAAAACTGATAAATTTATTTAAGGGTAGTTTTGTAAACTTATACATTTTTATAAGGCAGACAAGATAATAAATTATGTTCTCTTAAAAAATTTAACTTTTCAAACGGGACAAAAAAATTGGGACGAAGAGAGTACTATTTTATCCATAGACTAATTTTTATGCATAAGTTAATACTACAGTAATTTAAAATTTAAACACGTGATTGATGTTCATTTTCTGAAGGCACCCAAACATATATACGAACAAAACTAAAGGCACTCAAACAACATAAAACAAGCCAACTATAATATAAAACACTTAAGACTCAAATAATCATTTTATTTTAAAGATTATTTAGACCAACATTTAATTTGAAATGGCTATTTTAGGACGGAGGAAATACTATTTTATCTATAAACTAATTTTTATGCATAAGTTAATACTACAGTAACTTAAAATTTGAACATTTGATTGATGATCATTTTCTAAAGGCACCCAAACATATATACAAACAAAACTAAAGGCACTCAAACAACATAAAACAAGCAAACTATAATATAAAACACTTACTCAAATAATTAATCATTTTATTTTTAAGATTATTTAGACCAACATTTAATTTGAAATGACTATTTTTTTAAAAATTTAGAGAGATTAAATATAAATTTTTTGAATTTAGACTTCCAAAATATATAAACTAATAATTTTTTTTTTAAATCAGGGGCCATTATTTTAAAGGTCGTCCTTTCATTTTAATTTAATTTAACATTAATTTATTACAAAAAGCAATTGAATCATATTTTGTGACTAAATTAATTAAAATAATCCAAGCAAAATATGCCTTTATAGTTAATGTTAGAAAATAAAATATCTAATTTTTTATATGTGAACTTACAATTCAATTTTAAAAAATAATTGACCACTGTGCACCCTTGGTGCGATGATCACTCCACAAATATAAATGCTTGTGGGGTGTTAGGGGCAAGGTTTAGGGTTCAAGTCTTCAGGAAGGAGCTTCACACACATATACGCTTACATTAAGTTAGAGTAGAAATTCTATCTTGTAAAAAAAAAAAAAAAAGTGGCCACCCAAACTGAGGCCACATCATCCCCCATGCACTTAAGGCATGGGAGATACCATCCCATTGGCTTAAAACTAATAAAGTTTATTTTAATTTAATTAAACATTAATTAATTACAAAAAGTAGTTGAATCATATTAGTGATTAAATTAATTAAAAAAATCCAAGCCAAATATGCCCTTATAATTATTGTCAGAAAATAAAATATCTAATTTTTTATATATCAATTTACATGGGGGATACCATCCTACTAGGTTAAAACTAATCAACTTTATTTTAATTTAATTAAAAATTAATTTATTACAAAAATAAATTGAATTATATTTAGTGATTAAATTAATTAAAATAACCCAAGCTAAATATGCCCTTATAATTATTTTTAGGAAATAAAATATCTAGCTTTTTATATATCAATTTACGATTCAATTAAACATTTTTTTCCCTCCGCTCAAACCAAGGCCACAACACTTGGTAATGGATTAGTCTTATTGTATTATTTAGTAACATTGTTGTTAAAAGACTTATGACATTGTATTTATTATATTTAGGATGGTGATAATGCAGGTCACCATTCTTTTACTGCACAAAATCAATCATTAGGGGAATCTCATTAGGAAATATGCTGCTTGTGGTTTTTTTTTTTTTAATTACTATTTGATTTATCTTGTTACACTAAATGTATTAAATAGTTTGCAACTTTGATATGGTATTCTAGACATTTCACATGTCTTGTATTGGGTATAACAATTAGGATAAAGTTTGAGATTGTTTGGATTTTACACCCCAAAGTTTTAGAACTTTGATTTTACACCCTGAAGTTTGGTTCCATTAGTAATTCACCCCTCACGGTTAGTTTTTGCTGTTAAGTGACACATGTGCATGCTGATATGTTTTATTTTTGCCAAATCAACCTCAAATGATACCATTTAAGTGAAGACAAAGTGCAGACCTGGCCGAAAATCATGAGCTATAGTCAAGAAAGTAATGGAAGTTGAGTTCTCTGCACCAACCCAGCGATCAAGTGAAGAAGAGGATGAACTGCATCATAGTGTTAAAAAATTCAAAGAAAGCAATGGTGCAAGAAACTTCTTGCAACCTAGGAACCTTGTGAGCTATAAAGATAGTCTCGTGGGAGATATCCCTGGAGCGTATGAGCAGGCATTCAAGTTTAACAAGTATTGGGAGGAAGGATATGAGTCGGAAGCTAAGATGGAGCCTTTGACATAAGGTATGGTTGAGGTGAAACTCTCCAAAGAAACAAAAGCTTGCATCAGGGCACCATGGTCGAAGGCCTTGATAGTGAAAGTGTATGGTAGGTTAGTTGGATTCCACTACCTCACTTTCAAAATCAATGCTTTATGGAAACCGATGGCAAAAATGGACTTTGTGACCTTGGGCAGAGGTTTTTTCCAGATTAGATTTAGTAGCAGCGACGACTATGACAAAGTGCTTTGAGGGGGACCGTGGTTCATAAGGGAGCATTTCCTTGCAATCAAGCCTTGGGAACCTTACTTCAAAGCTTCTAAGGCCAAGCTTACGTTGATGGCAGTATGGGTTAGATTCCCTGAATTGCCAATTGAATTTTATGATGCATCTGTGCTGAAAGAGATTGGGAGTGTCATTGGTCCTGTTCTCCGTATAGATTCTAACACAGCCTCGGAGATCAGAGGTGGCTATGCAAGGTTATGCATTTAGATAGATTTAGAGAAACCACTTATTAGCTTTATTCAGGTGGGTAGATTAGTGCAAAGAGTATTATATGAAGGCATATCGTCTCTTTGTTTTTGTTGTGGCAAGCTTGGACACAAGCAGGAGAATTACGGACTGCAAGTGAAACAACCAAACAGGGAGGACGAAGAACAAGTTTCGTTAAAGATCAACGAAACTAGAGATAGAGTCCAATCCGATCCTAACTATGGGCCCTGGATGGTAGTCACGAGGAAAAAGGGTAATGCTAGACCGGGAAAAGCTAGTGGGCGAACAAAATCTAACCCTCCATCCTAGACAAGATTTAAGGGTAATTCGAACCTTTCTCAAACTTTAGCTCATATGGAAGCAAGTGAGGATCTTGGGAAGTCAGGTTATAGTGATTCAGCTGACTCAAGAAGTGAGACCACATGTGTTGTGGTAGCCCAAAACCCACAGAGTGACCTTGAGATGAGGAAGTATTGTGTGATGGAGGATTGAAAAGAAATCCCAAGTATTGGTTGTCAGCAGGATCTGAGGCAGATATTAAGGAATAAAAGAAAAGCCTTAGCCAAGAACAAAACCAAAGGAAGTGAAGGACTGGGGGTTAAAGGTTCAAAACTCTAAAAAGCTCAAAAAGCCACAAATGGCTAACTCACAGTGCCAAGGAAAAAGGTGAGCTGATTCTGTCATCAGAAGGGTTGGGGAGTGGTAATCAACTTGAGAATGGAGAGGATTTTGATAGGGTTAACCCCACTGCCAAGGTCCGGGTGGGCCATCTGGTACTGGAACCGAGTGGTGGCTATTCCAGACGAGGTAATAGCTTAGATACAAGCGGCGCCGACAGAAACTCCAGGATGGTTCAAGGAAGAACTGGGCATGCTTGGAAACGTTTATTCCCCATAACCCCAGAAAGCATCAGAATGGGAAATCTTCCTTTGGATCACAATGCGTGGAATCTCACGCCCAATCTGTGGTGGAAATTCCTCATGGATGTTCTGGAGGTCTCATGGGAGGCAGCAGAGGAGCTGAGCAGGCAAAGGCGGCCATCAAAAGTGCCCCATTGGGACGAATTCAGGTGGATCATGCAAGAGAGGAAGCTTGTGGATTTCAGAGGGATGGCCACGGCCCACATAGGGAACCACCCAACTTTGAAATTGATCCAAATCATGGCCTCGGTGTAAAGGTGCGATGTGCTTCTGAGTTGCAGAGAGGATATTCTAAGCATCCTGAAACATATGATAATTTGGAAGCTAGATTGGGTGGCATCCAATGATCTTTTGAGGAGGATGGGGTGGAGTATGGTGGAAACAGCTTCAATGAATACTAATCCATTGGAGATTGAGGTGCCTCTAGGTCAATTTATTAAAATGAATATTCTACTCTGGAATTGTAGAGGAGCTTTGAATGTGGATTTCAAAAGAAGAATTTTTGAAATGGCTATCAACCATCGTCCTTCTATATTTGTAGTGACAGAAACGAGAGTGGGTGGAGACAGAGCAATGAGAATTATAGAAGGGCTGCCTTTTGATAGGTTTATTACTACCGATACCATTGGCTATGCTGGGGGATTGTGGATTCTCTGGAAAATGGAAGAGGTGGAAATTCTTCCTTTATCATCCACAGGGCAGGAAATTCATGCTACTGTTAAGGTGCGTTCCTCCAACCTTACTTGGCTTATTTCTGCAATTTATGCTAGTCCTAGGTTCGCTGAAAGAGGAATACTATGGGATAATCTTAAAATTGTAGCCCATCTCCATAATTTACCTGGCTCATGTTGGGAGACTTTCATGAATTTCTGTGTGGTGAAGATAAGTTTGGTGGAAATCATGTCAATTTGAATAGAGCTCTAGAATTCAAGGAATGTTTAGATGAGTGTAATATGTTGGATTTGGGTTTTTGCAGGTCCTAAGTTCACATGGACAAACTGTAGACCAATTTCAAATCTGATATTAGAAAGAATAGATAGGTGTTTTGCTAACCCTATGTGGCGTCTTCTTTATCCAGAAGCCATAGTGACTCACCTCCCAAGAACCTTCTCGGATCATTGCCCGGTTTTAATTGAATTATGTAGAGTTAGCGCAAACCATCATAATAAGCCTTTTTCGCTTCCAATCTATGTGGTTACTCCACCAAGATTTTCCGAGGGTAGTCCAGCAAGCTTGGACTGAAGATAGAGTGTTGCAGGAAGTAATTTTGGATTTTGTAGTTAGAGCTAGAAAATGGAATTTTAAAGTGTTTGGAAATTTTTTTGCAAAAAAGAGGAGAATATTAGCTAGACTTTTTATCAAAATTTTTGGATGGAGGTGAAAAATGCTATCTTCAAGGAGATTAAAGGAATTTTTGATAAGGGTTGTGTGCTAAGTTACCTTAATGAGACTTTGATTTTTTTGATCCCCAAATGTCAAAATCCAGAAACTTTGAGCAATTATAGACCCATTAGCTTATGCAACTTGCTCTATAAGATTGTTTCGAAGATTTTAGTGGCTCAGATTGGGCCTCTGCTTAGCAGTTTGATATTGCTTGTGTAGACCACTTTTGTTCCTGGCAGAAGAGGCACTGATAATGTGCTGTTTGCCCAAGAATTGTTTCATGCTTTGGATAGAAAGAAAGGAAAAATAGGCTTTATGGCTGTGAAGTTGGATTTGGAAAAAGCTTATGACAGATTAGAATTGAGTTTTATTCATAGAGTGCTCCATGCCTTTCACTTTCCCCCAAAAATTACTAGGATCATCATGAGCTGTGTTACATCTTCAAGCACCTCTATATTGGTTAATGGGGGTGCCTTAGAGCGCTTCGAGCCAACTAGGGGCATAAGGCGGGGGGATCATTTGTCTCCATACCTTTCTATATTATGTATGGAGTATTTGGGACATTTCGTTGAACAGAAATGTGTGAATGGAGACTGGACTCCTTTGAAGGCTTCTAAAGACAACTTAGGCTTTTCCCATCTTCTCTTTGCGGATGATATCATCCTGTTCAGAAAAGCTGATTCCATTGCATGTGAAGCAATTTTAGATGTGCTTGAAAACTTTTGTTTAGAATCTGGCCAAAAAATCAGCCCCGACAAGTCTAGAATTTATTTTTCTCCAAATGTCAGTGATGAGGTGAAGGAGGAAGTGAGAGTAAGACTAGGTATCCGTGAGACTCATAATGTAGGGAAGTACCTCGAGTTTCGTCTTAGGCATTGAGGGGTCTCTAGAAATCTCTATAATTTCATTACGGAAAGGGTCATGAGCAAGCTTGTTGGATGGAAGGCGAAGTTCCTCTCCTTTGCAGGTCGGGCTGTTTTAATAAAATCAATCATGTCTGCCATCCCAAATTATGTGATGTAAGGGGTAGCTTTGCTAGTTGATGTTTGTGAGAAATTGGAAAAAATCAACCGGGATTTTTTATGGGTGTCCACAAATGAAAAAAGGAGGATGCACATGGTGGGCTGGAGTAAAATTGTGAAATCTAAAGAAGAAGGGGGACTGGGATTACAAGAGGTAAGAGCTAAGAACATAGCCTTGCTATCCAAATTTAATTGGAGAATGTATCAAGAACAAGAAGCTTTGTGGGCACAGGTAATTCTGAAAAAATATTGCTCCACTTCGAGAGTTAGGTCAAGAGATCCTGAAAAACTCCCATCATCCCCTAATTGGAAAGCCATCAGTTTGGGGTTTCCTATTTTCAAAAGAGGGATTGTTTGGGGGATTGGAAATGGCTCGGGGGTCAATGTGTGGACGGAAAATTGGGTAAATGGTGATTCCCTTTGGGCTATGATTGAAGGTCCTCTAAGGCAGGAAGAGCAAAACTTGAGGGTGGCTGATATGCGTTGTGGTCCTGAGTGGAAATGGGAGCTCATTTCCTTTGACTTTCCTAAGTTCATAAAGGATAGGATTAAAGCAACTCCAATTTAATTGTATGGAAGTGGGAGAGATACTGTTATGTGGAAGTACTCCAAGGATGGTGACTTCACTACCAGTTTAGCATACCGACTTGCAAACCAAGGTGAAGACTCTGTCACTCAATTTCATGGGCAATGGATATGGAGATTAGACATTTTACCTAGGATTACAAATTTTCTTTGGTTATGTTTACATGGTAGCATCCCAGTGAAAGATGTGTTAGTAGCAAGAGGAATTAATTATGATAAGGTTTGCCTGATGTGCAAATCACAGGATGAATCCATAGTGCACCTCCTTCGGGATTGTGTAGTTGCTCGTGAACTTTGGAGAAAGCTGGAGGTTCCTATCTCACATGTTAATTCCTTTGCTGTTAGTTTTGATGTTTGGTTGAAAACCAATTGTTTGAGTGAGGTGAGACATAAATACTCCATTCCTTGGTGCACTCTCTTCCTCTTTGCTCTCTGGTTCTTGTGGAAAAATCGAAACAAGGTTGTGTTTGAAAATTCCATTCCAAACCCCACTCTTGATAAGATTTGCATTGGCCAAGCTAAGGAATATTTTTATTGTGTGAGTAAGGTTAAGTAGCTATCATCCAAGATTGCTATTCCTATAAGGTGGTCCAAGCCTCTCTCGGGATGGCATAAGCTTAACACGGATGGTGCTTCGCTCGAGAATCCAAGCAAGGCTGGTGGTGGAGGGCTAATCAGAAACAGCGAAGGGAGATGGATTAGGGGGTTTTCGTGGTCTATTGGGTACACGACAAGTGTCATGGCTGAGTTATGGGCATTGAGAGATGGCTTAACTCTAGCCAGTCAGCTGGGAATAAGGTGTTTGGAAGTGGAGCTTGATGCCAAGGTGATTGTGGAGATGCATAGCAACACAAACAACTCTAATAGAAAATTTACCCCACTTCTATTTAACTGCAGGTCCCTTCTAGCAAGCCTCACACAGGTTCGGGTAGCTCATGTATATAGAGAAGTGAACAGGTGTGCTGATTTTTTGGCCAAGAAAGGATGCTCCATGAGGGAGGATTTTGTTATATTTGATGTTTCCCCCTCTGATGATTTAGATAAACTGCTTGTATCTGATATCAATGGTCTATACTGTTATAGGGGGGTAGCCACTACTTTGGCTTCTGTGGTCAATTTGTAGCTTTGTTTTGTTTTATATATTCATGCCTGTTAACGAAACAAAGTGCAGACCTGGCCCAAAGCTAAAACGGACTACAAGTCCAAATTCGCAAGCCAATCCAACGAAACCACTCCTTCATCCTTCGTACTCACACAAACTCTCTGAAACTCCAATTCCAAACCACTCTCAATCTCAATCTCACTCCTCATCACCATTCTTCCTTTGTTTAATCTAATAAAATGCCAGTCTTCCTTTACCAGCTTATTGTCCATGTCTTCACTTCCGGTGACGAGGCGCAACCGAGTGCCGGAGCAATGAATTCCAAGGAATTGACGGAAGGGAATTGAGAAATTAGGGATTGAAAAAAAAGTCTTCAAATTCGAATTGGGAACAGAGTGAATTATGTGTTGTTTGTTTGAGTTTTCTGCTTCGAAAAACGTGGAACTCGCGAACTTGGAAGTGTATTTTGGAAAAGAGTAAGAGGGGATTGGGATTGGGATTGGTGTGAAGTTGAGTTGAGGTAGTGAGAATCATTGTTGTTATTGCTGTTAGTTACTATTGATTTGAGGGATTTTATTTTTTCCTTCATTTTTCTCAAATTATCTACTCGATTCTATTTACTCATAAAAAGAGATGAATTATTAAAAACATAAATCATGGATTGAGAATTATGAAAAAAATTATCAGTCATTCTCCATGCCTCCACTGTAACCAGACAAGATCAAAGCATATAAGTCTTTTTTTTTTTTTTTTTTTTTTTTTGAGATAAGAGATAGAGTGATAATAGCATAATTTTGCATATTTATATTATTATTAGAAAGTATTATCATACTTATTTGAGTTAATTCATGCATTTTATAATTGGTTTTGGAATAATGATAAATAATCAATATTGTGCTTAATTGAATTTTAATGCTTGAATTTGTCTTTTGTAGGGCAATGAAATTAAATAAGTGGATTTGTGCAAAGAAGAAAACTAATGGACTTTACTTTTACAAGGACCATGATTAAGTCAAAGAAGGCCAACCCCATTAAATTCAAGTCCAATTGGAGCAAGGAATCAAAGGAAATTTGCACCAAATCCAAGTCCACTTCGGATTAGGATTCCAGCTTGCACATGAGTTAGTATTTGGACCATAACTTTCTGCTCAATTGAGATGATTCTAGTTGGGCTGGAAAGCTAACTTAAAGGGCTACAACTGTTTAGTTTACCAAAAGTCCTAATTCTGAAGTTAAATGGGCCAAAAACGTCAGTTAAATGAAGCCTGAAAACCTGGGATTTTCTCCAAAAGGAAATTCAACTTGTAATAGGATTCCTTGACCTATTTAAAGGCTCTTTAGGGGAAATTCAGGGGAGAGCTTCCGTAGAAAATAATTTAGGTATTGGCTAATTCCATGACAACGTTTCTTGTGATTGTTGGTTTTTATATTCTAATGTAAAAAGTGGTGATGAAGGCTAAAGGTTGAAGATTCAATTTATTGTGCAAGAATGACAAGCTTGGTCACGCTAGTTCATTCTTTTACTTCAAAGAATGAAAAATGGCTAAGGTGAGTGAGCATGAAGTCTCATGTGAAAACCATATCTAAGCATGCGTAGTTTTGATAATTTAAACCAAGTTATAAAGATGTTAATCATAAAATGATACTGAGTCATAACTCTAATAAACATGTTAATTACATAATCATAATCAACCAAGCTTATTAAACATTACAGTCAAACAAACATTGTTTGTTCATTTAGACCCCTTAAAACAGATTGTTTAACCTAATATATTAACCAAGTGATTAATTAGATTAATTATTTAGATCTAGGTTAAACAATAATATATCATATCATGCCAAAAAGCGGAAAAGTAAATAACACCACGATACACAGGAAAACCGATGAAATGAACCATTTCAAAGTAAAAACCTGAGGAGGATTTGACTTAGCTATCCTCAAGGTAAAGTAAATCCACTATAAGAGAATTAAAGTTTTTACAATAAGATTTAACCATAAATCTATTGCTACCTCCAGTAGTAACTTACTGACACGACCACGTGCAAGTTTCAAATGCACGGACTCCTTCTCTTCTTGGATTTACACCAACACAAGCACCCACGGTTGTGACTTTGAGATCCCACTCAAAAGTTTAGCAACACAGACTCTCCAGTTTGTGATTCCAAGACCACCCTTGAAGGTTTAGATCATCAACAGTTGTTGATCTTGTTGCAGCAACTTTAGATCTACCTGATATAAGAATGATTTCCGGCAGTGACTTTGATAGAGGAAGGCACAATACCTTTTAGATCTCACAAGAGCACCACCAAAGTCTTCCAAAAGTCTGAAAACGTAGCTAGGATTTCCCTTTTATATGTGGAGAAGTTGGAATGAAATCCTAAACATTTTCATGGGCTTGGGCCTGTTTTAAAAATTTTGCAGAATTCTGTTCCTGCAATTTTCGATCGGTCAAGCAAGGCAGAAACTCACTTCCTTTTTCTGTAGTCAGCTAGACTTGAAACTTGAAACAACCACTTTTAAGCATTGCCTAACACCTAGGATTTTTTAGTCCTTACAATCAAAAGAATGTGACTTCAAAATCAAGAGCATGTGTTTGAAAACCATAAACAACTCACACAATATAAGTACTACATAGCACAAACTAGCAAAGTGCTGAAAAATAAAGCCCATCAAAGCTAAACAAGGTACATAGTCATGAAATGTAAATTTCATAGGCCAACCTCAATTCTTGAAGATGTATAATACAAAAACTTTTTTTTTTTTTTTTTTTTCTTTTTCTGTTTTTCTATTTTTTTTTTAAAAACCGAAAAACAACAAAAACAAACCTAGAATGCAATGTATGAATGTTATGCAAATGCAAAACCTAAAGAAAAACAATTTTGGTCACAAGAGATTGAAAGAATTAACATAAGGACTATGTCAGACAGACTCACTGAGGCTGAGTCTTTTGCATCCAAACTCTTTTAGATGAAAACTTAGAGTTGAGATTTCTATTTGAATTGGCCTTAATTTCAGCTCCAGTATTAGTATAAAGGTTAAGAACCTTTACCAGCTCATGAATAAGTGCCACATGATCTTGTACTTTTGACACAGACACTTTTTGTTTGGAAGCTTGCTTTAGAGCTTGCAACTTAAAGCAATTTGGCCTAGTATGCCTAGCTCCACCACAAAAGTGACAAAACCACTAAGGTTTGTTGTTTTTCTTGCTTCTAGATTGATTGGGATTCTTTGGTTTAGACTCACTCAGATCTTTCCTAGTTCTTCTAGAAGCTGGAACTAGTTCCTTATGTACCTTAACTTTAGACAGAGTTGGATGAACAACAGAAGAGGATGTAGCAGATACAAACTTAGGAGGATTCACTACAGAATTAGATCCACTCTTAAGAAACCCTAAACCTGTCTTATCAAAAATAGACTTTTGAACATGTAATAGATAACACCACGATATGATGACCCAGGAAAACTGATGAAATGAACCGTTTCAAGGTAAAAACCAAGGGAGGATTTGACCTAACTATTCTCAAGGTAAAGTAAATCCACTATAAGAGAATTGAAGTTTTTACAATCAGATTTAACCCTAAATCTATTGCTACCTCTAGTAGTAACTTACTGACACAACCACGTGCAAGCTCCGAATCCATGAACTCCTTCTCTTCTCGAATTTACACCAACACAAGCACCCACGCTTGTGACTTTGAGATCCCACTCAACGGTTTAGCAACACAAACTCTCCAGTTTGTGACTCCAAGACCACCCTTGAAGGTTTAGATCATCAGCAGTTGTTGATCTTGTTGTAGCAACTTCAAATCTACCGGATCTAATGATATGAGAATGATTTCCGGTAGTGACTTTGATAGAGGAAGGCACAATACCTTTTAGGTCTCACAAGAGCATCACCAAAGTCTTCCAGAAGTCTGAAAAACATAGCTAGAGTTTCCCTTTTATATGTGGAGAAGTTGGAATGAAACCCAAAACGTTTAAGCAGAGTTTGGGCTGAAATAGAATTCTGCAGAAATTTCATCTCTGCGATTTTCGATCGGTCGGATCTAATTTTCGATCGGTCAGATTTCACAGAATTTGAACTCTCCATTCTGCAGCTTGGATGTTCTTGTATTTTGACTTGTAGTACCTTGAGCATTGTCTAATCAAACTTATATATCTAGGAATCTATATCTAGACAAGTTTGTGCTCATGGTTTGCCAATTGTTCTAAACTTTTAAAACTTAACAATCTCCCCCTTTGGCAATCCGTGACAAAACTTACATACAAAATGAAATGCTCAAATACAAGAACAACTCGATTACAATAAAATGCCCAATTACATCACAAATCCTAATCTAAGGCTTCAAACCTAAAAGTTACTAAAAGAGGCAGAAGATCTTGATCAGAATGTACCTGTCTTTCATGAAACACTCAAAAGAGCACATCATCGTATGTGTGGAAATAAATATAGATAAACAACAAATAACAAATATAAAATCAAAAGTAGACTAAAGCAAACTAACTCTCCCCCTAAGTTAGATACATAAAAAAAAATTATTTTTCCCCCTTTCAAAAACAATTTCATCTCCCCCTAAATAAAAACAGTTATAAACCTTTTCCAAATTTCATCTATTTCTCCCCCTTTTTGTCACATATTGGCAATGACAACCCAATCAAAAGGTAGACAGTTACACATACACAACAAAAGAGAAGATAAAATAGAGAATTAAGGAAACATAAAAGAATCCAGCTCTATAGACAATAGAGGCAACTTCCCCCATTAAGAGCAACAACTCACCCTAAGAACAACATAGGTTTTAAAAACAGCTTTCTCCCCCTATAAAAATAAGAAAAACAAAACAAGTTTTGGGAAAAACAATTTTGGGGAAAATTTAGGAGGTGGGGAAAACTAAAAAGACACAAACCTAACACGAAAATAAGTTGAGGATAAACACGAAAATAAGTTGAGGATACACATGAAGAAAAATATTTTCTCTTTCAATATATGCAAACTTGACACTATGTGATCTATAAACAAATCTCAATAGTAGAGAAAATATTTGCACATTTATCATCCACCATATCTCAAAAAAATATATTTCCAATTTTTACCAGTTCACACATCAAGAAAGACAGCATATACTAACATGTACAGAACTCAAAAATTAATCAATCTATTTTTAAATCAAGTTGAGTACCCAATTTAGCAAAGTGTATGTGTGTTTTGTGTGAACAACAATGAGAGATATGACTGCAAAAATGCAAGATGGGCAAAGAAAACAATACAATGCATGTCCTAATCTATATGTGCAATACATGATAAGACTGATCAATTAAAAACTTAAAAACAGAAAATTTTCCAGTTTTGATTGGTCGAACATTGATCAAGTATCAATCGAGAGAGGTAGAGAGTTTTGAACACAAAAGCTCACATTTTCAATCAATCGAGGGAGATCTTTGATCGGTCGAAATAGTAAAAAATTTTAAAACTTTGAAATCTGGAAATTTTATGCAGAAAAACAACTTGAAAGCAGTTTTTATGACTCAATGCAAATGAACATGATCCAGAAAAGTTTTAAAAACATGATGCCTCTTAAAACCAATGAAGAAGTTAAAACCACAAGATTTAAACTTCTAAACACATTTTTCTTTAAATTCCCTACCAAAAAAAAATTGCATATTTACACATCAAATTATATGCAATTAAAGATGGCCAGATTGGTCAGCACACAATCATATGTATAGAGTTTAACAGAGATTTGCATGTGGTGTGTGCAACTAGTAAGTGTATGCGAGACTCACAAGGTGACATGTAGACAGAAAATAAGCACAATTTCTACATTATTCATCACATAAGTTTGAAAGTGACTATCACCTAAAGAGGTACATCATATAACTCCCACATCTCCTAGAAAACACGCTTGCAACCATGCAATTTTTCTTTTTCTTTTTCTTTTGAAGCATATTTTTCTTTGTTTTTCTTTTTACGTTTTGCTTCTTTTATTTATTTTGATAGTAACACCTTAAAAATCTTGTTATGCAAGTGCTACAACTTACTGAGCACGGCTTTTATAATTTGCACACAGGTGTTCATGATTGGCGAGTAACAGTAGTGAGATGCTTATTTATGCCTTTCTCCTAAAATTTTTTAGTCCTTACAATCAAAAGAATGTGACATCAAAATCAAGAGCACGTGTTTAAAGACCATAAAAAACTCACAAAATTAAGCACTACATAGCACAAACTAGTAAAGTGCAGAAAAATAGCTCATCAAAGCTAAAAAAGGTGCACAGTCATGAAATGTAAATTTCTTAGGCTAACCTCAATTACACATCTTGAAGATGTATAATACAAAACAAATATTTTTGGATTTTCAAATTTTCATTATGACCAAAAACAAAAGGCACACATTATGCTAAATGAACAAATGCAAAAGCAATGCATGAACAGTGTTCAACTAAGCTATAAAGGGTACACCAACAAGAAATATCAATTTCTTAATTAACCCATGAGTACATGTACAAGCTAGTACATACTCATACAAAATTGCATTTATCTCAAAATAGTCATGCACTTAGTTATGCAACACACACTATTTAAGTTTCTCCACAATATCAAGCATGTTCTAAATCAAGAGAGAGAAATCATAATTCATGTAATCCTCAAGAAAAATAAAACTAGACCCAAAATAAAATATTTTTTTCTTTTTGAAAATTTTCAATGTTTTTGGATTTTTTTTTTTTTTGATAATCAAATCAAAATAAAACTAGACAGCCAAAAACAAAAAGTAAACATGTCCACAAATAATTGAAAGAATTAAATCAAGGACAGGTAAACAACACTCACTTTAGTGAATCTTTTCTCACCCATACAACATGAGTCTTTGGCTTTGTAGGTGAAAAACCATGAGAACCAGAGTGTATTTGAGGAATTACACACTTCTTCTGAGAGAGACTAAAATCCTGCTGAAAGTTCAAAATGGGTATAAAACACCCTTGAACGTTTAGACCCCAAATTATAAAATTACCAATTCAAGCTTTATATCAAACAATTAATGTGCGGAACATGATAACAAGCTTACAACAAAATTGATAAACAATCTAAGCCAAATATAAACACATCCACAGCAGTAAATATAAGGCAAAGATAAAGGGAAGGAAGATGCAAACACACGGACAACACACTATGTGTTATCGAAGAGGAAACCGAAGTCCTCGGCGTAAAACCTCTTCGCCGCCCTCCAAGCGGTGATAAAATCCACTAAAGAATATAGTTGGGATACATGAACAGCAGAAGACCCTCCAAGCCTAATCTACCCAAGTACCTAAGACCTCCAAGCTTCTTGCTCCAACGAGGTTACGCCAAACCTATTTCTTCTTTAGCTTCCCGGATTCCGCTACTTGACCATAGCATCAACCAATGTATGTTGGTTCCTTCCAAATTGCTTCCCTCAGCACCAAATAAACCTTCTCACAGACGTGGGTGTGGTGAGATAAGGATTTGGTAAAAGACCTCTCAAGGGTATGACAATGGAGAGGAAGAGAGTAGAGGAATTTGTAGAGACTCTAAGGTAAAGATTGGGGATGAGGCAATCTTGTTTTTCTCTAGGGTTTCTCTTACAAAAATTCTTTCTAGAAGCTCGCTCAATTTAGTGGGTATAAGGGTCTATATATAGTGAGGTGTGATGAGGAATACGAAGAGTCAGTTTTTGCCAAACAGGGTAAATTGGCGGCTTGGTCTCGCGGCTTGTCCAAGTCGCGAAATCAAGTCGCGACGTAACGGCCTGGCCAACCTAGGACTTTTGTCCTGTAGTGCGACAGCTGGCGCGACCCTTCAGCTTCCCTGCGTGCATCTCACGTGCCAGCATTTGGCGACTTGCAGCCGCGAGCCACCCGCGAGTCCTAGCCGCGAAACTCTGCCTTCTTGCACATACTTGAGCTTTTCTTCACATCTCCTCACACACTACCCTTACAATAATCCCACCTAAATACAGGGTTACTAAGTGCTTAAATTACAAGCAAATTGGCATGGAATAAAGCCAACAAGATGGTTGATAAATTTTCAACCTTACACCTTCAATTTCCTTTCACAAGCCAACAAGCTTAAATTTTTCAAAAGCATATAAAACAATTTATTAGGACTTGTAGCAGGAGATATATCATCACATATCCTAGACTGAAACATAGAATGCTTAAATTTTAATTTATTACAGTTAGGACGAATGTGACCAGACACACCACAAAAGTGATAAACATGAATAAATTTAGGGACATCAGTATTCCTAACAGCAGATCTAGTCTTAGATTTTGGTTTTTGCCTCAGTAAAGAACAAATTGGTCTAATATGACCAACAACACCACAAAAATGACAGGTAGGCACAAAAATAGATTTCTTATGTGTTAGGTTCTAAAGATTTAGGATTTTATGTATTTAGAACTCTAATGTGTAATGTTGGCAAACCATGATCAAAACAATGTGTTTAGTCTTGTTTAGGCTTGCTCAAAGTTGATAAAATATTTTTAAGTTGGAATCGAGTGACTGTAGATGCATTGGGGCATTTCGGTCTGGCTCGATCGATCGAGCCTTTCCTTCGATCGATCGAATCACGGCCCAGATGCATTTTCTGCAGTTTTTCCAACTCAGCCCTAGCTCATTAAACATTTTGGGTTTTCTGTTTTTACCCTAGGTATATAAAGAAAAATCCTAGCCACATTTTTAGAGTTGCTCCAGTTGAGTTGTTGCTCATACATTGCTGTTTTGTGTAAATCTCTTGTGAGATCTAGAGGAGCTTTCCTTTACACAAAGCTTAGGGTTTTCGAGATAGAGATTACTTCAACATCTTGATGATCAACTCGGTTGCTATCATTGAAGCTTAAAGAATATCAAGCGTGGGTGCTTGTAGCTGATTGAAGAGTCCAAGAAAGAAGGAGTCCGTGGATTCGGAGCTTGCACGTGGTTGTGTCAGTAAGTTCTACTAGTGGGTAGCATTAGGAAGTCGAGCGGGGAGCTTGTAGTCCTTTTGTATGAACTTCGATTCTTTCATAGTGGATTCAGGTTTGCCTTGAGGATCGGTGGGTCAAATCCTCCCCAGGTTTTTACCGTGTGGTTTCCTGGGTGATCATATCTTGTGTCTTTTATTATTCCGCTGCTTTATATTCTTGATATGATTATTTGATTGTTTTAACCTAGAATTGCTTAATTTGACTAAGTAACAACTTGGCTAATTAACTAGGCTACTCAATCTGGTTGTGTTTAAGGGGTCTAAAACCGTTCATTATGCACTCTAACAGTAGGTTTAGACACAGGTTTAGAAACTTTAGCATCTACATCCAAACTTTTATCTTTGTTTAACTTAGCAAAATATGTCTTCTCTTTATGATTCCTCTAGAAGGGAGGAATATAAATTTTGTCTTTAGGCTTAACAGAAACAGAAATAGATCTGTTATCAATAACAAGTTTGGTATTTGACAAATTTTCAAATTTAGCTTCAACCTCAGCAAACTTTTGTTCCAAACTTTTCATCTTTCCATCTTGAGAGGAAAGTTGATTTCTCAAAAATTCATTCTTTTTATTAGATTCATCCAATCTCACAATCAATTCCTCTTTTTCAAGATTAGCCAATTTTAACTCTTCCTTGAATTTCTTAGCAATTTTCATAGATTTAGTTAATTCCCTATGGAGAGTTTCATAAGCATCAACAAGATCAACAGAAACAATAGTGTCCTTTTTATTCAAATCATCACAAATATGAGCGGACAGGCACTTAAAATTATCTATGATAGCAGGGATTAAGGATTAACTCTAGGTATAAAAACCTAAAAATAAGAGCTAACCGCTCTGATACCACTTATTTGTTCGTTTATACCCCTTAAACCAGATTGTTTAACCTAATATATTAGTCAAGTTATTACTTAAATTAATTATTCAGATATAGGTTAAACAATAATAAATCATATCATGCAAAGCAGAAAAGTAAATAACACCACTATATGATGACCTAGGAAAACCGATGAAACAAACCGTTTCAAGGTAAAAACCTAAGGAGGATTTGACCTAGCTACCCTCAAGGTAAAGTAAATCGACTATAAGAGAATTGAAGTTTTTACAATCAGATTTAACCCTAAATCTATTGCTACCTCCAGTAGTAACTTACTAACACGACCACGTGCAAGCTCCGAATCCACAGACTCATTCTCTTCTTGGATTTACTGCAACACAAGCACCCACGTTTGTGACTTTGAGATCCCACTCAAAGGTTTAGCATCACAAACTCTCTAGTTTGTGACTCCAAAACCACCCTTGAAGGTTTAAATCATCAACAGTTGTTTATTGCAGCAACTTCAGATCTATCAGTTCTAATGGTATGAGAATAATTTCTGGTAGTGACTTTGATAGAGGAAGGCACAATACCTTTTAGATCTCACAAGAGCACCTCCAAAGTCTCTCAAAAAGCCTGAAAAATGTAGCTAGGGTTTCCCTTTTATATGTGGAGAAGTTGGAATTAAACCCAAAACATTTAAGTAGAGTTTGGGCTGAAATAGAATTCTGCAGAAATTTCATGTCTGCGATTTTCGATTGGTTGGATCTAATTTTCGATCGGTTGGATTTCACAGAATTTGAAATCTCCTTTCCGTAGCTTGAATGTTCTTGTATTTTGACTTGTAGTACCTTGAGCATTGTCTAATCAAACTTATAGATCTAGGAATCTATATCTAGACAAGTTTGTGCTCACAGTTTGCCAATTGTTCTAAACTTTTAGAACTTAACAGTGTCATTGGAATGGCCTAAAGAGGAAGTAAATATACGTAAACTCATCACTTATATTAGCAAAAAAAATACAAGACTTTAATAACATATGAAAAATGTATTTTTCTCAAGAATTATGGACCTATCAACATTATACTGAGAAAGTGACATAATTGTTATGAAGCAGCTCATCTTTTTACACAAAACGCTCATCTCAAAGTATCACCTAAGTGGACCAAAATGGACCAAATTGATTTAAATGTTATACTTCAGTTTTTAGATATTATATAGATGGCACAATAAAATGATGATTTTTTCAACAAAAAGACCTTGAGGTTAACAACTTGAAACATCTAATTTAAGAAACAAGAGATTTAGCGCTTCATGAAAGGAAAAAATAAAATTCACATAGGATGGCACCAAATAATTCGGTTACTCTATCTTTCTCCAAGTATATATTAGTGTTGTGCTCATTTTAATTGGGTAATAATAAAATAAAAAAATTGGAATCAAATGACAAAGGGAAAACTAAAAGTGGAGAGAGAGAGAGAGAGAGAGAGTCTTAATGTTCACTTTTGCATAGAGTCAAAAATGGAATCCGGATATTTAATATCTTGATTCATTTTTGGAGAAAAAAAAATTAAAATGCAAATATGGATTTGTCACATCTATAAGTTTTTTCCTTCAAACCCAAAAAGGTTAATTTATTTTGTCATTAATAGTAAATTTTCAATTATCTACCTATTTTTGTTATTTTAACGCTTTATTAAATTTCATTATTTTTATTATAACTTCTTCAAAATTGGGATAAAGTTGCCTGTTAGCTATCTAATCACAACCTTTTATTGTTACTATCATTTCTTAAAAGTTATCATGACTTTTGAGTGAAGTTTGTGGTGTGTTTTGTATTAGAAGTTAGAACCCTTTTATCTCTCCCTATGTATGTGTGTGTGTGTGTGTTTGTTTCTAAAAAAATATGTAACATTGTTGTTTTGGATCAAACCAAAAGTAATTCATTTTTTGAAATAGGTAGATATTTGAGAAGGGGGAGGTGAAGTTCAAAGTTCAAACCAGAAGAGACATTACAAAAGATGTCATTACCAACATGAATATGCGGCTATAAGAATTTTTCATATGATAGTTATTAAGAAACTTACATTATATAAAAAATAATAAAAATAGAATTTGAAATATATAATTTTTAGAATAATGCTAGAGATACAAACTGTTGATGTGGTGAATGATTATTGATAAATGAAAAAGTAATATTAATGGTGGGTTTAGATGAAAATCAATAAGAGATTGGCCACGTCAAGATTTTGTAAAAATGTTGTAAATTAGTTTGTGGTTGTAGCATTACTCTAATTTTTATTAAGATGTATAGCAGCCAGGCCGGCCACTGCCGACAGAATTATCACTTAAAACCCAAATCAAAAGCTAACTAATTACTTCTTTTGGGGTCTTATACGTTTGTCTCATCATTTGTTTAAAAACTACTGTTACAAATTTGAATTAAATCCAATACACCCCACTTGTCAATTCTAAGCAGTTAGCAGTTGAACAAATTAAAGATTAATTTATTATTTTGGTCACAGTTAAGAAAGTATTAGTTGAGAAGTACCATTCGTACTGGAAAACATTGTTCAAGTAATGCTCCAAAATTCCAAAAATAATTAAAGCGTGTCCGCACATAGTCCTTTCAGAGTATAAACTCTCTTTTCTATAAACTAGTCTGATTTCTCGCCTGATATACTCGTGTATGTTATAAACTCTCTTTTCAACTACTTATATGTCATTGAAAAGAAGTAAATTAAAATTTTTAAGATTAATATAATTTAGAATACAAAATTTTTGTAATATTTTGCGTACATTGGTAAATATTTAATTACTTTTCTGACTTAAGAATATAATTATTTTTTTTATATTCTTGATTGTGTGATAAATTATTTTTGTCGGATTTTGTTTATAAAAAAAATATTCTCTAATAATTCGTCACGTGGTTTAACCTTACGCTACTTATAAGATTATCAGACTAAAATGACAATTCATCAAAGCTATATAGAGTAAATTATATTTTTTTCACAAACACACACATATATGAGTTGAGTTCAAGTTATACTTGGTGTAACTTTAAGAAATGTTGCACCACTCAATTTTTTTTAATTGGATGAGAATTTTGACAAATTTACCGTTGGATTATATTATCTTTTTATATTCTTCATGCTTGAAAATTCTCAAGGAGATCAAAGATCAATAGTCATATCTGTTAGGACATATGTGGTTTCACTTGTTAAAGAACATATGTCATTCTTTTATGTAATTGGTTAATCCTTTGACAAAATGCACTCAACTTGTAATTGGGTAGTTCTAGATGTTTTTAATACTTCAAGAAACAATGTTTCAAGATCAAGTGTTGAAGTCATCAGGTCTATCCAAGAAACAAGCTGAAGAAGTGCACATTCATTAAAGCTCGACACCTGCTCGATAGCTTCTCGACACCTTGCTATCTGTCGAGATTTATAAAATCAGTTTTTTTGATTTGTTTTCTTGGGATCCATGAATATGTTTTTGGGCATTCTTTTCTTCTAACCTTAAACATATAAAAGGATTGTTTTAAGGGCCGTCAAAGTTTTCACAAGTTGCACAAGCATTGAGCAAACTCTGTTCAAGCAAACTGTGACTGGAGACAAAGTTTTGCCCTAGTTCATCATTCTTGAAGAAGTTGCTGTGTATGTGCACCTTTGGGTTTTGTGACCAAGCATCTTCTTGATCTTCATCGTGGATGAACTGAAGAACTTTGCAGCCAACATCTCTTTCTAGTTGGTGATTGAAGTCGCGTACTAGGATCCGCGCAATTGGTAAGTCACGTACTTGGGAGCCGTGCATCAAAAGGGGGAACTGTCACTACAGAACAAGTCCAATTGGGTATTGGGGTAAGGGTTCAACTGTAGGTTGGTAAGGTACTTGGGATTCCTTTACTTGTAACCGTTTGTTGTGATAATAGTGGAGTTTCGGGTGTGGTGACCTAAAAATCATCCAGTAGGGTTTTTTCCGTTAGGTTTTTCCTATTCGTAAACAAATCACCGTATCATTTATTTTTCACTACATAATTAGTTTATTGGTGATTTGTTTGTGCTTCCACGCATTTTGCATGTTAAATTGATTAATTAATAACTTAGCTAATTAATTAATTGGTTTAATCACAAGGGGTCATTCAGTTTGTGACCTATCAAGTGGTATCAGAGCAGACACACTCTGATTAGGTTTAATCTTTGCTGTGTTGATCCATTGACCCATGTTGTCATGGCTGTAACCGGCTTGAAGAGATCTTTGTTTTCAAATACATCTTGTTTTTCTAATCACTACTTGTTTGAGTGTCTCAGAAAATACAAGTCTAAAAGTTATTTGAATTCTCTTATGATGACTATTGGAAAAGATCTCGACTTGGCTAAGAAGAAACTAGACTGTCTCAAAATGAAAATGTGCAAAGGAGTTCGTCTGAGAAAAGTGAAAGTTCAAGGCTTAGCTCATAGAAGGCAGTTGAGAGAAAGTACCATTCCCACTGATTTGTCATCTAAGCATGAAGTGTGTTTCATGATGAAGTCTGCATTCAAAGTGATGGACACATGTTTGTGGTATCTTGATAGTGGTTGCTCAAAACACATGACTGGAGACCGATCTCTCTTCAAGGTTTTCGAGTCTAAGAAAGGTGGCAATGTCACTTTTGGTGATGGGAGCAAGTCACAGATTAAAGGAAAAGGAATCATATCTCTACCTGGACTGCCGGGCATTGCAAATCTTCTGTATGTAGAAGGTCTAAGGGTGAACCTGTTAAGCATAAGTCAGATATGTGATCAAGACTTCATGGTTCTATTCTCAAAAGGAAAGTGTCTTGTCGTGGATGAGTCTAGAAAGAAGTTCATTAGTGGTGTTCGCACTTTGGACAACTGTTATGGTTTGGTTCCTGATGCTGACATTGTATGTAATAGCATTCGTTTGCCTAATGAAGATCTATGGCATCAACAAATGGGACATGCTAGTTACAAGCATCTTTATATTGTATCTAAGCATGAATCAGTCTTGGGGATACCAAAGCTTAGTAGAATGAGCAATGTGGTGTGTGGACCATGTCACCTTGGAAAACAGACAAAAGCTAAGCATCCAAGTACTCAGACATCAGCCACGTCTAGGCCATTGGAGCTTCTACATTTAGATCTCATGGGTCCAACCAGAACTGAGTCTCTTGGTGGTAAGAGATACATCATGGTTGTGGTAGACGACTTCACTAGATACACTTGGGTCATTCTTTTACGATCCAAGTCTAATGCTCTTGAGCACATTGAGGCGTTGTGCAAAAGACTGCAGAATGAAAAGAGCCTAAAGATTGACCGAATTCGAAGCGACCATGGTAAAGAATTTGAGAACTCATGTATGGAGTCCTTTTGCACAAAATCAGGTATATCTCAAGAATTCTCTGCTCCTATTACGCCTCAGCAGAATGGTGTGGTAGAAAGGAAGAATAGGGTTATTCAAGAGATGGCCAAAGCCATGTTGCATAACAAAGATGTGGCTAGAAACTTGTGGGAAGAAGCCGTAAACACTGCATGTCATACGGTTAATAGGGTGTACTTCAGACCCAGTACCAAAAAGACTCCCTATGAGTTATAGAAAGGAAGGAAGCCAAATGTGAAGTATTTCAAAATCTTCGGAAGTACTTGTTTCATTCTTAAGGATAGAAAGAATGTGGGAAAGTTTGACTCTCGGAGCGATGAAGGTATATTTCTGGGTTACTTTTCTACAAGCAAGGCTTATCGGGTATACAACAAAAGAACTATGAAGGTAATGGAGACAGTAAATGTTCTCATTGATGAGTCCTCAGATTCCAATCCTGAGAAAAGCATTGAGGAACTCCTCAAAGAAATTCTTCCTCATGAGCCTAAGGAAGTTCAAGACAACATTGAACAAGAACCTGCATCTCCAAGTACTCTCGGTACTCCTAGTGTTGTGGAAGACTTTGCAGATATACCCACTTCACCAGATTTTGAATCTCATGAAGAGAAAGGACCTTCCTCTAGGATTAAATTGAATCATCCTCTAGAAGTTATTGTGGGAAACATGAATGAACTCACATTAAGGAAACGTACAGTTGATAAATGTGTTGCTAACTTTGTGTCTTATTCTTGTTATTTGTCACAAGTTGAACCCACAAAAGTTGAGGAAGCTCTTCAGGATGAAAGTTGGGTCGAAGCAATGAATGATGAACTGCTTCAGTTTTAGAGGAATGAGGTTTGGACTTTAGTACCGAGACCTGAGGGTGAGCACATCATTGGTACAAAGTGGATATTCTGCAATAAGACTGATAAAGAAGGCAATGTGATCCGTAACAAAGCTCGGCTTGTAGCTCAAGGATACTCACAAATGGAAGGAGTAGACTATGATGAAACATTTGCCCCAGTTGCCCGAATGGAGTCAATCAGAATTCTCCTTGCCCTAGCATGTCAGCTGAAGTTCAAACTTTATCAGATGGATGTAAAGACTGCTTTCTTGATTGGGTTACTCAAAAAGGATGTCTATGTGGCTCAACCAAAAGGATTCATTGATCCACACTTTCCAGATCATGTGTTGTACCTCAAAAAGGCACTTTATGGGTTGAAGCAAGCTCCTAGAGCTTGGTATGATAGACTCACACAATATTTGGTGTCACATGGGTTCACAAGAGGAAAGGCTGATCAAACTCTCTTCATCAAAAGGGAAGATGGTGAGTTGATAGTTGCTCAAGTCTATGTTGATGATATCATCTTTGGGTCGACTAAGGATGAACTTGCTCATGGCTTCTCAAAACTCATGCAAGCCAAGTTCGAGATGAGCATGATTGGAGAGTGATATACAAGAAATATATACAATAAAATACTCACATATCTACATATTTAGCCTTACTTCTATGTTATTTTGTGACTGATTAGATAATATCTTTGTGTTGCAGATAACAAGGGCTTTACATGCAAAGTGAGGCTAGGCCAATTGAATCAAGCCAACTTACATCCAGCCAGGCATGAATATTAAATTTAAGTCCAATTGGAGTAAGGAATCAAAGGAAATTTGCACCAAATCCAAGTCCAATTCGGATTAGGATTCCAGCCTGCACATCAGTTAGTATTTTTGGCATAACTTTCGGCTCAAATGTTCAATTGAGATGATTCAAGTTGGGATGGAAAGTTAACTTAAAGGTCTACAACTTTGTCGTTTACCAGGAGCCCGAATTCTGAAGTTAAATGGGCCAAAATAGTCAGTTAAGTGAAGCCTAAAATTCTGGGATTTTCTCCAAACGGGAATTCAACTTGTAATAGGATTCCTTGACCTATTTAAAGGCTTTTTAGGGCAAAATTCATGGGGCTGAGGCTAGTGCTAGGGCTGAGATGCAAAACAGAAAATTGGAGCAAAAGGCAGTGCCGCATGTGGCTTCTCTGTAGCTTTTCTCCATGATAGCATTGTGACTATTTCTTTCTTTATTTTATTTGTTTAGTTTAATGTTTAGTATTTTATTCTTTTGATTTATTTCAATTACCATGAGTAGCTAAATTTATAATTAGGGTTGCGGATGAAACCTTGTTAAGGATTACTAGTAATATTTATGTGATTTGATTTTTCCCACAATAGTTGTTCTTTAATGATTTAAATTGTTCTTGCTTCATATCAATTGACTAAGATGAGATTCTAGATATGAGTTCAATCATGTTTTTCTCATGATTTAGGATTTTTCTTAATTAATTGAATGCTTGGTTTATTAATTATTGATTATAAAATTGGATATCGTTTGTGATTTGTCTGTCAATGGATACAAGTTATGATTTGATTTTTAGAATTGGATATATCTTGTGATTTGTTTGGCTACGGATACAATTGATGATTTGGTTTTATACTTAAGAAGCGAAGAAGAACATGCTTTTGATTTTTAAAATAAGGATTTTAATGAGGATATTTTCCATGATAGCAAGATTGATTTCTAGATTATCATGTAGTGAGTTGGGAAAAATTAATGATCATAAATATATGCTGATATGACTTACAAGGTGGATTCCAAAACCTTAATTCCTTTCCCTTGATTATTTACATCTTTTCATTGCTTTATATCTTTTGCTTAGTTTAACTATTTGCTTAATTTTATTATTTGCTTAGTTTATTTAATTTCAAAACAACCAATTTTTATTAAACTAGATTAGGATTAATTTGGTTAAGGTTTAATTAATTTTCCTACGTTCATTCAAGTCCCTGTGGGTTCGACCTCGTTCTTGTCAAACTATACTTCGGTACGGTTCGTACACTTGCGAGTATTTTAAAATTTCACAACAAGTTTTTGGCGCCGTTGCCGGGGACTTGGTTAGGAAAATAAATTTGGTCTTAATTGAATTTTTCCTTCTACTAGTTGTAGTTGAAATTTATTTTTTTAAATAAAAAAAAAAATTATTTCTTTGTGCTTGGTGTATGAGAACTTGGATACGTGATAAAGAAAATCGTCTTGTTAGTTTTGATTATTCATCCACAATGGGAGAAACAGGAGATGATTCAAAAACTCTTAGGGAGTTGTTCTCACCCATAACCACCAACCCTCCATCTTGCATAGTATTGCCTGCAACCACTGCTGTACATTTTGAGTTGAAGCCACAGATAATTCACCTTCTTCCTACTTTTCATGGATTGGATAGAGAAGACCCTTATATGCATGTAAAGGATTTTCTTGAGATTTGTGCTACTTGTAAGTTCCAGAATTTCTCTTGTTAGGTTCTAAGGTCTTAGGATTTTATGTATTTAGAACTCTAATTTGTAATGTTGGCAAACCATGATCAAAACATTGTATTTAGTCTTGTTTAGGCTTGCTCAAAGTTGGTTTATTATTGTACAGTTGGAATCGAGTGGCTGCAGAAGTACTTGGGACTTTTGGCCTGGCTCGATCGATCGAAGAATAGACTCGATCGATCGAAAATCGCACAGGTTGATTATTCTGCAGAATTTCCAACTCAGCCCTACTTCATTAAACGTTTAGGGTTTTATGTTTTTACCCTAGGTATATAAACAAAACCCTAGCCACGTTTTTGTAGGTTGTCCATATTGTTATGTTGCTCATATTTGCTGTTTGTGTGAATCTCTTGTGAGATCTTTGAGGAGCTTTCCTTCACATAAACTTAGGTTGTCAATATCTTGATGATCAACATAGTTGCAACCATTGGAACTTAAAAGAAAAAAACAAGCGGGGAGCTTGTAGCTGATTGAGGAATTCAAGAAAGAAGTAGTCCGTGGATTCGGAGCCTGCGCGTGGTCGTGTCAGGAAGTTCGTACTGGTGGGTAGCATTAGGAAGTCGAGCGGGGAGCTTGTAGTCCTTCTGTAAGAACTTCAATTCTTTCATAGTGAATTCTGTTATGCCTTGAGGATCGGTGGGTCAAATCCTCCCCAGGTTTTTACCGTGTGGTTTCCTGGGTGATCATATCTTGTGTTCATTTATTTTCCGCTGCATTATTATTCTTGATATGATTGTTGAATTGCTTTAACCTAGAATTGCTTAATTTGACTAAGTAACAACTTGGCTAATTAATCTAGGCTACGCAATTTGGTTGTTTAAGGGGTCTAAATTTCCATCAAGTGGTATCAGAGCAGGTAGCTCTTTTTGTTTGAGATTTTTAATCTCTGAGCTGATCCTTGACCCCTGTTGTCATGGAGCATGGACACTCTCTGTTTGTTCCTCCTCATTTTGATGGGAACAACTATGCTTATTGGAAAGTAAGGATGAAAGCATTCCTGAAATCCATTGATGAAAGGGTTTGGAATTCCGTTGAATACGGATGGGTGAAACCCGCTACTCCTGTGAGTGAGTGGCAAACTTCTGAAAAAGAAGCAGCAAGCTTCAATAGCAAAGCTATGAATGCCATCTTTAATGCTGTTTCTATGGAGGAATTTAAGAGGATCTCTAATGTTGAGGTTGCTCATATTGCATGGAAAATCCTCCAAACTGTGCATGAAGGCACAAAGGCAGTTAAGATTAATAAATTGCAACAATTGACTTCTAGATTTGAAAGCATTAGAATGTCTGATGATGAATCTTTTGATGAATTCTATGCTAAATTAAATGATATTGTCAATTCTGCTTTTAATTTGGGTGAAATCTATGATCAACCTAAAATTGTTAGGAAGATTCTTAGATCTTTAACTGAAGACTTTAGACCCAAAGTGACTGCCATCACTGAAAGCAAGGATGTGGACTCCATCCCTGTTGATGAGCTTGTAGGATCTCTTCAATCCTATGAGTCTGACCTACCTAAAGTGAACAAATCCAAATCAATGGCTCTTAAGTCAGTTGATGATGTTGAGGGTGGTGGATTTGATGATGAGCTCTCTGCTACAGAGATTGCCTATCTTGCCAAAAACTTTAAGAACTTTCTGAGGAATACAAATAGAAAGGCAAGAGGTACTTACACTGCTGAACCTAGAAATTTTAGGAAGAATGATCCCATTAAGGTTAACAATTTTGAAAAACCTAGAGAAAATTTTGGTCAATCTTCTAATAACTCTTTGGGTCCTCAGTGTTTTGGCTGTCAAGGGTATGGTCATGTGAAATCTGAATGTCCTACATTCTTGAGGAATAAGGGTAAAGCTATGGCTGTAACCCTTAGTGATAATGAGGTTTCTGATGATGAGTCCGGTGGTGACGAGGATGGAAACTTCATTGCTTTCACGGCTACTGCTATAGTCAATGAAAGCATATCTGCTGAGGAGAACCCTTCTGATGGGGAACTCTTTGAAGATGCAGATCTTCAAGAGGCCTATAACAAACTTTGCAAAGTTGCTGCAAAGGATGCTATGAAAGTTGAACTTGGCCTAAAGAAAATTGATTCTCTTGAGCTTGAAAAGAGAAATTTGCTTGTTAAACTGTTTGATGCTAATGAGCTTTTGAATAATGTTAAATCTGAGAACATGTTTTTGCTTGATAAAGTTAGAACTTTGGAACATGATTTATCTGTTGCTAGATCTGCTAGTTCTAAACTTGATCACATGCTGAATGTTCAAAAGTCTCCTGCTGATAAAACTGGGTTAGGATATGTTGAAAGCATTTTTGATTCTGGACCACATTCCACTACTTTTGTTCCTTCCTCTTCTTCTGAACCTTCTGTGAGTGAGGTTGTGAGTGAAACTGTCAAACCACCTGTGAGTGAGATAGTTAAACCCATAGAAGTTTCACCACCTAAGAAGATTAGGGTAGATTTAAGAGAATCTAAACCTAAGGAGCCTACCAAATCTAAGGACAAGATGCATGGTAAACCTGCTTGGGTTTGTCATTATTGTGGTAAGTCTGGACACATTCGTCCTAACTGTTACAAGCTTCAAGCTGATAAGAGAGCAACTAAACCAAAAGTGCCTGTGCCTCAAGCACAAGATCCTATGGCACTAATTGGTGAATTGGTAAAGGTGTTAAACCTTTATTCCAATCCTGGAGTTGGGAATCACTCGAATGTGAATAAGAACTCCAATGCTCGTGGTGCATCTAAAAAGTTTTGGATGCAAAAGACTCGAACTAACTGAGTCTTTCTGACATGGTCCTTGTGCTTAATTGCTCTATTCTTTGGTGACCATTGTTCTTTGGTTTGTGTCTTTTTATTGTTTTTGTTCTAGGACTTGCATTGCATTACATTTATGCATTTCATTCTAGGATTTATTTGTTTTCTCTTTTAAAAATAAAAAAAAATAAAAAAAAATAAAAAAAAGGGAAAAGGAGAAAGCAAAAATTATGTTAGACACTATTTTTCTTGATTTTTGAAAAAGAAGGTTGGTCTATCTTTTGACACATGTCATGTTCTGTGTACCTTGTTTAACATTGATGAGCTTAAATATTACACTTGACTAGTTAAAGCTTTGTAGTGCATGTTGTGTGGGAAAGATGTTTGTGGTTATTAATCACTCTGTCTTGATCTTGAAGTCACATGTTATTTGACTGTCGGACTTGATCCTTTTGAGAAAGGCATAAATAACCATCTCACCACTGTTCACTAGTCAATCATGAACACCTTAGTGCATATCATAAGATTTTGTGCTCGAGAAAGTGTAGCACATGCACAAAAAGAACATAAGGTGTAGCCTCTTTAAATGCTTAAATGCTTAATGCTTAAAACTGGTGTGTACTATTAGGCTTGATGCCAATTCACTTAATTCAAACCGGTGTGTACTATTAGGCTTGATGCCATTTCACATAATCTAATCTGGTGTGTACTATTAGGCTTTATGCCAAATTTCACCTAAATAATGGGGCAAAAATACAAGAAACTTACATGATTGCAAGCTTTTGTTCTAGGAGATGTGGGAGTTATAGGATGTAACTCTTTAGGTGATAGTCTCTTTTAAATTCTATGTGATGAATTGTGTAGACTTTGTGTTTGATTGCTATTCACATATCACCTCACATGTATCTCAAGTTTTTGCTAGTATCACACACTACACAAGTTACTCTTTGTTAAACACTGTACATGCTAGTGTGTGTGTTTTTGGTCTGACCAACCAAGTTTGAAATTATCTTGAGATTTGTGCACAACATATTTGTTGCTTGAGGATATTCAAAGGAAGAATGATTGAAACTTGTTTTTGAGAAAATTGGGTTTAAAATTTTGGGTTTTTGAAAAAGCATTCCATCTCATACTCATGCATTTTATTTCTGTAATTTAATGCTTTGAGGAGTTGTTTTTCAAAATTTGGTTTGTCTTTCAAAACTGTGATTTTTCTCAAAATTTAGTGAGCCTCTGCCCATTTCGATCGATCCAGTCTGATTTTCGATCAATCGAAAAAGTGCTTTCATTTGTCTCAAAATGACTGTGTGTTTCGATCAATCGAATCTGATTTTCGATCGATCGAACATCGTGAAAAAGCTTTTTAAAAGGTACTTTTCTGACTTTTTCAAAGTTCCTATTTCAAAAACTTTTCAAACCTTTTTCCTCTCTCCGCGTTGGCAAGCTCAAATCTGTGATTTTTGTCGTTTTCTTCCGAAGTTTTTGCATATTCTCTCTCTCCTCAAGTCGGTAAGACACTTGTGCCCTTCCTTTTGAATTTATTTTCATGTTTTCATGCATATATTCATGCATTTAAGGGTAATTTTCGGACTTTGAATAATTGGGATTTTCTGTTGATTCAAGCCTTATTTTATGAAATTTATCATTGGGTTTTTGTGGGGACACTTCATAAACATGATTATTACCTGTTAATTGGATCAAATTTGAGTTTGGTGAAAAATTGAAAAATCTAGGGCTTGTTCTTGATCCGAATTGGGGCTTTTGTTAAATTGGGAAGACTTTGATGAAATTGACTTGTTGTGTAGTTGTAATTAAGCATTATAATCTATGTAATGTGTTTTATAATGCTCAATTCATCTTTTTGGTAAAAATTTCAACAAGTGGTTTTCAATTTTTGGGATTTTTGATAAAAATTCCATGTTCAAGCCAATTTTGTCAATTCAATCTCCATTGAACTTATTTGTTTACTGCATTAGATCATGCATCACAACATTATTAATGTTCATGCATCATATAGATTTTTGTTCTATATTTTTTAATGTGCTAATTTGCAGTCTGCCCTTGGTTCTTTTTTCTCTTGTTCTTTTGGTTTTTCACTTTGTGTCTCTGTCCCTTCCTTAGCACTATGCTTAGGAAAACTAGAGTCCGTAGGAATGTTCCCTCACCTTCTCCTTCACCCCCTCCATCCTTTGACCGTGAGAAGTTTTCGAGTGAGAAAAACCAAGAGATTTATGAGAAGCTGAATGTTAGGAGAAAGATTTGGGCTGAGCGTTCTGTTCACTTAGATGAACTTGATCCTGCCATTAGGGCAAACTTTGAGCGTAGGGGCTGGTTACCCTTGGTGGATGTTTCTGATCCTCCTCCACCTTCTGCCTTGATTAGAGAGTTCTATTCGAACATCTCTATCCGCATCTATGATTCCAACACTCTAGTCAAGAGTTGGATACGAGGCGTAGAGTACTCCATTACTCCTGAGGTAGTGGCTGATGCTCTAGGGGTACCACTGGTTCGGCATCCTGTCTATCCATATGACGTGTCTCCCGAGATTAGTGATGTTTTGTCTTACATCACTGGGACTACTGTCCAGTGGGGTTCTGATCCTCGGATCACTTCTGCTGAGCTCTCCGGGTTACACTATCTCTTCTTTAGGATAGCATGTCATTCTATCTGGCCCATTTCCCATGTTCACACCATTCCTCTTGAGAGGTGTGTATTTTTGTACGCTCTGGTTACTGATGCTCCTATTAGTTTTCCCCATCTTTTTCTTCGTTCTTTGAACGATGTTTATAGGAGTTCATCTTCTGCTCATGCTCTTGTACATCCTATTTTCATTCATAGGATTCTCCTTCATCTTGATCTTGGTGGCTTCCCTTCCTCTGAGCCCGTTCATGTTATTGCTCCTATAGGTGCGTCTTTTCTTAGACAAAGGGCTGCTCATCTTCGAGCTAGTTCTAAACACCCTAGGTCTGAGCCCTCTAGTAGCGCACCTCCTCCTTCTTCTTCTGCAGGTCTTGCTGGTGAGGATGTTCCTGATCCAGTTGGTGATGATGCTGCTGCTGCTGATGTTCCTCCACCTCCTTCGGCCGACTTCGATGTTCGTCGTACTTTGGAGACTGTCATGACCGTTCAGGCGGCTCATGGTCAGATTTTGGTGGACTTGCTAGATGAGTTTCGTGCTCTACGAGCTGACTTGGCGCGTCTTCATTCACCCTCACCACCTCCTTTTGATGGCGACTTGTGATTGCTCTTTGGCATTCCGTCACAAAAAGCGGGAGTGGTATTTTTGACTTGTTGAGGAGTTTTTGTAGTTAGGGGGAGACTTTTTGTTTTTGAGGAGCTTCTGGAGTTTTTTAGATTGTATCTAGGTGCTTCACTTTGTATATCATTTTTGGGGTTATTCATGTTAGGGGGAGTAACATTGATTGATATACATGTTATTTTTGTTGATTCTTGTTGCTTTGTGATTCACTGCTTATTGATTTATATTTATGAGTTGATCATTCATATATGTCTCTATTTTGTGTTGTGTGAATCTTACAAGAATGTTATACCTGTTGTTTTACTCTTTTCTGTCACACATGCGTTTATGCGTTTGTTGAGTATTTCAGGAATATACAGGTTGATTCAACTAAGCTGCTGTCTACACTTGCAACTGATGGATAGTAGTTAGGCTGAATTTGATTTTATGAGCATTACCTTTGTAAAGGGCTTTTACTTGTAAAACTTTGAGCTTTTAATTATGGTTTTGTCACGGATTGCCAAAGGGGGAGTTTGTTAGGTTCTAAGGTCTTAGGATTTTATGTATTTAGAACTCTAATTTGTAATGTTGGCAAACCATGCTCAAAACATTGTATTTAGTCTTGTTTAGGCTTGCTCAAAGTTGGTTTATTATTGTACAGTTGGAATCGAGTGGCTGCAGAAGTACTTGGGACTTTTGGCCTGGCTCGATCGATCGAAGAATAGACTCGATCGATCGAAAATCGCACAGGTTGATTATTCTGCAGAATTTCCAACTCAGCCCTACTTCATTAAACGTTTAGGGTTTTATGTTTTTACCCTAGGTATATAAACAAAACCCTAGCCACGTTTTTGTAGGTTGTCCATATTGTTATGTTGCTCATATTTGCTGTTTGTGTGAATCTCTTGTGAGATCTTTGAGGAGCTTTCCTTCACATAAACTTAGGGTTGTCAATATCTTGATGATCAACATAGTTGCAACCATTGGAACTTAAAAGAAAAAAACAAGCGGGGAGCTTGTAGCTGATTGAGGAATTCAAGAAAGAAGTAGTCCGTGGATTCGGAGCCTGCGCGTGGTCGTGTCAGGAAGTTCGTACTGGTGGGTAGCATTAGGAAGTCGAGCGGGGAGCTTGTAGTCCTTCTGTAAGAACTTCAATTCTTTCATAGTGAATTCTGTTATGCCTTGAGGATCGGTGGGTCAAATCCTCCCCAGGTTTTTACCGTGTGGTTTCCTGGGTGATCATATCTTGTGTTCATTTATTTTCCGCTGCATTATTATTCTTGATATGATTGTTGAATTGCTTTAACCTAGAATTGCTTAATTTGACTAAGTAACAACTTGGCTAATTAATCTAGGCTACGCAATTTGGTTGTTTAAGGGGTCTAAATTTCCATCATCTCTGATGACTCTATTCGCTTGCGTTTATTCCCTTTTTCCTTGAAGGATAAGGCAAAAGCATGGCTTAATTCTTTGTCACCTAGATCTATCACTTCATGGGAACTATTGGTCACAAAATTCCTCTCTAAACTTTTCCCAATGGCCAAGACCAATGCTTTGAGGAGAGAAATTGCAGATTTTTATCAAGATGAACAAGAGAAATTTTATGAGAGTTGGGAGAGATTTAAGGACTTAATCTTAAAGTGTCCTCATCATGGTTTTGAAACATGGAGACTAGTACAATATTTTTATAATGGTTTGACTCAGACAAATCGTAACATGATTGAGTCCATGAATGGTGGTGGATTTTTGAGTCTTGTAGATGATGAGGCATACAAATTTCTTGAGAATTTATCAGAAAGCTCACAACAATGGGATTTTTCCAATCGTAGAGAGAGATTTGCCCCTGCAATTAAGAAAGGAGGATTGTATGAAGTCAGTGAAGATTTAGACATAAAAGCTAGGTTGGACAATCTCACTCGTAAGGTTGAAGCTTTAGCTTTAGGTAAAGGGATGAATTCTGTCAATCAAGTTCAAAGTGAAACATGCTCTATTTGTGCAAGTCCTATGCATGCAACACAAATGTGTCCTTCCACAGTTGGTTACCCTGAATACTATATTGGGCAAGCAAATGCACTGAATAATTATGGAAGACCACTTGCTAGTCCATTTTCAGAGACATACAATCCAAATTGGCAAAATCATCCTAATTTCTCTTGGAGGCAGAACCATTCCCCCACAAATATAGGTGGACAACAAGTGCATCAACAAAGTCAATTTCGTCCACCTACTCAAGAACTTCCTCTCATTCCACAATCAACTCCTCAATTTATGGCACCACCAGGACAACAATCATCTTTGGAGGAGTCTCTCAAAACTTTCATGCAATCAACTAGCCAAGCCATTCAAGAGATAAAAAGTTCCACCCATTTGAATACTCAAGCTATTTCAAAGTTGGAAAATCAAGTTGGCCAGTTAGCAACCCAAGTTGGAGAGAGGGAAAAAGGAAAGTTTCCTAGTCAACCCATACCTAACCCAAAAGGACAGTATGCCATCAATGGTTCTTCTAGTTCTACTCATGCACATGAATCTGTTCAGTCTATTACTACCCTTAGGTCTGATAAGCAAGTTGATAATCAAGTGAAAAAGCCAGAAGTGGAGGATGATGAAAATATTATGTTAAAGGAAAAAGGAATTCACAGTTCACAGGATGATCATAAAGAAAAGAAGGGCAACTCAACGTCAATTCCAATTTAGGATCTTAGTTCCCCCCTTGATAGGAGGTTTGTTCCTAAAGCTCCATTTTCTCAAAGGTTAATCAGTCCTCAGAAAAGTGCACAATTTGGAGACATTTTAGAGGTTTTTAAGCAAGTGCAAATAAACATTCCATTTCTTGATGCAATTCAGCAAGTTCCTGCTTATGCCAAGTTTCTAAAAGATCTTGTGACAATGAAGAGAAAGAAAAATGTTCCTAAAAAGGCATTTTTGACAGAGCAAGTCAGATCAATCATTCAGAATAAATATCCAGTGAAATGTAAGGACCCTGGATCTCCTACAATTTCATGCAAGATTGGGGATCGTCTCATTGAGCGAGCTTTGCTAGATTTGGGGGCAAGTGTGAACCTAATGCCATATTCAGTTTATTTACAGCTAGGTTTGGGGGAGTTGAAACCCACAACCATGACACTTCAATTAGCTGATAGGTCTGTGAAAATCCCAAGAGGTATTGTTGAGGATGTGCTGATTAAGGTGGATGCATTCTACTTTCCTGTTGATTTTGTTGTGTTAGACACTGAGCCTGCTCTGAATGCCAGTACACAAATCCATGTCATTTTGGGTCGCCCTTTCTTAGCCACATCCAATGCTTTGATCAATTGTTGGAGTGGTGTGATGAAGATTTCTTTTGGAAATATGACTGTCGAGCTTAATATCTTTGACATAAGTAAGCAAGACCTAGACAATAAGGATATATGTGAGGTTAACATGATTGGGAGCCTAGTCCAGGATACTTTCCTACAATCAAGTTGTGAGGAGCCCCTAAAGGCTTGCTTAACCCGTGTTGATTGCAATTTGGATACTGAAAAATCAATTGAGGAGGTCAATGCATTGTTGGATTCTGTTCCTCTCTTAAGTATTATTAGCTGGCAGCCAAAAGTTGTCCATTTTCCACTTTCTTCATCCCCATTCCTATCTATTGTAGAACCACCAAGGTGGGATGACTTTTGGGAACACCAATTGATAAGTATACTTCAAGAGCATAAGGAAGCTATAGGTTGGAAAATTGCTGATATTAAGGGTATTAGTGCTTCTGTGGTTATGCAAAGAATTCACTTGGAAGACACTGCAAAAGCTTCTCAACATGTTTTTGACCCAGGTAAGTTACAATCTCATTGGACTAGTCCATTCATAATATACATTATTTATCTCCATGGTGTTGTTGAGGTTTGGATGGTCCTGTTTATCAGGATTGATCTCCAGTTGTGTTAGATCTTTTTGCACAAAAAGAAAAAAGAAAAAAAGAAGAAGATATTTGTGTTAGATCTTTTTCTTGTTTATTTTTTGCTTTTAGATTAATATTTGTGTTTATTTTCTTGTTTAGTTTAATTTTATTTTGTTCTAGCTGATATTTGACAGAAATTACAATTTATAACAACCAGCTTGATCAAGGTACGTCTCCTCCTTCTCCTTACCTTACTTGTTTCTACTTAGTTCTCATGTTGCATATTACTATTCTGCTCTCTTTTCATTCAAGACATATATTTGAGAGTATCATTTTTAACATTGAGGACAATGTTTGGTTTAGGTTTGGGGGGGATGTATATAGATTTCTATCTTTTTGTCTTGTTTTTGTTTTGTTGTGTTAAAAAAAAAAAAAAATCTTTTGCCTAGCTTGAGGTTTATGTTTTGAGTTCGTTATACTACTCTTGCTTAAAGAATTTCATTGCTTTCATGCTCAATTCATTGCACATGCATGTAGCCACTCAAACACAACTTCTTGTTGAAGGATAAAAATGATTAGAAAATCTTGATGATAACAATGTGGAGACTATAACCCATGTGAGTTTTGAGCCAATCATTATTTTCGGAGAGTTATTTATTGTTTCTAATCTTAAAGTTCATTTGGAAGTGTGCAATATATTTCCCTTGTTGTAGTCTCATTATTCTTTCTTTTGGCCAAGAAAAAAAAATGATTTTATGCCACACTTGAATTTTTTGAGGTCATTGATGTTGAATGAACTATACTAGTCTTTGAGAGGAGATTAGGCCATTTTTGTCTACTTTGAGCCATATATGTGTTTTTCTTTTTTGAAACATTATCGCTAGTCACCCCGTTGAGCCTTTTAATTATCCTTTCTTTCTTAAAGCCCTTATCCATAGTGTTTCAAGATGGAATTTGATCAATTTGTTTCAATGTGGTGGCTTGTGCGAGAATTCAAAGAAGAAAGAAAAAAAGAATTGAAAAAAAAAAAAGAGAAAAAAAAAATGTCAAAAAGAAGAAAATAAAAAGGGTTCTTATCAAATTTTGAGAAGTGAAATGGAAGGAAGGATTACTGCTTTGAAGAAGAAGAGTTGAAAAAAAAAATTGTTGAATGGAAATTCCAAAAAGAGTTGACATTTCGACAAATCTTGAAAACACTTCTTATTATTTACCTTCACCCATATTTATTTCATTCCCTTTACTTTTACCCTACATTACGTCCTAATAAAGTCCTTATTTGATCTTGAAGATTGTATAGTTCAGATATTGATATGACTGAGAAGAAAAAGGTGTGGTATAAATTCTTTTTGGCATCCTTTCATGAGACTACTTGTTCTTTCTTGATAAAGCGTTTTTCATGTGATTTATATGTGAGATGTTTGATTTTGCTTACATTATTCCGCTCACATATGTTGTTGAGAGTGTTACACCCCATTTCAGAGTGATTTCATTTGTTGAGTGATAACACCGGAAAGATTTGAGTTGAAGCATACTTTCAAATAGAGATTCGAGTCAAGTTTATTCTAAAACTAAGAGTATGTTTGGGTTGGCTACCACTTTTCACTCACATTGAGTTTTGATGGCATGAGAAATTTCTTTAGCATTTGTAGTGTTTTTGAACTTGAACTAATCCTTTTTGCATAAGGCAATTGAAAAAAAAAAAAAGTTTGTTTGATTCTCTTTGTTTTGTTTTTTTTATTTTTTTTAGTATTCTTTTTCAGAATTTTGTGGGTATATTCCCTGCAAACCCTCACGAGACTACAACTCGTCCACTAGTGTAAGCTAGGGGTTTAAAGGCTTGTTGCATACGCTAAATGCAATCGAAAATTCCAGCGAAAGTGGATTAGTTAGGATTTCCTTTTTCTTTGTTTTTAATTTCTTTGTTTAGTTTTACTCTTTATCTGTTTTGCTCGAGGACTAGCAAAATGTAGGTTTGGGGGTATTTGATATGCAAGAAATATATACAATAAAATACTCACATATCTACATATTTAGCCTTACTTCTATGTTATTTTGTGACTGATTATATAATATCTTTGTGTTGCAGATAACAAGGGCTTTACATGCAAAGTGAGGCTAGGCCAATTGAATCAAGCCAACTTACATCCAGCCAGGCATGAATATTAAATTTAAGTCCAATTGGAGTAAGGAATTAAAGGAAATTTGCACCAAATCCAAGTCCAATTCGGATTAGGATTCCAGCCTGCACATCAGTTAGTATTTTGGGCATAAATTTCGGCTCAAATGTTCAATCGAGATGATTCAAGTTGGGCTGGAAAGTTAACTTAAAGGGCTACAACTTTGTAGTTTACCAGGAGCCCGAATTCTGAAGTTAAATGGGCCAAAATAGTCGGTTAAGTGAAGCCTAAAATTCTGGGATTTTCTCCAAACGGGAATTCAACTTGTAATAGGATTCCTTGACCTATTTAAAGGCTTTTTAGGGCAAAATTCAGGGGGCTGAGGCTAGTGTTAGGGCTGAGATGCAAAACAGAAAATTGGAGTAAGAGGCAGTGCCGCATGTGGCTTCTCTGTAGCTTTTCTCCATGATAGCATTGTGACTATTTCTTTCTCTATTTTATTTGTTTAGTTTAATGTTTAGTATTTTATTCTTTTGATTTATTTCAATTACCATGAGTAGCTAAATTTATAATTAGGGCTGCGGATGAAACCTTGTTAAGGATTACTAGTAATATTTATGTGATTTGATTTTTCCCACAATAGTTGTTCTTTAATGATTTAAATTGTTCTTGCTTCATATCAATTGACTAAGATGAGATTCTAGATATGAGTTCAATCATGTTTTTCTCATGATTTAGGATTTGTCTTAATTAATTGAATGCTTGGTTTATTAATTCTTGATTATAAAATTGGATATCGTTTGTGATTTGTCTGTCAATGGATACAAGTTATGATTTGATTTTTAGAATTGGATATATCTTGTGATTTGTTTGGCTACGGATACAATTGATGATTTGGTTTTATACTTAAGAAGCGAAGAAGAACATGCTTTTGATTTTTAAAATAAGGATTTTAATGAGGATATTTTCCATGATAGCAAGATTGATTTCTAGATTATCATGTAGTGAGTTGGGAAAAATTAATGATCATAAATATATGCTGATATGACTTACAAGGTGGATTCCAAAACCTTAATTCCTTTCCCTTGATTATTTACATCTTTTCATTGCTTTATATCTTTTGCTTAGTTTAACTATTTGCTTAATTTTATTATTTGCTTAGTTTATTTAATTTCAAAACAATCAATTTTTATTAAACTAGATTAGGATTAATTTGGTTAAGGTTTAATTAATTTTCCTACGTTCATTCAAGTCCCTGTGGGTTCGACCTCGTTCTTGTCAAACTATACTTCGGTATGGTTCGTACACTTGCGAGTATTTTAAAATTTCACAGCAGAGAGCTGACTCATTTCCTTGGATTGTAGATTCACCAACAAGATTTAGGTATATTCCTTTCTCAATCTAAATATGCTAAGAATCTTGTGAAAAAGTTTGGTTTGGAATCTGCTAGTTCTGTTAGAACCCCTATGAGCCCAAATGTTAAACTCACTGTAGACTTGTTAGGTAAGAGTGTTGATCTTCCTCTCTATAGAAGCATGATAGGTAGTCTTCTTTACCTTACTACTAGTAGACCTGACATTAGTTACAGTGTTGGTGTGTGTGCCAGATATCAAGTTAACCCCAAAGAATCTCATATGATTGTTTTAAAAAGAATTATAAAGTATGTCAAAACCACTGCTGAGTTCGGTGTGTGGTATAGCAAGGACACAAATGGTGTCTTAGCTGGGTACTCTGATGCTGATTGGGCTAGCAATGCTGATGATAGAAAGAGTACTTCGGGGGGTTGTTTTTATGTGGGTAACAATCTTGTCTCCTAGATGAGCAAAAAGCAGAACTCCATCTCTTTATCCATTGCAGAAGCTGAGTACATCGCTGCTGGTAGCTACTGCACCCAACTCCTCTGGATGCAAAAACTCCTTCATGATTATGGTATTTGTCAAGAGCATCTCACTATTTACTGTGACAATACCAGTGCCATCAATATCTCTAAGAACCCAGTTCAACATTCTCGAACCAAACACATAGAGATTCGACATCACTTCATTAGGGAGTTTGTCGAAGATAGTACTCTCACTCTTGAGTTTATCCACACTGATGATCAAAAGGCTGACTTGTTCACCAAACCTCTTGATAGCAAACGTTTTGAATTCCTTCGTCAAAACATTGGTGTTATCTCCATGGATTGATCTCCTTCTCTTGTCCTTCTTCCTCATGCATTTGCATCTAGTTTTATGCTTTGCTTTGACAACATGTTTTTGTTTGTTTATTTTAGTTTTATTTATTTTGTTTTTGATATAAAAATTTAAAAAAAAATTTGAAAATTTGAAAAATACAAAAACAGTGTGTGTTTTGTGTACATTGGTACTTGTGTACCTTGGATGGCCATTGTAACAAAGTTTTCTAAACTTTGTATCTTTTGTAGCTTAGATGAGCATCTCTATGCACAACTAATCAAGTGAGCTTTGTGGCTCTTGTTTGTGATGAGTAAGATTGAGTTATCTCTTGGACTTAACACTCATATCACTCTTTTTGACGGGTAGGACTGAAAAATCCTAAGAGAAATGCATAAATAACCATCTCACCACTGTTACTCGCCAATCATGAATGACACCTGTATGCTTCGGCATAGCAAAAGTGCAATGTCCATGCTTAACATGTTGGGTATTTCTTTTCTCTCTTCTATATGCCCATGCATGATATGCTAAATAAAAGAAAATATGCAAAGAAAATAAAAAGCAAAAAGATCAAAAATGCTTTAAATATGATTGCAAGCGTGTTTTCTAGGAGATGTGGAAGTTATAGGATGTACCTCAAAGGTGATAGTCTCCATCAAACAGTTGTGATTGTGTGTGAGTTAAAGTTACTTTCTCATATCTCAGATCGTCATAACTTGTATTCACATATGCAATCTTGCGATGTTTTTCACACACAACACGCAATATTCTTTGCTACTTTTGATACATGTGCAAGTACAATGTGAATTGGCCATCACAAGTTTTTACATGTGCTAATGTATGCTCACTAAACTGTCTGGACTTATTTTTGAAAAATAAAATTGGTTAGACTTGTTTAGTGTGTGTGTGTGTTTTTGAGGATCCATGTGCTTAAATTCTTGTTGAGAGATGATTTTGAGAGCTTAATATGTTGATTGGATCATTGGTTGAGCTATATGCTGGATTGCATTCATGTCTGTGGTTTTCTCTTCTCGAAAAACTGTTTTGAAAAGCTGTCTCGACACCTCCTCGACACCTCCTCGATACCTAGTTATCTGTCGAGCTTCTCAAGCTTTTTCTTATCGCAATCCCGACACTTCCTCGACACCTGGTGGATCGATCGAAAAATCTCCCACCTCCTCGATACCTTCTCAATTCCTGGTCGATCGATCGAGTTTCTATTCTTGGTTCTGGTGTTTATTCCTCGATGCCTCATCGACACCTTCAGCTGTCGACGTTCTTTTTCTCGACACCTACCTCGATAGTTGTCTCGACGCCTCTCGACACCTTAGCTGTCGAGATTTACTGAGGTTCCTATATAAGCTCCTTCTGCGATCCGGTTCTCACTTTTCTGGATCTCTCTCTCGATAGAATCTCTCTTTTCACTCCCAAACACTCTTTTCTCACTTAAAACCTTCAATCCACATGATTTTCGGCCTATCCTTGCTTCAAATCACTTGGTATGCTCTCTTATCTCTTCATTTTTCATGCATTTCATGTTTTCAAACCTAGGTTTTGGGATTTTTTAAAAATTTTGGGGTTTTTCAAATTTGTTGAGTGTTTCTTGAAATTTTGGGTTGGATTTTCATTTAAATGTGTTTAAAAACTCATACATTGCATCACATTTTCATTATAATGGTATTCTCATGCATTTAGATGTGCGATATATGCTTGTGTGCTGGTAGGATTGGATTGGGCTGAGCCCATGATGAATTTTCTTTTGCATGTCACATGTTCATGCATTTCCCATGCATACGTACTCTCTTTTTAATATATTTGATATATTTGAATTGCTTGGGACTTTTCTGATTGTCTTCTTTCTCTCCCTCTCTTTCTTTGTTTAGGTTAGTCGTGTCTATGGCACCTAAACGTAAGTCTGCTCCGTCCCAGAACCCTCTGCGTTCTAGGACATCTTCATCTTCTGATCCTACTCCTTCTAACGTTCAGTTTCGTGATGAGGATGCTCGTAAGGCCTTCTCGGAGAACTTCTCTAGACGAGGTGTTCATTCGGAACGCCAAGTCATTTTGGCGGACTTCGCCGACACTGACCTTCCCTCTGTCATTCATAGTAGGGAATGGAAGTCACTGTGTGACGTCCCAGTCACATGTCCTCTCGTGCTCATTCAGGATTTTTACTCCAACATGCACGGGATTGACCATTCAGTACCTCTTTTCTTCACTCGCGTTCGAGGTACGCGCATTCCTGTCACACCGCAGCTTGTTGCGGATGTGCTTCGGGTTCCTAGGATAGTGCATCCTGACTATCCTAGTTGTGAGCGTCTGCGGACTGTGTCCAAAGATGAGCTCATGGCTGCTTTTTGTGAGCGCCCTGCTGATTGGGGTGAGCGTCAATATACACCATGTAAGGCTTTTGCTAAAGGCCCTCGCTTCATGAACATGGTGATGACTTTTGTACTCCATCCTCTTTCTCACTACAACTCCATCACAGAGCCTCGTGCTCGGTTTTTGTTGTCTCTTCTTGAGCATCTTACCATAGACTTTCCTTCTCATTTCATTTTCTCTATCATAGATGTTCATTTGGATTCGGCATCCCGTTATAAGCTCATCTTTCCTTCTGCTATCACGAGGATCTTACGCCATTTTTCTGTCCCTTTTCCTGTGTCCGACCACTTCACACACATTTGTGCCATAGACGCCACTACCGTAAAACGTAGTGAGGTGCAGTTTAGGTCACGACAGCCGGATTCCACTCCTCCCTCCCGTCCGGCTCCATCTCGTTTAGCTCCATCCACACCCGCTCCATCCACTTCCATGGGCGATGTTTCACTTGGAGACATCATGGCCCAACTACAGCGCATGGATGTTCGCCTTGATACACTCTCCACTGAGTTGTATCAGGTGAACATTCGTGTCGGTTGTATTGCACGATGGCAGGCGACTATGGGTGGCTTTACTCCTGAGGCTTCTCCTTCACCACCTCCTCCAGTGGCCTCTGATTCTGATGCTGAGGATGATGATGATGATGGTGATGATGATGACGCTTCGGATGATGATGGAGATGCTAGCTCTGCCGATGAGATGTCTACTTGACACTCTTACCCTTTGTCACTCGTGACAAAAAGGGGGAGTAGTTTTGGATATTGAGAGTAGTCATACTTAGGGGGAGAGTTAGTGTAGGACATTTTTGTTAGGGGGAGAGTGTTGATTTGAGGGATGTAGTGAGGATTTGATGTATCTTGTTCTTTTCTACTTTATAGATACTTTGTTCTTGTACTTTGGGTCTTGTGACCAGTTTTATATACATTGTACTTATATTCTTTATATGTGGATGTATGTTTCTTTCACCTACCTCTTCGTGTGTTGTTTCTTTTCTATCTTTATACACATGCTTCTTATTATTGTTTGCAATCTATTATTTCTATTTTACACAAAGATGCATTGATGAGTTTTGTTTAAAGTGTTTCAGAAATACAGGTTGTCAAAGTCTACTTGCCATAAACTCTCTTCTTGCAAAGTTTTTCAAGAGTTTGTGTTAGGATAGATTTTATTGTATTCAACAAGTGAATATCAGTTGAGTGATTTATGACTTCTCTCATATGTTTATTTGTTTGTTGTGGTTTTGTCCTGGATTGCCAAAGGGGGAGATTGTTAGGACATATGTGGTTTCACTTGTTAAAGAACATATGTCATTCTTTTATGTAATTGGCTAATCCTTTGACAAAATGCACTCAACTTGTAATTGGGTCGTTCTAGATGTTTTTAATACTTCAAGAAATAAGGTTTCAAGATCAAGTGTTGAAGTCATCAGGTCTGTCCAAGAAACAAGTTGAAGAAGTGCACAATCATTAAAGCTCGACACCTGCTCGATAGCTTCTTGACACCTTGCTATCTATCGAGATTTTAAAATCAGTTTTTCTGATTTTTTTTCTTGGGATCCGTGAATATGTTTTTGGGCCTTCTTTTCTTCTAACCCTAAACATATAAAAGGATTGTTTTAAGGGCCGTCAAAGTGTTCACAAGTTGCACAAGCATTGAGCAAACTCTGTTCAAGCAAATTGTGACCGGAGACAAAGTTTTGCCCTAGTTCATCATTCTTCAAGAAGTTGCTGTGTATGTGCACCTTTGAGTTTTGTAACCAAGCATCTTCTTGATCTTCATCGTGGATGAACTGAAGAACTTTGCAGCCAACATCTCTTTCTAGTTGGTGATTGAAGTCACGTACTGGGATCTGCGCAATTGGTTAGTCACGTACTTGGGAGCCGTGCATCAAAAGGGAGAACTGTCACTACAGAACAAGTCCAATTGGGTATTGGGGTAAGGGTTCAACTGTAGGTTGGTAAGGTACTTGGGATTCCTTTACTTGTAACCACTTGTTGTGATAATAGTGGAGTTTCGGGAGTGGTGACCTGAAAATCACCCGGTGGGGTTTTTGCCGTTAGGTTTTCCCCATTCGTAAACAAATAACCGTGCCATTTATTTTCCGCTGCATAATTAGTTTATTGGTGATTTGTTTGTGCTTCCACGCATTTTGCATGTTAAATTGATTAATTAATAATTTGGCTAATTAATTAATTAGTTTAATCACAAGGGGTCATTCAGTTTGTGGCCTATCAATATCATCAATCAATTTTTTAAATTCAAGTTTTTGTTGTTTAAAATAATGCATAAAAGATGAGTTTATAGATTAAATGATAAATAACATCTGATTAACATGGAAATTAGCATGCATGTTATGAACATATAAAACCTGTGATCTAATGGTGAGATTTTCAAAATATGAATTTAATAACAAGTTATTAGGTGGTATAACATTACTTAGAGTTACACAATTGACTAAAGTTACACCAATTTTGGATCATTGCATCTAGGGGTGACAATTTGTGTTCACGGATCAAGTTCGTATCGTGTCGAGTCATGAGTATTTGGTTATATGGGTTTACCCGAACCCGACCTGTTTAGTAAATGTGTTAGGAATCCTCAACCTGAACACGACCTGTTTATTAAGCAGGTCGACCTGACCTGACATATTTAACTCGTTTAATTAACAAGTCATGTAAAGGTCAATACAAATGACCCGTTTAATAATCTATTTAATTAATAGGTCATACCTAACCTATATAATTTTTATCAATTCCCATATATCTAAAATTAAAATACAATTACAACCATAAATATAGTAATAAATATATAAAAACTACCATAAATTAAGCAATAATATCAAAATAATTAATAACTTTAAAAGCTAAATTGGTCAAAAGGGTCAGACGGGTTCGCATGTTGAACACGAACAAGACCCGTTTATTAAATGGGTTAGACGTGTCAACCCGAATATGATCCAAACCTGTTTAGCCTCAACTCATGACCTATTTATAAATGGGTTAGTCATGTCGGGTTCGCGAGTCATGTCAGATTTTGCCACCCCTAATTTGCATCTCATTAAATCTAACAATCTGCAAAAAATTACCTCTCACATCATTAATATGTAATTAATATTTGTCATGTCGACTCATTTTAATTAAATCCCGCCATATTCACCTTCTCTCTCTACTTAACAGTCATCTTCCACTCCTTAGTATTTCTGGTAACGTTGCCAAGGAGTTTTGCCGGAATTTACTTGTTCAATGAACCTTTTGAAACCATCGGCTGCATTTGATATCAAAAACAGCTTGCCAATCAGCAATCTTTGCTGACGTGTTTTGCTTGATGGATTTAAATCGGATCATGATAGTTCTCAACTCAATGATGCCCTCTAGAACTAGAGGACCATACTAATAAATTAACAAAAAAATCACATCAAAAAATCAAACTTAAACCCACTAATCACTTTCAAATAATAAAGGTCGAATATTGGGTCTAGCGGCTTTCCTTGTAAAGAAATCACAATGAAGCAAACTATTATGGTGGAAAAAATCCTTTTTAATTTTTCAATCCATGACCATCTCGAGGTCTCATTAGTCTGCTCTTGCTTTGTACCATGGTGATGTCGCCGTCCCCAACAATAATTGTCCAAGCCACATCTGTTATTAGATCTCATTGAAGAGGAATAGAAGTTGGTGGGGGAGTGGAAGATGATTATTAAGGAGACAGATGGTGAATATTGGGGGATTTAATTAAAATGAGTTAACATAGCAAATACTAATTACATAATAATGATGTGAGAGGTAGTCTTTTACTGACTGTTAAATTTAATGAGAATCAACGGTTTAAAATAGGTGTAACTTTAGTCAATTTATATATATATATATAGGGTTCAAGTTACGAATTTTGACAAATCCACTGTTAGATTACATTATCTTTGTATATTTTCCATGTTTGCAAATTTTCAAGGTGATCAAAGATTAATAGTCATGTCGTCAATCAATTGTTTAAATTCAAATTTTTGTAGTTTAAAATAATACATTAAAGATGAATTTATGGATCAAATGGTATATAACATCCAATTGACATGAATGTTAAAAACATATAGAACATGTAACTCAGCGGTGAGATTTTGAGCGATAACATTACTTAGAGTTACACTAGGTGTAACTTAAACCCGACTCATATATATATATATATATATATATATATATATAACATACTTATTTTTTTTTCAAAACACCACACATCAAATTATCTATTTTACACCACATTTCATTAAAATATTAATTTTTCATATTTTTTTTAAAATTGATTCTCTTTCTTCACACACAATAATCACTATCCACTTTTTACGTTCATTCTCGAGTTGCATAAAAAAAAAAACTAAGTGCAAAATTAATAGTGTTAGTGTAAATTTTGATGGAAATTTAGACCCCTTAAACAACCAAATTGCGTAGCCTAGATTAATTAGCCAAGTTGTTACTTAGTCAAATTATGCAATTCTAGGTTAAAGCAATTCAACAATCATATCAAGAATAATAATGCAGCGGAAAATAAATAACACAAGATATGTTCACCCAGGAAACCACACGGTAAAAACCTAGGGAGGATTTGACCCACCGATCCTCAAGGCATAACAGAATTCACTATGAAAGAATTGAAGTTCTTACAAAAGGACTACAAGCTCCCCGCTCGACTTCCTAATGCTACCCACCAGTACGAACTTCTTGACACGACCACGCGCAGGCTCCGAATCCACGGACTACTTCTTTCTTGAATTCCTCAATCAGCTACAAGCTCCCCGCTTGCTTTTCTTTTAAGTTCCAATGGTTGCAACTATGTTGATCATCAAGATATTGACAACCCTAAGTTTATGTGAAGGAAAGCTCCTCAAAGATCTCACAAGAGATTCACACAAACAGCAAATATGAGCAACATAACAATATGGACAACCTTCAAAAACGTGGCTAGGGTTTTGTTTATATACCTAGGGTAAAAACATAAAACCCTAAACGTTTAATGAAGTAGGGCTGAGTTGGAAATTCTGCAGAATAATCAACCTGTGCGATTTTCGATCGATCGAGTCTATTCTTCGATCGATCGAGCCAGGCCAAAAGTCCCAAGTACTTCTGCAGCCACTCGATTCCAACTGTACAATAATAAACCAACTTTGAGCAAGTCTAAACAAGACTAAATACAATGTTTTGATCATGGTTTGCCAACGTTACAAATTAGAGTTCTAAATACATAAAATCCTAAGACCTTAGAACCTAACAAATTTACATGATTATTATAGGAAATTGATAAATTTACACAATTATACACTCACTTAAGTGAGTCATTTTTAGGCAAACTTACACAATTATGCACCCACTAATGTCAGTGCTTTAAGGCCTATTTGGTAAGGAAGTCCAAATAACAGTTTTCAGTGTTTAAACACTGAAAACTGTGGGCAAAAAAAAAAAAAAAGTTTTGTAGGAGATTTTATTTAAGAGTGTTTGAGCTATGTTTCTCATATTAAGATGTTTGAACACTGAATTTAGAGAACTCCTAACAGTTTTTAGTTTTCAAATAACAGTACTCAATGACACTTTTGTAAATATGTTAAAAACTGTAGGTCCCACCTAATTAGACCACGTGAGGGAACTTTCTCTCTCTTCAAATAAAATAATAATACTTTTATTATACTTGTCAGCTTAAAAAAAAAAAAAAAACCATACACATATCAAATACACAATTATGTTTTTTCACAATTTAAAATATGTTATTTGAAACATGGTACCAAACACATTTTTTACATTATGAATACTTTAAACACGTATTTTCACAATATTTTTTAAACCATAGTTTTGGCATCATTTTGAACAATAATACTTGCAATCTGCTACCAAACAAGCCTTAATTACTTAAAAGGTTACGAGGTAAGTTAACCAAAAGTCAACTTTTTAGCTTTATATATGTCATATATTATAGATAAGAATATCTATTTTATAGTCTAAGGTTTTATGTTTTGTATTTACTATATATATATATATATATAGTCATATCAATTAAAATTTTTAATAATATGATAAAATATATTTTACAATATTTGAAAATATTAACAATCACAATGAAATAAAGAACAAGAAAAAGAAAAAGAGAGGGCAGGTTCAAGGTATTGTTTGGCGTGGGATGTTTAAATATACTTGAGCAATGTTAATATTGGCTGTTGGCAATAAGCAATCAATAAGTTTGGACACAAAAATTTACACAATAATTGCCGTAATTTATTATAATTGATGCATTATAAAATTAGTGTTATTAGTGAACAATTTGCGAACAAACTGTGTCACCTCATAAGCAATAAGCCGATGATAGCATATGCATGAGATCATGATCCTGAAAACAAGATCACAATGACGTATGACCTCCTCTATAAATGATTATAAATACCTTCATAGCATTATACTCCAAATGCATGCGCTCAACACTGCATTACACTAAATCCATCTCTCTCTAATTTCCTCCATCTCCAAGCAAGAAAGAACTTCTTGATTTTCTATTCCATAATGGAGGTTGAGAATAAAGAAATCCCAGAAAATGAACCAAATTCGGTTAAGCTTAAATATGTGAAGCTAGGTTACCACTTCTTAGGATCTCCAACGCCATGTATCTTTTCCTCGTGCCACTCGCTATAGTTTCCACTCATCTTTCTGTTGAACATTTCATCCATTTTTTCAATTATCTTAAGTTCAATCTCCTGTCAGTTACACTATGCACTGCACTTACAGTTTTCCTTGCAACCCATCACTTCATGCGTCGTGCTAAACAAGTTTACTTGTTGAATTTCGTATGTTACAAGCCCGAACCAGGTCTAATGTGCAGCCAAGAAGCTTTTATGGAAGCATCTAAGCGTAATAGGAGTTTCTCGAAGAAAGTTTGGCGTTTCAAAAGATTTTGGAGCAGTCAGGGTATGGCCCGAAGACATATGTCTCCAAATCACTCTTAGATGTTCCAATGAACCAAACTTTCGAGGAAGGAAGCAGAGATGGTGATGTTTGGAGCTATTGACAAGTTGTTAGCAAAAACAAGGGTAAATGTTAAGGATATAGGGATTCTTATTGTGAATTGTAGTCTTTTCAATCCAACACCATCCTTATCAGCCATGGATGTGAATCGCTACAAGCTTAGAGGGAATATTTTGAGCTATAACCTTGGTGGGATGGGCTGCAGTGCTGGACTTATTTCAATAGACCTAGCCAAGCGGTTGTTACAGGTTTGTGTGCATGTTATGAAAAGGTTTGAGATAATTTTTATCGACTATATATATGGTGCAGTAAGATGTTAGAGTATTAACTTTGTTGCCCTTTTATAAGGAAGAGAAGATAAAGATAACAAATTAGTTAGTACAAAAATAAGGATAATCGAACAGTAGTTACCAGTCGGTCAGCTCTAACAAAGTAATGCAAATTTTACAAATTAATTTTTGTTAAAGTAACTTTACTTCTTTGCAAAAGAATCTACGCTAAATATATTTATAGATGTTAATAAGTATGGAAAACAGAAAAAAAAAATATTATTATCTGTTGTTTGTTTAACTTGAAAAGGAAAAACTTGAGTTCTATGATGCAAGCTTATATGTTTTTGTACTCTATTAATTGATCTAATCCAACTTTATAAGCGAAAATTATTTAATGTGTTGTCTTTTAGTTAAAATAACACAAGCTTCCAAAACTAGCCTAATTAATATTAATGCTAGTTTAGCATTATAACATCTCTAACATCCTTAAATAACGTAAATCAATTATTTTGTTCTCATTGTGGAACAGGTGCAACCTAACTCCTATGCACTAGTAGTAAGCATGGAAAGCATGACTTTCAACTGGTATCCTGGCAATAACCCATCAATGCTCCTCTCAAATTGCTTATTCCGTCTAGGAGCAGCTGCAATCCTCTTATCAAACCGATCATCCGATCGCCGTCATTCAAAATACCAACTCATTCATACTCTACGTACTCACAAAGGTGCAGATGATAAATGTTACTGTAGAGAGGGAAAATTCCCGACCTATCACAAGCTGACACGTCACACTACCAAGTCCACAAAATACAGCCAATTACAAAGCGCCAAGTATTGCTGCTAGGTTTTGCTATCACTACTCAGAAACCAATAGAAATTTGCCAAGTGTCATGCAAAAACCAATCACACATCAGCGCACGTGTAAGCGATGACATAAGCAGTCTCGCACGTGTAAGCGATGACCCAAGCAACCTCACACGTGTAAGCGATGACACAAGCGGACCAATCAGGCTGTGACATGTGTCACCAATCAGACTCTGCCACGTGTCGCTTACCTACCCCTAAACTCCTATAAATAGAAGCCTTCCTAAGGCATTTGAGGGAAGAGCTAGGATCTGGAGGGGAGATCTAGAGAGAGGACATCAAGCCATCTGAAACTCAGAAGTCCAGAAGCTCTACTGGAATCAAGCCCTAAAGCCTCCAGCAACTTCAAGAACTCCAACCTTTAAATATGAAGAACATTCGAAGCAAAATCATCCAAACTACCTGCCTAGATCTCAAAGTTCACTGGAATCAAGCTCAAAAGCCTCTAGAAACCTCAATAAACACAAATCAATGAAGCTCTACAGATTCAAGCCTCTAAAGCATCGAAGAACTTCCAACACAAACCTTCAAATACGAAGAACATTCGAAGAGGAATCATCCAAATCATATTCCTAAATCTCAAAGTTCACTGGAATCAAGCTCAAAAGCCTCCAGAAACATCAACAAATCACAAATCAGCGAAGCTCTACGGATTCAAGCCTCTAAAGCACCGAAGAACTTCCACCACAAACCTTCGAAGACGAAGAACGCACCAAGAACACGAAGAACACACGAAGAACACGAAGAACACGAAGAACGTGAAGAACAAAGGATTTCTAACAAGCTCATAGCCAAAGATTCATTGTAATTCCATTTCAACAATCTTCAATCCATCCCTCAACCAAATTGAAGGATATCTTGTGTTCAAATCAAAATCACATTACCACAACTCCAATCAACAAATCTTTCAAGGAGATCGAATCAGAGGATCACTCTTTTGTAATCACAGATAATGTACCACATAATCATCAATACAAATTCGCATTTGTGAAACTATTTTACTTGTTTGACTCATTTCGAACCGAGAAATTTAGTCGTCCACATATTCTGGCACGCCCGATGGGACATCTCTGCCTCTCATCTCATTCTCCTTCAAAGGAAGAAATCAACATCACCTTGCTACCAGCTCCAATGGCCTCTAGCAAGAACATTCAAGCTTCAACAATAGCTACTTCAACTAAACTTGGTACGGCTACCACCAACAACTGCATTGGTGTAATCAATTGTAGCCAACCCAAAGCAAACAATCAACTTCAATCTCAATCAACCAAGAAAGCCAAGGTCCAGACAATCATCTCCTTAGACCCTCCTACAAGAAACAAGGTCATCAACAAGGACATTTCCACCTTGGAACACCTCAAGTATGGGGGAAAATCCCCTTCTTCCTTCACAAGAAGTTGGTCACACGATTTCTCTCCCATCAAAGGGAACCCAAAAGATGAGATTTCACGTGCTCACTTCAAATCACTTTCTTCTCCATCATCTTGGAAAGTTGTGTTAGTTATGATGACTAACACCTTTACCATGGAAGAAAAGATGGCTGAAATGGAACAAAGGGTCGTCCTTCTCACAAAAGCACTTGAAGAAAAGAATGTCAAAATTGCAACCCTAATGAACAAGCTGGAGGTACAAGATTCGAGTGAATCAAGTCTTGGTCCTGAGTACCCACCTGGCTTTACCTTGAAAGGAGAAAACGCTAGGGTCGATAAAGGAAAAGGAGGTGAAGGCACTTCTCAACACGGACATTCCACCTCAATGGCCTCGATATCTGTCCAATAATTGCAAGACATGATAACGAACACTATTCGAGCACAATATGGAGGTTCTGCTACAAGTTCTCTCATATATTCGAAGCCCTATACAAAGCGCATCGATAATATGAAGATGCCAAATGGGTATCAACCCCCCAAGTTCTTGTAGTTTGATGGCAAAGGAAACCCTAAGCAACACGTGGCTCACTTTGTAGAAACCTGTGAGAACGCAGGGACTCAAGGAGGCCCCCTTGTAAAGCAATTTGTCCGTTCACTCAAAGGGAATGCCTTTGACTGGTATACAGACTTAAAACCCGAGTCAATTGATAGTTGGCAACAACTCGAAAGAGAGTTTCTTGACCGATTCTATAGCACGCGTCGTACGGTGAGCATGATGGAGCTTACTAATACCAAGCAAGGGGAAAATGAGCCGGTGGTCGATTATATCAATCGATGGCGTTCTTTGAGTTTGGATTGCAAGGATAGACTTTCTGAAATATCTGCTGTAGAGATGTGCATTCAAGGCATGCATTGGGGACTTCTTTACATCCTCCAAGGGATAAAGCCCCGAACATTTGAAGAGTTAGCAACTCGTGCGCACGACATGGAGTTGAGCATTGCTAGCCATGGAAGTACAAACCCTCCCATAGTTGAGGAAAGCAAAAGGGAAGTAAGAAAGAATGATAGGAATGCAAAGGTCAGCCTCAAAGACCCAATGGTTGTTAACACTATTGAAGTCAAGGTTCTAAGAAGAGGAGCAAATGCAAATGAAAAATGACTTGAAGGATGGCAAAAGAGCGAGATGCGTCGTCTGACTTTTAAGGAACGTGAGCAAAAAGTATATCCATTCCCCGATGAAGATGTGCCAAACATCTTAGAACAACTATTGCAGTTGAAGTTAATTGAATTGCCAGAATGTAAACGGCCAGAAGACATGGGGAAAGTTGATGACCCTAACTACTGCAAATATCATCGCATCATTGGCCACCTAATCCAAAAATGCTTCGTCTTCAAAGAACAAATCATGAAGCTTGCCAAAGAAAACAAGATTGATCTAGACTTCAATGAAGTTGTCGGGTCAAACCATGTGACCGTTGCTTGTGATGTACTTCCAACTCTCAAGCAGGGGGCAAACACCAACCAAGCATACAAGTTGATCAACAATGATGATGCAAGGATCGGCCCCATCAATGGGAAGTTCCTTAAACGCTTCTATGCTTGAAAATCGAGGATTGCTCCTCAGCAAGAGCTTAAACTACCCACTGTAATGCTGCAAGGGTATATGATGTCTTCCCACTACCTTTGAAAGCATACCAATAAAGAGAAATTAATCCCACTCTATGTCACCAATTGCTAGTGTGGCGTAGTGGTTGGATGCCCATGTCGCCCTTAAGGGGTCTCAGGTTCGATTAGTGGTGATACCCACTATTACACACTGAGCCCTCCTTTTTTGCAAAAAAATCATCAAAAAAAGTATATATATATATATATATATATATTTTGAACTACGTGATGACTTGATCCCTTTCAAGGGTACGTAGGCAACTTAGTATCTTTTGCTAAGTTCAGTCACGCACTAAAAAAAAAAAAGTTATCAAATTATCAAAAAAAAAAAAAAAAAAACAAAGAAATCATCCAAAAAGAAAATATCAAAAAAAAAAAAATCATCAAAAAAAAAATATAAAAAAAAAAATTATGTTAAACTACGTGATGACTTGATCCCTCTCCGGGGTACATAGGCAGCTTAGTACTTGTCACTAAGTTCAGTCACATGAAAAGAAGAAGGATTGCCAGTCTGGCTTGAAGAGTTTTGCAACGATTGTCAATATGCTTTTAAGGTCCCTTTGGTCTGCAAGGCATTGCTTAAAGGTAGTCGACTGCTCAATAGAATGATCGAAGATCATTGTAGTCGAAGATGAAGACTGTAAGGAATTGATGTGGCTTAGCTTTCCTTGAAATGATGGTAAACATAAGTTGATTCTTGGTTATGGAGCAAAATAAAATCTTCAACCTCTTTTGCAAGAAATGAAGTTTGCGTGGCATTGCCCATCTTCTATGGACATTCTCCCACGTTTCTGAAGTATGCTTTGCATCACTTATCTCCTGAGGGCATCTTCTTGTACCTTGCAAGTCGAAGCTGCATTGTCTCTCTTCTAGGTTGTGCCACTTCATAGCTCTGAAATTTGAACCGCATCATCTCCCTTCTGAGTGGTGTCATTCTACATCATGTCTCTGAAATCTGGACGACGTCAACTTCCTCCAGAATGATGATAGATTATATGACCGAAGTAAGGATTGCATCATCTCTCCTCTACGGCCAAGTTCGTGCAATTTCGAATTCTTGGTAGCATGTTCTGACATCTTCAAAGTATTGGCATCATTCTCTCCCTCATCTTCAAGGTTTTGTTGGCCTTTCCTTGCATCTTCAAAGTCTTGATAGGGACTCCTTGCATCTTCAACGTCTTGTTGGCATCTTTGAGATCTTGATGTCTGGCTACAATGCTATGCACCCTCGATGTCTGAGTTATGTTGCCTCTGAAAATCGATGCTGTTGTAGCTTTATTATAAAGGCAAATATGGGTGCAACTTCAATGCAAAGTGCAAGTGCTAGTGTGGAGTGTTGTCGCGGCTCTATGGCAAAGACGAGCGTTGGCACGACTTCGGTGCGAATGAAGTGTTGACGTGGCTTCATGGCAAAGACAAATCTTGGCATGACTTCAGTGCAAGTGAAGTGTTGATGTAGCTTCATGACAAAGATGAACGTTGGCACGGCTTCGGTATGAATGAAGTGTTGACGTGGCTGCATGGCAAAGATGAATGTTGACACGGCTTCAGTGCAAATGGTGGTGCGACTTCATGACATATGTAAGTGCAAATATTGCTTCATGGCAAAGATGAATGTTGACACGGCTTCAGTGCAAATGGTGGTGCGACTTCATGACATATGTAAGTGCAAATATTGGCATGTTCTCTCCCTCATCTTCAAGGTTTTGTTGGCCTTTCCTTGCATCTTCAAAGTCTTGATAGGGACTCCTTGCATCTTCAACGTCTTGTTGGCATCTTTGAGATCTTGATGTCTGGCTACAATGCTATGCACCCTCGATGTCTGAGTTATGTTGCCTCTGAAAATCGATGCTGTTGTAGCTTTATTATAAAGGCAAATATGGGTGCAACTTCAATGCAAAGTGCAAGTGCTAGTGTGGAGTGTTGTCGCGGCTCTATGGCAAAGACGAGCGTTGGCACGACTTCGGTGCGAATGAAGTGTTGACGTGGCTTCATGGCAAAGACAAATCTTGGCATGACTTCAGTGCAAGTGAAGTGTTGATGTAGCTTCATGACAAAGATGAACGTTGGCACGGCTTCGGTATGAATGAAGTGTTGACGTGGCTGCATGGCAAAGATGAATGTTGACACGGCTTCAGTGCAAATGGTGGTGCGACTTCATGACATATGTAAGTGCAAATATTGCTTCATGGCAAAGATGAATGTTGACACGGCTTCAGTGCAAATGGTGGTGCGACTTCATGACATATGTAAGTGCAAATATTGGCATGTTCTCTCCCTCATCTTCAAGGTTTTGTTGGCCTTTCCTTGCATCTTCAAAGTCTTGATAGGGACTCCTTGCATCTTCAACGTCTTGTTGGCATCTTTGAGATCTTGATGTCTGGCTACAATGCTATGCACCCTCGATGTCTGAGTTATGTTGCCTCTGAAAATCGATGCTGTTGTAGCTTTATTATAAAGGCAAATATGGGTGCAACTTCAATGCAAAGTGCAAGTGCTAGTGTGGAGTGTTGTCGCGGCTCTATGGCAAAGACGAGCGTTGGCACGACTTCGGTGCGAATGAAGTGTTGACGTGGCTTCATGGCAAAGACAAATCTTGGCATGACTTCAGTGCAAGTGAAGTGTTGATGTAGCTTCATGACAAAGATGAACGTTGGCACGGCTTCGGTATGAATGAAGTGTTGACGTGGCTGCATGGCAAAGATGAATGTTGACACGGCTTCAGTGCAAATGGTGGTGCGACTTCATGACATATGTAAGTGCAAATATTGCTTCATGGCAAAGATGAATGTTGACACGGCTTCAGTGCAAATGGTGGTGCGACTTCATGACATATGTAAGTGCAAATATTGGCATGTTCTCTCCCTCATCTTCAAGGTTTTGTTGGCCTTTCCTTGCATCTTCAAAGTCTTGATAGGGACTCCTTGCATCTTCAACGTCTTGTTGGCATCTTTGAGATCTTGATGTCTGGCTACAATGCTATGCACCCTCGATGTCTGAGTTATGTTGCCTCTGAAAATCGATGCTGTTGTAGCTTTATTATAAAGGCAAATATGGGTGCAACTTCAATGCAAAGTGCAAGTGCTAGTGTGGAGTGTTGTCGCGGCTCTATGGCAAAGACGAGCGTTGGCACGACTTCGGTGCGAATGAAGTGTTGACGTGGCTTCATGGCAAAGACAAATCTTGGCATGACTTCAGTGCAAGTGAAGTGTTGATGTAGCTTCATGACAAAGATGAACGTTGGCACGGCTTCGGTATGAATGAAGTGTTGACGTGGCTGCATGGCAAAGATGAATGTTGACACGGCTTCAGTGCAAATGGTGGTGCGACTTCATGACATATGTAAGTGCAAATATTGCTTCATGGCAAAGATGAATGTTGACACGGCTTCAGTGCAAATGGTGGTGCGACTTCATGACATATGTAAGTGCAAATATTGGCATGTTCTCTCCCTCATCTTCAAGGTTTTGTTGGCCTTTCCTTGCATCTTCAAAGTCTTGATAGGGACTCCTTGCATCTTCAACGTCTTGTTGGCATCTTTGAGATCTTGATGTCTGGCTACAATGCTATGCACCCTCGATGTCTGAGTTATGTTGCCTCTGAAAATCGATGCTGTTGTAGCTTTATTATAAAGGCAAATATGGGTGCAACTTCAATGCAAAGTGCAAGTGCTAGTGTGGAGTGTTGTCGCGGCTCTATGGCAAAGACGAGCGTTGGCACGACTTCGGTGCGAATGAAGTGTTGACGTGGCTTCATGGCAAAGACAAATCTTGGCATGACTTCAGTGCAAGTGAAGTGTTGATGTAGCTTCATGACAAAGATGAACGTTGGCACGGCTTCGGTATGAATGAAGTGTTGACGTGGCTGCATGGCAAAGATGAATGTTGACACGGCTTCAGTGCAAATGGTGGTGCGACTTCATGACATATGTAAGTGCAAATATTGCTTCATGGCAAAGATGAATGTTGACACGGCTTCAGTGCAAATGGTGGTGCGACTTCATGACATATGTAAGTGCAAATATTGGCATGTTCTCTCCCTCATCTTCAAGGTTTTGTTGGCCTTTCCTTGCATCTTCAAAGTCTTGATAGGGACTCCTTGCATCTTCAACGTCTTGTTGGCATCTTTGAGATCTTGATGTCTGGCTACAATGCTATGCACCCTCGATGTCTGAGTTATGTTGCCTCTGAAAATCGATGCTGTTGTAGCTTTATTATAAAGGCAAATATGGGTGCAACTTCAATGCAAAGTGCAAGTGCTAGTGTGGAGTGTTGTCGCGGCTCTATGGCAAAGACGAGCGTTGGCACGACTTCGGTGCGAATGAAGTGTTGACGTGGCTTCATGGCAAAGACAAATCTTGGCATGACTTCAGTGCAAGTGAAGTGTTGATGTAGCTTCATGACAAAGATGAACGTTGGCACGGCTTCGGTATGAATGAAGTGTTGACGTGGCTGCATGGCAAAGATGAATGTTGACACGGCTTCAGTGCAAATGGTGGTGCGACTTCATGACATATGTAAGTGCAAATATTGCTTCATGGCAAAGATGAATGTTGACACGGCTTCAGTGCAAATGGTGGTGCGACTTCATGACATATGTAAGTGCAAATATTGCTTCATGGCAAAAATGAATGTTGGCATGGCTTCAGTACAAGGACAAATGCTAGCATATCTTCATGGTAAAGACTCTTGATGTGGCTACGTTGCAAAGACTCTTGAGATGGCTGCGTTGAAAAGACAAGTGTTGGTGCGGCTTAATTGCCAAAGAAAGCATGCTGCATGACAAAAACAAGCAACAACAAAGAACTTGTCAGTAGAAGATCTCATGGCATGTCTCAACCAAAAATAAATAAATAAATAAAAAATCAATAAAGAGAAAGCTTCAATTTTAATCTCTAGCCTGTCAAAAAAAAAAAAAATGGTTAGTACAAACCAAGCATAAAAAAAATAATAATAAATAAATAAATAAATAAAACATAATTTCTCTGCATAATTTCTCTACACTTAGTATTATGCTACTCACGGAGACTCTGCTTGTGCAATTTAGTACATACTCCGGATGGCCTTATATAGAGGATTGTGGAGCTCAAAGTCAGATTTTGCAAACTCAAGGTCAGGAAAGTCTGCACCAAACCTTGAAAAAAAAAAGAAAAAAGAAGAAGAAGGGAGTGCCCATAAATGCATCATGCTGTCAGAAAGAAACTATTGCACATTTTAAACTGTATATTGTTCAAAGTGATTGTGCTACCGACCTTAAAAACAGAGAGACATTTGCTGATTAGTCAATTTGCCCGAAATTTCAAACACTGTCAGAACCACAACGTAGACTGAAATGGCAACAAGTTTAACAATGCCTGCCGTCTCCTCTACTGGATTTCTAAAACTTCTGACAAGATTTCACAAAAATCAATCCACCTAAATCTTCTAGGGACTTCAAGCTACAAAGACCCAGAGAAAATCAAACTCAGTAGACTATCCACGTGCTCCCATGCGCGGCCACGAACTCACAGTGACCAACGGAGTAGTCTTTCAAAATCTGTGCAAATCTGTTCATGATTTAACAAAACTGAACCCACAGGGACCTTAAACGGACTGCGATCTAAAAAACCCAGAAAGGTCATCAACCACAGAGCCACCACGCGCCGCCACAAACTCGCGATGACCAACGGTTTAATCCTTGAAATCTGTGAAAATCTGCCTACAATTTCAGAAAACAGACAATACCAGCAGATTCGACGGCCTCAGATCTACCAAACATGAAAATTTCAGGCCCAAACGATGAGCCACGCACCTCCACGCACCGCCAGAAAATCCGGCAGTTCACAGCGCCAGTCCCACGCGCCTCCATCATTCCTCACGCGTTCACACGCGCCGGGCTTCTCTCCCACGTGCCACGTGCTGTCACGCGCTTACCCCTGCACGCGCCTCAGTTTCATGACGTCATGGATGACATCATCTGACCCGTTTGACCAGACTGGACCGGTTCGACCCGAAAATCTGACCCGGTCCGAACCGCCGAAAAAAAAAAAGAAGAAAATGCTTTGACCGAGTAGACCTTTGACTTTGACCAAAAAGTCAAAATTTTCAAGACGGGCCTGTCCCACTCAGTTTTTCGAGTACATTCCGATTTTGGGATCCGTTTCCTCATTCGAAGCTCGAAAATTGTCCAAACGTCCAATTTCCAAAAAGTTGACTTTTGCGTAAATGTTAACCAAAAGTCAAAATTTTTAAGATGGACCTATCTTGCTCAATTTTTCGCGTACATTCCAATTTTGGAGTCCGTTCTATCATTTGAGACTCGGAAATTGCACAAATAACCCAATTCCAAGATAGTTGTCTTTTATGTTGAAATCAACCCAAAGTCAAGATTTTCGAGCCAGACTTGTCTTGCATAGTTTTTCGTGACTTAGTAATCACCAATCTAACTCACATCTCCGAAGTACTAACAATGTCCAAAACTAAAGCTCTCAATATCAAAATTTGAGATTCATCCATTTAGTTTGGATCCCCTCAGGGTTATTCTCCAAACTTCATCAAGGCTTCCCTTTCAAAGTACAGATGAACTCTCACAAGTGTGTCTTGAACTTGAAATCACATCGGGTCACCCGTCCAACCTACCATTCCCCTTTCGGTGCCAAACATTCCCCACCTACCATTCTTCATCTCTCTCACCTACCATTCTCGTTCCCCTACCAGTCTCTCACCTACCATTCTCATCCACCGGTCTCACCAAAAATTCACATCCGCCATTCTCAATTACCCATCTACCATTCTTCGTCTCTCCACTATAAATAGAAGGGCTGGATTCATCAAGAACTCATCAAAAAAAAAAAAAAACACTGAGTCATGAAATGAAGATTTGCTTCTTTCAAATTTTTAAGTCCTCCTTCTCACAGCCATTTCTCACTATGACTTCATCATTCTCAACACTTAGCAACCAATATTGCTTCATAATCAGTTCGAAATCAACCCTTTCATGGTTCGGTAGAAACCCTCTTCACAACATCATTGTAGTTTTGAGATCCAAACAAATTTTGTTTCTCCACTTAACAACCGCCTTTGTCCATAAAATTATTCATAAGAAGGTCTGCATTTTGGTTCCATGCTTCCTCAGACTTGGTTGGCCAGGAAACCCAAGTCCAGTTGACACACCTGTTCCTAATCTCAGGGCTCTTGTAGTCTCTCTCCAATTGCTTGGCCTTCCAACAGAAGCGGCGGTTCGGAACAAACAGCAACTTGGCTGGTTTCTAAGACCAGAATCACAAGTTAGCTCCATCCTTCATTTTTTTGTGCTTTTCCAACGAGAAGCAGAAAGTGAAGATGGCAAAAAGTGTTGGGGTATCCTACAAATTGTCTTTCATCCAACACTTGAAACAACCTTCAAGGCACCAGCTCATTAGAGTTCAGCCTTTGGGGCTGGTAAATGGTTACAAGAGCCTTATTCCATGTCCCCACCACTAAGGGACTCAAAGGTCATCATTGCTGGTACCTCAAAACACACTTTCTGAAATTACTCCAACTTAAATCTAGCTTGAAGTATTTCAGAAGGTACTCTTCTGAAATTACTTCAACTTAATGTCCGTCGGCATGGTCCCATTACACACGCACATTCGATGACTTACTGTCAGAACCCATGCAACGTACAGGGCCAGCACCATGGTGGTGTGTGTTTCACCCATTCGCTTTGCTTCATCCCTGTCTTCTTCACCACCAACACCATCATCCTCAAAATCCATAAGCTTCTGAAATTACCTCAGCTTAACATCTGTTGAAATGATTCGATCTTGCAAGTACATCCAACTTCTTGCAAACAACTTTCAGCCTCACCAACCCACTTTAAATACCATGGAACACCCTTTTGAAATTACTTCGACTTAACCTCTGCTAAGAAGGCTCGGTCATGCAAGTACATTCAAATACAGGCAGACCCCTTTTTGGTCTCATCAAAGCCTTTCATATGGGTGAGTCTACTCTTCGGAAATTATTTCATCCTGCTGAAAGCTCCACCACCTTCAACTACTTCATTTGAAGAGCCAAGTGTAAAAATCTGTTTTCAAAACTCATTCCCACACCACACTTTGAAACTGTGTGCGTGAACGAGTCTCGAGGGGGCATTTGTAGAGAGGGAAAATTCCCGACCTATCACAAGCTGACACGTCACACTACCAAGTCCACAAAATACAGCCAATTACAAAGCGCCAAGTATTGCTGCTAGGTTTTGCTATCACTACTCAGAAACCAATAGAAATTTGTCAAGTGTCATGCAAAAACCAATCACACATCAGCGCACGTGTAAGCGATGACATAAGCAGTCTCGCACGTGTAAGCGATGACCCAAGCAACCTCGCACGTGTAAGCGATGACCCAAGCAACCTCACACGTGTAAGCGATGACACAGGCGGACCAATTAGGCTGTGACATGTGTCACCAATCAGACTCCGCCACGTGTCGCTTACCTACCCCTAAACTCCTATAAATAGAAGCCTTCCTAAGGCATTTGAGGGAAGAGCTAGGATCTGGAGGGGAGATCTGGAGAGAGGACATCAAGCCATCTGAAGCTCAGAAGTCCAGAAGCTCTGCTGGAATCAAGCCCTAAAGCCTCCAGCAACTTCAAGAACTCCAACCTTCAAATATGAAGAACATTTGAAGCAGAATCATCCAAACTACCTGCCTAGATCTCAAAGTTCACTGGAATCAAGCTCAAAAGCCTCCAGAAACCTCAATAAACACAAATCAATGAAGCTCTACGGATTCAAGCCTCTAAAGCACCGAAGAACTTCCAACACAAACCTTCAAATACGAAGAACATTCGAAGAGGAATCATCCAAATCATATTCCTAAATCTCAAAGTTCACTGGAATCAAGCTCAAAAGCCTCCAGAAACCTCAACAAATCACAAATCAGCGAAGCTCTACGGATTCAAGCCTCTAAAGCACCGAAGAACTTCCACCACAAACCTTCGAAGACGAAGAACGCACCAAGAACACGAAGAACGTGAAGAACAAAGGATTTCTAACAAGCTCATAGCCAAAGATTCATTGTAATTCCGTTTCAACAATCTTCGATCCATCCCTCAACCAAATTGAAGGATATCTTGTGTTCAAATCAAAATCACATTACCACAACTCCAATCAACAAATCTTTCAAGGAGATCGAATCAGAGGATCACTCTTTTGTAATCACAGAGAATGTACCACACAATCATCAATACAAATTCGTATTTGTGAAACTATTTTACTTGTTTGACTCATTTCGAACCGAGAAATTTAGTCGTCCACAGTTACAATTGTGTTATTCAAAAGGAAGACATGGACAAACGACTTGGCATTTCACTCTCCAAAAATTTCTTGACAGCAGCTGGTGAAACCCTTAAAACCCACATCACAACATTAGGGCCATTAGTCCTTCCCTTATCGGAACAAATCCTATTTTTTGTGAATTTGGTTGGAAGAAAGACATTTTAAATGAAGACAAAACAATACGTTCCAGATTTTAAGTTGGCTTTCGAGCACTTTTATATACATGCAGGAGGGAGGGCAGTGTTAGATGAACTAGAGAAGAACCTTGGGCTGAGTGAATGGCATATGGAGCCCTCAAGAATGACCCTTTATAGGTTTGGGAACACTTCTAGTAGTTCCTTATGGTTATTCTGAGGCCAAAGGGAGGATCAAGAAAGGTGATCAAGTGTGGCAGATTGCGTGTGGGTCAGGATTCAAGTGTAACAGTGCTGTGTGGCATGCATTGCAAACCATCAATCCGAAATATGAGAAGAATAATCCTCGGATTGATGAAATTGATAAATTTCCCGTTTATGTTCCCAAAGTGGCAGCGATCGTTTCTTAAGACTTCTTTAAAATAGAAAGAATGAAGAAATAAAAAAGACTTCTTCTTCTAGGAAGAAGAGCAATCATAAATGTTTGTGTGTTTTTCTTTTGCTTTGGAATTTGCATGTCCATGATCTATAAAACATGAATAAATGTCTATGTATTAGCTAAGGCCTTATGTAAAGTGAAATTATAATAATGTTCTTGCTCTTTTTCCGTTCATTCCTCAATATTGCTAGTTGGGAGCTGTCTCCAATTTCTTACTTGAAAATTGTTTGAATTTTTTATGAGATTGAAAAAGTGAAAGAAGCGAAGAGAAGGAGTTATATATATGTGTGTGAGATAAAGTTTAGACTGTCACGTCATTCAAAATTTTGAAAGATGTGATACAGATATATTTTTATATTTTTAATATTGAATTTGAATCATTAAATACCATTTCAAATAAAGAAGATTATAATATAGAGAAAAAAGATTATTGAAAGACTAAATTTTAATTTTTGAATCTGTTGTGTTACAATCAGTCCATTGGTGATATGCATGGAAAGACTAAACTTAGACGAACCCTAAATATAGTACAAGTTATATATGATGTGCAGTACAAGTTGTATTCTCTAAACTACCACAAAACTTCACACAAACACACCATTTATTGTCTACATGCATCCATCTCTGGCTTAAGCTTCAGAGAGTTTAAGGTCACCCACCCAGTTTAAGGACCTGAACTTAGGAAGTAGGGCTGTTTTCTCTCATAATTTGTTGTTGCAACCTAGCGGGGACAATGTCCTCAGCGCTAGAATCTAGTTTAACCGAGCCTTGAACAGTGATTTTTTTACGTTACTCTGAAAATCACCCAAACACAAAACTGTTTCATGAAATGAAAGATTTCATTAGCTATGATACTATTATCCTGAATATGATGCCTAGTATAAATGAAACTTGCCATGGAGTAAATACTTTACAGAGAAAAGTTTTCAGCCTATTAGCCAAAATTTTGGAGATACATTTGCAAATTACATTGCAAAGGATAAATAAGTTGGACAGCCTTTTTTGTCTTCGAGATAAGAGCAGTCAAGATGTTATTCCACTCTTTGGGTATGAAACCAGAATAGATGATTTATGGAATTGCACGCTTCTATTACAACATGATTGCAACAAAGATTTTCTTCATTTTTAGCAATAGGTTCAGCAATCAAAACACTTGGCATGCATTTTAAGAGATTCATTTTCACATTTTAGCTCATCAACTAGTTTGTTAGACAAAACAAGTTTAGCATCCAAGTCCATGTTCAAACACTCAAACTCCTTTAGTTTTTCTAGAGAATTTTCAGCAAGTTTCTTATACTTTTCAACCAATTTATTGGATTCATTGAGTTTAGCAATCAATTCATCCTTCTCACAAAAGAACTTGCTCAAATTCTCATGAAACTTCTTAGCCTTTTTCTTCAAGAGTTTGATGTTAGGAATATCAACAACACCCATAGATTCATGTAACATGTCATCACAATTATGAGGATTAACACTCATAGAGGCATTTTCACAAACACATGGCATGTTACAATCAACAACATCCAAAACGTCCATAGAAGCATACAAAACACTATCCACGGCAAAACACACAAGAGGTCAAGGATCACACTTAGGTAATGAAACCAAAACAAGTGTACCCGCTCTGATACCAATTGAAAGCTCGGATTTGTGTGATTATGATAGGCCAAAAACGTATTAACCCATTGTGATTAAATTAATTAATTAATTAGCCAAGTTATTAATTAATCAATTTAACATGCAAACGCGTGGTAGCACAAACAAATCACCAAATAACTAAATATGCAGCGAAAATTAAATGACACGGTGATTTGTTTACAAATGGGAAAAACCTGACGGCAAAAACCCCACCGAGTGATTTTCAGGTCACCACTCCCGAAACTCCACTATTATCACAACAAGCGGTTACGAGTAAAGGAATCCCAAGTACCTTACTAACCTATAGTTGAACCTTTACCCCAATACCCAATTGGACTTGTTCTGTAGTGACAATTTCCCCTTTTGATGCACGGCTCCCAAGTACATGACTAACCAATGCGCGGATCCCAATACACGACTTCAGCACCAACTGAAAGAGAGGTTGGCTGCAAAGTTCTTCAGTTCATCCACGATGAAGATCAAGAAGATGCTTGGTCACAAAGCCCTTTGGTGCAAATACACAGCAACTTCTTCAAGAATGATGAACTAGGGCAAGAACTTCGTCTCCGGTCATAGTTTGCTTGAACAGAGTTTGCTCAATGCTTATGCAACTTGTGAACTGTTTGACGGCCCTTAAAACGATCCTTTAATATGTCTAGGGTTAGGAGAAAAGAAGGCCCAAAGACACATTCACGGATCTCAAGAAATCAGATCAGAATTTCTGATTTTATAAACCTCGACAGATAGCAAGGTGTCGAGAAGCTATCGAGCAGGTGTCGAGATTTAATGAATGTGCACTTCTTCAGCTTGTTTCTTGGACAGACTTGATGACTTCAACACTTGATCTTGAAACCTTGTTTCTTGAAGTATTAAAAAAACCTAGAACTACCCAATTACAAGTTGAGTGCATTTTGTCAAAGGATTAGTCAATCACATAAAAGAATGACATATGTTCTTAACAAGTGAATCACATATGTCCTAACAGAATACATAAGAGCTTGTTTAGACCCCCAATTAAAAATTACGGCTAGATTGCCTTTACTCTAACTTATCTAAGTGCTAAACAAGAGTAAATGAAGCGCAATAAACCGATAACTACTCTAGTGCACAAACATAAATAACAAACAATAAAAGTAAAGCACAAGAGTAAGGGAAGAGAGATGCAAACACAAGATAACACTGAGATGTGTTATCGAAGAGGAAACCAAAGAACTCGGCAAAAAACCTCTCCACCGCCCTCCAAGCGGTAAATCGATCCACTAGAGAATAAAGTTGGAGTACACAAATAACAAAAGACCCTCCAAGCCTAGTCTACCCAATGTACTTGAGCCCTCCAAGCTCCTACTACCAACGGACTTCTCGGAGTCATGTCTTCTCTAGCTTTCTGGATCCCGCATTACGCCCGATTGTATCCGCCAAGCCTCATTGGCTTCTTTTGGCAAATCCCCAAAGCTTCCCAAGCTCCAAAACACTCTCTACACTCTAAATAGGTGTGGGTTGTGTTTAGGTACAAATCTCCTCTCAAGGTATGACAATGGGAGAGGGAAGGAGAAGAGGCTAGAATGATTTCTCACTAAGGATGAGTAGCTCTCTCTATAAAAGATGGGTGTGTGTGTTGTAGAAAACCTATCTAGGATTTTTCTCTCTGAATAGCGTCTCATACTTTTGTGGGTAATGATGGTATATATAGTATGGGTAAAGACTTGGTAAAACAAACATGACAAATTAGCCAAACAGAATGTTTCGCGAGTATTTCGCGGGAAGGCCTTACCCGTGAGACATTCGCAAAAACTCCAGGCTATCATAACTCTTCGCATTTCGGTCATGTGCTCTACACGTGGCTACTTCGCGGGTTATCTTCTCGCGAACTTCTCGCGAAATCCACTTGTTCTTCGTTTTAAGCTTGATTCTTCACCAACTTAATACTAAACTCAATACAATAAAATCCCACAAAATACAAGGAACAAAATTAAAGCAATTACAACATTTTTTGTCATGGAATAAAGCCAACATAAAACATAGTTGTAAATCACAACTTTACAACTGGGACCTTTCATAACGGATAAGGTTGGATTGTGTCGGTTTGTCGAGTTTAATGCACACCCCTACCTAAACCTACACTTGCCAAAAATTAATATCACCCATCCAATAAATATTACATTTAAACATATCGGGACCTTTCAAAATAGAAACAAGTGAAGCAAGTATAAGTTCCTATCATAAAAGATAGAGCATGATATTAAGTACGTATAATTTGATTCTCAAAAAGGTGCGTTGAATACTTGCAGGTCATTTGGTTGGAGATTTTTAGTATCGTTGTTTAAAATAATGTGAAAATTGTGGTTTAAAAAGTGTTGTGAAAACATGTGTTTATAGTATTTATAAAGCAAAAAATTTATTTGGTACCATGTTTCAAATAACATGTTTCAGTGTGTGAAAAAACATAATTGTGTGTTTGGTGTGTGTGTGTGTGTTTTTAAAAAAGCTAACAAGCACAGTATAATTTAATATTTTTTTTATTTGAGGAGAGAGAAGTCAGTTTATGTGTTGTCTAATCAAGTGGGCCCCATGGTTTTTAACATATTTACAAAAGTATCATTGAGCAACGTTGTTTGAAAACTGAAAATTAGTAAGAGGAGTTTTCTAAATTCAGTGTTTAAACACCCTAAAATAAGCAACGTAACTTAAACACTCTAGTAAAAAACATCATTACCAAACACTTTTTTTTTTTTTTTTGGCCCACAAATTTCAGTGTTTATACATTGAAAACTGTTGTTCAAACACCCTAACAAAATAGGCCCTTGAAGTCTTGAAGTATATATTCAACTTCTATCTTTAACCTAAAAAAAAAGGTATGTACTTCAATTCAAAGTTTCAAACCAGTGATAGTATATAAAGTTGCCACGCACACACAATACTCGGCAATACAACCCATCAAAATGAGGAGCACAAAAGTCTAATCAAATATTAAAAGTAAATATGATAAATATATGCATTACAGACGACTGTTATGTACTGTTAGGAGATATTTGGTTCGCTGTGATGTTACATTACACCGTAATCTCTATATCTTAAGAGGATTAAAAAATACTCATAATTAATAAGATAATCCTTATTCCTAAATAAAATAAAATAAAAAATAGGGTTAAAATTTTAATTCAACAAAATTTTTATTAAAAAAAAAAAAATTACTGCTTTTCAAAATCGTAAATTTTAACTTTTTAAAAATTCCTTCTTATGTAACCTCACTAACAATAGACAAGTTTAGATTTAAAAATTATGTTAAACCCAAAATAAAAAGATGAGCCTCATCGCTCGTGTGGAGCACGTGTGAATCAAAAGATGTTCATATAAAATAAGTAGAAGTATGCATGATTTATCCTTTTTTTCTTTTTTATAAATAATTTGATAGTTAGGGAAGGGAGAATTTAGACCTTAGATGATTCTGTTAAAAATATTATAAAAAAAGAGTGTCAATTGAGCTACATGACTTATGACTTATAGAATACATAATTTAACGTAATTGTGCTTATATTCTTAGTATGCTTCACAGCCTAGTTAGCCGACTTAACTGCATTATTATGATGATCGTGAAAGGAGTTTCCTTTGGGCGTTAATTGTTACTAATTAATTTCTTGAAAAGAAAGAGACAGTTTGGTTTATTAAGCTATACTACACTTGCGCATTAAATCAAGAACTTAAGACTGGGTTCATTGAATCTATCAGAAAAAGAAGAAGATTATGTTCTTGAAAAGAAAGAGTCTTTACAGATATAAATTAGGCGTTGAGTGATTTATGACTTCTCTCATATGTTCATTTGTTTGTTGTGGTTTTGTCATAGATTGCCAAAGGGGGAGATTGTTAAAATATATGTGAATCATTGTTAGGAACATATATCAATATAGAATTGGCTAATCCTTTGACAAAACACACTTTACTTATAATTGGGTAGATCTAGGATGTGTTTAATGCTTCAAGGAACAAGGTTTCAAGTTCAAGTGTTAAAGCTATACAAATGTGTCCAAGAAACAAGTGAAGAAGTGCTGGATTTTGAAACTCGATAGCTAGTATCTATCGAGGTTTAAAAAGCTATTTCAGCCCAATGCTCGACAACTGCTCAATAGATAAGGTATCTATCGAGGTTTTTGAAAATCAGTTTTTCAAATTTGATTTCACTCCAATCCATGAATAGATGTTTGGGTTCTCTTTCCTCACAACCCTAAACATATATAAGGATTGTTTTAAGGGCCGTCACAGCTAATGCAACTCAATGAAAAAGTTTTTCACAAGCATATTGTGAACCGGAGACGTATGCCTTAGTTCATCTTTTCTATTCAAGAAGCTGCTGTGTTTGTACATCGTAGGGTTTTGTAACCAAAGAGTTTCGTGATCAGCCAACATCCTTCTAAAGTTGGTGAGTAAGCCGTATACTGGGATCTGCACATCGAATTGGTTAGTCACGTACTGGGAGCCGTGCATTGAAAGAAGAGATTGTCACCATAGAACAAGTCCAATTAGGTATTGGGGTAAGAGTTCAACTATAGGTTGGTATAAGGTATTGGGATTCCTTTACTTGTAACCGCTTGTTGTGATAATAGTGGATTCTCGGGAGTAGTGACCTTAAAATAACCCAGTGGGGTTTTCGCCGTGTAAGTTTTCCCCATTCGTAAACAAATCTCTGCGTCAATTTATTTTCCGCTACATTTTAACTTAGTTGGTAATTTGTTTGTGCTACCACGCTTATTGTATGATAATTGAATTAATTAATTAATTTGGCTAATTAATTGGTTAATTCATCACAAGGGGTCAATACATTCTTGGCCTATCACCTCCAATTTTGATTGAAGTGCTCAACAAATCCATAAAACTACTCTTACATAGCCTTATATACCCTTGAAAAGTTTTTTTTTTTTTTTTGTGTGAAATTAATTTAATATCCTCATAATTAATTTTTTAATTTTCCCTTTCCCCTTTCTTACTATTTCCTCTTCTCTTCCCTCCCCTTCCATTCCGTGCAACCAAACACAAGGTTAAGGTTAATTGTTTATTTTAATGTGACTAATTAAACTAATCATTTACCTTTCTAATGCAATATGCTATCACAGAACGTGCCAAGAAGTAGCTACTAGCACACATAAATCGTGTGTTGGAATCAAATTAGTTATATTAAAAAGTTTTTAAAAAAAATTAAATAAAATTTTTATAATATAAAATATTAACTAAATATTATTGAAGTGATATCAAATATAAACATGCTAATTTGAAGATGTTAACGCTGCCTTAAGTCTCAATCTATTAAAATTGTACAAATATAACCATTAAGGTATTTGAAGATGTTAACATTGCCATAAGTCGCAATCTGTTAAGATTGTACAAATATAACCATTAAAATTGTATATATTATTCAAACTATATTTAAAATTTAAATTTGGCAAAAATCTAAAACTGATCTTCTAAGTTTTAACTTTTGTCATTTCAATTCTATAAGTTTCAGTTTTGTCATTTTAGTATTTTAAGTGTGCGTTTGGATAGAACTTATTTTGATGAAACTGAAAACTGAAAATACTGTAGCAAAATAATTTTTAAATGTGTGAATAGTGTCGTGGGACTCATTTTTAATGAAAAAGTTGATAAAAAGTGAAATTTGTGGGTCCGTGAACAGTGCACAGATGCACTATTCATGGACAAAAAGTCAACAAGTGTGGCTACAAAAAAAAAAAAAAAAGGACAAAACGCGCAAACGCGAGACATGGGTGAGGAAACGTGGATCGAAACTCACCTTAAGTTTCAAATTTTATCAATTAAGTCCTCCCATACCCTTCCGTTAGTTGTTTCGTTTACTAAGGCCTTTTTTTATTATTTATTTTAGTTCGCAATTAAAAAAGAAAAAAAAATTGTTATTACAAAAAAATAGAGAAAGAAATAAGGAGAACGATGTCGTTCCCACTAAAAACAAAACAAAACCCAACCCTACCCACCCCACCAATACTTTGCCTCAACAATTTCTGAGAAAACAATTAAGGGGCTAAGGGACTACTTGAGGTAGAAAGAAAGAGAGGGAAAGTGAAAGAGTGAGAGATTAAGAGGGGGAAAGGGAGAGGGAGACGGTGAAAGTGAAAACAACAAAGTTCTTCGGCAATTTGGTGGTGCAATACTTGGCAAGGGAGGTTGACGGCCAGATTCCAAGACGGGATTTAGAAATACCCACAATGAGGGTTGCCTCTTGGACTAGAATTTTCTGGGCCTTTTAAGCCCTTGATCAAGTTAAACTTCAAATCAACCTAAACGAACAAAAGTAAGCCTAACTCTTGAGAATACTAAGTACTTTTAACACACATACAAGGGAAGAGAGGAAAACATTTTTTAAAGAAACTTACAGTGGTATATATCTAAAAATGCCTAACTCTTGGATACACAGCACATGCTTTAAATCTCTTTGACTCAGACACATTTTTCTTTTCACTTTAATTAGTTCAAGATATCATGAGTGTTATTTCAGATTGGGTTCAAATTTTTTTTTTTTTTTTCCTTATTACTTTGTCTCCAATTTTGATTGATGTGCTCAACAAATCCATAAAACTACTCTTATATAGTCCTATATACCCTTGAAAAGTTTTTATTTTTTATTTTTTGTGAAATTAATTTAATATCCTCATAATTAATTTTTTAATTTTCCCTTTTCCTTTTCTTACTATTTCCTCTTCTCTTCCCTCCCCTTCCGTTCCGTGCAACCAAACAAAGGGTTAAGGTTAATTGTTTATTTTAATGTGACTAATTAAACTAATCATTTACCTTTCTAATGCAATATGCTAATGCTATCACAGAACGTGCCAAGAAGTAGCTACCAGCACACATAAATCGTGTGTTGGAATCAAATTAGTCATATTAAAATGTTTTAAAAAATTTAAATAAAATTTTTATAATATAAAATATTAACTAAATACTATTGAAGTGATATCAAATATAAACATGCTAATTTGAAGATGTTAACATTGCCTTAAGTCGCAATCTGTTAAGATTGTACAAATATAACCATTAAAATTGTATATATTATTCAAACTATATTTAAAATTTAAATTTATATTGGATAAAATCTGATTTATTTATACGAGTTAAACGAGTTCGTATTATCTTAACGCAAATAATGAACAAATAATTTCGAGTTGATTGCAAATTATGTTCTTGAAAAGAAAGAGACAGTTTGGTTTATTAAGCTATACTACACTTGCGCATTAAATCAAGAAATTAAGATTGGGTTCATTTAATCTATCGAAAAAAGAACTTTACGTTCTTGAAAAGAAAGAGACTTTACAGATATAAACTAGGCATTGGGCGTTAAGTGTTACTAATTAATTTATTGAAAAGAAAGAGACAGTTTGGTTTATTAAGGTATACTCCACTTGCGCATTAAATTAAGAACTTAAGATTGGGTTCATTAAATCTATCAAAAAAAGAAGAAGATTATATTCTTGAACAGAAAAAGACTTTACATATATATATTAGGTGTTGGGCATTAAATGTTACTAATTAATTATGGAATTTGACTTTAATTTTTTTTTTTTTTTTTTTTTTTTTTTTTTGAGAATACTAAATATTTTGAACACACACACACGGGAATAGGGGAGAAGATTTTTTAAAGAAACTTACAGTGGTGTATATCCAAAAGGGCCTAACTCTTGGATACACGACACAAGTTTTAAACCTCTATAACTCACACTCATTTTCCAATGTGGGATTAACCCACCGTTTTTTATTTTGAGAATACTAAGTATTTTTAACACACATACACGGGAAGAGAGGAAAACGTTTTTTAAAGAAACTTACATTGGTATATATTCAAAATGGCCTAACTCATGGATACACAACACAGGCTTTAAACCTCTTTGACTCAGACACATTTTTCTTTTGACTTTAATTAGTTCATGGTGTCATGAGTATTATTTCAGATTGGGTTCAAAATTTTTTTCTTTTTACCTTTTTACTTTGCCTCCAATTTTGATTGAAGTGCTCAACAAATCCATAAAACTACTCTTATATAGTCTTATATACCCTTGAAATTTTTATTTTTTATTTTTTGTGAAATTAATTTAATATCCTCATAATTAATTTTTTTAATTTTCCCTTTTCCTTTTCTTACTATTTCCTCTTCTCTTCCCTCCCCTTCCGGTCCGTGTAGCCAAACATAGGGTTAAGGTTAATTGTTGATTTTAATGTAACTAATTAAACTAATCATTTACCTTTCTAATGCAATATGCTATCACAGAACGTGCCAAGAAGTAGCTACTAGCACACATAAATCGTGTGTTGGAATCAAATTAGTCATATTAAAAAGTTTTAAAAAAATTAAACAAAATTTTTATAATATAAAATATGAACTAAATATTATTGAAGTGATATCAAATATAAACATGCAAATTTGAATATGTTAACATTGCCTTAAGTCTCAATCTATTAAAATTGTACAAATATAACTATTAAGGCATTTGAAGATGTTAACATTGCCTTAAGTCACAATCTGTTAAGATTGTACAAATATAACCATTAAAATTGTATATATTATTCAAACTATATTTAAAATTTAAATTTATATTGGATAAAATCTTATTTATTTATATGAGTTAAACGAGTTCGTATTATCTTAACGCAAATAATGAACCAAATAATTTCGAGTTGATTGCAAATTATGTTCTTGAAGAGAAAGAGACAGTTTGGTTTATTAAGCTATACTACACTTGCGCATTAAATCAAGAAATTAAGATTGGGTTCATTTAATCTATCAAAAAAAGAACTTTATGTTCTTGAAAAGAAAGAGACTTTACAGATATAAACTAGGCGTTGGGCGTTAAGTGTTACTAATTAATTTATTGAAAAGAAAGAGACAATTTGGTTTATTAAGGTATACTCCACTTGCGCATTAAATTAAGAACTTAAGATTGGGTTCATTAAATCTATCAAAAAAAGAAGAAGATTATATTCTTGAACAGAAAAAGACTTTACATATATATATATTAGGTGTTGGGCATTAAATGTTACTAATTAATTATGGAATTTGACTTTAATTTTTTTTTTTTTTTTTTTTTTTTTTTTTTTGAGAATACTAAATATTTTTAACACACACACGGGGATAGGGGAGAAGATATCTTAAAGAAACTTACAGTGGTGTATATCCAAAAGGGCCTACCTCTTGGATACACAAAACAGGTTTTAAACCTCTATAACTCACACTCATTTTCCAATATGAGATTAACCCACTGTTTTTTCTTTTGAGAATAGTAGGTATTTTTAACACGCACACACGGGAAGAGAGGAAAACGTTTTTTAAAGAAACTTACATTGGTATATATTCAAAAGGGCCTAACTCTTGGATACACAGCACAGGCTTTAAACCTCTTTGACTCAGACACATTTTTCTTTTGACTTTAATTAGTTCATGGTGTCATGAGTGTTATTTCAGATTGGGTTCAAATTTTTTTTCTTTTTACCTTTTTACTTTGCCTCCAATTTTGATTGAAGTGCTCAACAAATCCATAAAAATACTCTTATATAGTCTTATATACCCTTGAAATTTTTTTTATTTTTTGTGAAATTAATTTAATATCCTCATAATTAATTTTTTTTAATTTTCCCTTTTCCTTTTCTTACTATTTCCTCTTCTCTTCCCTCCCCTTCCGGTCCGTGCAGCCAAACATCGGGTTAAGGTTAATTGTTTATTTTAATGTAACTAATTAAACTAATCATTTACCTTTCTAATGCAATATGCTATCACAGAACGTGCCAAGAAGTAGCTACTAGCACACATAAATCGTGTGTTGGAATCAAATTAGTCATACTAAAAAGTTTTAAAAAAATTAAACAAAATTTTTATAATATAAAATATGAACTAAATATTATTGAAGTGATATCAAATATAAACATGCAAATTTGAATATGTTAACATTGCCTTAAGTCTCAATCTATTAAAATTGTACAAATATAACTATTAAGGCATTTGAAGATGTTAACATTGCCTTAAGTCACAATCTGTTAAGATTGTACAAATATAACCATTAAAATTGTACATATTATTCAAACTATATTTAAAATTTAAATTTATATTGGATAAAATCTTATTTATTTATATGAGTTAAACGAGTTCGTATTATCTTAACGCAAATAATGAACCAAATAATTTCGAGTTGATTGCAAATTATGTTCTTGAAAAGAAAGAGACAGTTTGGTTTATTAAGCTATACTACACTTGCGCATTAAATCAAGAAATTAAGATTGGGTTCATTAAATCTATCAAAAAAAGAAGAAGATTATATTCTTGAACAGAAAAAGACTTTACATATATATATATTAGGTGTTGGGCATTAAATGTTACTAATTAATTATGGAATTTGACTTTAATTTTTTTTTTTTTTTTTTTTGAGAATACTAAATATTTTTAACACACACACGGGGATAGGGGAGAAGATTTTTTAAAGAAACTTACAGTGGTGTATATCCAAAAGGGCCTACCTCTTGGATACACAACACAGGTTTTAAACCTCTATAACTCACACTCATTTTCCAATGTGGGATTAACCCACTGTTTTTTCTTTTGAGAATACTAAGTATTTTTAACACGCACACACGCGAAGAGAGGAAAACGTTTTTTAAAGAAACTTACATTAGTATATATTCAAAAGGGCCTAACTCTTGGATACACAGCACAGGCTTTAAACCTCTTTCACTCAGACACATTTTTATTTTGACTTTAATTAGTTCATGGTGTCATGAGTGTTATTTCAGATTGGGTTCAAAATTTTTTTCTTTTTACCTTTTTACTTTGCCTCCAATTTTGATTGAAGTGCTCAACAAATCCATAAAACTACTCTTATATAGTCTTATATACCCTTGAAATTTTTTTTATTTTTTGTGAAATTAATTTAATATCCTCATAATTAATTTTTTTAATTTTCCCTTTTTCTTTTCTTACTATTTCCTCTTCTCTTCCCTCCCCTTCCGGTCCGTGCAGCCAAACATCGGGTTAAGGTTAATTGTTTATTTTAATGTAACTAATTAAACTAATCATTTACCTTTCTAATGCAATATGCTATCACAGAACGTGCCAAGAAGTAGCTACTAGCACACATAAATCGTGTGTTGGAATCAAATTAGTCATATTAAAAAGTTTTAAAAAAATTAAACAAAATTTTTATAATATAAAATATGAACTAAATATTATTGAAGTGATATCAAATATAAACATGCAAATTTGAATATGTTAACATTGCCTTAAGTCTCAATCTATTAAAATTGTACAAATATAACTATTAAGGCATTTGAAGATGTTAACATTGCCTTAAGTCACAATCTGTTAAGATTGTACAAATATAACCATTAAAATTGTATATATTATTCAAACTATATTTAAAATTTAAATTTATATTGGATAAAATCTGATTTATTTATATGAGTTAAACGAGTTCGTATTATCTTAACGCAAATAATGAACCAAATAATTTCAAGTTGATTGCAAATTATGTTCTTGAAAAGAAAGTGACAATTTGGTTTATTAAGCTATACTACACTTGGGCATTAAATCAAGAACTTAAGATTGGGTTCATTGAATCTATCAGAAAAAGAAGAAGATTATGTTCTTGAAAAGAAAGAGACTTTAAAGATATAAATTAGGCATTGGGCGTTAAGTGTTACTAATTAATTTCTTGAAAAGAAAGAGACAGTTTGGTTTATTAAGCTATACTACACTTGCGCATTAAATCAAGAACTGAAGATTGGGTTCATTGAATCTATTCGAAAAAGAAGAAGATTATGTTCTTGAAAAGAAAGAGATTTACAGATATAATTTTTGCGTTGGGCATTAAGTGATACTAATTAATTATGGAATTTGACTTTTTTTTTTTTTTTTTTTGAGAATACTAAGTATTTTTAACACATACACACAGGGAGAGTGGAAAAGATTTTTTAAAGAAACTTACATTGGTGTATATCCAAAAGGGCTTAACTCTTGGATACACAGCACAGGCTTTAAATCTCTTTAAATCACACTCATTTTCCAGTGTGGGATTAACCCACTGTTTTTTCTTTTGAGAATACAAAGTATTTTTAACACACACACACACACGGGGAGAGGGGAAAAGGTTTTTTAAAGAAACTTACAGTGGTGAATATCCAAAAGGGCCTAACACTTGGAGACACAGCACAGGCTTTACACCTCTTTAACTCAGACTCATTTTTCATTTGACTTTAATTAGTTCACGATGTCGTGAGTGTCATTTCAGATTGGGTTCAATTTTTTCTTTTTTTTACCATTTTACTTTGCCTCCAATTTGGATTGAAGCACTTGAATGTTCAAATAGCGTTGAAAACACTATGAACGTTTAGACCCCCAAATTACAAATTATCAATTCAAGCTTATTATCAAACAATAAATGTGCAGAACATGAACATAAGCCAATGACAGAATTGATAAACAATCTAAACCAATTTAAAATCACATCCACAGCAAAAATTAAATGGTAAAGATTAAGGGAAGAGAGATGCAAACACAAAGACAACACAGCGATGTGTTATCGACGAGGAAACCGAAGCCCTCGGCGTAAAACCTCTTCACTGCCCTCCAAGCGGTCAATAATCCACTAGAAAATGTAGTTGGGATACATGAACAATAATAGACCCTCCAAGCCTAATCTACCTAGGTACCTAAGCCCTCCAAGCTTCTTACTCCAACGAGGTTACGCCGAACCTTTTTTCTTCTCTAGCTTACCGGATTCCGCTATAGCCCATAGCATCAACCTATAACCATTGGTCCCTTCCAAATTGCTTCCCTAAGCACCAAAAGACCTTCTCACAGACATGGGTATGGTGAGAAAAGGATTTGGTCAAAAACCTCTCAAGGATGTATAAATGGAGAGGGTGAGAGTAGAGGAATTTGAAGAGTCTCTTAGGTGAAGATTGTAGATGAATCAATCTTCTTTTTCTCTAGGGTTTCTCTCTCAAAATTCTCTCTGGAAGCTCTCTACATTTCGTGGGTATAAGGGGTATTTATACTAGGGTGAGATAGTATAAGGTTGAATTTAATCAACCATCTTGTTGGCTTTATTCCATGCCAATTTTCTTGTATTTCAGCACTTAGAAACCCTGTATTTAGGTGGGATTCATGTAAGGGTAGTGAGTGAGAGAGTGTGAAGAAATGCTCAAGATTGTGCAAGGATGCAGGGATTCGCGACTGGGACTCGCGGGTGACTCGCGACTGGTAAGCCGCCAACTGCAGCACACGAGTGAAGCATGCAAGAAGATGAATAGTCACGCCAGCTGGTACACTACAGGACAAAAGGTCCAGTCTGTCCGTTTGTTATCTCACGACTTGAACTCGCGACTCAGTCAAGTCGCGAGCCAAGCCGCAAACTAGCTCTGTTTTGAAAAACCTAACTCTTCGCATTCCTATCTCACCCTAGTATAAATACCCCTTATACCCAAGAAATATAGAGAGCTTCCATAGAGAATTTTGAGAGAAAATCCCTGGAGAAAAACAAGATTAATTCATCCACAATCTTCACATAGAGACTCTTCAAATTCCTCTACTCTCACCCTCTCTATTGATACATCCTTGAGAGGTTCTTGACCAAATCATTTTCTCACCATACCCACGTCTGTGAGAAGGTCTTTTGGTGCTTAGGGAAGTAGTTTGGAAGGGACCAATGGTTATTGGTTTATGCTATGGGCTATAGCGGAATCCGGTAAGCTAGAGAAGAAAAAGGTTCGGCGTAACCTCGTTGCAGCAAGAAGATTGGAGGGCTTAGGTAACTGGGTAGATTCGGCTTGGAGGGTCTATTGTTGTTCATGTATCCCAACTACATTTTCTAGTGGATTATTGACCGCTTGGAGGGTGGCGGAGAGGTTTTACGCTGAGGGTTTCGATTTCCTCTTCGATAACACATCGCCATGTTGTCTTTGTGTTTGCATCTCTCTTCGCTTAATCTTTACCATTTAATTTCTGCTGTGGATGTGATTTTAAATTGGTTTAGATTGTTTATCAATTCTATCATTGGCTTATGTTCATGTTCCGCACATTTATTGTTTGATAATAAGCTTGAATTGATAATTTGTAATTTGGGGGTCTAAACGTTCATAGTATTTTCAACGCTATTCGAACATTCAATTGGTATCAGAGCCGGTGCACTTGTTGTGGTTTAAACACCTTAGTGTGATCCTTGACCCCGTTTTGAGATGGATAGGTCTCAATCTCTAAATGTGCCACCATTTTTTTATGGTAATAATTATGTATTTTGGAAAGTCCGAATGAGGGCATTTTTGTGTTCTATTGATGATGTTGTGTGGGATGCAGTTGAAGTTGGTTGGACTAGGCCGGAGGCTGCCAAATCAACTTGGGATAAGGCAGCTCTTGCGGCGGCTAATGCTAATAGTAAAGCCTTGAATGCTATTTTTTGTGGTGTCTCTCCAGAAGAATTTCACAGGATTTCACATATCACTATTGCTAAGGAAGCATGGGAGATTCTGGAGACTACTTATGAAGGAACAAAGAAAGTGAAAGACTCCAAACTACAGATGTTGACCACTCGCTTTGAGGAGCTCAAGATGAGTGAGGATGAGTCCTTTGACTCTTTTTATAGTAAGCTGAACGAGGTGGTCGTCGGCAAATTCAATTTGGGGAAAAAGGAGGAGGATTCTAAAATAGTAAGGAAGATCCTTCGGTCACTGCCGGAAAGCTTCCATGCCAAAGTAACAGCTATTGAAGAGAGCAAGGATCTTAACGACATTAAAGTTCAAGAGTTGGTTGGTTCATTGCAGACATATGAATTGTCACTGCCCACGCAAAAGAAGAGCCAAATCTCTTGCTCTTAAGACAATTGATGAGAGGGTAGTATCTCATGACTCTTCAGATGAAGATGTTGTAGATAAAGATGTGGCGTACCTTGTGAAAAACTTCCGGAAGTTCTTAAAACTCAAGAACAGTGGGAAATCTGGTGACAAAGGGAAATTTCAGAATTCTGGGAAGGAGAAAAGGGAATTCAGAAGGAAAGATGGTAGAGAATCCCAATCTTCGCAAAGAATCACGTGCTTTGAGTGCAACGGACATGGACATTTCAAGAAAGAACGTCCCAATTATTTGATATCAAAGGGCAAGGTCTATGCCACTACTCTAAGTGACTCGGATTCATCAAATTCTGATTTTGAGGAAAGCTGTGACGGAGAAGGGAATTACTCTGCCTTTATGACTATTGCTCATGTTGAGTCTTCAGAGGACTTGAATTTGCTTGTACAAGAGCTTGGGGAGCATAGTGATGAAGAATCAATGGGAGTTGTTGAAGAATCGGAAGCTAAAGAAAATGATAGCACAACTGGTCTTCAAGAGAATTACACCTTACTCCTTGAGAAATCGGGAAAGTATACAAGGGTGGCGAAAGCGGCTGTGAAGAAGATGAAGAAAGCCAAGGAGGACTACAGAAGTCTCTTAGTCAGATATAAGGAATCAAAGTGTGAGATTCAAACACTAAATGGTGAGCTATCAGAAGCTTACACAAAAGTGAGATTTCTTGAGCAAGAGGTAGTGCAAGCACATGCCAAGATAGAAAGGGTCTCCTCCAAGAAGCTAGAAGATGTTATTTAATCTCAAAAACATGCCTCGGACAAGTCCGGACTGCGATATACCGGAGGGAGTAGCTCATCAGCCAATGTCACCAAAGAAGTGAAGTTTGTGAAGGCCAAAGAGCTGACTGAAGAAGAGACTATTCCTAATAAAGTTAAGGCTGAAACGAAGAAGAATGTGGTTAATCAACGGGTGTTAAATACATTCCGTAATCAATCAGAAGCCAGACGTGAAGCTAGAGGAAGATCACTTCCAAGATCACAACGGGGTCCTAGAACGAATCACTTTTGTCACTATTGCGAATTGCAAGGACATACCAGACCCAACTGTCATAAGCTGAGAGCGTTAAACAATGCAAGCATTCCTCGATCACGAGGAAGAAGAAATGACAAGAAGTCTTGGGGTGGTGAGCAACCAAGAAGTCAAAACTGTGATCCCGGAATGATGGACGTGATGAAGATGATCGGTGCCTTCACCACTTGCTTGGAAAGCTTCACAAGAAGGTTTCAAAGTCCAATCTCTCGTACCTAATCCGTCAAGGATATCACCCCAAATGCATGTGACATGTGGGTGAAGAGGGGTACTCATGCATAAGCATTAGAACATGTCCATGCATTAATGCTTCTTATGCTTTGTGAATATGCTTGGTTGTATGCTTTTTGCTTGTTTGAGTTGAAAATTGTTTGGTTGTTTATTTGTTTCATTTTAAAATGTTTTTACATTGTTGCTTTTGATCAATCTTTTCTTGGTTTTTTTTTTTTTGTCCAAAATCCAAAAACACATAAAAAGTAGAAAATCCAAAAAGTTTGATCGACTTTGTTGAGTTTTGTCTCAATACATGTTTTACCTTGTACCTTTGTACTAATGGCTTTGTGCATCTACGAGTTTAACTTGTTTGCTATGCACTCATATCATTGTGGAAGAAATCTTGAAATCTTTGTGACTGTTGTAAATAGATCTTCAACCTTGTCATGAATGATTAGTGAATGGTTTTGTTGATCTTGAGACATGCATAGACTTGTGCCTATATATCTTCCCACTCTTTATTTTGTTGTTTTTGCTTAAAAAGCTCACCAAATGTAAATCTCCAAATGAAAAAGAGATATTGAGCTGCAAAAGCCTGTCGCACATACTAGTATTTGACTAGGTAAAAGGGAAAGTGACCAAAAATAAAATGTATGATGCTCAAAAAGCCAAAGGCTAACTCTTCAAAGTCAAATATCAAAAATTTCAGGCATCGATCTCACAATGAGATGTGTTTCAAAAAGATCAAATGATATGTTGAACATGGAGCCAAATGAAAAGCTTCAAAAATTTTGTACTCAAGTTTATGTGGGAGGTCATATATGCATATTTCTATAATTGAGATGGGTCACATTATCTAGTACTAGTTGTGTATGCCTTGATTGAATTGATCATTGAAGCTTCACATTGGACTAAGGACTATCTCACTTTTGATATCCACACACATCACACAAGTCTATGTTCAATGAATGCCATATTCATTTGTGTGATTGTACTTGATTAAATGTGTTTTCACATGCTCAATCTTTGTTGATCAAATACAACAAGATTTTTGAGTGTTTTTAGTTGTTTTTGGAAAGTTGTTTTGTTTTTACAAAAATATCAAATTTTCAAAAACAGTGCTGTCCAGTTTTGGCGACTCAGTCGCGGGTTGGCTCAGCCGCATGCCCCAGTTGCAAGCCCATTCTGAGATTTTTTGCGGCTCACTGGCGAGTCAAGGCCTCAGTCGCGAAAAATACTTAGAATATTTCTCAAAATTTGAGTTTTGATGATTCTCGCGGCTCAGTGTGGCGATTTGTTCGCGGGTGGAAGGTCCAATCACGAGAGGTACACAGAGATTTTCGGGGCTCACCTCGCGATTCTCTCACAAGTAGACCTTCCAGTCGCGGAAAACACTTAGAAAATTTTTCACGTATCTTAATTTCAAAGTGTTTCGTGGCATACCCTGGCAACTGACCGGCGACTTGACTCAGTCGCGAAAAACGCGTGTTTTGCGTTTTAAAGTCAGTTTTTAAAATATTTTTCAGTTTTCCCTCGAATTTTTTGTGACTGTTCATTGTCTTCCCCATTTCACTCCTTCAAACACACCGTGTCTCTCTTCGAAAATCCTCCATTTTTACACCATTTATTCTCAAATCTTCAAGAAAAAGGTATGGTTTTCTCTCTCTCACTTCATATTTCATGATTTGAGCATTATTTTCTTGATTTATGAGTTGTCATTGTGATTTGAGTTATATTGTGTTCGAACATGGGTTTGCTTAAAATGTTGGGTTTGGTTGATCGGGGATGGTTGCTTTTGTTGCTGAATATATTTGCTTTCATTATTTAGTCTCATTGTACTAGTATTTGTTCTAAGCTTTGCAGTTTGATAGATTTCATACCCATTAGGTATATGGGTTTGGGGTTTTCTGTGATTTACTCTGAATGTGAGTTTGGGTGTTTCAGAATGTCTGAGATTTTGGTTTGTTGTCTAATAATGCTGTGATTTTATGTTGCCATAACATGTGTGTGCTTCTGTCTTGAGGGTATAATTTGATCATTTCATATTCATTAAGATATGTCTCATAGACATATGCTCTTTTTTGCCTGAATATGGTTTCCACTATCCATGTATAGTTGTTTAATACTTGTTCCACTTTGTATCAATACAGACTGAACTAGTTTGAGTTACTGAGTTCTAATTTGAGCTATCCTTCTTTGGTTCTCAACTGTGCTTGGTCCGTGTGTTGACTTGTCATTCTGTTACTCCCTTTGCAACTAACTTGTTACTAATATGTGTGCATTTCCACATATTGTGTTATGCTCTTGTTGTGACCTCTTCTGCTTGTTCACAGATGGCTCCCTCACCTACAAAGAAGAAGACTCCTGCTAAAAAGGCTGACAAAAGATGGAAAATGGACCACAATCTGTTCAGGTCTGTTCATCATTTTGAGAGATACAAAGATTCTTTCATGAAGGGAACAATTATCCAGGAAAGGTTTGTGGATTTAGGGGACTTGAAGGATACTTTCATTCCAGACTGTTTTGAGGGCAGAGGATGGGATAAGTTACTGAGTGACCTACCTTAAGTTTGTGAACCCTTAATTAGGGAATTCTATGCAAATGTTGTTATAAAGAAGGATGAGTTGATTTGCTGGATCAGAGGTCATGATTTCACCATAGATGCACATGACATTAATGAAGTTCTAGGGCTTGAGGGTTTAGAGGATTATGAATTCACCAATTACAAAGACAAGATGCTCTTTATAAAAACTGTTCAGAATAGGATTGGTGGTGTTAAAGAAGGGAGATGTCTCAATACTAATTCCTTCCCTGCTGACATGAGGTGTCTGACCACCATCATGATGTTCAACTTGTATCCAATAAGGAAGCTAACTACTCTTACTAATGCCAGAGCTATCTTCCTAATGGAGCTCAAGGAGAAAACCTTCATTGACATCAGCTCTCACATATATGACACAATTGTGGATGAGACTAGAACCACCTCCAGGCCCAAGCTAATCTTTCCTAGTCTTCTCATGAGACTGTACAGAGCAAAAGGTGTTGCAATCCCTCAAGATATCAGTCCCATGATTCCACTGTCAGCAATAAACAAATTAACCATCACAACGATACAAGTTCGTCTTCCAGGTGATGAAGAGGTGGGTGACCAAGGAGAAGGTGATCCTATGGAAACTGAAGCAGAGGCTGGAGGATAGACATCCACACCCAGAAGCAAAGGTAAGAGGAGCAAAGCTTCAACCTCATCAACTGCACCTCCAGATGCATTTCCGATCATCCTGGAAAGGATTGATGGACTCAGAGAAGTTCAGAATGAGCATACTGACAGGATGGCAGCAATTCAAGATCAGCTCAACGTACTTTCAGCCAAGTTTGACAGCCTTAACACCCAGCAGTGACCCTTTGGCCATTCCGGTCAAAAAGGGGGAGAATTTTTTAGGCTCTTGAGGGGGAGTGCCATTTTGAAGGGGAGCATGCCATAAACAGTGTTTATTCAGTTTATGTTTCAGTTTTTACTTTATGTTTCGTATGTTATGTTTGGTTAATGCTCTCATTATGGTTTTGATACACTATGGTTAAAATGTTGGTTTAAAGGTTTAAAACTCATGGATTTGTTTGACTTTGAAACTTTGGCTTATTAATACTTAAGATGTTATTCATTTTTTTTACTGTCCGTACCTATTGCTTTTGTAAGCTTTTAAGGTTTTTAGGTCTTTGTACCCATGCTTTGTAGCTAAAGTACTTGCTGTTAAATGTCAGGCATTTTCTTTAAGTACACCACTCTTGTGCCCTTGTAGGATCTTGTTCCTAGATGCATATATGTTTTGTGCATTGGTTGAGTGTTGGACATGCAAATGATACTTTGCAAATAAGCTTATTAGCTTGCATGTCCGGATGTTCATTCCTTGAGTGAATGAGCATTGTGATCACTAGTATATAGTGATTGCCTGTTTCGTCGAGCCATGGTTTATTGATTTATCCCATTTTTCTTGATCGCATTATGCTTGCTCCATATGTATTACAAGTTTTCTGCATACAATGAACTTATTGTGTTGTTGTGTTTCAGGAGATATTTGGTCTTATGGTTCAAGAACTTCACAAATTCTAGAGTTAGGTGTGAGTGAGTTTTCCAACTGTTCCCAACTCACGCGTTAAGTCTAGAGTTTGTTGTAGGGTTTTGTCACAGAATAGCCAAAGGGGAGATTGTAAGGTTGAATTTAATCAACCATCTTGTTGGCTTTATTCCGTGCCAATTTGCTTGTATTTTAGCACTTAGAAACCCTGTATTTAGGTGGGATTCATGTAAGGGTAGTGAGTGAGAGAGTGTGAAGAAATGCTCAAGATTGTGCAAGGATGCAGGGATTCACGGCTGGGACTCACGAGTGACTCGCGACTGGTAAGCCGCCAACTGTAGCACACGAGTGAAGCGTGTGAGAAGATGAACAGTCACGCCAGCTGGTGTACTACAGGACAAAAGGTCTAGCTTGGCCGTTCTGTTATCTCGCGGCTTGAACTCGCGACTCATGCAAGTCGCGAGGCCAAGCCGCCAACCAGCTCTATTTTGAAAAACCTTACTCTTCGCATTCCTATCTGAATGTTCGAATAGCGTGGAAAACACTACGAACGTTTAGACCCCCAAATTACAAATTATCAATTCAAGCTTATTATTAAACAATAAATGTGCGGAACATGAATATAAGCCAATGATAGAATTGATAAACAATCTAAACCAATTTAAAATCACATCCACAGCAGAAATTAAATGGTAAAGATTAAGGGAAGAGAGATGCAAACACAAAGACAACACGGCGATGTGTTATCGAAGAGGAAACCGAAACCCTCGGTGTAAAACCTCTTCGCCGCCCTCCAAGCGATCAATAATCCACTAGAAAATGTAGTTGGGATACATGAACATCAATAGACCCTCCAAGCCTAATCTACCCAGGTACCTAAGTCCTCCAAGCTTCTTGCTCGAACGAGGTTACGCCGAACCTTTTTCTTCTCTAGCTTTTCGGATTCCACTATAGCCCATAGCATCAACCAATAACCATTGGTTCCTTCCAAACTGCTTCCCTAAGCACCAAAAGACCTTCTCACAGACGTGGGTATGGTGAGAAAATGATTTGGTCAAGAACCTCTCAAGGATGTATCAATGGAGAGGGTGAGAGTAGAGGAATTTGAAGAGTCTCTATGTGAAGAATGTGAATGAATCAATCTTGTTTTTCTCTAGGGTTTCTCTCTTAAAATTCTCTCTGGAAGCTCTCTACATTTCGTGGGTATAAGGGGTATTTATACTAGGGTGAGATAGGAATGCAAAGAGTCAGGTTTTTCAAAACAGAGTTGGTTGGCGGCTTGGCCTTACGACTTGATTGAGTCGCGAGTTCAAGCCACGAGATAACAGAACGGCCAAGCTGGACCTTTTGTCCTGTAGTGCACCAGCTGGCGTGACTGTTCATCTTCTCGCACGCTTCACTCGTGTGCTGCAGTTGGCAGCTTGCCAGTCGCGAGTCACCCGCAAGTCCCAGCCGCAAATCCCTGCATCCTTGCACAATCTTGAGCATTTCTTCACACTCTCTCACTCACTACCCTTACATGAATCCCACCTAAATACAGGGTTTCTAAGTGCTGAAATACAAGCAAATTGGCACGGAATAAAGCCAACAAGATGGTTGATTAAATTCAACCTTACAATCTCCCTCTTGGTTATTCCGTGACAAAATCCTACAACAAACTCTAGACTTAACGCGTGAGTTAGGAACAGTTGGAAAACTTACTCACACCTTACTCTAGAATCTGTGAAGCTCTTGAACCATAAGACCAAATATCTCCTAAAACACAACAACACAATAAGTTCATTGTATGCAAAAAACTTGTAATGCATATGGAGCAAGCATAATGCGATCAAGAAAAATGGGATAAATCAATAAACCATGGCTTGACCAAACAGGCAATTACTATATACTAGTGATCACAATGCTCATTCACTCAAGGAATGAACATCCGGACATGCAAGCTAAAAAGCTTATTTGCAAAGTATCATATGCATGTCCAACACTCAACCAATGCACAAAACATATATGCATCTAGGAACAAGATCCTACAAGGGCACAAGAGTGGTGTACTTAAAGAAAATGCATGACATTTAACAACAAGTACTTTAAGCTACATAGCATGGGTACAAAGACCTAAAACCCTTAAAAGCTTACAAAAGCAACAGGTACAGACAGTAAATAAAAACTGAATAACATCTTAAGTATTAATAAACCAAAGTTTCACAGTCTAACAAATCCATGAGTTTTAAACCTTTAAACCAACATTTTAACCATAGTGTATCAAAACCACAATGAGAGCATTAACCAAACATAACATACGAAACATAAAGTAAAAACTGAAACATAAACTGAATAAACACTGTTTATTTCATGCTCCCCCTCAAAATGGCACTCCAACTCAAGAGTTGCCCTTCAAAAATTCTCCCCTTTTTTGACCGAAATGGCCAAAGGGTCACTGCTGGGTGTTAAGGCTGTCAAACTTGGCTGAAAGTACATTGAGCTGATCCTGAATTGCTGCCATCCTGTCAGTATGCTCATTCTGAACTTCTCTGAGTCCATCAATCCTTTCCAGGATGATCTGAAATGCCTCTGGAGGTGCAGTTGTTGAGGTTGAAGCTCTGCTCCTCTTGCCTCTACTTCTGGGTGTGGATGTCTGTCCTGCAGCCTCTGTTTCAGTTTCCATAGGATCACCTTCTCCTTGGTCACCCACCTCTTCATCACCTGGAAGACGAACTTGTATCCTTGTGATGGTTAATTTGTTTATTGCTGACAGTGGAGTCATGGGACTGATATCTTGAGGGATTGCAACACCTTTTGCTTTGAACAGTCTCATAAGAAGACTAGAAAAGATCAGCTTGGGCCTTGAGGTGGTTCTAGTCTCATCCACAATTGTGTCATATATGTGAGAGCTGATGTCAATGAAGGTTTTCTCCTTGAGCTCCATGAGGAAGATAGCTCTGGCATTAGTAAGAGTAGTCATCTTTCTTATAGGATACAAATTGAACATCATGATGGTGGTCAGACACCTCATGTCAACAGGAAAAGCATTAGTGTTGAGACATCTCCCTTCTTTAACACCACCAATCTGAGTCTGGACAGTGTCTAAAGATAGTATCCTGTCTTTGTAGTTGGTGAAATCATGATCTTCTAATCCCTCAAGCCTTAGAACCTCATCAATATCATGTGCATCTATGGTGAACTCATGTCCTCTAAGCCAGCAGTTCAGCTCATCCTCCCTTATGCTCACATTTGCATAGAATTCCCTGATTAAGGGCTCACACACTGCAAGCAGGTCACCCAGTAACTTATCCCATCCTCTGCCTTCAAAGCATTCTAGAATGAAGGTATCCTTCAAGTCATTTAAATCCACAAACCTCTCCTGGATAATTGTTCCCTTCATGAAAAAATCTTTGTATCTCTCAAAGTGCTGAACAGGCCTAAACAGGTTGTGGTCCATTTTCAATCTTTTATCAGCCCTTTTAGCAAGAGTCTTCTTCTTTGTAGGTGTGGGAGCCATCTGTGAACAAGCAGAAGAGGCCACAACAAGAGCAGAACACAATATGTGGAAATGCACACATATTAGTAACAAGTTAGTTGCAACGGGAGTAACAGAATGTCAAGTCAACACACAGACCAAGCACAGTTGAGAACCAAAGAAGGATAGCTCAAATTAGAACTTAGTAACTCAAACTAGTTCAGTCTGTATGGATATAGACTGTAACAAGTATTAAACAACTATATATGGACAGTGGAAACCACATTCAGGCAAAAGAGAGCATATGTCTATGAGACATATCTTAATGAGTATGAAATGATCAAATTATACCCTCAAGACAGAAGCACACACATGATATGGCGACATAAAATCACAGCATTATTAGACAAACAAACCAAAATCTCAGACATTCTAAAACACCCAAACTCACATTCAGAGTAAATCATAGAAACCCCCAAACCCATATACCTAATGGGTATGAAATCTATCAAACAACAAAGCTCAAAACAAAGACTAGCACAATGAGACTAAATAATGAAAGCAAATGTATTCAGCAACAAAAGCAACCAACCCCAATCAACCAAACCCAACATTTTAAGCAAACCCATGTTCGAACACAGTATATCTCAAATCACAGTGACTACTCATAAATCAAGAAAATAATGCTCAAATCATGAAATATGAAGTGAGAAAGAGAAAACCCATACCTTTTTCTTGAAGATATGAGAAGAAATGGTGTAAAAATTGAGGATTTTCGAAGAGAGACACAGTGTGTTTGAAGGAGTGAAATGGGGAAGACAATGAACAGTCACACAAATTCGAGGGAAAACTGAAAAATATTTTAAAAACTGACTTTAAAACGCAAAACTCGCTTTTTTTGAGACTAGATCAAGTCGCCAGGGTAAGCCGTGAAACACTTTGAAAACAAGATTGTTGAAAAATCTTCTAATTGTTTTTTGCTACTGGAAGGTCTACCCGCGAAAGATTCGCAAGGTGAGCCGCGAAAATCTCTGTGTACCCCTCGCGACTAGACCTTCCACCTACGAACAAGTCGCCACACTGAGCTGCGAGAAACATCAAAACACAAATTTTGAAAAATAGTCGAAGTATTTTTCGTGACTGAGACCTTGACTCGCCAGTGAGTCACGAAAAATCTCGGAGTGGGCTCACGACTGGGGCATGCGGCTAGGCCAACCCCCGACTGAGTCGCCAAAACAGGGCAACACTGTTTTTGAAATTTTGAAATTTTTGTAAAAACAAAACAACTTTCCAAAAACAACTAAAAACTCGAAAATCTTTTTGTGTTTGATCAACAAAGATTGAGCATGTGAAAACACATTTAAACAAGTACAATCACACAAATGAATATGGCATTCATTGAACATAGACTTGTGTGATGTGTGTGGATATCAAAAATGAGATAGTCCTTAGTCCAATGTGAAGCTTTAATGATCAATTCAATCAAGGCATACACAACTAGCACTAGATAATGTGACACATCTCAATTATAGAAATATGCATATATGACCTCCCACATAAACTTGAGTACAAAAACTTTGAAGCTTTTCATTTGGCTCCATGTTCAACACATCATTTGATCTTTATGAATCAACACATCTCATTGTGAGATTGATGCCTGAAATTTTTGATATTTCACTTTGGTGAGTTAGCCTTTGGCTTTTTGGGCATCATACAATTTATTTTTGGTCGCTTTCCCTTTCTCCTAGTCAAATACTAGTATGTGCCACAGGCTTTTGCAGCTCAATATCTCTTTTCATTTGGAGATTTACATTTAGTGAGCTCTTTAAGCAAAAACAACAAAATAAAGAGTGGGAAGATATATAGGCACAAGTCTATGCATGTCTCAAGATCAACAAAACCATTCACTAATCATTTGTCAACAATCTTGTTGGCTTTATTCCGTGCCAATTTGCTTGTAATTTAAGCACTTAGTAACCCTGTATTTAGGTGGGATCATTGTAAGGGTTGTGTGTGAGAAGATGTAAAGAAAAGCTCAAGTATGTGCAAGAAGGCAGAGTTTCGCGGCTAGGACTCACGGCTAACTCGCGACTTGCAAGCCACCAAATGCTGGCACGTGAGACGCACACAGGGGAGCTGAAGGGTCGCGCTAGCTGTCGCACTATAGGACAAAAGTCCTAGGCTAGCCAGGCAGTTACGTCGCGACTTGGACAAGCCGCGAGGTCAAGCCGCCAATCAGCCCTGTTTGGCAAAAACTGACTCTTCGTATTCCAAACACACACCACTATATATAGACCCTTATACCCACTAAATTGAGAGAGCTTCCAGAGAGAATTTTGTGAGAGAAACCCTAGAGAAAAACAAGATTGCCCCATCCCCAATCTTTACCTTAGAGACTCTACAAATTCCTCTACTCTCTCCCTCTCCATTGTCACATCCTTGAGAGGTCATTGACCAAATCCTTATCTCACCACACCCACGTCTGTGAGAAGGTTCATTTGGTGCTAAGGGAAGCAGTTTGGAAGGAACCAATATACATTGGTTAATGCTATGGTATAGTAGCGGAATCCGGGAAGCTAAAGAAGAAATAGGTTCGGCGTAACCTCATTGGACCAAGAAGCTTGGAGGGCTTAGGTACTTGGGTAGATTAGGCTTGGAGGGTCTTCTGCTGTTCATGTATCCCAACTACATTCTTTAGTGCGTTATTTACCGCTTGGAGGGCGGTGGAGAGGTTTTACGCCAAGGACTTCAGTTTCCTCTTCGATAACACATCATGTGTTGTCCATGTGTTTACATCTTCCTTTCCTTTATCTTTGACTTATATTTACTGCTGTGGATGTGTTTATATTTGGCTTAGATTAGTTATCAATTCTGTGATTGGCTTATGTTCATGTTCCGCACATTAATTGTTTGATTATAAGCTTGAATTGATATTTTATAATTTGGGGTCTAAACATTCAAGGGTGTTTTATACACATATTGAACTTTCAATTGGTATCAGAGCGGGTACACTTGTTGTGGTTTTAATACCTGAGTGTGATCCTTGACCCCTTGTTGAGATGGATAGGTCTCAATCTCTCAATGTTCCACCATTTTTTGATGATAATAATTATGCCTTCTGGAAAGTTAGAATGAGGGCATTTCTATGTTCTATTGATGACACCGTGTGGGATGCGATTGAAATAGGTTGGACCAGGCCGGAGGCTGAAAAATCCACCTGGGATAAGGCAGCTCTTGCGGCAGCCAATGCTAACAGTAAAGCCTTAAATGCTATATTCTGTGGTGTGTCTCCAGATGAATTCCACAGGATATCTCACATGACAGTGGCCAAGGAAGCTTGGGAGATTTTGGAGACTACATATGAGGGGACTAAAAAGGTGAAGGACACAAAGCTCCAAATGCTTACCACCAAGTTTGAAGAGCTCAAGATGGGTGAAGATGAATCGTTTGATTCATTCTATGGGAAGCTCAACGAAATTGTCATTGCTAAGCTTAATCTTGGAGAGAAGATTGAAGATACTAAGGTGGTGAGAAAAATCTTGAGGTCCTTGCCTGAAAGCTTTAGAGCAAAAGTCACAGCCATAGAAGAGAGCAAAGACCTGGATGAGATCAAAATTCAAGAGCTGATTGGGTCTCTCCAAACATATGAACTGGGACTGCCTCCCCACAGGATGAGTAAATCACTTGCTCTCAAAACCATCTCCGAAAGAATGGATGATCCTTCCGAAGAAGATGGAGTGGAGAAGGAAGTAGCGTACCTTGCGAAAAACTTCTGAAAATTTCTGAAAATGAAGAATAGTGGGAAACCATTCAACAGAAGGAAATTCTCATCTTCAAGAGGTGATAGGAAAGAGTTTACGAGGAAAGAAGGGAAGGATGTTCAATCTCCTTTGGACATTGTGTGTTTTGAATGCAATGGTCATGGACATCTCAAGAAGGAGTGTCCCAATTTCTTGAGAGGGAAAGGCAAGGCGTATGCCACAACACTGAGTGATACAGACTCTTCAAATTCTGATTCTGAAGAGAGTTGTGATGGAGAAGGAAACTACTCCGCATTCATGACCATTGCACATGTAGAATCCTCGGATGATTTGGGTTCACTTGTGAAGGAACTTGGTGAATATTCTGATTCGGAGTCTATTGGGATTGTTGAAGAATCAGAGGTTGAAGAAGATGAAGATACAGCTAGTCTACAAAAGAATTATGCCTTACTTCTTGAGAAATCAGGTGAGTATACCAAGGTAGCAAAGGCGGCTGTGAAGAAGATGAAAAGAGCTGAGGAGGACCACAGAAGTCTCTTGGACAGATATAAAGAGGCTAAGTGTGAGATTGAGACATTAAATGGTGAGCTGTCTGAAGCCTATACGAAGGTGAAGTTTCTTGAGCAAGAAGTAGTACAAGCTCATGCCAAGATAGAAAGAGTCTCCTCCCAGAAGTTAGAAGATGTTATCTCATCTCAAAAACCTTCCTCAGACAAGTCCGGGCTGGGATATACCGGAGGGAGTAGCTCATCGACCAAAGCTACCAAAGAAGTGAAATTTGTGGAGGCCATAGAGCCGATTATGGAAGAACTCAACCCTGAGAATGTTAAGGTTTAGAAGAAGAAGAAGAATGCGGCTGATCAACGGGTATTAAATAAGTCCCGTAATCAATCAGAATTCAGATATGGAGCTAGAGGGAGATCAGTCCCAAGATCACAACAGGGTCCTAGAACGGATTTTGTTTGTCACTATTGCGGATTGCAAGGACATGCCAGACCCAACTGTCAAAAGCTGAAAGCAGACAACAATGCAAGTGCACCTCGGTCACGAGGAAGAAGAAATGACATGAGGTCTTGGGGTGGTGAGCAACCAAGAAGTCAAAACCGTGATCTAGGAATGATGGACGTGATGAAGATGATCGGTGCCTTCACAAATTGCCTAGAAAGCTTCACACGAAGGTTTGACAATCCTAATTCTCGTACCCAATCCGTTAAGGATATCACCCCAAACGCACGTGACGTGTGGGTGACGAAGGGTACTCATGCATAAGCATTACAACATGTCCATGCATCAATACTTCCCATGTATGAGAATATTCTTGGTTGTTTGCTTTTTGCTTGTTTGAGTTGAAAATTTTTGTCTATAAGTTTGTTTGTCTTCAAATGTTTTTACTTTTTCTTGTTATGTTTTTTATCAATCTTTTACTGTTTTTGTGTCAAAAATCCAAAAACACATAAAAAGTAGAAAATCCAAAAAGTTTGATCGGCTTTGTTGAGTTTTGTCTCAAAGCATGTTTTGCCTTGTACCTTTGTACTAATGGCTTTGTGCATTTAACGAGCGTAGCTTGTCCCTTATGCACTCATATCATTGTGGAAGAAATTCTAAAATCTATGGGACTGTTGTAAATAGATCTTCAACCTTGTCATGGATGATTAGTGAATGGTTTTGTTGATCTTGAGACATGCATAGACTCATGCCTATATATCTTCCCACTTTTTATTTTTATGCTTAAAAGAGCTCTCTAAATGTAAATCTCCAAATGAAAAGAGATATAGAGCTGCAAAAGCCTGTCGCACATACTAGTATTCAACTAGGAAAAAGGGAAAGCGACCAAAATAAATTGTATGATGCCCAAAAAGCCAAAGGCTAACTCATCAATTGAAATATCTAAAATTTCAGGCATCTATCTCAAAATGAGATTTTCTTTGCTCAAAAAGTGCAAATGATATGTTGTATATGGAGCCAAATGAAAAGCTTCAAAGTATTGTTATCAAGTGCTTGTGGGAGGTCATATATGCATGTTTCTATAATTGAGATAGGTCACATTATCTAGTGCTAGTTGTGTATGCCTTGATTGAATTGATCATTGAAGCTTCACATTAGACTAAGGACTATCTCATTTTTGATATCCACACACAACGCACAAGTCTATGTTCAATGAATGCCATATTCATTTGTGTGATTGTACTTGATTAAATGTGTTTTCACATACTCAATCTTTGTTGATCAAACACAAAAAGATTTTTGATTATTTTAGTTTGTTTTTGGAAAGTGTTTTGTTTTACAAAATAGTCAAAAATTTCAAAAACAGTGTTGCCCTGTTTTGGCGACTAAGTCGCGGGTTGGCCCAGTCGCATGATCCAGTCGCGAAGCTCACTCCGAGAGTTTTCGCGGGTCACTGGCGAGTTAAGGCTGCAGTCGCAAAAAAGACTTAGAAAGTTTTTCAAAATTTGAGTTTTTGCATATTTCGCGGCTCAATATGGTGACTTGTTCACGGGTGGAAGGTCCAGTCGCGAGGGACACACAGAGATTTTCGCGGCTCAGCTCGCGACTTTCTCGAGGGTAGATCTTCCAGTCGCGAAAAACACTTAGATGATTTTTCAAGAATCTTTGTTTCACAGTGTTTCGCGGCTTACCGTGGCGACTTACTGGCGACTTGATCCAGTCGCGAAAAACGTGCGTTTTGCGTTTTAAGGATAGTTTTTAAATGGATTTTCAGTTTTTCCCTCGAATATCAGTGACTGTTCATTGTCTTAACAGTTTTTAAATGGATTAACAGTGTTCACTCAAACACTCCGAGTGTCACTGAAAAAGATTCTATTTTTGCATCATGTCTTCATCAAACACCAAGAAAAAGGTATGATTTTTCCTTCCAATACTTTGTTCTTAATGTTTTGGTGTTTAGTTTCTTGGTTTGTATGTTGCATTTGTGTTCTGCAATATATTTTGTTCAAACATGGGTTTGCCCAAAATGTTGGGTTTGATTGTTTGGGACATGTTTTTCTCTTGTTGATAAGTTAACTAAGTACTTTGTTAATGCTTCTGATTGCTTGTTTATATCCTGAGCATTGTTTTTGATAGAGTCATTTCTCTTTAGGCATATGGGTCTTGGGGTTTTCTGTGGGTTTCTCTTAATATGGTTTTTGGGTTGTTTCTGTTTACATGAGTATTGTGGGGTTAGCATTGGGGTGTTCATGCTCATTTCCTACTCATCATATCTTGTTTCCTTGTCTTTTGGTCTATTCTGGGTACTTTTTTTTTTATCTGACTTATAACAGAAACTAATCAATCTGATGTTTACTTCTTGTGGTATTGTATTTGGTTCGTTTCTGTGTGTCTGCCTTGTTGCAGTTAACTCGCTGTTCATCCAGAGGTAAAGCCATTGTAACTGATGATCCGTCAACCCCAGTTGCTAAACGGACACGATTATCATCTAAGTCATCCAGGGACTCTACCATTGAGAGATTCAGGACTCCTACTGACGCAAAAACCTACACAGACATCTTCAAAGAGTCATCTCTCATTGTAGAACGAGTCGTCAAGTTTGATACCCTAGGGGCAACTTTTATCCCTAAAATTTTTGAGGAAAGAGATTGGGCTGACCTTTTTGGAAACTTTGAGGATCCTATTGAAGAACTGGTCAAGGAATTCTACTCCAATGCCAGATTCACAGGTGTAGAGATAAAATGCTGGGTATGAGGAACAGAATTTATCCTAAATGCAGACTACATTGCTAAGGTACTTAGCATCTCCAGACCAAACAATGTGGACCGAACTCCATATGATGACAGAGTACTTCAGGTACAAGACATCATTCAAGTTCTTGGGAAAGAACATGAAGTGGGAAGCACAGGGTCATCTATAAGTACTGCATTGTTTTCGCCCGAACTGACAACTCTAAAGCTGATCATGTTCTCCAATCTCTACCCTCTGTCAAATACTACCTTCATCAATCTTGGAAGTGCTCAATTTCTGTGTATTACTGGTGCCCCAATTGACATCTGTGCTCATATATTCCAAATCATTGGGAAAACATCGGCTCGTTCAGCAACACGAACAATCCTTCCATTCTGCAGTCTGGTCATAAAGATTGTTCTTCGTGAAGGTGTTAGTCCTTCATCAGATGAGAAATTTTTGTCTCGTCCTCGACCAATATCTCAGTACTCTCTCCAAGCAAGCAAGAGTCACTCCTCCAAGAAACCTAAGAGTGAGCCATCTACTCATGCATCTCCATCTGCTCATGCTGCAGCTACTCCTGTACAATCAACCAGCACCCCATCTGTTCCCCCTGGATTCCAAATTCCAAGGCAAAGTTACTTCACTGAAAATGTACTTCAACGGATTTCTGATTTGGAACGGCTTATCAACTCCTTCCACAGTCAAACTCAAATGCGTCTCGGAACTATTGAGTTATAGTTAGATAACATACAACAGAAGCTAGAAGACAGCCTTTAGCTATTCGTGCCTAAAAGGGGGAGAGTAGCACAGTAAGGGGGAGCGAAGCTTAAACAGGAAAAGGAGGGTGCATACTGAAAGGGGAGGGGGAGTGTTTTTATAGTTGTTATTCATACTTTGTTGTTTTAGAGCTTTTATCTTTATTAATATGGTTTTATATTTGTGCGAAATCTTGTGGGCTCTCTGGTACAGTTATTTAAGCATATATTGATGATATTATTCAGTGTATTCAGCATATGTTCTGTTTTGTTTTTCTATTTTGTACCCATGTTGCTTATGTAAGCATTAAGGGTTTTTTTTTATGCACACTTGTAGGCCTTTGTGGTTTGTGCCATGCTTTATGCAGCCTTTGTGCTTTGTTAAATCAGTACTTCTAACCTAATGCTATGCATTCTTTTTGAAGTACTGTCACTCTTGTGCCCGTGTAGGATTTTTTTTAGATGCACATACTTCATGTATTGTGCATTGGTTGAGTGTTGGTCATTCAAGTGATTTACCTTGTGTTTCTCAACTTGAATGTCCGGATGTTCATTCCAAGTGTGAATGAGCATTGTGATCACTTGGTTATAGTGATTGCATGTTTTGGTCTTGCCATGGTTTATTGCTTTACTCCATTGTGCTTGATCGCATTATGCTTGCTCCATTTGCATTACAAGTTTTCTGCATACAATAAAATTATTGTATTGTTGTGTTTCAGGAGTTACTTGTTCTTATGGTTCTAAAGCTTCACAGATTTTAGAGTTAGGTATGAGTGAGTTTTCCAACTGTTCCCAACTCACGCGTTAAGTCTAGAGTTTGTTTTAGGGTTTTGTCACGGAATAGCCAAAGGGGGAGATGGTAAGGTTGAAATTTATCAACCATCTTGTTGGCTTTATTCCGTGTCAATGTTCTTGTAATTTAAGCACTTAGTAACCCTGTATTTAGGTGGGATCATTGTAAGGGTAGTGTGTGAGAAGATGTGAAGAAAAGCTCAAGTATGTGCAAGAAGGCAGAGTTTCGCGGCTAGGACTCGCGGCTAACTCGCGACTTGCAAGCCGCCAAATGCTGGCACGTGAGATGCACACAGGGGAGCTGAAGGGTCGCACCAGCTGTCGCACTACAGGACAAAAGTCCCAGGCTGGCCAGGCCGTTACGTCGTGACTAGAACTCGCGACTTGGACAAGCCGCGAGGTCAAGCCGCCAATCAGCCCTGTTTGGCAAAAACTGACTCTTCGTATTCCAAACACACACCACTATATATAGACCCTTATACCCACTAAATTGAGAGAGCTTCCAGAGAGAATTTTGTGAGAGAAACCCTAGAGAAAAACAAGATTGCCTCATCTCCAATCTTTACCTTAGAGACTTTACAAGTTCCTCTACTCTCTTCCTCTCCATTGTCACATCCTTGAGAGGTCATTGACCAAATCCTTATCTCACCACACACACGTCTATGAGAAGGTTCATTTGGTGCTAAGCGAAGCAGTTTGGAAGGAACCAATATACATTGGTTGATGCTACGGTATAGTAGTGGAATCCGGGAAGCTAAAGAAGAAATAGGTTCGGCGTAACCTCGTTGGAGCAAGAAGCTTGGAGGGCTTAGGTACTTGGGTAGATTAGGCTTGGAGGGTCTTCTACTGTTCATGTATCCCAACTACATTCTTTAGTGGATTATTTACAGCTTGGAGGGCGGTGGAGAGGTTTTACGCCGAGGACTTCGGTTTCCTCTTCAATAACACATCGTGTGTTGTCCGTGTGTTTGCATCTTCCTTTCCTTTATCTTTGCCTTATATTTACTGTTGTGGATGTGTTTATATTTGGCTTAGATTAGTTATCAATTCTGTGATTGGCTTATGTTCATGTTCCGCACATTAATTGTTTGATTATAAGCTTGAATTGATATTTTATAATTTGGGGTCTAAACGTTCAAGGGTGTTTTATACACATATTGAACTTTCATCATTCATGACAAGGTTGAAGATCTATTTACAACAGTCACATAGATTTCAAGATTTCTTCCACAATGATATGAGTGCATAGGAAACAAGCTAAGCTCGTAGACGCACAAAGCCATTAGTACAAAGGTACAAGGCAAAACATGTATTGAGACAAAACTCAACAAAGTCGATCAACCTTTTTGGATTTTCTACTTTTTATATGTGAAAGTTCGAATAGCGTTGAAAACACTATGAACGTTTAGACCCCCAATTATAAATTATCAATTCAAGCTTATTATCAAACAATTAATGTGCGGAACATGAACATAAGCCAAACACAGAATTGATAAACAATCTAAGCCAATTATAATCACATCCACAACAGAAAATAAAAGGCAAAGATAAAGGGAAGAGAGATGCAAACACAAGGACAACACGTGATGTGTTATCGAAGAGGAAACCGAAGCCCTCGGCGTAAAACCTCTCCGCCGCCCTCCAAGCAGTCAATAATCCACTAGAAAATGTTGTTGGGATACATGAACAACAATAGACCCTCCAAGCCTAATCTACCCAGGTACCTAAGCCCTCCAAGCTTCTTGCTCCAACGAGGCTGCGCCGAACCTTTTTCTTCTCTAGCTTACCAGATTTCGCTATAGCCCATAGCATCAACCAATAACCATTGGTCCCTTCCAAACTACTTCCCTTAGCTCCAAAAGACCTTCTCACAGACGTGGGTGTGGTGAGAAAAGGATTTGGTCAAGAACCTCTTAAGGATGTATCAATGGAGAGGAAGAGAGTAGAGGAATTTGAAAAGTCTCTTAGTGAAGATTGGAGATGAGGCAATCTTGTTTTTCACTAGGGTTTCTCTCAAAATTCTCTTTGGAAGCTCTCCACATTTTGTGGGTATAAGGGTCTATATATAGTGGTGTGTGTTTGGAATACGAAGAGACGGTTTTTCCCAAACAGGGAAAGTTGGCGGCTTGGCCTCGCGACTGGTCTAAGTCGCGAGTTCAAGCCGCGAGATAACGACCTAGCTAGCCTGGGACTTTTGTCTCGTAGTGCGACAGCTGGCGTGACCCTTCACCTCCCCGCATGCTTCTCATGTGTGCTGCAATTGGCGGCTTGTCAGCCGCGAGTCCTAGCCGCGATTCCCTGCTTCTTTGCACAATCTTGAGCATTTCTTCACACTCTCTCACACACTACCCTTACATGAATCCCACCTAAATACAGGGTTACTAAGTGCTAAATTACAAGCAAATTGGCATGGAATAAAACTAACAAGATGGTTGATAAAATTCAACCTTACAATCTCCCCCTTTGGCTATTCCGTGACAAACCCTATAACAAACTCTAGACTTAACGCGTGAGTTGGGAACAATTGGAAAACTCATCACGCCTAACTCTAGAATCTGTGTAGCTCTTGAACCATAAAAACAAGTATCTCCTGAAACACAACAACACAATCTGATCATTGTATGCTAAAAACTTGTAATGCATATGGAGCAAGTATAATGCGATCAAGCAAAATGGAATAAAGCAATAGACCCTGGCTTGACCAAAACAGGCAATCACTATATACTAGTGATCACAATGCTCATTCTCTCAAGGAATGAACATCCGGACATGCAAACAAATATACTCAATTGCAAAGTATCATTTGCATGTCCAACACTCAACCAATGCATAAAACATATATGCATCTAGAAATAAGATCCTACAAGGGCACAAGAGTGATGTACTTAAAAGAAAATGCATGACATTTAATAGCAAGTACTTAAAACCTTAAAAGCTTACAAAAGCAACAGGTACAAACAAAAACTAAGAACCTTAAAAACCTACAAAGGTAACAAGTACAAACTATAAAGTATTTTAAATAAACTAAAGTGCTTAAAAGTTTCTCCCCTTCAAAATGATGAGAAGTTGTTATGCACTTGGAACATATATACTTGTAACCTAAAACACTTGCACAAAACACATTAGACCCTCAATGTAAAGCAAGTCATAAAAAGGACAAGTATAATGTAACAAGTAAATTGCGATCAAGTAAACATGATGTGAAACATGTGAGCAACTTGATCAAACACCAAACACCAAAACAAAGTTTTCTTATTAGCTCAATGTCTTCTCCCCCTTGATATATCCATCTCCCCTATGGAATATCTCTCCCCCTACAAATGTGCACGAGAAATAGAATTTCTCCCCCTAAGAATGTGCACAAGGGTCATATAGAAATGACAAAAACTCTTCGGTATACTCTCAAGAGTATACTCTCGCCCTTTTTGTCAGGAATAGACAAAGGGTCAAGGAGGAACGAGGGCAAGAGATGAAGGTATGAATAATGATAATGATGCATGAGGGGTGCAATAATGCATGAGGGGTGCAATGATGAATGAGAAAATGAAGCTCAATCCTAAGACATGACATGCTAGGATGAAGAAAAAATGTATGAACCAATGCATGACAAGGGTAGCAAGGTGTGTGCAAGAGGTGGCTATGTGCAATGCATGACCAATGCATGAAAAATGCACATGTGGGGCTGTTGGAAAAAATTCTGGGTTTTGTATCTCATACAAAACCACACGCAGCGGAAGCAACAAAAACAACGGATCTACTTCAATCATGAAAGATAAACATGTAACCATGAATTCTAGAACAAAGAATAGGAAGCGTACCTTAGTGTAGTGAATTTCAAAACTTTGACTTGAGAATACCTTTAATCTTCATCTCAATTCCACATGGTGCCCAAGATGTGTGGTCTCTCAATCAGTCTTTTGTACATAGACTCTCAAAGAAAAATCTGTCTTCTTCTCCTTTTGGAGAAAAACTGATTTCTTTTTCTTTTCATCTTATGTACGTTAAAACCATTCTCATAGTTTCTTTATTTAATAACACTTATTAAATAATGACTGATTTCTAATTGGGTTAGCCTTTTGGGCCTACCCAATTGGGCTTTAGTTTGTGGCTTGAGATGGGACCAAAGGGACCAATAAGACACTAGCTCCAATGGGCCTTGGGCTTTTCCGTCAACTCTTGACAAGTCCAAAGTTACCATTAATTATATTCAATACCACTATAAGAATATAATTGCACTCTAGGCCTTATCTATAAATTATATCCCAAGACTTTATTATACATTCAACCCCTTCATTAAAATATTCGTAGTAATACAAAGTCATGAAATATACTGTCACTTTGAAGATTACTACATCTTAATCCTTGAGTACCCGGTTTAATCCTTTTATGTTATTCATCATATATTTATGAAATCCAATTCCATAAATATATACTTTAGTAACTCCTTACTAAAGTGGTTGGGCCCAACACTCTGAATAACCAAACCCATTAAACTTATCTCAAGGGAATATTTTATATCTCCGTTAAGAGATTATGAATTCCATCTTGAGAATATATGTTCCATCAACACTAAATGCGGCTGCCCAACATACTGAGGTTTTGACCATAACTTATAGATCTCACTCCTGATATATCAAAGCAACCTACATCTCATGATTAGGTCCATTATTCTCTCAGGGTTTAGAGTTGATATAAATAGAAGTCGTGAGCTTTATTATTCATTTGACAGTCTTTAGGAGAATAATAAATCTCACAGCGGTCCAGTTCAATATGTCTTAACTCTTAAAACATATCAACATACCAACTAGAAGTCTCCACTTCCATGATCAAGACAAATCATCTTAGTTGATATGTTATAGTCTTCGCAAATGAAATGCCCAATTTCATCACCGACTACGAACTAAAATTCTGAGTTTACAAAAAACTTGTGATTTATATCTTTCTGTGACTTTTCACATAAATCACATACTATGCATCTCATGGACTAAGATAATGTCCTATTAGTTCATAAATGGTCTCATATAATTAAACAACTTAATTATTCATGACATGCCAATAAATTGGATTTTAGGGCACAAACCCTAACAATCTCCCACTTGCCCTCAAAGACAATTTACCACATATCCGACACTTATCTCCCTATAGAGTAATTCACAGTCACTCTAAGGCAAGGCTTGGAAACAAGTTTCAGCCAGATTTATTGCATAAATTATCTTTTCTACTACTACTACTTTTCACGTACTCATATCTTCTCTAATGAGACGATACTTACGCTTGATGTGTATCTTCACCACCTAGGATGAATACATATCTTGAAGTCCAACTTCATGAATCACAATCAAACTACAAGTTAGTATTTGTACATCCAGTATCTATCAAAACCTCACTTTTGTGGACAAGCATATAATCCCTCATTCTCCTAAGATATTTGAGTATATTCTTTACTCCCACTAAATTAAGTGATCTTTGATTCACTTGATATTTGCTTACTATGCCCACCGCTAAATAGACATTTAGCCTAGTATTTAGCATAGCATAAAGACTTCCTATCAATTTGATATAAGGAACCGTCTTATATGCTCTTCCTTTATATTTCTTAGAACCATAGTCCTATATAAAGGAACTTCAAACTTAAAAGGAAAGAATCCTTTCTTAAAGTATTACATGCTATACTTGGCTAGAATCTAATCTATTTAAGCAGTTTGAGATAGACCCAACATCCTAATTTCTGAATTTTAACAAAGTTTTAATTCTTAGGATGTGACTAGTCTTTCCCAAGTACTTTATATCAAATTGGACTAGACAACCAAAACTCTATTTATGACAATAACTCTACATCATTCTAAATGATTAGAATGTCATCAACATACATTAAGAAATTTATTATTCTATATAGTCTTTACACACATAAGGCCTTTTAAATACTTGAACAAAATCAAACCATTTGATTGCTTGATCAAAGATGATATTTTATGATTTAGATGCTTGCTTTAGTCCATAAATGGACTTTAAGCAACTTGCATGCTAAACACTACTAGTTCTTTGCTATGAACAAGTCTAGTTACATCATATAGATGTCTTCCTCAAGATTGCTACTAAAAGAAGCTTTCTTGATATCCATTGCCATATTTCATCCAAATGAAATATAATGGATGAGAGAATCTAGATAGAGTCAAACTTGACTATTGGTGAAAAAATATTTTCATAATCGAACCATTTCTTTTTGAATAAATCTTTTCACCACTAGTCTTGACTTTGAAGGTTTGCACCTTCAAATCTATCAATCTCATTTCCTTGTAGACCTATTTGAAAACAACAGGCTTAATGCAATTAAGCGCCTCTACAAGTTCTAGACTTTAAATAGAATCTAATTCTATTCTCATAACCTTGAATCAGTAATCTATATTCATATCATCTATTGCCTTTACGTAGGACCGAGGATCAAATTCATATTCTTATGGAATGACTTCAAAAGTTTATTACAAAAGTATGAATTTATTTGGTAATCCTCCCACTACGATATTGTACCCGTGTATTAACTATATATCTAGAATAATGTCTTGTGGTGTATCTAATACAACCATTTCATTTCCAAATGTACTTTATAGTTGTCCTATAACAAATTTTGACATTTTTCTTCTAGAACAATCTACCTTTACTTTGAAAGAGCCCTATTCCTCCTTTATGTATGCACTAACTTAAAGAAGTCATTGGAACTTCATTCCTTTACGAAAAGAAGCCCTAGATCATATTATCCTCTAAATAGAATTCATAGATTGTGAATATAACAAAATAATGGTTCTAAAAGCCCATCTTTCACCAATCTTGAATACCATTTAGATTAATAAGATCTAGACTTAAGTGCCAAAACATACAAAACCAAAGGATGGAAACTTTCTCTTTAAAAAGTAAAACATGTAAATTTCCATTTAGAAGACAATCATGGACAATGCTTAGCTTTACCAAAACAGAAACACTTTCCTTTTGGTCATAATTTTAAGTCTTAATTTCCTTTTGGCAACTATTAGGGGAATTAGCTTGTCCATCTGTTTGGTATTAAAATTCCTCTTCTTGCCACCCTTACCTTTCGGTTTAGGCTAAGAATTTGAATTAAATCATATTGATCCTAGCCTTAGCTTTTAGGATGTCTTCCGTTGCCTAGAACTCACTCATCAATTCAGATAATATAAAAAGAATTTATTTTCAAAACAATCTGAATTGATCAAATGATTCTAACAAGGACTTGTGGATCATATCCACATGAGATTAACATTTAATCTCTACATCCAAGAATTCCAATTCATTTTAAAAATAAAATATTTTCATAAAATGACATAGAATTGGAACTTCTTAAGCTTTTCTTAGCACTCAATATGATTCATACCAAACATCTCATTTAGACTTAATATAAAGTCTAAGTCTAGTACTAATTCTTGCATCTCATGCAGTAGCACAATTGAGATAGAAGCCAATAAAACATTTTAGCATTTCAATGGAGACTATGATCACATCATAAGCTATCTTCCATAAATGCATCATGTATAAGAAATTATGACAATGCTGAATCGAAACATAAATATGTATTTCAGCTCCTTTAAGCAACATGTCCAAAATTATTTCTTAGTTAATGTGATTCAATTAAAATAGTAGCTAGAGGACAAAATTTATGACAACTTTATTTTGAGACTATGAACTTAAATACAGGACGTTATCATTTTGCATCCATAACCATATAATATGGAACCCGAAAACCATACTATACTAGGTGGAACGACAACCTAATCCCACAATTAATATTCCTCAGCATAGAGTGAATACCAATCACTATGATCAGGCAAGAATTATTCTCATTATTAATGCTATCATGGTAACTCTTACCAAACAAAAATAATTTGCCGCTCTTCCTTTGGCCTCTAAGTAATAATAGCAAGAACTCAGCATAGAGGATGCTATCAGACTTAGTCTAGTGTACACCATTGTCTAGAATCATGTGTAGCCACATTTCATCCCTTTAACAGGCTTATTTTGTAGTACCATGATAAAAACACCCTCCGCATGGAATGCAAAGCTCGAAGCTAAGACAAGGTGTTTGATCAAACCACTATAAACCAGGAAATTCAATCTTGTAGTACCATGAAATAAACATCCTCCGCATGGAACGCAAGGCTCGAGGCCAAGACGAGATGTTTACCCCACACCACTATGAACCAACAATGGAGGCCGTGAGATCCAACCCTTGTATCTCTCTCCCACTAGAAATTTTAAAACAAGTGGATTGTCTTGAAATCATTGTGATCTAATCACAATTTTAACCCTACACATCAAATGTGTTTAATTGTTTAAATTCAATGTGATGTAACTATGTCACGTCACAATAGTGTAACGAACATTCGCGCTATCACAAAAAAGTTTAACCTTGTAATCCGTGAAGTAAATACCCTCCGCATGGAATGCAAGACTCGAAGTCAAGACAAGGTATTTATTCACATTACAATAAACTTAACAAAATGGCTATTTCAACACTCCCACTCGTTATTTGGGTTTTTCTTCAATAATTGTGATCCCATCACAACTAATAACCTTGCACTTGATTAAAGACTCTAATCTTATTAGAATCACTAACTAAAATGGAAGTCCTAAACTATTTAGGATTCCTTAAACACTAATGAATCAAAAATTAGTTATATAGAACTCTATCCTTAATTTACTAAATAAAGTATTCTAATCTCATTAGAAACTATATAACTTTAATTAGAATTTTAATCTCATTAAAAATCTCTAATTAAAATAAATTAAGGACTTTTAATCATAAAAAAAAAATTCAAGATTAAAAGTTCTATTTAACTAACATCTTTGATCTCATTAGGTCTTTTAGTTAGAACCATGTGTAATCACATCACACATTGCCTTACACCTTATACATTTGAAAACATTTAGAAAAAATTCAAAATTCCCTTCAAAAGCATTTTCGCGAGAATCTCGCGACTAAGCTCTTCTCGCGAAAAAGGCGTAAAACTTAACCGCGAAATTTTTTTTTTTTTTTTTTTTTTTTTTTTTTTTTTGTGCTTCAGTGGCATTTTTCGCGAGTAGCCTCGCGAGAAGCTTACCCGCGAAAAACTCGTGTTTTCAGTTTTTTTAAGTAACCGTTTTTGACATCTTCATTGATTCTTCCATCAAAAACACTTTTTGATTTTATCAACGAAGATTTACAGATCAAACATTAAGGTTTTCAAGATCATTATCAAGAACCCTAATAATGCTAGAAACATTGAAAACACAATCCTAATCTCATTAGGAATAAATTTCATAATCCTAGCATTAAAATACTGTTTGATCATGAAAACATATATAATTAAAGTAACATATACCATGGCACCGACACTATAAATCATGGCACATTAATTCCAGCACTTGATCACAAACGGATCTAATGGAATTAAAACATGTTTATAAGATGACCAAGGAAACAAATATCAACATAAGGATTTAATCTTGATAACATATAAATCATATCAACCTTTTTTCTATTATATGCGGATTCAATAGATATAAGGTACTTCAATCCTTATGACATACGAATTCCACATTATCAATATATATATATATACCGATTCAATATGAAATAAAGTATTTGAATCCTTGATGCATACAAAGTCCATGAACACGGCACCATTAAAGCAAATACTATCAATACACAGAATATATAAAGCGACATAATCATGACCACTTCGAACAACATGAACCTATTATTCGAACCAATGTATATCTCATATACGTTGATAGCATCAGCAACGGTTATCTAAGTAAATTCAGTTACCATTTGAAACTAATGCCATGAATCATGTCAATGGTTTCCGAATCAACAATCAACAATCAATATATCATATATATTAAACATGGCATTTGGTTTTAACAAACAGTGGTTCTGAAACAAAAATATGCAGAAACTTTACTGCAGAAAATTAAATCACCAAGAGAACGATTTTTCTTTTATTCTAAAATCCAATCACATGCTATACAATCATGATATTGAAGACCGCTCTGATACCAATTGTTGGAAAAAATTCTGGGTTTTGTATCTCATACAAAACCACACGCAGCGGAAGCAACAAAAACAACGGATCTACTTCAATCATGAAAGATAAACATGTAACCATGAATTCTAGAACAAAGAATAGGAAGCGTACCTTGGTGTAGTGAATTTCAAAACTTTGACTTGAGAATACCTTTAATCTTCATCTCAATTCCACATGGTGCCCAAGATGTGTGGTCTCTCAATCAGTCTTTTGTACATAGACTCTCAAAGAAAAATCTGTCTTCTTCTCCTTGTGGAGAAAAACTGATTTCTTTTTCTTTTCATCTTACGTACGTTAAAACCATTCTTGTAGTTTCTTTATTTAATAACACTTATTAAATAATGACTGATTTCTAATTGGGTTAGCCTTTTGGGCCTACCCAATTGGGCTTTAGTTTGTGGCTTGAGATGGGACCAAAGGGACCAATAAGACACTAGCTCCAATGGGCCTTGGGCTTTTCCGTCAACTCTTGACAAGTCCAAAGTTACCATTAATTATATTCAATACCACTATAAGAATATAATTGCACTCTAGGCCTTATCTATAAATTATATCCCAAGACTTTATTATACATTCAACCCCTTCATTAAAATATTCGTAGTAATACAAAGTCATGAAATAGACTGTCACTTTAAAGATTACTACATCTTAATCCTTGAGTACCCGGTTTAATCTTTTATGTTATTCATCATATATTTATGAAATCCAATTCCATAAATATATACTTTAGTAACTCCTTACTAAAGTGGTTGGGCCCAACACTCTGAATAACCAAACCCATTAAACTTATCTCAAAGGAATATTTTATATCTCCGTTAAGAGATTATGAATTCCATCTTGAGAATATATGTTCCATCAACACTAAATGCGGCTGCCCAACATACTGAGGTTTTGACCATAACTTATAGATCTCACTCCTGATATATCAAAGCAACCTACATCTCATGATTAGGTCCATTATTCTCTCAGGGTTTAGAGTTGATATAAATAGAAGTCGTGAGCTTTATTATTCATTTGACAGTCTTTAGGAGAATAATAAATCTCACAGCGGTCCAGTTCAATATGTCTTAACTCTTAAAACATATCAACATACCAACTAGAAGTCTCCACTTCCATGATCAAGACAAATCATCTTAGTTGATATGTTATAGTCTTCGCAAATGAAATGCCCAATTTCATCACCGACTACGAACTAAAATTCTGAGTTTACAAAAAACTTGTGATTTATATCTTTCTGTGACTTTTCACATAAATCACATACTATGCATCTCATGGGCTAAGATAATGTCCTATTAGTTCATAAATGGTCTCATATGATTAAACAACTTAATTATTCATGACATGCCAATAAATTGGATTTTAGGGCACAAACCCTAACAGGGGCAAGGTGTGTTAAATACACAACCAATGAACCAAACATGTTCCTAATGAGGAAACATGAGAAACCCCAAAGTTTGATACTCATTGGAGTCCAAACAAGCGAGAGAAAGCCTAAGAGGCATTTTATCAAACACCTAGCATGCACACTATGAAGAACAAAGTGAAACAATGCATGAACATCATGAAAACCGCCCTTAATACATGTTCTTTTTGCCACAACGGGCCAACATCCAAAGCAAAACATCAAAAGAAACCAATCCCATACAAGAATTTGACAAAAATTAAGTTTTCCCAACCCCTATGATGAAAATCCCAACCAAGAGTACAAAACTCTCCAAAACATAATCTAAGGATCCAAAACAATGAAAAGAGTTTAAAATAACCTTAGAGATGTTAATGAAATGAAAAACCATTCAAATTGATTGGGTTTTGATGTAAAAATATTGAAAGAGGGGTTTAAAAGAGGATAGGAGAGGTTTAAACCAAGTTTCCCTCGAAAAAGCTCTTTAAAAAGCTGATTCTGGGCATTTCGCGACTGGACGAGTCGTGAGTGAGTCGCGGGTGAGTCGCCAAAACCTTCTGTGTAAACTCGCGACTGGAGCTCATGGCTTGCAAGTCGCCAAAACAAGTAGCCAAAACTCGCAACTTAGTTTCGCAGGTTGCAAGTTGCCAAAATGAGTTGCCAAAAATTCTGACACTTGTTTTTTAACCTAGAACATGTTTAAACCTTGAAAAACAAAGTAAGCACTAAACATGAACACAAAGAGTGATAAAAATCACTTCCAAAAACATATAAAATGATTAAAAATATTTTTGGATTGATCTATATAAATTTGAGCACACACACATCACATTTAAACAAGTACAATCGAACAAATGAATAAGGCATTCATTGAACATTAGGCATGTGTGTTGTGTGTGCGTATCAAGTGTGGAATAGTCCATAGTCTAGAGTAAAGCTTCAATGATCAATTCAATCAAGTCATACACAACTAGTACTAAGTCAAGTGGTCTATCTCAATTATAGAAATGAGCATATATGACCTCCCACAAGAAAATGATTACATATCTTTGAAGCTTTTCATTTGGCTCCATATACATCATATCATTTAAACTTTTTGAATCAATACATCTCATTGTGAGATCAATGCCTAAAATTTTTGATATTTCAATTTGATGAGTTAGCCTTTGGCTTTTTGGGCATCATACATTTTATTTTGGTCGCTTTCCCTTTTTCCTAGTCAAATACTAGTATGTGTGACAGGCTTTTGCATCTCAATATCTCTTTTCATTTGGAGATTTACATTTGGTGAGCTCTTTAAGCAAAAACAACAAAATAAAGAGTGGGAAGACATATAGGCACAAGTCTATGCATGTCTCAAAACCAACAACACTATTGACTAATCATTCATGACAAGCTTGAAGATCGATTTACAACAATCACACAAAGATGTCAAGATTTTTCACACAAAGATATAAGTGCATAAAGAACAAGCTAAGCTCGTAAATACATAAAGCCATTTGTACGAAGGTACCAGGCAAAACTCACATGTGATATGTGCTCAAACATATATGATCAGACTTTTTGAATTTTTCACTTTTTATGTGATTTTGGATTTTTACTCACACAAAACAAAAACAAAAAGGTAAGATCAAAACAAAAACAACGCATACAAATAAATGCAAGATGCACAAATGCATGAAGATATGGCATCTAATGCATGAAGGGTCCTACAAAGATCCAAAGAATTAGATCAAGGACCAAAAGAGCAAAAGCTCAACCATAGGAACCCTTCCTCATCCAAAAGGAATGATTGTTTGGAATGAGTGCCTCATGAAAAGTGAGATGAGGGTTGGAAGAATGAGAACCGGAGATGCACATAGTCAAGGATGAACAGTTTTAGACCCCTTAAAAACAACCAGATTGGTTAGCCTAGATTAATTAGCCAAGTTGTTACTTAGTCAAATTATACAATTCTAGGTTAAAGCAATCAAATAATCATATCAAAAGAATAAAGCAGCGGAATAATAAAAGACACAATGATATGATCACCTAGGAAACCACATGGTAAAAACCTGGGGAGGATTTGACCCACCGATCCTCAAGGCAAACCTGAATCCACTATGAAAGAATCGAAGTTCATACAAAAGGACTACAAGCTCCCCGCTCGACTTCCTAATGCTACCCACCAGTAGAACTTACTGACACGACCACGTGCAAGTTCCGAATCCACGGACTCCTTCTTTCTTGAATTCTCCAATCAGCTACAAGCACCCACACTTGATATTCTTTAAGCTTCAATGGTAGCAACCGAGTTGATCATCAAGATGTTGAAGTAATCTCTATCTCGAAAACCCTAAGCTTTGTGTAAAGGAAAGCTCCTCTAGATCTCACAAGAGATTTACACAAAACAGCAATGTATGAGCAACAATACAACTGGAGCAACTCTAAAAACGTGGCTAGGGTTTTTCTTTATATACCTAGGGTAAAAACAGAAAACCCAAAAGGTTTAATGAGTTAGGGCTGAGTTGGAAAAACTGCAGAAAATGCATCTGGTCCGTGATTCGATCAATCGAGCCTTTCCTTCGATCAATCGAGCCAGACCGAAATGCCCCAATGCATCTACAGTCCCTCGATTCCAACTTTATAATATTTTATCAACTTTGAGCAAGCTTAAACAAGACTAAGCACATTGTTTTGATCATGGTTTGCCAACATTACACATTAGAGTTCTAAATACATAAAATCCTAAATCTTTAGAACCTAACAAACTCCCCCTTTGGCAATCCGTGACAAAACACAAACAATAAGCTCAAAGTTTACAATTAAAAAGCCCTTTACAAAAAAATGCTCATAAAGACTAAAATTCAATCCTAACTACTATCCATCAGTTGCAAGTGTAGACAGCAGCTCAATTGAATCAACCTGTATATTCCTGAAATACTCAACAAACGCATACATGTGTGACAGAAAATAGTATATAAACAGGTATAACATTCTTGTAAGATTCACACAACACAAAATAAAGACATATATCAATGAACAACTCATGAATATAAATCAATAAGCAGTGAATCACAAATCAACAAGAATCAAAAATAAATCATGTATATCAATATATCAATCAAAGTTGCTCCCCCTAACATGAGTATCCCAAAAATGATATACAAAGTGAAGCACCTAGATACAATCTAAAAAACTCCACAAGCTCCTCAAAAAAAAAAAAAAAAAAAAATCTCCCCCTAACTACAAAAACCCCTCTACAAGTCAAAACACTACTCCCCCTTTTTGTGACGGAATGCCAAAGGGCAATCATAAGTCATCATCAAAGGGAGGTGGTGAGGGTGAATGAAGATGCGCAAAGTCGGCTCGCAGAGCACGAATCTCATCCAGCAAGTCCACCAAAATCTGACCATGAGCCGCCTGAACGGTCATGACAGTCTCCAAGGTATGACGAACATCAAAGTCAGTCGAAGGAGGTGGAGGAACATCAGCAGCAGCAGCATCACCAGCAGGATCAAGAACATCCTCACCAGCAGGACCTGTAGAAGAAGAGGGAGGAGGTGCGGACCCAGAAGGCTCAAACCTAGGGTGTTTAGAGCCAGCTCGAAGATGAGCAACCCTTTGTCTAAGAAAAGACGCACCTATAGGAGCAATCACATGAACAGGCTCAGAGGAAGGGAAGCCACCAAGATCAAGATAAAGGAGAATCCTATGAATGAAAATAGGATGTACAAGAGCATGAGCAGAAGATGAACTCCTATAAACATCGTTCAAAGAACGAAGAAAAAGATGGGGAAAACTAATAGGAGCATCAGTAACAAGAGCGTACAAAAATACACACCTCTCGAGAGGAATGGTGTGAACATGAGATATGGGCCAGATAGAAGGACAAGCTATCCGAAAGAAAAGATAGTGCAACCCAGAAAGCTCAGCAGAGGTGATCCTAGGATCTGAACCCCACTGGACAGAAGTCCCAGTGATCTAAGACAAGACATCACTCAACTCGGGAGACTCATCATAAGGATAGACAGGATTCTGGACCAAAGGTACCCCTAGAGCATCAGCCACTACCTTGGGAGTAATGGTGTACTCCACGCCTCGTATCCAACTCTTTACTAAAGTGTTGGAATCATAGATGCGGATAGAGATGTTCGAAAAGAACTCTCTAATCAAGGCAAAAGGTGGAGGAGGATCAGAAATATCCACCAAGGGTAACCAGCCCCTACGCTTAAAGTTTGCCCTAATGGCAGGATCAAGTTCATCTAAGAGAACAGAACGCTCAGCCCAAATCTTTCTCCTATGGTTTAGCTTCTCATAAATCTCTTGGTTTTTCTCACTCGGAAACTTCTCACGGTCAAAGGAAGGAGGGGGTGGAGAAGGTGAGGAAACATTCCTACGAGCTCTAGTCTTTCTAGGCATAGTGCTAAGGAAAGGACAGAGACACAAAGTGAAAACCAAAAGAACAAGAAAACAAAACCAAGGGCAGACTGCAAGTTAGCACAAAAAAAATATAGAACAAAAATCTATATGATGCATGAACAATAACAATGTTGTGATGCATGAACTAATGCAGTAAACACAGTTCAAATTAAGTTCAATTACACAAAATTGGCTCGAACATAGAGTTTCTAACAAAAACCCTAAAAATTTGAAAACTTTTGCAACAAATTGATGAATTGATCATTACACAAGGTTGAAAACAGATTAGAATAACCAATTTCATCAATACAACAAGCCAATTTCATCAATTAAACCTTAATTGAACAAAATCCCCAATTCGGATCAATTATAAACCCTAGAATTTGAAATTTTTCACAAAACCCAAAATTGATCAAATTAAACTATCAAGATCATGTTCATAACATGTCCCCACAAAAACCCATTGGTCAATTTCACAAAATTAGGTTTGAATCAATACAAATCCCAAAAAGAAAAAATACCAAAATTTTGAGCAAAAATGCATGAAAAATGCATGAAATATGTAAATAAACTCAAAAAGGAAGGACAAAACAGACTTACCGGCTTGAGGAAAGAGAAATTTTGCAAAAATTTCAGAGGAAAACGACAAAAATTTGACTGTGCAGCCTTGCCTCGTCGGAGAGAGAAAGAAAGTTTAAAAAAAAACTTTTGAAAAAGTGTTTGGAATCAGTCAAAGAACAGTGTTTTAACACCTGATTCCCGACTCTCGATTGATCGAAAATCACATTCGATCGATCGAAACAAACAATCATTTTTAAACAAATTAAAGAACTTTTTCGATTGATCGAAAATCAGAATGGATCGATCGAAATGGGCAGAGGCTCACAAAAATTTTTGAGAAAAATCACAGTTTTGAAAACACAAACCATATTTTGAAAACAACTCCTCAAAGCATTAAACTTATTGAAACAAAATGCATGAGTATGAGATGGAATGTTTTTTTTTTTTCAAAAACCCAAGTTTTAATCCCAGTTTCTTCAAAGAAAATTTCAGCCATTCTTCCTTTAAATTCTCAAGCAAAAAAAATGTTTTGCATAATTCTCAAAGTATTTTCAAACTCGGTTGATCAGACCAAAAACACACACAATAACATGTACAAAGTTTAGCAAAGAGTAACTTGTGTAGTGTGTGCAACTAGCAAAAACTTGAGATACATGTGAGGTGATATGTGAATAGCAATCAATCACAAAGTCTACAAAATCCATCACATAGAATTTAAAAGAGACTATCACCTAAAAAGTTACATCCTATAACTCTCACATCTCCTAAAACAGAAGCTTGCAATCATGTAAGTTTCTTGAATTTTGCCCCATTATTAGGTGAAATTTGGCATCAAGCCTAATAGTACACACCAGTTTTAATTATGTGAATTGGCATCAAGCCTAATAGTACACACCAATTTTAAGCATTAAGCATTTAACAGAGGATACACCTTATGTTCTTTTTGTGCATGTGCTACACTTTCTCGAGCACAAAATCTTATGATATGCACTAAGGTGTTCATGATTGGCTAGTGAACAGTGGTGAGATGGTTATTTATGCCTTTCTCGAAAAGATCAAGTCTGACAATCAAATAACATGTGACTTCAAGATTAAGACAAAGTGATAAACACCATAAACATCTTTCCCACACAACATGCACTACAAAGTTTCAACTAGTCAAGTGCAATATATAAGCTCATCAAAGCTAAACAATGGCTAAACAATGCACTACATAAGACATGTTATGTGTAAATAAATTGACCAACCTTGTTTTCAAAAACCAAGAAACATAATGTCAAACATATTTTTGCTTTCTCCTTTTTTTTTTTCTTTTTTTTTTATTATTAAAAGAGAAAACAAATAAATCCTAGAATGAAATGCATGAATGTAATGCAATGCAAATCCTAGAAAAAAACAAAAACACAAATACAAAAGAACAATGGTCACAGAGGATAGAGCAATGAAGCACAAGGACCAAGAAAGCCAAAAACAACTTAGGGACACCGAAGAACACCAATCACTTGACGAAGTGTCTCAAACTTACTTCCATCAAGAGGTTTGGTAAAGATGTCAGCGTTTTGACGATCAGTAGGGATATACTCAAGAACAACAATTTTCTTTTCAACCAAATCCCTAATGAAGTGATATCTAAGTTCAATGTGTTTGGTCTTAGAGTGCTGAACAGGATTTTTAGATATATCTATAGCACTAGAATTATCACAATAGACAACCATGGTGTCTTGAGGAATCCCATAATCACTCAAAAGCTTTTTCATCCAAAGGAGTTGAGAACAGCAACTCCCAGCAGCAATATATTCTGCCTCAGCAGTGGATAAAGAAACAGAATTTTGTTTCTTACTTATCCAAGCCACAAGATTGGCTCCAACATAAAAACACCCCCCAGTGGTGCTTTTTCTATCATCAGCATTCCCAGCCCAATCAGAATTAGAAAAACCAGCAAGAGACAAATTTGACTCTTTGCTATAAAACAATCCATAATCACAGGTTCCACTCACATATTTAATAATTCTCTTAACAGCATTGAAATGAGAAACCTTAGGATTAGACTGAAATCTAGAGCAAACACCAACACTAAAAGAGATATCAGGCCGACTAGCAGTTAAATACAAAAGACATCCAATCATGCTTCTATACAAAGTAATATCAACAGACTCACCTGATGGATCTATTGTTAATTTTGCATTTGCAGCCATTGGTGTTCTAGCATGAGCAGCTTTGTCCAGTCCAAATCTTTTGACTAAATTCCTTGCATATTTAGCTTGATTGATGTAGATTCCGGACTCTGTTTGCTTTACCTGCAATCCCAAAAAGTAAGTCAGTTCACCAACCATGCTCATTTCAAACATCGTCTTCATTTCATTTGCAAAAGAATGAGCAAGAGAATCATTAGTAGCACCAAAAACAATGTCATCAACATAAATTTGAGCTACAACAAAACCAGTCTTATCCTTTCTTATGAAGAGACTTGTATCTGCAAATCCCCTTTTGTATCCATGCTTAGTGAGATATGCAGTCAATCTATCATACCAAGCCCTAGGAGCTTGCTTCAAACCATAGAGGGCTCTCTTCAACATGTAGACATCATCCAGTCTGTGAGGATCCACAAATCCCTTAGGTTGCTCAACATACACCTCTTCTTGTAACATCCCATTTAAGAAAGCACTTTTGACATCCATTTGATACAATTTGAAATTTAGATGACTTGCTATTGCCAACAGTATCCGAATGGATTCCAACCTTGCAATTGGTGCAAAGGTCTCATCAAAGTTAATTCCTTCCACCTGTGTGTACCCTTGTGCAACAATTCTTGATTTGTTTCTGATCACAGTGCCATGTTCATCTGACTTGTTCTTAAAGATCCATTTAGTTCCAATCACATTTACACTTTCCGGCCTAGGAACTAATTCCCACACATCATTCCGAACGAATTGATGAAGTTCTTCATGCATGGAATTTACCCAATCAGCATCTTGAAGTGCTTCATCTACCTTCTTCGATTCAAATTGGGACAGATAACATGAGTGAGTGATCACATTCAAGGCTTTGGATCTCAATCTTATGTTATCATTCAGACTACCCAATATATTTGTGGAAGGATGATTCAATCTCACTCTAGAGGATGGACGTTTAACAAGAGATGTTGCGGTACCTTTCTGTTCAGATGGAGGACTGAGCTCATTTTGTACCTGTCGAGTGTCATGAACCGGAGTGGATGGTTCTGAACTTGATGGTACTGAGACTGTATCATTCAACACCAACAGCTCTTCCTCACTATGTTTCACAACATACTCAGTAGGAAGAGAATCATCAACTTCTAAAGACTTATCTTGAGCAGGAACAGTGCTTTCTGAAGATGCTTTTGAACACACTTCATCATTTATCACAACATTTGAAGATTCCATGACTGTTTTGGTTATTAGATTGTACACTCTATAAGCTCTACTGGTGGAAGAGTATCCTAAAAAGTATCCTTTGTCACTTTTTGCATCAAACTTTTCTAGGTTTTCTCTATCACGTAGAATGTAACAGTCACTGCCAAATATCCTGAAATATTTGACAACAGGTTTCTTCCCTCTCCAGAGTTCATAGGGAGTTTTCTTGGAATCAAGTCTAAAATACACCCGGTTGAGTGTATGGCAAGCAGTGTTGACTGCTTCTCCCCAGAAGGACTTTGGCAACTTTTTGTTATGTAGCATGACTCATGCCATCTCCTGAACAACCCTGTTTTTCCTTTCCACAATCCCATTTTGTTGAGGTGTCTTGGGTGATGAGAACTCTTGGTGAGTGCCTTGATCATTGCAGAAGGTAGCCAGCTTGGTATTCTCAAATTCTCTTCCATGATCACTTCTGATTCTGGCTATCACAGTATCTTTCTCAACCTGCAATTTCTTGCACAAATGTATCATCTTCTCAGGAGCCTCAGCTTTATCCTTCAAAAGTACAACCCAAGTATATCTAGTAAAGTCATCCACAACAACTAGAATATACTTCTTTCCACCCAAACTTTGAACTCTGGCAGGACCCATGAGATCAATGTGTAATAACTCTAAAGGTCTTGAAGTTTGAACACTAGTCACAGACGGATGCTTGGATTTTACTTGTTTACCTATCTGACATGGTCCACAAATGCACTTATCTATCTTCTCAAACCTAGGTAAACCGATAACTGCCTCACACTTGGAAATCTTCTCCAACTGCTTATGACTGGCATGTCCCAACCGTTGATGCCACAAATCAACTTGATCAATCTTTGCACTAAAGCACTTGTTGTTTACACTTGGTGTTATGCCATAACAGTTGTCAGCTATCCTTACACCAACACACATACAGTCACCTCCTCCATCAAGTATCTCACATTCATACTTGGTGAAAAGAACATTTAATCCATTGTCGCAAATCTGACTTATGCTGAGTAAATTGGCCTTCAATCCATCAACATACCAAACATCTTCAAACACTGGCAATCCTGGAATGTCCACAGTACCAATGCCTCTGATCACAGATTTACTTCCATCTCCAAAAGTGAATGTCCCAATATTTCCTTCAAAGAGTGTTTTGAATAAACCTTTATTTCCTGTCATGTGCCTGGAACAACCACTATCCAAATACCAAAGACAAGAATCACGTGCCTTTAAGGCGGTTAAAGCAGTATAACATACATAATTCTTATCACATGTGATTATGCCAAGATACTTAAGGAAAGATTTAACAAAAACAACAAAAGGCAAAGACAACAAGTAGACAAGTTGACAAATAAGCAAAAAGATTTTCCAAGAATCCATGACAACAGGGGTCAAGGATCAGCTCAGAGATAAAAAAATCTCTAACAAGAGAGCTACCTGCTCTGATACCACTTGAACAGTTTTAGACCCCTTAAAAACAACCAGATTGGTTAGCCTAGATTAATTAGTCAAGTTGTTACTTAGTCAAATTATGCAATTCTAGGTTAAAGCAATCAAATAATCATATCAAAAGAATAAAGCAGCAAAATAATAAAAGACACAATGATATGATCACCCAGGAAACCACACGGTAAAAACCTGGGGAGGATTTGACCCACCGATCCTCAAGGCAAACCTGAATCCACTATGAAAGAATCGAAGTTCATACAAAAGAACTACAAGCTCCCCGCTCGACTTCCTAACGCTACCCACCAGTAGAACTTACTGACACGACCACGTGCAAGCTCCAAATCCACGGACTCCTTCTTTCTTGAATTCTCCAATCAGCTACAAGCACCCACGCTTGATATTCTTTAAGCTTCAATGGTAGCAACCGAGTTGATCATCAAGATGTTGAAGTAATCTCTATCTCGAAAACCCTAAGCTTTGTGTAAAGGAAAGCTCTTCTAGATCTCACAAGAGATTTACACAAAACAGCAATGTATGAGCAACAATACAACTGGAGCAACTCTAAAAATGTGGCTAGGGTTTTTCTTTATATACCTGGGGTAAAAACAGAAAACCCAAAACGTTTAATGAGTTAGGGCTGAGTTGGAAAAACTGCAGAAAATGCATCTGGTCCGTGATTCGATCGATCGAGCCTTTCCTTCGATCGATCGAGCCAGACCGAAATGCCCCAATGCATCTACAGTCCCTCGATTCCAACTTTACAATATTTTATCAACTTTGAGCAAGCTTAAACAAGACTAAGCACATTGTTTTGATCATGGTTTGCCAACATTACACATTAGAGTTCTAAATACATAAAATCCTAAATCTTTAGAACCTAACAAAGGAGTTAAGAGCATTAAACACTTTCTTTAACAACATGCCATCTTCACTCAAAACCGGTTTACCCTTTTTAGTATAACTTCAAAGAAGCTTAAGTTTCTCTTTTCTTTTAATTCTTTTAAAAGCATGAAACATAAAGCATTGAGGTCTTAGATGACCAAAGGCACCACAATAGTGACAAACAATGTGTTTAGATCCACTAGGTATTTTAGGAAGGGATCTAGCAACATAGTTTGGTTCTCTCTTCAACTTATGACATTGTGGTCTTGTATGACCAATCACACCACAATGGTGGCAAGTTGGAACAAACTTAGATCCATCCAAAGCCTTAGGTTGAGACCTAAACAGAGGCTTTGACTTAACAGCCTTTCTCTCCACCTTTTGATTTCTTTTAAGTGGAGGAATGTACACCGATTTGTCCTTTGAGGTAGAACACACAATAGGCACAAAATCGAGTACCACAACATGATTGCAACAAATATTTTCATCCTTTTTAACAATAGGTTCAGCAATCAAACACTTAGCATGCATCTTGAGAGATTCATTTTCACATTTTAATTCATCAACAAGTTTGTTAGACAAGACAAGTTTAGCATCCAAGTCCATATTCAAACATTCAAACTCTTTAAGCTTTTGAAGAGAAATGTCAACAAGTTTCTTATATTTTTCAACCAATTTGTTGGATTCTTTGAGCTTAGCAATCAAATCATCCTTTTCACAAAATAACTTGCTCAAATTCTTTTGAAACTTCTTAGCATTTTTCTTCAAGAGTTTGTCATTTGGAATATCAACAACACCCAAAGATTCATGTAACATGGCATCACAATCGTGAGGATTCACACTCATAGAAGGCATTTTCACAAACACGTGACATGCTACATTTATCATCAACTAAATCATACAAAGAGGCATACAAAGAACAATCCATGGCAAATAAACCAAGGGGTCAAGGATCACACTTAGGTATTTAAACCACAACAAGTGTACCCGCTCTGATACCAATTGAAATTTCGAATAGCATTGAAAACACTATGAACGTTTAGACCCCCAATTATAAATTATCAATTCAAGCTTATTATCAAACAATTAATGTGCGAAACATGAACATATGCCAAACACAGAATTGATAAACAATCTAAGCCAATTATAATCACATCCACAACAGAAAATAAAAGGCAAAGATAAAGGGAAGAGAGATGCAAACACAAGGACAACACGCGATGTGTTATCGAAGAGGAAACCGAAGCTCTCGACGTAAAACCTCTTCGCCGCCCTCCAAGCGGTCAATAATCCACTAGAAAATGTAGTTGGGATACATGAACAGCAATAGACCCTCCAAGCCTAATCTACCCAGGTACCTAAGCCCTCCAAGCTTCTTGCTCCAACGAGATTGCGCCGAACCTTTTTCTTCTCTAGCTTATCGGATTCCGCTATAGCCCATAGCATCAACCAATAACCATTGGTCCCTTCCAAACTGCTTCCCTTAGCTCCAAAAGACCTTCTCACAGACGTGGGTGTGGTGAGAAAAGGATTTGGTTAAGAACCTCTCAAGGATGTATCAATGGAGAGGAAGAGAGTAGAGGAATTTGAAGAGTCTCTTAGTGAAGATTGGAGATGAGGCAATCTTGTTTTTCTCTAGGGTTTCTCTCAAAATTCTCTCTGGAAGCTCTCCACGTTTTGTGGGTATAAGGGTTTATATATAGTGGTGTGTGTTTGGAATACGAAGAGACAGTTTTTCCCAAACAGGACAAGTTGGCGGCTTGGCCTCGCGTCTGGTATGAGTCACGAGTTCAAGCTGCGAGATAATGGCCTGGCCAGCCTGGGACTTTTGTCCTGTAGTGTGACAGCTGGCGTGACCCTTTACCTCCCCGCATGCTTCTCACGTGTGCTGCAGTTGGCGGCTTGCCAGTCGCAAGTCAGCCGCGAGTCCCTGCTTCTTTGCACACTCTTGAGCATTTCTTCACACTCTCTCACACATTACCCTTATATGAATCCCACCTAAATATAGGGTTACTAAGTGCTAAATTACAAGCAAATTGGCACGGAATAAAGCCAACAAGATGGTTGATAAAATTCAACCTTACAATGTGTTTTTGGATTTTTGACACAAAAGCATTAAAAGGTTGATAAAAAAACAAACAAAATGACAATGTAAAAACATTTTAAAGCAAATACAAACAAACACAAAAAAAATATACAACCAAGCAAATTCACAAAGCATAGGAAGTATTAATGCATGGACATGTTATAATGCTTATGCATGAGTACCCTTCGTCACCCACACGTCACGTGCGTTTGGGGTGATATCCTTGATGGATTGGGTACGAGAGTTAGGACTTTCAAACCTTCTTGTGAAGCTTTCCAAGCAAGTGGTGAAAGCACCGATCATCTTCATCACGTCCATCATTCTGGGATCACGGTTATGACTTCTTGGTTGCTCACCACCCCAAGACTTCTTGTCATTTCTTCTTCCTCGTGATCGAGGAACGCTTGCATTTTTTAACGCTCTCAGCTTATGACAGTTGGGTCTGGTATGTCCTTGCAATCCGCAATAGTGACAAAAATGATTCGTTCTAGGACCCCGTTGTGATCTTGGAAGTGATCTTCCTCTAGCTTCAAATATGGCTTCTGATTGATTAAGGGACTTATTTAACACACGTTGATCAGCCACCTTCTTCTTCTTTTCAACCTTAACTTTCTCAGGAATAGGCTCTTCTACAACCGTTTCTTTGGTCTTCACAAACTTCACTTCTTTGGTGACATTGGCTGATGAGCTACTCCCTCCGGTATATCCCAGTCCGGACTTATCTGAGGCATGTTTTTGAGATGAAATAACATCATCTAGATTCTTGGAGGAGACCCTTTCTATCTTTGCATGTGCTTGCACTACCTCTTGCTCAAGAAATCTCACTTTTGTGTAAGCTTCTGATAGCTCACCATTTAGTGTTTCAATCTCACACTTTGATTCCTTATATCTGACAAAGAGACTCCTGTAGTCCTCCTCGGCTTTCTTCATCTTCTTCACAGCCGCCTTCGCCACCCTTGCATACTCTCCCGATTTCTCAAGGAGTAAAGTGTAATTCTCTTGAAGACCAGTTGTGCTCTTATCTTCTTCAGCTTCTGATTCTTCAACAACTCCCATTGATTCTTCATCACTATGCTCCCCAAGCTCTTGTACAAGCAAATTCAAGTCCTCCGAAGACTCAACATGAGCAATAGTAAAAAAATGCGGAGTAATTTCCTTCTCCGTCACAGCTATCCTCTAAATCAGAATTTGATGAATCTGAGTCACTTAGAGTAGTGGCATAGACCTTGCCCTTCGATTTCAAATAATTGGGACATTCTTTCTTGAAATGGCCATGTCTGTTGCACTCGAAGCACGTGATTCCGTTTGAAGATTTGGATTCTCTAACATCTTTCCTTCTGAATTCCCTTTTCTCCTTCCCGGAATTCTGAAATTTCCCTTTATCACCAGATTTCCCACTGTTCTTGAGTTTTAAGAACTTCCGGAAGTTTTTCACAAGGTACGCCACATCTTTATCTACAGAATCTTCATCCGAAGAGTCATGAGATACTACCCTCTCATCAATTGTCTTAAGAGCAAGAGATTTGCTTTTCTTTTGTGTGGGCAGTGACAATTCATATGTCTGCAATGAACCAACCAACTCTTGAACTTTAATGTCGTCAAGATCCTTGCTCTCTTCAATAGCTGTTACTTTGGCACAGAAGCTTTCCGGCAGTGACCGAAGGATCTTCCTTACTATTTTAGAATCCTCCGTCTTTTCCCCCAAATTGAATTTGCCGACGACCACCTCGTTCAGCTTACTATAAAAAGAGTCAAAGGACTCATCCTCGCTCATCTTAAGCTCCTCAAAGCGAGTGGTCAACATCTGTAGTTTGGTGTCTTTCACTTTCTTTGTTCCTTCATAAGTAGTCTCCAAAATCTCCCATGCTTCCTTAGCAATAGTGATATGTGAAATCCTGTGAAATTCTTCTGGAGAGACACCACAGAAAATAGCATTCAAGGCTTTACTATTAGCATTAGCTGCCACAAGAGCTACCTTATCCCAAGTGGATTTGGCAGCCTCCGGCCTAGTCCAACCTACTTCAACTGCATCCCACACAGCATCATCAATAGAACACAAAAAGGCCATCATTCGGACTTTCCAAAATGCATAATTATTACCATCAAAAAATGGTGGTACATTTAGAGATTGAGACCTATCCATCTCAAAACGGGGTCAAGGACCGCACTAAGGTGTTTAAACCACAAAGAGTGCACCCGCTCTGATACCAAATGAATGTTCAACTAGCGTTGAAAACACTATGAATGTTTAGACCCCCAAATTACAAATTATCAATTCAAGCTTATTATCAAACAATAAATGTGCAAAACATGAACATAAGTCAATGACAGAATTGATAAACAATCTAAACCAATTTAAAATCACATCCACAACAGAAATTAAATGGTAAATGGCGTGACTATTCATCTTCTCGCACGCTTCACTCGTGTGCTGCAGTTGGCGGCTTGCCAGTCGCGAGTCACCCGCGAGTCCCAGGCACGAATCCCTGCACCCTTGCACAATCTTGAGCATTTCTTCACACTCTCTCACTCACCTTACATGAATCCCACCTAAATACAGGGTTTCTAAGTGCTGAAATACAAGCAAATTAGCACGGAATAAAGCCAACAAGATGGTTGAATAAATTCAACCTTACAGCACTCAACAAATCCATAAAACTACTCCTATATAGTCTTATATACCCTTAAAAAGTTTTTTTTTTATTTTTGTGAAATTAATTTAATATCCTCATAATTAATTTTTTTTATTTTCCCTTTTCCTTTTTTTATGATTTCCTCTTCTCCTCCCTCCCCTTCCAATCTGTGCAACAAAACCTAGGGTTAAAGTTAATTGTTTATTTTAATGTAGAACATGCCAAGAAGTAGCTACCAGCACACATAAATCGTGTGTTGGAATCAAATTAGTCATATTAAAAAGTTTTAAATAAATTAAATAAATTTTTATAACATAAAATATTAACTAAATATTATTGAAGTGATATCAAATATAAACAAGAGAATTTGAAGATGTTAACGTTGCCTTAAGTCACAATCTGTTAAAATTGTACAAATATTACCATTAAGGCATTTGAAGATGTTAACATTGCCTTAAGTCGCAATCTGTTGAGATTGTACAAATATAACCATTAAAATTGTATATATTATTCAAATTATATTTAAAATTTTCATTTATATTTAATAAAATCTAATTTACTTATATGAGTTAAACGAGTTCGTATTATCTTAACACAAATAATGAACCAAATAATTTTGAGTTGATTGCAAATTATGTTCTTGAAATGAAAGAGACAGTTTGGTTTATTGAGCTATACTGCACTTGCGTATTAAATCAAGAACTTAAGATTGGGTTCATTGAATCTATTAGAAAAAGAGGAAGATTATGTTCTTGAGAAGATAGAGACTTTACAAAAATAAATTAGGCGTTGGGCGTTAGGTGTTACTAATTACATTCTTGAAAAGAAAGAGACAGTTTGGTTTATTAAGCTATACTACACTTGCGCGTTAAATCAAGAACTTAAGATTGGGCTCATTGAATTTATCAGAAAAAGAAGAAGATTATGTTCTTCAAAAGAAAGAGACTTTACAGATATAAATTAGGCGTCGGGCGTTAAGTGTTACTAATTACATTCTTGAAAAGAAAGAGATAGTTTGGTTTATTAAGCTGTGCTACAGTTGCGCGTTAAATCAAGAACTTAAGATTGGGTTCATTGAATCTATCAGAAACGAAGAAGATTTTGTTCTTGAAAAGAAAGAGACTTTCAAGATATAAATTAGGCATTGGGCGTTAAGTGTTACTAATTAATTACGGAATTTGACTTAATTTTTTTTTTTTTTTTTTAAGAATACTAAGTTTTTTTAAAACACACACACATGTAGAAGGGAGAAGGTTTTTTTAAAGAAATGTACAGTGGTATATATCCAAAAGGGCCTAACTCTTCGATACATAGCATGGGCCTTAAATCTCTTTAACACACACTTATTTTCCAAAGTGGGATTAACCCACTGTTTTTTCTTTTGTGAATACTATGTGTTTTTAACACACACACACACGGGGAGAGGGGAAAAGGTATTTCATAGAAATTTGCAGCGGTGTATATCCAATAGGGGCTAACTCTTGGATACACGGCACAAGCTTTAAACCTCTTTAACTCAGACTCATTTTTCTTTTGACTTTAATTAGTTCACGATGTCATGAGTGTCATTTCATAGTGGGTTCAAAAATATTTTTTTTTTTCCCGTTTCACTTTTCCTCCAATTTTGATTGAAGTGATCAACAAATCCATAAAACTACTCTTATATAGTCCTATATACCCTTGAAAAGTTTTTATTTTTTATTTTTTGTGAAATTAATTTAATATCCTCATAATTAATTTTTTTAATTTTCTCTTTTCCTTTTCTTACTATTTCCTATTCTCTTCCCTCCCCTTCCATTCCGTCCATCCAAACATAGGGTTATGGTTAATTGTTTCTTTTAATGTGACTAAGTAAACTAATCATTTACCTTTCTAAAGCAATATGCTATCACAGAACGTGCGAAGAAGTAGCTACTAGCACACATAAATCGTGTGTTGCAATCAAATTAGTCATATTAAAAAGTTTTAAAAAAATAAAATAAAATTTTATAATATAACGTATTAACTACAAATTATTGAAGTGATATGAAATATAAACATGCTAATTTGAAGATGTTAACATTGCCTTAAGTCTCAATCTATTAAAATTGTACAAATATAACCATTAAGGCATTTGAAGATGTTAACATTGCCTTAAGTCACAATCTATTAAGATTGTACAAATATAACCATTAAAATTGTATGTATTATTCAAACTATATTTAAAATTTATATTTATATTGGATAAAATCTAATTTACTTATATGAGTTAAACGAGTTCGTACTATCTTAACACAAATAATGAACCAAATAATTTCGAGTTGATTGCAAATTATGTTCTTGAAAAGAAAGAGACAGTTTGGTTTATTAAGCTATACTGCACTTGCGCATTAAATCAAGAACTTAAGATTGGGTTCATTGAATTTATTAGAAAAAGAGGAAGATTATGTTCTTGAGAAGATAGAGACTTTACAGATATAAATTAGGCGTTGGGTGTTAGGTGTTACTAATTACATTCTTGAAAAGAAAGAGATAGTTTGGTTTATTAAGCTATGCTACAGTTGGGCGTTAAATCAAGAACTTAAGATTGGGTTCATTGAATCTATCAGAAAAGAAGAAGATTTTGTTCTTGAATAGAAAGAGACTTTCAAGATTTAAATTAGGCGTTGGGCATTAAGTGTTACTAATTAATTGTGGAATTTGACTTAAAATTTTTTTTTTTTAAAGAATACTAAGTATTTTTAAAACATGCACACAGGGAGAAAGGAGAAGGTTTTTTAAAGAAATTTACAGTGGGATATATCCAAAATGGCCTAACTCTTGGATACACAGCACAGACTTTAAATCTCTTTAACACACACTCATTTTCAAATGTGGGATTAACCCACTGTTTTTTCTTTTGAGAATACTAAGTATTTTTAACACACACACACACGGGGAGAGGGGAAAAGGCTTTTCAAAGAAACTTAGAGTAGTGTATATCTAGAAGGAGCTAACTCTTGGATACATGGCATAAGCTTTAAACCTCTTTAACTCAGACTCATTTTTCTTTTGACTTTAATTAGTTCATGATGTCATGTGTGTCATTTCAGAGTGGGTTTAATTTTTTTTTTTTTTTCCTTTTCACTTTGCCGCCAATTTTGATTGAAGTGCTCAACAAATCCATAAAACTACTCTTATAGTCTTATATGCCCTTGAAAAGTTGTTTTATTTTTTGTGAAATTAATTTAATATCCTCATAATAATTTTTTAATTTTCGCTTTTCCTTTTCTTACTATTTCCTCTTCTCTTCCCTCCCCTTCCGTTCCGTGCAACCAAACATAGGGTTATGGTTAATTGTTTCTTTTAATGTGACTAATTAAACTAGTCATTTACCTTTCTAAAGCAATATGCTATCACAGAACGTGCCAAGAAGTAGCTACCAGCACACATAAATCGTGTGTTGGAATCAAATTAGTCATATTAAAAAGTTTTAAAAAAATAAAATAAAATTTTATAATATAACGTATTGACTACATATTATTGAAGTGATATGAAATATAAACATGCTAATTTGAAGATGTTAACGTTGCCTTAAGTCTCAATTTATTAAAATTGTACAAATATAACCATTAAGGCATTTGAAGAAGTTAACATTGCCTTAAGTCACAATTTGTTAAGATTGTTCAAATATAACCATTTGTACGTGCCAAAAATGAGGCTGTTGGTGCCTAGCCACCCTTGGGCTCACAACTTATTTGTATAGTGGGCTTGGATTTCCTACCCTGGGTCGTTCTCGGTGCTGAGACCCAGTGAGATCACTTTTCTCTTCTCCACTGCATGAATCACCCTCTTCTCTTTTTTCTCTCTTCCTTTCTCTCTCCTTTTCCAGCAAATTTCAGCAGCCCCTTTTTCCCCTCCCATTTCTCATATTTATAGCCCCTAATTAGTGGAAAGGCTAACATTACCTCCATGGTTAGTGCAATGGGAGATCCAATATTATCAATCATAGGTGGATGGTTAGGTGGGAGTGGGATATGGCGAAAGTGGCCTTGGAACTTGATTCCTACTCTAGATAGCATGCCCGGCGGCGGTGCTTCTGGGCACTGCAGGGTATGCAAACGATGGTATGTTCGGATGTTATTCCTCTTTCATTGTTCAGTAAAGATCCCCGAGTAAGGATCAGGTGATAACACCTGGGCCTGCGGTTCATGTGGGCCTAGATTGGGGCCATGGGCCACACTGTTGCGTCGGAGCTTTAGGCCCAAATGTGCTTGGGCTCCACGGGACCATACGTTACCCCCCTGATTCATGCCCGGCTAATCTAGTGGTCCTTGAGCCCAGCTTCTGACAGAGGAGTTAGCAACCATGGGCCAATTTGCAGAGTTTGGGCCCAATTTCCAAATGGTCCTTGGGGAGGCGTACCGTACATTAGCCCCCCCTTGATTCGTGAACAGCAACCAAGGACGAATCAAGGAGCCCGGGACACAGTTTTCATCTGTTAAAACCGATCGGCATGCATTGGGAGGTTGAGAGGCCAATTAATACACCCTTAAAAGACACGTCGTGCCTGACGGTTGGTTCTACCGGCATCATTTCCTGACGGTTCGCGAACCGAGGCAGCGTGCGTGTGACGGTTGTGATGGGACTCATAGAGTTTCCCGCGCCTCATTTAATGGGTGGCATTTACTCTCCCCTTTGGCTCCTATAAATTCCCCATTCTGAATCATTTCTCCATTTTTTCACTCTCCTCCTTCTGAATTTTCTCTTCTACCGTGCATCCATCTGCGCCTTTTTTGATCAACCCAGAGCCTCTCCCTTCCCTTTAGCCCAAAGTAAGTTCTCTAGCTCCTTCTATTACTTCAGTTTCTTTCTTCAAATTTCCTCCTTCACATTTTGAGTTTTAAGATGGGTTTCGCTTACCTTTTGAATACTGAGGCGTCCTTGGCCACCTTTAGGTAGAGGTTCAATATCCCCAATGATGTGGAAGTGGCGTACTGCCACGAGAGTGAATTTGATCTCCACTGAGGGGGCAATATTGCTTTCTTCCCCTTAATGTCCATCCTAGAGGGCGGGGTTAGGTTTCCCGTGGACCCGCTTCTGCTTAACACTCTTAGATATTATGGGCTGTGCCCCGACCAACTTCCTCCCAATTTTTACCGAGTGGTTAGTTACATCAGTAGGTTAAACTAGGTGTTCGGTTTACAACTAGACCACCACGACATAAACCACATGTATAGCCTGTGTGGGAATAAGAGTACTAACTATTATTTAAAGACTAGGGATATGAGGGTACGACTTATTTCATGCCTGCCCGACTCCAATAGGAATTCTACCGGGGAGTTCGCCCGGGTGCGCGGCAATTGGTTTGCCGGTGAAATCCCCTGCCCCCTCTCGCGGCGCGAAGTGGGTTCGTACCGCTCTTTAACTTATTCGTAATATTTTCTTATTGCCATTTTACTTGTCCGAATACTGACTTACGGTAGTTCTGTTTGCAGAAGGTAAACTGTTCACCCTGGACATTAAGGTTGTTCACATCAGGGACCTGAACTTCACACTTAGGTCCGAAGTTTTTGTACACACGGACGGGCAGCTCCGGGCTTCCCATCTTATACTCGGTTGCTCCCCTATGTACAAGACATGGCAATCCTTTAGCCAAGCCCTAACAGTTGACGACCCGCTATTGTCTTACATCGATGTCCGGCACACCAACTTTCTCCCTCCTAATCTGACTATCGGGGAAGCCCGAGACCGAGGTCTTAATTATATAACTGCGGAAGACCGTGTCCCGGTTAGAGACGAATCAACAGAACGTGTTTCCCGGGCTTTGCGGGAACTAGCACACGCTCCCGTCGAAGGCCAGGCGGGAGAGGCCGAGCAAGGATTAGTCGAAGAAGAAGAAGAACTGGTAACCAGAAAAAAGCTAACTATCGATCAGTTCCTGACAGGCTCACGGCCTTCGGCCCAGCCACAACAAGCTCGCCCAACGGACCATACTCCTCCTACTCCTCTTCCTTCTGGCCAGTAGAAAAAGAAACAGCGTTTGGACGATCGCCCGGCCAGGATTACAAGCGAGGCGCCCACCAAGGCCCCTCCCCACCCCTCCGGAGGGATTGTAATTAGGGTGCCAGTAAGCGGCACCCAACCCATAGCTCCCGGCGGTACTGAAGTTGCCTCCTCTTCGCGGGCCATGCCTAACTGGCAGCCAGCTTTCATGCTTGGCGGTTCGCCTTTGCCGGCTAGTGCGAGTGTGAAAATGTGGGCTCAAGGTGAGGGGGGAAAGGCGGCAGATAGCTTGGTAAGCGGGTTGCTGTTGCCCGAGGATGTGCATTTTTGGTCCAAAGGCTCCGAGGACTCCATTATTTGGCGGTTACAGTGGCATTCCATCACGGTAAGCACTTCTACTTCGCTTTTCATTTATCTCGTTGTATGATAAGTTCCCCTCTTTCTTCTCCGCACATTTTCCTAACTCGGACTTGGTGATGTCAGGCCGTGTAACTTACCCATATACTCGGCGAGAGGGCTAGCGAGCTTGCTGAAGATGCCGAGCGGGAGAAGGTGCTTAAGGAAGTCGCTATTGACATGGCCCGAGATAAGGTTAAGGAGGCTGAGGTGGCCGAACAGAAGGCACAACCTTCGGAGGCTGCGTGGCAGCTAGCTGAAGGAAGGCTGGTTGAGATGGGGGGAGATTGGGAGAGGCCGAGCTGAAATTGGCGACGGCCAAGAGTCTGAACTCGGTTCGTGACAAAGAAGTCGTTGAACTTAAGACTGCCTTGGAGGCCTGTGAGACCAAGTGGTATGACGAGGGGTTTACAGATGCTGAGAACTCCGTCGAACCCGTCGTTCTTCAAGCTCGGGCTCAGGGGTTCGAGGAGGGCTGGTTAGCTGCTCTTTAAGCAGCGGGGGTTCCCGGGGATTTGCAATTGTGGAATCCGAAAAAGATCCCCCGCCCCGTTGTTGCTCCCCCGGTCCAGAGTCAGGCTGAGGCTGCCGATGACGAGGATGCCCCCAGTATGAGGGCATTGGTAGAAGCTATTGATACTCACGTAGAGAATCCTGATATGGAGGCCACAAGCAACCTTAATGCCCCAGGCCATGCTGAAAACCGAAGACCAACCACCGAGGATGCCGCGGGGCAAATCTCAGATGACATAGTTCAGCTTTTCCAGACCAACCCAGCCGTTTAATACTTTTTAACCTTAGTTTTTCTTCTACACTCATCTTTTATTTTCTCGATATTGCCCAGTCACTGGGTTGTGGTGACCGAACATCTTTTATTTTCTGTCTTTTATAAACTCGGTGTTGCTTTGTCGCCGGGTCATGGTGACCGAACAATTTACTTTTGTTTCATGACTTTGACGTTAAGTTTATCTTCCCCGAGGTTACCGGGTTATGGTAACGAGGACAAATGTTTTATTATTTGGTTATCCGCCCCTTATTTGTTTTAAATGTCTTATTATTTGGCTATGAAGGCCAAGCATCCCATGACTTACTATTTTATTGGTATGATCGTTTTTACTTGCCCCTTACTCATTATTAAAGCCAACCGGCTATCCCTAGCGGCTGTGATTTTCACCTAACGTGGTGGTTGGTAAGGGCCCGAGGAAATTTATTGAATATGAAAGAAATTCCTTACCTGTCGCAAAGTTACGCGGCTCCGACGGCCTCTACCGTAGGGAGTTCTATTAGAATGCTATTAGGAACACTCAGTGAAGGAGATTAAGCTCCAGGCTGGGGTTTCCACTTGTCCGGTCGTAGAACTAGTGAAGGTCTTCGGTCCTTTGGGAATTTAGAGTAAGGTTGCTACCTGCCCGGCGATGGAGATCGGACCGGGGGCAGATTTCCGCCCTTAAGGCATTTTAGGCTAAGGTTTCTACCTGCCCGGTGATGAAGATCGAACCGGGGATAGGTTTCTGTCCTTAGAACGTTTTAAGCTAAGGTTTCTACCTGCTCGTCAATGAAAATCGAACCGGGGACAGGTTTCTGTCTTTAGGGCATTTTAGGCTAAGGTTTCTACCTGCCCGGCGATGAAGATCGAACCGAGGATCAGGTTTCTGTCCTTAGAATAATTTTTTAAGGTTGCCACCTGCTCGGTAATAATGATCGAACTGAGGGTCAAGTTTCTGTCCTTTGAATAGTTTTCAAGGTTTCCACCTGCTCGGTGATAGGGGTCGAACCGAGGGTCAAGTTTCTATCCTTAGAATAATCTTTTAAGGTTTCCACCTGCTCAGTGATATTGATCGAATCGAGGGTCAGGTTTCCGTCCTTTGAATAGTTTTCAAGGTTTCCACCTGCTCGGTGATGGGGGTCGAACCGAGTGTCAGGTTTCTGTCCTTAAAATGATTTTTCAAGAGTTTCGACCTTCTCGGTGATATAGATCGAACCGAGGGTCAGTAGTAGAACAATACAAATCTGCACGAGTAAACATCACTATTCTTATTAGCAAAACACATACAAGATATCACATTTAATTTACCGCTCGGCGTAATGCCGATTAGTGATAGAACTTCTTCAGATTATGGATGTTCCATGGTCAAGGCAATGGTCTCTCGTTTAGGTCATCCAAGTAATCAACCCCCGTGCCCGCCACAGCGGTGACCCTGTAAGGCCCTTCCCACGTCTATGCCAATTTCCTGGCATTCGTATCTCGCATATTCCCCACGGCCTTTCTCAGGACCAAATCTCCAGCGCCAAACTCCCTTATTTTTACGTCTCGGCTATATTTCTAGGCAAGTTTTTGCTGATACTCCGCTAGCCGTATAGTCGCCGCTTCACGGCACTCTTCCAACATATCCAAGCATCCAACCATCATCTCATCGTTCTAAGCGGGATCGAATCCCATGACTCGTGCATTGCATAGACTCACCTCGGTCGGTATCACGGCTTCAGCTCCGTACGTGAGAGAAAATAGGGTCTCCCCCGTGGACCTCCTGGGGGTTGTCCGGTACACCCATAAGACGTTAGGCAGCTCCTCGACCCAGTTTCCCTTCGCACCCTCCAACCTCCTCTTCAGTCCATTCACAATTACCTTATTTACTCTGAGGGTATGCGGGAGTAGAATACCTGTTTTTGATGCCGAGGTCTCTGCAAAATTCACGGAAGGCCCGGCTGTCGAATTGCAGCCCATTGTCTGATATAAGGGAGTTCGGTACCCCAAACCTTGTGATTTTATTCTTCCACACAAACATTTTCACATCCACATCCCTGATATTGGCCAAAGCTTCCGCCTCCGCCCATTTGGTAAAATAGTCGACAGCCACCAAAACGAATCTTCGATTACCCGTTGCCTGGGGAAAGGGGCCGAGTATATCTAGCCCCCACTATGCAAAAGGCCAGGGACTGCTGATTTGGTTCAAATGGCCTGTAGGCTGATGGATTAGGGGGGCATGTTTCTGACACTGCTCACACTTACGCACATACACGATGGCATCTTTTTGCATTTGAGGCCACCAAAATCCTTGAGTCATTGCTCGATGTGCCAATGAACGTCCTCCTATGTGACTGCCGCACACTCTGTCATGAAGCTCGGCCAAGAGTTCGCCCACTTTCTTTGGGTGTAAGCACGAAAGGTACGCCCTGCCAAAGGATCTGCGATATAGCCTCTGATCTTCCGATAACCAATACGGAGGAGCCATTCTGCGGATCTTGCTGCCTTCCTTTTCATCAGGCGGGACTCGGTCCTCAGCTAGGAAGTCAACAATGGGGTCCATCCAGCATGGCCCAAGTGTTGTAATTGCTGCGACATTGATCTCTGCAGCTCCCGGATCACTTGCTACCCTGATGCTTGGCTCTGGAACAAGCTCCACCTTAATTAGCCGGGGTATCTCCTTGGCTACTGATGATGCCAGTGTGGCGAGGGAGTCGACGTGTCTATTTTGCGTTCGAGCAACTTGGATCACTTTCACCATACTAAAGCTGGTTATGGCTTGCTTCGCCTGTTCCAAGTATGCTTTCATCCGGGGATCTCGGGCTTCAAAACTGCCCTGCACTTGATTGACTACCAGACACGAACGTCCCAGGCCCCCAAACTTGAAACCGTCCTTAGTCCGGCTAGTAAAGCTTCGTACTCTACGTCGTTGTTGGAGGCTTTGAAACCCAATCTATATGAGTGCTCTAACCGGAATTTCCTCCCCGGTGATAATGACAATCCCCGCACCGGCCCCCGTGGAGCTCAATGCTCCATCCACGAATACCTTCCACAGGCGAGTCTCCACATGGCAAACTATCTCTCCATTGTTCTTCGGCGAAAACTCGGCAACAAAATCCGCGAGGACTTGGCCCTTCACCGAACTTTACGGTTTGTACCGGACATCAAAAGAACCAAGCCGAGTCCCCCATTTTGCTATTTGGTCCGTGAAGTATGATCTCTTCAATAGTGACTGTAAGGGATACTCGGTCAAGACATAAACCGTATGAGCCTGAAAGTAGTGCAGCAGCTTTCTCGTAGCATGTATTAGGGCCAATACTAGCTTCTCTAGTGGTAAGTATCTTGTCTCGGCATCAACTAGAGTCTTGCTGATGTAATACACAGGTTGCTGGATTCCTTGGTCCCTCAGTAGCACGACGCTCACGGCATGCTCAGACACTGCCAGGTACATGAATAAATCCTCACCAGGTTCTGGTACCGTTAGCATGGGCGCCTGCACCAAATAATCCTTCAAATCCTGAAAAGCTCTGTCACACTCTTCGTTCCACTAAAATCCTGTCCACTTCTTCAAGAGTTGGTAGAATGGTCGGCAACGATCTGCAAATTTGGAGATGAATCAATTAAGGGCGGCTAGCATCCCAGTCAACACTTGCACCTCTTTCGGATTGTTCGGTGGCTTCAGTCTTTTTACAGCCTCAATTTGGTCGGGGTTGACCTCTATTCCTTGGCTAGTGATTAGGTACCCCAGGAATTTTCTAGCCCCCACACCAAATGCGCATTTCGCAGCGTTAAGACGTAACTTGTATTGCCGAAGAACCTTGAACACCCCCTGAAGATCCTCCATATGCCGCGCTACCTGCTTGCTTTTCACCACCATGTCGTCAATATACACCTCAACTGTACGCCCGATCTTGTCCCGGAACATCCTCGTCATCATTCGTTGGTACATGGCCCCGTCGTTCTTTAATCCAAAAGGCATCACCGTGTAATGGTAATTGGCCTCCAGGGTGATGAATGATGTCTTCTCTCGGTCCTTGGGGGCTAGGGCGATTTGGTGGTACCCTTGAAAGGCGTTCAGAAAGCTCATTCTCGGGTGTTCGTACGTGCTGTCTACCAACTAGTCAATCTTTGGCATGGGAAACGGATCTTTCGGACATGCTCAGTTTAGATCCGTAAAATCTAAACAAACCCTCCATTTGCCGCTCTTCTTCTTCACTACCACGGTGTTTGCTAACCATTCCAGGAAGTAGATTTCCCTTATCGCCCTAGCCTCTTTCAGCCGTTGCACTTCCGCCTTCACTGCCTCAACGTGCTCCTTGGCTGACCTTCTCGGCCTCTGCTTCTTAGGAGGGAACGAGGAGTCCACGTTAAGCCTATGTACGATAAACTCAAGATCTACCCCAAGCACCTCATATGGACTCCATGCAAACACATCCACATTCTGCATAAGGAATAGCAACATCTCTACCTTATCCCGATCCTTCAGTCCTTCCCCTACTTGGAAGTACCTATCCCCATCCTGCAAATTCTTACCTTCACCATCTCTTCGGCAAATCCACTCTCCTTCTCTTCTTGTGAATCCTGTAATTGCTATAAGGGGGTCCCCCGCAACGGGTCCTTCTGCTCGGTCTGGTCCTTTTGGCCGGTTCGCCCTTCTTTCCAATTGACTATGGCGACTAAGCATTGCCTGGCCGTTTGCTGGCTTCCCCGTACTACAGCGATACCATACTCAGTAGGAAATTTAACTTTCACGTGCAGGGTGGACGGGACAGCCCCTATTGCGTGGATCCACGGCCTTCCCAGTATCACCGTGTATGGGGAGAATGAAGCAACCACTATAAATGTTACCACCACCTCCTTGCCTTCCATATTCATGGGCAGGGAGATTTGCCCCTTGGGAACTACCAATCCGCCATTGAACCTGACTAAAGGAGTGGTATACCTAGAAAGGTCCTCGTTCTTCAATCCGAGCCCCCTGAATAGATCCGGATACATCACATCGGCCCCGCTTCCCGGGTCTATCATCACTCTCTTCACCAAGAAGCCCTTTATCCGAGCAGCGACTATTAACGCGTCGTCGTGCGGCTAAATCGTTCCTTCCAGGTCGTCATCGACAAAAGCGATGGGCTCCTAGGCGAGCTTTATCTTTTTTTGGGATGGCTGCATGTCCGAGTTGCCTCCCATTGGTGCTACAGTCAACACCCCTTTCTTTCTTGCTGCGGTGAGGCTCCTCAGAGGAGCGTGGATAACCTCAATTATCCCGAGAGAGGGCGGAAGGGGGTTGCCCCTTTGTGGAGCGCCTTGCCCCGCTCCTCGGTCCCCCGTGTCAACCACAAATTCCTTTAAGTACCCAGCCTTGGCCAGCTGTCCAAGATGGTCTCTCAACACTCGGCACTGCTCAGTAGTATGGCCCTTATCTTTATGGTAGGTGTAGTACAAGTTCTGATTCCTCCTAGAGGGGTCACCACCCATCATGTTTGGCCACCTAAAGTATGGCTCGTGTTTAATCTTGTCTACAATCCTATGCACTGGCTCCTTAAACGTCACGTTTACCTCCCCTACTGGCGCTTCTGGCTCTTGAATCCTCAAATCCCCCCGAGTCCTAGGTTGAAAACCACCCTGCTGAGGGCGATTCGTTATTGGCGCTTTGCCCTTGCTTTACAGCCGGTCATCTTCCAACCATTTATACTCTTCAATGCGCCTCATCATCCGCCTCATATCCTCGGGAGGCTTCTTAGTTAGCGATTCCCTTAACCCGGAATCCTCGGGCAGTCCCATTCTAAAAGTGCTTACAGCAATCTTCTCTTTCCCTCCGCCAATCTCGTTGTAAAGTTCCCAATACCAGCTAGCATAGCTACGGAGGGTTTCTCCTACCGTCATCTTCATGGACAGCAATGCATCTACCGATTGTGGCACCCGGCTATAGGTTACAAACTGGAATCCGAACTCCTGTATCAGCTCAGCGAAATTGTGGATGGAGCCTTTTTGTAACCTATTAAACCATCTCAAAGCAGTGGGGCCCAGGCTTGAGGGAAAAACCTTACACATCAGTGCATCATTGTGGATATGCAGAGACATCATCTGGATGTAGTGACTGACGTGCTCTACCGGGTCTGTTTTCCCATCGTAGGAGTTGAATGAAGGGCGCGTGAATCTGTCCGGCATAGGGGCCCACTCAATGTCAACTGAAAATGGAGACTGAGCCGCACTTCGTAGTGCACAGCTCGTTGCATCCATGGCCGCATTATGGGGCCGTTGTTCTTCGGGGGGATCCGAACCTCGGTCTGTATATTCTCGTGACCGCGAACGGTCTCGGTGTTGACGAGATTGCCGTGAACGCGAACGTTCCCTTCGCCGACGAGATTCCCGTGAATGGGAACATTTTTGGCGGTGGTGGGATCTAGATTGATTGGATCCCGTTTCATGATGGTCTTCCCCGATGCCAAGCCTTCTTTCTCGGTCATCTCTATCCCTTCTGCGGTTCCTGTTCTCTGCCTCCAACTCTAGGTCCCTCACCAGCCTGCGCAACCGTTCAAGCTTTTCATCCCTCTCGTCAAACTGCCTGTGCCCTAAAGCACCGGATACTGTTCGTTGTGTTTGGTACAACCCCTCTCCAAGGCCAGACCATTCCTCCCCTGGCTCACGGTCCCTATCCTCACGACTCTTTTGCCTCTTTTCACGCCAGGAGGATCCTCGAGAAGATCCCTCTGAACCACTTTCAGCGTCACTCCCCGAATGTCTCCCAGACATCTTTTTGGGCTTGAGTCTCAGTAGAATGACGGCGTTGTAGGAGATTCCCACAGACGGTGCTAATTGTGCACGCCAAAAATGAGGCGGTTAGTGCCTAGCCTCCCTTGAGCTCACAACTTATTTGTATAGTGGGCTTGGATTTCCTACCCTGGGTCGTTCTCGGCACTGAAACCCAATGAGATCACTTTTCTCTTCTCCACTGCCTGAATCACCCTCTTCTCTTTTTTCTCTCTTACTTTCTTTCTCCTTTTCTAGCAAATTTCAGCAGCCCCTTTTTCCCCTCCCATTTTTCATATTTATAGCCCCTAATTAGTGGAGAGGCTATGATTACCTCCATGGTTAGTGCAATGGGAGGTCCAATATTATCAATCATAAGTGGATGGTTAGGTGGGAGTAGGATATGGCGAAAGTGGCCTTGGAACTTGATTCCTACTCTAGAAAGCATGCCCGGCGGCGGTGCTTCTGGGCACTGCCGGGTATGCAAATGATGGTATGTTCGGACGTTATTCCTCTTTCATTGTTCGGTAAAGATCCTCGAGTAAGGATCAGGTGATAACACCTGGGCCTGTGGTTCATGTGGGCCTAGATTGGGGCCATGGGCCACACTGTTGCGTCAGAGCTTTAGGCCCAAATGTGCTTGGGCTCCACGGGACCGTACGTTACGCCCCTGAATCATGCCTGGCTAATCTAGTGGTCCTTTAGCCCAACTTCTGACAAGGGAGTTAGCAACCATGGGCCAATTTGCAGAGTTTGGGCCCAATGTCCATATGGTCCCGGGAGAGGCGTACCGTACACCATTAAAATTGTATGTATTATTCAAACTATATTTAAAATTTATATTTATATTGGATAAAATCTAATTTACTTATATGAGTTAAACGAGTTCGTATTATCTTAACACAAATAATGAACCAAATAATTTCGAGTTGATTACAAATTATGTTCTAGAAAAGAAAGAGACAGTTTGGTTTATTAAGCTATACTGCACTTGCACATTAAATCAAGAACTTAAGATTGGGTTCATTGAATCACTTAGAAAAAGAAGAAGATTATGTTCTTGAGAAGATAGAGACTCTACAGATATAAATTAGGCGTTGGGCGTTAGGTGTTACTAATTACATTCTTGAAAAGAAAGAGACAGTTTGGTTTATTAAGCTATGCTACACTTGTGCGTTAAATCAAGAACTTAAGATTGGGCTCATTGAATCTATCAAAAAAAGAAGAAGACTATGCTCTTCAAAAGAAAGAGACTTTACAGATATAAGCGTTAAGTGTTACTAATTACATTCTTGAAAAGAAAGAGATAGTTTGGTTTATTAAACTATGCTACAGTTGCGCGTTAAATCAAGAACTTAAGATTAGGTTCATTGAATCTATCAGAAAAGAAGAAGATTTTGTTCTTGAAAAGAAAGAGACTTTCAAGATATAAATTAGGTGTTGGGCATTATGTGTTACTAATTAATTACGGAATTTGACTTAGTTTTTTTTTTTTTTAAAGAATACTAAGTATTTTTAAAACACACACACAGGGAGAAGAGAGAAGGTTTTTTAAAGAAATGTAAAATGGTATATATCCAAAAGGGCCTAACTCTTGGATACATAGCACGGGCTTTAAATCTCTTTAACACACTCATTTTCCAATGTGGGATTCACCCACTGTGTTTTCTTTTGTGAATACTAACTGTTTTTAACACACACACACACGGGGAGAGGGGAAAAGGTCTTCCATAGAAACTTACAGTGGTGTATATCCAAAAAGGCCTAACTCTTGGATACACGGCACAGGCTTTAAACCTCTTTAACTCAGACTCATTTTTCTTTAGACTTTAATTAGTTCATGATGTCATGAGTGTCCTTTCAGAATGGGTTCAAATTTTTTTGTTTTTTTTCCTTTTCACTTTGCCTCCAATTTTGATTGAAGTGGTCAACAAATCCATAAAACTACTCTTATACAGTGTTATATACCCTTCAAAAGTTTTTATTTTTTATTTTTTGTGAAATTAATTTAATATCCTCATAATTAATTTTTTAATTTTCCCTTTTCCTTTTCTTATTATTTCCTATTCTCTTCCCTCCCCTTCCGTTCCGTGCAACCAAACATAGGGTTATGGTTAATTGTTTCTTTTAATGTGACTAATTAAACTAGTCATTTACCTTTCTAAAGCAATATGCTATCACAGAACGTGCCAAGAAGTAGCTACCAGCACACATAAATCGTGTGTTGGAATCAAATTAGACATATTAAAAAGTTTTAAAAAAATAAAATAAAATTTTATAATATAACGTATTAACTACGTATTATTGAAGTGATATGAAATATAACCATGCTAATTTGAAGATGTTAACGTTTCCTTAAGTCTCAATCTATTAAAATTGTACAAATATAACCATTAAGGCATTTGAAGATGTTAACATTGCCTTAAGTCACAATCTGTTAAGATTGTATAAATATAACCATTAAAATTGTATGTATTATTCAAACTATATTTAAAATTTATATTTATGTTGGATAAAATCTAATTTACTTATATGAGTTAAACGAGTTCGTATTATCTTAACACAAATAATGAACCAAATAATTTAAGTTGATTGCAAATTATGTTCTTGAAAAGAAAGAGACAGTTTGGTTTATTAAGCTATACTGCACTTGCGCATTAAATCAAGAACTTAAGATTGGGTTCATTGAATCTATTAGAAAAAGAGGAAGATTATGTTCTTGAGAAGATAGAGACTTTTCAGATATAAATTAGGCGTTGGGCGTTAGGTGTTACTAATTACATTCTTGAAAAGAAAGAGACAATTTGGTTTATTAAGCTATACTACACTTGCGCGCTAAATCAAGAACTTAAGATTGGGCTCATTGAATCCATCAGAAAAAGAAGAAGATTATGTTCTTCAAAAGAAAGAGACTTTACAAATATAAATTAGGTGTTGGGCGTTAAGTGTTACTAATTACATTCTTGAAAAGGAAGAGATAGTTTGGTTTATTAAGCTATGCTACAGTTGCGCGTTAAATCAAGAACTTAAGATTGGGTTCATTGAATCTATTAGAAAAGAAGAAGATTTTGTACTTGAAAAGAAAGAGACTTTCAAGATATAAATTAGGTGTTGGGCGTTAAGTGTTACTAATTAATTACGGAATTTGACTTAAATTTCTTTTTTTTTTAAGAATACTAAGTATTTTTAAAACACACACACAGGGAGAAGGGATAAAGTTTTTTTAAAGAAATGTACAGTGGTATATATCTAAAAAGGCCTAACTCTTGGATTGACAGCACAGGCTTTAAATCTCTTTGTAAGGTTGAATGTTATCAACCATCTTGTTGGCTTTATTCCGTGCCAATTTGCTTGTAATTTAGCACTTAGTAACCCTGTATTTAGGTGGGATTCATGTAAGGGTAGTGTGTGAAGAGAATGTAAAGAATTGCTCAACAATGTGCAAAGAAGCAGGGACTCGCAGTTAGGACTCGCAACTAACTCGCGACTTGCAAGCCGCCAAACTGCAGCACACGAGAGAAGTATGCGGAGAGGTGAAGGGTCACGCCAGCTATCGCACTACAGGATAAAAGTCCCAGGCTGGCCAGGCCGTCAGCTCGCTACTTGAACTCGCGACTTAGACCAGTCACGAGGCCAAGCCGCCAACTTGCCCTGTTTGGCAAAAATTGTCTCTTCGTATTCCAAACACACACCACTATATATAGACCCTTATACCCACAAAATATAGAGAGCTTCCAGAGAGAATTTTATGTGAGAAACCCTAGAGAAAAGCAAGATTGCCTTATCCCCAATCTTCACTAAGAGACTCCTCAAATTCCTCTACTCTCTTCCTCTCCATTGATACATCCTTGAGAGGTTATTGACCAAATCCTTTTATCACCACACCCACGCTTGTGAGAAGGTCTTTTGGTGCTAAGGGAAGTAGTTTAGAAGGGACCAATGGTTATTGGTTGATGCTATGGGCTATAGCGGAATCCGATAAGCTAGAGAAGAAAAAGGTTAGGCACAACCTCGTTGGAGCAAGAAACTTGGAGGGCTTAGGTACCTGGGTAGATTAGGATTGGAGGATCTATTGTTGTTCATGTATCCCAACTACATTTTCTAGTGGATTATTGACCGCTTGGAGGGCGGCGGAGAGGTTTTACGCCGAGGGTTTCGGTTTCCTCTTCGATAACACATCGCGTGTTGTCCTTGTGTTTGCATCTCTCTTCCCTTTATCTTTGCCTTTTATTTTCTATTGTGGATGTGATTATAATTGGCTAAGATTGTTTATCATTTATGTGTTTGGCTTATGTTCATGTTCCGCACATTAATCGTTTGATAATAAGCTTGAATTGATAATTTGTAATTAGGGGTCTAATCGTTCATAGTGTTTTCAACGCTGTTCGAACTTTCACTCTTTAACACACACACTTATTTTCCAAAGTGGGATTAACCCACTGTTTTTTCTTTTGTGAATACTAAGTATTTTTAACACACACACACACGGGGAGAGGGGAAAAGGTATTTCATAGAAACTTACAGTGGTGTATATCCAAAAGGGGCTAACTCTTGGATACACGGCACAAGCTTTAAACCTCTTTAACTCAGACTCTTTTTTTTTTTTTACTTTAATTAGTTCATGATGTCATGAGTGTCATTTCAGAGTGGGTTCAAATTTTTTTTTTTTTCCCTTTTCACTTTTCCTCCAATTTTGATTGAAGTGCTCAACAAATCCGTAAAACTACTCTTATATAGTCTTATATACCCTTGAAAAGTTTTTATTTTTTATTTTTTGTGAAATTAATTTAATATCCTCATAATTAATTTTTTTAATTTTCCCTTTTCCTTTTCTTACTATTTCCTATTCTCTTCCCTCCCCTTCCGTTCCGTGCAACCAAACATAGGGTTATGGTTAATTGTTTCTTTTAATGTGACTAAGTAAACTAATCATTTACCTTTCTAAAGCAATATGCTATCACAGAACATGCCAAGAAGTAGCTACCAGCACACATAAATCGTGTGTTGGAATCAAATTAGTCGTATTAAAAAGTTCTAAAAAAATAAAATAAAATTTTATAATATAACGTATTAACTACATATTATTGAAGTGATATGAAATATAAACATGCTAATTTGAGGATGTTAACATTGCCTTAAGTCTCAATCTATTAAAATTGTACAAATATAACCATTAAGGCATTTGAAGATGTTAACATTGCCTTAAGTCACAATCTGTTAAGATTGTACCAATATAACCATTAAAATTGTATGTATTATTCAAACTATATTTAAAATTTATATTTATATTGGATAAAATCTAATTTACTTATATGAGTTAAATGAGTTCGTACTATCTTAACACAAATAATGAACCAAATAATTTCGAGTTGATTGCAAATTATGTTCTTGAAAAGGAAGAGACAGTTTGGTTTATTAAGCTATACTGCACTTGCGCATTAAATCAAGAACATAAGATTGGGTTCATTGAATTTATTAGAAAAAGAGGAAGATTATGTTCTTGAGAAGATAGAGACTTTACAGATATAAATTAGGCGTTGGGCGTTAGGTGTTACTAATTACATTCTTGAAAAGAAAGAGATAGTTTGGTTTATTAAGCTATGCTACAGTTAGGCGTTAAATCAAGAACTTAAGATTGGGTTCATTGAATCTATCAGAAAAGAAGAAGATTTTGTTCTTGAAAAGAAAGAGACTTTCAAGATATAAATTAGGCGTTGGGCATTAAGTGTTACTAATTAATTACGGAATTTGACTTAAATTTTTTTTTTTCTTTTTTAAGAATACAAAGTATTTTTAAAACACACACACAGGGAGAAGGGAGAAGGTTTTTTAAAGAAATTTACTGTGGGATTTATCCAAAATGGCCTAACTCTTGGATACACAGCACAGGCTTTAAATCTCTTTAACGCACACTCATTTTCCAATGTGGGATTAACCCACTGTTTTTTCTTTTGGGAATACTAAGTATTTTTAACACACACACACACGGGGAGAGGGGAAAAGGTTTTTCAAAGAAACTTAGAGTAGTGTATATCCAAAAGGGGCTAACTCTTCGATACACGGCACAGGCTTTAAACCTCTTTAACTCAAACTCATTTTTCTTTTGACTTTAATTAGTTCATGATGTCATGAGTGTCATTTCAGAGTGGGTTTAAAGTTTTTTTTTTCCTTTTCACTTTGCCTCCAATTTTGATTGAAGTGCTCAACAAATCCATAAAACTACTCTTATAAAGTCTTATATGCCCTTGAAAAGTTGTTTGATTTTTTGTGAAATTAATTTAATATCCTCATAATAAATTTTTTAATTTTCACTTTTCCTTTTCTTACTATTTCCTCTTCTCTTCCCTCCCCTTCCGTTCCATGCAACCAAACATAGGGTTAAGGTTAATTGTTTATTTTAATGTGACTAATTAAACTATTCATTTACCTTTCTAATGCAATATGCTATCACAGAACATGCCAAGAAGTAGCTACCAGCACACATAAATCATGTGTTGGAATCAAATTAGTCATATTAAAAAGTTTTAAAAAAATTAAATAAATTTTTTATAATATAAAGTATTAACTACATATTATTGAAGTGATATGAAATATAAACATGCTAATTTGAAGATGTTAACGTTGCCTTAAGTCTCAATCTATTAAAATTGTACAAATATAACCATTAAGGCATTTGAAGATGTTAACATTGCCTTAAGTCACAATCTGTTAAGATTGTACAATGGGAGGCTTTTAGAATAATAATAAAAAATACATTTTTTTTTAATTATTATTATTATGGAAAATTATGTCTTTATGCACATTCAAAATTCATGTAAATTTTACTTTGTAAACTAAACAAATGTATATAATATTGTACACTATTCATAGAAATGTATACAATTAATTCTATGCACAATAAATGTAAACATATTATTATTATTATTATTATTATTATTATTATTATTATTATTATTATTATAAATCAGTAATGTCCCACAAGTTGATGGTCAACTTAAAAACTCAAAAAAAAAAAAAAAAAAAAAAAAAAAAGAATCTAGCTTTTTGACATTTTATTTTTTATGAGTAAGTTTGGGCCAGAGAGGAGAGGGAAGATTCAAACTAATAATAACCTTCATTTATAAGTTATGTATCATACCCGTTATGTTTATGCCATGGGCTTAATCATTTGTGCTACCCTCGGAAGATATGTTAAGATTTCGAACTTCCTTAAAATAACTTTTTTTTTAGAAGAATTCTTTAAAATAACTGATTGGTGTGATAATCTACAATTGAATTCTGTAAATATTATATATGTAAATATTCTGTAAATTTTTTCATCTTTAAGAAGTTGCATTAACAAGCTATTATATAGAATAAGTTTTAAAGAATGGGTAAACTACACCCATAATATTTATCTCACAATCATATTCTTATATTTACATAATGTTTTTCTTTTTTTATGGCAGCTGTCGTACATCCATTTTCTGAGCTTATAGTATATTACATGATCTTTTCTATAACAACAATGACACTCATCTTGACGGGAACTGCTTCTTTGGCCTCTATTGTCGGTTATATTACTTATGTTGATTTCATGAATAACATGGGTCACTGTAATTTTGAGTTTATTCCAAAGTGGTTGTTCTCTCTTTTCACACATATATGTGCATCTAAACATACACGCATTAGTGGGTTCCAGTTAGCTCAACTGGTAAAGTCTCTGATGGTTGTATAAGAGATCTGGGATTCAATCCCCACCTACACCAAAAACTTATTGGTGTTTTGGTCTGATGATAAAGAGCTATCATCAGGAGAATGTATGCAACTTCTTAAAATTTGGATTATTCCAAAAATCACCAAATTATTTGTTAAGATGACCGACTTCCAAAGGATGATGATTTCAACATGGTATACCGAACTAGCTTATGAAAACAAGAACATAGATATTTATTGATTTATGTAAATTTAACCAGTAGATTGTAAACCAACTGGCATTTCACCCATGGACATTGGTAGCATGAGACCATAGGTTTGATCATATACTTGGATGCATGAGTTATTTTACATTAATGAAAAGCATTATTCAAGTTATATTAGGTGTCCTTCTCAACAAAAAAAAAAAAAAAAAGTTATATTAGGTGAGCTTTTAATAATGTTCCACCATCTAATAATTTTAATTTTTTTTATTAGACGTATATTTTAATAAATTTAACATTGGATTATATTTTCTTCTTATAACTTTCACAATTATTACAAAATTTCATGACAGATAGAGATCAATAGTTGTTTCATTCTCTTATGTAGAATGTTTAAGTTCTAAGTTTTTTTTTTTTTAATCTTAAAATTAGGAACAAAAAAGAAGGTAAGAAAATCTAGGAACACAACTTAATTTTTGTCACAACTTTTAACACCACCTTAAAGATGAGTTTGTGAATTAAATAGGAAACAATATCCAATTAACATGAAATTTAACATAAACATGTAATTCACGGTAAAATCTTAAAGATATTTATATAATAAAAAGTTACTGTGTATTATAATCTTACCAAAAAGTTTAAATTTGTTTATTAGGGAAATAGCTAGAGATGCTCTCTTAATTATCAAGATACTGATAGCACCTTTTCCAAAAAAAAAAAAAAAAAAACATGATCGTGCCTTATGCATTTGATATTTGAAACAGAAGAACACCTCATTCTACATGAGAATTCTAAATAATAAAAATTAAAAAAATTAAAAAAAAATTAAACTATAAATAATCACTTATCTCAAGAATTTAAATTTATTAAAAAAAAAAAATCTTATATTAACTTGAGTAATTAATAAATATTCTAACAGTTCCGCTTACCGCAGGTTTCACTCTCTATATCATACGCAATTTCGAATCAACTACTGTCTTTTCATGCCTCTTTATGATTACATCTATGGTACTATGGACAAATCCAGTGACACACTATATGAAATTTCTCTCAAGAAGAAAGAAAAAGTGCCACACGTAGTGCATCTAACACATCTCACAACACCAGACTCGATCTATCATTTGAGGCCTGGACTTTCTTCCTTGGCCTCTAGCCCTCACACCTCAAAATGGTACATGTGGTTAATGTGGCCCCTGACATTATTGTCTACGATGTTAACATGGATGTATGGTCGTACATTTGTTGTTGAGAGGAACCAGCTCAATATGCTCACCTTGCAAACTTGGGTCATCCCGAAGTATAGTGTACAATTAAGAAAAATCTTCACCACCAGCTCTTAATTTTGTAGTTTTGTTAGATGTTTCTTCCCCAACTTAAACAAGCATTTTTCATCGTTTATTAAGTAATCTTGTTGGTAACCAATGTATTCCAAACTTTCAATCAATAATTATGCTATTTTGCTTTCCTATTTATCTACATATTGTTACAGTACTTTTTGCGATCGCATGAGAACTCTATCAATGATTTGATTGAGCAAGCCATACTTGAAGCGGAGAAAAAAGGCGTTAAAGTGTTAAGTCTAGGTCTCTTGAACCAGGTAAGTATCAGTTTTCCCTTTTTCTTTATGTAATTTAAAAATAAATAAAAATTCTTTTCGTATATCGGAACTAGTTATTAGAGCATTCACATCAATTCATGCAAAATTTCTGTCTATTTTAGCGTAAACCTTTTTTTTTTTCTCTATTTTACGTACTTACTTTTTGAAACACTTCATATCTGATTATCTATTTTACATTACATTTAATTAAAATATCAAATTTTTTTAATTGTTTCTCTTTTTTAACACACAACAACCATTATCCATTATTTTCCTTCATTCTTGGGATATGTAAAAAAAGGATTAAAAACAAAATGCATAATGAATAATGTTAGTGTAAATTTACATAATTCTTGTAGCAACCATGTATTTTTACAATTTTTGCTTGAATCGATATGGGTGAATTTTGAACTTAGTTGGCTAAAATGTGATATTTTTTCTATTATATAAGCATTGATGCGAGTGCCCTAAATTAGAGACTTAATTTACTAGCTCAGTGGGACTTCTTTCTCATGCGAAATATTGGTGGCCTTAAATTTGTTCTCTCTTACAATGGTGTTAGTGAGGTAACAACTTATGGCCTGTTTGGATGTTTAAAACAGGAGAGGAGTAGAGTAGAGGGAAGGAGAGTAATCCAATTACCTTATTTGGAAGTTTTTTAAGGAATGAGGGGGAGGGGTTTGGGCGGGTTTGGAGGGGTTTCAACTCCCTCTAACCCCTCATTTTTAATTCCCCCAAATTGGAGAGATTTGGAGGGAGAGTAGAGTAGATAAATTATTGTCCAAGTAAATTCTCTAATTTATCCTTTCTAAATTAATCATAGACCAATATTACAAGTCTATTTTCAAATAGGAGTAAATTTGTCTATTTTAATCATTTCCTCTCCTCTCCATCCTAATTTTTAAAATATCCAAATAAGGTGAATGACTAATTACTCCATTCTCCCTTACTAATTTTAAAAACATCCAAATAAGGTGGAGGGGAACCATTCACCTCTACTCTACTCTCCACTACTCTCCTCCCCTCTACTCCCCTTTACTCTCCTCCCTCTCTAAACTTCCAAATTAACAGGTCATTAGAGAGATTAATAAAATCTTATATAAAATATAGTGACACTTAATCCAAAAATTAAGAAGAATTTGACTCAATTATATTATATTAATTCTTAAATTTCTTTCCATTCAATTTTTTTTTTTTTTTTTGGTTGGTATATGGGACTTCTAGTAACATGTGTATACTACACCCAACATACTCATATTATAGGTCGGTACATGATATTATCTTTCTCTCTCTCAATACATCGAATGTTTTGTAGGGGGAGCTAGGAACTCAACGGATATGGTGGAGTCTATGTCAAGAGGAATCCTCAACTGAAAATAAAGGTGGTAGATGGAAGTAGCCTCGCAGCTGCCATTGTGCTAAATAGCATTACCAAAGGGACAACCCAAGTGCTCCTTCGAGGCAAAATCACTAAGGTTGCCTGTGCAATTGCAGTTGATTTATGCAAACAGGGCATTGAGGTATGTTTAACCTCTCATATTCATGTTGTAATAAGACCGGTACTCATAATTGGAACATTACTTTGAAAGCAAAAAGTGCAGCCCCATTACTTATTCTTTGTTTCTCACCACCAAAATAAGCTTTAGATACAGTCCTGGCATTTGATTTAATGTTTCATCTAACCAACCTAGCATCAAATTCTACGTTCATATATAGTCTATAGCAGGGGTTATAATTAGTGTAGGAGTCTGAAACTTTTTTCAAGGGGTCAAACTAATTTTGGTAAGATAAAAAGTATAATTGTTTTTTTTTTTTTTTTTTATACAAGATAGCATTTTACTCTAGCCTAATCTAAAGTGTATATGTGTGTAAAACTCCCTCTTAGAGACTTGAGACTATAATATTTTCAAATATTTTAAAACTAATTTGGAGACTATACTATTGAAGTATACTGATAATTTCAAACATTGTGATGAAACATATAAAGATTTACTCAATTTAAATACTTTTTTTTTTTTTTTTTGAGAAACATATACTTGAAATATTAAATGTCACTTTACGTGCCTAAATATATACAATGTAATATGAGAAAAATGTAAGAATAATAAAAATTAAAATAATAACTTTACTTTTCATAAATGACATAAAATATGGATCTCTAACTCCTAACCAAAAAATTCGCAATTTTCATTTCTTATAACAATAAAATAAAAATAAAAATAATATTATAGTCTGCATATCTTTAATTCTCTAAACGAAAATTCTAACAAAAGTAGAAGATATTTTCTATTTGAAAATGAAATAATTAAATAAATGACGCTTTGATTTAGTGATTTACGTATATGGTATAAAAGTAATTAAAAAAAAATGATGCATCAATCATTTAGATAAGCCTATCTATTTGTCTAAAAATATATCTTGGATACAAACTGAATTAAGTATGCCATAAAAGTAATTAAAAATAAATAAATAAATAATTTAGTCGTTTATAAATGTAGTATAATTTTTTTTAAATTTAAGAGAACTAATAGTTAAATTTTACATATAAATTTTTATTCTTTATGAAAAATATGAGAGGGAGGAAGAATTTTAAAGCCAGGGGGCTCATGGCCAACCATAGCCCCCACTGCTTAGATATATGTTTTCAAATTTTTTATCTTCTAACATGTGTTGAGCTCATTTTAGGTAGCTACATTACAGCAGGATGAGAACATGAAGCTTAGCAAATCGTTGGAGATGAGCTCAGAGAATAGTTTGATCCTTTCCAAAAGTTACAGTCAAAAGGTGAACCATAAAATACTTTTCCTGATCCATTATCTCAACCTTTATAGTTAGTTTTAACATATAATATTTGTTCTTGTTACCTTATTGCTAAAGATTTAAATTATTATTCACAAATTAATTGAGATCATTTAATTTCTACACCTAAACATTCTATATCTTATAGATATGGTTAGTGGGAGATGGATTGACTGAAGAAGAACAGTTAAAAGTGCCGAAAGGAACATTATTTATTCCCTATTCACAATTTCCACCAAAGAAATTTCGAAAGGACTGCCTATACCATAGCACACCAGCAATGTTAATTCCCACTTCTCTTGAGAATGTCCACTCTTGTGAGGTTCGTAATATTACTCTAAATGATGTTTTTTCTTGAGCATTTACATTCAATTTTACAAACTATAACCAAATTTTAAAGTAAAAGCCACTTTTGAGTTTTGATAGAGCACTCTGTCCAAGCAACAACATATTGCAAAACTATGAATATTTATAGAAAGCTTTAAATTTGATCGCAGAACTGGTTGCCAAGAAGGGTGATGAGTGCATGGCGTATAGCTGGGATAGTGCATGCATTAGAAGGATGGAATGAGCATGAGTGTGGTTACACAATGTCCAACATGGAGAAAGTTTGGCAAGCAAGTCTTCAACATGGGTTTCAACCTTTGATGTTCTCAAATGGATCTAAATACTAGCTTCATAAGCATATGGTGGTGTATTTTAATAAAAATAATAAATTAAAACTTCCTATGGAATGTTGGTGTATTTTAATAAAAATAATAATTTTCATATTTTTTTTTTGTTACAAAATTTGTTATGGAACGTTATGCCACATTAACTAAATGAGTTGTTTAAAAAAATTATATTACATTAACCCAGGCTTCATTATCTTTCTAATTTATTTGTCATTATGTTGTGACTATAAATATAATGTATTCATTTTTTTAAAACTAGTTAAAAATATTAGTACATAAATACTACCCCTTAGTTTTTAGTTTTTTTTTTTTTTTTTTTTTATGAAAAATACTACCCCTTGGTTACTTTGGTGTGTATGAGTATTGTAAGGTTGAAGTTAATCAACCATCTAATTGGCTTTATTCCGTGACTAATTTGCTTGTAATTTAGCACTTAGTAACCCTGTATTTAGGTGGGAAAATTGTAAGGGTAGTGTGTGAGAAGATGTGAAGAAAAGTTCAAGAGTGTGCAAGAAAAACAGAGGCTCGCGGCTAGGACTCGCGGGTGTGTCGCGACTGGCAAGCCGCCAAACTCTGGCACGTGAGAGGCACACTGGGAAGCTGAAGGGTCGCACCAGCTGTCACGCTACAGGACAAAAGTTCCAGGCTGGCCAGGCCGTTACGTCGCGACTTGGACAAGCCGCGAGGTCAAGCCGCGAGTTAACCCTGTTTGGCAAAAACTGACGTTTTACATTCCCTTCTCACCCTACTATATATACACCCTTATACCCACTAAATTTATAGAGCTTCTAGAGAGAATTTTTGTGAGAGAAACCCTAGAGAAAAACAAGATTGCCTCATTCCCAATCTTTACCTTAGAGTCTCTACAAATTCCTCTACTCTCTTCCTCTCCATTGATACATCCTTGAGAGGCTATTGACCAAATCCTTTTCTCACCATACCCATATCTGTGAGAAAGTTTATTTGGTGCTTTGGGAAGCAGTTAGGAAGGGACCAATTCATATTGGTTGATGCTATGGGCTATAGCGAAATCCGGGAAGCTAAAGAAGAAATAGGTTCGGCGTAACCTCGTTGGAGCAAGAAGCTTGGAAGGCTTAGGTACTTGGGTAGATTAGGCTTGGAGGGTCTTTTGCTGTTCATGTATCCCAACTACATTCTTTAGTGGATTATTTGACCGCTTGGAGGGCGGCGGAGAGGTTTTACGCCGAGGACTTCGGTTTCCTCTTCGATAACACATCGTGTGTTGTCCGTGTGTTTGCATCTTCCTTCCCTTTATCTTTGCCTCATATTTACTGCTGTGGATGTGTTTATATTTGGCTAAGATTGTTTATCAATTCTGTTATAAGCTTGTTATCATGTTCCGCACATTAATTGTTTGATATAAAGCTTGAATTGGTAATTTTGTAATTTGGGGTCTAAACGTTCAAGGGTATTTCATACCCATTTTGAACTTTCAATTGATATCAGAGCAGGTACACTTGTTGTGGTTTAAATACCTAAGTGTGATCCTTGACCCCTTGTGTTTTTGCCATGGATTGTGCTTTGTATGCCTCTTTATATGATTTGGTTGGTGATGAATGTAACATGCCACGTGTTTGTGAAAATGCCTCTATAAGTGATAATTCTCATGATTGTGATGCTATGTTACATGAATCTTTGGATGTTATTGATATTCCAAATGACAAACTCTTCAAGAAAAAGGCTAAGAAATTTCAAAAGAATTTGAGCAAGTTATTTTGTGAAAATGATGATTTGATTGCTAAGCTCAATGAATCCAACAAATTGGTTGAGAAATATAAAAAACTTGCTGAAATTTCTCTTGAAAAGCTGAAAGAGTTTGAATGTTTGAATATGGACTTGGATGCTAAACTTGTTTTGTCTAACAAACTTGTTGATGATCTTAAATGTGAAAATGAATCTCTTAAGATGCATGCCAAGTGTTTGATTGCTGAACCTATTGCTAAAATGGATGATAATATATGTTGCAATCATGTTGTGGTATCCGATTTTGTGCCTAATGTATGTTCTACCTCTAAGGACAAATCGGTGTACATTCCTCCACATAAAAGGAACCAAAAGGTGGAGAGAAAGGCTATTAAATCAAAGCCTCCATTTAGGTCTCAACCTAAGGCTTTGGATGGATCTAAGTTTGTTCCAACTTGCCACCATTGTGGTGTGATTGGTCATATAAGACCTCAATGTTATTAGTTGAAGAGAGAACAAAACCATGTTGCTAGATCCCTTCCCAAAAAGCCTAGTGGACCTAAACATATTGTGTGTCACCATTGTGGTGCTTTTGGTCATCTAAGACCTCATTGCTCTAAGTTTCATGCTCTTAAAAGAAAAGAGAAACTTGAGCTTCTTGGAAGTTATGCTAAAAAGGGTAAACCGGTGTTGACTGAAAATAGCATGTTGATTAAGAAAATGTTTAATGCTCTTAACTCCTTGACTATGTGCATCTCCGGTTCTCATTCTTCCAACCCTCGTCTCACTTCTCTTGAGACACTCATTCCAAACAATCGTTCTGTTTGGATGAAGAAGGGTTCCTATGGTTGAGCTTTTGCTCTTTTGGTCCTTGATCTAATTCTTTCGATCTTTGTAGGACCCTTCATGCATTAGATGCTTCATTGTCATGCATTTATGCATCATGCATTTTTTTTTATTAGTTTGTTTAGTTTTTGATCTTACTTTTATGTCTTTGTTTTGTGTGAGTAAAAATCCAAAACCACATAAAAAGTGAAAAATTCAAAAAGTTTGATCGTATATGTTTGAGCACATATCATATGTGAGTTTTGCCTTGTATCTTCGTACAAATGGCTTTATGCATTTACGAGCTTAGCTTGTTCTTAATGCACTTATATCTTTGTGGGAAAAATCTTGACATCTTTGTGTGATTGTTGTAAATCGATCTTCAAGCTTGTCATGAATGATTAGTCAATAGTCATGTTGGTTTTGATACATGCATAGACTTGTGCCTATATATCTTCCCACTTCTTCTTTTTTAGAGCTCAACAAATGTAAATCTCAAAATAAAAAGAGATAATGAGCTGCAAAAGCCGTCGCATATACTAGTATTTGACTACGAAAAAGGGAAAGCGACTTTTATGAAATTGTATGATGCTCAAAAAGCCAAAGGCTTGTTCATCAAATTGAAATATCAAAAATTTCAGGCATCTATCTCACAATGAGATTTTCTTTGCTCAAAAATGGCAAATGATATGTTGAATATGGAGCCAAATGAAAAGCTTCAAAGAATTGTTATCAAGTTCTTGTGGGAGGTCATATATGCATGTTTCTATAATTGAGATAGACCACTTGTCTTAGTACTAGTTGTGTATGACTTGATTGAATTGATCATTGAAGCTTCATTCTAGACTAAGGACTATTCCACACTTGATACACACACACAACACACATGCCTAATGTTCAATGAATGCATTATTCATTTGTTCAATTGTACTTGTTTAAATGTGATGTGTATGTGCTCAACTATATATGGATCAATCCAAAAAGATTTTTGATCATTTTATATGTTTTTGGAAGTGATTTTTATCACTCTTTATGTTCTTGGTTAGTGCTTACATTGTTTTTCATTGTTTAAAAATGTTTTGGTGTTGAAAAACAAGTATCAGAGTTTTTCGCGACTGACTCGCGAGTCGCGAAACTGGAAAAATGCATTTTCCTCGCATTTTTTGGATCTCTGGCAGAGATATTCGCGACTTACTCGCGACTTATTCGCGGGTGGGCACTCAAGTCGCGAAAAAGACTTAGAAAATTTCATGAAAATCATTTTCGCGACTCATCTCGCGACTCACTCAGTCGCGAAACGCCCAGAAACAGCTTTTTTAAGTGTTTTTCGTGGGAAAACTGTTTTAAACCTCTCCCATTCTCTTTTAAACCCCTCCTTCAATATTTCTACATCAAAACCCAATCAATTTGAATGGTTTTTCATTCCATTAACATCTCTAAGATAATTATGAACTATTTTCATTAATTTTGATCCTTAGACTATGTTTTGGAGAGTTTTGTGCTCTTGGTTGGGATTTTCATCATAGGGGTTGGGAAAACTTTATTTTTGTCAAATTTTTGAATGGGATTGGTTTCTTTTGTTGATTTGCTTTGGTTGTTGGCCCCTTGTGGCAAAAACAGCATGTATTAAGGGTGGATTTCTTGATGTTCATGCATTGTTTCACATTGTAATTCATAGTGTGCATGCTAGGTGTTTGATGAAATGCCTCTTAGGCATTTTCTTGCTTGTTTGGACTCCGATGAGTTTCAAACTTTGGGGTTTCTCATGTTTCCTCATTAGGAACATGTTTGGTTCATTGGTTGTGTATTTAACACACCTTGCCCCACATGTGCATTTTCCATGCATTGGTCATGCATTGCACTTTGCCACCTCTTGCACACACCTTTGCTACCCTTGTCATGCATTGGTTCATAAATTATTTCTTCATCCTAGCATGTCATGTCTTATGATTGAGCTTCATTTTCTCATTCATCTCGCACCCCTCATGCATCTTTGCACCCCTCATGCATAATTACCATTCTTCATACCTTCATCTCTTGCCCTCTTTTCTCCTTGACCCCTTTGTCTATTCGTGTCAAAAAGGGGGAGAGTATACTCTAGAGTAGTATACCGGAAAGTTTTGTCATTTCTATATGACTCTTGTGCACATTCTTAGGGGGAGAAATTCCATTTCTCGTGCACATTCGTAGGGGGAGAGATATTCCATAGGGGAGATGCATATACCAAGGGGGAGAAGACATTGAGCTAATAAGAAAACTTTGTTTTGGTGTTTGATCAAGTTTCTCACATGTTTCACATCATGATTACTTGATCGCAATTTACTGGTTATATTATACTTGTCTGTTTATTACTTGCTTTACCTTGAGGGTCTAATGTGTTTTGTGCAAGTGTTTCAGGTTACAAGTATATATGTTCCAAGTTCATCACAGCTCATATGATTCATGATAGAGAGAGTGATATGATAAGGGAAGTACTTTATTGTTTGTACCTGGTACCTTTGTAGGTTGTTAAGGTTCTTATTATCTGGTTTGTACCCATGTTGCTTATGTAAGCTTTAAGGGTTTGTTCTTATGCACGTTTGTAGGCTTTTATGGTTTGTGCCATGTATTTGCAAAACTTTGCATATGCAGCCTTTGTGCTTTGTGCTTTGGTACTTGTTAATGCCTTGCATTATCTTAAGTACAACACTCTTGTGCCCTTGTAGGATTGTTCCTAGATGGATATATGTTTGTATGCATTGGTTGAGTGTTGGACTTGCAAATGATTCTCTTCAATTGAGTTTATCATTTTTGCATGTCCGGATGTTCATTTCTTGTGAATGAACATAGTAATCACTTTTGCTTAAGTGACTACTGTTGTTGATCTTGCCATGAAGTATTGCTTTTATGCTTATGTTCATTTTTGCTTGATCATGCTTATTTAGCTCCATATGCATTTTAAGTTTTCTGCATACAATGATATTGCTATGTTATTGTGTTTCAGGAGTTACTTATTCATATGTTCAAGAGCTGTACAGAATCTAGAGTTAGGTGTGAGTGAGTTTTCCAACTGTTCCCAACTCACGTTTAAGTCTAGAGTCTGTTATAGGGTTTTGTCACGGAATAGCCAAAGGGGGAGATTGTAAGGTTGAAGTTAATCAACCATCTAATTGGCTTTATTCCGTGACTAATTTGCTTGTAATTTAGCACTTAGTAACCCTGTATTTAGGTGGGAAAATTGTAAGGGTAGTGTGTGAGAAGATGTGAAGAAAAGTTCAAGAGTGTGCAAGAAAAACAGAGGCTCGCGACTAGGACTTGCGGGTGTGTCGCGACTGGCAAGCCGCCAAACTCTGGCACGTGAGAGGCACACTGGGAAGCTGAAGGGTCGCACCAGCTGTCACGCTACAGGACAAAAGTTCCAGGCTGGCCAGGCCGTTACGTCGCGACTTGGACAAGCCGCGAGGTCAAGCCGCGAGTTAACCCTGTTTGGCAAAAACTGACGTTTTGCATTCCCTTCTCACCCTACTATATATACACCCTTATACCCACTAAATTTATAGAGCTTCTAGAGAGAATTTTTGTGAGAGAAACCCTAGAAAAAAAACAAGATTGCCTCATCCCCAATCTTTACCTTAGAGTCTCTACAAATTCCTCTACTCTCTTCCTCTCCATTGATACATCCTTGAGAGGCTATTGACCAAATCCTTTTCTCACCATACCCATATCTGTGAGAAAGTTTATTTGGTGCTTTGGGAAGCAGTTAGGAAGGGACCAATTCATATTGGTTGATGCTATGGGCTATAGCGGAATCCGAGAAGCTAAAGAAGAAATAGGTTCGGCGTAACCTCGTTGGAGCAAGAAACTTGGAGGGCTTAGGTACTTGGGTAGATTAGGCTTGGGGGGTCTTTTGCTGTTCATGTATCCCAACTACATTCTTTAGTGGATTATTTGACCGCTTGGAGGGCAGCGGAGAGGTTTTACGCCGAGGACTTCGGTTTCCTCTTCGATAACACATCGTGTGTTGTCCGTGTGTTTGCATCTTCCTTCCCTTTATCTTTGCCTTATATTTACTGCTGTGGATGTGTTTATATTTGGCTTAGATTGTTTATCAATTCTGTTATAAGCTTGTTATCATGTTCCGCACATTAATTGTTTGATATAAAACTTGAATTGGTAATTTTGTAATTTGGGGTCTAAACGTTCAAGGGTATTTCATACCCATTTTGAACTTTCAAGTATAATTTATTTAAGATAAAGTTTGGCTACAAACTTGGTAATAACCTAAGACTGCAACTCCCTCTAATAAAATTAACATGATTACGTATTTTGAAAATCTAATCATTGAATTATATGGACAAAGTTACTAAATAAAATAAACATTACTACATATTTTGAAAATCTAATCGTTAAATTGCATGTTCTTCATGCTCTTAATATATATATATATATATCAAATTTTGTATCAATCAGATATTATTTACTATATGATCTATAAGCTTGTATTTTATGCATAATTTTATACTACAAAAACTTACAATTTAAATAATTTATTGATGACATAGCTATTAATCTTTAATTTTCTGGAAATTTCGCAAGCATGGAGGATATAAGAAAAAGATGTAATCCAATGGTGGATTTGTCAAAATTTATCTCCGATAAAAAGATATTGAATAAGGTTACAGTCTTAGACTATAACCAATTTCATAACTAAATTTCGTTCGAATTATATATTCTTTATATTCTTCACACACACATGTCAAATTTCATACTAATCGGATGCTATTTAATATTTTATCTATAAACTAATTTTTATGTATCATTTAATACTATAGTAATTTAAAATTTAAACATTTGATTGATGATGATTTTATAAAGGCACTCAAACATATACAGAAACAAAAACTAAAGGCACTCAAACAACATAAAAGAAGCAAACTATAATATAAAACACTTATGACTCAAATAATCATTTTATTTTTAAGATTATTTAGACCAACATTTAATTTGAAATGACTATTTTTTTTTATTTAAAAATTAGAGAGATTATATATAAATTTTTTGAATTTAGACTTCCAAAATATATAAACTAATAATTTTTTTTCTTTAAATCAGGGGGCCATTAGTTTAAGGTCGTCCTTTCATTTTAATTTAATTTAACATTAATTTATTACAAAAACCAATTGAATCGTGATTAAATTAATTATAATAATCCCAGCAAAATATGCCTTTATAGTTATTGTTAGAAAATAAAATATCTAATTTTTATATGTCAACTTACAATTTAATTTTTAAAAAAAGTGGCCACTCAAACTGAGGTCGACACAACATCCCCCATCCACTTGAGGCATGGGGAGATACCATCACATTGGCTTAAAACTAATAAACTTTATTTTAATTTAATTAAACATTAATTTATTACAAAAAGTAATTGAATCATATTAGTGATTAAATTAATTAAAACAATCTAAGCTAAATATGCCCTTATAATTATTGTCAGAAAATAAAATATCTAATTTTTTATATATCAATTTACGATACAAAATTGAACAATTTTTCCCTCCACTCAAATCGAGGCCACAACACTCTCCATGCACTTAAGGCATATATGGGGAGATACCATCCTACTGGCTTAAAACTAATCAACTTTATTTTAATTTAATTAAACATTAATTTATTACAAAAAGCAGTTGAATCATATTTAGTGATTAAATTAATTAAAATAGTCCAAGCTAAATATGCCCTTATAATTATTGTCAAGAAATAAAATATCTAATTTTTTATATATCAATTTATGATTCAATTAAACAATTTTTCCCTCCGCTCAAACCAATGCCACAATACTTGGTAATGGATTAGTCATATTGTATTATTTAGTAACATTGTTGTTAAAAGACTTATAACGTTATCTTTATTATATTTAGGATAGTGATAATGTGGGTGACCATTCTCCTACTATGCAAAATCAATCATTAGGGGAATCTCATTAGGAAATATGCCGCTTGTGGGTTTTTTTTTTTTTTTTTTTTTTTTTTTTTCCCAGTTTGAGTACTATTTAATTTATCTTGTTGCACTAAATGTATTAAATGGTTTGCAACTTTGATATGGTATTCTAGACATTTCGAATGTCTTGTATTGGGCATAACAATATTATAGCTAGAAATTTTATTATTGTATTATATTAATTTAATAGTTTGAATATGTTTAATTATTGTGGGGTCTATATTGCGTGCGTGAACTAGATCCAGTCATTTATTTAATATTGATTGTTATTTAGCTATAAAAAAGCTAAGAAAACAAAATGTAGGGAAAATATTTTTGCCCAAAAGAAAAGAAATAGAAAAAAGGACCTATAGCTGCGATTTTAAACCGCCACTGAATCCTATATTAAAAAAAGACCTATAGCTGCGCATTTGAACCATCACTAAAACATATATTCAAAAATAAAAAATAAAAAGAGTTATAGTAGAGGTTTCAAATGGCCACTAAACCTATAATAAAAAATAAAAAACCTATAGCAGCAGTTTCAAACCGCTAGGATAGCTTACTCAGGGCTATTTCGACAATTTTTGAAACCATCGATACAGGTTCACAAAACCGCCAAGACATATTTTGGTAGTTTGAAAAAAGCCGTTGTAGCTCACCCCGGACTATTGTCACACTTATTGGCCAACGGTTGAAACCGCCAACATTAAAAGCGCTGAGATAGCCCAATCGGGTGTATACCGGCATTTTTTAGTCCTATAAGAATGGTTTAAAAACGCTGGTATAAGTCGATATTTTTGTAGTGAGAGGTTTTCTATAAATATATACATGTTTCAATAAAATTTATTTTCAAATTTACTTTGCTTGGAGGAAAATGTTCTGAAATTATTGTTTGTTAAATCTTTTAAAATATATTAATGAATGAATTTTTTAGTTTTTGGTCAAAAAATGAATAGATTTTTCTTTTTCAAAACTTTAAAAATATTATTATTATTATTATTATTATTATTATTAATTGGGCTAGTGGTTTGAGGCTTTGAACCCATGAGCCTTGAGTCTCTTTGGATCGGCTGAGTTTACCAGCTTTTGTCTTTTGGTGCCACTGTTGGTCCAAATTGTTCTATTGGCTATTGATTGATTGAACTTCAATCAATCAATAGTGTTAGGTTCTAAGACTTTAGGAACTAATGTATTAGAACTTCAATTTGTATTATGTTGGCAAACCATGATCAAAACATAGAGTCTAGGTTTAAGCTTTCTCAAAGTATGTTTATTTGTAAAATTGGAATCGAGTGATTGCAAAATTTATTGGACTAAATCTGCAAGGCTCGATCGATCGAAAATTATACTCGATCGATCGAACCACGTGCAGATTTATTTTTTTGCAGAATTCCAATTCAGCTTAAACTCTACTTAAACATATTGAGTTTCAAGTAAAACACTCCTAGTACATAAAGGAAACCCTAAAAATGATTTTATAAGTTTTTTAAAGAGATTAGAGTGCATCTTGTGCCTCTTTTATAGATCTAGAGTTTTGTACCCAAAAGCTCTCTAAAGTTGTTGAAATGATGTATGTGTGAATCTCCTGTGAGATCTAGAGGTGTTTGTCTTCATACATACTTAAGGTTATCAAGATCAAGATTGATGTCGAGAGCTTGGTGATCGTTTTAGTTGCTGCATAAAGAGCTTAAAGAAACACAAGTGGGAGTACTTGTGCTTCCTGTGGATTAAGGAAAGAAGTAGTCTGTGGACTCGGAGCTGTCACGTGGTCGTGGTAGTAAATTTCCTACTTGAGGTAGCAATAGGATGTTAGTGGTCTAAGTCGCTATTGTGTAGACTTTAATTCTTTCATAATGGATCTGTTTTATCTTAAGGATAGTTAGGTTAAATCCTCTCCAGGTTTTTTACCATTTGGTTTTCCTGGGTTATCATATCATTGTGTTATTTATTTTCCGCATTGTTTCAATGATATGATTTACTTGTGTTAACCTAGATCTGAATAATTTGACTAACTAATCACTTGGCTAAATAACTAGGTTAATCAACTTGTGTTTTAAGGGATCTAAAAACGTACAAATAGCAATGGAACAATTTGGTCCAATGATTTGCAAGCTGCTCAACTTTTTTTTTTTTTTTTAGCAAGATACTCAGGTTTTGATTGGACCACTTTGATAATATGATTAATTTCTTGATATGAAATGGTTTTCATTACACTTGCTATGCATCAATCAACTTTGTCCAAACCTAGGTTTTGTTAAGAAGTTACTAGTGCCTTAAGAGATAGGTTAATTAAGTGATAATAAATGTACTTTTTTTTTAACGAAAAATACTTTTTTTATATAATTGGGTTGGATGACTTGTTGGAAACACCAAGATGTGTCGTGTTTTTTTTTTTTTTAGAAGACCATAATATATCGATTGAATTACAAAATTCTTAATAGAAAAATACATTTGTTACAAATTTACTATGAATTTGTTTGTACAAGTCAAATATAATTATGTGTATTTTTGTGTATATTTGTACATAGTTTCATTTAAGTTTCTGAAAAATATATAAAAACACTTGTGAACAAAAAAAATTCTTGTTTAATTTATTGTTAATTTTATGCAACTCTACAAGGCTATGTAACATAGCTAGATTTTTTTCTGCTTTCTGCAAATATGATTAAAGTAGCTAGATTCTTTATGTTTCCTGCAAATAAGATTGTTAGATTAACAGGCCAAAAGTAGACCATAGGGACAAGTTTCTAATTGTTTTCTATTTGTTCATGAAAGACTTTGCATAAATGAAGATATTTTTCCACATTTTAAAATGTGTATATTGTTTCATTTGTGAAATAATAGATGTAAACGAATGTAAAGGTTATAAGTAGAAAGTACAAGGATCGTGATTATCTTACACTCGCAATTTTTTCACATTATGTAGACACCACTCATAAAGTGTGGACATCAAATGGAAAATATCGACACCTCATATCCACACTTTGTAAGTGATGTATAAGAATGCGGATATTGGAAGCGTGGATATTGGAAGAGTGAACTAATAATTTTCCAAAGCGCAAATTTAGCACAAAAGGAAAAGTAGAAAGCACAAATACATTATCCCTTCTTTCTTTCTTTAGATGAATTAAATCCAAAGAAAACAAGATACAAACTGCAGAGACCAGTCCAACAAGTTACACAGCTAAACAAGTAAAAGCCAACACAAAGAAAATTCACAATCAGCAAAAAAAGAAAACTGAATTTGCATTGATGTAGATCCTTAGATCTAACTTGCTCGATCAGTAGTGTCTCAGCACCATTGTGTACTCTACAATGGAATCACCAGTACTTTCATTGAAAAAAATGCACTTAAGGTTAGCAAATCCTCTAGCCATCCTAAACTTTCCACGCCCACCAACCACTGCAAACTCTCTTTCAATATCTGCCACTGGATTCCTAGAAAGCACACTAACAGAGCTGCCATTGAACTCACCATTAGTGAACCCAAAATCAAGGTATCCTACAAGCATCAACTCGTCTTGCCCTGCCGATACATAGACACCACGAGAATTACCAATCACCATTGAATTTGGGTCTGGACCCTCTGTCAAAGGATCATCAACAACCCAAATGGTTCCAAATGGTGTGAGTGAAGTGTTATTATTTGATGTGCCATTGGCTTGGACGACTCGGACTGCACCAGGTGTGTCATGCAAGAAGAAGTGGAGGACTGTCTCCTTCTCTATTGTTGGTAAAGAAGTAATGGCATTGTGTTGTATATATTGGCGAAGCAAGGCTATGGTAACCATGCAGAGGATCAAAGCACAAAAGGAAACATAGTTTACTTGCTTGAGGTTCATGCTTTCAAGCTTCTGCGAACCTGGTCTTACATATGAGAATTTAGGCACACCGTAAACTACCCAAGCCTATTATTAAAGAAAATTCTAAATTTAATATATAAAATTAAAAGTCTTGCAAACTGAATTAACAAAAGGGAAACTAAGAATACTATCACTTTTTTTTTATACAAGATAGAATTTCTACTCCAGCCTAATCTAAGTGTATATGTGTATAAAGCTCCCTCCTGGAAACTTGAACCCCAGCCCTTACCCCCCACACCCCACTAACACTTATACTTGTAGAGTGACCACAGCACCAAGGGTGCGCGGTGGTAAGAATACTATCACTTTTACATACTATACAAACTTTACAAATTATAGTGACAATAAATGTAATCAATGAATTTCAACATTATAATAAATAGCAAGGGCCGTGGACATAGCCAGTCATTGACTTGGGGGCAATGACCCCTCCAAAATTTATAAAAATAAAAAAAAATAAAAAAATAAAAACTAGGTATTATATTTATCAATTTAATACATTTGGTCACCCTTCAACAAATATCATTGATCCTTATAAAGGCTATAAAAAAATTCATAAATCAAAAAATTTAAAAAAAAAAATTAACAAACCCAAAAAAATTAACTCAACAACAAAATATACCAATAATAAAGCTAAAAAAAATTAGTTTAATAAACCAATTTTATCCAAAACAAACAACTCCGGACTTTAAAATTTGGGTAAAAATGTATGTGGGTACCTAGGATGTACGGATCTTCGGGCCAAGGGCTTTTTTGCCTTGTAGTCTTTTACACCGCATCCTCGGCATGTCCTTCAACGTCCTAGGCCATCCTCGGAGGGTTTTGCAACGTCCTAGGCATGCTTGGCAACGTCCTCGGACGGTGTCCTAGGAGTCCCACATCGAAGGAAAACCCCCCCACTTGCTGCCTTATAAGCTGTGAAGCGAAGGGAGTAGTGTACCATCGGTTTATAGTTATTCAAATAACTATAAATCGATGGTACACTACTCCCTTCGCTTCACAGCTTATAAGGCAGCAAGTGGGGGGGTTTTCCTTCGATGTGGGACTCCTAGGACACCGTCCAAGGACGTTACCAAGCATGCCTAGGACGTTGCAAAGCCGTCCGAGGACGGCCTAGGACGTTGAAGGACATGCCGAGGATGCGGTGTAAAAGGCTACAAGGCAAAAAAGCCCTTGGCCCGAAGATCCGTACATCCTAGGTACCCACAACAAATAACTAAACTGATGGTACACTACTCCCTTCGCTTCACAGCTTATAAGGCAGCAAGTGGGGGGGTTTTCCTTCGATGTGGGACTCTTAGGACACCGTCCGAGGACGTTGCCAAGCATGCCTAGGACATTGTCATGCATGCCTAGGACGTTGCAAAGCCGTTCGAGGACGGCCTAGGACGTTGAAGGACATGCCGAGGATGCGGTGTAAAAGGCTACAAGGCAAAAAAGCCCTTGGCCCGAAGATCCGTACATCCTAGGTACCCACAATGTAAAATACTATTTTGGTCCCTAAACTTTTCCAAAAGTTTGTTTTTTCATCCCTAAACTTTAAAAAGTTTTTTTTCCTTTCCTAAACTTTTGTAAAGAGTTTTTCCAATAGTTTAGAGACAAAAATATGAATAAAAAAAAACTTTTTTTAATAGTCTAGGGATGAAAAACAAACTTTTAGTAAAGTTTAAGAACATAATTAAAACATGTTCAATAGTTTAGGGAAGAAAGATAAACTTTTCAATAGTTTAGGGACAAAAAATAAACTTTTTAAAGTTTAAGGATGAAAAAAAAATTTGATAAAGTTTAGGGATCAAAATAGTGTTTTACCCTTAAAATTTTAAACAAAATGATTTTGCTCATACTCAGCAACAAACACACACATAAAAGATGCATCGTCGAGTTCTCTTTATATAAGTAATTACATTGTAATGTATAAATAATGATTTTTTGTATTTTTTGTTGACAGTTTGTTAATACCATTTAAATTGATTTCAATTTTCATAATGAATTTTTTTTCTTTTTTTATACTTCCTCCCCTTAACTTCAAAAGCTAGTTCTAGTTCTATCCGTGACGATGCCAAGTGTTCATCAGGGTGGTTACTGACCTAATTGTTTTTTAATATACCTCAAAAAAGTTTAATTTTAAATTTATATAGGTTGTTGACCATCCTAAATAAAAATTTGAGCCCATTAAAAATAAAATTTGACGTCTCCAAAACTTTGGTTCGTTGAAAGTTGAACAAAAGAATTGCAAGAAATGTTACATTCATAACATTTCACAAAATTCTCCTGACAAATCATAAGTGGCAAGTTGTTACTAGTAGACAAAAAAATAATTTTCATGGTAAGTTCAAATTAGAACTAGTAACAACTTGTCACCTAGGTTTTATTGTAAAAATGTCATGAACGTAGCAGTTTTCAAAAATTTCCCAAACAAACAAATTAGCCTAAAAACTTAAATCAAATGTTTAATTGTTTTTTTTTTTTTTTAATTGTGTTTTCAAATGGAAAATTTTAAAATCTCTAATTTTTATAATAAAAAAATGCATATTTTTAAATAACTAGTTTGTTAGCACTTGGTTTAGTCTTTAGCTAAAACTAATCGTTAACCCATGCAATGCACAAGAATGGCTACTGGATGAGTTTTAGGGGGGGGAAAAAAAAAAGCAATGTTTTTATTTATTATTTTTTTGTGAGAAAGAATAAGATACATAATGTAGATAGGTTGTGATATATATACCAAATGGTACCTATTAAAAGGTCTTAACCATTCAAATTGAATATACCAAAAGGTGCCTATTGAAAGAAAATGTGTTTATTGATCGAAAATATGTCTGTTGAACGAAAATGTGCTTTGTTAGGTTCTAAAGATTTAGGATTTTATGTATTTAGAACTCTAATGTGTAATGTTGGCAAACCATGATCAAAACAATGTGCTTAGTCTTGCTTAGGCTTGCTCAAAGTTGATAAAATATTGTAAAGTTGGAATCGAGTGACTGTAGATGCATTGGGGCATTTCGGTCTGGCTCGATCGATCGAAGGAAAGGCTCGATTGATCGAATCACGGACCAGATGCGTTTTCTGCAGTTTTTCCAACTCAGCCCTAGCTCATTAAACGTTTTGGGTTTTCTGTTTTTACCCTAGGTATATAAAGAAAAACCCTAGCCACGTTTTTAGGGTTGCTCCAGTTGAGTTGTTGCTCATACATTGCTGTTTTGTGTAAATCTCTTGTGAGATCTAGAGGAGCTTTCCTTTACACAAAGTTTAGGGTTTTCGAGATAGAGATTACTTCAACATCTTGATGATCATCTCGGTTGCTACCATTGAAGCTTAAAGAATATCAAGCGTGGGTGCTTGTAGCTGATTGAAGAGTCCAAGAAAGAAGGAGTCCGTGGATTCGAAGCTTGCACGTGGTCGTGTCAGTAAGTTCTACTAGTGGGTAGCATTAGGAAGTCGAGCGGGGAGCTTGTAGTCCTTTTGTATGAACTTCGATTCTTTCATAGTGGATTCAGGTTTGCCTTGAGGATCGGTGGGTCAAATCCTCCCTAGGTTTTTACCGTGTGGTTTCCTGGGTGATCATATCATTGTGTCTTTTATTATTCCGCTGCTTTATTCTTTTGATATGATTATTTGATTGCTTTAACCTAGAATTGCATAATTTGACTAAGTAACAACTTGGCTAATTAATCTAGGCTAACCAATCTGGTTGTTTTTAAGGGGTCTAAAACTGTTCATGCTTATTAAATGAAAATGTGTCTATTGAACGACAAGGTTCCTATTGACCGAAAATGTGTCTATTGAACGACAAGGTTCCTATTGACCGAAAATGTGCCTATTAAATGAAAATGTATCTATTGATCGAAAATGTGTTTATTAACTGAAAATGTGTCTATTGAATGAAAATGTTCATATTGATTGAAAATGCGCCTATTGAATGAAAATGCGTCTATTAACCGAAAATGTGTCTATTGACCGAAAATGTGCATATTGAATGAAAATGTGCCTATTGAAGAGTCATAATCCTTTGGGTATAAATAGTGGTTCATATTCATTCGGTAACTGCATCTCAACTTCTTTTCTTTCATATTTCTTAGAAACACAAGAAACCTATGGGTATTCTCCAAAATTGCTATTTGTAAGTTGGGTTTTTTTCAAAAAAAAATAGTGAAAGGAATCAAGCCACACCAATGGTAGCAATAAAAATATTGACTGATTTCTTCATTTAGTAACTTCTTCTCAACTTCTTTTTTTCATCTTTCTTAGAAACACAAGAAACCTATGGGTGTTCTCCAAAATTGTTATTTGTAAATCGGTTTTTTTTTTTGTTAAATAGTGAAAGGAATCAAGCCACACCAATGGTAACAATAATAAAACTGAACGATTTCTTCAGTAGATAACTTCTTCTCTTTCATCTTTCTTAGAAATACGAGAAACATATGGGTCTTCTCTAAAATTGCTATTTGTAAGTCGGTTTTTTTTTTTTTTTTGGTTAAATAGTGAAAAGGTCCAGGAATCAAGCCACATTAACGGTACCAATGATAGTACTAAAAAATTTCTTTACACGCCTTACGAATGCTATTCTTCTTAGATTTTTCATTTTCTTCCCTACGTCTAACCGATACTTTTCTTTTCAATGACAATTTTTTGTTTTAATATATACATCTTATGTGAAATGGTGAGTAGATACTGAAACTTAACGGACAAAATGAAAAGGCACAACGGTTTGGTGTTTTTAAATGTATACATGGCATAAGTTTGTGTAACCACGTGGCTCAATGAGGAGTGGTTAACAAAAAGTCAAACGTTTTGCTTTTATATTATATACAGATTGTTGGATTTATGTGATACATTTTGTACATACGCATATGCACTAAAATAATATCTGAATACTTTATTGAACATGATTAATGTAATATGGTTCAATGTCTAAGTTGAATATGTTGAATGAACTTATAGTTTATCATTTATTCTTTTGCTAAATTTCTTATAATTAAATCACTTGTATTGTAAAATTTATCTTCTAAGAAAATTTGTATTGACTTGAATAATCTTCTTTCAGATCCTAGATCATAATAAAAGATCTCATCTTTTCATCCTAATGATCAGGAGGAAATGAAAAGAGCATATTTACAAAAGTTCTTGTCAACCTCTTGGTCATGATTTCCCTAAAAAAGAAAAAAAAAATTTGAGCTAAGAGGATACCTAAAAAAGAAATTAGTGGAGCATTGCAACGATTTAATCCTAATTAGTTTAAAGAATGCAAAAATTTGTTGGAATAGATCATAAAATTGGATGATGCATTTTGTTTATACTGTTACTTATTTAGATAATATGTTGTGGTAATTGAATGGGAGATCAGTAATTTAATGATTGCTTGGTTTTTTATAGGTTTTTTTCTATAAAAGTTAATTCCTCATATGGTTCATTAACAAATACACTAGCATCCTTTAACAAAATCCTAATAAATAGAGGGCCCTCCTATTAACTTGTTAATGGACTATTTTAAGAAAGTTATGATACTACTTTTATGAAAAATATAAAAAACTGTCAAAAAATTCAATTGCTTTTTTCTCATCTGATAAAAAGTTTCTAAAAATATTTTCTAAACCAATGCTCTTAGAACATCTATTAACTTTTCTCATAAATAAATATCTAAATTATTGTATTGTAATTATGGATACAGTAGTTTGTAAGATTTATGTAGTAAAACTTGTATTATTCTAACATCACTTTATTAATAATATAAAATATTGCTAAATAGCCAATCATGCGATAGGACCAATTTTGTAACTGAGGCAATTGGACTGACTCAATGTAGTTGAAAAAAAAAATGTGATTTAAACTTTGAACGTCTCTATGAGAAACATTAAGAAATGTCATTTAAAACTCAAGTTCTTTGTTGGAGTGACCCACTCTAGCGATAATTTTGAAACCTAAACCTTAATATAAAATACTAATTAGGCACCTCCATTGTAGTAATAGGACAAATATTGGAGTCTCATAGCTAGAATTAATAAATCGTAATTAGAAGTTCAGAACGTGCACATAAACCCTTGGAAGGACCTTTTTTTTATATAGGAACCCTTAGAAGGACTTTGATAATACGATTTAGTTTTTAGATAATATTAAGAACCAAGTATCAAAGTTATTTGAAAATTACCTAAAGATATTGATCAACATTCTAATGTATACTTACCGAAAAAAGCACCCCAAAAAAAAAAAATCTTATTGACCATATTAGGGCAAGAATAGACAAGCCAAAAAAGACTTTAAAATGAACTTCTTCTTTTTTAGATTGAAAATGGACTTATATTTCGGATAGAGCAATTAGTAATATTTTACATCATTCTCATGATGCAATCATGGAATGAGGAAAAGGAGAAAGTGTGACTGACGCTGATGATTGATTGCACCCCAGCAAGTTGTGATGTTTACAATTGGATTCATAAGTTGACTAACACAAACTTGGCTTATTTAATTTACAAAATGTCCACTGCTTTCTTGCTAAAGCAGATCATCCTCTATGGTATCACTATTTTTAACATAAACAAGGTGATCTTTTGGGTGTCCAATGGCCATAATTTTTAAATTAATTTCTTGCCTGGTCAGGTTTTAGCGTTTGTTGAGGAGATAATATCTTGAAAGCCTCCAATTGAATAATTAATATAATATATAGAGATATAACTTAACCCAAAAGGTTAAGCTTATGAGTTTGAATCAAATTATATTATATTAATTAACCACTCACTTTTTTCATTATTATTCGATGTGCAACTTCACTCACACATGTATTATAGTTAACAACTTAACAACAAATTTGTATGTTACCCCAAATTTGTGTAAGCTCCAAATTTCTAATCCCATCAACAATCATTGTATAATTAAAAATCTTTTTAGTAAGCTAAGCATTAAGAATATGTCACCTTTTAAGTTTCTTTCAATAATGCATACAAGAACCTCATAAAGATACAATTTTAAAGAATATACTCGAGCTACCACATCAAAGAGGTTCTCTATAGTCTATACACAATTGCTAATTTTGATTTTAGCCAAAAACAAAACAAAACAAAAAAAAAAACAACAATTGCTAATTGTGATTTTTTAAAGTGGGATTTTGTAAAGTTGTTATTTACAACTATGTGTTTTTGTTGGTGTAAGGTTAAAATCTATCAACCATCTTGTTGGCTTTATTTCGTGCCAATTTACTTGTAATTTAACACTTAGTAACCCTGTATTTAGGTGGGATTCATGTAAGGGTAGTGTGTGAAGAGTGTGTGAAGAAAAGCTCAAGAATGTGCAAAGAAGCAGAGTTTCGAGGCTAGGACTCGCGGCTAACTCGCGACTGGCAAGCCGCCAACTGCAGGCACGTGAGAAGCACACAGGGAAGCTGAAGGGTCACGCTAGCTGTCGCACTACAGGACAAAAGTCCCAGGCTGGCCAGGCCATTACGTCGCGACTTGAACTCGCGACTTGGACAAGCCGCGAGGTAAAGCCGCCAACTTACCCTGTTTGGCAAAAACTGACTCTTCGTATTCCAAACACACACCACTATATATAGACCCTTATACCCACGAAATGTAGAGAGCTTCCAGAGAGAATTTTTGAGAGAAACCCTAGAGAAAAACAAGATTGATTCATCCACAATCTTTACCTTAGAGTCTCTACAAATTCCTCTACTCTCTTCCTCTCCATTGATACATCCTTGAGAGGTCATTGACCAAATCCTTTTCTCACCACACCCACGTCTGTGAGAAGGTTCATTTGGTGCTAAGGGAAGCAGTTTGGAAGGAACCAATATACATTGGTTGATGCTATGGTATAGTAGCGGAATCTGGGAAGCTAAAGAAGAAATAGGTTCGGCGTAACCTCGTTGGAGCAAGAAGCTTGGAGGGCTTAGGTACTTGGGTAGATTAGGCTTGGAGGGTCTTCTGCTGTTCATGTATCCCAACTACATTCTTTAGTGGATTATTTGACCGCTTGGAGGGCGGCAGAGAGGTTTTACGCCGAGGACTTCAGTTTCCTCTTCGATAACACATCGTGTGTTGTCCGTGTGTTTGCATCTTCCTTCCCTTTATCTTTGTCTTATATTTACTGCTGTGGATGTGTTTATATTTGGCTTAGATTAGTTATCAATTCTGTGTTTGGCTTATGTTCATGTTCCGCACATTAATTGTTAGATTATAAGCTTGAATTGATATTTTGAAATTTGGGGTCTAAACGTTCAAAGGTCTTTTACACGCATTTTGAACTTTCAATTGGTATCAGAGCGGGTACACTCGTTGTGGTTTAAATACCTGAGTGTGATCCTTGACCCCTTGTTGAGATGGATAGGTCTCAATCTCTCAATGTTCCACCATTTTTTATGGTAATAATTATGCCTTCTAGAAAGTTAGAATGAGGGCATTTTTATGCTCTATTGATGACACCGTTTGGGATGCAGTTGAAGTCAGTTGGACCAGGCCGGAGGCTGCAAAATCTACCTGGGATAAGGCAGCTCTTGCGGCGGCTAATGCTAATAGTAAAGCCTTAAATGCTATTTTCTGTGGTGTGTCTCCAAATGAATTCCACAGGATATCCCACATGACAGTTGCCAAGGAAGCTTGGGAGATTTTGGAGACTACATATGAAGGTACGAAAAAGGTTAAGGACACAATGCTCCAAATGCTTACCACCAAATTCGAAGAGCTTAAGATGGGAGATGATGAGTCCTTTGATTCGTTTTATGGGAAGCTCAATGAAATTGTGATTGCGAAGCTCAATCTTGGTGAGAAGATTGAAGATACTAAGGTGGTGAGAAAAATTTGAGGTCCTTACCGGAGAGATTTGGATGAAATTAAGATCCAAGAGCTCATTGGGTCACTTCAAACGTATGAGCTTGGACTACCTTCCCACAATACGAGTAAATCGCTTGCTCTTAAAACCATCACCGAAAGAATGGATGATCCTTCCGAAGAAGATGGAGTGGAGAAGGAAGTAGCATATCTTGCGAAAAACTTCCACAAATTTCTGAAGATGAAGAACAGTGGGAAACCATTCAACAGAGGGAAGTTTCCATCTTCAAGAGGTGATAGGAAAGAGTTTAAGAGGAAAGAGGGGAAGGATTCTCAATCTCCTTCGGACATTGTGTGTTTCGAGTGTAATGGACATGAACACTTCAAAAAGGAATGTCCCAACTATTTGAAGTCAAAAGGAAAGGTCTATGCTACTACCTTGAGTGATACTAACTCATCAAACTCCGACTCTGAAGATAGCTATGATGGAGAAGGAAACTACTCCGCATTCATGACCATTGCACATGTGGAGTCATCAGATGATTTGGGTACACTTGTGAAGGAGCTTAGGGAACATTCTGATTTGGAGTCTATTGGAATAGTTGAGGAGTCTGAAGATGAGGAAGGTGGAAAAGCAGTGGGATTGCAAGAGACTTACAACTCACTCCTTGAGAAGACCGGTGAATATGCTAAGGTGGCTAATGCAGCCATTAAGAAGATGAAGAGGGCTGAGGAAGATTACAAAAGTCTTCTAGCACGATACAAGGAGGCGAAGTGTGAGATTGAAGCACTTAATGGTGAGCTATCAGAAGCTTACACAAAAGTGAGATTTCTTGAGCAAGAGGTAGTGCAAGCTAATGCCAAGATAGATAGGGCCTCCTCGAAGAAGTTAGATGATGTTATTTCATCTCAAAAACATGTCTCATACAAGTCCGGATTGGGATATACCGGAGGAAGTAGCTCATCAGAAAATGTCACCAAAGAAGTAAGTTTGTGAAGGCTAAAGAGATGGCTGTGGATAAGCCTATTCCTGAGAAAGTTAAGACTGAAAGGAAGAAGAATGTGAATGATCAACGGGTGGTAAACAAGTTCCGCAATCAATCAGAAGCCAGATTTGGAGCTAGAGGGAAGATCACAACAGGGTCCCAGAACGGATTATGTTTGTCACTATTGCGGATTGCAAGGACATACCAGACCCAACTGTCAAAAGCTGAGAGTAGACAACAATGCAAGTGCACCTCGGTCACGAGGAAGAAGAAATGACATGAGGTCTTGGGGTGGTGAGCAACCAAGAAGTCAAAACCGTGATCCAGGAATGATGGACGTGATGAAGATGATCGGTGCCTTCACAAATTGCTTGGAAAGCTTCACACGAAGGTTTGACAGTCCTAACTCTCGTACCCGATCTGTCAAGGATATCACCCCAAACGCACGTGACATGTGGGTGACAAAGGGTACTCATGCATAAGCATTACAACATGTCCATGCATCAATACTTCCCATGTTTGTGAATATGCTTGGTTGTGTGCTTCTTGCTAGTATTTAGGTTGTTATTTTGTGTGTGTGTTTGTCTTTGGTTCAAATGTTTTTACATTGTTTTTTATGTTATGTTTTTTATCAATCTTTTACTGCTTTTGTGTCAAAAATCCAAAAACACATAAAAAGTAGAAAATCCAAAAAGTTTGATCGGCTTTGTTGAGTTTTGTCTCAAAGCATGTTTTGCCTTGTACCTTTGTACTAATGGCTTTGTGCATTTAACGAGCTTAGCTTGTCTCTCATGCACTCATATCATTGTGGAAGAAATTCTGAAATCTATGTGACTGTTGTAAATAGATCTTCAACCTTGTCATGAATAATTAGTGAATGGTTTTGTTGATCTTGAGATATGCCTAGACTCATGCCTATATATCTTCCCACTTTTTATTTTTATGCTTAAGAGAGCTCTCTAAATGTAAATCTCCAAATGAAAAGAGATATAGAGCTGCAAAAGCCTGTCGCACATACTAGTATTCGACTAGGAAAAAGGGAAAGCGACCAAAATAAAATGTATGATGCTCAAAAAGCCAAAGGCTAACTCATCAATTGAAATATCAAAAATTTCAGGCATCTATCTCACAATGAGATTTTCTTTGCTTAAAAAGTGCAAATGATATGTTAAATATGGAGCCAAATGAAAAGCTTCAAAGAATTGTTATCAAGTGCATGTGGGAGGTCATATATGCATGTTTCTATAATTGAGATAGGTCACATTATCTTGTGCTAGTTGTGTATGCCTTGATTGAATTGATCATTGAAGCTTCACATTGGACTAAGGACTATCTCATTTTTTATATCCACACACAACACATAAGTCTATGTTCAATGAATGTCATATTCAATTATGTGATTGTACTTGATTAAATGTGTTTTCACAAGCTCAATCTTTGTTAATCAAACACAAAAAGATTTTTGAGTGTTTTAGTTTGTTTTTGGAAAGTGTTTTGTTTTTACAAAATTGTCAAAAATTTCAAAAACAGTGTTGCCCTGTTTTGGCGACTAAGTCGCGGGTTGGTCCAATCTCATGCTTCAGTCGCGAAGCTCTCTCCGAGATTTTCGCGGGTCACTGGCGGGTCAACATCCCAGTCGCGAAAAAGACTTAGAAAATTTTTCAAAATTTGTGTTTTTTGCATATTTCGCGACTCAGTGTGGCGACTTGTTCGCGGGTGGAAGGTCCAGTCGCAAGGGGTACACAAAGATTTTCGCGGCTCAGCTCACGACTCCCTCGCGGGTAGATCTTCAAATCGCGAAAAACACTTAGAAGATTTTTCAAGAATCTTGCTTCATAGTGTTTCGCGGCTTACCCTGGCGACTTACTGGCGACTTGATCCAGTCACGAAAAACGCGTGTTTTGTGTTTTAAAGACAGTTTTTAAATGGTTTTCAGTTTTTCCCTCGAATATCAGTGACTGTTCATTGTCTTCTTCATCTCTCTCTCTCAAACACTCCGTGTCTCACTGAAAAAGAATCCATTTTTGCATCATGTCTTCTTCAAACACCAAGAAAAAGGTATGGATTTTCCTTCCCTCACTTCATTCTTACTGTTTTGACCATTATTTTCTTGATTTGAATGTTGCATCTATGTTCTGCGATATAATGTGTTCAAAAATGGGTTTGCCTAAAATTGTTGAGAATGTTTGAGTGAAGATTTTGTTTCTCTCTTCTTGCAGAGGTGTTTTAGGTTTTTGTGTCTTCATCAGGTTGCCTATCTCTGGTCTGAGCACTGTTATTTGATAGTTTGTCTTTGGGCATATGGGTTTGGGGTTTTCTGTAATTCGTTTTGACTGTGGTTCTTAGTCTATCAGTTTAGTTGTTTCTTTGGTGTTTGTGGTTAATGTTATTTTAATCACCATACCTTGTATGTTCTGTTACCTTTGGTTTCCTATTTGCACAGTTCATACTCATTAGGTCTTGTCTCAATGATTTTGGCTCTCATCTATCTGACTGAATTTAATAACTTGCTCCTGTCTGCATACATACTGTTTAAACTTGTTTGACTTGACCTATCCATTTTTGTTTGTTATAAACTGTGCTTATTTTGTGTTTTGTCTGGTCACTCTGTTACTCTCTTTGTAACTAACTTGTTACTAATGTGTGTGCATTTCCACATTGTGATATGTCTTGTTGTGGCCTTTTCTGCTTGTTTACAGATAGCTGCATCTCCTACAAAGAAGAAGACAACTGCTAAGAAATCTGACAAAAGAATGAAAATGGACCCTAACCTATTTAGGTCTATTCATCACTTTGAGAGATATAGGGATTCCTTTTTCAAAATGAACCATCATTCAGGAAAGATTTGTTGATTTCAGGGAGTTGAAGGACACCTTCATTCCAGAGTGTTTTGAGGGTAGAGGTTGGGAAAAACTGCTAAGTGACTTTCCACCTGTGTGTGACCCTCTAATCAGAGAATTTTATGCAAATGTTGTGATAAGGGAGGAGGAGTTGAGTTGTTGGGTGAGAAGAAAGGAATTTACGTTAGATGCTCATGACATTGATAAAGTTCTAGGGCTTGAGGGTTTGGAGGATTATGAATTCACTAACTACAAGGACAGAATGCTCTCTCTAGACACTGTCTAGAAAAGAATTGGTGGGGTTAAAGAAAACAAATGTCTCAACACTTTTGATTTTCCTAAGGACATGAGGTGTCTAACCACCATAATGATGTACAATCTGTACCCTATAAGAAAGATGACTACATTGACAAATGCCAGAGCCATCTTTCTCATGGAACTTAAGGAGAAAACCTTCATTGACATCAATTCTCACATCTTTGACACTATAGTGGATGAGACTAGATCCACCTCAAGACCCAAGCTGATATTTCCTAGTCTTCTCATGAGGATTTTCAGAGAAAAGGGTGTTGCAATCCTTCAGGATATCAGTCCTTTGCCTCCTCTATCAGCCATAAACAAATTTACTCTCACAAAGATACAAAGTCGTCTTCCAGGTGAAGAAGTGGAGGATGTTCAAGAAGAAGGGGATCCAATGGAGACTGAAGCAGAAGCTGCAGAACAATCAGACACACCCAGGAGCAGAAGAAAGAGGAGTAGAGCCTCAACTTCATCAGTTGTACCTCCGGATGCATTTCAGATCATCCTGGAGAGGCTTGATACACTCAGAGAGGTTCAAAATCAGCATACTGAAAGGATGACAGCAATGCAGGATTAGTTAGATGTACTTTCAGCAAAATTTGACAGCATCCACACCAACCAGAAGTAGTGACCCTTTGGCCATTCCGGTCAAAAAGGGGGATAATTTTTTGGGGGGCTACATTTGAGGGGGAGTGCTTATTTGAGGGGAAGTTTCATAATCCTTGCTGCTTTTGTCTATAGTTTTGTTACTATGGTTTGGATAACTGTTGTTTTTACTGATTTGATACAATGTGGTTTTGGGTTAATGTTTGGCTTATACTCATGACTCTTGAATGTTTTTAATACTTTGCTTATATTTATATTGATGATGCTTATTCAGTTAGTTGCTTGTGTATGGTTGGTTTGTACCCATTTTGCTTTTGTAAGCTTTTAGGGTTTGGTTTTATGCACACTTTTAGGCCTTTGTGGCTTGTACCATGCTTTATGCAGCCTTTGTGCTTTGTTAAATCAGTACTTCTAACTTAATGCTATGCATTCCTTTTTAAGTACTGTCACTCTTGTGCCCGTGTAGGATTTTTCCTAGATGCACATACTTCATGTACTGTGCACTGGTTGAGTGTTGGTCATTCAAGTGATTTGCCTTGTGTTTGTCAACTTGAATGTCCGGATGTTCATTCCAAGTGTGAATGAACATTGTGATCACTTGTATGAAGTGATTACCTATTTTTGGTCTTGCCATGGTTTATTGCTTTACTCCATTGTGCTTGCTCCATTTGCATTACAAGTTTTCTGCATACAATAAACTTATTATGTTGTTGTGTTTCAGGAGTTACTTGTTCTTATGGTTCTAAAGCTTCACAGATTCTAGAGTTAGGTGTGAATGAGTTTTCCAACTGTTCCCAACTCACGCGTTAAGTCTAGAGTTTGTTTTAGGGTTTTGTCACGGAATAGCCAAAGGGGGAGATTGTAAGGTTGAAATTTATCAACCATCTTGTTGGCTTTATTCCTTGCCAATTTGCTTGTAATTTAGCACTTAGTAACCCTGTATTTAGGTGGGATTCATGTAAGGGTAGTGTGTGAAGAGAGTGTGAAGAAAAGCTCAAGAATGTGCAAAGAAGCAGAGTTTCTCGGCTAGGACTCGCGGCTGACTCGCAACTGGCAAGCCGCCAACTGCAGGCACGTGAGAAGCACACAGGGAAGCTGAAGGGTCACGCCAACTATCGTACTACAGGACAAAAGTCCCAGGCTGGTCAGGCCGTTACGTCGCGACTTGAACTCGTGACTTGGACAAGCCGCGAGGTCAAGCCGTCAACTTACCCTGTTTGGCAAAAACTGACTCTTCGTATTCCAAACACACACCACTATATATAGACCCTTATACCCACGAAATGTAGAGAGCTTCCAGAGAGAATTTTTGAGAGAAACCCTAGAGAAAAACAAGATTGATTCATCCACAATCTTTACCTTAGAGTCTCTACAAATTCCTCTACTCTCTTCCTCTCCATTGATACATCCTTGAGAGGTCATTGACCAAATACTTTTCTCACCACACCCACGTCTGTGAGAAGGTTCATTTGGTGCTAAGGGAATCAGTTTGGAAGGAACCAATATGCATTGGTTGATGCTATGGTATAGTAGCGGAATCCGGGAAGCTAAAGAAGAAATAGGTTCGGCGTAACCTCGTTGGAGCAAGAAACTTGGAGGGCTTAGGTACTTGGGTAGATTAGGCTTGGAGGGTCTTCTGCTTTTCATGTATCCCAACTACATTCTTTAGTGGATTATTTGACTGCTTGGAGGGCGGCGGAGAGGTTTTACGCTGAAGACTTCGGTTTCCTCTTCGATAACACATCGTGTGTTGTCCGTGTGTTTGCATCTTCCTTCCCTTTATCTTTGTCTTATATTTACTGATGTGGATGTGTTTATATTTGGCTTAGATTAGTTATCAATTCTGTGTTTGGCTTATGTTCATGTTCCGCACATTAATTGTTTGATTATAAGCTTGAATTGATATTTTGAAATTTAGGGTCTAAACGTTCAAAGGTGTTTTACACGCATTTGAACTTTCAGTTGGCTTCTATTCCGTGCCAAATTTGATTGTAATTTTATTCAATCCTTTGTACCCTGTATTTATTGTGGGATTTCATTGTAACGGTTGTGTGTTAGAGAGAGAGTGTGTCTGAAGACTCAAGCAATTGAAGACTGAAGAGTTTTCGCGGGTAGCTCGCGACTCAGCATCTTGCGAAGTAACTCATATGCCTTGCACATGCTGGAATGCGAAGAGTCAGGCCAGATGGAGACAGCTGTGTCTCGCAAGTATCTCGCAGGTAAGGCCTTCCCGCGAGACACCCGTGAGACCATCTGTTCTGTCAGCCTGTCCAGTCTGATACACACTTTCTGTGCCTACACTATATATACCCACATTACCCACAAATGTTGAAGAGTGCTTCTGAGAGAAAACCCTAGCCAAACACCTTGAGAGTTGGAGATTGTTATAACCACAATCCTCTACACATTTGCTTGTGGAATTTCTTCAACTCCTACCTCTCCATTTCCATACTATTGAGAGGTTGATAGCCCAAACACTTTCCACACCCTTTCAGAGTGTCAAGTGAAGTTTTGATGCTGCTGAGAAGTATTGGAAGAAGCCAATGATGGCAAATGCAACATGGAGCTTGTTGCGGGATCCGAAGAGCTAGACAAGACACGGTTCCAAGAAGCCTTGTTGGAGTAGGAGCTTGGAAGGCTTAGGTACATCGGGTAGATTAGGCTTGGAGGGTCTCTTGCTAACCCATGTATCCCAACTAATTATCTAGTGGATCGATTTCCGCTTGGAGGGTGGCGGAGAGATTTTTCGCCGAGTTCTTCGGTTTCCTCTTCGATAACACATCGGCGTGTTATCTTGTGTTTGCATCTTTCTTCCCTACTCTTTTACTTTCCTTTTTACTGCTGTGTTGCTTTAATTATGGATTGAAGTAGCTTGTTTGTTTATTCGCTCACTTTACACTATTCCACACTTAGTATTAAATCAGTGTAAAATCAATCGAGTCGTAACTTTTAATTGGGGGTCTAAACAGCTCTTGTGTTTTCAACAGATTTTCGAGCTTTCAGATTTGTTAGAATAGTATGCAAAAAAAGACCCATCAATACAACGACACCCATCGTAATTATTTTCTTCTTGCCTTATTGTGCAAATTCAATGTACTTCAAATAAATTAGTTAAGCACAATAACTAATACAATTCAGCAACAATTCAAATAAGCCAATTAAATAAATTAGCAAGATCAATATAGGATTTGACTTATTGGGTTTTTTTTTCTTTTTCTTTTTCTTTTTTTTAAATGAGGAGGGCATTATCATGGTTAATTTATGTTATGCTTGGAAGTTTGGAGGGAAAGGAGAGTAGAGGGGAATAGAGGGGAGGAGAGTAGTAGGGAAAAGAGTAGAGAGGAATGATTATCCTCCACCTTGTTTGGATTTTTTTAAAATTAAGTAAGAGGGAGAGGAATAATTAGTCATTTTTCTTGTTTGGATGTTTTAAAAATTAGGATGAGAATGAGAGAAAATGATTAAATATGTTTAAATAGAAAAATTTACCCATATTTGAAAATGGACTTGCAACATTGGTCTATGATTAATTTGTTAGATTAAATAATTATGACTATAACGTGCAATATTTTTATGACTTTTTTTTCTTCTCATACATGGATCACTAGCTTTGTTGTTCAAGCAATTGTCTAGAGTGATTTTTACTTTCTATTGAAAGCACATGGTAAAATTTAAAAAACCTCATTTTTTTTCTTTTTTTTTTATACTAAAAAAAACCATCCTTAATTGATAATAAATAAAATAAAATAAAAATGTTTGGTTTGTTTTTTTACCCAAAAAATCAACGAAATATTGAATTTTGAGTGTTTCATTTATTATTATTATTATTTCATATTTTTTATTTTGCTTAGTTTGTGAATTTAATTTTTGAGGATTCAGAGAAGAATTGAGACCCAAAAAAACAGAAAAGTCAGGGAGAGTGACTCTATGAATTAACTCAAAAATAGTATCCTATTATGTAATTTAAACTCAAGTGTTTGCCCATTTACTATTCAAAGACTAAACAATAGATCACAGTGGAAATTCAGAAAAGAAAGCAACCCAAAATTCTCAAGAGAATATCCCTGCTAACTACTAAGCAATAGCACACAAATTTTAACAACTCTAATGTGACTTTAACCAAAACAAATGACAATAATTTCTCAAAAAGTGCAGAATTTCACACCTTGGAACATTCAAATTTCAACACTTCTCTTTAAATTTTCCATCCTATAAGAGTGAGAGGTCCTCTTCAATTTAAGAAGTTCCTGTTTTCACTTTCAGAGAAATATATAAAGGGGAAGAAGCTAAAACACAAGGCAAAAGGACCACAATTATTATACTACTAAACGAAAGGAATTGATAGGCCACAAACTAAATGACCCCTTGTGATAAACCCTAATTAATTAATTAGCCAAGTTGTTAATTAATCAATTAAACATGCAATTGCGTGGAAGCACAAACAAATCACCAAAAACTAAATATGCAGTGAAAATTAAATAACACAGTGATTTGTTTACGAATGGGGAAAACCCTAACGGCAAAAACCCCACCGGGTGATTTTCAGGTCACCACTCCCGAAACTCCACTATTATCAAATCAAGCAGTTACAAGTAAAGGAATCCCAAGTACCTTACCAACCTACAGTTGAACCCTTACCCCAATACCCAATTGGACTTGATCTGTAGTGACAATTTCCACCTTTGATGCACGGCTCCCAAGTACGTGACTAACCAATGCGCGGATCCCAGTACGCGACTTCAGAACACCAACTAAGGAAGAAAGGTTGGCTGCAAAGTTCTTCAGTTCATCCTTTATAATGAATAGCAGGAAGATGCTTGGTTACAAAACCCTACGGTGCAAATACACAGCAACTTCTTGAAGGAAGATGAACTAGGTCAAGAACTTCGTCTTTTGATCACAATTTGCTTGAACAGAGATTGCTCAATGATATTACAACTCGTGTCACACTTGACGGCTCTTAAAACAATCCTTTTATATGTTTAGGGTTAGAAGAAAAGAAGGCCCAAAATCATATTCACGGATCCCAAGAAAATCAAAATGGAAATCTGAAATTTTAAATCTCGACAGATAGCAGGTGTCGAGGTAGCTATCGAGCAGGTGTCGAGCTTTAAAAACTTTGCACTTCAGCTTGCTTTTTCTTGGACAGACTTGATGACTTCAACACTTAACCTTGAAACCTTGTTTCTTGAAGTATTAAAAACACCTAGAACTATCCAATTACAAGTAAAGTGCGTTTTGTCATAAGGATTAGCCAATTTACATAAATAAGTGACATATGTTCTTAACAAGTGAACACACATATGTCCTAACAATCTCCCCCTTTGGCAATCCGTGACAAAACCACAACAAACAAATGAACATGTGAGAGAAGTCATAAATCACTCAACTCATATTCACTTGTTGAATACAATAAAATCTATCCTAACACAAACTCTTGAAAAACTTTGCAAGAAGAGAGTTTATGGCAAGTAGACTTTGACAACCTGTATATCTGAAACACTTTAAACAAAACTCATCAAGGCATCTTGTGTGAAACAGAAATCAATAGATTGCATACAAGTATAAAGAACATGTGTATAAAGATAGAGAAGAAACAACACATGAAGAGAGAGGTGAAAGAAACATACATCCACATATATAAAGAAGTATAAGTACAATGTATGTAAAAATGGTCAAAGGACCTCATATACAAGATCAATGTATCTATAAAGAGAAAAGAAAAGATACATAAAAACCTCACTACATCCCTCAAAAAATATCAACACTCCCCCTATCAAAAAGTCCTATACTAACTCTCCCCCTAAGATGACTACTCTCATAACCCAAAACTACTCCCCCTTTTTGGCACGAGTGACAAAGGGTAGAGTGTCATGTAGACATCTCATCAGTAGAGCTAGTATCTCCATCATTATCATCATCATCATCATCCTCATCCTCAGAATCTGAAGCTGCTGGAGTAGGTGGTGAAGGAGTAGCCTCTGGAGCAAAACCACCCATGGTCGCCTTCCGTCGTGCAATACGACCAACATGAACATTCACCTGATACAACTCAGTAGAGAGTGTATCAAGGCGAGTGTCCATGCGCTGCAGCTGCGCCATAATGTCTCCTAGAGATACATCGCCCGTAGAGGAAGAAGGAGCAGATGTAGATGGAGCGAATCTGGATGGAGCAGATCTGGACGGAGCCGAACGGGAGGGAGGAGTGGCATCCGTCTGTCTCGACCTAAACTGAGCCTCACTACGTTTTACGGTAGCGGCATCTATAGCACATATGTGTGTGAAGTGGTCGGACACAGGAAAAGGGATAGAAAAATGGCGTAAGATCCTCGTGATAGCGGAAGGAAAGATGAGCTTATCACGGGACGCCGAATCTAGATGGACATCTATGATAGACAAGATGAAGTGAAAGGGAAAGTCTATAGTAAGATGCTCTAGAAGTGATAGCAAAAACCGAGCACGAGGCTCTGTGATAGAGTTGTAGTGAGAGAGTGGATGGAGTACAAAGGTCATCACCATGTTAAGAAATCTAGGACCTTTAGCAAAAGGCCTACATGATGTGTACAGATGCTCACCCCAATCAGTAGGACGCTGACAGAAGGCAGAGATGAGCTCATCTTTGGACACAGTCCTCAGACGCTCACAAGAAGGGTAATCGGGAAACTCTATCCTAGGTACCCTAAGCACATCCGCAACTAGCTGCGGTGTAACAGGAATGCGCGTACCTCGAAGGTGAGTGAAGAAGAGAGGTACTGAACGATCAATCCCGTGCATGTTGGAGTAGAACTCCTGTATCAGCACGAGAGGGCAAGTGACCGGGATGTCACACAGTGACCCCTATCCCCTACTGTGAATGACAGAAGGAAGGTCAGTGTCGGCGAAGTCCGCCAAAATGACTTGGCGTTCCGAATGAACGCCTCTTGGGCATCTCCATCACGGAACCGAATGTTAAAAGGAGCAGAATCAGAAGATGAAGATGCTCTAGAACGCAGAGGGTTCCGAGCAGGAGTGGATTTACGTTTGGGTGCCATAGACACTACTAACGTAAAAGAATGAGAAAGAGAGAGAGGAAAACACTCAGAAAAGTTCCCAAAACAGTTCAAATATGACAAATGTATTGAACAATAAGTACGTATGCATGGGAATGCATGAACATCTGACATGCAAATCAAAAATTGCATCATGGGCTCAGCCCAATCCAATCCTAGCAGCACATAAACAAATAACACACATCTAAATGCATGTAAATATCATTATAATGCACATGAAATGCAATGTATGAAATTTTGAACACATTTTAGTGAAAACCCAACCCAAAATTTGAAGAATAACTCATCAATTTTGAAAAACCCCAAAAATTTCAAAAAAATCCAAAAACCTAGGTTTCAAAACATGAAATGCATGAAAAAGGAAGGAAAAAAATGATCTTACCAAGTGATTGAAGCAAGGAATGGTCAAGATCCAAGTGGGTTGGAAGAGTTGAAGTGAGAAAAGGAGTTTGGGAGATGAAAAGCCTTCGGACAGATCGAGAGAGATCGAGAGAATGAGGTTCAGATCGCGACAAATCCTTAAATAGGCACCTCAGTAAATCTCGACAGCTGAGGTGTCGAGAGGTATCGAGGAAGCTGTCGAGGAAGGTATCGAGGAAATGGCCGTCGACAGCTGAAGGTGTCGAGAAGGTGTCGAGGTACAAGACCAAATTCAGACATCAGAAGCTCGATCGATCAACAAGGTATCGAGAAGACAGAAGATTTCTCGATCGATCCACAAGGTGTCGAGACAGGTGTCGAGATTGCGATTAGAAAAGGCTAGAGAAGCTCGACAGATGACCAGGTATCGAGGAGGTGTCGAGGAGGTGTCGAGCCATCAATGAAAAGCAGTTTTTCGAGAATAGAAAAACACAGACATGAATGCAATTCAACATACACCTCAACCATAGATCCCCTCAACATATTAAGCTTTAAAAATTATCTCTTAATCAAGAATTTAGTATATGGATCCTCAAAAACACACACACACACTAAACAAGTCTAACCAATTTTATATTTCAAAAACAAGTCAAGACAGTTTAGTGAGCATACATTAGCACATGTAAACACTTGTGATGGCCAAATCACATTGTACCTGCACATATATCAAGAGTAGCAAAGAATATTGCGTGTTGTGTGTGAAAAACATCGCAAGATTGCATATGTGTATACATGTTATGACGATCTGAGATATGAGAAAAAACTTTAACTCACACACAATCATAACTGTTTGATGAGGACTATCACCTTCGAGGTACATCCTATAATTCCCACATCTCCTAGAAAACACGCTTGCAATCATATTTAAAGCATTTTAATCTTTTTGCTTTTTATTTTTTTTGCATATTTTTTTTTATTTTAGCATATCATGCATGGGCATATAAAAGAGAGAAAAGAAATACCCAACATGTTAAGCATAGACATTGCACTTTTGCTATGCCGAAGCATACGGATGTCTTTGACACTGCACTTTTGCTATGCCGAAGCATACAAGTGTCATACATGATTGGCGGGCAACAGTGGTGAGATGGTCATTTATGCCTTTCTCTTAGGATTTTCTAGTCCTACCCGTCAAAAAGAGTGATATGAGTGTTAAGTTTAAGAGATAACTTAATCTTACTCATCACAAACAAGAGCCACAAAGCTCACTTGCTTAGTTGTGCATAGAGATGCTCATCTAAGCTACAAGAGATACAAAGTTTAGAGAACTTTGTTTCAATGGCCATCCAAGGTACACAAATACCAAAGTACACAAAACACACACTGTTTTTGTATTTTTCAATTTTTCAATTTTTTTTTTTTTTATTTTTATATTTAAAAACAAAATAAACAAAACTGAAAGTAAACACACAAAACATGTTAACAAAGCAAAGCAAAAACTAGACTAACTCAGCAGAAAAGTAACACACACAAGCAATGCAACAAACAGAAAAACTAGAAGGGAAAAGAAAGTGATGAAATCACTTAAAGTCCTTTTTCTTCCACACCTTGGAAGAACCTTTCCTTTGATTGAATCCTTGAACCGGCGGTGAGGGGGAAGAATTTAAACCGTTCAAGTTCGAAAGGAAAATGATGGCTTTCAGAAGATCTCCAAGAGGAGCAAGAGAGGATTGAAGCTGAGTTTGACTTCCAGATGCTATCATGCCATTGCTCTGTTGAGTGGCTAGCCACTTATAGCAATTTGGTCGAGTATGACCGGCAGCTCCACAATGATGACAGAGATGTTGCTTCTTTTGTTTAGGCTTTTGAGAGTTAGCCTTCTTAGCCCTAGGGTTTTTAGCATCCTTCTTATCTTGCTTAGGGGGTGCTCTTAAGATAGATTTACCCTTGTCTAAGTTCTCACTAGCTAATTCAGTTTTAACATCAATATTCTCAATTTCAGTGTTATTAGCAGGAGGAACAAAAACAGTATTGCTAGTAGAAGCAGTATTAGAGAAAGAAAGACCATACCCCAAACCAGTTCGATCCGAAGCAGATTTCTGATTTCTAAGCATCTCATCAAGCTTTGCACTTGAAGTCCTCTCCAGTTGAGCTCTGCCTTGAAACAGCTTCGCTTCAAGCTTCTTGGTCTTCTCAGCCAAAAAGTTGTTTTCAAATCTCAGTGCTCCAATAGTTTGATTCGCCTCATCAAACTTTGTGGACAACTCTTCACGATCAAGTTCTACATCACTAAGCTTCTTGGTGGCCAGCCTATATAATTTCTCATGCTTCTCAGAGAGCTTGTAAAGCTTCTCATAGGCTGAATGGATATCATCTTGATCATCCATCTTCTCAAATTTGGACTCCACCAGTTCTTCTTCTTCATCCACCTCTTCAACAATCCCTTCAGTAGGATTGACTGTGGCAGTGAAGGCATTTAAGATTCCGTCATCCTCATTGTCGGAATCATCTTCAGGCTCAGTGTCACTTAGAGTTGCAGCAAGTGCCTTACTCTTCCCAATGCTCTTGAGATATGTCGGGCATTCATGCTTCATGTGACCGAATCCATGACACCCAAAGCACTTTAGTCCTGCGGGAACAGTGTACTGACCGCCATCCTTAGCATCCTTCTTCCCTTTGTCTTGGCTTTTAAACTGGGAAGAACTGAACTGCCTGCGGTCCTTGTCGAAGCTCCTTCCATTGGCATTCTTCATAAACTTCTTGAACTGCCGGGTGATGTAGGACTTCATCTTGGAATCTTCATCATCGGAAGACTCATCTGTATCACTGCTCTTTGCCTTCAAGGCCATGTTTTTGCCTTTACTTGACTTGCCAATCCTAGATAACCCTATCTCATAGGTTTGCAAGTTTCCAACCAGCTCAGTCAAAGGAATCTTGTCAATGTCCTTTGATTCCTCTATCGCCGTAATCTTGGCATGGAATCTCTCAGGTAGAGATCTGAGCACCTTCCTTACAATCTTGGGTTCAGGGATGGTTTCCCCAAGATTGAAGGCTGAGTTCACTATGTCCTTGAGCTTGGCATAGAACTCATCAAACGACTCATCCTCCTCCATCTTAATTTCTTCAAAGCTTGTAGTGAGCCTCTGAAGCTTTGAATCTTTGACAGCCTTTGTTCCTTCATAGGTTGTTTGGAGGATGGTCCAAGCCTCCTTAGCAGTTTCAGTTGAGGATATCTTCTTGAACTCCTCATTGGTGACTGCGCTAAATAGGGCATTTAACGCTCTGCTGTTGAAGTTAGCCGCCTTGATCTTTGCATCATCCCAATCGGCAAGTTCTTCTTTTGGCTTAGTCCAGCCAATCTCTACAGCTTGCCACACCTTTTCATCTAAAGACTGCAAGAAAGCTCTCATGCGTACTTTCCAGTATGCATAGTTAGTGCCATCAAATAAAGGAGGTATAATTAAAGATTGTCCTCTATCCATGACAAACAGGGGTCAATGGATCAACACAGCAAAGATTAAACCTAATCAGAGTGTGCCTGCTCTGATACCACTTGATAGGCCACAAACTGAATGACCCCTTGTGATAAACCCTAATTAATTAATTAGCCAAGTTGTTAATTAATCAATTAAACATACAATTGCGTGGAAGCACAAACAAATCACCAAAAACTAAATATGCAGCGGAAATTAAATAACACGGTGATTTGTTTACGAATGGGGAAAACCCTAACGGCAAAAACCCCACCGGGTGATTTTCAGGTCACCACTCCCGAAACTCCACTATTATCAAATCAAGCGATTACAAGTAAAAGAATCCCAAGTACCTTACCAACCTACAGTTGAACCCTTACCCCAATACCTAATTGGACTTGATCTGTAGTGACAATTTCCACCTTTGATGCACGGCTCCCAAGTACGTGACTAACCAATGCGCGGATCCCAGTACGAGACTTCAGAACACCAACTAAGGAAGAAAGGTTGGCTACAAAGTTCTTCAGTTCATCCTTTATGATGACTAGCAGGAAGATGCTTGGTTACAAAACCCTACAGTGCAAATACACAGCAACTTCTTGAAGGAAGATGAACTAGGTCAAGAACTTCGTCTTTTGATCACAATTTGCTTGAACAGAGATTGCTCAATGATATTGCAACTTGTGTCACACTTGACGGCTCTTAAAACAATCCTTTTATATGTTTAGGGTTAGAAGAAAAGAAGGCCCAAAATCATATTCACGGATCCCAAGAAAATCAGATTGGAAATCTGAAATTTTAAATCTCGACAGATAGCAGGTGTCGAGGTAGCTATCGAGCAGGTGTCGAGCTTTAAAAACTTTGCACTTCAGCTTGCTTTTTCTTGGACAGACTTGATGACTTCAACACTTAACCTTGAAACCTTGTTTCTTGAAGTATTAAAAACACCTAGAACTACCCAATTACAAGTAGAGTGCGTTTTGTCATAAGGATTAGCCAATTTACATAAATAAGTGACATATGTTCTTAACAAGTGAACACACATATGTCCTAACAGGAATAAATTTGAGAATAATGACAATTAACCATTCAATCATAAATAAACCCAAACAGAGCATAAATGTTCTAGTAGTACTCATGGCATTACATTCTCTTAAACCTGCAGTTTCTTTCAGCAAGCCTAAATTTGAAAGATTAAACAAACCATACGATTCAAATACTAACTTGACTTTCTTCTAATACTCATAAAACCAGTACAATCAAATAACAAAATGCTAAAACTAGAACAGGACAAGGATGTCACCTTTTTACAATATTTAAAGCACAAAAATTAATCCCAAGAGTTTACAAGTTCAATCATCAATTGAAAAGGTTTTTAGAAGCTGAAATTTTTTTGAAACATTTACTCGTCTAACAATTAGAAAAATTTAAGGATCAGACATCATTGTAAACAATAGCTCCTTGCACTCCTCCACTTGATAGCCAATAAAAGCTCTTAACATATCTAGATTCTTAATAAGAAAGAGATAAGCTCTCATTCGCAATCTAGAATCAAGTCCTATCTCATCCAAGAGATGGAACACATCTTGCTCAGGAATGGGAAGACATGCCAAGCTCCTCTCAAAAATTAAATTTCCTTCTCTAAGTGCTGAATTTCCTTTTCTCATTGCTAAAGCAACATCCTGAATTGCCCCCATAATTTGTTCCATGTCCTCATTTTTTGATGTTTTTTCTCTTTTTGGCTTTTGAGGATGTTTCACCCACATTATCATAGCTCTCCAAATTAACTTCGTTTGGGGCAACTAAATGATCAATATCTTCAATGCTCTCCATAGAGCCCTCTCCGGTTGAAATAGCCCACCGTTGCCTTATCTCCGACACAATTTCAAATTGTTCCCCAATTGCTCTATCTTTTCCATAAAGCTCAACCAATTTGTCGTAGTTTGGAATTGGTTTGTTCTTAAGCTCTTTTGCTTTAAGTTTAGCCCATTAAAAAATGACAACAAAATAAGAATTGTATTAGAACAATGAAATGGCCTTGACAAGTTTGATTGTAATCAAACAATTAGCACATAAGAAATTATAGCTTCCAAAACCAATGGTGATTGATATTAATAATTATCAATTTATCATAAATAGAATTAAACCTCAATATTTAAAGTTGCAATTAGTGAAGATCAACAAAGAGAAGATAATCATTGTGAGAATTGAGAAGTCAAGCGGTCTATCAAAACTCAAGAGGTTAATTTGTCATTCAATTATGACTACTTAGAAAGGGTCACATAGTGCTTACTGCAACATATTAATTTTTACAACTCATCTTAACTTAACTAGTACACAAGTCCATGTTAGAAAATCTGTTATTGAAACAAATATATACGTAATATAAAGGTAAAAATACACTTTTGGTCCCTACATTTTGGGCCGATTCTCAATTTGGTCTCTAAATTGATTTCACTCCTAGGTCAGTCCCTGATTTTAGAAAATCTTTTTTATTTTGGTCCCTGCCATCAATCCAATAACAGAAAATGTATACATGGCAAACGGAATACACTGTTGGCATATTAGATGTTAACGTGGCTAATAAAATAAAATAAAAAACCACGTTAGCATGCCATGTCATCGTCTAATTTTTAAAAAAAAATTAATTTATCAATTTGTAAAAAATTAAAAATACATAAAAATACATAGTTTCAGATTTGAAAGTGAATACACAAGAACTCAAGAACACGAACCTAGATTAGAAGAACTCAAGAAAAAAAATCCTAGGCATTCAACATCTTTCCCAAAAAATTTCACCAAACACTGAAAAAATTCACATCTAAAAAGCCGATGCCTAAGATTTTCATCACAACATTTTCTTTCCACCCAAAACCAAAAAATTTCTTATGAAACAAACACACACAAAAACCCAGCCAATTCGGCTCACAATAACAACAAACCCAACCAACCTCATAAATTATCCTTGAACGATCATCAACATTTTCCCCAAAAAATCAAGATTTTCTTTCAAACCAAACACTAAAATAACTCACATTTAATAAACTGATGCTTAAAATACATACAAAATCTCTATCCTCCACCGAAACCTCCAACAAATCAAACCCATAAACCCAGAAAAATCATCAAATCCACATGAAAAAAGACAAACCCAGAAATTTAAAATAAACACAGCAATAAGTGAACAGATCAAAAACCCACCGATCAAGCCACATCAAACCACCAATCCTGCAATCCAAAACCCACATGAACAGATCAGACCACCAATCACCACCGCTGCCACCGATCAGTCCATCAAGCCATCGCAACCCACTCCAACAACAAACTCATCCAACAATCCAGCCCCACCCACCACCGGACCAAACACCACTTCACAACGACTACCACCGATCTCAGCCCATCTCTCTCTCTCTCTCTCTAAACCCAGATCAAACCCAAATCCCAAAGAGAAAGCCGAAAGAGAGAGATCTTGATTCAAGGAAAAGCCAAAAGAGAGAGAGCGAGCTTCAGACCAGATTTTGTAGAAAGAGGGAGGGAGAAGAAGCTTGATCTGCTCACCATTGGTCTGCTTGTGAGCTCCGGCGCGTGGTGGAGAAGAAGGCTGAGTGAGCTCCGACCATGGACAGTGGAGAGTGAGAGATTCTATCCATAGAGCATGAAGAGAGTGAGAGAATTTGAGATTAGTCTTTCAGTGTAGGGATTTTTTTAAAGCTGATGAGGTTAAAGAAAAATTAAAACAAAATCAAAAAGAATTAAAAAGATAATGATTTTTTTATTTTTTAAGAAATGATTTTAGTTTAAATTAGATTTAAGGTTTTTCTAAAAAATCTAATTTACTTTTTTTTTTTTTTTTTTTGAGTTGGCTTTTTTTTATTAATTTAAATGCTGATGTGGCATTTAAAAAATGCTATATATATATATATATTTTTTTTTTTATTTTTTTTTTTATTAGCTAGGTTAGCAAACAGTGCATTCCATTTGCCACGTATGCATTTTCTGTTACTGGGTTGACAGTAGGGACCAAAATAAAAACGATTTTCTAAAATCAGGGACTGACCTAGGAGTGAAATCAATTTAGGGACCAAATCGAGAATCGGCCTAAAATGTAGAGACCAAAAGTGCATTTTCGTCTAATATAAGTGACAAACCTGGATTAGATTTTCCCAAACTTTTGTTTCAACCCTCCACATTTTGGTGATTGGACTCCAAGCAAAACCACTCAATCCATTCTTAAACACATCATAGCAATCTGACCAATTATACTAAATGGTTTTAATGCGATTTTTCACCTTTTGCTTGTCTATTGGTTTTTCAAATTTTTCTTGCAAATCCTTCACAATATTGTCATAGGGATGTGTGGTAAAGACTAAACCATTTCTATTACCTAGATGATGTTGATGCAAGAGTGCATCAATAAGCACATCATCCATAATAGTTGTCCAATATTCTCTATCTTTTTAACCGCATCATCAGTAGTCCTTTTTTCTAATATATTTGAACCTATAAAAATATATTTGAGCAAATAAATATATTTAACAAAACCATCAGATTTAGCTATTGTCATGTGCCAGCCCATTGAATGAAAAAACTTAATGTTGGTGCAAAACACAATAATAATGGAAATAACACAATGAGAAACTGAATAGTACTTCTGAATGTTATTAATTCAATAAGAAAAATTACACAGCACTATTTGGACTGAGGAGCGGCACTCGCTCTCTTTAAGGAGATTCAAACCCTTGGTTGGCTAAACTTTGTAACCGGTGCAGACCTTCTCTGACTTGTCTCCCCCAGGATACAACAGCCCAACAAATTAAATGTCGTATGGTTAGAACAACCTCTACACAAAGTGTTCAAGCCCAAAGCCCAAAGCTCCACCAGAAAGAACATCCTTCCTTGCCAAGAACCTCTCTATTTTTTTTAGTGTATTTTGCAATTACTTGAATTGGGTCTGAATGAGTCTATTTATAAGCTCAATGGGCCTCACAAAATTACTACCCAAATTAATCTGATTAATTAGGTCCATTATTTTGATGTAGTGGGTGTTATAAGATTAATTGCTGAATATTAATCTGATAGGTTGGAGTTACACAATTAATGATGAGATAAGGAGTTTCTGAAGAATTAAAAGGCCCAAACAGATAGTCCATTAAGTGAGTTAATGGCTCTTCATTGTCCATAATAAAAATGGAGTATTAATTCGGGTCATTTACTCACCAACGGATATGGTAATTACTCTGAATGGGTTTATAAGCTCAATGGGCCTCACAAAATTACTACCCAAATTAATCTGATTAATTAGGTCCATTATTCTGATGTAGTGGGTGTTATAAGATTAATTGCTGGATATTAATCTGATGGGTTGGAGTTACACAATTAATGGTGAGATAAGGAGTTTCTGAAGAATTAAAAGGCCCAAACAGATAGTCCATTAAGTGAGTTAATGGCTCTTCATTGTCCATAATAAAAATGGAGTATTAATTCGGGTCATTTACTCACCAACGGATATGGTAATTACTCTGAATGGGCTGTCAAGTAGGAGGATCCAAGAGACAGATTCATTTCCATTTTTGGTACCTCCACCCTTCACCTCCCCCTTGCGCACATATCTAGCCCAATATTTGAGACAATTCATGTTAGCCCATTAATCACCACAATTAAAAAGAATAAAATAGTCTCTCTCCTTTTCAATGTGGGATTAAACATTTTCACTAACTCCTCATCTTCCATATTCACTCTCATATCTTTACATTTAGGTTTTAACATTTATTCATTTTAATTATTTAATATTAAAATGCTCCAACAATCCCCCACTCATTTTAATATTAAATTTTTTTGGTTAAAGAGAGATTACCAGGCAAAGACGGGTCACTATGCATCATGAAGGTGTGCTCTGCATTGAACCTTCACTTAGTAAAACAGAAATCTCAACTCCAGAGTCGTAGTGGTCTCTGACTTGAACTAGGACTGCTTTAGGGAAATTAAGAGTCACTGCTTACACATAACAACCCAAGTGTTGACATGAGCTTTTATAACTAGAACTTTACAGCCGTGTGTTGATCCCAATTTCATGAGTGTATTTGAGATTAAGTCCAAATCTCATAGGGAGCAGCCCCACCCCCACACTCACATAGGTGAAATTTGTCAATTATGCCAGCTACCACCAAATTGTCTCCAATCTTTATGCCTTCGGATCTCAATTCTGCCACAATCATTTGGAAGTCTTGTGCTTGATCCACCATCGATTTTCCATCCACCATTTGGTAACGGAAAAATCTACTAGCAGCATACTTCTTTGCACCTGCCTCCTCGGTATCATACTTGCTTTGTAAAGCTTTCCAAATTTTCTTGATAGAATTATAAGTTGTGTCATAAAATGATCGGCAAGACAATTCAAAAGATAAAAGCGACAATTGTATTCATCTTTTGTATACTTATCTATTTTTTTCTTGATGGAGACTATATTCTTCCTCACTCATCTCATTGGTAGGAACCTTTGATATATTCTTGTTAGTGAGGATGTAGGCGACTTTGAGAAGGCTCAAGTAGAAGAGGACATTTCCTTTCCACCTCTTGAAGTGGGCTCCCTTAAAGCGAAAGGGCTTGTTAAGATCTCCAACAGGCTCATTTTGGTTTCTCTTGTGTAGGCTCCATGTGATGAATCTCCTTAAAATTGTTGGTGCAAAACACAATAATAATGGAAAAATTCCATTTTTGATACCTCCACCATTCACCTCCCCCTTGCGCACATATCTAGCCCAATATCTAAAACAATTCATGTTAGCCCATTAATCACCACAATTAAAAAGAATAAAATAGTCTCTCTCTCCTTTTCAATGTGGGATTAAACATTTTCACTCTCATATCTTTACATTCATATTGTAACATTTATTCATTTTAATTATTTAATATTAAAATGCTCCAACACTAAACAAACCAATTTGCGAATTTAAAGACAAGCTATTGTCTTTCTTTTTTGGAAACATTAATACTTTAATTTTTATGTTTCAAAAGTAAAGAACTAGCAACAAGAAAATGGGAGAAAAGGCAAAGCATGACCTTTTTTGCAAGCAGTTCACTCCCACCCAAAGTCAGTATTCCCTTGTGAACAATGTTGTTAGGTTCTAAAGACTTAGGATTTCATGTATTTAGAACTCTAATATGTATTGTTGGCAAACCATGATCAAAATAGGTTGTTTAGTCTTGTTTAGACTTGCTCAAAGTTGGTTCTTTTATGTAAATTTGAAATCAAGCTGATGTAGTAGTTATTGTGCATCTCAGCCTGGCTCAATTGATCGAAACTTAGTCTCGATCAATCGAATCTCGGGCAGAATGCGTTTTTGCTGCATAATCCCAACTCAACCCTAACTTCTAAAATGTTTAGGGTTTTATGTTTTTACCCTAGGTATATAAGGCAAACCCTAGCCACGTTTTATAGGTTGCTCATATTGTTGTTTGTGTAAATCTCTTGTGAGATCTGAGAGGAGCTTTCCTTCACATAAGCTTAGGATTATCAAGAAGGAGATTTCTGCAAGAACTTGATGATCATTCAGTTGCTGCCATAAGAGTTTAAAGATACACAAGCGAGTGTGCTTGTACTTGCTAGAGAATCCAAGAAAGAAGGAGTCCATGGTCTCGGAGCTTGCATGTGGTCATGTCAGTAAGTTTCTACTAGTGGATAGCAATAAGATGTTAGTGGTCTAAATCTTATTGTAAAACTTCGATTCTTTCTATAGTGGATTCAAGTTTACCTTGAGGATAGCTAGGTTAAATCTTCCCCAGGTTTTTTACCAGTTTGGTTTTCCTGGGTGATCATATCTTTGTGTTATTTATTTTTTCCACTACTTTACATGATATGATTGTTTGATTGTGATAACCTAGATCTGGAATTTGGACTAAGTAATAACTTGGCTTGTTAACTAGGTTAATCTGGTTGTGTTTTAAAGGGTCTAAAAACTGTTCAAGTGGTATCAGAGCGGGTTGCTCTCTAGTTGTAGATCTTTTGATCTCTGAGCTAATCCTTAACCCCTGTTGTCATGGAACACGGACACTCTCTAGTTATTCCTCCTCACTTTGATGGGAATAATTATGCTTATTAGAAAGTAAGGATGAAAGCATTCCTGAAATCTATTGATGAGAGAGTCTGGAACTCTGTTGAGTACGGATGGGAGAAGCCCACTACTCCTGTGAGTGAGTGGCAAACTTCTCAAAAAGAAGCAGCTGCATTCAATAGCAAAGCTATGAATGCTATCTTTAACGCTGTTTCTATGAAGGAATTTAAGAGAATCTCTAATATTGAGGTTGCTCACACTGCTTGGAAAATCCTCTAGACTGTGCATGAAGGCACAAAGGCTGTCAAAATAAATAAGTTGTAGCAATTAACTTCTAGATTTGAAAGCATTAGGATGTCTAATGATGAATCTTTTAATGAATTCTATGCTAAACTAAATGACATTGTTAATTCTGCATATAATATGGGTGAAATCTATGATCAACCTAAAATTGTTAGGAAGATTCTTAGATCTTTGACTGAGGACTTTAGACCCAAAATGACTACCATCACTGAGAGTAAGGATGTGGACTCCATCCCTGTTGATGAACTTGTAGGATCTCTTCAGTCCTATGAGTTGGACCTACCCAAAACTAGCAAATCCAAGTCAATGGCTCTTAAGTCAGTTGACGATGTTGAGGTTGGTGGATTTGATGATGAGCTCTCTGCTACAGAGATTGCTTACCTTGCCAAGAACTTTAGAAACTTTCTTAGGAACAGTAATAGAAGGGCAAGAGGTACAAACACTGCTGAACGTAGAAACTTTAGGAAGAATGATCTCACTAAGGTTAACAACAATGAAAAACCTAGAGAAAAAGTTGGTCAATCTTCAAACAATTCTTTGGGTCCTCAGTGTTTTGGATGTTAAAGGTATGGTCATATGAAATCTGAATGTCCCACATACTTGAGGTTTAAGGGTAAGGTTATGACTGTAACCCTTAGTGATAATGAAGTTTCTGATGATGAGTTCGGATGTGACGAGGATGGAAACTTCATTGCTTTCACTGCTACTGTTGTAGTCAATGAAAGTGTGTCTGTTGAAGAGAACCCTTCTGATGGGGAACTCTCTGAGGATGCAGATCTTCAAGAAGCCTACAATAAACTTTGCAAAGTTGCTGCAAAGGATGCCATGAATGTTGAATTAGGCTTAAAGAAAATTGCATCTCTTAAGCTTGAAAAGAAAAATTTGCTTGTTAAATTGTTTGATGCTAATGATCTTTTGAACAATGTGAAAACTGAGAATATGCTCTTGCTTGATAAAGTTAAATCTTTGGAACATGATTTATCTGTTGCTAGATCTGCTAGTTCTAAACTTGATCAAATGCTGAGTGTTTAAAAGGCTCCTTCTGACAAATCTGGATTAGGTTTTGTTGAAAGCATCTCTGTGACTGCACCCAATTCCACAAACTTTGTTCCTTCTTCTTCCTCTGAACACCTTGTGAGTGAGGTTGTGAGTGAGACTGCTAAACCTGTAAGGGTCACACCTCCTAGGAAGATTAGGGTTGATCTGAAAGAGTCTAAACCTAAGGAGTCTACCCTTTCTAAGGACAAGATGCATGGTAAGCCTGTTTGGGTTTGTCATTTTTGTGGAAAGTCTGGACACATTCGTCCAAATTGTTACAAGCTGCAAGTAGCTAAGCGAGCAAATAAGCCAAAAGTGTATGTGCCTCAAGCACAAGATCCTATGGCACTTATTGGTGAATTGGTAAAGGCTCTAAACCTTTATTCCAATCCTGGAGTTGGAAATCACTCTAATGTGAATAAGAACTCCAATGCTCAGAGTACATCTAAAAGGTTTTGGATGCAAAAGGCTCGATCTAATTGAGTATTTCTAACATGGTCCTTGTGCTTCATTGCTCTACTCTTTGTGACCATTGTTCTTTAGTTTCTTGTTTTTTTTTTTTTTTTTTTTTTTTTTTTTTGTTTCTAGAATTTGCATTGCATAACACTCATGCATTTCATTCTAGGACTGTTTTTGTTTCCTCTTTTTGATAATAATAAAAATAAATTAATTAATTAAAGGAAAAGGAAGCAAATTGTGTTTTGTATTAACTCTCTTGGTTTTTGAAAACAAGGTTGGTGAATTTATTTTCACATAACATGTCTTTGTTCCTTGTTTAGCTTGGATGAGCTTATTTATTGCACTTTACTAGTTAAAACTTTGTAGTGCATGTTGTGTGGGAAAGATGTTTATGGTTTTTGATCACCTTGTCTTGATCTTGAAGTCATATGTCTTTGACTGTCAGACTTGAACCTTTTGAGAAATGCATAAATAACCATCTCACCACTGTTCACTAGCCAATCATGAACACCTTAGTGCATATCATAAGATTTTGTGCTCGAAAAAGTGTAGCACATGCACAAAAAGAACATAAGGTGTAGCCTCAGTTTAAATGCTTAAAATTGATGTGTACATTATTGGACTTAAAGCTAAATCAAAGAAATAAAATCGGTGTGTACATTATCCCGATTATTTCTTGTTAAGTTTCTGAACAACTAAAATTGGTGTGTACAATATGAGGCAAACTCAAGAAACTTACATGATTGCAAACTTATGATCTAGGAGATGTGGGAGTTATATGATGTAACTCTTTAGGTGATAGTCTCTTTTAAATTCTATGTGATGAATTTTGTAGACTTTGTGTTTGATTTCTATTCACATATCACCTCACATGTATCTCAAGTTTTTGCTAGTTGCACACACTACACGAGTTACTCTTTGCTAAACTTTGTACATGTTATTGTGTGTGTTTTTGGTTTGACCAACTAAGTTTGAAAATACTTTGAGTTTTATGCAAAACAGAGTTGTTGCTTGAGAATTCAAAGGGAGTTTATTTGAAAATCTTAATTTTGGAAAACTGGGTTTAAATCTTGGGTTTGTGAAAATCATTTCATCTCATACTCATGCATTTTATACATATTATTCAATGCCTTAAGGAGAGTCTGCATCAAATTATGTTGTTTTTCAAAAATTCATTTTTTTACAATTTCAATCGATCGAATCTGTTCTTCGATCAATCGAAATTGCGATTGAAAATTAAAGTGAGCCTCTGTCTGATTCGATCAATCGAAACTGATTTTCGATCAATCAAAAATCGTGAATAAGGTTTTTAAAAATCTGGGTTTGACTTGTTCAACTTCACTTTTTCAAAAAAAAAAATTAAACTTTTCTCTCTCTCTCCGATTCGGAGTAGGCTCCACTTCAATTTTTTGTCGTTTTGCTCCGGACTTTTTGCAAAGTTATCCTCTCCCAAGACCGGGAAGTCCATTATACCCTTCCTTTTTGCATTTTATTTCATGTTTCATGCATTAATTCATGGTTTTATGGGTGAATTTTCGGACCTATGGAAAATTGAGATTTTTGATTATTCAAGCTTTATTTTCTGAAATTGATCAATGGGTTTTTGTGCTATGATATTATAAACATGATCTATGTTGGTAAATTTGATCAATTTTGTGATTTGTGAGAAATTGAAATTTCTAAGGCTTGTTCTAATCCGATTTGGGGTTTTTGTTCAATTAGGTTAAAATTGATGAAATTGGCTGGTTGGATTGATGTAATTGATCATTCCAATCTGTTTTCTATCTTGTGTGATGATCAATTGATCAAATTAAAAAAATTTATAAATAAATTTAAAAAAACAAAAAAACAAACAAACAAACAAGTGGTTTTCAAATTTTTGGGGTTTTTTTTTTAACTCTATGCTCAAGCCAATTTTGTGAATTTGAACTTAAATTGAACTTCGTTTCACTGCATTAGAGCATGCATCATGACATTTAAACTGTTCATGCATCATATAGATTTTTGTTCTAAATTTGTTTTGTGCTAACTTGCAGTCTGCTCTTGGTTTTTCCTTTTTGTTCTTTTTGGTTCTGCTTTGTGTCTTTGTCTTTTTCTTAGCACCATGCCTAGGAAGACTAGAGCCCATAGGACTCCCTCCACTTCTGAGTCTCCCTTTAGGAGTGAGCTGTTTAAGGATGCCAAAAGCAGAGAGGCCTATGATAAGTTGAATAGTAAGAGGAAAATTTGGGCTGAGCGTTCTGTTCTACTAGATGAGTTAGATCCTGCCATTAGGGCAAACTTTGAGAGTCGAGGCTAGTTGTCTTTGTTGGAGATAGATCATCCACCCCCAACCGCCCTGATTAGAGAGTTCTATTCGAACCTCTCTTGCCACGTCTATGATTCCAACACCCTTGTTCGGAGTTGGATACGAGGTGTTGAGTTCACCATTACCCCTAGGGTAGTGGCTGAGGCTCTTGGGGTTTCGGTCGTTAGGCAGCCTGTCTATCCTTATGAGGAGTCTCTACCCTTAGATGACGTCATGTCATACATCACTGGGTCTTCTATCCAGTGGGGTTCTGATCCTCGGATCACGTCCGCTGAGCTTTCTGAGACTACCTATCTTTTTCTTAGGATAGCGTGTCATTCTTTGTGGCCTATCTCTCATCTCCACACCATCCCTATTGAGAGATGTGTGTTTTTATATGCCCTTGTTTCTGGTACTTCTATTTCTTTTCCTCATCTGTTTCTTCGTTCTTTGAACGAGATTCATAGGAGTAGCGTTGTTGGTCACGCTCTTGTCTATCCTATTTTCATTCATAGGATTTTGTTGTTTTTAAGTTTAGATGGTTTCCCCGCATCTGAGCCCATACATATTACTGGTCCCATAGGTGCCACTTTCCTTCGTCAAAGGGCTGCACATTTGAGACCTCTTCGTGTTCAGTCTTCTGGTGTTGTGCCCCCTCCTTCCTCTTCTACAGGTGATGCACAGGCTGAGGCATCTAGTGCTGTTGATGTTCCTCCACCGACTACTTCAGATGATTTCGACATTCGACGTACGTTGGATCATGTCTTGACCGTTCAAGCAACTCAGGGACAGGTTTTGGTGGACTTACTCGATGAGGTTCGTGTTATGCGTGCAGAGTTGGCACATTTTAGACGATCTCCTACGCCACCTCCTTTTGATGATGGATTCTGATTGCCCTTTGGCATTCTGTCACAAAAAGGGGGGAGTAGCATTTTGAGTTACTTTTTTGTGTAGCCTGTAGGTTTCTGATGATAGGGGGAGTTTTGTTTGTTTTGGAGCCCTGTGGTGATTAGATTATATCTAGGAGCTGCATCTTGTTTTTACATTCTTTTGGCTCTAGATGTTTTTTTGTTGGGTTATTCATGTTAGGGAGAGATACATTTTTTTTTATTCTTGTTTCACTGCTTATTGACTTATATTTTTGAGTTATTCATTTGATATATGTCTTTATTTTGTGTTTTGGTGAAATCAAGAATTTATTTTGTTTACTTGTATTTTCCACACATGTGTTTATGCATTTGTTGAGTATTTCAGGAAATACAGGTTGATTCAATTGAGCTGCTATCTACACTTGCAACTGATGGATGGTAGTTAGGATTGGATTTGTTATGTAAAGGGCTTTATTTTGTAAACTTTGAGCTTTTAGTTTGTGTTTTGTTACGGATTCCCAAAGGGGGAGTTTGTTAGGTTCTAAAGACTTAGGATTTCATGTATTTAGAACTCTAATATGTATTGTTGGCAAACCATGATCAAAACAGGTTGTTTAGTCTTGTTTAGACTTGCTCAAAGTTGGTTCTTTTATGTAAAGTTGGAATCGAGCTGATGCAGTAGTTATTGTGCATCTCGGCCTGGCTCGATTGATCGAAGCTTAGTCTCGATCAATCGAATCTCGGGCAGAATGTGTTTTTGCTGCATAATTCCAACTCAGCCCTAACTCCTAAAACGTTTAGAGTTTTATGTTTTTGCCCTAGGTATATAAGGCAAACCCTAGCCACATTTTATAGGTTACTCATATTGCTGTTTATGTGAATCTCTTGTGAGATCTGAGAGGAGTTTTCCTTCACATAAGCTTAGGATTATCAAGAAGGAGATTTCTTCAAGAACTTGATGATCATTCAGTTGCTGCCATAAAAGCTTAAAGATACACAAGCGGGTGTGCTTGTACTTGCTGGAGAATCCAAGAAAGAAAGAGTCCGTGGTCTCGGAGCTTGCATGTGGTCGTGTCAGTAAGTTTCTACTGGTGGGTAGCAATAAGATGTTAGTGGCCTAAGTCTTATTGTAAAACTTCGATTCTTTCTATAGTGGATTCAAGTTTACCTTGAGGATAGCTAGGTTAAATCCTCCCCAGGTTTTTTACCGGTTTGGTTTTCCTGGGTGATCATATCTTTGTGTTATTTATTTTTTCCGCTGCTTTACATGATATGATTGTTTGATTGTGATAACCTAGATCTGGAATTCGGACTAAGTAATAACTTGGCTTCTTAACTAGGTTAATCCGGTTGTGTTTTAAGGGGTCTAAATACAAACAACTGTATTCACGATCAACAACTCTCACTTTCCTAGTGCAGTCCCCCTATATAATGCAATATTTACACATTATCCATGACTAATGCAAAATTTTATGTAGTGGCAACAATTTCAATGTCCTAGCATGGTAGAGGGAGAAGGGGAAAAAAAAAGAAACAAAAAAGGATTTTAAGTCATTGAGCACATATGTAAAATAGGCTTGACACCAGCTGGATGCAAGTTTTTCAGACTCGGACCGTTCATTGAACCGTAAAAGGGAGAGGTTCAAGGTTTTTGAGGTCGAACCAGGGTCGAACCGTGATGACGTCATAATTAATTTAATAATTAATTAAAGCCTAAATATAGATATTAAATTTATAAAACTAGCAAAATTGACTAATATATCTATATATGTAAGGGAAATTTAATGATTTTCAAGCATATATTTAATAATTAAATAAGAAAGTTAACAAAATAGAATAATAACTATGAAAACATTAAAATTTATGATTAAATTTTGAAGTAAAGTTGAATATCTTTGAAGGGTTTTAATTATAATTTTTTTTTTATTCCTTGTAAGAGATGGATAATTTAATTAATTAGAATAAAATTGTGTTAAGTTGTTTTTATTAAAAAAAAGAAAAAAAATTGCTAAGGGGTTGGACCGCACGGTTCTCACCGGTTCATGCGGTCCAACCCCAGTTTTAGGGGTTCACGGAATTAACAAAAAGTCCGGTTCTTTAGGCTTAAAAAACCGGTTTTCGTCCCGGTTCCCGGTTCTCACAGTCCAACCTCTCAATCCGGTCCGATTCTGAGAACCATGGCTGGATGTTACTTCTTATAAAATAATAAGATAATGTATATAACCAAGGCAGACCATCTTGCATCTCAAAAAGGCAGATATAAAAGGTTGATGTAATAAAAGTTGACTTCTCTTTTACATCCAAATTCCTATACTAAATTTAAAATGGGATTTATGTAAACCTCTCACACCAGTTGGTTTTTCTCACATGCTTCTAAAAAGCAAGAAACATACATTATACAATAGTCAAATGTATCGTCATCAGGCTTTATAGCAGTGATTAATGCAAGATAGTAAAAATACCTATTAAAGATGGATGGAGATTTCTGAAAAAAAAAAAAAAAAAAAGGGTTTTTATTTGTAACCTTATTGGTAATTTGGTACGCTTGTTATTTCCATGGTCAAAGAAGAGAGGCTGGTGGTGATGTCGTAATGGGGTTTCGAAGGATTTGTTTGAAATATGTGTGTATTTTAAAAATAAGGATAATATTTACCGATAATCAATTAACAAATGTTTTAAAGATACTCGTTAACCTGACGTTAAAACTAAATATGAAAATAGAAATTGTGCTATATTTTGAAGGGAAATATGTTGTACATACAGACAAAATTTTTCGAGAGTTTGGATTAAAAAGAAAAGAGTTGGATCACCTGGAGGTTCTTTAATCACCGTCTTAAATTAAAAACATACAAATAAATATTATTATAAAAAGATTTATTAAGATAAAATCTCTTTAAAAATTGTACCATATAGACGTATAGTGGGGATCCACCATGGCTTTCTATCACGAGTCATTTACTATTTCCCCCATCTCAAACATGATATATAGCTTTCTAAAACCTTATTCCTCTATTAATTAATAAAAACTATGAAAAAAGAACCTTGACTACTCAGAATATCAAGAATTTACCAGTTCAAGAAGCACTATTACAGAAAGAAAAATAATAATATAAAACGTATAAACCCACAAATTAATAATATAACCATATAAACCCAAGCTGAAGCAGTCCACATATAAATTCTATAATGCCAAGAAATGAATCACTTGCAAGGGGTGAACTTGCATGAGACTTGTCCATAACCAGAATTGGCTCTCCTGAACCGCAGTGCAGTGAGGAGGACATTTCGATTGGAGCCCATCAATGCCCAATTCATGCGTTGGGTCACACCAATTGCATTGTATGGAAATTGAAGGCTATTATAAGAGTTGAGAAAAGCAGTGGTCCCTTCCCTTAGAAGAGTCCTATAAGGGTCTCCTCTTCCTTGTAGGCCTTGCCACAATGTCATGTCTGTCCCATATCTTCTAGCTGCAAGCAAACCAAAAGCAACTGCTACCTTCGTGTCTGGGTTCACTGCCCTCCAGAAACACTTGTACTCAGGCATTGTCCAATTGCTGGGATATCACATAAATCAATTATGGGTCATGATCATACAATAGATTTAAGCCCTATTTTTATCTCTAACAAGAAAATGAGAAGAATAATTTGAGTCTATGTTCTTCGTGAAAGAATTAGATGATAACACTGAATTACAAAACTCTTTGACATATTTAAGCATTATTTAGAGGTACCGGAATTTTCATTTTATAAAAGTAGGTCTCTGTCTAAGACCAATTTTACATTCCCTCATGTAAATTGGAGTAAACCTTCAGAACCATCACATTAAAGTTGCATGAAACCTAAAAGTAACATTACTAGTAACTAGCAAGTAATAGCTTCATAAAATGGAAATGTTCAATTCAATCCGAAAGTGAACAAATTTATGGCCAGGAGCAATGCCCTAGCCAACTAGCAACAAACAATTGTCCTTAATTGCTAGAAGAAAATTCATGTGACAAGTTCCTCGTGATGCTCTAAAGTGATGTTACTATGTTACTTTTTTTGCTGAAGATGTTACTATGTTACTAATTCACAAGTCCTCAATCCCAAAAAAAAAAAAAAAAAAAAAAAAAAGAAGTCACAAGTCCAATTATTTGCTTTGTGGGTTCTAGGTTCTAATGGGAGTTTCCGGATTTAGATATTTCAATCTCTTTATCACATGATTTTTACCAAAGGTAATGTTGTCCTGTGCTCACATGTACATGGCAAACACTTGTAGTTATACTCTTTGAAGCCCGGGGCATATGTAAGTTGTCATGTACACAGAATTGGTATCTCATTTATTAGTTAGATGCAGTATCTCCCTCATATTGCGTGGGCTCCACCACTTGTGAGATCCACATAATGTAAGAGAGATGTTGCATATAGCTGTACATATGATACATTTTTGTGCAGCTAGATTTTACCCTTAAACTTTGGCCAGCTTTCTTACATTTTTTTAATCATAAGGCCAATTTATGATTAAAAAAAAATTATTTTTCTTAAATCTGTATATAAGTGTACATGATATCCCAAGTGTAAAATTAGTTTTTATATATGTTATAAGGGAAATACTAATAGATACCCTTATGACAATAGTTAACAATCTATTTAAAGAAAGTTTCGATGAAAAAAAAAACAATTAATGCATTGACAGCTTTTTTTCATTTCCCATAAAAGCGGTGTCAAAATTTTTCTAAAATAAATTGTTAATCATTGCTCTAAGGGCACTCATTAGCATGACTCATGTTATAAAGTAATACCACATATAATTTGCATTTGTCAAAATTATATCTAAAAGGATATTTGTCCATTTTTGCATGACAAAATGAAGAGGACTAAGTGTCGTGTTGGGTTGTACAAGCATGATGTAATAATATACTACTAATTAATGCAAGTATGTTGTAATATCTTACTAGTAAAAATAAGCTTTGTCAAAAGTCTTGTAATTCAATGATAATTCATCCATAAAAACAACTAAGGTTCAAATTCTTCTCCCTTATGTATTGCCAAAGATAAAAATGTAAAAGCCTTAGCGTGGTCAACTTACTCATGTAGGCATGCTGAAGCTTCTGAGAAAGGTATTGTTGGCATTGGAGGCAGTGGTGGCAAAGGAGGCATTGAAGGGAGTGGTGGCAATAGAGGCAATGATGGCAATGGTGGCAATGGAGGCATTGGAGGGAGTGGTGGCAATGGAGGCAATGATGGCAATGGAGGCATTGGTGGCAGTCCGGGCATTGGGGGAAGCTTGAAAGGCGGAGGAGACACCACTGGTGTTACCGGTGCAGGCACAGGGTTAGTTGACCTTGGGCAAAATGACATAGGCTGAGCAGGCTGAGTAAGCAAAGGATCCACTGTATACATTTCCATGCCAAACATCCTAAACATGAGTCTAAGATTTTGGGCAGGTCCAGCAGCTGCACCACAACCTGTTGAACCCTGTCCACTGCCAGAAACTTGTGCATAACAACCACTCAAGTCCGGGGAACCATCAAACTTCATTACATAGTTTCCAAACCAGTTTGTAGTCTCTTCCCTTGACATTGTCACTTGTCCATTACTATTGGCACAGGCAACTGTAACTTTAATTCCTGCATTTAACAAACTGTATTATTTAGTTCAAATTACAATCTTATGTTATATGGACTCCTAGAAATTATATGCCCCTTCTTTAATAACTACAACATAAAAGTAACACAACCACTTAAAAACAAAAACAAACACACACACACACACACATATATATATTATTAGGGGTTAAACTGTTAAAGTTTACTTGGGAGTCAACAAGAAATTATTCATAATGTCAAATTTAAGTACATTCCTTAAGTGTGTTGTATCAAAAAAGGACTTCAGATAATACCATTTATATTGTATTGTCAATTCAACTACCTAAGTTTTATTTAAGTAAATCATGAACTATTTCTCAATTGGGAAATCTTAAACAATTGAGGACTTAATGGCTCATAACAAATGTCCAAGCCCCATTCACCAAATGGCATTAAATGACAAGCATGCCCTCTAATACCATCCAAGATTGGTGAGTTGGTTTAACTGAATGAGGGTATAATATATGGAACTGCCAAAAAAATAAGAGATTTTATGCTACAATACTGTACAGGAGAGAATATCTCAAACATAAATGAAGAATGTAGTAGGCAGGGGCTGTGGATCTCACCATAAATGGGATAATCAAAGAGGGACCTTTGGCCATCTTTGCACTGGTCACAGAAGACGGTGCCAGTGACCATGGTATCAGACTGAGCTCCATCAATGGCTGCAGCAAGAATGAGGAAACCTATGAAAAAGAGCTTCTCTAGCAAATCCATGAAGGTTTAGAAACTGTGGAAGGAGACCGTGAACCAAAAAAGAGTTAAAAAGAGAAGGTTTGGTGTTATCAGAATGTGACCAATACTAAAGAGTACTAGTATGAGATACTTATATATATATAGTATATTCAACTCTCAACTGCCTACATTTAATGACGCGTGGAAAGATGAAATGAAAACTACTGAAATTAGAGGAACTGTAAGTAGTACGAAACTTCATTTAAGATTGGCATTTGGGGGTAATAGACTTGCCTTGAAGATGCTGCATGCCAGAGAAATTGATCTGCTATTTTAAATTTTTACCCGCCAAACACTTAGATGTATATTAACTTCTTGTTATGACTTATTGTCATGAAGATCATGTTGGTTTTATGTTATCGATACATGATGGGAGATTTCAGATTATAAAGGGAAGAGACTAAAAATTCTTTAGGTTTTAAATGCAGTGGTTGAATATTTGGCACCTGGTAAGGCAAATGGTTGGGAATAAGGAGGAAGTCTTGTAGAGCCAAAAAAAAAAGAGAATTTATTTTTTTAGTTTTTAATTTTTTTACAGTGGGAAATGGTGGATTTACTGAAAGGTTAAATCTACGAGTTTAGGTCCAATTATGTTATATTAATTTCTCAATTTCTTTACCTTTCATCCATGCGGCAGTGGTACTTCCACCCATATATGCATAACTCACACATATATAAGCAACAATTTTCCTCTCAGGTATGAATTATTATCTCTCTATAGACTTCCAAACTTCTCTCTTTTTGGTCCACAAACAAATCTTATTAATTATCCCTTTATTGTGGGTTCTTTCCTCTCCTATGTCTCATCCATGGTAACCAATTTATTAATCACATATCAAACTCGCACACGCTCATTCATGGAAACTCCGTACATCCACCTCCAATATCCTATTACATGGAATCTCAAGTTGCATCATTCAATATCCTATTACAACAGTGCAATTGCAGCAGTTGGAACCACTGCTATAGCCTATATAGGTCTACATTTGTAGATTTAGGGTTTTATATAGGTCTATAGGTGCAATTTTAGGGTTTTTAGTGGCAATTCAAAACCTCTACAATAGGTCCTGTATTTTGTAATCATTCTTCATTGATATAGCACCATTGTCAATACTAAATGGTTGGGTCTTTTCCCAAGATCATGACCTTGATAACCTTGCTACCATGTCCCTTCTCCAACCGAGATACCACTTGTTGGAGAAACAACACCTTAAAGAGACTAATTAAGATTTTAATACCACATATAAAAACATCATTTAATTCAAAAGTTTAAACTTGTTGGAGTACTTGCACTCATACGTATATATCCAATAGATTCAAACTCTAATTCTCTTTCACGGGATAGTTGGGCAATACCATTCAACCACCAAAACTCTTTAAAAGATATTATAGGCATAGCTCTGTATACTTGCAAATTGATGAGCTTAATTGTACTTAACGTAATTTTTCTGGCAGGACCTTTTACGCTCTTTAGTAATGTGAACTTCATTGATGGGGCTTGCTTGTATAGCTGTATTCAACCCATTGCCTTGTACTAATGTTGGATTTTCTTGTGCAAATCGGAAAGATGGGTCACAATGCCAATTAGTAGCAATGTAGCATGCCTTTGTGAAAACTATTGTTTCTTTCTGTTTCCACCTTGCATTAAATGTCTATGACCCGCAAGGTATTGAGAGCAAAAAATACGATTTAACCAGTCCAATATCAATATCTTAATCAATATCTCAATTTCTTTCTGATCACGAACCGACACTGGTCTGAAAGAGATCGACATATTTATGATCAAGGAGTGGACCACACATGGCCCTACAGATATAATTGTTAAAAAAACTCCATTGAATACCAGCTTTTAATACCCCAAGTATATTTGTTTTCTGTCCAATTGAAATTCTTTGGGGTGATCTAAAATCATAGCTTAAAGTGCATCTAATATGCTAGTATCAAATATTATTTTTACTCTTTACAAAGAAAATAAAGTCAACTATACATAAATGCCGGGAAAAACACATACCACATTGACTCTATGTTTGTTAAAATGGAAAAAGTTAACGAATACCCTAACTCTCTAAGATATTAGTATATGAAATATTCTTAAAAAAAATTTATGAGAAAAGAAAAAAGTAACCGAATTTTTTAATATCTTTTTATATTTTCCATAAAAATAATATTAAAAGTTTCCTAAAATTATCATTAACAAATATCTTAAAAGCATCCGTTAACATTACCTAAAATATTTTAGAAAAAAGTTAAAGGATGTCCTAAAGGTATTAGTTTAAGAAATATTTTTAGAAACATTTTATGGAAAAATAAAAAAGTAACTAATTTTTTTAACGAAATTTTATATTTCACAAAAAAGTGGTATTTAAACTTTCATAAAATAATCCATTAACAAATATCTTAAGGCATCTTATTACTACTTATTAACATTTATCCCGACACACTTGTGAACAAAACTCATCTACGCTAAGAAAGCATAAATATTATTAGAGTTTTTTTTTTATTGAGAAACAAATATTATTAGAGTTTGAGGCAGCATCCACAGCCTTAAATTCCAGCAATTCTTGTAAACCTAGCTAATTCTTGACACATTAGGCATGCCCATTTAATGATTTATTATCAAGTCAACAAAAAGATGTGACTTGTGAGGGTGAAAATGGCAAGGTGTGTGAAGTGTGTCGCACCTAACTCCTTCAAGGCAGTGCTTATTTTCATATCTTCAAGACGTGGGCAGCTCTATAGCCGTAATACTTGACGCTTTAGCGGTAGCGGTATTAGTTGGCCATCAAAGTAGTAGTGAGCATTGATGAAGAGCCTAGCTAGCTAGAGAGATCAAGGACGTGCTCATGTGCTACAATCCATTCCCCATAACCTTTCTCTTTTCAACTGCATTGCACATGCTTAGATATAATGAGACTCAAAAACTTCATTTTGGGTCCTTATATGTTGGACCATTCTCGTGTCCTTGTGAACATAAATAGGTATCCAAGATAAATTTAAAAAAATGAGCTATGCTATATGCACATTTTTTTCAAAACGTTAAGATAGTAAGTTGTAATTGATCTAACATCATATAAATTTACACACACCAATCCCAATTTGCCGACAAATTATGAAATTGTGTGTTTATAAGTGTCGTTGGACTTTCCATTTAAGTTCTCTATCATATAAAGCAGGAGATTTATTAATGGAACCATGAAACGACTCAATAATCTATTTATTTCGGTGAAAAATATTTTTTACAATTTCCTATGACAAGTATACAGAAAATATATTAAGTGTTTAATTAATATAAGCCCAATAGAGGCTATAGAGCCAATAATAATAATAATAATAATAAATTGAAGGTTAGATACTTAATAGGTCACCACAAATGAACTCAACACCACAAAAAAAGCTCTCCCAAATCCCAACAATAACTTATCCCTTTACGGACCGACAGTTGACCATCATTGACCAATGTTAATAGCCATCAAACATATTTAGGGGATCCAACCACAAAATTATGTTTTCTAATTGTTGTCATTTGTGATATGCCTATATTTTATGTCCTTTTATTATTTTAAAGATTGTTTTTTGTTATTAAAAGAGTTTTTTTTTTTTATATACAGAATCTTGTTATTAAGAGTTAAGTAAATAGGATAAGGGAAGAATAAATTTGGTATTTTTAGTTTATGGCAAAACATTCTTAAGGAGGTGCAAGGATATAGAGCCCATATTGATTGCTCAATTTGATCAACTTGCAGGTAGTTGAGCACGTGATCAAGTTGAAAATTAATGTTCTAATGGCCAAACTAGTATTGTAGTGGGGTGAATATTGAGCAAATTATTGGGTCTTATTATAATAAGGTCAATACTGGGCTCAACTTAAGTATCAGCCCAAACGATGGAGATAAATCCAATATTGACTAGCCCATTTTTTAATAAACACAAAACCACGGATCCTTGGTTAGACCCAGTACCCTTCTAGGTCGCACACCAAGGTCATGTCCGAGGCATGTTCAAGCTACCGAGGTGAATCCCAGAGAGGCTAAACTTCTTCGAGGTAGCTTTCTAAAAGTCTTGATGATTCTACAACAGTCCCCGCATCAATATAGGTCACCTACCTGGCACCACCGCATTTAATGCACAAGGACAAGCCTCAAAAGTAAGAAAAACCCTAGAAGTCTCCATTCATGATTAAAAACCTACAAAAGAAAAGCTCGATAAGATCAGAAGTTATCCAAGTGGACACCTAAACAATAAGGAAGACCTCAGAAGCCTCCTTTCATGATGAAAAATCAAGAAAGAAGAGTCTGATAAAGCCAAAAGTTATCCAGGTGGAATAGGACAAAATACGAAGATGACTCATATAAAAGGAAAAGAAGAAAGAGAAAAAACAAACACAGAATAGAAGAAGAGAGAAAACAGTAAGGAAAACACTAAAGAGAGATTTATGTAACATATCACACTTGAATTAATAAAAAGATTATAGTAGTTTACATGTTCTTGTCCAAATTTCCCATTATAGATCAATATCAACCCATAACATAAATTAATTGTAACACGTGTTTTGCTTAGTATCTTAAACCATAGAATTAAGGGACACATACCTACAAGTATTGATCAACATACAAATAGTCAAGATTGTGATCAAGTTGAAGATTCATAGATCTGAATGAATCATGACGTCTCAATGGCCAAACTAGTCCAAATCAAATAGTTTGTTAAAAACAAATCACTCTAAAACTAAGTTTGATTTTATTTCAAATAAAGAAACAATTTCTTTGGCTGGTTATTATTTTGGAAGAGAAGCAAATTTATGGTACTAGCTAGTAGCTACTCAAGGAGAAGGAATATCGTACATATTTAAACCTTATAGTTTTAGATAAATTTCATTTGAACATATTTGTGTCATATGTGCTTCAAACAACATTAGAAGGATAGCAACAAAAGGTTTAAATGGTTGCTCTTTTAAAAAAAAAATTTGAGGTTCAAATGAAACTAGTTGAGAGCTTAAGGTTTAAGTGAAATCTACCCAAAACTCTAAGAATTGAAATATAATTTATCGAAAATATTATTAAATTTAGAGATCTATTTTCCTTGAAGAAAACCAAATGCTTCTCTTTTATGAGATTTTTTCTTTCTTTTTCCTTTGTGAGGTACCACCCATAAAAACTTCATACATCTATTCACTTTTCACAGGTGTGGCTGATTTAATGGAGGGGAATTCTATTCAGGATCTCCTGCAACACCATAATGAATGAGAGCATGTAATTATATCAACTACAACTTCGGCTCAATTTAGCTATTTAGCATTACAAAAAGTTACTTTATCTATTTTACCTATTCACTTTACAAAACATCCAACAGCAGTAGATCTATTTTAACTTTCAACACAATAAAATAATATAAACATCACAATAAAATAATATATTCACTACAATAAAATAATATATCTACTACAATAAACAACAAACACAACCACCACAACCGCTATCGTTGCCACTACCGCCGCCGCCACCGCCACCGCCACCCCCACCGTGGCGGTTTGATGCATAAATACTTAATTTGAAATGTAGCTTAATCCCACTAATAAAGAAAACAACAAATTCATTTTTGAGCATCTCAAAACCAAACTTACAATTTCTCATTAAAACTAGAATTCATGATTCAAGTTTGTTTGTAAGAATTTCAAAATCAAAAAATCAATTCCTCATAAATTAATTCCAAAGATTCACCAATCAAATATTCATCATACAGATGCTTGAATTCGCGAATCAAGTTTGTTCGCCACAATTATGAATCAAATAAACAATTCCTCATTAAAAATTAAAAAAACACTAAGAAGATTCACCAAGCAATCACTCTAACACATACTGATACTCATCAAACAGATACTTGAATTCACGAATCAAGTTTGTTCGCCACAATTGCAAATCAAACAAACAATTCGTCATTAGAAAAATAAATCAACACCCAAAACACAACCATTTCATCATGAACTACCTACAACACATTGCACATAGCAACAGCAGTAGCAATTTCCCATTGATCTCACTCAGCACAAATCAAATTCACGCAATGGATAAAAAAAACAAAAAAAAAACAAAAAACAAAAAACAAAACAAAACAAAACAAAACAAAACAAAACAAAAACAAAAACAAAAACAAAACAAAACAAAAACAAAAACAAAAACAAAAACAAAAAAACAAAAACCCAAGCTTGGATCAACAGAAAACCAAAGCAATGGGCTGAGGAAGGCAACGGCAACTTCGACGATGAAACCCAGAGAAACCCAGAGCTTGGATTGACGATGAAACCCACAAAATCCAAAGAAACCCAGGCTTGTCGGCGTTGGGTGAGCGGTGAGATTGAGGATTGGGTGAAGGCATGGGTCGGAGGCATGGATCAGCGGCTTGGGGCTTGGGTCGGCTTCAGACTTCGACGGAGTGGGTCAGCGGTGGGCCGGTGACGTTGAGGTCGGCGGAGGCATGGGTCAAAGACGTTGAGACAGAGAGGTGAGAGTTCAAAGGGAGTTGAGAGTGATAGACACGGTTGGATAAAAAGAATAGAAGGGGGGAAAAAAATCAACAAACAAATAGTATTTTAATTGGGTGGAGAATAAAAAAGTTTTTTTTTTTTTTTTTTTTTTAGCTGTGCACTGTAGCAAGATAGGTAAAAATTATAACTATACCTTCACTGCTGCAACACTCCTTTTAGTATATAGCGGTGCTAAAAATAATTTTTTAGCTTTTTAGTACCGCTATTGCTAGTGCACTTTAATATCAAGTTGAATGACTAAATGCAAACCACCCCCTCCGCAGCTGAGTTTTCACACTGGTGGTGGTCCCAATGATTCTTGAAAACCTTTTTCTTTTTGGCTGAAGATTCTTGAAAACCCGTTAACTTCAATTGGAATCTCTAATAATGACTCTACCGGCAATTCATGGGGTTTCACATGAACCACAATCTGTGTACATGTATACCAGCCAGCAGCTGGCTTGGTCCACCTAACAGCTATGGTAGTTCAATCAGATTTCTGATAATTACCACAAATTATGTAAAAGAATCTTAACATTTTTTTTTTTTATCATGTAATTCAATAGTTAGGAGAGGAAAGGATTTCAGTCCTAACATCTTTAATGAAAGGACTTGGTTTAGGTCTAGTGCATTGGACCCGGTCAGATAGTGACATGTGTCCACTTTTGGACACATGTCACCATCTCAACAAATTCAGTGCCACTGGACACTAAACCCAACTTAAAAGTGACAATTAAACTATAAAACTTCTAACACACTCTTCTCCATATAAACATAGGCAAATTACCATGTCCTTTTAACTTTGAGCTGTATCATTTGTGAAAGGCTGGTTTGTAAAGTTGGGAGTTCTTATGGGCCAAATATGCCTTTCATTCCAATTAAAATTGATCCATCTTAGGACAGCCTAATCCAAGTTCAACATCCAGACCACCATTGTGGCCCATGGGGCAATTGAAAGTATTGCTAAGCGGCGCCACAAAAACGCTACCAGCGAGGAGATGCTCCTAAAATTCAAAGTCCCTTCTTTCCCACTGAAAGATCATCCATAATAGATTATAGTTAACAAACTACTCCCTAAGAAGAGGAACTGGTTATGACTAATTCAAATTCTCAATTCTCATAGCATAAAAATAGGACAATTTCTTCTACAGAGTGTAACAAACAAAATAAAATGCTCATAAACAGTAGTAAAACTTAAGCGGGATAACATCCATACGTAACACACGTATAATCTCTTAATTTATTTAGTCACTGTTTCAAAACAACCGAACTGAAATCCACACACGTGATTAACAGACGAGAACAAAATTTAATTGTAAATAATAATGTGAATAACATAGATGGATCTGAGTTGCAACACCTACTACAAACAAAGCCGTTTAGGCCAAACTAATGTCAGTACTTTAAAAGCCTACCAAAATTGTCTCCATACTGTTCAACAGTAACATTCACGGCAGAACACCCAAAAACAGGATATAAATTAACCTACGAAAAAATAAAGCATCTCATTAACCAAAAGCTTCTCACAATTTCAGTGTCTCTGTCAAACTTCAGCATCGAATGTAAGATCACCTCAATTTTCTTCAACACCATTTCCAACATTCTCACCATTCTCAACATTCAAACCATTCTCAATTTTCTCAGCACTGCACCCAAAAGAAAACAAATTAATAATAAAGTAAAGGTAGTCATTAGGTTGCAGCAAATATGTAATGAAAGCAACATGGAGCAAGCTCAATAATTCTTTTCTTCTGAAACCCCAGAATAGATATTCCCTAGTTTTCTAGTTACATGCATTTAAAGTGGTAATATCTCTCGCACTTGACATATGTATTACGAGGGAAGGGGGGGAGGGAAATTCCTATGCATAATATATCGCATATTTGCATAGATATCACGAGCAAGGTTGTCCAATGCTGCCCTACTTTTTCCTGCTACATCAACATCAGAAACGATTACAACACTCCACAATCTTCATTATTAAAAAAACCAACCAAAATAGAAGTCATCAACTTCTTATAATCATGAATCTTGTAAGGTTCTCCAAAGATACTTTCAATTTAGAGCTGAAATTTAAATACTTCCAATCCGTATGCATGTGAGTATAAATGTAAGGATCAACATAAAGAGGTGTATCAAAGAGCCTAAAACACAGGTTGTTAGCTGAAAAGTAGATCATCCATCTTTCATGCAGCAATGGTGTAACAGTTCACAAGAAGACACAATAGGCAATAGCTCAAAAGGCAGAACACATATGTTGAAAAAAATGACAATTGTTTCACATTATGACCGGCCCATACAGCTTACAATTTTCACCCTCTACAATACAAAGATTTAGACCATTCACATCTCCATACCTCATCATGTTACCAACATGGGTCAAATGTCTCAAGAAGCAGTAAAAGAAGAATTAGAAACTGTCCCAGAACAGGAATGCTTCAGAAACAACCTTAACCATTTTCATGGTCCATTAATTAAATGCAATGCATTCATAAGCGAGCAGATGTAAATATGTAATAAGAATCCAGAACCAGAGTTAGCATCAAAAACCATTGAACTAAAAAAGGTGCAGAATTTCTGACTGTTGACACTTGAAAGCAATCAGCAGCACCAAAGTGACAGCAGGCATAGTCAAAACACAAACATGTCTAATACAACAGACGGCATGTCAATCTTCAAGATAATCAATTCATCAACATGGCGTGTTGTACTTTTCGCATACAATAGCATCTTATCCCTCAAACTTTGGTTCACCAAAACCCTAGAGGCTCTCCTCATGGTTGCCAGAGCTCTTATCTTCAAAACCAATACATTGCTTCAAGTAAGTCACTAAATGTTCTAAAAAAATGGGAACCAAGGTGGGGGTGGAATAAAGCCAGAACTATATTAGAATGCATGAACCAACTCTCTTTAATAATTCGCATAACAATTAAGTAAGTTATAGAGTATGATTCAGGATAGAACATAATGGCAGGAAAGAATACATGTAACCACCCTGATTAGTCTATTGACATCTATGAATGACACCAAAGTTTTGGGACTAAGTCTTGGTTGTAGTTGTTGTAAGTTACAAACACGGGTCAACCTTAACCTCCACCCATTCTTATGGGAGAAGGAAGCACCACTTGAGCCAAAGCTCATCGGCCTCCTCTCTCTCTCTCTCTCTCTCTCTCTCTCTCTCTCTCTAAAGAACTACTAGAGCAAATGAAACTAACACTTTCTCATGCAAACTGAGCTGGAAAACAATACTTCTACAGTTCTACCAATCAAACAGTAAACAAGCAGGACCCAAAGAGCTATTTCATTCACACAATTCAAAACAATTAAATAAAAACCAATATGCATCAGAAACCAAACAAAGTAACAATCTTTCACAATTCATTGAACTAAACCAATAATAGCACAATTCAACAAACCTCTGGGGACGACTCTCCACCGGTGAATCCGGCTTCCTCCAAGTCCTCTCAGTCCGATCCTCAGCCCGACCATTCCCGAGCCCGAACGACCTCCTCCTCTCCAACTTCTCCGGCGCAGTCTCCTTAATCTTCACAGCCTCCAGCTGCTCATCAATCTTCTTCCAATCCTGCCCTTTCTCCGCCAGCACATCCTCTCTCGGCCTCGCCGCCCCAAACGGATTCACAGAACGCGGCGCAGCCGCCACCGGCACAAAAACCTTCGACTCCGTCTCCTCTCCCTCCTGCTTCTCAATATTCACAACAGGCAAAGTCCTCGGCTGCAAATTCAGCCTCGGCCTATCGCCGACAGCAGCCACACTCTCCTCCTTCTTGTTCCTCCCCCAATTCTCCGACGAATCCGCGCCGCCATTCGAAGCAAACCCCACCACCTTCCTCTCCGAGCTAAACCTCCGCCCCTCCGTCGGCGCAAACGCGGCCTTGCTCGACCCCCAATTGTCCGAATCATCCGCCCTCGACTGCGAATTGAAGAAACCCCCTCTCTCTCCTCTCTCTCCCCCTCTCTCTCCTCTCTCCCTCCGATCGAAACCGTTGCTTCCGAACGAAGTTTTCTTCGCGGCGCCCCAATCGTCGGTCTCATCAGCCCGAGACGGTGCCAACGGCTCCCGATTCGACTCCCGATTCCTCCTCCCCTCATCGGAAACCCTAGAAGAGCCCCAGCGAGAACTCGAGTCCCCGTTGCTCAAGCCATAAGATCTGAACCCGCCGCCGAGCCGGGTTCGATCGCGCTCGATTTCTTCATCGGTCCGCTGGCGCGGTCCAGTAGGGAGAGCCAAAAGCTCCTCAGTCGTTAAACCCCGCGGCTGCTGCTGCTGAGACTGCTTTTGCTGAGCTTGGCCCGGCTTGTAAGTACTGAACTCGGCCAAAGACAGAGTCTGACCCTTCTTCTTCTTCGACTTGGCCGGAGCCGAAGCCGCCGCCGCAGAAAGCGAAGGAAAATCCGCGAGCGGCTCGGCGTGAATCGCGGAATTCTGCTGCTGCTGCTGCTGTTGGAGAAGCTCTTCCTCTTCGTGTTGCTCGGCGTCTAGAGCCCACGCGCCTGGTTTGGCCCATGGAGACACTGTTGCCGCCATTGTTTGCGTGCTTTTGCGTGTTTGTTCGAAGGATTTGAGTTTGCGTTTGCGTTTTCGTTTTGGTTTGTTGATAGCGAGGAGAAAAAGGAAAGGGGTTTGGGGGTTTTATATATATAGTGGGAGTGGATCGTACGGTGGAGAGTCAATGTGGGGAGATTTTGATTTGGATGATGGAATGGACGGTTGTGATGTGGGCTTTTATGTCTGCGTAATCTTTCAGAGAAAGGAGAAGGTAGATTCTTGTTAAGATTTTTTTAGTTTATTTTTAGTTGTATGGAGTCGAATAAGAACATTCGGTTTGATTTTTGTTCTGAACAACAATGATCAAATCTTTTTATTATTCTTTTGGAAAGAAAAAATTTTATTACGTAAAGTGATAAAAAAAAAAAAAAAAGATCAGGTTAATGTATGCTCTCATCTTATGGCACATATTATTTATCTATTTTAAGAAATTTTTAATAAAAAATTAGCAAAAAATTATCACTTTTTCATTTTTTCATAAAAAAATTTTCTAAAATAATTTACTAATATAAGACTTAATGACATACCTTAGTGAAACCCAAGAAAAAATTATAGTTCCTTGTGTAAGTGATAGGCAATTAGTTATAGTCTACCACGATATAGTTGTAGCCAACAATTGTAGAATAAATTGTGGTCCTAAAAGCACTAAAAACAAATGTCTATTTTTTCACCCTCTTTTATATTTTTATTTTTGTGTTGTTACGGGTCCAATCTAGTACAATCTCAAATACTATTTGGGTAAGATATAAAAAATTGAATAGACTTTTTTTGTGTCTTGTAAAGACTGAAATTCATTTTCTTTCCCTTTTTAAGATTTAAGATTGAGCCCCAAAAAAAAATTGTAATCCTCTCCTTTTCAATTTATTGGCTTTTTTCTTTTTTTTTTAGGTTTAAAAATTGTTATCCACATTCTTAAGTGTGGAAGTTTTACAACCCTTAATTTTTCTTATTATATTAAAATTTAAAAAAATATTTATATTTTTTTTTTATGAATTACTAGCCTCTAAGCATGCGCTCACGCACGTGCTCAGAGGCTCTTCTATTTTTTGGGAAAAAAGTTAATAATTTGCATTTATTATAATTTGGGATTATTACATTTTTCATTCACAAAAAAAACCTAGGAGTGTAATAAAAAATTATTTCACCTGCAAACGCACAATACTCATCATACCCCTAGGTTTTTTTGTAATTGAAAAATGTAATAATCCCAAATTATAATAAATGCAAATTATTAACTTTTTCTCCAAAAAATAGAAGAGCCTCTGAGCACGCGCGCGTGCTCAGAGGCTAGTTATTAGTACTGATCTTTAATCCTAACATTTAGCCACTTACTACACATCCATAAAAAAACAAAGTACAAAATTTTAATCGTTTTTATTTATTTTTGTTACGGTAAAAGGCTGCCATTTTTTTGTGTTAGTATTTTTTTTTTTCTCTTTTATTTTTGTTAAATGGAAAGCATCCAAGATCCACGTTTGTTTTTGTTTGGGTGTTGTTGTAGATTTTTTTTTTTTAATTTTTTTTTATTTAAAATGTAGTGTTTTAATCCTAAAATTTAGCCATGTACTACAAATCTGTAACAAAAAGTTAAAAAGTGCTTAAATTTAAAATTTAACAACTATACCTTTTTATTTTATTTTTTACGGTAAAAGGTTGACATTTTCAACTGGTGGTGTTTTTTTTTTTTAATTTTATTTATGACAGTTATCATTTTTTGTTTAATCCTTTAATGTAGTTTTTTAATCCTAAAATTTGGCCACTTACTACACATTCATAAAAGAAGTAAATAAAAGCTTAAATTTAAAATTTTGCAACTATTTTTTTTTTTTTAATATACGATCAAAGGCTCATAGGTTTTTTTTTTTTTTTGTGTTAAAGGAAAGGCTCAACAGTTATCAATTTTTTTTTAATCCATAAATTTAGTTTTTTTTTTAATCTTAAAAGTTATCCACTTACTACAGATCTATAACAATAGTTAAATCAACTACCTTTAAAACCAAGAAAAGGTACATAACGTTTTTGATACCGTAGTAAATTAATACTTATAAAAAAAAAATGTAAATTGTATTTCACATAGAATTATACAAATGATAAATATAGTTTCTATTACAAAATGAATTTTTTTACAACAATTTCTTAAATAACAGCCACTTCATTCATGTGAGGTTGAATCATACAATAATTTTTATAAATTCTCTCACCCAAACTTATCTAATATTCCATTCCAATACCTCCTCAATGCTAATGTTCCATTCTAATGCCTTCTCAATGCAATCCAATAAATTTGTGCGTACGTCAACCTAAGAAAAATAAAAGAATTAATGTTAAACCAAGTATTAAAAAAAAAAAACTTTAATCAACAAACCAAGTACCTAGTGTGCGTGTTATTAAAGAGTTTATTATAAATTCACTCTTTTTCTATCAACTTAATGTGCGTGTCATTAATGTGCATTTGAGTATTCCATATATTGGGTATGTGATTTAAAACTGAAAAAATAATTCAAAGGCAAAACAAATACAAAGTGTCTATAATTCATTTTGATTCAGGTTTTTGGAAGAATTTACCAGAGAAAGTAGTGATGGTCCTGGTCAAAACTTATCCACCATCAATGATGGGTTCTAGTTAGCTCAACTGGTAAAGTCTCTGATAGTTGTATAAGAGATCTGGGGTTTAATCCCCGCCTACACCAAAAACTGATTGATGTCTTGGTCTAATGATAAAGAGCTATCATTAGGAGCGGACACCATAGGTTGAAACTCTCTCAAAAAAAAAATGATTCTGAGATACTTTATTAGAGTTTGTGTTTGATTAGGAAAGCAAGTAGTAGCGTAATCTCTAAAAAAAAAAAAAAAAAAAAAAAAAAAAAAGAGTTTGTGTTTGATTGCAAGCCAAAACAAAGAGAAAGAGTTCTTACCAAATTACCAATATTCTTTCTCAAATAGTCAGTTCAAGCAAAAACCCTATTTTTTGAAAATTTTAAGTCAACCACGGGTAATAAGCAATTGTCAAACACTCTTGAATTCCTAATTATATTCATCCAAAAGTAAGTACTCCTTAAACTATAAATACATGACAACCATATTTAGACAAAACACAGGAATATAAGAAACGTGGTTATTATAAAATTTATAAAAAAAAAAAAAGGAACCATGAGAGTGTAGTAGGATAAGAACTCATATTTGAACAAAACACAGGAATATAAAAAACGTAATTATAAAAAATTTAAAAAAAGGAATATAAGAAACATGAGAGTGTAACAGGAATATAAGAAAATCTGTGAGTGTAACAGGAATATAAAAAAACGTGAGAGTGTTATTATATATATATATATGGGTGCACGGCTAGTTTTTTTTTTTGGGGGTGGGGGGGGGGGGGGGGGGGGGGCAATAACTATAGATGTATTTGAACACCCACATTTACGTGTGTTAGTTTTTTTTTTTTTTTAACTATCAGTATGTGGGGTGTTTTTTTTTTTCTTTTTAAATAATAGGAATAAAGTATTTTAAAAAAACAATAAAAGTGGGTTAGTGGACATTTACGTGTGTTAGTTTTTTTTTTTTTTTAATCAGTACATGTCTTTTTTTTTTCTTTTTTTCTTTTTTTTTAACTATCAGTACGTGGGGTTTTTTTTTCCTTTTAATAATAAAGTATTTAAAAAAAAAAACAATAAAAGTGGGTTAGTGGGACAGTGTTCCTATTTTGTAGGCAATATTTTAGTGCAAGTTAGACATATTTTTTACCAAATTATCCTTTAGTTTTATCTCTACTTAAACCTAGAGAAATAGGGGTATTTTAGAAGAAAAAAAAAATCTGGTCCAAACAGGTGCAGCCCTTTAAATAGTAGTATAGATATAGATATATATATTGTTAAACTTGGTTGGTGGTAACTCTAATATAAAACAAAAGGCACTTTAAGGGGAGAAGAAGGAGTAGAGTAGAATTGGCTAAAAATAGGTTAATTTTGGGTCAAATCTACTCTATTTTACTTTACTCCCCCTCCCTCCCCTTAATCCAAACGGACCATAGGAATATCATTGCTTGTTTATTTATTTATTTAGTCAATAATTGTGTCATTTCTAATTAAAACTTTTGAAAATAATAATAATACTTCTAAGAGGTGCTCTACATAGACTTAAATCCACAATTTTTTTAGTTTAGGAAGCTCTTGATTTTCAATCTTTAAGATGAATGCATAATTATAAATTCAATCAATGAGTTGTCCAAAAAAGGAAGTTTACTCAACGCACTTTTACTATTTTGTTATTGTTAATGGTCATTTTCGCGACAAATTTTATGGCTCGATGGAATGACTAAGCCCAATTGCTTAGCGAGTTCGAATAATGTATTTTTGTCAATGTATTTTGCTTTGTTGCATGGCCCGAGCCCATGCGAATGGTTGGGGAATTGAGTAGGAATGGTTTTGGTGGGTGTGGGTTAGTTCCCATTGGACCTTTTTACATAGGCCCGACCTGTACATGCCGCGAAGTGGGCCAGGGACGCTGGGGGCATCTAGGGCCCATGAAGGAGGTCCAATGTCAGAAATTTCCACCCCAGACTTTACTCCATGCTCTGTGTGACTGTGCCCCTTATTTTCAGCCTAACTCCATTTTCCCACACCAAGGCAGCTAACTCTAAGAAAAAGCTGAGCAGCCTAGCCCACTCAGCCACCCAAATGTGGTCTTCAAGGCCTACAAAGACCAGAGACAGTAGCTGTAAAGAGGAAATAACTTTGTTTCCAAAATCATGCAAAAAGCAACCAAAACCTTTCCCTAAGCATAAAACATAATGCACCAAGTCATAGAAATAGCATCTGAAAGGTCCAAGGGCTTCCTCCCACCTAAAAACTGGTCACAAGCATCCCCTAGAGCTTGATATAAATATGTATCACCAGCCCACAAGAGGGGTAACGTTTTTCCCTACAAAAAACCCAAAACTTTGACACAAAAAGCCTAGTCAGCTACCTAGTGTATGGGACGATTTGAAGGCCTGGGGGTGAAAATATTGATATAGGGGAACTCTCCCTCTCTTGCTCGGGACCTCCTTCGATTTCCTCCTCTGTGTGACTGCGGGCTGAAATTTCTGACTCATGAAATATATAGTTTCTGCACTTTCTTGTGTTTTCATTTTTGTGTTGTTTTCTCTTTCCATAAAGCACCATTAGCCTTTGTGTACCTCACATCGCGAATTTTGGGCTTGGCTCTCCAAATAACTGACGAATTTAACGAACCCAAGGGGAGTTTTGGGCTCATTTCTGCGATCTCGGCCCTTGTCGCAAAATGCGTCCCCGACATTTTGGCGACTCCACTGGGGAGTCAAGCAGCTAAGGAAGGAGAAACCGTGCCTCCCAAGTCAAAAAAACCAACGTACATCCCACACCGTTGCTCCATCTCAAGGGGCAGCCGCTGACGCTTCCTCTTTGAGGGAAGTACATCTTGAGGAGGAGGACAAGCCCCTCAACAAATGAAGGAACTATTTGAAATGATGCAAGGCATGCAGCGGAACCAGGATAACCTTGCTCAGGCTATCCAGCGCATTGAAGAATCCAACAAGGCTCGCGATAAGGAAAATCCACGGCGAGAGGAGCCCACGCTCGAAAATGGACAAAATGAAAAGGTGGCGGATAATAGCGAAAAGACGAGGCAGGACAAAGCCAGTGACGCTTTCGATGCTAATAATGCTTCTCAGTATGTCACGCTTGCCAACGTAGCAAAGCTCATTGAGAGGAAGTCAAGCAGCTGAAACAAGAGAAGTCATGTATCCAAAGATGCGAAACCAGCAAAAAGATGATGGTCTCACACCAACTTGTCGTTCTAAGAGAAACCGTATGATACTTTGCTGCACAAGAAGAGCATGGTGAAGTTGAGCTGAAATAAGTTTTATCCTTAGCTCATTGAGCTGCTAGAAATGCTCCAAATCATGTGACGAGATCGCTCCAACCTCCAGAAACCACCTAAGAAGTGAAGGACGGAGGGAGAATCAACTTTCTTATTCAAAAAAAAAAATTTCTTCCACTCATCTATATTATTATTATTTTTTAGCTATCATTCTTATGGATGAATCATCATATATCTCTTGCTTTACATGATATTTGTGAAAATTTTTGTTGTAGCTTGAAAATGCAAAAATGGCGAGCCACAAATCCAACTGCAAAGGGAATGACGTTTCCAATCAATAATCAACAATGCAAAGCTCTAAACATCAATTTCAAAACCAAGAACCCCTCACGCGCTGAGCATATGGGAGCCGCGGGTATTGACTCATTTTGGCGCAACAATAATTGCCCCTTCGTAGCTAAATGTTTTTGGTGTCACTGCTAATGAAGTCTTCACCAAATAGCTAAAGGCCATAGCTAAATGGCCTACCGCAAGACGCTAGATGTGCCATATACCAAGCCTTGAGGTAGCGACATACCATACATCAAGTTGTATTGTTGCTGAGTTAGCGCCGAGCATATAGGGGCTGCCGCAAGTGATTAAATTATTTTGGCACAACAACAATCGCTGCTGTGTGCAACCCTTTGCAGCTAAATATTTTTGGCATCACCGCTGAACGAAGTCTTCACCAAATAGCTAAAGGTCATAGCTAAATGGCCCATCGCAAGGCGTTAGATATTCCATATACCAAGCCTTGAGGTAGCGATATACCATACATCAAGTTGTATTGTTGCTGAGTTAGCGCTGAGCATATGGGGCTGCCGCGAGTGATTAAATTATTTTGGCACAACAACAATCGCTGCTATGTGCAACCCTTTGCAGCTAAATATTTTTGGCGTCACCGCTGAACGAAGTCTTCACCAAATAGCTAAAGGTCATAGCTAAATGGCCCATCGCAAGGCGTTAGATATTCCATATACCAAGCCTTGAGCTAAACATTTTTGGCATCACCGCTAAATGAAGTCTTCACCAAAGAGCTAAAGGCCATAGCTAAATGGCCCACCGTAAGGCGCTAGACGTTCCATGCACCAAGCCTTGAGGTTGCGACACACCATACATCAAGTTTTTAAGAAGCGACATTTCATAAGCCAAGTTTTGAAGTCATACGAGCGACATACTATCGTTTAAAGCACGCTTAAGCTAAGACTCTTGAGCACTCTCTTCGCTAATTCATTTTTTTATACACATCATTTAAACCATTTAATTTTTCAAATTTTTAATCAAAATATTTTTTATAAGTCGTTTATGCTACTTCGCTTGGCCATGACTATCGCTTATTGATATAAATCACATTTGCACTTAGGGTGAAACGGAAACCTTCTCGGAGCACCCAACAACAAAGAAAATCCGAACTCAATTCCCTCTCACCGAAGCCGTGACACGCTCATGAACGCTAAGCTATGACGAGCTCATGCATCCAAAATCTTGGTTGATCCGCGCACTCCAAGCCATGGCATGTTCATATATCTCAAGTCATGACAAGCGCATGCATTCTAAGCCATGACAACGCCTTAATCCTTCTTGAATTTGAGATTATATGTGAAGAGGGAAGTTCAAACGTTGCCATCATCAAGAAAATTGTTCTTGTCACTTAATTCTTGCAATTGAAATCTGCGGCCAAGCCAACTAATAAGGAGAGTTCGCTCGCACCTTTAAAAAAATGCTTTGCTAGAGCTCGCTCTAAACATTGATGTCAAACAGCTCAAAAAAAAATCGCAAGCTGGTTGCTGAAAATCCATTCCAAAGATTTTCGAGTGGAATCTTAGTACAATGTGGAAAATTGGAATAAGTAGCATAGAGGCTAATGATAGAAATTGTTGTGCTAGAGATGCTACAACCTTACACCGACGTCTCTAATGCTTGGCCCATCATTATCTCAAAGTTAGAAGTCAAGAAAGCAAAGTATGGAGCCGCTGTTTGCAGTACCATGTATTTTCGACAAAGAGGCTAACCAAAGCGTAAAAAAAAAAATTGTTGTGTTGGGAATGAAGCAACCCTATATCGACATCTCCGATGCTTAGCCGATCATCGTCCCAAAATTAGAAGCCAAGTTAGCAAAGTATGGAGTCGTTGTCTGCAGCACAACATATCCTCAGCAAAGAAAAATCATGTTCTGCCCTCTATATAGCAAATGGAAGGACCCCAATTTTCAGAACTTATCTTCAAGTAGTATTGAGAATACTAAGGGAGGAAGAAATGCCACCAAATAACTCTTGGCGATGGCATACCATTGGTTTGACATTACCAAATTCACTAAAAGTCGCCGCACTTCCAAATGCACTCCAAGCTTGTACGCACACGCCTTATAAGCATTCGAGACATGAGCGCCTCATAGCCTTTTATACTTGGGGGCTTGATCTCATCGGACCTATCCATCCACCATTGAATAGGTACATTTGAGTCTTTACCGCACTAAGTAATTCACTAAGTGGGTGGAAGAAATTCCACTCAAAGAAAAGTAAGGGGAGTGGCCATAACCAACTCCATCAAAGAGCATATCATTCGTCGCTTCGGCATCTCGCACAAGATCATAAGCGACAACAATATATCTCACTCATACTAATTTTCGGAGGCAAGCCCTATGAAACATTAGGAAACCGACGAACTATCATATTATCCAAGCATGGTGAGACCCCTACATGTAAAGGTGCAATGCCTTCAATAAGGTGGGGAAAGCCAACGCTTTCTTCTAATGAGAAATCTTGTGAGACGACAAGAAAACTAACAAATTATCACACGAGCCTCTACATGCGAGGGTAAAAAAAAAAAAATACTCTCAATAAGGTAGGAAAAGCCAAACACATACTCTCTCAATGGTAAGCCCTATCAAATGGCTAGGAAGCCAATGAGACGTTTTATTATGGCGATACCCCTACTTGTGAGGGCATGACTAGCTCTCAACAAGGTAGGGAAGCCAATGCGTCCTCAAAGGAAATCCCTACCGAATGATTAGAAAGCCGACGAGATGTCATATCATTCATATGTGGCAAGACCCCTACTTGCGAGGATGCAATGCCCTCGACAAAGTAGGGAAAGCAAAAAATTTCTTAACGGCAAGCCTTACAAAGCGGTAGTGAAGCCAACATAATATCTTAAAATTCAAGCACGGTGATCCACTACATGCGGGGACATAGCCAGCCCTCAAAAGGATGAGAAAGCCGATGCATAAACCTTATAAAGCGGCAAGGAAGTCAATGAACTATTAACCCATTGCCAAATGGTAATTCGCTATGTGCAAGGATAATACTCCTCAAGAGAATGACAAAATTGTGCATTCTATAAGGCATAATATCCAAGAAAGTGATATCTTCAAAAATTGATAGCAATACAAGCTTTATTCAAGCCGTTGCCTATGAGAACGCAATCAGCCTCTATGAAATGGTGACAAACAAGTGCACCATGAGCTGCAACATGCGCAAACGCAGCCCATATGTGGGGGCTTCTTGAAACTAACGAAATAGCAATCTAATATATGTCGAGAATAAGTCGACTACCAAGCGGTGAGCCAAGTTTCAATATATATGAGGTGCTATCTGTGAAACCAAATCTGCCCGTCAATAGAGCGCTAAAAAATGGTGCACAGACAATGAGGCGTGCGCTTAGCCAAAACCTTTTCACAAAGGCATGACAACCAAGCAAACATGTCTACTAACTTATCATTGCAAAGGCAAAGCCATATTCACAAGCCATCCAATCAAGCACAAGTAATATTCAAGAGCCTAAGTGCATATAATCTATCGAAATTATGCTACTTCATCGCAAGGTGCACTCGACCCTTCCAAGCAAGCTTTTCTCTACATATTCAAATGGTCACAGCCGTACAAGAATTGTTTTCGCAACAAAGACATGCTTATAGCCTATTGAAGAAAGGTAAAAACTCATTCTTAAAGTACAAAATACAAACTATTCACATCCTTGAGGTACAAATCATTCTTTTCATTCCAAAATTCAAATTACATGTTGAGACATCATATATGTGTTTCTTTGTACAAAATACAAATTGTATCTACTAACCATGACAGCACAAGTTCAAAGTTTCAACAAATACCAATAAATAGGAGCTGCTTTATACAAATAAGTGGGCTGTCCACAAAAGCGAAATACAAGAGAATGTGTTTCCAAAATAACAGCCCCTATTATACATTACAACCAACTCGAGTTCTCAAGGTTTTGGCAAATTCAAGTATTAAAATAAATGAAAAGAAAGAGGGACTCGAAGAAGATCAAGACCAGCAACAATATCCGAAGCGTGTTCGGAACACTCGCTTGCAATTGATCTCTCTGTGAAGTTTCCGCCTTTTCACAAAATCCAGTTGTCAAGAGATGCAAGTTGAAATTCCAACCCTTTTATAGTCGCCAACAACCTTGTCTTCTACGTCACACAATCAATAACACCTTCGGTGTCTTAATGTTAACACCCATCCCAATGGTGTCTCAACCAACATTTCCTCATCATTACAACAAGCATGAAGCGCCAACAACTTGTGACTCTGCATTATTATTCACATTTGCCACAAGGACACAATACTGGAGGCTGGCAGCACATACATCAGCTATGTCACACCCCTATACTACATCGCCAAGTGATTCTTCGCTCCATTCCACCTCAAATATGCTATCCCAAGGCAGGCAGCAATATCGCTCATGATTGCGGATTCGTCAAAACTAATCTTGGCAAACACAATCTCACCAAATTTACCAACAATCAAGCAACTCAAATATTGAAGCATCCTGGTGGTCCAATTTGTATAGAGGTTCAAGATGGTCTCTCATTCATCATCATTTTCCCCTATGTGCCCAAGTCAAAATTGCAGTAAGTCATTGACTCATTCTACTTCCGACACGATGGTCAACTCAAAGTCAAGCATAGCCGCATTGCGAACTAAGTTCCATGCCTTGCGACTATTAGAATCAATGGAAATTGGCTTCAACACGAGCTTTTGGCATCAATTAAAAAAAAAAAAAAAGGGCTCAACCTCATGAATCGACGCAATGGGACTATAATTTTTCTAAAGAAAAGCCACTCTACAAATTTATTTGAATAATTTGTTCAACATATCAGCAAGCACAACCAAGAGATAGCCACAATGAACAAATCAACTCACCAAGGCACCGCTCCATCACCATTGGTACCAACGAGCTCATGGCCATGGGTAGCGGGCTGCCGCGGACCTTCTTTGGTCATTGTCGGCAAAGTTTCCTTGCTTCATATTATCGGGTTCCCTCTCTTCTTCCGCAGCAGCACTTTGTCCCACCCAAATCTCGACATTTTGAACGGTGGATGGTGCTGAGCTCTTCAAATTTATGCTCTCAAAAAAAAAATCTCCTCCATTTCATTGCCATCATCTCACTGCCAAATGGGGGTTAAAGCAAATATTCACAGCATTTGAAGAAAATATGAAAGCTGTATTGCTAGGGAAGCAAAGTGGCGTGAATCAAAAAAAAAAAGAAAAAGAAAAAGGGGCCTGTTGAAGCAAAGTGGCGCGAAGGTCACTAAAAATGAGAAGAAAAGAGACAAGGAAGAAGCAAATGATGTGTTGGCTAAATCCTAAATGAAAGAAAAGCTACCTGATGCAAAACTAAAGCAAGTGGCGTGAAAGTCCAAGGCTTTAATAGAAGAAACGCTAAAGCCACCTATGTAGTATGAAAGTCAAAGGATGCAAAGGAGAAAAGCCAAAGTCACCAAGGTGTCAAGGAAGTGAAAGTTCCTATGGTAAATGCTAAAGTTACCATTGCAAGTATGAAAAGAAAGGAGGGAGTCAGACATATATATATATATATATATATGTATAAGACAATAACAATGATTTTACCAAAAAAATAAAAAAAAAATAAAAAATAACAATGATGGCAACAACAACATGAGACAAGGAAAGGGGATTTTAGAAAAAGAAAAGAAGCGCAGACAATGTACTAGTTTGTGCAAAGTGCGAAGATCTAATGGGCCATGCTAACATCAGGTGTGGGTCCAAACTATGCTTCATCAAGTGTTCGGAGCTTGCGAAAATTCCGTGAAGCTCACACGCATGCCGCAAGCGCCATTCGTATGAGGGGGGCTAATGTTAATGGTCATTTTTGCGACAAATTTTATGGCTCGACGGAATGACTAAGCCCAATTGCTTAGCGAGTCCGAATAATGTATTTTTGTCAATGTATTCTACTTTGTTGCATGGCCCGAGCCCATGCGAATGGTTGTGGAATTGAGTAGGAATGGTTTTGGTGGGTGTTAGTTCCCATTGGACCTTTTTACATAGGCCCGACCTGTACGTGCCGCGAAGTGGGCCAGGGACGTTGGGGGCATCTAGGGCCCATGAAGGAGGTCCAATGTCAGAAATTTCCACCCCAGACTTTACTCCATGCTCTGTGTGACTGTGCCCTTTATTTTCAGCTTAACTCCATTTTCCCACACCAAGGCAGCTGACTCTAAGAAAAAGCTGAGCAGCCTAGCCCACTCAGCCACCCAAATGTGGTCTTCAAGGCCTACAAAGACCAGAGACAGCAGCTGTAAAGAGGAAATAACTTTGTTTCCAAAATCATGCAAAAAGCAACCAAAACCTTTCCCTAAGCATAAAACATAATGCACCAAGTCATAGAAATAGCATCTGAAAGGTCCAAGGGCTTCCTCCCACCTAAAAACTGGTCACAAGCATCCCCTAGAGCTTGATATAAATATGTATCACCAGCCCACAAGAGGGGCAACGTTTTTCCCTACAAAAAACCCAAAACTTTGACACAAAAAGCCCAGTCAGCTACCTAGTGTATGGGACGATTTGAAGGCCTGGGGGTGAAAATATTGATATAGGGGAACTCTCCCTCTCTTGCTCGGGACCTCCTTCGATTTCCTCCTCTGTGTGACTACGGGCTAAAATTTCTGACTCATGAAATATATAGTTTCTGCACTTTCTTGTGTTTTCATTTTTGTGTTGTTTTCTCTTTTCATAAAGCACCATTAGCCTTTGTGTACCTCACACCGCGAATTTTGGGCTTGGCTCTCCAAATAACTGACGAATTTAACGAACCCGAGGGGAGTTTTGGGCTCATTTCTGCGATCTCGGCCCTTGTCGCAAAACGTCCCCGACAGTTATCAATTGCTTATCTTCTTTTTTTCTATTAATGTAAAAAAAATATAAGCATTATATTCATTAACATGCGTTGCATTAGATTTGATGTGTGTAACCAAGAAATTTGGTACATCCTTTATCCAAGCACTCATGTCTTCTACACGTTGATATATTTTGCCAAGCATCGGATAACTTTGTTACCTCTCTTACCTATATGTTGCACTACCCACCTCCTAAATTGTCTAAGGCTATGCTTTGCTTCATCAAGAATGTGTCCCACTCTAGATAGATTTGGTTTGTTGGATGGATGCTTACACAATTGTTGGAGAATTACATCCCAAACACCAACATTCCCAATAAAGCTTATTCCTCAAGCTAATGTAATTGCTTTTTTTTTTTTTTTTTGGTCCGATTAATAGATGTTATAAGGCATTCGATAAGGAAGTATTTAATGCAACATGCTGCAATCACTTTTTATGCTTTTAAGACACACGTGCATTGTCACTTTCTCTCAATCCCATAAAATATGAGATTATTTTAGTATATTTAATACAACTTTAATGGGTACCATCTTTTTAATGAAAAAAAAAAAAGGCATTTTATTCATTCACTTGCATCACATCATGGTGGAAGTGTGTAAACCATGCAGTTCAGTACATCCATTATCCAATCACTCAAAAGGGTCACATCTTCTATATGTGGGGTAGATATTACCCAAAAAGTCGGCAAATTTCTTGCCCCTCTTACCTACATGATGCACTTCTCACCTCCTAAATTGTCTATGGTTGCTCCTTCGCTTCATCAAGAATGTCCCTTCTTAGATATATTCGGTTCTTTGGACACTCACACAGTTGTTAGAGAAATTGCCTTCTAGAATCACATCCCAAACAACATTCCTGACAAGTGACAAGTTATTATTGCTCCCGCTACTGGAATTGCTTCAATTTCCTCTGCATCATAAAGCATCCTTTCTTACTTCGCTCAAAGCACCTATTATTAATTTATTAGCAATCCTTTTTCATCCCTTATAACCACACCCATACTAAATAGATATCACCACATATCTATTTTATATTATTCATCTTAAACTACTAAGTTCTTGTCATAACTAGCTAATAAGACAATGAGATCGTATCACATCAGGCATTGCTATTTGGAGAGTTCACAATGGCAAAGAGAAAACCTTCATCCCCTTTCTCATTGTCTCCGAAATCCAAAAAGAGGGTAAAAGATCCCTTTTTTTAATAACTTTTTAATATAAAATAGGAATGAACTAAATTTAGAACTAGCAATCTATAAGCTTCAGAAACCACTTTGTTTTAAGCAACTTTTGACTACCACCTTTCCAAAATTTAATCTTGAAATTATGCGGCTAATCAAGAGAGAATTGAGATGGTGTAAAACTTGTCATGATTAATTTTACACTTAGTCACAAAAATATTGCTTAAGATTTCACAAATTAATGGAGTCCATTTTTGTATCAAGAATATATGCTGAGGTCACCTTAAAGGAGAACTAAGGACAAGGGCCACAAAAGACAGTTTAGGGACTAAAACATTGCTTAACCGTTAATTTGGTAATGAAATTTGTTCGCTTTGTCATGTTTAGCTCTGAGCGTGAACTTCTTCTCCACAAAAAACAAAAAACAAAAAACAAAAAAACAAATAAAAACTGTGAACAATTTTACAGTCAAAGTATGCACCAGCGCATCTACCACCGACAAATCAAAAAATGGGTCGAGTTTTTGCCAAAATTTGAAATTCGCAAAGAGAAAATTCCTGCAGCCTAGTCCATGAGAATGTATATCATGCATCGGACATATGGCATATGCATTATCTCTCTTTTAGTCTGTGGATCCAACATAAATCATGTGATCCATATGTTGTAAAAGTAACGATGCATATATATTATATCTATAATTATTGCTACTCCGCAGCTTTAAAGTTCAAACCACAACATGATGTATAATCCTAACAAGCTCATCCAGTTGGTTTTGCCAATTCAATTGGTATGTATTCGATCCTTTAACTATGTTACTATTAATTAATGATCGCAGTACTTTATGCTGAAAATTGATCAAGTAAAAAACACTAAATTAAACAAACTCAAATGTGAAAAAAGAATCGAACAAGATAAACCCTCAACCGATCCATCAATATGTACAGTAAAAAATCATGAACTGTTTATTATAGATGATGAAACCTGCCATGAGCTCATTTTCGGTATCTCCACTTCTGCTGAATGCTGATACAGCTCCAACCCCCATTTTGAGTGAAAAAAATATATCGCATCACCCATAGATTCAGGCGTTCCAAGGACCTTGTCCCCTGGCTTCTCATGAACAAGGGAAGATATGTTGCAACCAACTATTTATATCCCAAGGTTTCTCTAGAGAAAATGAGGAGCTCATCATTCTGCACAAGCAATATCTTAACAAGTTGCAGGTTACTTCGGCGCCGTGGCCAGTGGATAATTTCTCTTGCAAGAAAAACTCATTGTTCAAGACCTTCTGAATTACGTATGGTGATCAAATGTTCATCTTCAAAACTCTTCACTGAATCCCCACTAACATACCACGTTACAGTCCCTGCAGTTAATAGCAAAAGTACCATCATAAACTAAAGGCTTGATGAGGCAATAAAACCCCCACTTTGTAAACAATTATGAGTTCTTAGTCTATCTGTAAGATTGTACGGAGGACAGCTCTAGGAGCATTTCATTTAAAAAACAGGCACAACAGTTTTTTAAGGTATTAAGGAGCCCAACAAATGTACCAGAAAAAGGTAACAACAAAAATTATTACAGAAAATCAGCACACCATCAGTTGCTCCATCCAGGATAAATTCTATGATTAAAACTGGTGTAAAAATTATCAAGATTAGGTAGGTAGATAATTGGCCACACTGTTAATGAGCCACAAAAGGAGATAATCTGTTATATTATTCTACCTATAATAATAACATCTGCAGTTCTGAGATAATATTCATCACCCAGACAGGCATGGGGAACCTGTTAGGATTTACCATCAATGTACTGTTGTATTGACTGTTGTATTGATTTACTGTTCACACTATTGTTACTTACTGTGTTAGTTACTGCTTGTGCTAGTTAACTATGGTTAATAGTGAGTCAATGTTTGGTTAAGTGAAGTAACTGTAACTGTTGTTAGTTAGTGCTGAGTGGGTTAGTTAGTTGGTTAGTGTTGTGAAGAGTTGGTTAGTGAGAGTGACAGAGCAATCTTGTATAAAGGCCAAGGCCATGACCAATGCAGTTCAAGCAAATTGTTCAACGGATTACCTATTCTTCCTATAATCCTATCTCATCTCTCTATCTCTCTCTATCTCCCTGTTCTAGAGGCCTAGCTATCCTCGAATTCAGCTACAACAAGTTTTCCTTTCCTTTCATTAACCAAACAGGATCTAGCCCCAGTCCAAGACAGCAGCTTAATCCACAATTACCAGCTCCAAAGAAAGAGGACAAGTAGATGAGGGTACTACCCCATTGTAGTCAAATAAGTATTTACCTATATATATCTTGAAGATTACCCATAACTCTAAAAAATAATTCAGTCCTGCTCCTTGACAAACAAGTACATTTAAGAAGGCACAACAGGACCCACCATCCACACAAACTATAGGTGCAGTCATACCCGAAAAATAAATTTTTTTTTTTTTTTTTAAAAAAAAAGAAAAAAAAAAGAAAGAAAAAGATGAAAACCCTCTTTCTAAACAACTCAGAATTACCACCAGGACCTTAGGTAGGATAAAAAGCTTGCAGTCCATAAGCAATAATTTGGTTTTCTGTAATCTCAAAAGGCCTCCTTGTGAGGAATCCACTCAATATGCTAATCCAACCACTATTTCCAATGAAGACCTGTATCTTTACTTGTAAAATACACTATGAATTTTCTACTATCCAGGTCAGTTTCTCTCTTTGGTAGGGTTTAATATCAGACCTTGTTGGGATCAAATGCAAGTTTCGTCAGAGTCAAAAAAATCAATTGGCATCAGTCCAAGGGTGATATAGATTATGCAGAAATCAAGTTTCATTTCTGACATCCTCATGGTTTGTGCCAACACGTATGGTCTAATGCTTGTATACTTCTTGAAACTGTCAGTGCTTAAGTTTTACTAAATGATGTATAAGGGTTTGAGTTATTAACATTAAATGGAGTTCCAAGGAGATATTGAAAGGGTCACAAGAACATATCAACTATGATAGATTAGATCTGTATCAAATCAAAGGTAATAAAAGCATTTTTAGAATAATTAAGTTAAATTACCTAGAGCAGGACGAGGCTCCTGTTCTCTGGTCGCATGAAGTATGATTGTTCCTGAAAGCACAGTGATGAATCCACATATCTCAGAGGCAATGCTGCTGACAGTCTGACCTGACCAATCCTGCACAATATACAAGAAGAAAAAGATTACAGCTCACCATTTCTCAGTAATGTATGCAAATTATAAAAGCATCATGTAGCATCAGAAGCATATTTCAGGATATGTTTGAGATATCTACCTTGAACATTATGGCACTAGCAATGATAGTAAGAGTTGTGAACATTACATAATATACTGGAGAAACAATTGCTGCATCAAATGTGTCCAATGCCTGAAATGAAGATGCCAGAAACACCAGCAAACATGAGAAACTGGCCCTTTCATTTGGCATGGTATTAAAAAAACTTCTACACAGACTTGGACTAAAAGAAAGCCTGAAAACCAACTTATATAGATGGAATAGCCATCTAAGTAGCATACACTATTTAGAAACTTAAGTTTCTATGAAGTGGCATCAATGTATTCAATATCTTGCATTAACAGAGGTATGATTTCACTGGAAAACCTTAAGGACGAGAGCAGACAGGTGCATATGCGGAATGCCTAATTGGAGCCAACTTACAGTATTATGTGCCCAATTTACACTTGTGTGTATAAATTTGAAGGACTGAAAATTGACACAGATCATTAAGGCTCCAGACATATGACTCATGCCATTAAATCGACATTCAAATATAAATACGGTTAAAAATTATGAATGCTTGATCCAAGACTCCAGTGTTCAGTGACAACCTTATCCCCAATCTTTAGAGAGGCTAATTCCCGAACTCAAACCTGTGACACATTTGCTTGGATGAAGGGTGCTTGCTATCACACCAAGGTTGTCTGACCACTACATTCTAGCTTGAAGACATAAAAATAAGAGTAACATTCAAGCCCTCTCCAAGGGAAAGCAAGTAATCAACTTGGATTTGAAATATCTTATACTTAATTTTTCGTATGCCAAATAATTATAGTATGCACAGTAGGTAGAGATTTGATTTCCTAGCACAAGATGAGTAGTCACTCCAAAAGCAACAACACTGGTTTTTACACATACAGATATAAATCCAACCAGAGAATAGTACCACTGCCAACAATGATAACACCATACTCACCTTGTTCAGGTAATTTAATTGTGTAATGACGCAGATGACCGCTACAGTGAAAAAAAACCAAGTCTGAGGATAAGCTATTTGACTTACTCCCTCCAATGTAAGCTTAATTGCAATTCCAATGGCCTTTATGCTTACAACCTGAATCAAAGTGCAGGAAGGTTTCAAAGATAAATGATTAGGATGGTATTAAATTATTAATACTACATTGCGAAATTTAAATGCCATAGGAACTTGATGACATGGTACAATATATAATAGATAACCTTTTGATAAAAAAAATTCAAAAATAAAAATAAAATTTTACCGTAAGTGAACCCATTAAAGAACAAATTCCCAAGTAGATTAGTATATTTGTCTGCCCACAGCGAGGTTCAAAGTGCAAAATAAAGGCCAGCACTATTGAAAGTGAAGCTACAACATATATTAGAAAGGCTGTTGAAAGAGAAACGGAAAGGAAAAACAATTAGTAATCTCAAGAATATAAACAGTCAATCACAAATAACATCGAAGACAATAAAAAAAAAAAAAGGGGGTCTAAACTCTAGACACGCACACATTTGTATATACCTGGTTGTGTCGCCAAGATCCAGATTTCTTGTACAGAACTTGGAGTGTGCTCCTGAGGTGCATGGATTACAATTATAACTGATCCCACAATGCAGGATACACATCCTACAACACCCATCTTCTGCAGGCGTTCCTTCAACAAGAAGTGAGCCAAAACAGCACTGCACACATATTAATCAAATATATAAGCTATGAAACAAACTTCAAACAGTTTCCCATATGAAATTACCACATATAAGAAAATCTCACATTGGCATTTACCTGATAATTATACTCAGTGCACCAAGTGGGGTTACTAGAACTGCTGGAGCATAGACATAAGCCACAAAGTTTGCAACCTCTCCAACGATCACTATATTGTCCAGAAATATTAAAGTATAAGATCAAAGCTATTATACAATTCTGCCTACCATTTCAAAGAGGGGAAAGAGAGAGAGAGAGAGTAGGATCACTATTGCTATACTTACTTGTCACCATGCCTGCCCACCAAAGTGGCTCTAGCAAATAAGTATAACCTCCTACTCCTACATTAGTAAAGAAACAAAAGTCAGTTACAGGAAACAAAAGGCATACATAACCTCAATAAAATCTAGGATTGACAGCACATAACATAACAGCATTACAATAAGCTATTCAACAATACTAGCTTTCTATCTTTAAATAAGTGAAAATTTGTGTTTGATAATTAATTCAAAATTTTGCTACTGTCAAACATATTGAAACTAAACCTTAATGCATTCCAAGTTTAATATCCTTTTCCTCAATTCATGAGAAGAATGGTAACTTCTGTTTAGTGTTTAACCCATCATCTTGTATATTTCTAACATATTTTGAAATTTATATCTAAAAATTTTACTCTATCAAACAACTATAGTTTAGTCACTAACAGTTCCTTATTCATGACTCACTTGAATAGACAGGCAACTAGATTTTTGGTTTTTCATAACTGAGATATATCAGGATACAAACAATAAACAGGCAGCACAGGAAAACGTTTTTTGGAGTAAAATGTCGAAGAAACATGACAACTTCATAATTGCACGCAGTGAAAAAGACATTGACAACCTCATTTAGAAACAACAAAAACAAGAAAGTCGATAACGACAATTTAAAGAAAAGGGCATAGCTCCTATCCAATCCAGTGCTGAACTGGACACATGGTCCACATGAAAAAAAAGCAATGACATGAGTGGCCCCAGAAAAGATACAGCTTTCATTCCTGTTCGACACTGGACAGATCAAGGACAATAATAGCAACAAGAAACTTCAAGCATTTCCCTCTCATTTTAACTCTCCTTCTCTTCCTCTAAACTTTCCATGAATCATTCCCAACTGGGTATTACAAAACAGACTACCCCAATAGCAGCTGGGGGCTAATAGTTCAAAACCCATTAGAAGCCACTGGCTCCAATTTTCTAAACACTCCGATAGCTCTATCAGTGTGCTCAATATATATATACTTCTTTTTTGAAACATTTTATGTAGAAGAGGGGGATTTAAAACCTGGAAATAATTGTTAGAAACATGACGAAATGCCATTTGACATTATAAAAAATAAAAAACAAATTTTTTTTCTTAGTTAACAGCAATTTACTATTTAAAAAAGAAACCCCATCTCGAAATTCAACAACTTTCACACTCTACATTTACACTCCGATGTGCCTGACAGTATTTCTTGGTAATTAAAATCCCAACACTACCAACTTCAATTAGTGAAGAAAAAAAACTGAATCTTTCTTTCCTATCAAATACAAAGATTCAAACTTCAAAAACCAAAATCAAACTAAACTCTATATCAAACACAAACACACAATGCATCTAAAAACTAATACATTGAAATTCAATCCAAACTAAATTCACCGATTTCTCCGCCAAATAAACACTCCATAGCGATCCGATACAAACTTCAAAAATACCCAATTGAATAAACAAAAAGAAGAAAGAAAAAAAAATGACAAACCTGCACGAGTACCAGTGGAACCAGCTCGTTTAAGACCTTTCTTCTTCAAGATGAAGCTCGTCCCAATGAACACACTCGACGACACCGCTAGTATCAGCCCCTGCTCATTGTCCGACATTCCCATCTCTCTCTCTCTCTCTCTCTCTCTCTCTCTCTCTCTCTAGGTCAGAGAAGAATTAAGTGAAAGAATCAAATTATAGCTTCAATTTTTCCCGCCAAAAAAAAAGAGAAACCTCGGATACCCTTTACCTTAAAAACAAACAAAAAAAGAGAATTTCTGTGTTTTTTTTTTGACTTTGATGTGTTTCTTCTGACTTTGCAACCCGGCGACTCAGTAGAGAGTGTGACTCAACGAGTTCTGAGTTTCTGAAACCCAATCAAAATAAATAGAAAAATATATATATATTTAAATAAATAACATTATTGCTTTTGTATAGAGATTTTATAGTTTGAGAGAGAGATCTAAAAAAAGTCTTCTACTTCTTCACGAAGCGAAACACTCTCTCTCTCACACAGTCTCACTCTGAACTCAAAACTCACACTCAAACAACGCGTCGCGTTGTTAGAAGCTTCCTCCGATTCCGTGTTTTAGCGGTTTGTTTTTCCCACTTTGCACCCGGTCTCCGCGCCGCTGATTTGATGCTTTAGCCACGTGGCAGGTTTCGTGTGGATTTTGATTTGTGCCGGAAGTGAATACTACGAAAGCGTGTGTACTTTACTTTACTAGTACTACTTTTTGGTATTTTGCTTATTATTGCTAATTATTACTTTTTTTTAAGTACAAAAGAAAAAAGAGTGCAAATTAGGCGCTATTTGGTTGTGTAACTAGAAGAACAGTTTTCGGTGTTTAAATAACATTATACATATTTTTACATACTTTTTTATCTATACATATTTTCAAAAAATATAAACAACGTTACTAGAACAACATTACCAAACACCCCTTTAGTAATTACAACTTACTAAGTTCAGTTGAAATTTAAGTTGCTTGTTGTTTGAAATTTAATATTTTACTCACTTAAGGTTAGCACAATTAGATTTTCATAATCCATCTTTGTTAAAAACATGGTTAAATATGTAATTTTGCTCGACTTTTATGTCTCTCTCCTCTAAAAATATAAAAAACAAAAAAATATAAGATCAAAAAGAATCCAACGAAACACTTGCATAATAAAATTTCAAATCATTAATAGACAACTTAAATTTTGATCAAACCTCATGTAGGTAAAGTGTTACTACAGATAGGTAATTTAAATTTCAACCGAACCATAAGTGGGCAATGTATAATTTGCCAAAAATTAAAAAAATATTAAAAAAATATTTTTTTTTGTTGTAAATTTTGAGGTTAGTCTAGTCATGATGTGGTTCGAGGCTTCGAGGTCACTATTGGCCCATATGATTGTTGCTGATTTTTTTTTTTTTTTGGAAAAGATTGTTGCTGATGTTGAGAAAAGACCAAAGTAACCTCTCTAGAATATAATAAATATATTAAACATATTTGATTAATAATATTAATAGCTAAAAATTTTTAAATTAAAGGATTTATAGAGCAAACTCTATCTAATTTATTAAGAATTTTTTATTTAATATCAAATTACTCATATTAAAAAAAATTAATAAGTTCTAATTCATTTATTTAAATTTTAAAGCTTCTTAACCAAAAAAAAAAACATTTAAATCAATATACCACAGTTTAGCACTATTTGTAACTCTAAAAACCAATCTAATCACGAAGAAAAAAAATACCAAAATTATATATATAAAGTAATAAAGATCTATTTCATTCTTGATTATTTATTGGACAATATTTTTATGCAAACTAAGTGGCAGAAATTTGTAAGCAACCCACTACGTGACTGATAAATACACTAAGGGTTTGTTTGAGATCTGCTTATTTTACTGAAATTGAAAATTTTTTGCTAAAAATACTGTAGATAAAGGTAAAAGTTAACTAAAATATTACAATAAGACCCGTAAATAGTACCAAAAATTGCAAGACCCATAAATAGTATAAAAAATAAGATGATTTTTTAATTTGAGCCAAACGCACACTAAATTTCATAAAAACCTTGCTCTTATTTATTTCATCCTTATATGCTCTAATAACAAGTAGAATGACAAGGGGAAAAATACACTATAATATAAGTAAACATTTTTTTTTCAGCAAAAAAAAAAAAAAAAAAAAAGTAAACATTTTTAAGCTGGCTAGTGGCTAGTTTGTAGAAGAGGATAGTTTTGTAATTCCAGTAAAGCTCAATGACAGCATAAAGCACAGTATTGTCCATGATTGCATGCACAAGAAAAGCACAGACATTGGATTTGGGTAGAGGCCCTTTTGGTTTCCCCAATGGCTCTCTCTCTTGCCCTTGCCATATTGGAGAGTGGAGGCGGTGAGAAGTGAGAAAATATTAATGACTATAATAGTATAATCTATAATGATGGACCTATTTCTTTGTTGCCAAGTATAATCATATTACCTTATCAAAAAAAAAAATATAATCATATTACCTTTGCTCAAAAAAAAAAGTATAATCATATTACCAAAATAAAAAGATTATAATCTTATTAATATTCGAATTTTGTATGATTTTTTTTTATAAGAAGATTCTTAAAAGATTGAGTGAAAGATTACTTTTACTTACAACAATTGAGTGAAAGATTCCATAATAAAAAAATAAAAATAAAAAGTGAGAAAGATTCCACCCTTATCCATTATCTTTTCAACAGGAGAGACAGCAATACCACTCTTGTACACAAAAGACTATTGATGAATTTGGTGTTGAATTGGTAGAGATGGGTCACACATTTAAAATGTCATATCCATCTACATATAGGCGTGTTCAAGAGACACTTGTAAAGTTGCAATTGTCTGGTACCACAATATGCTAGTATAAGGAGTTTTGTTTGTATAATCATGTATTATTATTATTATGTGTTTTTTTTTTTTTAGTAGTTAAAAATACTATTTACACTCATATGTTGTTCCAGCATCTCATACCCAACATTTAACATGAATACAAGATTCATCAAAGGAGAAGACATAGATATATACACAAACTGTAATAATAAAGATTCAATCTCACTGTAATAATATACACACATATATGTGTATATATACATACATACACACACATATATATATATATATATGACTAGTGGGTGACAAAGTCAAATTATATATATATATATATATATATATTCTTTATAAAAAATCATAAAAGAGAAGAGGAAATTTTTCAAAATTTAAAAGTTTCTTTGTATTTGCCAGTAGGAAAATAGATACTTTCAAAGTTATATAGCATGATTTATCCTTCTAGTCTACATGCCTTGAAAAAATTATTATCTTCATCTCAAATTATTCTATTTTATGGTTTAAATTAAACCTTACAAGCCTAAAGGAAAATCTAATATCAATTATCAAGTCATTTAAATTTATAATTAAGGTAAGGCCATAAATTTTGTTACATAAAAGGAATAAAGTTTTAACGTGAAATAAGAAAGGTGGTATCTTTCTTTTCTTTTTTCTTTTTCTTTTTGAGAAAAGAGAGGTGGTATCTTATGTGCTTAGTCCATAGATTAGACTACTCACAACTATGAAATTCGTGAATATGATAGTTATTCAAAATAATGAGAATATTATTTCACATAAATATGGCTTGTATGGTTGTATGAATCTGAATGACTTTTGTGAAATTGACTAAACGAATATATATTAAGGATGTGGGTTCCAGTTAGCTCAACTAGTAAAATCTCTGATGGTTGTATAAGAGATCTGGGATTCAATCCCCACCTACACCAAAAACTGATTGGTGTCTTGGTCTGATAATAAAGAGCTATCATCAGGAGTGGACACCATAGGTTGAAAATCTCTCAAAATATATATATATATATATATATATATATTAAGGATTTCTATAGATAGAGCTACAATTTTTCTTTTTTCTTTTTTGGGAAGTTAAAGCTACAACTTTTTTTTTTTGAGAAGGAAGTTAAAGCTACAACTGATTGTTTGTGAAAGATTTTTTTTTTTTTATTACTGGTAAGTTACACACATTTAATAAGTTTATACATGACTTTACCCTCTACCTAAAACTTATAAAATGAAAAACTAATTTAAGAAACACGATTCCATCCATAAATTAGACTGGTAAAGTAATAAACTTTTGCATCTAGTCAAGACAAAGAAAAACAATGCTTTTCAAGTTTTCCAAACATCGAATAAAAAAAAGCTATTTTTGACACAATAAAGCCACCGATCGAGTTGCTTTGAGTCCATTCAGCAACTTTGCTTGCACTTTTCTTCTACGTCTCTTTTTAGATGACAAAGAACCACATTGCACAACCCTATATTCTTTATAAATCAAGAAAGGAATCTAAGACCTTAGTTCCAACTTCTTTAGCCATGTAACCCACTTTACCTATTGAAATGCCAGTGAAAAATTTCAGTCAATTTTAATAATTCAAAGATTCCTGAGAAAGGTTAGGGATGCAAGGAAGAATGAAAAGGAAGCTTCCTTTCAATATTATTGCTTGGAGGAAGCTTCGTTTAGAAGCATGCTCTAGTAGAATTCGATTTTTTATCTAATTCTCACAAGCAAGAGCAATCCTTGTAAATTTGAAATACTCCTTATGTCTATTATAATGTTTAGCTTGTTTCTTTTTTAGTACTCTCTTAACTAAGCTATAATTATTTCGTGTCCACTTCATGGAGTGAGCCTCTCACATTCCGTGGATCTTATGCAGCAATGAGACCTACAACTTGTGAGAGGTCCATAGCTTGTGAGAGGCTTGTTCTATGAAGCGGGCATAGGAGATTCCGTTGCCCAAATGGCTAAATATTCAATATTTAGAACATTTTAGTTGATTTAAAATATAAAAGTTAAAATACTATTTAGATATTTTAAGTTTTGCAGTTGCTTCTAAATCGATTTCTTAATTATTAGGAAATAGCCTTGTTGAATAAAAATAGGAAAAAAAAAATTGCATCTTTTTTAGGTGGTTTAATGGTGAAAATGTGACAAATCATGATTTTGATGGGATGGGCACATGGACATTGTTAGGATAATAGGATGTAAATTATCAATTGTACAAAGTTTTAAAAACTGATTTAAAAACGACTTTATAATAAGAGAATGTAAAGTGAATTTTAACCAAGAACAAAATGTGACTCATCCCCTAAGCAATCCAAGTTAAAATATGTGCACATGATTCACACACCAAGGGTGGTGGGGAGCCACGTATAAGTTCTCATAACTCACAAGGCTTTACACACCACAAAAGTGTAGAAACAGAGCATAGGATTAAAAGATATTCCACTGCTCAGTGCTTACACCTAACAGTACTGTGGACCGTAAATTAAAAGAGTGTCCACAACCACAAGCCCTCTTCATTATCGAAGCCATTGGACAAAAAGTTCAGTATCAAGTTCGCCATCACCTAAAAGTCATTCTCATACTGTCTTGCTTGTATCTCAAATGAAAAATGCTAGTCAAATTATTCTGCAAATTTTTAAATTTCTTTACAAATTATTAATGTGTTGATTAATTATTGGTATGTAAAAAGAATGATGTTATTAGTAGGCTCAAATGAGAACCAATAAAAAAAATTTATATCAATTATTTGTAAAAATATTGTAAAATAATTTGTGGATACAATATTACTACGATTATTTAAAGTTTCTTGCTCCTATGTTCAATGAGCCACTTCCAAACTAGTACTATCTGCCTAGACCAGTCTAAACAACAAACCGAGAACAATTGAGAACTAGTCTCCATCATAAAAGAATAAGTGCACCATTGGTGCAATGATTACTTCATAAATATAAATGTTTATAGAGTGTGAGAGGTAAAGGCTAAGGTTCAAGTTTTCAAAAGAGAACTTCACATATATATACTTAAAATTAGGTTAGAATAAAATTTTCTATCTTCTATTAAAAAAATAATAATAATAATAAATTTTTTTTTTTTTTTTTAAGTCTCCAACATAAGAGGCCTAAAGGCCCTAAACTATATGGACCAGAAGGTCCCTGAGGCCCATACACGCTAGATAATATTCAATCATATGATGTAAATGTCCTCTCTCGAGATATCTAAAACTCTAACTAATGTGAAGGTTTTGAGCCCACCTGTTTATTCAAAAATCATATATAAACTAAAGAAAATAATTAGATAGTAAAAATTACATAAAAAAATAGATAAAAAAAAATTATTGTAAATAACATGACGAATGCACATAATTTAAAACCTACTTTTTATCAAAAAAATCAAAGACAGGAGTTGATTACAAAATTAGTTACAATAAATAATTAAAGTGATTTTTTTTAGTACTCTTGTTGAAATATGAAATTTAAAAGCAAATCTGTTTACATAAGAAATGTTCAAGCAAGATTTATGAAAGAATATAAATTTTGGAGAAATTTGTGGGACCAAAAATAAATGCCCTCTCTAAAATTAACAAAGTCAATAGTTGAAAAAAAATGATATATACATACATACATATATGTGTGTGTGTGTATTAAATAACCTCACACTCATGTGCAAAAGAAGTGAGATTAAGTCTTGTCAAATTGATGGCTTAATGTCATTACCCTTTGTGAGAGACGGCAAACTTGATGCTCTCAAAAAAGAGATTTGGGTGCTTTTTCAAGACACCTCTCTTTTTGGGTAAGCGGTGTGGAGTCACCACTTATTTTTTATACAAAAAAAAATTTTAAATACAACTTTGCATGTCTAAAGTGTTCCATTATCATTAATTGAATAAGAAAAGTACAAATTTGATAAATTGAATATTACATGTCTTTGAGTCCTAGTTACAAACTACCAAAAATAAAAACAAAGATAAAACCTAGGTCTACCTATCCAAAGAAACTAAATTCGGAGGTTAGGTTACGGAATGAGAAAATGTTAGGCACTCATTCCGCCCAGACAGAGTCTGGTCTTTTAGACTCTCATGACCAATGTACCCTTAATGCATGATATGAATGATATGTTGCGTACATGACAAACTTAACCAAACTAAGTCACATAAATCTACTTCATGAATGCATCCTCTTCTTTGTTAAAAAAATTCAGATATGTTTTTGTGAATAATAAAAATTGATTTAATTCGTATAAAATCATATCTGTTTTAGTATAGGTTAAAAAAATTAGTTTTGGTGAAGAAAAATCAGATTTGTTTTATTAAATAAAATAAGGCTTTTTGCTAAAAAAAAATGTCAGATCTGTTTTGAAGCAAAGTAAAAAATAAAAAAAAAGGGTTTTTGGTTTTCATGTAAAAAAAAAAAATCAGATCTGTTCTATAAGTAAAAAAAAAAAAATCAAGATTTGTAGAGAATAAAAAATCAGACCTATTTTTTATGTGAAATAAAAAAAAAAAAGTTTTTTTTAGAAGAGGACTTCACTTATGAAATAAACCTATGCTACTTGCATCAAACAAAACATCACTACCTATGACTTTCTTTTTTATTTCCAAATCTGCTATGTTTTTAAAAAAATTCAGATCAGTATTTAAGGAAGATACAAATCAATTTTTTATTAAAAAATTTCAGATCTGCATCTAAGAAAGATACAAATTTGTTTTTATGTTTAAAAAATTTCAGATCTGCATCTAAGGAAGATACAAATCAGTTTTTATATTAGAAAAAAAAAATCAGATTTGCATCTAAGGAAGATGCAGATCAGTTTTTGTATTAGAAAAAAATTCAGATCTGCATATAAGAAAGATACAAATCAGCCTTTATGTTAGAAAAAAAATTCAGATTTGCATCTAAAGAAGATACAAATCAGTTTTTGGTTTTAAAAAGATGTGGTAATGTGCAGATTTTTGAAACTCAAAAGGTAAATCATGACAATAAAAGCACTAAGAACACATTCCAACCAAAATATTAACAACACATGGCATGAACATTAGAAATTAGAACTAAACGAATATCTACATCATGCATCATTAAAATAAAACAAAACAAAAAAAAAGAGTAAAGAAAAAAAAACCACCTCTTGCATGGATGTACTCTTCTTCTTGAGGAAATATTTTAGGGTTCAAAGAAATTTTTTCAATTCTCTTTGAAACCTAAAATACCTTGCTTACAAGAAAGAAATTCTTAAGGCTAGAGCCTCTAGAATGTCTTTAACGTAAGAGAGAAAATAATAGAAAGGGGAGTCAGAAAGAGGGGAAATCTGAGAGCGTGAAAAATTGTGCTGAATTTTGAGAGGCATCCCCTATATATAGAGGCTGGGGGGCTTGAAAAAATAGCTAGATGATCAGAATATGAACTAGGACACGTCCTTATCTCTAAAAAATCAAAAAGGATGTGTTTCAGCTTAATTCAAGTGCCCTCGGGCCAAGGCCCGAATTTGTGCCATTCGGTTTGGCACTTGGAAAGTGCCGTTCAGCACTCCAAAAGTGCCGATCGGCACTTTTGGGTGCCAAACCCACTTTTGAGTTTCAGTCCATTTTGGACTCCTTTTTTGAGATTTTTTGAGCCGGGACTTGCACTTAGACGTGTTTTTAATCCATATTTTAAAAATTAAACTTTTTTTTCTTTTGATAATTCAAGTCTTTTAAGCAATGATTATCTTATAGATAAATACTCCAAAAGGTCTTGATTATCCTCAATTTTATTATTATCTGATTATCCCCTTTATTCCTATGCAAGCAAACCCATTTTTGACACCCACTAACAACCAATCACAAAATTATTTAATTAATCTTAATTGTCTAGTGTTGAGGGTCATTTTTGAAATAGGCAGAAGGCAGCCCAACCCATAAACATGGGCAGCGGATAAGCAGCAAGCTAAGAAAAAACCATTAGGCTCAAGCAGCAGGAATAATGGATCACAGGCCCTTAATATGAATAAACGGGTCTTGAAGGAGTAAGTGGGCCTAAAAGGCCCGAAAAGAGAGAAAACAGCACCCATGGGCAGTATGTGGTATGAAAAAGTGAGAATGGGCCGCGGCAGGCCCAAAGAAATGAAAACAAAGAAAGTAGGGGATAATGGCAAGCCCATGAACCCCAAGGATGAGAATGAGGAAATTGGGCCAGGGAAGCCCAATTGAGTTAGTAAATGCCCATGGGATGCAAAGTTAGTAAATGGACCGAGAAAGTCCAAAGGAAGTAAATGGGCCGGACAAGCCCAAGTGAAAAGAAAGGGACACTGGAGCCCACAAGCAAGAACACCAGTGGCCATATTAAATCACTGGGGGAAAGAAGAGAACGGCAGGCCCGAAAAGAGGCCCAGCAGGAACAGATCGCCGCGGCAGGAAAGGCCGAATAACACGGTGGGAAGCTAAGGCAATTAAAGAATTGGGCTGAAGAGAACACAAAGCCCAGTACTCGGTAAAGTCCAGACCCTATGGGGTGGGAAATCAGAGTAACAGCTCGGGAAAAGCCAAGAACGGACGACTGGCAATGCAAGCAAAATGCCCAGAACACGGCAGATGCATGAACAGCAGGCAGATTTCAGACATAACCACGCGCAAGGCCCAGGCACCACCAGCCTGTACCCAGCCAATATAGGACGTGGTGGGGTCGTGGGTCAGAGGTAAGAGGGCATGGTTTGGAGGTGGGGAGAGGGGAAGACCTGTTTTTAGGTTCCTGCTCGAGCGCTTTTGGGGGATACATCCTGCTGGGATGACATACCACCCAAAAGAGGCAAGGCTGAGTGGGAACCAATAGGTGCATGCCATGAGGGATAGAGAGAGAGAAACATCACCGCGGCAGGAAGAGGTGCTGCGGCAGGCTAACGGACAAAGTTGTCTGTGTCTGTAACAGGGGAACTCGCAGACGGAATAGTAATGTCGGCAAGTACGCCCAGGCTAGACAAAAACGGTTAGGGGGTAGAATAGTAAAAATCAGTCACGGCAGGCACTATAAAGGGAGCCTCTGCCGTGTGCAAAAAAAAAACAGAAGCACAAGAGCAATACAACACGAAGTAAAGGAAAATACTCTGTAACACACTTAGAGAAACAGAGGAGCATATACTAAAACTACCATTGTGGAAATCACTAAGAAAAGACTAGAAAAGCAAGAAAGAAAGAGAGAAAAAAGAGAAAGTGTTAGTGGCATGCACCGATAGGTCCCTTCCCTTCTCTCCCTCTCAAATCCCTGCTCTCTTTAAGAATCGTCCTGGGCATTGTCTATTCAGGTCCGCCTCCCTCAAACCCATTAATTTCCACGGCAGGAATTTCCATTTCCTCGGAAGTTAATCGTTTTTGAGAAGAGGCGTTCTTCCTTCCTTGACCTTGCCCCCGTGGACCAAACTGGATTTATTCTTTTTAATTGTCGATTAAATCTTCGTTACCATTTGCCCTTGCTACTTTATTTGTCAAAATTACTCATACTATTGTGATTATAGATTATTTGGTCTTTCATTATTAAAAATCTGGTCATTCCAGAATATATATATTGCTTTGTCTTTATCCATTATGTCTGTCTGCCGCAAGCTTCTCTGAAACAGCACTGCCTGCCGCAAACACTCTCCTGGCAGACGGGGCCTAGTTTGTGCACAAGCCGGCCAAGTTGAGTTCCAGTTGGACCGGTCTCGACTCCCGCAACCCAGAACACTTGGGCCTATAACCACGAAAGGGGCAGCCCAGCCCAACGTAGTAAAAAAGGCCCCTACATCTAGCCAGTCAGAATTAATTTAAATTAATCATGTGTGGTTGATTCTACCTAAACACAATGCATGTTGATCGTGCAAACTTGATCATGCGATATCTTTCAATTCGATGGTCTGATTTGGAAGTTAGGCATACTGTCGCGACCGTTAGAATCTCAAGATCATTTTTATGACATGCAATGAACAAATTAATGAATGTAATGCAATCATGAATTCCAGGTACATAAATGGTCATTCTAGTCATCTTCTTTGATTAAATCATGGGTGCAAAATCGAGTGTCTACACCCTTAAAAAAAAAGTAGAAGATTAGGTGGGACGTGTGGCTGAGTAACTCTCTGCCACACGCACCACTCAAGTATTTCCAAAAGCAAAAGTACCTAAGATTTAGTCACAATCCTCAACAACTCAACTATACCCGAAAGATGCTAGTGCAGTATTGCACTTTCTTTGCAATTCTGGCCCATGATCTGATTAATTAAGAGAAAAAATAGGGGAAAATTGCTTCTCAATTCCTTTATAAATTAGAGAGGAACCCGTTAAAAAAAGAAGAACAAGAGAAGCACGCATACAGCAAAACACAGAAAAAAGAAAAGAAAGAAGAGAGACACAGAGAGATAGAGAGCAACAAGCAAAGGAGGAACTTACAGCATTAGGTGGAGATTTTTGTTTGGTAAAACAGGTAGTGTTGGGTTTCATGAGGACTCCATATATGAAGCTTTAGATATGAGTCCCTAACTCGAAAATCCTATTTGAAAATTATCAAATAAAAATTCTTTCAAGTTTGGTTCAGCGTTTTCTCCACTAGAATCCTTGAATTTACCCAATTAATTGGAATCCTTGATTCTACAAAATTTATGGAGTCCTTGACTCTACCATTTTAATGGAATCCTTGACTCTAGCAAATTTTAATGGAGTCCTTAACTCTACCATATCAATGGAGTCCTTAACTCTACCCAATTAATGGAATTCTTGACTGTACCATATTTTAATGGAGTCCTTGACTCCACCAAACTAATGGAGTCCTTGACTCTACTCAAGTAATGGAGTCCTTTACTCTACCAAACTAATGGAGTCCTTGACTCTACCCAATTAATGGAGTCATTGACTCTATCATATTTTAATGGAGTCCTTGACTCTACCAAACTAATGGAGTCCTCAACTCCACCACATTTCAATGGAGTCCTTGATTCCTAAAATTATTTAAGTTCCAACATGACTAATTTTTTGGAGATTCCTAATTTTTTGATCAATATTGGAGTTAGTAATTCACAAAATAAAATGACCATAAGAATTGATCTGAGGAAATTTTCCAATTCCCAATTCCTAAAACATGTTTGTTGTGGGCCTTTTTATAATATTGGGCTGGGCTGCCTCCTGCGATAGTGGGCCCAAATATTCTGAGTAAGGGAGTTAAGACCAGTCCAACTGCAACTCAATTTGGTCTGGCTTGTGCCCAAACTATGCCTCGTTTGCCAAGAGCATGCTTATGGTAGGTAGAGCTACTTTAGATGAGTTGTGGTAGGCAGACATAATAATAACAAAAGAAAGTACTTCGGTCTCTTAATCAAAGTGAATAAATAATCCCTAATTAAGAAAGATAATCACAATAATAACAAACACTTTTGTAAAGAAAATAAGGGGAATAAGTGGGTTGTACACGAGTTAATCAAAAAAAGAAAGAAATCAGATCAATCTAATCCACAGGACTAAGACCAAAAAGGGAAGAATGTTTCTTCTCAACGTGAATAATCTCCCGGGGAAATCCTGCTGTGGAAATTAATCACTTTGAAGGAAACGGACCTGAATGGTTAGTGCCAAAAGAACTCTTTTGCTTTTGGCAGAGAGCAGGACTTTGAAAGGGAGAGAGGGAATCAACCTATTGGTGCATGTCTGCCGTTCTAACTCTCTGTTTTTCTTTCCTTATCTTCTAATATTCCTTTTTATCTTTCCCTCTCTTCTCTTTTCTCAATACTTGTTTTCTATTCCGTGGTTTTTCTTAGGAGTTCCTATTACCGTGATTCCCCTCTCTGTGCACGGCAAGGGCCTCTTTTTATAGTGCCTGCCATGACCGGGTTTTACTATTTTAGCCTTTAACCACCTTTGTCTGGTCTGGGTGTACTTGCCGACCACCACTGGTCCGTCCGTGTTGGCTGTGCCACTCTCCATCACCAGACAAAGAAGATTATTTTGTTTATTTATCTGTCATGGCACCCTTACCTGCTACGGTGTGGGTGCTCTCTCTCCCTATCCCTCATGGCATGCACCTAGTGGTTCCAACTCAGCCTTGTTTCTTTTGGATGGTATGTCATCCTAGCAGGACATTTTCCCTAAAAAAGCCTGAGCAGGAACCTCAGAATAGGTTTTCCCCTCTCCCCACCGCCAAACCATGCCCTCTTACCTTTGACCCATGACCTCACCGTGTCCTGTATTGGCTGGGTACAGGCTGGTGATGTCTGGGCCTTGCGCGTGCCTCTCTTCTATGTATGTCCAAAATTTGCTTGCTGCTCATGCGTTCGCCATGGTTTTCCTGCACAGTCTGCCGTTCGTCTTTGACTTCTTATGTGAGCTGTTTTCTGATTTCCCTTTCTCTTATGGCTCGCTCCACTTAGGGGCTAGGCTTTACTTGATGGCGAGCTTTGCCTTCTTCAGCCTACTCTTTTTCTGCTATCATTTCCTGGCATACCACTCTGCCATTCCTACTGCAACGTTGTTTGACCCAATCCTGTTGGGCCTCTTTGGGCCTACCGTTTATTCTTCTCACAATGGCTCAATACGGCCATTGGTTCTTTTATTACTTGCAGGCTCTTGTGTCCCATTTGTTTTCTCTTGGGCATCCTTGGCCCATTTTCCTTCCTCGGGCTTCCTTTGCCATTTTCCTAACTCTGCATTCTCATAGGCTTTTACTAACTTCTTTGGGCTTCCCTGGCCCAATTACCTTATCCCTCATCCTTGGGGCTCATGAGCTTGCCATTAACCCCTTACTTTCTTTGCTTGCATTACTTTGGGCCTACTGTGGCCCATTCTCATTTTTCTACATCATATACTGCCCATGGGTTTGCTATTTCTCTCTTCTGGACTCCTTTAAGTACGTTTGCTTCCTCAAGGCCTATTTGTTTATTTCATGGACCTGTGATCCATTATTCCTGTCGCTTGGGCTTAATGGTTTTCTTATCCATTTACCAACTATTTTCTGTCCGCGTTGTGGGCTTTTTCTTTCTATTTGGATTCCCAAAATGATCATCAACAATGTTCATAAAAAATAAAATTGCTTCAAAGGAGTTTTCTTTCCCTTAATTAAATCTGGGAACCTCAATCAAAATATCATTAAAATTCCAAGAAAGAAGCAAATGAAGGGAAAATTCTTGGACATTCAACTTCTCAAAGAGAGAATCCTTGGTTCAATTTCCATAAAAACATGGCCCTTGACTTATCCTTGAGATTAAAATCAATTTTCTCACCCAAAACAAAATTAAGTCGATGCTTAATAAAACACCAAGTATTTGACTTAAAGGTCCATCATTTAAAATTGGACAAAATCATATTTGAGGACTTTAAATCTAAAATCTCAAAATTAAGAACTATAAATTGGCTTGATCCCCATCAAGGATACATAGGCAACCTAGATAAATTATTAGGTGCAATCACAAATAAATAAAAACACATATTCCCTTAAACATGAAAATAAATAAACTTATGTACAAAGATGATGTGGTTGGAATCAAAGGGTCTTCCCTTGAAACAAGGGATTGCAATTAAGAGATATATTATCTTGAATGCACATTACTGACATCAATAAAACCCATGCGCCAAATGGTCTATGGGTGAAATTATGTCTGATGAATTTTACTTAATAACAATTTTTGCTAAACATAATTTGACAATGTTTGTTAAATATAATTTGACAATATTTGTTAAATATAATTTAACAAATTTTGTTAAACATAATTTGACAATGTTTGTTAAATATAATTAATTTGACAATGATTGTTAAACATAATCTAACAATTATTGTAAAACATGGGTTAACAATATTCCTCTAACAACTCTGTAATAGAGTTTCAGTATATAATACATGAATATAAGGTTAGTGAATCTAATTTTTTAAATATAAGGTTAGTAATTAATAATTAGCATAGGTATGAAAAGGTAAAAAGTTTTTGTTTTAGTGTTTACTATATATGGAGAGAGAATAAGTTAATCAAATAACTCATTAACGAACTTGAGCTTATTCGACAAAAAAAAGGGAGAGGGAGTGGGGTGAGCCAAACTTAAACATTCAATCTAATTTAATAATAAACTCAAACTCAGCTCATGTTTGAAGTAAAATGAAAAGAACTGATCTTGAACTTTTAATAATTGGCTTGACTCATCAATAACAATAGGTGCTCTAAATAATTCCACCAATATTATATGAGAAACACAATTTATCAACCACAGAAAGAGAAGAAGAAAGAGGAGCTTCTATTGGGAGGAGAGAGAGAGAGAGAGAGATAGTAAGGAGAAAGAACCACTAGGAATGATCGTGCAGTGCGTATAAATCCCAAGTACTACGTAAGTAAAAATGTGAATGAGAAGTTAAGACTTAAGATGTTAAGATTCTAATTTTAGGCTCAACTCACCATTTCATGGTTTTTGATAAGTTAAAACTTAAAAGGAGTTTCATGTTATGCATATATATATATATATATATATTTGTTGTCTTTATTTGTTCTTAGAAAAAAAATCATAGCAATGTGAAAGAAAATTTTGCAATCAGTCCCTTTGGTGGTTCATTCTCAAGAATTGAAGTGGCTAATTTGCTATTAGTTTAAAACTAATGCATATAAAACTTTGAGGCTGAAATTGATTTTATGTAATGGTTATTTGCAAGTATAATCCAGCTTAAAAAATTTCAAACAGAAAAAAAAAAAAGAAAAAAAAAAGTCTTTAGTGCCAAACATTATTAGAACCAAATGTAATGCAAATGTCGTTGACTACAACCTAATTTGATATTGTAGTTTTTTAGATTTAATTACAAGGTCAAAATTCTATGGAAACTTAATAGTTGAATGAATTTTCAAGACTTTGATTTCTTGAAAAGTGGTGATTATTCAATGGTGACTCTAGGAATTTTCTTGAATAGGTCGTTAAGAAACGTAAATTAAATAAATTTTAATAAAAAGAGAACTTAAATATATTGTGTAATTGAAAAAAAAAAAAAACACAAATATATGAAATTTTATAACATGATAGTTTATTATCAATTGTCAATGTAGACGTGACCATTTTATTTTGTTAAGTTTGTATAACATATTTTTTTGTGTAGTTGTCATTATTTATTTGTTTTTACTTATTTTATAAATTATTGACCCACGTAACCATACTCATCTATACATAATAAAAAAAATATTATATATATATATATATATATATATTTCTTTTTTCAACTCAGGGGGTTCATTTGGACCTCCTGAATTACAAGTGCAGCCGCCCCTATAATTGTTGCGTGTCAATGTATTATACCATTACACAAAAACTTGTAACTAGTTTTTTTGGGTTATGTTAACAAATGTTTTTAGGGTAATTCCTAATAAACCATTTGTTGATACTCATTTTTGTGACACATTTTGTACAAATCCGATTAAATTAAACCCGACTTCCTTGTGGGTTCAATTCATGTATTATATTTTGATGGTGTTGAAGAAAGAAGCTAACTCCCAGCTCGTCCACATGCCTCGTCCAAGAAAAGAAAGGGACCATTGTGAAACTAAATCAACAGACTTGTCCAAATTAGTCTCGTTCGTCCTGAAGGACAAAGACGAGACATTGTAATAATATCTCGTCCATCCCTGAGGACGGACGGACAAGACATTATAACAACGTCTCATCCTTCTAAAGGATGAGACGGACAAGACGAACAACATTGCATTTGTTCCCAACAGATGCAATGTTTCATCATTACCAACCGTTCTACAATAAACGATTAAGGATGAAATCCCAAATGTTGTAACTTCCATGACAGTTATGGAGGTTACTTCAAAGATCCGTGATGGCAGGAGAAGTTACAAAGTAACTGCCTTAGGCGAGCACTATATAAAGAACTCATTTGCAGAAAGGTGAGACATGAAAAACATTCTCTAGAACTTGGAATAACATTTCCCTCTTTCAGTGATTTACAAATCCACTAACTTTACCATCGGAGGAATTTAGGCCGGCCTTCACCGGTCTCCTCTAATTCTGTTTTATTTTCCAGGACCCATCCTTCAAGATCAAGACCCGGAGATCTTCATCCCACTAATTTCCTTGGAATCATTAATTGGCGCCGTTTGTGGGAAATTTTTTTTTGCGTTTTTTGCAATTTCTTTCTCCAACAAAGGGTTGAAATGGTCCGAACAAGATCAAGGGCCACTAGTCCAGGCCCTCAACAGAGCAGGGACACCTCCAGCAACCCTCATCGTGACCGTCAATCGGCGCTTGCCATGCAGCCTTCATCTGTCCAACATGTGTAGTCTATGGCCGCTGCCATGGAAGAATTAACCTGCCAGAACCAGGAATTGAGAAGGGAAATTAATCTCAGAGGGCAACGGCATGAGATCTATGGAGAAGAGCATGGTCAGAGCCAAGGGGATGGGAGAAATGTAGAGCCAGAAAGCCAATCGAGGGGTACCACACCAAGAAGGGTGTCACACTTGGAAAGGGAGATGGATCAGATGAGGGAGAACATGAGAAGAACTAACCTTGTAGAATACCTAGTTCACCGAACAGACTCCCCCTTTACAGCCTCTATCAATGGCCATCCTCTGCCTCTGAAATTCAAGATGCCTTCCTTGGATTCATATGATGGGACGCGTGACCCATTTGACCATATCGCCACCTTCAAGACTACCATGCACCTTCAAGGGGTTCCAGATGAGATAATGTGTAGAGCCTTCCCCACCACCCTCAAGGGACCCGCGCGAGTCTGGTTCAGCAAAATACCCCCGAATTCAGTAAGTTCTTTTGAGGAGTTAAGCAAATTGTTTGTTAATAATTTCATTGGGGGACAAAGACACAAGCGTTCCTCGTCCAGCTTGTTGACTATAGAGCAAGGAGAGAATGAAAGCCTGCGTTCCTTTATCACGCGCTTCAACAGGGAGGCCTTGACCGTGGACGAGGTAGATGACAAGTTACTGTTGGCAGCTTTCCATAACGGGGTTAACTCCGACTTGTTCATACACAAACTTTATGAAAAAGAACCTCAGTCCATGGCTGAACTCGTCCACTCTGCCCAAAATTTCATGAACGCAGAAGACGCGATCATAGCTAAGAAGAGGAAGAGAGCTGAAAGAATGGAAACAAACCCTGCTCGTCACTCTGAATAGGGTCCTCGTCCAAAGAAGGGACGAACAGAAGATAAAAAGGATCGAGATAATAAGAAGCCAGGTTCTTTAGCTTGAAATCAACAATATACCCCTTTGAACATGCCGCTTGAACAGGTCCTTATGCAAATCAAGGATGATCCTTCCTTGAAGTGGCCTGAGAAAATGAAGGGAGATCCCAACAAGCGCAATAGGAATAAGTACTGTCGCTTCCACAGAGATCATGGGCATGACACGGACGAGTGCTTTGATTTAAAGCAGCATATTGAAAATCTCATAAGGCAAAGAAAGCTGAGAAATTTCCTTGGACGAGATCACAAGGACGAGAAATTGAAAGGGAAGGTAGAGGAATCATCACAACCACCACTCGGCGAGATAAGGGTTATCATAGGGGGAAGTTCGACAGGACAATCGTCCAAGTCCAAGAAGGCATACTTGAAAGTAGTGCAGAGCGTCCAACTTTCTGGACAATCACCAAAAGCAAAAGCCACGGACGAACAAGCAATTACCTTCACGGACGAAGATGCCAAGGGAATTCACCACTCTCACGATGATGCCATTGTCATCACCCTAGTTATTGCTAACTACACAACTAGAAGAGTATTGATAGACAATGGAAGCTCGGCAGACATTCTATACTATCCAGTTTTTCAGCAAATGAGGGTTGGACGAGACCATCTCCGTCCAGTACACTCGCCTCTAGTGGGCTTCAGAGGAATGAAGGTACAGCCTGTAGGCACTGTTACGTTGCCAGTGGTAGTGGGGGCATATCTGCAGCAGGTAACTAAAGATGTAAATTTCCTCGTGGTAGACTGTTCATCCTCCTACAATGCCATAATTGGAAGGCCGACTCTAAACAGTTGGAAGGCTGTCACATCCACTACCACTTGTCAGTCAAGTTCCCAATGGAGAATGGGGTAGGACAGGTGCAGGGAGACTAATTAGCAGCAAGGGAGTGTTATTTGGCCATGCTCGCCATGGACGAGCAACAGCAGATGAGCATTGTAGAAAGGAAAATTGTGGCTGAACCCACCGAAATGTTAGAAGATGTTTCTTTAGATGAGAACAACTCTAAGAGGTGTGCCAGGATTGGGGTAGATCTGGAAGAAGAGATTAAGAGAGACCTCGTCCAGTTTTTGAAGAAAAACATTGATGTATTTGCTTGAAGTCATGAGGATATGCCGGGTATAGATCCTAGTGTCATTACCCACCGACTAAATGTATGTCCTTCCTTCAAGCCAGTACGACAAAAGAAAAGGGTGTTTGCCCCTGAGAGAGATAATGCTATCAAAGACGAAGTTCAGAAGTTGATGGCAGCGAAATTTATACGAGAAGTGTACTACCCAGATTGGTTGGCCAATGTAGTAATGGTCAAAAAGGCAAACGGCAAGTTGAGAATGTGTGTAGATTTTACTGATCTAAACAAAGCTTAACCCAAGGACAACTATCCATTGCCACGCATTGATCAACTAGTAGATTCTACCGCGGGTCACAAATTACTTAGTTTCATGGATGCTTTCTCAGGATACAACCAAATAAGGATGGACGAGGCCGACCAGGAGAAGATGTCCTTTGTTACTAGTCAAGGCTTATTCTGTTACGAAGTAATGCCCTTTGGCTTGAAAAACACTGGAGCAACATATCAACGATTGGTTAACCACATGTTCCGTCCTCAGATTGGACGAAATGTAGAAGTCTATGTGGATGACATGTTGGTAAAGAGTCTAGACGAGGGAAAACATCTAGACGACTTGCAAGAGACCTTCAATACACTCAAGCAGTACAATATGAAGTTGAATCCTAGCAAGTGCGCCTTCGGGGTCGCGTCAGGAAAATTTCTTGGATTCATGGTTTCACACAAAGGGATCGAGGCGAACCCTGAAAAGATTAGAGCAATTCTAGATATGAAGCCTCCACAGAGTATCAAAGAAGTCTAGTCTCTTACCGGACGAGTTGCTGCCCTCAACAGGTTTGTTTCTAAAGCTACTGACAAGTGTTTACCATTTTTCAAGGTTCTGAAGAAAGTATTTGAATGGATGGACGAGTGCCAAAGAGCCTTCCAAGATTTGAAGATGTACCTCGTTACGGCCCCGTTGTTAAGTCCGTTCGTGATAGGGGAAGAGTTATTTCTGTACTTGGCTGTGACTCCGCATGCCGTGAGCTCAGCACTGATAAGAGAAGAAGGAAAAATACAAAAGCCAGAGTATTATACAAGTAAAGCACTGAGGGGAGCGGAATGACGATATCCACTAATAGAAAAGCTGGCTTTCGCATTAATAACAGCCTCCAGGAAACTAAGGCATTACTTCCAAGCTCATGTCATCAACGTCATGACGGATCATCCGCTTAAGAAGGCAATGAACAAGTTGGAGGCAGCAGGACGAATGATTCAGTGGGCTGTCGAGCTCAGTGAGTTCGACATAAAGTACCAACCAAGGCATGCCATAAAAGCTCAAACACTGGTAGACTTCATTGCAGAGTTTACCCTAACCCATGGTGACATCGGAGAGATGGAAGACGGCAGGAAATGGATCATCCATGTGGATGGTTCGTCTACACAGTATGTAGGAAGGATAGGTGTGGTTCTACAATCTCCAGAAGGGGATAAGTTAAAACACAAGGCTCGCTTGCAGTACCAAGCCACGAATAATGAAGTCGAATATGAGGCTCTCCTTAAAGGTCTAGAATTAGCTAAGTCTGTGGAAGCAAAGTCCATAGTCGTCTTGGGAGATTCTCAATTGGTCATAGGCCAAGTGAAAGGGATGTATGAGGCCAAGGAAGAACGAATGAAGAAGTACCTTAGTAGGGTGATGCGCCTTATGAGAAAATTTAAGGAGGCTGACTTCGTTCAAATCCCAAGGGAGGAGAACATGGAAGCTGATGCCTTCGCAAAAGAAGCCTCAGCAAATGAAGCCGTGGACAAGTTTGATGAGATTTAGTATATGCCGAGTATAGACATCCCAAAAGTACAACAAGTGGAGAGCAGAGGAAATTGGATGACTCCAATTATATCATACTTGAAAGACTGACAACTTCTAGATGAGAAAGACGAAGCTAGAAAGTTGAGGGTAAGGTCGGCCAGGTATATTCTTATGGACGAGGTGTTGTACAAAAGAGGTTTTTTCCAGCCTTATCTTAGGTGTTTGGCTCCCGACGAAGCAAACTACATATTGAGAGAAATCTATGAAGGGGCATGTGGCAATCACTCAAGAGCCAGATCACTCGTTCATAAAGTCGTCCGCGCAGGATACTACTGGCCAAATATGCAAGCTGATGCTAAAACTTATGTCAAGGTCTGCGATCAATGCCAATGGTTTAGCAATATCCCCAGACAACCACCAGAGTATCTAACCCCAATGACGGCCCCATGGCCCTTTGTGCAATGGGGATTAGACATCCTGGGTCCTTTTCCACTAGGTGTAAGGCACATAAAATTCCTCATGGTTGGTATTGATTATTTCACCAAGTGGATAGAAGCAGAACCTTTAGCTAATATCACACAACAAAATGTCAAGAACTTCGCATGGAAGAACATTGTGTGCAGGTTTGGAGTGCCCAGAGTGCTGATATCCGACAATGGAAGACAATTTGACAATGCACTCTTCAAAGATTTTTGCATGCATTTCGGGATTCAGAATCACTACTCCTCCCCAGCCCACCCACAAGCAAATGGCCAGGCAGAAGTGGCAAACCGATCCTTGTTAAAAATAATCAAGACTCGGCTTGAGGGGGCAAAGGGAGTATGGCCAGACGAGTTACCAGGTGTTCTGTGGGTATATAGGACGACAGCAAGAACTCCGACAGGAGAAACTCCTTTCAAGCTAGCTTATGGAGCTGAAGCAGTCATACCCGCAGAAGTGCACATGGCCAATCATAGGGTGACAACCTATCAGGACAAAGATAATGAAGAGCAACTCCATTTGAACCTCGATCTAATAGACGAGGTGAGGATGAATGCTGAACAAAGAATGGCAAGGTATAAAAACCTTATAGCTAGGCAATATGATGCAATGGTGAAGCCAAGACAATTCAATATAGGAGATCTCGTCCTGAAAAGGGTATCTTTAGCAATAAAGAACCCAGCTCATGGGAAGTTGGGACCTAATTGGGAAGGCCCTTACAGAGTTATCAACTGCAAAAGACAAGGATCCTATTACTTGGAGGCCCTAGACGGGAGGAAGTTGGAGCATCCTTGGAATGTTGAGCATCTGAGGAGGTACTATCAATAAAAGGCCAACCTGGATGAGTAATTCTGGACGAGCCTGAAGACTACATAAGACTTATTTGTCTAATATTGCTTTGTTATTGTATTAAAGTTATAGACAAAGTTATGGTTTGGTTTGTATTTATTTTCCTAGAAGGCATAAAAACTCCTAAGTACATGCCTCGTCTTTGAACAATGTTTTTATGTTATGTATATAATGTTGTGTGAAGTACTGGTTTCCATATTACTTTCGTTCAAATCAACACATGAAAAGCCAAAAACTCAAGACGAGCAAATTCTCTGGACGCGGAGATGTGACATCGACTTTCCTAAGGCTTACTCGTCCAAACCAAAGCCTATGCTTTGGGTAAACCACTATAAGCCCAAGGTATGCTCGTCCATATAATGGACGAAGTAACCTTTCTTAGGCCTGCTCGTCCAAAGAAATGGACGAAGCAAAGTCTGCCTTGAGCAAACCACAATAAGCCCAAGGCATGCTCATCCATAAAATGGACGAAATAAAGCATAAATACTCATCCAAATGATGGACGAGGAAATGCATCGATGAGTATTTTGACAGGCACCTACGAAAACATTTCAGTCCTTGGACAAGCAACATGCAAAGTCTTATTATCAAACATGAAAATCAGCCAAGTCTAAGGACAAGTAATGCTGATGATCACCATTTTACATGGACAAATTACACTTAGTGAAATTCCAATAAAAATGGTAAAAGTATATGAAATGTAGATGAGATAAGCATGAAGTTCTGTATATGAAAATAAAAACTCTCGTCCATGCATATATAAAAGAGAAAAATAACAGCATTCATTCAATTGTTTCAAGGGCGGACAACCCACGTCCAAACACCCTTCTAAAATTAAAACTTTAAGAAAGCTCGTCCTTAAACCATGGACGAGCCTAATGTACTTGAATTACATAAAATGGTCCTAAACAGTGGACCAAAATCGAAAAAAATAAATAAAAATAAAAGGAAAATGCGAAACATTAAAGTATTTTCTAAGACTGGGGAGCATTCTCATTGGAGGCGTCCTGAGGAGGAAGGGTTGTGGCATCATCCTCAATGTTGACATCCTTAGAACCGGTTTGAAGAAGAGAGCTGGTAGCAGCATTCAGGTTAAGTTTGATGGAGCTAAAGTCCACTTCAGGGAAGTTTTCCATAGCCTCCATCCTAAAGTCCTCGAAACCTGCTGCGTAATTGGCGTCTAGAAGATCAGTGTATTGCTTGGACGCCTTGAACTCAGCCACTGCATCTTCTTTCGCCTTGGAGAGAAGAGTACTCAGCTCGTCAGTCTTTTTCTGCATATGGTCAAGACGAGTATCTTTCTCCACTGCATCAGCTCTCAACTCTTCAACCAGGTTCTGTGCCTCCCTCGTCTTTTCCTTAGCTTTGGCAGCTGCTTCAGCCCATTTTTTAGATTCGTCCTTCACTTCTTGGATCCTCGTCTCCAGCATGACTCTCGTCTTGTCCAACCCAGTAGCCTGCCTGGACGCTGCTATGAACTTTGACATGCCCTATAAATAAAAAATAATGGTAAATAAATAAAAAGAGGGAAAAAGATCTTGAAATAACAAAGACGAGGTAAAAATGTAGTTGCACACCTTAAAAAGATCATGAACAGCAGAGTGTTCAAAATCCTTTAAAGACATGTCATAGTAGGCGTTTATATCCTCGTCAAAAACAACGTTTTGGAAACGCTCCCATGCCAGATCTTCATTCTCAATTATGTTTAAAGAAGCCCTTTGGGAACGTTGAGACAAAGTGGATACAGTCGTCTTAGGCAGAGGAGTCTTGGACGGAGTCATGTCAACTGGAATGGACGAATCTACATCAAACACTTGAGTAGGCTGCTGAGACGGAGGGAGGTTAGGCTTGACAATCTGGGAGTCATGTTTTCCCTTTTTGCCTCGTCGGCTGGGGAGACTGCCCAAGTCCAAATTCTTGGACAAAGTTTTTCTCTTCTCCCCAGCTGACGGACGAGGATGAGCCTGAGTCTCAGGACGACTCCCTTCAACCAGAGTATCTTTCCCCTTATTCTCTTTCAATGTTGACATTCCTAAAGCAAATAAAGACAACAGTAAATGATGAGTTGTATTGAATTGTATATAAGTTGGAAAAGTATGATGTAAAATACTTACTTTTTCGCACTGTAACCTCGTGAGCAATGGCCTCGTCTGATGGATCAGGACCGAGTCCCCACTTGAAAAGATTGCAAAGAGTGACTAAGGAATGAAAATTCCTCTCAGAGTGAAGACGGGCCCTGTGGACGCGGTCACGATGGAATTTACTCAAGGATGGACATTTGACACCTGTGAAGCAGATAACGAGTTAGAAACATTGAGATATATGTATTTAAAAAGAGGGGAAAAAAAGAGAGTGGAAGGACGTACTCTCAGGACGCAGGTTCCCTAAATCTCCAGAGTAAGGAGCAAAGGGGTCCCGTCCAACATCTACGAGATTTCCAGACCAAAAACCAGAAACAAAAATAAATTCTGTCTTCCAATTCCTGTCAGACGAGGCTAGGGACTTAATCAATCTACAATCCCTGCCCCTTGCTATAAACTGGTGAAAGCCAAGTGATTGGCTTATCTCGAAGGGTTTGTAACAGAAAAGAAACTCGTCCACAGTAAGAGGACGGTCTTTTCCAAATACTTCTTTCCACAAAATTTACATTGAGATAACCAATCTCCATGCATTTGGATTGAATTGACACACACCCAAACCTAACCGAACTAACAATTCTCTAGCAAATGAATTTAAAGGGAACCTAAGACCCCCCAAGAAGTAGGCCTCATAGACACCTATTCCAAAACGGGGATTGCAGCACCATTCTCCACGGACGGGTAACCTTGGGTTAAACTCGTCCGGAATCTGATACCACGTCCTAAGGTTGGCGAGCCTTTGCTCAGACGTTTTGGAATGCACACCTACTGCACAACTATAGACAACCTCCTCTTCGTCCGTAGGGTTGGACGAGGTTCCAGCTTGGGAACCTGAAGCTTTCCTAAGTTGCTCCTGTAGAGCTTCTATAGGGAAACTAAGGACACCAGAGGTATATTCCTCGTCTGTGGAACCCCCTCTACTGCTATAACTACTATTACTGGAGCCACTATAGCTAGTGGAATCCTGATACTCGTCTATGGCTTTTTCGGTACTATTGCTAGACGAAGAAATAATGGTTGTTGACATTTTGAAGAAAACTTAAAAGCCTAAAGACGAGGAAAAAAGAGAGTACCTGGCTCTAGATGAAAGTAGACTATGGACACGAAGAGACTTCTAGATGAGGCTCTAGATGAGGGATTTTAGGAAGAAAATCTCAGAAAATGTAAAGGGCACAGGAGGGATTCCACTATTTATAGGATGTTGACCTGGGCATTTAAAACGACGCCACCAATACGAGAGTGACACGTGGCACCTACCTCGAAAAACTGAATTGACGAGACTAATCGCCAATAAAATATCAACACGTGGCATATTGATTCATTTGACATCAGTTATGAACGTCTAAGGACGTGTTGACAGGTCACCCAATTAGTTGAACAACCCATGTGGACGGGGGGCAACTGATGGTGCTGGAGAAAGAAGCTAACTCCCAGCTCGTCCAAATGCCTCGTCCAAGAAAAGAAAGGGACCATTGTGAAAATAAATCAACAGACTCGTCCAAATCAGTCTCCTTCGTCCTGAAGGACAAAGACGAGACATTGTAATAATGTCTTGTCCGTCCCTGAGGACGGATGGACTAGGCATTATAACAGCGTCTCATCCTTCTTAAGGATGAGACGGACGAGACGAACAACATTGCATTTGTTCCCAACAGATGCAATGTTTCATCATTACCAACCGTTCTACAATAAACGATTAAGGATGAAATCCCAAATGTTATAACTTTCATGACAGTTATAGAGGTTACTTCAAAGATCTGCGATGGCAGGAGAAGTTACAAAGTAACTGCCTTAGGTGAGCACTATATAAAGAACTCATTTGCAGAAAGGTGAGATGTGAAAAACATTCTCTAGAACTTGGAATAACATTTCTCTCTTTCAGTGATTTACAAATCCACTGACTTTACCATCGGAGGAATTTGGGCTGGCCTCCACCGGTCTCCTCTAATTCTGTTTTATTTTCCAGGACCCATCCTTCAAGATCAAAACCCGGAGATCTTCAGCCCACTGATTTCCTTGGAATCATCATATTTTATTTTATTCTTTTAAGCATGGCCCAAGCCCATGCAACTTATTGGAGAAATTGAGGGAGTGTGGTTTGGAGGGTATGGATCGGTTCCTTTCAGACCTTTTGCATGAGCCTAACCCATGTGTACTACCAAGTGGGTAAGGGACACTGGTAGCACTTCAGGCTCATGGAGGAGGTCGTGTACTCAAAATTTCCACCTCAAAAGAGCTTTTATACTCTGGGTGACTGTGCCCCAAATTTTCAACTCAACTCCATTTTCCACATTAAAACACAGCTGACCCTAAACTAATTAGCTAGCCTATTGTAGCCACCAAATGCAGCTATCAAAAGCCTACAATGACAAGGAAACAATAGCTAATGAAGTCAGCCACTTTATTTCCAAAATCATGCTAAAAGCATGCTAAACTCTTCCCTAAACAAAAGCAACCCAAGCCAAAACACCAAATTAGTATCATGGAGGATAAAAGCCTCTTCCACTACTCAAAAACCAGTCATTAGTAACACCCCAAACTCTATATAAAACTCTATCTTCATTTCAAAAAAGGAACCAACCACGTTCTACCCACATACCTGAAACTTCAAAATAAAAGTCCACTGAACCAGGAAACATTCTCACAATTCCGAAGCTTGAGGGTGGAAATATGGGGTACAGGGGAACCTTCCCTCTCTTCCTCACAACCTCTCTCAATTTCCTCTTCTCGGTGATTATGGATCAAAGTTTCAGACCTGTTGAACCACGTTTTCCCCCATAGAGCTGAAACTTGAAAGCAAAACCCACTGAGTCAGAAAACATTCTCACAATTCTAAACCTTAGGAGTGGAAATATGAGTACAAGGGAACCTTCCCTCTCTTCCTCACAACCTCTCTCAATTTCCTTTTTTCCGTGACTGTGAGTCGAAGTTTCAGACCTATTATGTTTTTATGTTTTTTTTTGCACTTTTGTTATTAGCATTTTGATTCTCTCTTGTCAAAGCACCATTAGTCTTTTATTCATTATACATTTGAAATTTTGGGCTTGATTTTCCACAATAAAAACTTCCAAAGAACCCAATGGGAGATTTGGGTCATTCTCGCATTTTCGACCCTTGTCGCAAAACGTCCCCGACACCATTTTACGTAAATTTTTTATACAACTTTTATTGGAAAAAAAAAATGTTAAAACATTAATTGTTTTTTTCTTTTTCCATAAAACTTTTCCAAAATAATTATCTAAAAAATGTCCTTAAAGCATCCATTAACTTTTCTCACGTAAGTCTATACAATGACTTCATTCACTTAAATGAGACCACCTCATCATCATTATCATTAAATGCATCTATGCTTAAACACAAGTTACAATCTAGTAAAAAGTAATCTATATATATATATATATATAATAATAATAATAATAATAATAGGTGAAGCTGAGAAAAACTCAAATTAGAATTCCAAATTAGAGTTCCAATTTTGCGCCATGTGTCCTAAATTATTTATTCTTAAAGAGTTTTATTTAATTTTAGAATTAAATGTAGGACCATATCATAAATATTCATCTAAGTGAGTTATTAAGTATAAAAATCAAAGAGTCTAGAATAAATGAATCGTAAAAAAAAAAAAAAAAAACTTGAACAATTTACATTTTATATACCTAATAATATACTTAAAATTTTTTTTAAAGAGTTAACAAAATATAAAAATAACTATCAATAGTATTTAAATTATATATATAAGAACTATATTATGCATATTATATATCTTTAAGTGTGTCAATGTATATGCATGGAATTACAAATTAGTATCTCATAAAAGAGGAAGAGATCAAAACCATTGAGACCACAATTCAATGATGTTCATATCCTTTCACAAAATAAAAAATTACAGGGTGATTGCAATTTTAATGAGGAAAAAAGTAACACCAAAGAACCAATGATTGCGGCAGAACAACACTTATTTGGGCTCAGGACAAAGCCTGTTCATCCTTAGTTTCTGTTAATGCATTTCCTTTTTACCAAAAAAGAAAAAACACTTATTTGGGCTCAGGACAAAGCCTGTTCATCCTTAGTTTCTGTTAATGCATTTCCTTTTTACCAAAAAAAAAAAAACACTTATTTGGGCTGAAACAATGAGCAGCACTCTAGGGGAGACCACTACAAACATGTAAAAATAAAACCACGCAATTTCCTACTTGATTGTCTGGAAAAGGAAAAAGCCCAACGTGTCCCAGCAACAGCAATTATATTCACTCTCGATCCAAGCCTGTAGACAAAGCCCCAACAATTCCAAAGCTAAGGTTAACATAAAAATGATCCAATAGGAATATTGAGGATTCAAACTATTAAAGTCAGTGTCATATTATGGGAAAAGCGGACTTACATATTTGAATTAGCATCACTTAGTAGAACTTAATTGTTTATCTATCACAAATGAACAAACTTTGATTAGTAATAATGAAGTTTATACTAAAAAGAAAGAGAATTGTGACGGCCACAATATTTTTATAACACTTTCATAACAAATCTTAAGTGGCAAATTGTTATGAGTTTTTAATTTGAATTCACAACTAAAATTACTTTATTGCTTACAAATAATAGCTCGTAACTTAGAATTTGTTGTAAAAATGTTATGAAATTAAATACTTCAACAAAAACTTTTTTAATATTCTATCTAAAGATTCTAAACGGTGATGTTTTTTCTACCTCTCTCTCCAGCACCCTTTTTATTTTTATTTTTATTTTATTCAAGAACATTACTATTTCCAGCACACTTAATTTGTAGCCTCTGCTTCTACATTTTTCACGGAAGTGAAATGTAAACTTAATATGAATTTTTTTTTTTTTTTTATATGAAAATTAGCAAATTCCAAATGCCCCGAAATTCTATGATATGTACACAATTTTTGGAGAGGGAAAAAGAAATATTTAGAGAGAAGAAATATAATTTTGGTTGCTTTTAATGAACCACTATGGCACGTAATAAGAACCAAAAAATAAACAAGGAAAAAGTTTTTATTTGACTGTGACAATCCCAACCTTTGGCTTTGGAAACCAATTTGGATCTAATTTCAAAAATAACTTCGGCCATTTAAATACAATTAAATACAACCAAAGCTCTCAAAAAAAAAAAAAAAAATACAACCAAAGCAAAGAACCTAAAATAACGGACCTACTTCTCCGAAACTTATGGCACAATAACCATACTCCTATTGGTATTTTTATATTGTAATGGCAATTCTTTCTTTTTATTTTTATATACAAAATCACCATTTCAAATATAAACCAATTTTAGTATAAAAGAGTATTTCAAATTTGAACACTTAAGGAGAGTTAAAGGAAATTATTTTCAAAATTATAACCAAAAAAAACCAAGGTCAAGGAAAAACATAGCTTTTTATTATACAAGTGTGTGTTTTGGACTTTTTTTTTGCTTTTTAGATTTTATGTATAGCTTTTTAATAATTCTTTTTTCTTACTTTTTTTTTCTCACTTTTTTCAAAGTATATGGATACTTTTAACACACTTTCAGCAAAAATCTAAATAAGTTGTCCTCAAATGGACATTATCGACATCACAACTCCAATAACATTATTCTATAGGAAATTAAAAAACACAAATAAAACCAAAACAAAAGGAAACTATCACCAAATCCAAAGCTATTTTTTAGCTAAATTGCACTAACCTGTAACGGAGATTGGTGATGAAATTGTCATCACAACCTGGGCCAAACTTGTGGCACAGACAAACCATTGGTACATGCTCAACAATCCAGTAACGTGGTCCTTGCTCACAATCCAAACTTTCTTCGAATTCTTCTGACATCTCCCAAAAATCTAGGCGTTTGAGGTTTCTTAAATGCTGGATTCCAGAGGGCACCTCCTTCAGTTGTGGACAAGGCCCAAGAAAAAGATATTCAAGAAGGGGTATTGCTCCTTCATCTATAATCAACGTCTTCAATTCATCCAACTGCATTAACTTAAGTTTATTGAGTTTTGGAAACCATCCTATCTTAAAATGCAATTGCTCTCCAATGTATGCCTGGTATGAAATGTTAAGGTCCCATAAGTTAGGTAGATTTTGAAGGGCTTCTAGTGGGTCATCATTCAACCTTGACCAATGTATGGTTAATCTGACTAGATACTTAAGTTTTGGGATCCAATAAGGTAACTTCTCTAAACACCCCTTTATGTGGAGGCGTTGAAGAGATTGAGGTGGAGATGAAATAGAATGTAAATCAATTATATCATCTTCATTTATGGATGATACATCTAGAGATTCAAGGTGGTTCATCTTTTCAATAGAGACACCCAAAGCTCTCATGGTTTCCTTTGACAAGTTTTTTACACCTAGCTTCCTCAATTGTTTCAACTTTCCCAGCTCTTTAATTAGATCAACACCTCCATCATTCAACTCCACATGATACAACTTTTGCAAATCTTTTAAACACCCAATCCCCTTTTGTATCCTTATCCCTTTTTCTTGAGCTATACTATAATCCATTTTGATGTCACGATGGTAGGCTATAAGATGTCGCAACTTGTAAAGCTTGTTAATCTCTATTGGCATTTCAGACACTAGTGACTGCTTTAGATCTAACGTCTCCAAATTTTGTAACTTTTCTATGGACTTTGGAAGCATTTTTACTTTGGTATTTCTCAAACTTAAATACCTTAAGTGAAATAAACTCCCCACATCATCAGGAATGCAATCTAATGGAGCATCTTCGAAATCCAATACTTTCAAAAGCTTGAAATTAGCAAAAAATGTACTCATAAAGGACTTCGGCAATTCATCAAGATTGAACAATAAAATGGAATGAATACAAGTGTCCTCAAATCCCTTCATTACATCATATGATACTCTATCTACCGATAGGCGTCGAGTTTGTTCTTCAAAGCTAGACTCTTGTAATGATAGAACATGACAAAAACTCAAATCCTTCATCTTTTGGAGGATGATCTCACGCAAGAGATCATGGAGTCGGCATCGTCTAACTTTTTGGTCAAAGTCGACCTCTGAAACTTGAAGTAAGCTTCTGTGGATTAATTCTATCAAGTATTCTCGTGCAACCTCTTCTAATGTTTTACCTTCAATTTCCTTCACAAAACCTTCGGCAATCCATTGTCGAATCAATCTTACACAATTAATAGAGTAGTCCTCTGGATACATACCGAGGTATAAGAAGCAAGATTTGAGGAAGTAAGGAAGGTCCTCATAACTTAGGGATAAAATCTTGTTAACACCAGCAAGATGTGGATTTCTTCCTAACTCAAAGCCAAGGCTATCATGCAAGATTTTCCATTCAGAGACAGTTTTTTCTTTTGTTGACAAAAGACCACCTATGGCAACAATTGCAAGCGGCAATCCTTTGCACTTCTCAAGAATGTCACGAGATAATTTCTCCAAAAATGGGGGACAATGTCCTCCAAATTCAAATTGGAATGCTCTTTTGCAAAAGAGCTCCCATGCCTTACTAGGTGGTAGTGGTTGCAAGGTGTGAAAATGAACATATGAAGATTTTTTGCAAAAATTAGCAACATCCCACTTCCGTGTTGTGATCATTATCCTAGGACCTTTTTTATTATCAGGTAAAGCATGTTCTATCTCTCCCCAAAAATCAATTTCCCAAACATCATCAAATACAACTACATACCTTTTTTCTAGTAAATATTCTCTTGCTTTGCTAATTACTAACATCTTGTCTGCTGAGTCGATTCCCTCAGGAGGACGCTCCTTTCTTGCCTCACAAAATTGTTTTATCATGATCCTCAGTAGATCCACCACGTTGTATGACCGAGACACTGCGATCCAAGCATGACAATCAAAGTGTCCTCTCACCATCTGGTGATCGTAGACTTTCTTGGCAAGAGTGGTCTTCCCCAAACCCCCCATTCCCACCACCGAAACCACAGTACGGTGAGATTGTCCCTTTACCAGCCAACCAATCAATTCATCTCTAGGAGATTCAATGCCCACAACGTCAGCATCGTCAAGAAAAAGCGAGGCCATTCGAGGGTCATGCCACCTAGCATTCTGAGCACCACTGCTTGATCCTTGACCAGTAGATTGGAAGTCATATCTTTCACTTCTTTCCTTGATTTTCTGCACTGATGCTTTGATCTTCTGAACCTTAGTGGCTGTTTCGTGGTGAGGTATTAACATTGTAATTAAGCGAGCAGATTTTTGGAGGAAACCACTAAACCCCTGATGCCGATGGGGATGGGGATGATGTTGAGCCATCTCAAGCAAGTACTCGTCCATGAAAACATCTATGCGGAAAGCTACTTCTCTTACTTGTTTCACCCAAGTTTTGACGCCCTCGCTCATGTCCTCCTCTGCTGCGGCCCTTGCATCTGCGTCCTTGAGGAAAGACTGCATGCTCTCCAGTTCATCTTTGATGTCAGCTACTTCTTCATGGATGCCTCGTAACAGTGTTGCTTCTTCACTCAACAAGGAAATCAGCTTGTCGACAAGAGGGGATATTGCCGCCTCTGCCATGAAGCCTATCTTCAACAAAGAGCCTGCTTAGCCAAATTTTAGCAAAATACACTGGAATCAGTCCGCATCAGCCTCAATAACCTAATATTCAAACTAATTTTTGAACAATACCTTGATACAAGAAGCGATGGTCCTGTTCACTCTCTTCTTCGCGCCAGAACTTAAGCCTCTCTCTCAAGCTCAAGCTCGCGATGGGTGGTGCCGATGTGGACGGTGGTTGCTGAGTCACGATCTGGTGGTGGGTCTAGATTATTTTGAGGAAAAAATTTGATTTGGGTCTGTTTGGCTTTGAGACGTTGAACGGTTGGGTTGATCTATGTTTGATCTGTTATGTGTGATGGTGGATCTGACTGGGTTGATATTGGTTTGATTTGTTTGGGATTTCTTTTTTTATTGCTTGATTTTTCTGGGGTTAGATTTTTCAGTTTGGGAGATTCGACATTGCTACTTGAATTCTCGTGTTTCTGGGTTTTCCTTGTTGACAAAGGGTTGTTGTTTTTGAGTGTTTGTTGTCTCTGCTGGTGAAGATTTCGGAGACACTCTGAAATAAGGGAAAAGACTGGTAGTTGAGACTTTTTATTTTAGAAAAAGTTGAGACTTGAGACTGACGGGTTGAAAAATAAATAAATATACATATATATATATATATATATATAGATATAGTTAGAGACAAAATAGTATATTTAAATAGTATAGTTAGGGTGGTTTACCAAACCGCAAAAATTGTATTAAAATTTTCTGCAAAATGACATAATCGCACTATACTACACCATATTGTATGGTGCAGTGCGATTTGTGATTTTATAATAAGAAAACCATATCGCACCGCACCCTCTTTATATATTAATATATTTATTTATTTTTAATATTAAATATATTATTAACAATTTAATAACCCTAGTTTTCAAAAAAAAAAAAAGTTTGATAACCCTAGCAAATGTTAACTAGGAAAGTCAACTCAAAATAAAGAAAAACTAGCTTAATAGTTTAAAACTTGGCCCAAAATAAAGGAAAAATTAGTTTTGAGCTGGGTAGGAAAAGTTTAAAATTTGAAAAATATACTGACTTCAAACCACATTTTATACGCCGCACCGCACATGTGACCGCAAAAATGAGGTGCAATACAGTTATAGTTTTAGCTAAATTCTACACTGCACTGCACTGCACATGTGACCTCAAAAATAAGGTGCAGTACAGTTATGGTTTTGGCTAAATCGCACCGCACCGTAAACACCCCTAAGTATAGTGATAGAGATAGAGCATTAAGACCTACGTAGTTGCCTGTAAATAATAAATTAGTTACAAAAGTATTCACATTAGCTTTCTCAAATTTTTAGCTAAACCAACTTAAAAAGCTTCATTTTTTTTCTAGTTTAACTATCTATATTTCAATATTTCTGTCAAAAAAAAAATTTATCTATATTTTTTTATAGATGTAAATCAATCTCAAGATTTTATCATTATTTCAATTAAATATTATTTCTTTCTTTTTTTATTCATTTATTACAAAAAAAAAAAAAAATTCACAACCGACCCCCAACCACCTAACAAATCCCTTTGACTATGTCTTGTATCACCCACTAATAATTTTACATCTTATAAAAAAAAAAAAAGTTTTACAACCCGGCGACTCAGTTGAGAGTGTGACTGAGTGAGTTCTGAGTTTCTGAAACCCAATAAAAATAAATAGAAAAAATATATATATTTAATAAAGGAAAATGTTATGTTTACGGTATTTTTACAACAAATGCGAGTTGTTAATGGTGGAGTAAAAAAGTAATTTCAGTAATAAATTCAAATTTAAATCAATAACAATTAACTACTTCTGATTTGTTATGAAAATATTATAGACGTAATATTTCTCTTAAATAAAATACGTTATTGCTTTTTTATAGAGATTTTATAGTTTGAGAGAAAGATTTAAAAAGTTTTTTACTTCTTCATGAAGCGAAACTCTCTCTCTCAGTCTCACTTTGAACTCAAAACTCAAACAACGCGTCGTGTTGTTCGCACGAAGCTTCCTCTGATTCCATGTTTAGCGGTTTGTTTTTCCCACTTTGCACCCGGTCTCCGCGCCGCTGACTTGTTGTTTTTGCCACGTGGCAGGTTTCGTGTGGATTTTGATTTGTGCCGGAAGTGAATACTACGAAAGCGTGTGTACTTTACTATACTAGTACTACTACTTTTTGGTATTTTGCTTATTATTGCTAATTATTTTGTTTTTGTTTTTTTGAAGTACCAAAAAAACTTTTTATTTTGTTTTTATAAAGTTTGAGGGTCAGTCTAGTTAATGATGTGGTTCGAGACTTTGAGCTCACTGGTTGGTCCATAGGATGTTACAAAAAGACGACATTACCCTCTCTAGAATTTAATAAATATATGAAATATATTTAATTAATAAATATTAATAGCTAAAATTTTAAATTAAAGGATTTAAAGAGAAAACTTTATCTAATTTATTAAAAAAATTATTTAATATTAAATTACTCCTATTAAAAAAAGTAATAAGTTCTAATTAATTTATTTAAACTTTAAAAAACATCTTTAGAAAGAGAGAGAAAATTAACAGAGGATATTGATTTATGAAATAATTTTAAAAATTCTTTATGGAAAAATAAAAAAGCAGCTAATTTTTTTTGATAATTTTTTATATTCCTGTGAAATCTGTATTAAAGTTTTCTTTAAATAATTTATTAACAAATGTTTTAAGAATAGAACTTTTAAAAAACATAGACATTTAAATTAATATATTAATATTACAGTTTAACATTATTTATAACTCCAAAAGCCAAAATAATCATTGCAAAAATTAAAAGGAAAACCAAAATGATATATATATATATATATATATATAAAGATCTATTTCATTCCTCATTATATCATGTCTGCATTATTTATTTCATAATTATAACATTAGGAGATGGGGTGAAAACCAATAGAAATTTAAGAAAACATTTTTAAGGTGGCTACTAGGTAGTTTGTAGAAGAGGATAGTTTTGTAATTCCAGTAAAGCACAAGAAAAGCACAGTATTGTCCATGATTGCATGCACTAGAAAAGCACAGGCATTGGATTTGGGGAGGCCCTTTTGGTTTCCCCAATGGCTCTCTCTTATCCACTTGCCATATTGGGGGTGGTGAGAAGAGAGAAAAGATAATGACTATAATCTATAATGGACCTATTTCTCTGTTGCCAAGTATAATCATATTACCAAAAAAAAAAAAGGTATAATCTTATTAATATTCGAATTTGGTATGATTTTTTTTTTATAAGAAGACTCTTACTTTTACTTACAACAAGTGAGAAAGATTCCATGATAATAATTAATAATAATAAATTTAAGTGAGAAAGATTCTATCCATGATCTTTTCAATGGGAGAGACAGCAATACCACTCTTTTACACAAAGACTTTTGATGAATTTGGTGTTGAATTGGTAGAGATGGGTCACACATTTAAAATGTCACATCCATCTACATATGGGCATGTACAAGAGACACTTGTAAAGTTGCAATTGTCTAGTACCACAATATGCTTGTAAGGAGTTTTGTTTGTATAGTCATGTATTATTATTAAAAATAGTATTTACATTAATATGTTGCTCCAGCATCTCATACCCAACATTTAACATGAATAGTGAATATAAGATTCATCAAAGGAGAAGACATGGATACACACTGTAATAATAAAGATTCAATCTCATGGTAATAATATACACACACATACATGTGTATATAAACATATATATGAATATATGACTAGTCGGTGACAAAGTCAAATTTAAACCTTTTTTGGGAGTGTTAACTTACCGATTGTCTTAAAAGTTTAAACTAATAGAATATGGTAAATTTAATCATTTAATCACATGCTTCTAACACTCCTTCTCATGTGTGTGCCGAAACTACTTTTTAATAGGTGAGACTCAACATGTGGAAATTTAAATGGGAGGTAGACTAAAGGAAACAATGATTGAACTTAAGATCTCATGCTCTGATACCATGATAAGAATATAAAGTAAGAGAGGAAAAAACTAAATAGTCTATATATTGATGTATATTTTGTATAGATAACATTGTATAATAGAAAGTCTTAGATAGGTTAAGTATGTGTGAATACAAGTAATATGAGTATACTACAAATATAGTATATTAGGCTAAGCCCGATAGACTAGGCTAGACTAAGCTATATAGTAACAGGGAAGTATTAGCAAAATTTTATATATATATTCTTTATAAAAAATCATAAAAGGGAAGAGGAAAATTTTCAAAATTTAAAAGTTCCTTTGTATTTGCCTGTAGGAAAATAGATACTTTCACAGTTATAAAGCATGATTTATCCTTCTAGTCTACATGCCTTGAAAAAATGATTATCTTCATCTCAAATTATTCTATTTTATGATTTAAATTAAACCTTCCAAACCTAAAGGAGTATCTAATATCAATTGTCAAGTCATTTAAATTTATAAATAGAGTAACACAATAAATTTTGTTACATACAAGAAATAAAGTTTTAACGTGAAATGAGAGAGGTGGTATCTTGTGTGCCTGCTCAATAGAATAAACCACTCACAACTATGAAATTGGTGTATAAGATAGTTATTACTAGTAAAGAGAATACTATTTAACATAACTAAGGCATGTACGGTTGTATGAATATAAATAACTAAAAATGTATATATTAAGGATCTCTATAGATGGAGCTACAAATTTTTTTTTTTTTTTTTTTTTATGAGAAGAAGTTAGAGTTACAATTCGTTGTTTGTGACAGAATTTTTTTTTATTGGTAAGTTACACACATTTAATAAGTTTATACATGACTTTACCCTCCACCTAAAACTTATAAAATGAAAAACTAGTTTAAGAAACACGATTCCCAACATAAATTAGACTGGTAAAGGAATAAACTTTTGCATCTAGTCAAGACCAAAAAAAAAAAAAAACAATGCTTTTCAAGTTTTCCAAAAATCGAATAAAAAAAAGCTATTTTTAACACAATAAAGCCACCGATCGAGTTGCTTTGAGTCCATTCAGCAACCTTGCTTGCACTTTTCTTCTACATCTCTTTTTAGATGACAAAGAACCCACATTGCACAACCCCATATTCTGTATAAATCAAGAAAGGAATCTAAGACCTTAGTTCCAACTTCTTTAGCCATGAAACCCATTTTACCTATTGCAATGCCAGTGAAAAACTTTCAGTCAGTTTTAATAATTCAAAGATTCCTGAGAAAGGTTAGGGATGCAAAGAAGAATGAAAAGGAAGCTTCCTTTCAATATTATTGCTTGGAGGAAGCTTCGTTTAGAAGCATGCTCTAGTAGAATTCGATTTTTATCTAATTCTCACAAGCAAGAGCAATCCTTGTAAATTTGAAATACTCCTTTATGTCTATTATAATGTTTAGCTTCTTTCTTTTTGAGTACTCTCTTAACTAAGCTATAAGTATTTCGTGTCCTCTTTATGGAGTGAGCCTCTCACATTCCGTGGATCCTAAGGCCTACAACTTGTGAGAGGTCCATAGCTTATAAGAGGCTTGTTCCAAAAAGCGGGCATAAAAAATATCGTACCTAAAGGGTTAAATGCTCAATATTTAGAACATTTTAAGTTTGCGGTCGCTTCTAAATCAATTTCTTAATTATTACAATTTGTAAATTTGATTTTCAAGTATTACAACTGTAAGGACCAAATTTGAATTCTCAGCCCACTACGTGGATGGACTTAGGCCCAAAAAGCCAAAAACAATGAATTTATAGATAATGGGTTGGAAAACTAGGCTTTAGTTAATCAAACAAACGCTAGAATGGGTTCAGATGATAAGAGAATGAAAGGAAGAAGAATTGTACTAAAGAAAAATAGTCCTCGGCAAAAGTCCGAGGATGTCTGTTCTTATATATTGTTCACAAACTTGGTTACAAATTTGGTTCCTGGAAGTTACAGTATTTTTCTCTTCCATTCACGATCCTCTATCCATGAAGGATCCCTTGCATTATATAGTTTCTTCTGGAGCATCTTAATCCTACACTTGTTGATCACTTAGGCCATTACTTGAGTACTTGTCCTATCAGACACCCTCTCTGACCCTATTTGCATTAGGGTGGCTAAATCTACACTGTTCAGGGGTCTTCTCCACATTAATGCAGCTTACTCAAGTACTTGTCCTATCAGACACCCTCTCTGGCCCTATTTGCATTGGGGTGGCTAAATCTACACTGTTCAGGGGTCTTTTCCACATTAATGTAGCTAGGAAATTAGCTGCTAGACATTTAATGCGGTGATAACAGCTTTTCCTTAAGATATTTTAAGGCCTTCTTTCGTCGGATGCCTCTATAAAGCTTATCCAATCCATTAGAACTTCCTGGAACGTTCCTTTGATCAACAGACCATTTCTTCTGATCTCGGCCTTGGTCGACCGAGGAGACCTTTATCCTCGGCTCGTCCCGTTGAGCCCTTATGGCCAATACTAACTTTCTTGTTTGTTAATACAGTCCCTTCTCTCCAAGATTCCTCCTCTTCGAGCAAGACTTTGTCCTCGGCTTGGGCCACAGGCCCAATGTGCGAATATACAATGAACATCTGGGCCCAATATCCCTACATCAACAATATCAATGCATCTCTTTGATCAATATTCATTAGAATCTTGTCATCAACTCACCTAAAGACGGGCGTGTTGGATAAAAATAGGGGAAAAAGTATATTTTTAAGGAGATTTAATGGTGAAAAGAAAATGTGACAAATCATGATTTTGATGGGATGGGCACATGGACATTGTTAGGATAATAGGATTTTAAATTATCAATTGTAAAAAGTTTTCAAAACTGATTTAAAAACGAATTTATAATAAGAGAATGTAAAGCGAATTTTAACCAAGAACAAAATGTGATTCGTCCCCTAAGCAATCCAAGTTAAAATATGTGCACATGATTCACACACCAAGAGTGGTGGGGAGGCACGTCTAAGTTCTCATAACTCACAAGGCTTTACACACCACAAAAGTTTAGAAACAGAGCATAGGATAAAAAGATATTCCACTGCTTAGTGCTTACTCCTAACACTGTGGACCGTAAATTAATAGTGTCCACAACCAAAAGCCCTCTTTCATTATCAAAGCCATTGGACAAAAAGTTCAGGATCAATTTTAGCATCACCTAAAAGTCATTCTCATCTATCCACTTCCACTGTCTTGCTTGTATCTCAAATGAAAAAAGCTAAAGTCATAAACTATTTTAAAATTTTTAAAATTTTTTTAACTGTTAATATGGTGTTTGATTATTGGGAAGTGAACAAAATGATGTTATTTAGTGGACCTAAATGAGAACCCATAAAAATTTGTCACATTAATAATTTGTAAAAATATTATAAAATAATTTGCGGTTGTCTTGGTCCTAAAATTCCATGAGCCACTTTCAAACTAGTACTTACATGCCAAGACAGACCAGTCTCTGTTTTAAACAACAAACCCAGAACAAAACAATTGAGAACTGGTCTCCATCATAAAAGGCCTAATGGCCCTAAACTATATGGACCACAAGGTCCCCACGGCCCATACACACTAGATAGTATTCAATCATACGCAGTAATTCTCTCTCGAGATATCTAAAACTTTAACTAATTTTGAGGTTTTGAGCCCATCGGACCTTGGTTTTAAGGTCCTTTAAAGATGCAAGATTTATTCAAGATTCATATATAAACTAAAGAAAATAATTACATAGGAGAATTATATAATAAAATAGATTAAAAAAATTAGTGTAAATAACATGACGAATGCACATAATTTAAACCTACTTTTTATCAAAAATCAAAGATTGTAGTTGATTACAAAATTAGTTAAAACAAATGATTAAACTCATATTAAATTTCTTGAAATTTTTAATAATTGAATCATAATTGAAGTAAGATGATAATATTTTTAATACTCCGTAATAGAGTTTAATCATATAATACATGATATAATATAATGCCAAATGTGAAAGTTGAGAACTCTTGAATAATCTAATCTCTAACCTTTTTTCCCTACTCTAATCTAATCTATAACGAATAGTACTTAAATAGATTGGTTTCCAATCACCATTTGCAATAATTAAAATTAAATTATTTGGTAATATAATTGTAGCTATAGTAGAATTTTAAATTTCTTATAATTATGTAATATTTTAGTTTTATCCAAAATAAAATATCTTAACAATTAATAAGCCACTTGCTAATTAGGTAATATAATTCCATTTAGAGAAAACTATTTTAATAACTAATGAAATCTAGCTACTTGTCACATAGAAAAAATAGCCGCTTGGTGCATTAATTGCTTATAGGACCCAAATTTATTATATAGTATATGAAAATTAGAACTAAGATCAGGTTGTGTAAATTTTCAAATAATTTTTTAAGATAACAAATTATTATTTGCAATTTATTGCTAATATAAATTCCATCTCATAATAAAAACTACCTATATTTATATTTATTTATTTACTTTAAATATAAGGTTAATGATCTAATTTTGAAAACTTCATGGACCAAAATTTTTCTATATAATTAACATAGTTTCAACTATAATTAGTAATTAATAATTAGCATAGTTTTATGAAAAGGTAAAAAGTTTTGGTCTTAGTGTTCATGGAGAGAGAACAAGTTAATCAAATAATTTATTAACAAACTCGAGCTTGTTTGACCAAAAAAAGAAGAGAGGGCAGGGAGGAGCAGAACCAAACTTAAAGATTCAATCTGATCTGGTAATAAACTCAAATTCAGCTCATTATTTGAAATAAAATACTAATATTAAAGTTTTAATATTTAGCTAGACTTATCTACAACCATATGTGGTCTAAATAATTCCACCAATATTATACGAGAAACACAATTTGTCAACCACAGAAGAGAAGAAGAAAGAGAAGCTTCTAATCTATTGGGAGGAGAGAGAGAGAGAGAGAGAGAGCCACTAGGAATGACCGTGCAGTTCGTATGAATCCCAAGTACTACGTTAGAAAAAATGTGAATAAGAAGTTAGGATGTTAAAGATTCTAATTTTGGGGGCAAAAGTCAAAAGAAGTAAGTAGAATTGTAGAAAGAGAAGCTATTTGCTAAATCTGGTTCTTGGTAGAGTACACAAAAGCCGCAAACAAAATAAAAACAGTAAGTCCAGCCAAAAACAAAATTTCAAAAAAAAATTCACAACCTTTTAGTTTACATTGTTAACATGATTTATTGCTATTGATGCACACTTTTTTTTAGTGTCATTAGTTGATTTAATTAAAATTGATGTTACTTCAATCACAACAAATCATGTAAACAATTATGAAAAAAAGTTGAAAAAAATATTATACTTTTGCTAAGCCAAAGAAAAATGCTCTTTTAAAAAAAAAAAAAAAAGTAATTAAGTTAGAGGAGATTAGAAGATAAAAACCTTTATAAAGTGTGAATTTCAAACCCACCTCCAGTACATGGTCTCTTCTCGTGTCTTATTTAGTTAAATGGCTATTTGTTTATCAACTTTTACTACTATTCTGTACAATATTTGGCAGTCAGATAAATTAAAAGGGTATTATATAGTAAGACCCTTTAATTCTACCTTAGCAAGTACATACTTAATTCTTTCTTAGTGAGTACATTTGAACATATTCTTTTTTTTTTTTTTTTTCTTTTTTTAACTATACACGCCAACCTCAGGATCTTCGTAAATTGTATTCTAACTTGCAAACGAGGGTAGGGTGGTAGCGTATGTTCCCTGTAGAATACTGTATGTTTTATCTTTTTAACTTTATTCTCAAAAAAAAAAAACTTTATTTATGTAGGGTTTTAATTATTTTATAGCTTAGGATCAAATGGTGTTAATAAACGGGTGTGGCTTGTGTCCAGTGAAAGTTTTCACTGGACACGATAGATGGTGGACACGTGTCTACTCTTGGACACGTGTCCGAATCCAGACGTGTCCAGTGAAAATTTCCATTGGACAGAAACCGGGTCCTTAATAAACTATTTTAAAAAAGGTTGGTACTACTTTTCTGAAAAATTATAATAAGTTAGTAAATAAATAATCAATTATTTTTTTCTTTCTCCATAAAAAATTAAAAGAAAAAAAAACATTTCCTATAAAAAATTTCAAAAAGAAATATTTCCTAAGCCAATAGGGCGCACATTAATTTTTTTTGGATAAATTACATATTTGGTCCCTATCCTATGCATCATATTTCAATTTGATCTCTTTTGTGTATTGTCACATCAACGAAGTCTAATTTTTTTTATTTTGGCCATTAGACAAGTCATTAATTTTCATCCTAAAAATAATGTTAAGGATTAAATTGACACAACACTGAAAAGATAAGAACCAAATTGACACAATTGAAAGATTAGAAATCAAATTAAAATATAGTGTATAGAATAGAGACCAAATTTGTAGTTTACCCTTCTTTTTTTTCTTCTTTTTTTCCCTAAAATAAAATGTTACTCATCCTCATCCCCTAAAAATACCAATTGTATTTCATGCCCACGTAATACCAATTTTTAGCAATATTTAATGAGATATTGCTAAAAATATCTCATTAAATATTAGCATATGTTTCACACACCAAACAACGGTGGGCCGCCACATTCCCAGTTCTCAAAAGCCACATCCACATATGTATAGAAAAAAAAATCCAAGAGCCACGTAAATTATTCACACACCCCCTAAACTAATCTGGACCACACAAAACACAAACCAAACCCCCCCATTAGGGACAAAAGTCACAGTCACCTAAAAAAGTCTCAATACTTATCCACTTACCGACCTTTCTTCTCCCAATTTATCCAACTAGTCTCCAAAACCCACCCCAATTCCAACAACCCCATTTCCCCAAAAACTAAAAATATCTCACAAACCCAGAAAAAAACAGACCAGTAAAACACAAGTCTCTCTGGGCCCAAACACAACACCACCTCCTTTTTATTGTCATTGCCTCATTGGTACATTACAAAATTTAATGACAATAATGGGTCCAACACTCCAAATTTAGGAAAATTTTAAGTAATTCCGGAGTACAGTAAAATAATATTCTCCACCATAAATGTGAGAGAAGTAAATTCCTGTGAGAGGAAGGAGCTCCGGAGTCCCTAACAATTACTCCCAAATTTATTTGCTCATAAAACACTACTAATAATATCCAACTTCGGATCATTTTCAATTGACCCACATCAATTTACACACCACCACTTCAGATCTATATCATCATCCACAATCAACTTGCAAATATTAACAAAGAAAAAGCAGATTAGAGAAAATAAAATTTTCACAATAACAACACCTAATCTTATTTAAAGGTAGCTCATCATTTATCATATAATATATAAAAAGGTTTCAGAACCACCATATCATCAAAGGATAGGATTATAAAAACCCAGTTCTCATAGACTCCCAAAAAAAAAAAGAGAAAAACCATAAGCACAACCCCTAAAACGACACAGACACTGAGAGATAAAAAAACTAAAGAAGCCAGTAATAAACGACACCCCAATAGATGAAAACGACAGAGATAGAGATAATCTTATTAGAGATAGTTAAAATCAGGTTTTTTTGTTGACTTTTTCAGATCTAAGAGAGTTGACCACAGTCAGCGACGACCACAGGCTTCGAGGTCCTTCCGGAGCTCGATCCGACCTTCTCCACGGCCTTCACGACGTCCATGCCCTCGATGATCTGGCCGAACACGACGTGCTTTCCGTCGAGCCACTCGGTCTTGGCGGTGCAGATGAAGAACTGAGATCCGTTGGTTCCGGGACCGGCATTGGCCATGGAGAGGATTCCGGGGCCGGTGTGCTTCTTCACGAAGTTCTCGTCGGCGAACTTGGCGCCGTAGATCGACTCGCCTCCTGTGCCGTTTCCGGCGGTGAAGTCGCCTCCCTGGCACATGAACCCAGGGATCACGCGGTGGAACGACGATCCCTTGTAGTGGAGCGGCTTGCCGGAGCGGCCGGCGCCCTTCTCGCCGGTGCAGAGAGCTCGGAAGTTCTCGGCCGTGCGGGGAACCACATCGGCGTAGAGCTCCATGATGATACGGCCGGCAGGTTGGCCGCCGATGGTCATGTCGAAGAAGACCTTAGGGTTGGAAGCCATTGGAGCAGAGATTCGAAGCTTTTTTTCTGAGAAATATAAATAATTTAGGGTTTCGAAGAGAGAGAGATGGATTTTAGGGTTTTGGGGATCGAGGAGTTTATATAGGGGTTAAAGGACAGGATATGAAAATGGGAAATCAATTTGAGCCGTCGATTTGTGACACGTGGAGGGTCGAGATGGGTTTGGGTGTGACTATAGTTAGGTTAGTTTTGACTAGGGTTAATGTGAAAGGGATCCAAGGATAAGGTGGTATATGCCTTTGGCATTGTTGGAAGGGTAGGAGCGTAGACTTTATAGGCAGGATGAGTTAAACGACGCCGTTTAAGGGTACATTTGTCATACTAAAAATTTTCTTCAGTGCATGTTGCCACTTGGCTTTTGATTTTTACTTCTTTTTTGGGGCCACTTGTTGCTAGTACATTGGTTTTGTAACTTTTTACCGACTACAAATATCTATATTATTTTTTTTCCTTTTTTGCATTATTATAAAATTATTGAGAAATAAAATTTTGAAATTTACTATCTTTGCAATTGGTCTTATCGAGTACACAAAAGTTAGTGGTTTCATTTTAATCTAATCATTAGAAGGTCAAAATGTAATTGTTAAAGAAATTTGGGAGACTAAAGGCATGTTTGTTAAATATTTTTTCCTCTTATTTTCTAGTTTTAAAAATAGTTTTTTTTTTTTTTTTTTTTTTAGAATAAAAAATTTGTCAAATCACAATTTGTAAAGGAAATAGAAAGCAGGTGTATGACTGTTTTCAGTTTATAGTAATGAAAGTAGAATTTTACTAATATATGCCCTAAAGGCACACAATAGTAAACTAATTTTAGAAAAAAATTATTGAAAATTGAAAAAGTTGTCACACATCACATTTAATGAGATAGCTTTCAACTCCTAATAACAGCAAAGTTCAACATTTTTTTTTTCTCTTTTCTCTCGTAAAATATATCCTCCTTCTCTCACACAGAAAGGTATTTCATGCGCTGAGCACATGAGACCTTTTGTACCTTTATCTCACTGACAAGTGGCCCTCGTATATGTGAGACTTACCTTATCAGTGAGACAAAGGTAATAAGCTCCCCGCGCATGCACAAAATTTTCCTCTCATACCACACATTCTTTTGGCTCAATATGACATGTTGACTACTATCTCCGTTTATCTAAAAAAGACACAAGGAAAAGACAAATATCTCACCTGGGTAAAAGAGCTAAGGGTGTAGGCTGGTACATTGGCCTTGTATCTTTTCACCGACTAAAAATATTTATATTTTCCTTTCGTATTATAAAAATATTGAAAATAAAATTGCAGACTTTGCAGTTTACTATCTTGTGATTGGTTTTGTAACTTTTCACCGACTAAAAATATTTATATTTTCCTTTTGCATTATGGAAATATTGAAAAATAAAATTGCAATTTACTATTATATAATTGGCCTTTTCTACTCCACAAACTTTTAATGGTTACACTTGATCTTATTATAATGCTTTTTCATTTTAATCTAATCATTTAGAACGTCAAAATGTAATTGTTGAAAAATTTTGATGGAGCCAAATCACCATGAGGTAAATTATTTGTTTATAAAATGCATAGCCCTAACTGTTGCCAAAGCACGAGGGGTTAATGACACTATTTTAATCTTATCCTCGATTGAAAACATATGAGATTTGTAAAATGTATAAATTACTGTGACCAGTACAATAATTGGATTGTTTGAATACTAAGCTATCTTAAAAAATTCTCATATCACATTAAAGTGTCTCTCTCTCTACTTTTTCCATTGCTAAAAGTGACATCATTCCCCAAATGCACTGTACACCACTTTCATAAAGCAACAGGATTCCATCCAGAAAATTGTATAGTTTCTTCATATGATATTTCCCTCATGAATGGCCATAAAAAACGTGAGTATTGGAAGTTGTGATTGACTGATAGCAAAAGTTTGCAAGGTGCCATTTCTGAACGGAGATTGAACAATGACCGGACCACTGAAACATTCCATTATTAGTGTTGCAAATAGGCCGAAGTTTCTGTCCAGACTCCAGTGAAGTAGACACTAACACAAGCTGAGTCCTCGCAAATATTACACCAACATATTCTCATAAAAGATGGTCACATCCAACAGGATAATCAACCACTATATTAGTCTGCAAGAACTGAAAGCAGCATTTGAACACACAAGTCACAAGAAACCGGAAAAATTCCTCAATTATGTGCGTGTGTTATTTCTTGCCCAAGAATCCGATGTATTTTCGTGGCAATTCATGCTTGCATAGACTATCAAAGAGAAATAATAATAATAATAATAATAATAATAATAAAAGGTCACAATCTGGAGTGAGAACCAAGGGACCCTCTGACAAGATTTCATTTCTCCACGGAACGACAACAATCATGTATGGAGACAAAAAATAATTAAGTGGCCCATCAATGAAGATGTCTTTCTCAAATATAGGGTAGTCCTTGGAATCACAAAAAAGAGTGGCTAAAGAAAATGCCATAAATATATAATCATGTCTCTTTTCTTCTTTTTCTTTTTTTAATATTTTTGTACACGCATTCTTTTATACATTCAAAAAGATGCAATGATGTTGAAAATTGAAATATCTACACAATTTTAAGCCTACAGAATTCAACATTATCCACAATTACTTTTACATGAAACCCTCCGACTGTAACAGACGTGGATAGACAAATGATACTATATGCTTCAAGGACTTCATTGATGCTTTCAAAAAAGCATGGCCTTCTGTTGCTGCATGAACCGAACAGTGACAAAAGTTATAATTTGCAACCACACCAAACATAAAGTTATCTGATTATCAGAGGGATGAAAAGATTAAGTACCTCTTATCAACAATTTCAGATCCTTCGAAAAATCCTCAACTCGCCCTAACACAGGTCTTATGCCACAAATCTGTAGAACACAAAGTTCCAAATACAATGCCATTTCCATTATTTGCAGCAATAGGCAACAGACACCCTTGATTTCTGAATGAACCCGATCCGATTTGTTGGCCTCACACAGCTCAGTAACAATAGCAATGGCTTGATCCTGCATTGAACATGTCCAAAAAGAATGATCTCCGGGTTACTTCATGATTTTAATTTTATATATTTTTTGTCAAGAAAAAGTATGCTAACAAATGGAACACATCAAAACCTTGAACCAAAAAGGTTATAAATCTTTAACATCCCATTATGTTGAGACAGGACATAATGCAAATAAAAGAATACATAGCACCATACCTGTAAACCATGTAAAATTTCTGGCATTGGAAGCTCAGGAAAATGAGCAAGATCAACAAACCCCACCTCCTCTGCCCTTCTCGTAGCACCCTCAGCTTGTAAAGAGAGGAATTTCAGAATAAGAAATGTGATTCTGTAGATCTGCAAGGCAATAGCATCAGAGAAGTACGTTGGAACAGTATTTGCTTGATCCTTGGTTATCAGCGCAGTTGAGACAGCAGTGAATTTCTGCTTTGACACACAACCAAGAGGTGAAAGAGCAAACCATCCATTTTTGCTTTTGATAAATGGTGCTTTCTTGCACAAATCAAAGTCCTCTTTGAGGGTAGGGGGACACAAAAGAGGGGCGCCCCTGATGGCCGATTCTCCATGGTGTTGAGTTCCCCGGCTTATAAAGGCCAAGAGATGGATACTTTTCTCTCTTAACTGTGAATCCATTTCTTTCATGGCCTTAACCCATGAATTCCAATGCTTTGTTAGCACACACATTAGCATCAGGGTATGCTCTGTTTCTTCAAGAGCAGCCAAAGAAGTTTGTGTCCTTTGAGCCCTAGGTCTTTTCTTGTCAGGATCATCAGACGGAAAGTCTGGCGCATTGAGATAATAGGAAATCATGTAAGCTTTCTCTGAAAAGAAATACGGTATCACATTGTCCACAATATCAGTGCAAGTAGAACTGTCTCCTAAAGATTGAATCATAGCCGTAACCACGGCCAAGCCAAGTCCCCAAATGTGTTGAGGCTTTTCAATTTTGTCAGATGAGTTGGAGATACTCCCCTCGCCATTAATTGAGGAAGATCCCCCATCCAAGTATTCAGAAAACAAAACCCTCAGAGAAGTAAGAAAACCCGAATTAAGAAGCATCACAGCACCTCCTTTAACACGTGCGAGGGTCAGAAAGAACTTCAATAGTATGGGAATAGATGCAAAAGAATTTTTATCATGAAGCTTCAGAATTACATGCTGCAACTCGAGATGAGTCTGTATGATTGGAAACCAAGTGTCAGGTGTCAAGAAACTTCTTAATATGAAATCCATAATTGTCAGGGAGAGGGTGCAATGCTCAGCAGTAGTAATGTAGTTGCATAAAATGGGCAGTAGCACAATAGTTGCATTTGAAATCTTAGCCAAGTCTTCCACAGATTCCATGTCAGTCACCCCACCTAAAGGTGAATTAAGGCAAGTAAACTCCAAAGTTGAAAGAACCAACATAAGTAATAGCTCCATTGTTGTGTTAACCTCTGTAATTGATTGCCTCAAGTCACTCAACACTTTAAGACCAGAACCTGAGGTTTTTAAGACAAGTGTACAAGCATGCAAGGACAAGCTTTTATGTGCAGATCTCATAAGATGGAGAAGTAATTCCGCCTGGGCTGCTAGAAAACAAAGGATATCTTCAGAGACATCCAGAATTGGAGCTAATGATTCTACTGTGGCATAGAAACATTGGCATATATGATCTATACATGATAAAACGAGTCGATCAGGGATCTTTCCTCCAATAGTTTTTCTCTCTGTTGACTGCATGAATAGGCAAAAATTAACATTGTGGTTTTTCAAAATACGAATTTGAACCATGAAAGCTATACATCAAACCAGGCATCCATCAAGGCTTAACACATTAGGAGAATCAAATTTAGGTGTCCACAGCAGAAAGCAAGAGGAGTTTCTTTGTATGTTAATACCTAAGGTGTGTATTATATAGAAATGATTTCACTTTGTTGAATACCAAGATGTTTCTCCATGGTGTAGAGTCTTTAGAATTAATTATTTTCATGCTTCATTTAACATTACATAATTACCCTAGGCAATTATGAAATGTAACTTGTATGGAGCATGAATTCACAATAGCTTACTGGTAGAAAGAGAGGAGGATCTAAATTGCAGAATTATTATAATCTCTATGTTCCTATCTTACAAGCATCAATTTATATTGGTTACTACCAGATCCTTCGAAAAATTTATCCCACACTCCACGTAAAAAATGATGGGTGATACAGCAGGACTTTACTTTTCAATTGTCCATAGGCCCTGGTGTCTCACTCACATCTGAATTCTCAAAGCATCACTTTTTACAGAAAAACAGGATAATAAGGAATGATGTTTACTACAGTTAATGTCTTTATCACATACTGCAAAACTTCCCAAAACACCAAAAATTAAGTTGCACAGGAGAAAACAATCCCTCAGAATATATTAGACATAATATTTAATGAACATGATCATGCTTTCGCGTTTTACTTCTTAAAACATAAACATTCAACCCTTTGCAAATTTGTATGTTTTTCTTACTAAATCCAGCCATTGTTATGTATTTCTAACTTTGGAACTTAAATATAAAGGGCATTAGAGTTCTGATTACTCACATCATCCTCATAGACAGTTAAAACACTTATTAATGCTTTCAATGCAGAATGCTTTGAACTTGAAAGCAATATCATCGAGTTTGCATCCTGCATGCAATGCAGCATTGTTTCTGCAATTGTTTTTGATGCTTTCCATTCTGAACAATCCCACATATCTAATCCCATATCTGCTCTGAGGCGTTCGAGGTCAAACAAGTAGACATCTTTGGAAGTTGCAAAAAGGTCATCATCATACTTATGATGATAAGTCTGCAAAAACTTTGATTCAACAAGATACTGATGCAGTTCTTTGAATGCTCCAGGAGCAATTTTACGGCCTTCAAACTCTCCTTGTAATTGATAATAAAGATCACTAAGAATTAAAGTCTTTAGCTCCTTCCCTTCACTGGGGAAAAAAAAAAAAGATTTGTTTTTATGCTGCATCTAAATACAATACATTGTGTAAGAAGAAATACCAAGTGATAAGAAATATACAAAAATCTTGTCTTTTAGAAAAAAAAAACAAACTTCAATATTCAATAAGATGAGCCAAAAAACTTAGCCTGAAATTAAAATGCTCGATGTCATGTCAATGTCTAGATAATCTCCCCCAGCCTTAATCAGTAGAAAATAGTTCAGTTCTCCAAAGAAAATTGGGAGTGCCAACAAAAACCAGATGTTACAGGTGGATGTATCTATTTAAAATTATATACCTAATCATGGCAACATCGAGAAACAATCATATACATGATTTTACACACACAAACAGAACCACAAGGAAAATAAGTTGCACAAGTAATCCTCACATATATATTAGGTACATACTACACAATAGAATCACATACACATGAAGGGTCGCAGGTCGCTGCCAAAATAAACTATAGTAAACTTCAGTATAATAGGAATAGTTCTAAAATACAACAGATAAAGAAATTTTCCTTCAAAAGGTTTTACGAAATATACAGGACCATTTTGAAGGTTACAAAACATCTATAGTTGCGAGGTTTTAATACCAAATTCCCCTCCCCCCAAAGCCGGCCTTCTTTATCATTTCATCACTTCTTGAAGCAGTAATTAGTAAATTACAATTTTATGCATTTAGATCAGAACCATATGATATTAGATCAGAACTAGATGATTATCCAAATGCTCTACCTGTAACCACGCTGAGAATATTGAGCCAACAATTCAGGAAAAGCAGGCATACAGCTCAACTGCAAACAGGAAATCACAAAGAAACTAAGAGTTAGATGTTAATCCCAGATGATGATATGAAAGAAGAAACAACTTTTAAAGAATAAACCAACACGAAAATGTCAAAGACAGGACCAAACCTTTTTTGAAATGACAAGGATCTTCTGAAGTAATGATATAGACAAAGTTCCTGAGTCATTAGTTGCTAGTCTACCCATCACATGCACAGTGAACAAACTTGCAGCAACCTGTAAAGTTGTGACTCAGTACAACAATTCTCTCAAATTTTAAACACAGAAGATAATATCGAAAGGCTGAAACAAATATTGAGGAAACATACCACTCATGCACGCTAAACCATTATACAAACTGAATAAGTAAGTCAAGCACAAATATTTAATAACAAAAAGCACTCATATAGTTGCCTGAAGATTTGTGAATTAATTGAAAAGTCAACCGTTACAGCTTATGTCATAAGTTCTTTTAACCCTAGCTCTGTGCTCAATACATATATAATGCAAAAAAAAAAAAAAAAAAAAAAAAAAGGGTTCAAGAAAAGGGAAACTAGTATGCAGAAGTAAATAACCAATTCTCAACTGCTACTCTGTCTAAATTAAAATATTATAATTAAAAACATAAAATTGGAAGTAAAGATCACCTTTGCACGGAAGTATTTTTCGTTGTCATATTCACAAGAAGAATATGACTTGATCAGATTGCCTAAAACAGAGCTCTCACACCAGCTTGACACAATATCTTTTGTAGCTTTTGATTTTTCAATGTTTACTGCATTTTCTATCCTGTCCTTTGATTCAGCCGTATGCTTTACAAGTGATTCAGCATGTGACAATTTTTTCTGCAGGAACATCTCATATGAAATTATTTCTAACATTGTAGATTGGCATCGATATTTGTATGCCAAGTTTAGCCCCCCCGTCTCAGTCAGATTTTCAAGTGGAGGATCTTTAATGCCAGCAATTAGTGAAATAGTGTTGGACAATTGCTTCCAGAAATTTTCAGAGCTCCTCAGCACCGACAAAATTTGTGTATACTGAGCAGCCCCTTGCCACAAGGCCTTGATTAAGTTAAGTATATTCAACAGTATCCGGGGATTGCTGAAGATAATAAATGAAAAAAAAAATCAGCAAATTAAATGTAAATCTAAGAAAAGATGTAACCATATAAATCTTGTCAAACTGAAGCCGTAAAATATAACAATATAATAATAAAAAGACCAAAAAAGAAACCAGAATAAAAATTAAAAAGACCACAAAATATATACTTGTTGATCAGATCATTAGCCCTATCAACATAGTGCAGGAGTGCATCTACAAGACTTGAATTCTTGGAACCCTGTGACCCAGCTTCTTTTGCTGTTTGCTTCAAACTATCAACATTACTATCCTGGACATCTGTACTCTCTTTAGCACCAAATACATCAACAAGAAAAGCAGGCTGCAGAAAGAAATCATATATTAGGAAACAACGCTAGATAAAGCAAGAATAATGAAGATGATGGACTAAATTAGGGGAAAAAAAGAATGAACCAAATGATTTACACTAGGGGCATAGCTTGCCAACGAATGAGCTAAACTCAGTGAAGAGAGGAACAATTTTTCTTTTACACAATATTCCTTTATACGTTACGGTTTATAAGATCTTAGGTGTTAACAAAATTCCTAGCGAGTGGATGAGTACTTCAATACCTATTTATAAGAACAAGAGGGATATTCAAAACTATACAAATTACCATGGAATTAATCTTATGAGTCACACTATGAAACTTCAGGAAAGAGTAATTGAACATAGGTTAAGACACGAAAATATCGGAGAATCAATTTGGTTTTATGCCAAGATAATCTACCATGGAAGCTATTTTCTTACTTAGACGTCTAATGGGAAAAATATAGAGAGGCATGTAAAGATTTTCATTGATTTAGTGAAAGCATATGATAGGGGGTCCCATAGAGGTTATGTGGTGGATTTTGGAAAAGGAAGGAGTTCCTCTATGTATATATTAAATTGATTAAGGATATGTACAACAAAGCCGTAACTAGTGTGAGAACAAGTGGAAGAATCACATGTGAGTTTCCTATCACTATAGATTTGCATCAAGGATCAGCATTAAGTACATACCTCTTTTCACTAGTGATGGATGAACTCATAAAATCGATCAAAGAGGAAGTCTCTTCATGTATGCTTTTTGCAAATGATATAATTTTAGTAGATGAAACTAAAAGTGGAGTTAATGCCAAGTTAGAAATTTGGTGAGACGCTCCAGAATCTAAAGGTTTTCGATTAAGTAGGACTAAAATAGAGTACATGAAATGTAAGTTTAGTAAAAACAGAAACATAAACAAAGGAACGGTAAGACTTGATGGTTAAGAGATACTAAAGGTTGGCATTTTTCAATATCTTAGATCAATAATTCATAAAAATTGAGAGATTGAAGAGAATGTCAATCATAGGATAAGAGTAGGGTGGATGAAGTAGAGAAGCGCATCATAAGTATTGTGTGATCATAGAATACCTATTAACTTAAAAGAAAATTTTTATAAGACTACCATAAAACCAGCTATGCTCTATGGCACTGAATGTTAGACTATTAAGAAGCAACATATTCATTAATTAGTATAGCTGAAATGAGAATGTAAATGGATAAGTGAAAATACACAGAAAGATAAGATTCAAAATGAGGAAATTCGCATAAAGATAAGGGTAGCTCCTATTGATGAAAAGATGAGAGAGAATCACTTAAGATGGTTTGGTCATGTTCAGAGGAGAGCAACTGATGCACCAGTAAAAAAGAGTGAGTTGATCCATGTTGAGGCTTTGTTGTTATTGTTGGTGTTGTACTACAGTTTATGAGCAGTTCAGTATATAAGCTTTGACTTCGCTCACAATGTGCCAGAACCACAAACTGTTTAACTTTGTCAAGCCTAAAAAAAGTTATATAATAATATAGGGAAACATCTAATCTGAAAAGACCAGAACATCTTTTTTCTTTTATTAGTAAATTATGCAATCAATAAGTCTTGAACCCATGACCCCACCCTCCAACCCATTGTTATGGGGAGAGTTGGGCTATATAGCTCGTTGGCAGATCAAAACATCTTATACAGAGATCCATGCTATCTTACAGAATCTATTGGATCTACAATGTTTTAAAACCCAATAAGATTACTGTTTCATCTAAATATATGTATGGGTAAAACCCTGTATGTTTATAACCCGTTGTTATCCAAGATAATGATAACAGAGAAGAATTTAGTTGTATAGCAACACCACCAGAATAGTTAAGTACAACATAATAATGTTGGGACCAGTCCTGAACAAATCAGATTGAATTCAGAGCCTGTAAACTTGTTATCCCATACACTTACAAATTAAATTCAAGCAACAAACACTTTTTAACCTCAAAATAGTATACAAGTTATCAACCTGATAATGCGCTGCAGAAGTAAGCACATTTACTGTGGCAACGAAGAGATCTTCATTACACACTGACTGCTTAAGTAGTATGTAGCTTATAGAATGCTTCAAATCTGTAATCTAAAACCGAAAAGTAATCAAAATTAAATTAGAAATTACAAAAAATTTATCTGGTCAATTAAATACAGAGGGAAGAAGGAGAATAAGCTCAAAATGTAAACCTGCTTATCATCCAAACGAAGGCATGCACTTCCAACCAAATATTGCTGTAAATAATCTGCCATGATCAACAATACTGACAGTACCCTAGCAGCACCAACTTGGATTGCCTGAATGTACAACTCAAAATGAATTCAGTAAAGCTACTCAACAATAAAGTACCATATGAGAAAACTTTGATGAAAACAGAAGAAAAATGAATCTACAAAAATACATTGGATTATTTATCAATGGTTAGTCAACATAGAGATGCACAACTAAAGTCATGCAGGAAACACAATCAAATAACAACAGTCATGAAACTCCATGTCCAATCAGTATAGACCATCGGAAATTACATGCATACATAGTATATGCACAATGCCAAAATCCAAGTGGCAGGAGATCAAGGGCGGCTTCACACATACTTCTGGGGTTTAAATGAACCCCCTTGAATTGAAAATATATGTAATTTTTTTTACTAATTTAATTTACTCTTAAAAATATTTTTGCACACCTGATCATAGATTAACCAAGGCCAAAATCAAATAACAACACAAATCAATCCATTCCAAAACTAAACAACACAAATCACAGATCCCTCTCTCATGAATCTCATCTAAACAACACAGAGTAGCTCTCTTTATTATAAATTTATATTACATGTGTGGGTGTGTATTTGATACTGATTATGTGCGTTTATTTTATTATTATTGTTGTTGTAACGTTATTTGTGTGAATATGTACATGTATAGTATAAATATAATATAACTTTATATAATTTAATAATTAGGAAATACAAAGGGTTTGTTACATGCGTGTGCATTGTTATCATGTTATAATAACTTATAGTTAGGGCTATCCACGACCCGCCTGGAACCTGATCATCTTCACCCGAAACCGCCCAATCAAAGCTTAGTTTTGGTCAGATGCGGGTCGCCGACGCAAGGACCCGAGACCATAAGTTCGAGTTGCGGGTTGGCTGTCTAAGAAACCGACGAACTCGACCCGCCCAATGAGCTGTTCTTCCCTCGTCGGAAATCACAAGTTTCAGCCAAAAACCGTAAGTCCAAACTCTTAAGTCCGACGATATGGGTAGATTTCGGCCAAATCCATCAAGATCTCGGCCTAATCTTTATAGATATAGGGAAATATCGGCCAGATCTCGTTAGATCCGACTAGATCTGACGAGATCCGGCAATATTTTGGCCAAAATCCGGCCATATTTTGCTCCACTTCGGCAAACCCAAAACCGACAGATATGGACCCGAAACCGATACAACCCAAACCGGCAGACCCGAAACTCTACTCGGGTCAGTTACGGGTTAAACTTTTCCCCATCCGATGCATTTGGGTCAAGTCCGGGTTGGGCACAAACCCGACCCGGCCTGACCCGTGGACAGCCCTACTTATAGTTATAAGTTAGTGATTCAAGAAAAAAATAGTAAAGTTAGTGATTGTTAAAGCATACACTTAGTGTATTATTTACGTACGTATGAATGAGTGTAATTGTGTGGGCAAGTGGGCCGAGTTTTTTCATTTAGTTTAATATTTTTATAAATAAAAAATGACAAATAGATAATGACAACTGCATAAAAATAAAAAGAGACCACATAATGCAAACATTTTCCCATAAATGTTTAATTGGATGATTTGGATGAAATGCGTAAAAAGAGAAAGGCGGATGAGGAACTAATTATACGTATATAAATAAATAAATCTTCAAAAAATACAGCAAATTTTTGTTATGAATATGCAAAAACAGATGACATGCAGGGATTCAAATTAATTGCATCATTTAATAAACAGAAGATTAATAAAATACTAAGAGATGGAAATAAAAATGTAAGCATGATTACTGGATGAGCAAGGACAAAGCACATACAGGGCTGCGAAAATATGATATTAAGGATGTAACAGCATCAACAACGGGAACTGGTTTGGTTGTACATGACAGCACTGCTTGATGAAAGACAGAAAGGCTGGAAGATACATCCTGGAAAATAGACAGAACTGTTTTTCAACTTTTGTATTTCAAATTATATGATTCACAAAATCAACCACAATAATTTAAACGAGAAAAATATCTACCACAGATGCGGATGATAGATTTCCAAATTATAGGGCAAAAGTGAGTCATGTGAACTTGAGACAGCAATCTTTAAACAAAAACATATTACATCTATTTAGCATTATTACAACAAATACAATATGAAATGCTACTTCAAAAGTCTTTCCAACTTGGCATGCCAATTTCCCAGTCAGGAAAAGAAGCCTTCAGCATGTCAATCAAATTGCAATCATCGGCACTTATATAGATACCTTTGAAAATTTGGAGAGCATGATGAACAGAATATCTAATACAGAACCCATAGCAAGCTGTAATCCTTCAATCTCCATCAATTCAAAGAGACGGCTAACATAAAGATTCTGCAGGAAAAAGTTCTCACATTCGTTAGGGGATTAGAAATATAGTTTTTCATAGATGAGTAAAATCAGTAGAGACAGAACATGGCTGACCTCTAAGGATTGTTTAGTTGTACAAATAATTCGAAAGAGTGTGCCGTGGATAGAAGAATCACAAAGTAACATATCCTGGATAATATCGCCCAATCTTTCATAGTATGCAACTGATAATATGCATTTTTTCATCACTTCTAGCACCTAAAACAGTAAACACATCATCAACATATCATGTTATTTAAGCAAAGTCTGCAACTAATCAGACCCCTTTAAGAAGTTCACAACAAACCAGGCGTAAGTAGGACAATTGTGCAGGCAATAGGACTATTTAACATGTATATGTCAAACCCACATTTAAAAGAAGACTTATTTCCAAAGTCAAAGAAAAAGACAGACATAACTATCCCCAGACGGGCCAGAGCTACTTTTCATTGTCACTTAAACAAACGAGTGTCACCAATACCAGTGATTTTGAAAGCCAGAAAAGAGATGTGGCTAATACACGTACAATATTTTTGTGATTGCAATTTTATACATCATACCCTGCAAGACAACTGTTGAAGATCTTAAAAGTTTAAGAACTCCAATGTTCATCCAAATTGGTAAATACAACTACATTGACAAATCAAACATGAAAGAATGAAACTATGTGGAACAAAATTGAAAAAGAAATATGCAAACAACAACAAAGCCTTAGTCTCAAATTTTGGGGTTGGCTATAGATCCTCAACAAATTAGTCATGGTCGACCACATATATTCTTTTCCTCCATTCTATTCTATCCAAAGTATCATACTAGTACATTAAGTGCTGTGATTCATCCATAATTATCCATTTATGATATTAGTTTGTCAGGCAAAAACTAACCAGAGTTTAAGGGAGAGAAACTATTTTCAAATCACATGCACACCATTCAGATAAAAGATTCATCATAAAACAACTAGAATTTGAAATTTAATGGTAAATGCTCATAAGTAAAATTCCATTAGAGAAACGTAAATAGATGGATGAAACAAGATGAGCAGGAATAGCTCTCTGATCACTGTCACAACAAAAAGACAGTGAATCATGAGATAGAAATAACATGTGAACAACTGTTTAAAGAGAAAATTTGGTGGGAAAAATGAAAAGGTGAAAAGATGGACAAGAAAGGAGGGATATAAAAGTGCAAAGAAGGAAAGGATATTTTTTCCCTTCTATTTTTGGTATTAGGATGTAAAAGGAGGGAGGGGGGAGAGAATCTTTTTGTGATTAGTGATTACCATAAACACTTGCAATTAAGGGATTAACAGGGAAGATTGGCAAAAGAACCCAAATCATTCATTCCTTCTAAGTTGTATTTCCAATTTTCCTCCCTTTTTTTTTGGGGGGGCGGGAGGAGGGGGGTGGGATTTGGACTTCAAATTGACTATTTTATTAAATACTAATCTTGGCTAATTATCATGAATAGACCTTCTTGTATAGCCCAAAGAGAAAGCTTAAAATTTTTGCAGTTTTGATTGCTTAAGGCTACTTTGTTCTTGGACCTTCACCTGTCTGTTTAGTAATATTTCTACCAGTCAAGACTCAAGTTAGCTATTGAAATATAAACAAAAATAAGATCCAAGTTGTAGCAGCTTCCAAAAAGGTCCAAGGTGTACCTTCAGTGTTATTTTCCAACGGACATACTTTACTTTGTATTTCCAGTACTCATGACTAACTAGGACATACTGCAGAGAGAAAACGATTAGAGCCAAGAGAGAATCATCCTCTAATCCTGTTTCCACAAGCTGCATGGTAAAGTCCAGCACTGCAAAGGTTTTGAATCATGCATATCAGAATCCAGAGACGAATAAATAATGATCATCAACAGTTTTTTATAGGTAAGTAAAATTTATTATGAGAGGGCTATGTGCTCATCAACAATATTACCACAAAGACAGACTCAAATGATTTCAATAACAAAACGGATAACATCATAAGCATACTAAGTCATCGCAAATAATAATATGAACAGAAGTTTCTAAATCTCAGAAGAGCAAAGTGAAGCAAGGAAGACTTGACACATCAATATAATTGTTAGCCTGAGACAAATACAAGCACACACAGCAAAGAATGCGTGATTCGGCCTAGTTAGATCCACAAAGACTTTTTACTTATACACACACACACACACATATTTGATATTGTATTTCACATTTTCATGCTTATGAAGTCATGTTAGAGTAGAGTACCTAATAGACAAAGTTCATTAAAAGGTGGTTTATAAAAAGAAAAACAGTGAAATTTGGATGTTATTATACATATACACAAACATACATACATGCAATAAAAGGAAAGGGGAGTTGTAGGGACAAATGTAAAGGCAATACAAACGGTTGCAAAGAGATAAGTATTAATCGAGGACATACAATCATGAAAGAGTAAAATAGGGAAAAGAGTATAAGCATACAGAACAAACAGCAATGCTTAAAAAACAAAACAGGAGGTAAATATATACACACTAACAGCAAAAATACAAGAGGCTAATAGCAACCATACCTGATATGGCCAATGGGTGGTCGTTATCATTCTGCTCACAGTCAATTAAAAGCATCTTTGCCAATTTTCCAGAAAGTAACCATGATCCACTACAAAGAAAGAAGAGGATAAAACTAATTAAAACACAAACCATAAATCCAATTTTCCATTAACTAATTGAGTCCATATAAATTACATTAAACTGCATCCCTTACCAAGACAAAGGAAGCAAAAGATCAAGTCTTTGGCCTCACACAAAACAGAAGAAGAAAATCCCCATAAAAATGCCCATAGAGTTTATGGCCCAATACAACGAAATGGCAAGATAGTCCACAAAAGCAAAGCCATAAAGCTGCAATTAGGCCACATTAACCAATAACCCTTACATTCCAGAATAAGGCTTGGAGTCAAGAACAATACAGCTACCACCAATTACAATATTATTCATTATGCACTTAAAGTAGCCATAAGATATAGGGCAGTAAAGAAGGCCCAAAAAATGTAGGACAAATAGATGAGTTAATACATATATCTGTATGTGTATGTGTGCGCGCTTCTATCATCAAGAAAATTCAGCCTCATTTAATAAAGAAATAAAACACCTCAAAACCCATGCAAAGATAGTATGGCTAACATTTTGACAAGGTAAATGAAAGCTTATGTATAGCACACTCAAGGCTAAATTTTGAAAAAATATTTAAGTCAAATTAAAAAAGAAAAAGATTATGAAGGACTTCAGACATAACAATGGAAAAGGGAAATAGTATAAGCCACTGATCTTAAGTAAGTATGCAATTCTGCACAATCTCATATTTATATTTTGGCAGTTGAATCCAAAAGGTAAAAGGTTTAAGCTAAAGGATTCACCTTGATGAACTATTACTGCCAATATCACGGATACTTGTGTCTAAAACCAGATCAAATATATTTGCCTTTAGAGCCGCCGCAGAAACATGAGATGGAGAACTGACCAGGAAAAATACATATTAACAATTAAGGTTGTAGTATATGTGTTTCAGTTTATAATCATAAACAATTCATGTGCAAAGCTTAATTTATAATGAATAGAGGAACAACAGATTCTTCCAAAACATCATATATATAAATATATAAACCAATCACTAGCTGAAGACACCTTTAATACATGGAGGGGTCTTGCATACCATTTTAACAACTTTCCTAAGATCTTCACACCCATGGACATCAGAGCGGCACTATTGGAATTAGGAGACAGATTTCTGACCAAAGTGCAGATGATCTCAACTGCCCTGCAGTGAACACAAAGACAACCAACTATCTCCAAATTAAAAAGAAATATAGCCATGAAATGCAAAGCACCAGAAAATGAACTCAGGAAAGGCAAAAAAGAAAAGGTAAAAAAAAGATCCAGATTGCCTAATTACCACACATTCTTTTCCAATGTTGCAGTCATGCCAGTTTCTGGCACATGCAATAAGCTGCCGGTCTCCATTAAAGAAAAACACACATCCTACATATAACAAATTGAAGGAAAAATTCATGACAATAAAATTGAAACAGGAAAAAATAAATCAAACTATTGAAAAAATAAAAATAAAAAATACTACTGCTTGCCTCATAAAGCATGAACTTTATTTAGCACTAGGACCCTTTTCCAATATGTTTATCTACAGATCCAAATAAACCAAGCTATGCACTGGGCTGTTCTCAACTCAGTCAAGCTAGACTTGTTCAAGCCAAACTCGGGCTTTAGCCAAACTGAGGCAAACATGTTCAAGCTCAGTCCATCATATATGTACGGGCTTTGGCTTGCTCAGCACAACAGATAAGCCAAATGTCTGAGCAGGAACATGGGTGTCATGCCAAAAGAAATCAGAACATATGTTCTTGATAGGAACCAGAAGAAGTAATGGAACCAACATCTCCAAGATACCAGAGGCAGAGCCAACAAGGAACAGCAAGCAAGAAACATAATGATAAAACTTTAGGAACCAAAACCAAACAGCAATCTTCATAAACTCAAAAAAAGTTCATGGTCTTTTTATTAGACTCAGAATTGCTAGAATGAATATAAGTTACACAAAAAATATAAATTCAGAACACAGTTTCAGGAAAAATAAATGCAAGGATTCTTTAACAGAAGCTGGGAAAAAAAATGGTCTAAGTAAAGAATGCCTGCAACAATGAGAATAAAATAGAGTCCAAATTGATAAGTAAACATCAAGATTATAAAGTCAGGAAAGGGAAAGAGGCAAAGTAAAAGACAAAGCTGAAGTGCACATAGTGCAGACTTTTATTTTTTAATATTAACAAGTCACTTAAATGAAGGAAAAGAAAGGGTAGCCCAAGCACACAATGCAGATCTTTTACAATTTTTTGATTGGTAAGTTAGACACAAACCCAGTGGATCTTGAACCCACAACCTCTTCCTCCATCCCATAACTAATAACCATGGGATGAGGAAATCCCATTTGAGCTATAGCTTATTGGCATTGCATATCTTTTACAATTACATATTCCAAATTGAACTTTAAGGATATAAGGAACATGAGAAAAATAAAAGACTAATCAGTATAGAAACTGTGGAAGAAAAGATAAACTCAACATGCCACAGCAATATCAATAAGCCTATCAAAATCTCGGTTTATCATTGTTTGAGGAATGCAAACAAAAAGGTCATTTCAACATTAAAACCATGCTAAACCAAATCTCAGTTCAAGAATGCAAACAAAAGGCCATTTCAATAATAAAACCATACTAAACCAAATCTTTCCAAGTCAACTTGGTAGCAAATCAAAGCTTGACAACAACAAAGAAATAAACAAATTGATTGAATGAGTCAAGTCAGCATAGAAAGCTGAAATTAAAGTACCAAAGTTGTCTAACAGCAACACCATAACAATAGAGCATATCAATGAACTTCATGTCTAGAACTCAGATACTATATTGATAATAGAGGAATTTTAATGACTGAAGTGAATAAACAATAACCCAAATCCAGGCTTCAATAAATCAAAGTCTTATCAGATGAAAATAAGTATGAGAGGACAATTGACATTCAGGTTTATCCACATCCAGTACACCATCCAATGCAGCTTTTTTTTTTTTTTGGATAAATTACACCATCCAATGCCATTTAACTAACATTTCCATATAACACCATATAGCAACCAACAATCTCAGGCAATAGTCCTCCAAACTACAGGAGAATTATATAACAATCACCTAAATATGATCTAACCAAATTAGTTCCAAATCAAAAATTCATAAGATACCAAACAATAGCCAGAGGGAGTAAAAACAAATTACCGTGTTAAAAGACACCATTCGACAAAGCAGGTCAAGAGTAAGAAAAATTTCCTCACTTTTGTCCGGATACAGATCCTGCCCCAATCGGAGGAGCAATACAAGCACGCCAGATTGTGTATACTACAAAAATAGATACATATGTCAGCAGAAAGAATTAGCTGATATGAAATTGAATTGAAAGACAATTGATCTAACTAAAACTTTTCCTGATTGAACACAGTTTCATAGTTCATTTTGACTTCTTTAGTAATACTATCGTATTACTGAAATCATCTCAACCCTCCTAACTTCAGACAGTCACCTACACAATTGTAATATATACACAATAACAGTTAACTGATTTACTTTATTTTATTTTATAATTTGATGGTTATGATGGGAGAGGGAGTATTCGAACGAACCCTAGACATCTCCATTGGAAACACCAAGACGTGTCTGTTGAGCTAGAAGGCTCTTGGCAACTAAGTAGTGGTAAGTAATTTGATGGGAGAAAGAGTAACATCACCAACAGAGATTAAGACTTTAATGTATAAAATACAACGACAAAACCTAAACCATCATGTTCTGAGAGCAAGGAAACAAAGCCAAGCAATATGTGGGAAAAAGATATTTACAAAGTGATAAACCAAGTCATGTAAGATTAATGTGATGACATCAAGTGCATTGTGATGCTGTACCATAAATACGATCACATAGCAGAACATGACTACATTTGCGAATGGGTTACACTCTATTGCATTGTGATGCTGCACCATAAGCATGATGACAGCAAGTGCTTTCATGGAAATCAGAAAATATCCAACAAAACTTTGTCGTAAAATATGAATAACATCCTACATCTAATCCAGATGGATAGGTCAGTCACATCAGTATTAGTAGACTAGACCTTTTGAAAATACAACACAAAGACAGTATCACAATCGTAGATTGGAAGCCAAGGAAGAAAGAAATTAGATATTCTATAGCAGCAACATCAAGAAATGCAGATTATAATTGTAATAAAATTATTGAAAACACTCAAATGCAAGTTCAGATGTAAATTAAAGGAACCTTTTTGTTTCCAAGAATATCTAAAGGGCCTAACACAATAAAATCAGCAAACATAGATTAAAAATTTAAAACAATAATTACCTCCCATCGGACAAGAGCAGTATTCCCACTAATCATTTTCAAAACATGTCCACGAGTTTTACTAGGAATGAGTAAACCTTCAACTCCAGGAACATGCACTGGCAGGTGTGTTTCAACAATTTGAGAGGCGTTATCCACCAGGGAATCACTACTAATCTCAAACAGAGATGATATTCCAACTGACTTGTCTAGGAAGTTATACCTGTCGGCAGAAAGAACATATAAAAAGTAAGTAGCAGTATATTTTTAAATTAAAAAAAAAAACAAAAACAAAAACAAAGAATCGAGAATAGAGCTTATTTAATGCTACATTGACAATACAGATATTCTACATCCCCATTAGAAAAGGGTATTTTATATGAAAGACATATACAAGTTGAAGCCAATGGGATCACCAAAGAAGTTTTACTTACACGCATTCTGCAGGCCAAGTTCCTTCACAGAGGGATGACAAAAGGTGAACAAGTTCCACAGTCCTAAAGGGAAATTCACCCTCTAAGTTGCAAAGAAGACACCGAATAGGACCATCAATAAAACTTTCCTTGTCCCAGAACTGAATACAAAGTGACTCCTGCAAAATTCAAGAGAAAAATCTCCAATTAGCAAACTGTGAACAATAGACTAAATGATTAGAAATATGAAGAATGACCCTGAAAAATAATAATCATTATACATCCAAACCTCGCCTCGATAAATTTTGTAAAGAATTTCCAATATCAAATTAAGGGTACTGTCCCCCATCTGCACCATTATGTAAATAAGATAAATTAGAAAAAGTACTCGGTGAATTCCTTACAAACTACTTGCAGATATCCATAAATAGTTACCTGCAGATTGATCTCATAAGATGCAATAAATGCAGAAATAAAAGTTCTTAAGACACTTCGATAGCCAGCAACAGGTCCCTGGGTAAGACACAGAGAAAGAAAGAGAAATCACTTCTTTTACAAAACCAATATATATACAAGAACTTGGAGGGAAAGTGGACAAAATACCAGAACATGTAAGGAACAGAGTAAAGTAAATCAGATTCAAACTTTTTTGGATAAGTAATAAACTTTATTAATAAAGTAGGATATGTCATGCTCGTGGTGATGAGCACTCTGGACATAAAAGAATTATAAAAAATTATGGGGGAAAAAAGAAAAAGAAAAAGAAAAAAAAAAGTGATTTTGTGAAATAAGTGTTGCTATTTGTAAGACCCCACACCCGGACCAATCAGAGGAAATTCAGTAATGCTTCCAGCTGATCCTTTAATCTGGCAGTATCTTCAAAATACCATCAGATTAAAACTTAACATCAGAAAATTGACTACATGTCTTCTTCTCCTTGGAATTTTTTTTTTTTTAAAAAGGTTTATTATAGCTACAGGGTTTATAATGAAAAGGACAAACCAGTCAACACTTAAAATTATGTGGGAAAACTAGAAACCAGTCACTGTAAAACTCTTGGAACTATGAACTCAGAATAACTCACATCTGATTCCTTCAATATATCACTTTGAAGGATTTCAAGAAAATAATTCAAGGATTCAGCCTCAAACGCTTGGCGTACATAACCAACATGATCAATCTCCTGGAAAATAAAATAAGAAAAATAAAATGGTCAACATTTGCTTTTTAAAATAATAATAATAATAAATAAATAAAGCAACAAAGTTAACAAGAGTGAAGGAAAAAACAACATTTTCATACGAGATGTTCAAAATGCTCTCTTAAAGAATTACAATCAAAAAGAAAGGAAATCAATAAAATTTACATGAGTTTCGTAAAAGTGGATCCAAGTGCACACGAAACATTTGCAATGTTCATACATCCTACTGTAGCAAACAATACATCAATTGACACATCCACATACCATTAGTACGTTGTTTTCCTCCTTTCCTGGAAGTGATGAAATTAGGCAAAGAAACACTGCCCATGCTAGAATCAGAGGACCTGAGTCTTTTAACTCAAATACATTGAAACTAGAAATTAATGCATCCATCTCTTGGACATCAGTCAAGGTAAAAACAGAGAAACCGTTCCTGAGAAATTGCAAAACAGGTATTCTAACAATTAGAACAAACGTATTTAAAGAACAAAGAAAAAGCGAGTCAAATTAAAATGAAATGTACTACAAAGGATACATAATTACCATAAGAACATCAGATATTATATAAAGATTTAGAGAAACATGATATATCAAACTCATACAGATGAAACCCACTGAGTATCAAATAATCTAAATAACAATTACAACAGCTCTAAATATTACCACAAAATAGCAAATCAAATGAGGAAGAATAATATCAAATTGCATAGTTTCCAGTTACAAGTAATAGTCTAAAACATTGTTATTAATACCGTTTCGGTTTGTCCAGTGGAATGGAATATTTCGGTACCGGCCGATTTCGGCGTACCGTTTCAGGGTGTTTCGGGGTTCTTAAAAAATAATTTATATATATCCTTGTTGAACATAAAATTGTCAATTCTAATAAATAAATAACTAAATATCAAATAATACAAATCATTTAGTCTTAACTCTTAAGTCTTAAACATCAATATAACATCAATTTAACATCACACAATAAGAAGATTTACAAGACAATAACTAAATATCAAAAAATACAAGATTTACTCCTCCTCCTCATCATTATCCATGAGAGAATGATCAAATTCATCATTAAAAGAACTCCCAAGAACTGCCAACACCCATTGGACCTTTACTCTTTTTTTTTTTTTTTTTTAATAATAGGCCAAATCCGGTACCGGCCGGAATTTGCATCTCGGCCGGAATTGGCCGGAATGGCCGGAATGGACCGGAATTTGACCCGAGGTGGAACGTGAGTATTCCGGTACCGGTTTGCATACCGGTACGAAAAATTCCGGCCGTTCCGGCCGGAACGGAACGGAATCAATAACAATGGTCTAAAAAGCATACACTTCAAATTGTCTGTTATACATCTAAGCAAACCCAATCCCAACTGCCATGGAGAAATCTGCCGAGATTTTCTATTTCATGACTAATTGAACAAACTCAACACTGATCAAATAATTAGAGAACCAACTAATCTTGGACAGCATCCAAAAACTACTACTAACTAATCGACATTGGTGGAACAATTAATTGCTTTCCCCCAAGGCAAACACCGACACTAATGTCTAATTCAATGGTCATGCTGCCAACAATCTACAGTAGATAAGTTTGACACCAATGTAACGTCCATTTTGAATAAGAGCCCTCCATCTAAGTTTAACTTTCAACCAAAAAATAAAAACGCCCAATGGAGGAAGAATCACAGACACATATAGTAGATATTACATTTCCTTCAAATAATAAAAGTATCCATGTCAGCCATGGCAAAACATAGATATAAGTATAGGATACAAGCTAGATTTGTATGTCATACAACACATACCCATAGACATACTGTACCTAAAACAGAGAGATGTCACCTGATTGTTGGAATTTCCTAAACATCTTTGATATGGCCTGATGTTATATGTGTATTTTAAAATCAATTAAGCTACAGCTTGAGAGAAGCTATGATATCCTTGACATAAGATCTTGGAGGAAGAGACTAGAAAGTCTCTCATTAGTGCCTCGTACCTAAAGCTTTTAAATTCAATTAAGCATTTTCAATTCATTGACTTGAGACTCAATACACGCATACCCATGCATAGTATTGCACAGCAATTGTGCAATTAAGCATTTTCAATTCATTGACTTTAGACTACTTTGTGCTTTTTATGCATATTGTAGTTTCTTTAATATAATTTTTCTGACCTATCCAAAAAAAAGAAAATTACATATTACTAGGGTATTTGATGAATTTGGCCAGCTTTTTTTCTCTCCAACAGATAAAAGACTCCTATGAACTTTACACATTAACCCCAAAAAGATATATAAAATGTAACTAGCAAGTAACAACTAGGGAAAAAACCTGAAAGGCATTTCATCATGAACCATCTGGAGAAGAATTTCCAGGTCCAGGGTTTCTATAAGGATAAGGAGGAGCTGAATTTTGGCATGATGAGAATAATGTAGTGCTTCAGTTGATATAGCCAGCTTTCCAAAGTTACAAGTCCCAGATAAGATTCCCTGTGGGTTGATGTTACAAACAATGATTAGGATCAAAATAAAATGTATAAAACAGCACTCTCATAAAGATTATGATATACCTTGTAGAGCGAGCACAACTTTTTCCAACTTTCACCATTACAGGTACAAAATGACTCATAATACGCTAGGAAAAGAATGTCTAAAACCAAGTTGTCTTCTATCAGTGTCTCCTCGGCCCACAAGGTAAAAAGGTCAACATCCTACAAAGCGTCCCCACAAGTCACAGCAGATGTTAAAAAGCCTAACTATGACAACCCATGGGATTAAAATAAGTAAGTAATTTTTTCCCATATAGAACGTGCACGCATTGAAAATTTTTATCAGTTGTTGTCTATACTATATAGAATGGTTGGAGAAACACAGAAACCCAAAAAGTTGCAGATATGTCATATGAGCACCATACCAAAATAGAATTGGACCAAGCCACTAAGGGAGAGTTACACACTACATCAATCTTTATTTATTTATTTTCTTTCTTTCTTTTAGGCATGACATAAACTCACTAGCCTGGATGTAATGAAAAACATGAAAGATGAAGTAACACATCATTTCAACACAATGAACTCTATATGTTCCATTGTACAACTAACCAAAAAGCAAAGACTAAACCAACATGTACCAAAAACATAACTCTGACGGAATGCTTGTCCTTATAAAGACCCAACATGGTAACATGATGAATTAACATGTGCAACTCATAGATCTATCATCCTGGCACCCCAATTACACAATTATACAGGTTTTAAAGTAAGCGACACAGGTGGACATTAAACATACCATCTGCTCAGGGTGACTAGATGATAGAAGGGCTTCCAGTAAGGATATTGATTTCCTTTCAATTCCATCAGAAATCAGCTTTAGCACTTCCTCCCTAATAATTTGACCTTCTTTGGAGCCAGTTCCAACATATACTGCATCAAAATTAGTACAATTACCAGTATGGAATGTCAAAATTCAGCACCTATATGCAATATTTAAGAACTTGAAGTTAAGTCAAAAAATTCTAGGTATGGTTCAATCACTCTATGACACCATGAAAAAAAAAAAAAAACAAATCTCAAAATTATAGAAAGGAAAATAACTAGGAGTTATAAGAGCTCTATGATTTACTTACAAGCATGCATAAGAATCCTCCTGGTACATTTCAGTAAGCACTGCCGTTCCATGTAATACTGAAGCAATATCTTCATAACAACAGAAAAAGAAGTCAGACAAGTGGCCAGCAATGAAGAAATGCTTCAATACTAGCATCTCATATCTGTATGCAAAAAACAAAAAAAACAAAATTCACATGTACAACTCATTTCTACTAAGTTGAAAATATTGACATCAGTTGGATAGCCACATGAAAACCCCACAAAGACCTTTACACTCCCATCACAACTTGTATCCAAGATTTGGCGGTGCCCACATACAACACAACGAGAATAAAGGAAAAAGAAGCTACTAACCACATGAAGATATTCTTGAACTATAGAATCGGCACCTAAATTTTTGTCCTTTAGAGTCCTTTCGACAAGAATGTACGTTTGCACTTCATCTAAAGCCTGAAACAAACAATAAGCACCAATAGCGAATCAATAATCAATGACAATATCCGATATATCATATAAACATCATGAAATTCAACTAATCCAAATATCATTAAACTCACATTCTCCTCAGAAAATTCACTTCATAGAAAACAACGCAATGAAAGACTCAATAGTGCAACAATTATAGCATTGAAGGCTAGGTTTAGCAAAAACTACAAAATGAGCGGCAAAATTTGGCAAAAAAAAAAAAAAAATTTCTCACCAAGTAGGAGCTGATACGCAATGCCTTTTCTTTCAATTCAGGCTGTATAGTCAATTGGCGATCCCCAATCTTCACTGTCTCTGAATTCAAAGCCTCCTTCGATTTCTGATTCGGTGACTTGAAGCGCGACAGTGTGTCCGCAAACCAACCTCGGTTTTCCTTCAACTTCTTCGCCTGAACAAAACACAAAGAAACTCAATTCCTGCAAATACACAATCATATCGAGCGAGAGAGGATTAGGGTTTACAAGATTTGGAGGGAGGTCGGAGGAGAGAGAGGCGTTCTCGAGGTCGGTGATGAGAAGAGAGAATGGGTCCCACCAGAGAGAGGCGTCGACGGACTTAGTGCTGGTCGCCATTGAAGGCGAAAGAGAGAGCTTGAGAGAGAGAGAGAGAGAGAGAGAGAGAGCCTAAAACCCTAGCAGAAGAGTGAAGAAGAAGAAAGAAGGGGTTATGTAATTTGATTTTTCGCGCTTTGAAAGTGAGCACTTTGGAGAGTGTATGTGACTGTGAGAGTGAAAAAAACGCTAAGTGAAAACGAAAATGGGAAAGAATTAGTATTTTATTTTTTTATATAAGTATAAAAATAGGTTACAAATTTTTTTTTTTTTTTTTTTGAGGGGTAGAAATTTTTTATATTGGTAAATGTTTTTGATAATTGGGGGATTTAATGTATAGTTGTGCTAAGAGAAACACATGTTTAAACAATAAACTATTGAACAATTATGGTGATTCTCATTTTCTAATATGATTTATTAGTAAATTATATTCTTAATTAAGTTGGTTGGTTAGCTTTGAGTATCTGTTCAATTTCAACCATGAATACCCACCAATAACAATAATATCATATGACAAAAATGTGATTAATAAGATAATATGTAACAACTAATCAATTTTATAATTCAATGATGAGTTAATATTATATGATTAAAATGTGATCTAGAAATTGAGAAAGTAACATATCTTAAGGATTAAATCTTCTAATTAATATGGCTTACCATGTTTGTTTGCTAATCTCTCAATTGATTAAAGATATTTATTTTATTTTATTTTTCTAGTTTTGCAAATTATTGGTATTCTCTTGGTTTGGTTAGGAATATAAGGTATGTGTACATTTGAAAATTAAGTTTGTGTTATATTTATCATATAAATAAAGTGTAAGCAAAAAAAATAAAAAGATACAATACTACGTTACAGGTAAACCAATACCTAGCAGAATATAATTCTTGTATATGTTGGATAATGTTTATGTTTACGTTTATGTTATGTAATTATGACATCCTTTGAAATATCTTTATTTATGTTGGTTAACAGAGTTATATTTAAGTAATAGTAAAGTGAGACTGGGCTTCTTCTTTTTTATGTGTACTTTCATTATAGTGGTATTGATAATATTGATGATAGTAAGTAATGACATGATATTTTATTAAAATGTAATAACATACAAACTTATATTCTTTAATAATACAAAATAGATCATTGCCTTCAAAACAATATCAAAGATCATTAAATATAGAAGAAAACACACAAACACACATCCCATTTTAAGTTTTTTATAATCACACAGGAAAAAGAAAACATTTATATTTGTTACAACTTATAGCATTGCCTATCTATTATTATTGTTATTCCTATCCTTATTATTATTGTATAGTAGGAGGAGACATAGTTAGAATTTAATTGCTATAATATGAGTTTCGGATCTATATCTGTTTGAATCGGATCAATAATCCAATACTGTATACCTTTTCATTTTCGTTTTATATGCTAATGTAATTAGGACTTTTGGATTGTCAAATTTCAGGGTACAGTACTAGTGCTATTCATCCTCTCGGTGGTATATTGATTTCAAGATAATATGGTTGTAATGAGTCATATTATTAAAATCCCAATTGAGAACTAACTTGTAATTATTATCCCTATATATAGCTCCCTATTTATTGATAAGCTTGGTATTGAAATTGTTCATTTCGGACTTGATTGTTTGTTATGTTATTTGTGGCTTAACGTGGTGTAGTTTGGTTTGCTTGATTTTGGTGCATTTGTTCATGTTTTGTTTGCAAAATGTTATTGGCATTTGTTTTGATTCAGGGAAGGGGAACAACCACGTCGTTCCCTTAATGTTTTTTTTTCTTTTCTTTGTTTTCCAAATTTTCTTATTTTATTTTAATTCCGAATTTATTAAAAAAAAAAATTTAATTATAATCTAATTTGAAAATTTATCAAACTTTTACTTTGATAGTAATTAACCCGACTAAAGCACAATAAAGTTTTAAAGAAAATTATAACTTTGACCTTAAGAGATATAAACTTTGACCTTTATGGGAGTATAATTTTGTGACTTTGACAATAAAGTATAATTGCATGTGATTCGTGTTTTTCAAAATTTTATTATATATAATTTTTTTTTTTTACTTTACTAGAGTATGAAGCACAACGTTGGATTAAGGAGAATTTATGCCGCTACTGAAGTTAATAAAGAGCTACTTAAATAAGATTAGCAATTGACGAAGCATAATTTATAAATAAATAAAAAAATTGATTTCAACGGAAGACTTTCTATTTTGACTGATGGGGACAACAAACAAAACAATTTTATTTTATTATAATAATATTATAACAAATCTAACTTATTATAACTAATGAAGTGCAATGAAAACATCTGTATTAGAATGATTATTTTTGCTAGCATTGTTATCTAGATTTATCAAACAATTGGTTACAAGCACTGTTATAATGTGCATTGTATCACTTGTACAACACTTATATGAGTCATTAATATTTACGGTGAGTGCAAAATACTTTTATTTATCACTGAATGTCCTTAAATGATCTTATTGCAATTTGTTCATGGGTGCCTGAAACTATGTGTTAACCCCTTGAGCGATCAAATGGAAGGCAATTGAGTGGAAAGCAAAAGATAATGTGTTTTTTTTTTTTTTTTTTTTTCTAAATAGCTCGTGGACATTATTGTTGTATTGAAAACTTTTTTTTATAATTATGGATATTTGTTTGATTTGAAATTGATTGAAATGGGTTGTGCTTAATTTGTAAAATTGTTGGTTTTCCTTTTATTTTAATAATCTCTTGTTTAGTTTTGATTGGTTTATCAATTGATTTGGGTTTTCCTTGCTACCTTATGTTGTTACATGGGAAATATATATATATATATATATATATATATATATATATATATAATATGTTGACAATGTGGATTCAACAGTAGGCATGAATATGGTATCAACTTAAGGCTTAAAAAAAAAAAAAACTTAAGGCAAAAATTTGAGTAAAAAAAAAATTAATTAATATATGTCAATTATTACACTTTCTACTTTATATTTTTTCATGTTTCCTTGTTGGTGTCTTAGGAAAATTAAGATCTCCCATTTATCTTATTAATAATTATTTTTATGTTTTGTGTATGTAATGATAAGAATAAGATCTTTCAAAATGACTTTAATATATTATTATTATATCACAAAATCAAATACGCTAACACTATAAAATTTTAGTTTACATTATCTTATATGTTTAAGTAAAGTGATGGATGATCATATTTTAATATAGTGCACCCTCATTCATGCAATAATCCCCCCTCTGCTTAGTGGTCTAGTGGATGATATTTCTTTGCTAATGTATTAGTATTAACAATTAATTAATTAATGTTAGTTAGTTCTTGGTAGAGAGCTGTTTCTTTGAATTTAATAATTTTTTTTAGTGAAGAAACATATCTCTTCCTAAGAGACATGAGCAAGTCAATAAATATAAAACTCTTCGTTTGTGTCTCTAATCATTCTCTAGGATTGTAAAGACCAAATTTGAGTTCCTAGCCCAAAATATAAATGGACTTAGGCCCAAAAAGCCCAAAACAATGAATTTGTAGAAAAATGGGTTACAAAACTGGGCTTTAGTTAATCGGACAACAAGTTAAGTAGGTTGGTAACGAAAAAGTGAAGATAGATAAGATTAGACTGAAGAGAAAATGTCCTCAGCAATGTCCGAGGAAACTGGTTCTTATATAATGTTGTTAAATGTGGTTACAAGTCTAGCTCTAGATTGCTACAGTGTTTCTTTCATTTAACAACATTATATAAGAACCAGTTTCCTCATACATTGTCGAGGACATTTTCTCTTCAGTCTAAACTTATCTATCTTCACTTTTTCGTCACCAACCTACTTAACTTGTTGCCCGATTAACTAAAACCCAGTTTTCTACAAATTCATTATTTTGGGCTTTTTGGGCTTAAGTCCATTCATATTTTGGGCTAGGAACTCAAATATGGTCCTTACAAAGACCAACGGTGGTATCACAATTATTGGTTGGTTCTAAGAGAGAAAGTAAACCACCGTTACTGCCACTCTTCTCCACCACCAACTGATCAACCATTCCAAAAATTTGTTAAAAATATTTTCTAAACAATCAAAAGACAGATTTTACATCAATTTCTTATTACAATTACCATCAATCTATTGCATATCTTGATTAAGAACCATTATGGTTTAGGGTCAAAGGAGTGCCTTTTACTGGAGACATCAATCATGTGCACAAAGATTTTTTTTATTGCGAGAAAATTTTTGCAAAGGATTTGAAGAAATTCAGAGGGGTAAAGACTGGAGAACAAGAAAATTGCTTAAAATTTAAAATCGTATATGGCCCTAAAGAAGATTTTGACGAAATTTATTTAAAGTTCGAACTCATATTATCTAATGGTGAAGAAACTGTGTTTAGAGATTGTAAACACCCCATTTTGTTCCAACATGTACTCGAGGTTCTCTAAAGTCATTCCATTCTATGCTTGGCTCAAAGCTTATCAGCACAATCACCAAACCCTAGGGATCAATTTTTGGCTGCGGAAGGAAATTCAACCGAGACCAGTCAAGAAATCACAGTTCAAGTGTAAACAACGTGAGATATGGATATTTACCATGATCCTTTCTCCTCCTTAATCCCTTGTTGTTTATTGTTTCCTATAATTTAACGAGCTCTTCACATGGCACGCATTATAATATGTTGATTAATTCATGCCTTAAATTTCATTTCCTTGACTAGTCAACAACTTGTGCATTGCTCTGGGAAGTTAAATAAAATATGTTTTTATCAAAATATATAATTTTCTCTCTCTTTTTATTTTGTTTATAAATATGAATCTTGGTAATTATGATAGTTATTAATAAATATTTATAATTTATGATAATTATAAAACTTGATATTACACGCAAGGAGGGATAGGCACAACGGGACAAGCATACACATACACAAATGATGGCTTTTTGAAAGAGGCACTACCATGCTCGCATGACTAAAAAGAAGCCATGCATGAAACAAAGCATGCAGAAGACAAGCAATAAAATCAGAACTTGATTTCATTGAGAATGTATCAAATAATTACAATGAAGGATCTAGATATTGCAAGAGTACAAAGACAGTACCATCATAAATTATTACAACATCCATATGAATTTGAACATCCATGAAAGTCCCATGGTAACAATGTAACAAAAAACCAGTCCACACGCGTCTAACTTCTGCAAGTAATAAACAATGATTCACCTTACCCCTAATCCCCCCTCCTCTCTCTCTCTCTCTCTCTGCCTTTTCATTTCCATCATATCTCTTCTTTAAAAGCTTTATTGGAGCAATAAATTATAAATTTTCCACACTAACCTTCATCATACAATACAACATTGTTTCCACTTACACTTGGGACAAATACTACAGTGGCCTAAGGATGAGAAGGAAAAGGTGGCAAGGGTGGGAATTTTTTAAACTTGGGATGTGGGAAATACTTTGGATGCAGCTTGGGAATAGGAGGTAGCTTTGGAAGAAGAGGGGTTTCAGGAATGGGTGGCCATGGCTTCTTAAAAAATGGAGGAATCTTTGGGAATGGAGGAAGAGGTTTATGGAATATTGGTGGTTTTGGTTTGTAGATTGGAATGGGAGGTAGAAATGGCTTTTTGAAGATAGGGACAGGTGGTGGAAGTGGCTTCTTGAATATAGGAATTGGTGGAGGAAGTGGTTTTTTGTAGATAGGTAAAGGTGGTGGAAGCGGCTTCTTGTATATAGGAACCGGTGGAGGAAGTGGTTTCTTGTATATAGGTAGAGGTGGCGGAAGTGGCTTTTTGTATATAGGAACTGGTGGAGGAAGTGGTTTCTTGTCTATAGGTACAGGTGGTGGAAACGGCTTTTTGTATATAGGAACTGGTGGTGGAAGTGGTTTTTTATAAACTGGAATAGGTGGAGGACATGGCTTTTTAGGAAGAGGCGGAAGTGGCTCCTTGAATTTTGGAATTGGAGGTGGAAGTGGCTTTTTGTAGATAGGAACCGGTGGTGGAAGTGGTTTTTTGTAAACTGGAATAGGTGGAGGACATGGCTTTTTAGGAAGAGGTGGAAGTGGCTTTTTGTAGATAGGAACTGGTGGAGGAAGTGGCTTCTTGTAGATAGGTACTGGCGGAGGAAGAGGCTTTTTGTATACGGGAGGGAAGACCTTTGGTGGTAGTGGTGGAAAGACCTTAGGAGGGAAGCCAGGTATTGGTGGAGGAAGAGGCTTCTTAAATATGGGAGGAAAGACCTTTGGTGGTAGTGGTGGAAACACCTTAGGAGGGAAGGGAAATGTATGACCAAAGTTCTTAAAATGTGGATGGTGGAACTTAGAAAGGGGAGGCAACTTAGGCAAAGGTGGCAATTTGGGTAGTGGTGGGTGCTTATAGTAAGGCCAAAAGAAAGCTGAAGTGCATGTCACAGGGGAGAACTTGAGTTTACCAGCCAACCCAAATGTGTATTTTCCTTTGGCTTTGGACTTGAATACTACTTTTGAAGACTCAAGGCCATCATGTGAAGGGCATGGTGCAGCTGATGCACTGTGAAGCTGTGCATAGCACTCTTCATTCAGTTTTCCATCTTTTACAATCTTATGATGAACAGACACTTTGAACTTTCCTTCTTCATCGAGTTTCCCTACCCCTCTTGTCTTGAAGCGTCCATTTTCTAGCTTGCAATCAATTGTTACTCGAAGTCCTGCACAATAATACACAAAATTATTGTTACTTGTTTTTCAATATTGTTTATATATGGCATCATTAATCATATGCAAGAAAAAAGTCAGTAATTTGATTGAGACAAAACACAAGAAAATAAGAATAACAGATAGTATTAGATCTAACTGGATAATAGCCACCCTGAATCCGACCAGTTGGTGCTATTGGACTCCTATGTCAAGTAGTTTTTATTTTTACCATTTTCAAGTATTAGAATGTAGATTAAAACTTAAGTATAATTTTTTACTTGATGTACCTTAGGTACCTCAATTAAATTTAATCACGTGGTAGCATTGATCAATGAATCACATGAATGAATTAATTATCATTGAAAAAGATAAAAAACAATATTTTTGATGTGTCACACCAAAGGAAATGTCCATAACTTTTACCTTAAATAGAATATGGGACCAAGATTAGAAAATAGTACCATTTCAAGTCAGAGCATGCTAACATTGTACTTTTTCAAAGCAAACTTGACATTGACATTTAAAAGAACAGTGCACTTATCATGAGTAGAATAAAAAAGAAACAATGCATCGACCATGAACAATTCAGTATTTAAGACGGTTCCAAAAAGAAATCCATACCTGTAAAGGCATGTTTCGTCTTAATGTTACTTTGGTCACAGTCTGCACATTCTCCTAGCCCAACTACCTCAACTGTCTTATGATCACCATAGCAGAAACTTGCTGTAAAAAGCAAGGTGGCCCAGAAGCACAAAGGAAGAATCCGCATTGGGAAACCACTCCTTTGGTTCCCAATAATTATGAAGCAAGGAGATGAAGTGTTAAAACTGAAGAAAATAGCTTATGAGCTAAGAAGCTATATGCTTCTATGGTTTGAGTGATAAGAGTTCCAAAAGCCTTGTTATATAGTGATATTGAAGCAAGGATATGATCGTATGAAAGGCTCACCGACACCAAACTTTAAAGCCTCACATGAGGCTAAGGACCCATTGAAATGAATTATAGTTTTCAATATGAGAAAGACAGTCACGATGCACACTTGCCTTTGTCACCTAAGGCCATTATCTTTCATTGAATGATCTCTCAACTACACAACTTATATCTTTCTGTGTTCTCTTTATCTCTCTAAACCTACTTACCAGCTCTCATAAATACTGTGCTTTTTACAAAAACACAGGTTGGATTACTGTAAAGTTTTTCATTATTTTGCAAAATTGGCACTGCATTATTTGATTTTTTTTAAGACCATACAGTTTGGGAGGCTATCAAAAATAGAAGGCACATTAAAGACATTGAGATTATTGAAGTACACATCAACTTCACGTGGATCACCTACATTTATCAATCAATTTTGTTACAAAGTCCACCACATTTTAAATTTTTACACACTTGTAGAAGGACAATATACATTATAGACAATAATGCTTTCGCTGTCTTTAATAACTTCAAGGTAGTTGCAGAATAAATTTTATTCATAAAGCAATTATGAGGCATACAAAGGGCTATGGTAGTTCTGAAATACCAAGTGAATAAATGGTCTGGGCCATGTCCTAATCTGATTATTGTTCTAGGGCTTCACTTATTTTATTTGACCTTCACTCTCGTTTGAACCTAACCTCATGGTACTGGCTGCTAAGTGCTAACAGTACAAGGCTACTTACTCCATTTGAATCTAAGGAGGACTAGTAGCTGGTGGAGCAAGAGGCATTGAAAAGATATTTGCTTTTCAAAAACTTTAGTACCTATATGCTATACATCTCTTTCTTATAAGTTATATGTACTGATTTCCATTCAATTGTTTCTCACTTTTTTCACCCAAAAAATATTCACAGATCTTTGTCACAAGTTAAAAGAAGTTTTTCTAACCACAAGAAAAGTTCTATATTATGTATTCCATTTGGTATTTGACACAAGCATACTGCTTCTTGTGCATTTGAAATGAGTAATTATGCACATTATTATTGCGTAGAAGTGAAATATGACATCTTTTTTTTTCTTGCTTAAAAAAAGATCCTTGAAATTTGTGATAAGTTTGATTTTGGTCCTTGAAATTCCAAAAAAATGAATAGTTTCATCTCTGAAATTTGTGGTAAATTTTATTTTATTTTATTTTTTTTGGAGCTTGGTAAATTTGATTTTTGATTCCTTTAATATGAGATTGGTACAATTTTGGTTACTTAAATATAGGGTTGGTCTGAGTTTGATCACTTAAATATTAGGTTGGTTCAGTTTGGTTGTTTCACATGGGTGTCTAGCATCCCAAACCTCATAAATTTGAGAGACTAAAATCCCTCATATTTGAGAGACAAAAAAAAATGCAATTTACTCTAAAAATATATAGACAAAAAAAATGCAATTCACTCTAAAATTATATGATATCTTAATGTAGTAAACATATATTAGAATGATCATGTGCCCTCCATTTGACAATCATTAAGATGTTTGTTACAATAGTATAATATAATTAGACACTGGTTTTTAAATCCTCATAAATGGCATGAGGAAACACCAAACTTGTGGAGAAGCCTACTCTGGTACATGCATTGCTTAGAAGTTGTTTGGACTTTGGCATCAGCTTCAGTTTTTAGCTTTTGGTTTTTAGTTTTTATGTATAATTTTTTAAAACCTCACTTTTTCCTTCTTCTTTTTTTCACATTTTCAAAATTTTTCAAGGTACAAGTATATTTTTGCACCCTTTCAGCAAAAAGCAAGATAAGTTATTCTCAAATAGCACTTAATGTGTTATTCTTAGAGTTCGTTTGGAAACAACTTATTTAGCTGAAATTGATAACTTTTTGTTTTGCTATAAGTACGGTAGATAAAGCTAAAAAGAAGTTAAAATAGTACAATAGGACCTATGAATAGTAACAAAAAGTGCAATGAGACTCATCAATAGTAGCAAAAAAAAAAAAAAAAATCAATAGTAGCAAAAATAAGCTAAATAGTAAAAAAAGATGGTTCTTTAAGTTAATGCCAAACACAACCTTAAATTGGTTTTTCTAGCCTTTTCAAAGAACCAGTCTCCAACAGCAGTTACCTACAATGTTGACTGAAAATCACTTGATAGAAGCCTGTAAAGGTTTAACATACAAACCTGTCGACTTACACAATTGCAGCAACAAAAAGAATCCACAAATTCCAAATGCACGGGATACAAATTGTGACCATAATGTTTGGTGCACGCTACACTAAATGGAAGGACCATTTTGGCGGTGTAGCTTGACTGATTATTTATAATAACTATGCTCACATGACATGCCTACCACTTTGTAAAAGTGAACTAATGGCCTGTTTGGATGTTTAAAAAAGGAGGGGGAGTAGAGTAGAGGGAGGGAGAGTAATCTAATTACCTTGTTTGGAAGTTTTTTAAGGAAGGAGGGGGAGGGGTTTGGAGGAGTTTGGAGGGGTTTGGACTCCCTCTAGCCCCCCATTTTTAATTCCTCCAAATTGGAGAGATTTGGAGGGGGAGTAGAGTATATAAACTATTGACCAAGTAAATTACCTAATTTACCCTTATTATATTAACAAAATTACACAAGGAGAAGGGCTAATTACTCCCTTCCCCCTTATTAATTTTAAAAACATCCAAACAAGGTGGAGGTAAATCATTCTCCTCTACTCTCCTCCCTACTACTCCCCTCCCCTCTACTCTCCTCTACTCTCCTCCCTCTCTAAACTTCCAAACAAGCCATAAGTTTGGTCTTTCTTATTTTCATAACCAATACCCAACTGCATGGTGTAGGTTCCTTGTTCTATTAACTGTCAGTAGTAAATTGTCCAAAACATAGTGTAAGATCCTTCAACACTCTAAATCTAGACCTTTATTTATTTATTTTAATCTCAACTTCTGATGTATAGTTGATAGGATTTGTTAAAGATATCAATCTAGGTTTGATGTACTACATCTAAGGTTAACATAGGTTTTCTATGGTAGATGAAAGCTCAAAAAAATGTAGTCAGATAATTGAAAATGTCTAGATACCTTTGTTTTTCAAAAAAAATAAAAATTTGTGACCTCCAAAGGTTTTTTTCTACTGTAGATGAAAGCTATCATAGCTGAATCAAATCACCTTTCTCAGAAAACAAAAAAGTTGAACCACATCACATTAATTTTTTTTCTATTCTCTTCTCTCTCTCTCTCTCTCTCACATTCTCATAGTGTAGCTATCTACACGAAAGCAACAGAAAAAGTGCATCATCAATTAAATCAAGGAAGGTTTTTGGAAATAAATCAGGTTTAGAAATAAAGGAAAAAAAAAAAAAGCAATCTTGAAAATGTCAGTATTATGCCGAGTTGTTGGTTGGGAGGGGTGGGTTCCTAAACCAAACTTCTCTTGTATTTATATCATTATATGTAAGAGAAAACACAAACCATTATGTTTAAGCAGTGTGTGGATAGATACAGTTTCATAATGAATCCTGAAAATGCCATGTCTATGCAAATTGGGAGGCTTAATATATATCATCATAAATGAAGCATCCTTAGTAGGTAAAAGTTCGACAAAGTAGAAGACATTTTATTTAATGATGTGATTACGTATCAGTTTGAGATTGCCATCGCAGGGAAACCATAATTCTGTGGTCCGGTCAAGTACAACGCCATTTTCATACATTGAAAATTTGTCCAGAGATTGGAAAAGCTCCCACGCAACTGACTTTCCATTCTCAAACGTCCCTTTCCACTCAAAAAAACATAAAGTAACTTTATTATTTGGTTGTTTGGGAGACCTAAGGAGTTGTTCTTTTGAAGAAAAAAAGAAGAAGAAGAAGAAGGCATGAAATCTGTTAACAAAACAAAGGAAATTAGTTTCACCTCATTCATCAACACTGATGAAATGTAGAACCCCCCTCCACCTCCCACCCCCCCCCCCTCCTAATTTCCTCCAATAATGTCTAATGTTTATGCTTTACACCGTCTACTCATTGTGTCAAAAGTCTTATAATTCAGTGACATTATCTAGTCTCTATTATGAGGAGAATTAAGGTTCAAATCTCTCTAATAACAAAACAAAGGAAATTAGTTTCACCTCATTTAATCAACATAGATGAAACGTAGAACCACTCTCCACCTACCCCTCAAAAATAATAATAATAATAATAATAATGCCTAATGTTTATACTTTACACCATGTACTCATTGTGTCAAAAGTCTTATAATTTAGTAACATTGTCTGCTCTCTATTATGAGATGAATCAGGTTCAAATCTCTCATCTTCACTGTTGTAACTATTGATTTATGCAAAAAAAAAAAAAAAAAAAAAAAAAAACCCCTCATTGTTCATTCAATTCTTGGGGTCTGAATGTCAATTTTACTCAAAAATAATAATAATTTGTTCAATTTGAACAATTTGGGTTTAGTTTCAATCTTAATTCTAGGATTATTCATGTTCTCTAGAGGGTTGTAATTTAGAGTTTGTATAGGTAATGTAGTGGCCCATGCTTTAGCTAAAAGAACAAAATGATTGAAGGCCCATGCTTTAGCTAAAAGAACAAAATGATTGAAAGATTTGTTGGTTTGTTGATCTAGACGAAGAATGTTCCAACAGACATGAATGACGCATTGCTTGCTGATCCTATTTCTTAATCAATAAAACTCTACCGTGCTGTTCCCAAAAAAATAAAGGTTACTACTAAGCCATACACATACATACTCATGATGTTGGAAGAATTATTCTCACCGGCTCCATCTACTGTGAGATACCTAGTGCATAAAATGCTCTCTTTGTTATGACACAAAACCAACATAATTAGTGGCAGAAATCCTTGTTTGATCATCCAAGTTGAAATTTCCTCGTTACTTCAAAGAACATGAGAAACCTTCCTTGGAGATCCCTACTTCAATAGAAAAATGACAATGAGAAACGCACCCATAAGAGCCAGAACTATGACAGCCAAAATCAAGACACCTGAAAATACCCAACTGAAATAAAAATCCCAAAATTGAAACCTTGGACCATGTGAATAAAAGACTTATGGCTTCAACAATATATATTTTTCAAATAAGAACCAAGTAAAATGGTTTTCTGTGAAATTTTGAGCAGATTGTAGAGATCCATGATTGTGACTGAAACCAAATTCAGTCCCACCAGGAGAAAAACAGACAAAATTAAAATGGGTTGCATTTGCATCATGAGGGAAGTAAATCAGTAAATGTTTATTTTAATAAAACTCGCAAACTTCTCCAAACCACACGCGCACACACAAAGTGTTACTAGAACCCGAACTGTGTAATCGTCACAAAAGTTTAAAGTTTTCAATTTGCTTCCTCCAAATTTAATCACCAAATGTCAATGACTAGAATTGGGGGCAGATCTACCACAAGACGCCTTCACATGGAAAATTTAATTATTTTTTTATCAGATTTATTTTCACACCAATATCTGCAACACATGGGATCACATCAGAACATTCAACTGACCAAGAATCTTTATAGCATCATTAGCCACTTGACAAAAACAAATGCAGAATTAGTTGTATTAGTTTCATCTACAACCACAAAGACAGTAATATCTGGACAAGAAAACCAAACCAACACCAGAGGCATCAACAAAAAGCTTCTTAGATAAAAGTATAATAGAGAAAAAGGGCATGTGATTTAAGAAAATTTTTCTAGTTGAACAGAAAATTGTATCCTTCCTAACTCAAATCTGCGTTAGTTTTACCTCAAAATGCTCAACATCATCTCCAATAAAATTTAAATATTAAAAAAAAAAAAAAAATTCCAAAGGCTACAACAGCAAGAGAGTTCGTTTCTGGTCTAAATTCAAAACTACCGACTTTCTTGAGCTCTCTTAAAATCTCAAAATGTCTAGTGAGAGTTACAAGAGTGTGCTTCAGTGTAGTGGCTTGTGCAGCTGAGCTGGATGAGCATTGCCTATCTACTTTTTCTTCTTTGATTTGTTGGCCAATGACTGAGTATATGCAGTTCCCTGAGCATTGGAAAGGGCAGAAAAAAGAGCACATCAGCAAGCCATCACAATTTCAGTGTTAATAGCCAGTAAAAGAGAACTCCTAGTAGCAATAATAGACCTTTAGTTCCATATGGATATTTTTTCCTTTGCCCCAGGAAGAGGAGAAATTAGTGACCTCCACTTCATGAGGCATGGTCCACAGATGACTCTGCTAGCCCTTGGGATTTTTAAGTTCTGTACGAAATCCAAGAGACCAAAATTGACAAAGGCATTGACTACCTTTTTTTTCATTTAATTTGCCCTAGGTAAATGTAATTTAAACCACCTTTTAAACACCAATCCCCACCCCCGTGGCAGGGTGCAGCCACCAGGCAAACAGAAGGTAAGAAACCAAAACCAGCCACTAATACTTTGTACAATCAACAGGACAACAATTTCTATTAACATTCAATGTCATGGTGAATCATAAACTACTCACCTGAAGCCACTCATCCAGGGAAGCATCTGTAGTCTTAGTTCCAACTTCCACCTTGGGAGCCCTCTTAGTTTTCTAACCAAGTACAAACAGATAAGAATTATTGAAAGTTGGAAGCATACAAAATATAAATATAAAACGTGATGAGGAGATAAGAAAACAAGCATCCAATAAGCACATTGATCTCTCACAGAGAGAAGAAGAATTAAAGATAAAAGCAGCAAAAGACTTGGGTTAATTAGAACTTTCCAATCCCTCAATGCTACAGAATTAGTATGTTTCAAAGACTAACATTGTAAGTACACATAAAATGAAGGTTTGTATCAGGACAAAGTTAACATTGTCATATTGGACACTGCTGTGGATGTAAGTTAATGAGATTTTACATTTAACATTACAATAGTCAAATAATACAAACTGCAGGACTGAGAGTGCATACCTTGGAAAGATTCTGAATTTGACCACGAATCCATATGCCAAGGAGGACAAGAAGGGCAATTGCAAGGGTAACAAGAAAAACGGATTCAATGCTAAGAAAAGCACCAGCCTCAACAACTTCGATGGTACCATTGTAGAAGGTGCTCTGGTATGGATTCTGGTCAATTTCATAAACGATGGTGCCTACAAGGTCAAAGGTGCCCGGCTGCAAAAGAAAAAGGAAATGCCTAAGCTCAAGAAAAAGTTTTTTTCCCCCCCTTATAAATTGTTTGTATTTTGGAATGAGAAATAGAGTAAAGATTAGAGTGATTCTCAACAATAATTATTAGGAAAATACATAACTTCCATAGTTCAATACCTGCAAGAACTTGCTGACAGCAAATATGTATGGGAAAGTAGCCTGGGCTGAAGCTGGCACTGTTGCGTTGTTAAATCCCTAGAATTAAAACACAAACATACATGTAATTAAGGACATAGCAAACAGAAATTAACGACACGAGAAAGCTAGAAGGCTGCTTTAATACAAAGACAATACATAGAAAGAAAAACAGCTTCCCCCTCAGTGCAACCTGATAAATAAACTCATCCAGTGGAAGGGCACCACAACAGCAGTAAGGCACAAAAAGATTGAGAATTAGAAAAACAGCTTTTTTATTAACATAGGATAGAAAACATGACGATTTTTAGGAGAAATGTGACCAACAAAGGACAAAAAAAACAGGCCAGCCAATGTGAAGTAGCATGTATATACCAAAAAAAAGGTTACTGTAACACATGAAAACTCAAACAAGAATGCCAGATAGAACACAAAGTAACACTACATTTTTATTTCATTATTGGTAAGTTACACACTAAGTGGGTCTTGAACCCCAAGACCTCAATCCTCCATCCCATTATCATGGGAGGAGAAAGTGCTTTTTGAGATAGATCTCATAGGCAACACAAACTAAAACATTTTCCAGGCATTTGTCAATTGACATAAAAGTATTTTGACACGCAAAATCATTATGATAAAATACATTAAACATGAGGTAACATTGCCTAAACTTGTACAGAAGTCACCCACATGAACCTAGGGCAAGCATACAGCTGCAAATGTCAATATACTAATTCAATGCACAATTTTATTTTTTATTTTTTATAAAAAAATCAACTTACAAAAGACAACATAATCTAATTTATAGTAAGATAGGCAACATGGTCCTTACTTTTTATTTTTTGTGATGAATTCAACACAGTACTTACATTATAAACGATAAGTAACAAACTTGGAGATCATGCATAATAGACCATGCAATAAAATTCGAGTACACCTAGAATTACCTGTGTAGAAAGATTTTGAACTTGCAGACGATGATCAAAAGGGAGATGAACGCTGGCCTTAATTGCAATGATATTCACAGTTGTCTCCCCTGTTTTATCATCAAAAGAAGCAAATGAGCTAAGTTCCAAATGTTAAATGGAAGAATGAAAAGAAAGTTGCATGAAGTGACACATGCAAACAACATTAATGTGCACTTATCTTTCAGAAAGAAATTGTACAATATGAAGCATAGAGGACAGAATACAGAACCACAGCAAAGATAGCCAAAACATAACATGACAATTGACATACCATTTCAAACAAAAAGTAAGCAAATAACACTACCAAATAGGGATTCTAATTAGTAATTACCATCATTTTTCATGCCGACCAATAATTCAGTCTCTTCTCCAGCTGTAATCACTACAAGAAAGAGAGATATCAAATTAAACACAGGCAGCTTTCATAACATAAAAAGACACTTTTATACACAATATAGATAAGACCATTACATCGGGCACTGTTCTTCGGGAAAACACAGACTGTATCAACTCCCGGAGCAGGGCTAAAACTCCCATCACCAAAATCTTGGACATCCTCACCAACAATCCCAAGATCAGCCACCACTTCTTCAGCCGCCTCCCTACCCTCCGCGTCCGAATCCGATTGACACCTAGCAACTATTAAGTAAAAGAACTATCATTTATCAACAATTCACAAATAAACTTACATCATGTCATGAAAATTAAACTCATGCATTCAAGTTTCAACAACCCATTACCCATTTCACCACAAGCATGCAGATCAAAAACCCGCAAATGCATTCAACTGACTACTTAAATAATCTTCAAGTAGTTAACTTTAATCAGAAATTAAAAGTGCTCTCTTTTTATTTTCTGATTTCTCTGATCAAAATCCAACGCAAAATTTGCTTCCAAAAGCGACCAAACAAAAAAGTACACTTTTTTTTCATTTTACAAAAGCAATTATCACAACAAAGTCAAATTTCGCTTTCAAAAGCAATAAAGGCACGACAAAAACTCAATCAATCCATCAAAAAGTTCAAAAGTTCAAACACCATGCAAGCGTTTAAAACAGAAAAATTCAACACAAACCCAAAATCTAACAAATCTGGAACGAAACGAAACCGCGAAAACTCAAAACGGAATGAGAAAATTCAACCTATCCAGATCTCATATATCCAATCAATCAATCATCAACCGCTTTATCAATCCATGCATGCATGAAAAACCCAATCAAAAAAGTCAAAACCCTAAACGATCAACTTCTCATAATCATAATCAAAATCGAAAATTTACAAAACAGAAATGAAATTGAGTCAAAATCGAGAAATGGGTGTGGATCTAGATCCGGAAATTGAACCTGGAGAGGCGAGGAGGAGGAGGAGAGCGAGGAAGAAAACCCTAAAGTTCTTCATCGCCAACATTGGGAGATTTTGGGTAAGAGTTGGTACTGGTGTGCGTTTTTATTCTTTGATTTTAATTTTGTTTCGTGTGGAAAATGAGGGACCAAGAGAGAGAGAGTTAGGAGTTTATAGAGACCAGAACAAATTTTTCTTGGGTCAAACTCTTACAAACATTACACACTGCCTATTTATTGATCTTCACAAACAAACCAGGTGGTAACTTTTTTTATTTGAAGCAACAACAACTGGGCAGTAACTAGTAACTCATGTATGGTAAATTAAAATGGGAAAAGTTAACCTATTTTGATCAAACACATCTTGATTTATAACATATTTTTAGAAACTTTTTTTTTTAGAAAAAGAAAAAAAAAGTAATTGACTTTTTGACAATTTTTATATTTCTCATGTTATTAAAATTTGGAGCTATTAACGAATGTCCTTAGAACATTTGTTAATAGGTCATTTTAAGAAAAATTTAATATCACTTTTATAAAAAATATAAAAAGTTGTTTAAAAAATTCGATGCTTTTTCTTTCTTATAAAAAATTTTAAAAAAATATTCTCTAAACTAATACTCTTAAGATATCGGTTAACTTTTCTTTTAAAATTTTTCAAAAATAAGTTATGCATGTATGATACTTTAGAGACCAAATGTGTTATTTTTGAGATGTCGTTGATCCCTAAACCAAGTGTAACAGTTTAGGGACCAAGAGTGGTCACTATATTTTACCCAAAAAAAAAAAAATTTACTTCAAGATGGGGTTGGGGTGGGTTCTGTTCATCACTCTAATAGGATTTTGTGGTAATTATTTAAATAACTTAATCTTTAAATTTATAATATTTAATTTAAATCATGAAGAGGATATTTATAATGGATTTTTTTTTTTTTTAATGTATTTTGATAGTTACAATGGAAGAAGGAGAATTCGAATTTGAGAAGTCTCTATTGGAAATACTAATAAGTGTCATTTGAATTATAAGCTCTTAACAGTAAAAGTAATTTGTTTTTTGAATAAATAAGAAAAATGAAATTGAATATTATCTATTTTACTTATGTACTTTTTATGCACATGCAATTTGATGGTTCTACTTCTACAAGAAGGGATTGGGACATGTTCATTTTTACCATTGTGATTTAAATAACGTGGTACTAAGTTAATTTTTAAATTTTTAATATTTAATTTAAATATAAAATGTATATATTCAACATCGAGTTAGTCATTTTTTGAATAAATAAGATAAATTATTTTATTAGTATGCAATTTTATGGGTTCTATTTGTTGATGCCCATTTTTGCAAATATGTACCAGTCTGCCGCAATTCATATGCTCAATCCATATGCTCAAGGCTTATGAGGTAGAAAGCCCAATGAAGAGCAAGGCCCAAAGGCCCATGAAGAAGACCAAAGAACAAGAAGGGTTCAAAGAAAGAAATACAAGTCTGCCGCAGAATACAAATCTGCCGCAGGATACAGTTCTTTGGCAGGATGGATTCGGCAGATGAAGATAAATTGGGTCCAACCCCTTTTGATCCAATTAACATTATTTGGCCCACAAAGGCCCAAATCCTTTTGTATAAAAAAGATAGGCGGAAGAACTGATATGAAAAAGAACGATGAAAGGAAACAAGGAGCAGCAAGTGTTAGCAGCAGGAATTGCGTGAAGGAAAAGCCCAAACTAAAGAAAATGACAAACACAGCAAAAAACGTGTGAAAGACTTGCAGCAGGACAAAACAGAGTTGATCTGCTACGGCAGGAACGGCGTGGGAGACAAACACAGAAGACAGTATAGCAAGAACAGAAGGGTCGGGGCACCACCAACCTGTACCCAGCCAATACAAGGGAGGTAGGCCCACGGTCAAAGAGATTCAGAGGGCGTGGTTTGGTGGTGGGGGGAAAAGGGGATCTATATTTGGTTTCCTGTCATGACTTCTTTTGGGAACATATCCTGCTGGGATGATATTTTACCTAAAGGAAGTAATAAATGGTTGGGACCACTGATGCATGCCATAGAGCTAGGTAGTGAGGTAGAGGTATACGGTAGGAACAAACAAAAGAGAATTTTGTTGTGCAACAAACATGTTCTGAGCAGATGGCAGTGGTTGGGGCAACCAATGGGTGAGTGGGTAATCTTGAAAGGATGCCCACAACAAACCAAAAACAGTTGGTGAAGCCCTAGGGGTAAAAGGGAGAAATCCCATTGAATTAGCTCATTATAAAAGGGAGGTAACCACGGCAGAAAAAAAGGGGACCGAAGTGGAGGAAAAAATAGGGGAAGAAGAAAAACACCCAGAGGGGAGAAAAAGAAAGAAAGAAAGAAAGAAAAAGAAGAGAGAAAACGCGGCAGGAATAGGGGCATGCATCAATGGACCATCTTTTCCCTCCCTCTTAGCAAACCCACTCTTTGAAATCTCTAAAAGTAATAGCTAGTAGCCATTTAGGTCTATTCTCCAAAATGAACAACTTTTACGGCAAGAGCCCATGATAAGGTTGTTGAAGTTGGAGTTTGGGTTCCTTCTTGGTTTACTTATTCTATGGGCAGATTTAATACTTAATTTTGATTGCAAATATATTAGATTTCTCTCATTATAACTTATATCTGCCGTATTTAGTCATCCTGCCGTAGCACATTTTTATCACGTCTGCCGCATCAATTGTCTTGCTGTGGTGTCTTTACTTGCTATATTATTTATTCTGCCGTAGCACATTTTTATTATATTTACGGTGTTAAATCTTTCCTGCCGAAGCTTTCTTTTTATTTGTTATTACGTGTTTTGCTTTTGACACAAACTAACCATTATCCTGCCGTAAGTATATATATACATATACATTGTTTCTCATGTTCTAGAAAAATATATTTTATATATGTATATGTGAATATGTATAAGTATATATACTCATATATGTATGTATATATTTGAGAATATGCTAACCCATTTAAACTAACACTTGTTTGATGGGTATTTTCTTTGGGTTTTTTAGATTTGTTTATGCGCAGGAAGTAGAAAAGTGTTTCTGCAGTAAAAATGGTAGTCATTCACATTGCCGAAGGCTTTACTGCACGGCAGGCAGCTTTAAAGCACGGCAGGCAGCTTCACTGCATAGCATAAACTTTTATTGCACGGCAGACGGCTTCATTGCACGGCAGAAGGCCTTACGGTAGAGAGTTTTAATGCATGGCAGGAAGTTTTGTTGCACAGCAAAAGGCTTTACGGTAGGAAGCTTTACGGCAGACAGCTTTAAAGCATGGCAGACAGCTCTATTGCACAAGGCTTTACGGCAGGAAGCTTTAAAGCACGGCGACAGGAAGCTTTAAAGCACGGCAGGAAGTTTTAAAGCACGACAGACAGCTTTAAAGCACGGCAGGAAGTTTTAAAGCACGGTAGACAGACTTGCTGCATAGCAGAAAAGTCAATCCTGCGGCAGAAACTGGAGAAAAGTTCCTGCAGCAGAAACAGGGGATAAGCCCACTTCGCAGCATCTTCCCTTGGACTTGGACTCAACGTTTGCGCACAAGCCGGCCCAAGTTGAGTTCCAATTGGACCGGTCTCAACTTCCTTACTCAGAATACTCGGGCCTACTACCGCGGCAGGCAGCCCAGCCCAACGCACAACAAAAAAGGCCCCCACACTATTCTATTCCATGCGATTGCAATTTGATGAACATTAGAGAATAAACCATGAAAAGAATAAACATTTATATATTTATTTTGCTGAATAAGAATAAACAACTACTACTACATCTATAAGTGTAAAAAAATTATATATTCTACGTGAATGGATTAGTTGTTTATGCAAAGAAAAAAATGAATTGATTAGTTGTTGATAGCCTCCTGTTCACCTCATAAAGAGAAATTAAGGTCAAATCACCCCATATATTAAAAATGAGAGCACAAAATGTATTTGTTAGTGTAGGGACACAATTTGCGGCCCAAGCTCAAAGAAGAATTGGGTGATGGCCTAGTGAGCCCAATACAATAATTTTGTAGAGAATGAGTTAAAGAGTTAGGCCTTAATGAAGTTAGTAACAACTACTATGGGTTTAAAAGATGATCAAATAAGAACAAGACTCAATGAATTGAATAAATTTACTGTTCGAGGAGATAATTTAGGGTATAAATCAAAATAACAGTTTATAAGTACAACTTTGATTACTATAGCGTTTTCTTTCTCTTTTTCTCCAATCCCCTTCTCATGGGAGATCTTTCACATTATATAGTTCCTTTCAGACCATCTTGATTCTACACTTGTTAATCATCTAAGCCTTCACTTGAATGCATGTCCCATCAAACATTCTCTTTGGCTTTCGGTGAGTTGTGATAACTGAGATTGCATTGTTCAGGGGTCTTTTCCATATAAATGCGGCCAGAAAAGTTGTTGCAGTGCATTTAATGCAGTGGTAGCAACTTTTCCTTTAGATATTTCTAAGTTCCTATCGCCTTTGTACGTGCTTGGGGTTCATCCTTATTGTTGAAGCTTCCTAAAAGGTCACCTAGATCACCCAAATACTTGATCAATATTCATTGTATCCGAGAATGAGCTCCTCCTTGGACTATATTCCTCCACTCTTTCCTTATGTGATTCTCAACTTTGGGGCTTTTCCCAATCATTTACTCCTCCTCGGACATGCCCATGTCCTCAGATAAGGCCCAAGGCCCAATATACGAATTTGGGCCCTTACCCGCACAGTTAGAATATAGATAAATTTTCGATGACAATCCCTTTTATTCAAATGTAGAAGTTTGGTTTGAATGGAAAATAGGTCACTTACGGGTGGCAAAATTGGACACAACCCGCAAACCTGACACGACATGACACGAAATTAGCAGGTTATGGGTTAAGGCTTAACGGGTTTGTGTCATATTCGGGTTGATACGGTTGGCCCGTTTAATAAACGGGTTGGGTTAGTGTTGAACACATAGAACCCGTTTGACCTGTTTAATTAAATGAAATTTTACCAATATACCCTTCAAACTCTACTTATATAAACTTATTAGTTGTTGTGGTTTATTTTCTTTGACATATTGTGATTGATTATTTGTGAAATTGGGATATGCTTTAATTTTGAATGATTATTTGTGATGCACTTACTCGTTAATTCTAAATTTTATATTAAAAATATTTATTTGTTTGTTTTTTCATAATTTTTTTTTTCATTTTGATAAAATCTGATAAACAGGTTGACATGATTAACTTGTTTAATAAATAGGTCGTGTTAGAGTTGAGGAATCTTGACCCGTTTAATAAACAAGTCGGGTTAGTGTTGACCTATATAGTCGAATACTCATGAGTTTACACGACACGAACCCGACACGCAAACACAAATTGCCACCCCTAAGGTCATTGTCCTAGGTATCCAGAGCAAATTAGTTTAAAGTTACCCACTTCATTTATCATAAAGAATGAGTATAATGGTTTTATGGGTAAAATATCATTTTCGTACCTAAATTTTCACAAAAGTTTATTTTTCGTCTTCAAACTTTCAAGAGTATGTTTCTCGTTCTTAAATTCTAACAAATCTGGAACGAAACGAAACCGCAAAAACTCAAAACGGAATGAGAAAATTCAACCTATCCAAATCTCATATATCCAATCAATCAATCATTAACTGCTTTATCATCCACGCATGCATGAAAAACCCAATCAAAAAAGTCAAAACCCTAAATGATCAACTTCTTGCAATTATAATCAAAATCGAAAATTTACAAAACAAAAACGAAATTGAGTCAAAATCGAGAAATGGGTGTGGATCTAAATCTGGAAATTGCACCTGAAGAGGCGAGGAGGAGGAGGAGAGCGAGGAAGAAAACCCTAAAGTTCTTCATCGCCAACATTGGGAGATCTTGGGTAAGAGTTGGTATTGGTGTGCGTTTTTATTCTTTGATTTTAATTTTGTTTCTTGTGGAAAATGAGGGACCAAGAGAGAGAGAGAGAGAGAGAGATAAAAGAGTTTTTAGAGACCAGGAACAAGTTTTTTCTTGGGTCAAACTTACAAACGTTACAACACTGCCTATTTATTGACCTTCACAAACAAACCAGGTGGTAACTTTTTTTTATTTGAAGCAACAACAACTGGGCAGTAACTAATAACTCATGTATGGTAAATTAAAATGGGAAAAGATAACCTATTTTGGTCAATCACATCTTGATTTATAACATATTTTTAGAAACGTTTTTTTTATAGGAAAAGAAAAAAGAAAAGGTAATTGAATTTTTGATGCCTTTTATATTTCTCATGTTATTAAAATTTGGACCTATTAACAAACGTCCTTAGGATATTTGTTAATAAAACATTTTAAGAAAATTTTAATACCACTTTTATAGAAAATATAAAAAGTTGTTTAAAAAGTTAGATTTTTTTTTTCTTTCTTATAAAAAAGTTTTTAAAAATATTTTCTAAACTAATACTCCTAGGACATCAGTTAAAAATATTCTCTAAACTAATACTACTTTTATAGAAAATATAATAAGTTTTTCCAAGGGTCTTCTAACAAGACCCTTTGAAAAATAAGTCATTTAATCCATAAACCCTGTATGATACTTTAGAGACCAAATGTGTTATTTTTGAGATGTCTTTGATCCCTAAACCAAGTTAACAGTTTAGGGACCAAGAGTGGTCACTATATTTTACCCAAAAAAAAAAAAAAAATGTACTTCAAGATGGGGTTGGGGTGGGTTCTATTCATCACTCTGATAGCATTTTGTGGTAATTATTTAAATAAATTAATCTTTAAATTTATAACATTTAATTTAAATCATGAAGATGATATATTTATAATGGTTTTTTTTTTTAAATAAATGTATTTTGATTTACAATGGTGGAGAGAGAAGTCGAATCTGTGACGTCTCTGTTGGAAATATTAAGAAGTGTTATTTGAATTATAAGCTCTTAACAGTTAAAGTAATTTGTTTTTTGAATAAATAAGAAAAATTAAATTGAAATTATCTATTTTACTTATGTACTTGTGGGAGGGGTAAGACCTGAGTATGAAATATAGCTTGTGGGCCCAATCCAAGGAGGTAGAAGAGCCCATCCCTACATTGGTCTTGAACCAACACGTAAATGAGAACCCAAGAATAAGGGACGAAGAGGCCGACCACCCCAAGGTCAGGCCGAGGAGTGAGTACTCCTTAAGAGGTGTAAGGCAGGCCACTTGCACCAGAAAACAGAATACCGAAGAAGACGGTAGAGACGTGCAAGCAAAGAAGAAGAGAGAATATCCAAATAAAGTAATCATCACTTCTGCATTCAATGCACTGTACCGACTCAGTTGGTCACATTAATGAAGGAATGACCCCTAAACAGTGTCTTCATAGCTTGCAGCACATTCTACCACTTCCAACAAAACCTTGATGGGACAAATATCCAAAGGAAGATCTGTGACTGTACAAGTGGAAGGCCAAGATGCAATTCAATTAGCTATACAAAGAAAGGAGACCCCTCTAGAAGGGGGGACAAAAAAGAACAAAGAAAAGCATACTTTGTGCAACATTATCCAATAACCGTGACTTAATATTATAAGAACAATTCCTCTTCGGCCTTACCCAAGGAAGTGTTAATCCCAAATTCAGACTCTTTTTAAGAATCACTTGATGTTTTTCCTTCATTAATTTAGCAACTAAACTATACAAGCAAACCAAGGTTGACCTTGCAGACCCTTTCTCTATCAAATTAATTGTATTGAGCCGTTATGTTCAAACAACCTATTCTTATAGGGCTAGCTGGTTCAACCCCTTACGGTACTTTTATGCACATCCAATTTGATGGTTCTACTTCTACAAGAAGGGATTGGGGCAAATCCATTTTTACCATTGTGATTTAAATAATGTGATACTAAGTTAATTTTTTAATTTTTAATATTTAATTTAAATATAAAATGTATATATTCTACATCGAGTTAGTCATGTTCTGAATAAATAAGATAAATGATTTTATTAGTATGCAATTTTATGGGTTCTAATCTATTCCATGCGATTGCAATTTGATGAACACTAGAGAATAAACCATGAAAAGAATATATATTTATTTATTTATTTTTGCTGAATAAGAATAAATAATTACTACTACATCTATATAAGTGTAAAAAAATTATATATCCTATGTGAATGGATCAGTTGTTTATGCAAAGAAAAAAAGAATGAATTGATTAGTTGTTGATAGCTTTGTATTCCTGTTCACCTCATAAAGAGAAATTAAGGTCAAATCACCTCACATATTAAAAATGAGAGCACAAAATGTACTTCTTAGGATATAAATAAATTTTCGATGACAAGCCCTTTTATTCGAATGTAGAAGTTTGGTTTGAATGGAAAATAGGTCACTGTCCTTTGCATCCAGGAGCAAATTAGTTTAGAGTTACCCACTTTATTGATCATAAAGAATGAGTATAATCCTTCTTCTTCTTCTTTTTCTCCAAAAAAAAAAAAAAATTCCTTTTATTTCTACAGTCAATATTGACCACAACGGAATAAAATGTAATGTGGTTCACCTAGTTCAAAATTAATCATGACCTGATCTTATATATTATATATGCTTAAATATCACAAAATGTTTAGTGCAATTTTTTTTCTTAATAAAGCTAAAAGTAAGTCTTCCACAACAATTTCTAGGGCAGGTGCTTCACTTGAACGGTAAAGTGATTGAATCCCTTTTAAGAAAACCGTTTCAAAACCTTCTTCAATTATGAATATTTTGAATAACATCCTTTCACAAACAAAATTAGTCTGATCATACCTGTACTGTCTATATGTTTCTATGACATAAATTCCTTCTTTCCCGTATGGGAAAACTTGCAGAATTTGGCAATCTCCAAAGATACTTGATAAATTTGGCAGCCATATGATTCTGACAGCTACAATTTAGGCATATTTTAAATTGTAATCCAAATATTATCATGAGATCAACTTAACAATGGGAAAAGAAGGCAGACAGAGACGTTGGTTCACCATATCTGTATAAGCACAAAACAAAAGAGTGGGAGAAGATTATAACTAATAATGGTCTCTACAATCTATTTCAAGCATTTTCCATGATCTGTATGCGAATTACTTACAAGAGTAAAGGAACTAAAACTCTCATTCTTAACTAGTAGGTAAGTCATAACAATTCAAAAATCGAGCCCAAACAACCGATGATAAAATAGGGTTCTACTGCTTTCGAAACATATCATAAAGTTCTTGATCCTGGAATGTCTTTGACGAGTAATCAATCCCCATGGATGGTATAACGCTCCCATTTTCTCGTTGGGTCATATAGCTGCCAAAACAGAGATAAAAAAGAAGTGATTAGAAAACATCTAAGGAGCATAATGCCGCTTGTCCATTGCACTCCCAGACGAGTAGCACTCTTCAGATAAGCTAAGCACTCTAAACAAAAGTAATCACACCAACTATCTAAGCTTCTGAACAGATTGAAGTCAAGTGGATATTTCTGAAACAATTGTTCTAGAATGAGAACTGAGATGCTGAGGTAGTTATAGACAACCTAGATTAATAGCTGAGGGTGCCATACATGCAGTGATAGGTCAAATCTAAAATTTATGACTCACAGAAAAGCACACCTCCCATCTTGAAGCAGGGAAAATATGCTTGTTCTTTTCGTACCAGTGCCTCTCGACAACTTTCCCAGCATGAGACTGTCAGAAGGTTCAAGAATATTAGTAAATTGACACAAAGAGATGCAAGAAATTTTAATTACACATAATAGGGAAGATTCAACATAGATGCTCCAACCTTACATGCACACCCCCCCCCCCCCCCCCCCTCTTTTTTTCCTGATTTTGCTTTATAATTTAACTCACCCCAAGAGATTAGAGCCCATGACCTTTCACCCGCTACTATACTGTTGGTAACTTCATGTAGCTTCTAATTAAAGATCAGGGCCCACATATACATATATATTCTACACATTTTTAAGGGAGGAAGAAGAGTTGCCAGAATCAGACCTTAAAATCAAAAAGATAAAAATTTGCAATAACATTGCAAATACAGCATTGGGAATTTCCCAAATGGCCCTAACCACCATGTTTACATCATCAAAGCCATATTTCAGGTTTGGTTGTGCATGTGTTTCAATATCAATTCTGGCAATGTTAAATTTACAAAATATAAGAGATAGATAATGATAAGGCAGGAATGAAATGTGCCTCATCCTTTTCTATTGTTGCATCAGCAATTTTTCTCACATCCTAATGCAGATCAAAGTGGAAAAGCTGCACAATACCACCCCCCCCAAAAAAAATGATAAATAAAATAAGTCACCCAAATCAAATACAAACCTGCAACAAGAGAGAGAGAGAGAGAGCTAAAGAATTGTTCAAAAAAGTCCACAGCCGCTTGTTTTAGTTATAGAGCCCAATTTCTTGGTCATCTGCAAATGAATTAAGTTTTGATATAACAAAACCCGACTGGCAACTAAAATTCCACCATCTTACAAAATCTTCTCATTTATCAGTCATATTGCTGCTTCAAACTTTATTTTCCTTAAATCTTAGAAATCAAGAATGTAAGATTTCCAAAAGCACACAACACATAACTTTTCACTTGTTAGGTTGTCATGAAAGTGTGAATCTAACACAAACCAAGTGTTGCAAGCTGAAACCCACTATAAAACCCAAAATAAGGCATAAGTGAGTAAAATTATATTTGCAAGATACTCAAAACAGAATACAAAATACTCATCTCTTATTTTTCTCCTCGGTTAATTTAGTTACTAGTTCAAACATGGGTAAAACAACCAGCAAGATAGCATGTCCACCCCCCCCCCCCCCCCCCTTCTTTTAAGGAAACACAATAAATAAAAAGAGGAGTAAATTTGAAAAATTGATACCGGTCCACTTTTGCCCCTAGCCTTGTTCACGATTAGCCCATAGAAACTACGCTGCTGCAATTACAAAATCATGGGACAAGTGGAATCGAATTAGTTAGTACATGTTCAGCAGCAGAATATCACAACCATAACTAAATTCTTGTATTCAATAGCATCTTACATGAGGAATGATAAGATCTTCTTTCACATAAAGCAAATTCTCCACTGAGGTTGTCCTAATTTCTCGGAACTCAGGTGCAAGTTACTGCTGTACAGCCTGAAGGAACTCTCCTATGGTATCCCCTTCCGTACCTAAATGATTAGAAAATGGGCCAGGAAGAAGAATATTATGATCTCTCTCTCATTTCTTTTTTTCTTTAGGGTACACTAACATCAATCACCTAAAAAATTTGAGAAAGAGAAAACTACAAGCAGTTTTAATAATATGCAGTTCAGGTAACCACTACTCACCTAAGCACCCGTCTATGCCCAGCTCCATCCCAGTAGCTGTAAGTAATTTGAAGAGGCTCGTCTGAAATACACAAAAAGCTTGATTCAATAGGAAATTAGTTTTCATGCATTCACGTTAATTTATCGGGTATCAGAACACATAAATACTTCGAATCTGCTCCTGCTCAAGAAACCACTGTCTCTGCAGCCTTTCACGTTCAGCTTGTTCCTCTGCCTCCCTCTCACTGAAAGCGTATCCTCATCACCTCTAAGATCACACGTTAGTACCAAAACCACAGAGGGAGAGAGAGATACCACACCTGTCAGGCAGAAAGCTAGTCGAAATTTACCATATTTGCCATGTTGAAATTTCTTTGATTGCGAAGATTCTGCAAAAAAAAATCAAAGTAAAAATATAGGAAATATAGAGAACCAGAAAAAACATTCCTAACGCTTGGCATCCATCCAAGTTCTAATTTTCAAAAGGAAAATACATTCAAACATCTCTTAGATATAACTTCATTATTGAGGATCTGAATTCAAATTCAAAGTCAACAACATTCGTGACAAAAATCAAGAGTTTAAAAATAGAAAACTTTTTACATGCTTATTCAGAATTTCTAGATATTTTGTGTTCCCCAGGATATAAACTCTAACAGATTTGATGCATATGCTTCATCAAGGAACAATTCACTGCTGAGTGATCACATGCAGATTCAGATTTGACTATGCATCAGTGGTTCACTAGATCTCTTTTCAACAAATGAAACAATGTGAATAGGCAACAAGTAAACCATCTAAATAACTAGCAATTTTCATGATTTTTGTAGATAAGGTAGGCCCATCCCCATCAACCTTATTCAACAAGTGAATTCCTCATGAATCCTATGAAATGGAATATAATTCAATGAGAACCTGAAATTGCTGAAGAAAGACTACTGGCACCTAAACTTCAACATGGTCAAATAGAAGAGAAGTACTCTGCTTCAGTAAACTATGCAATTTTTAAAAATATTTAATTAAGAATCAACCCAGGGAATATAACTAGCAACACAAGAATGATAATCAAGAGTTAAGCATCAGAATCAAAAGGGATAGGGGGGAAACTATTAGAAGCTAGCTAAATTCTACAAAGCACTCGATTACCATAATACAGTGGCATAAAGATAATAAGTAAAATTTTATAATTATGGGTAGCAATTTCTCGTAATCAAAGAACAATAATACTTCAGTTTTAAAGTCAAAGAATATTACCATTCTCATCCTCCTCCTCTTCACTACCATTCTCGATATCATCAGTAAACGATAACCAAGAATTCCCCTTTATCTTCCTTTGTCTACACTTTTTTAATTGAAGCCTCCTCTCTGTAACAACAAGGAACACCACCAACCCAGGGGGTTGGCTGAGTTAGTTGAGCTCTCAGTCTCAAGGTGCTTGTACTGGGCTCGACTAGGTGTGCTCCCCAGTTCGAGTCCTACTACCTGCACTTTGAAAAGAATTTCCTAGGCCAACGCTTTACCCCTTCGTGGGCTCACCCGGCGCGAACAGTGATTAGTCTCTGGTTGAAAGTCTTGAGGAAACACTGTGGGAAACCAAAAAAAAAAGGAACACCACCAAAGAGCTAAATATCACACAACACACAAACACAAAAGGGCCCTAGTAAAAATACACAAACTTTCACAAATTTAACACAAAAGCCATAAAGATTCAAACTCACTCTTGCTGCTGCTTCTGAAGCTTCTCCTTCTCTTCCTCTTCAATTTTGGTCCGAATATTAATTCTCTACAATAAAAGTACATATCTCCTCAATCGCATTCATCAACGTAAACAAAAACTACTCTTGTGTGTGTCATAACGATTAGGATCCTATAGAGTTGTTTTTTTTTATACAAGATAGAATTCTACTCTAGCCTAATCTAAGTGTATATGTGTGTGAAGCTCCCTCCTGGAGACTTGAACCCCGGCCCTTGCCCTCCACATCCTACAAGCACTTATACTTGTGGAGTGATCATCGCACTAAGGGTATGTGGTAGGATCCTATAGAGTTGTTAGAGTAACTCCAATATGATTTTCCTAAAATCCTATCCATCTATTTAGAAATTAGTAGATTAAATTTTGCCACATCATCTATACTATTATTTAAGGTGCTTCTCCTGTTTGGATTACTTATTTTTTAGTTCAAAAATACCCCTACACCCCTATTTTTAAGTAGTGACAAAACTAAAAGACAATTCGGTAAAAATACAACTCTAACTTCCACTAAAATATTGCCTAAAAAATAGGACCACTCTCTTGTTATTTTTCAAATTGATTTGTTCACTTATAAATTAGATTTTTAAAATAATATATATATATAAAATAAAAAAACACAATTTTTATTTTACAAAATAGGACCACTAAAAAAAAAGGTCTCATCGCACGCGCGAAGCGTGTGTGATGAGGCTAGTCAACATTTAAAAAAATGTTGACTATCATAATTTTGGTATCTATTTAGATTATTGATGATGTGGCAAAATTCAATCCACTCATTTTAAAATGGATGGACAAATTTTAAGAACTAAATGGAGGAGTTACCCTAATAACCTAAAGGATCTTAATTCGCGAATCACAATACTGCCAATGAGCTCTAGCACAAATGGCACTTCCTCTACTTGCACTTGTACAAGCAATTTGGAGAATGAGGTCATGGGCTTAAAACCCATCAACTGCATGTGTAATTACCATTTATATATAAATATATATATCACAATACCTTTTCAACATACTCTTCTCTTGTAACCAAACCCACAGTTTCCTTCTTAAACGCAGTTTCAAGAATTTGATACACCTATTCAAAAGAAAAAAAAAAAAAACATTGAGAGAATTTTAATTTATGGCGTTCGTTCTTGATAATAGCTCTTTATCATCAGACTAAGAAAAAAAAGACATTAGCTTACAATAACCAAAAAAAAAAAAAAAAAAAAATCAAAAGAACAATTTTGTTAGAATAGTGATTAAATTATTAAATTTATCATTTTCTAATGACTTAAAATTTTGGTATAAGTGATTGTGGGTACCATAGGCATGCTTGGCAACGTCCTAGGCATGTCCTTCAACGTCCTAGGACGAGGTCCTAGGAGTCCCACATCGAAGGAAAACCCCCCCACTTGCTGCCTTATAAGCTGTGAAGCAAAGGGAGTAGTGTAACCATCAGTTTAGTTATTCGAATAACTAAACTGATGGTTACACTACTCCCTTTGCTTCACAGCTTATAAGGCAGCAAGTGGGGGGGTTTTCCTTCGATGTGGGACTCCTAGGACCTCGTCCTAGGACGTTGAAGGACATGCCTAGGACGTTGCCAAGCATGCCTATGGTACCCACAATAAAAGGGCCCTTTTATTGTGGGTACCATAGGCATGCTTGGCAACGTCCTAGGCCGTCCTCGGACGGCTTTGCAACGTCCTAGGCATGCTTTGCAACGTCCTAGGCATGCTTGGCTACGTCCTCGGACGGTGTCCTAGGCATGCTTTGGCAACGTCCTCGGCATGTCCTTCAACGTCCTAGGACGAGGTCCTAGGAGTCCCACATCGAAGGAAAACCCCCCCACTTGCTGCCTTATAAGCTGTGAAGCAAAGGGAGTAGTGTAACCATCAGTTTATAGTTACCTTTTATTGTGGGTACCATAGGCATGCTTGGCAACGTCCTAGGCCGTCCTCGGACGGCTTTGCAACGTCCTAGGCATGCTTTGCAACGTCCTAGGCATGCTTGGCTACGTCCTCGGACGGTGTCCTAGGCATGCTTTGGCAACGTCCTCGGCATGTCCTTCAACGTCCTAGGACGAGGTCCTAGGAGTCCCACATCGAAGGAAAACCCCCCCACTTGCTGCCTTATAAGCTGTGAAGCAAAGGGAGTAGTGTAACCATCAGTTTATAGTTATTCGAATAACTAAACTGATGGTTACACTACTCCCTTTGCTTCACAGCTTAAAAGGCAGCAAGTGGGGGGGTTTTCCTTTGATGTGGGACTCCTAGGACCTCGTCCTAGGACGTTGAAGGACATGCCGAGGACGTTGCCAAAGCATGCCTAGGACACCGTCCGAAGACGTAGCCAAGCATGCCTAGGACGTTGCAAAGCCGTCCGAGGACGGCCTAGGACGTTGCCAAGCATGCCTATGGTACCCACAGTGATAATTTATCATAGTATCAAAACATGTGGTCTAAGTTCAAATGTTGTCTCCACCCTACCTTAAAGGTGGTTTGGTTTCAAACCTTGTCTACAATCTTCCTTAAAGATCCCACATGTTGGGTTTTAGGGGAGTTTGAGAGGAAGTATTAGACCTACAACTTAAGTGATAATTTATCATGGAAGCACAGGCACTTCAAAACTCCTGACGAGTCAGACACAGCAAGACACATTCTGCAAGCGCATCCTCATTATGTTGGAAGGAAAAAAAGACTTTTGATTTTAAATGTGTTTTTAAAGATTTTGATAGTTATTATTTATTTCAAATTTTTAGGGGTGTGAATGGACTATTTCACACTTGAAGCTCCAAGTTTTCATAATGTTGTTTGAGTGGATATTGGCTTCAGGAACATATCATTTCTAGCCATGTTATTCATTAAGTATACTCCTCGTGTACTTGATCCTTTCGTTCAACAAAAATTACTACTTATATTTTTTTTTTTTTGAAAACTTGAAATAAATTTAGCCATATTGTTGAATCCTTAGTGTCCTAATTTTTCAACAATTGTGGTTTCACAGTGTCCTGTGTCATGTCCATGATCATATAAATTTACGAGCACGAGGTCCTGAATTTATGAGCACAAGCTTTAAATAATCATATATTCAAAAAAAAATTAAATGCCAATGATACATATAATCATGTCAAAAATTTCAATTTATAATTGCATTTAAAGTAAAAATTGTATATGGTACAACAAAGGATCTTCTAAGCTGTCTACATCCTTCTTAGGATTTTCAGGTTTTCTCTTAAAGGATTTGCTTCCTGGCCTAAGTCTGGGTCCTCTTCTTTTCTTTTCTTTTAATTTTTTTTTTCCTTTTTTTTGGGCCTTTGGGCCTTCATAATCCTTTTTAATTTCACGAGTTGGACCTTCTTTTGTTAAGGCCCATGGTATTTTTTTTTTTTTTTTTTTGCTTTTCATGGAATGGGCTTTCTTGTCATATTTTGGTCCTCAACAATGGTTTTTATTCTATTCCATGCTATTGCAATTTGATGAACACTAGAGAATTAACCATGAAAATTACTACTACATCTATAAGTGTAGAAAAATAATATATTCTCTGTGAATGAATTAGTTGTTTATGCAAAGAAAAAAAATGAATTCATTAGTTGTTGATGGCTTTGTGTTCTTGTTCACCTCATAAAGAGAAATTAAGGTCAAATCACCCCATGTATTAAAAATGAGAGCACAAAATGTAATTGTTAGTAGGGGTGTAAGAATAACTAACGGACCGAAATTTCGGGTTTCGGTGTTTTAATTTACATTTATACAAAATAGTAATAGTCTGAACACTCTAATAGGATTCTTTTTTTTTTTTAAATTTAGGATTCATCATCTTCATAGAATTGATGCAGTAGATATTAGTTAAACATCAATGTAAAATACCAATTTCAATATATGTGGCTGTCTGAATTTCATTAAAAAAAAAAAAATCAAGTTACATACGTAACATATGTCTTTTCTTTGAACCCTGTTTTTAAGTATTATATTTTTTCTTTTATGAATAATTGTAAATATATGATATGTACCAATCAAGACAAAGTGTATTCATACATCTTAATCAATTTTTCTTAGGAAATAATTAGAACCGGATTATTAACTCCAAGTCAAATGAACCACGCAGAAAGAGGGTGAAGGCTTTTATATATATACTAGCCTCTGAGCACGCGCTCACGTGCGTGCTCAGAGGCTCTTCTATTTTTTGGATAAGGGTTAATTTAGAGCATTTATTATAATTTAGGATTACTATATTCTCCAATTACAAAAAAAAAATCTAAGGGTGTGATGAAAAATTATTTCTCCACACGTGATACTCATCACACCCCTAGGTTTTTTTTGTGATTGGAAAATATAGTAATCCTAAATTATAATAAATGCTCTAAATTAACCCTTACCCAAAAAATAGAAGAGCCTCTGAGCACACACGTGAGCACGTGCTCAAAGGCTAGTATCAATAACAGAAGTAAATAAAAGCTTAAATTTTAAATTTTATGGCAGGAGATACACGTTATTTTGGTGTTGTCATTTTTAAAAAAAAATTTAATAACATTTATCAATTTTTGTTTAATCCAAAATTTTAGTTTTTTAGTCCTAAAAATGAGCCACTTATTACACATCTATAACAAAAGTTAAAAAGAGTTTAATATATCAACAACATCAACAACCTTTAAAACTTAGAAAAAGGTACGTAACATTTTTTATGGAGTAGTAAATTAATACTTATGGAAAAAATTTTAAATTGAATTTGATATAGAATTATACAAATTATAAATATAGTTTCTGTTACAAAAGGAATTTTCAGTTTGCTAGACACAGACAAATACATGGGTGAAATTATGATTTATATGAGACTTTTTTCTTTTTTTTTTTTTATATAAAAAACAAACTGAGATTCTGGTCCAACACTGTGTGCCATTCCACACCAATCATATAGATCACGTCCAAAGAATCAACGGTTTGAAATGCCTTAGTGTAAAGTGGCAAAAACTAAAAACTTTAGGAGTGATAGTAAATCTTTATATAGAAAAGTTTAGGCCAGATGGGTTAATAAAGTGGGTAGGAATTCAAACTCAGCTGATTCAAATTTTATTGCAGGAGATACACGTTATATTTTTGGTGTTGCTGATCTTTTTTTAAAAAAAAAATTAATAACATTTATCAATTTTTGTTTAAACCAAAAATTTATTTTTTAGTCCTAAAAGTTAGCCACTTACTACACATCCATAACAAAAGTTAAAAAGAGTTTAAATTTGAAATATATCAAAAACATCAACAACCTTTAAAACTGAGAAAAAAGTACGTAACATTTTTTATGGAGTAGTAAATTAATACTTATGGAAAAAAAATTATATTGAATTTGACTTAGAATTATACAAATGATAAATATAGTTTCTGTTACAAAAGAAATTTTTTTACAACAATTTCTTAGATAACAACCACTTTATGTGAGGTTTAAATCATATAATAATCTTTGTAAAGTCTCTCACTCGAACTTATCTAATATTCCATTCCAATGACTCCTCAATGCAATCCAAAAAACTTGTGCGTACGTGAACCTGAGAGAGATAAAAGAATTAGGGTTAAACCAAGTATTTAAAAAAAAAAAAAAAAACTTTATTCAACAAACCAAAGTTAGCGTGTGTGGCAATTAAAGATAATAGTATAATTTTGTTAGAGTTTGTGTTTGATTTAAATTTTGATGAAATTATTTTTTCTGAAAATCCTATTAAAATTGTTCAGAATAAAGATAAATATTTTTTAGACTTTAACTCTATCATGGACTCTTTAAAATCTTATCACCACATCATCAACTATTTAAATAAATAACTAATGGAGATCTTAAAAAAGGGGGGGGGGGGGGGGGGAGTTAACGTGTCAAAATTACATTTTAAAAAAATAGAAAAAAAAAAGGAGTTAACATTTCAAAATTACATTTAAAAAAAAAAGAAAAAGAAAAAAAAGAGAGTTAACATTTTAAAATTACATTTAAAAAAAAAAGGGAGTTAACGTGATACATATAAAAAAAAGAAGAAAAAAAAGAAGTAGAACTCAAGGTTGCTACATACCTAAATAAAAAAATAAAAAAAATTTAATTAACAAACCAAAGTTAGCGTGCATGTTATTAAAGATAATAGAATAAATTTGTTAGAGTTTGTGTTCAATTTAAAATTTTTTTTTATTCACTTATAAATTAGATATATATATAATCTACAAAATAGGACTACTAAAAAAAAAAAAAAAAAGTGAAAAATAAAAACTCTCCACAATCCCCACTTTCTCCTAAAAAAACCATCCCACCTTCTAAAAAAAACACCCTACGGTTTTCTATTAAAAAAACACCTATCCTAAGTTCGGTAAAAAAAAATAATAATAAAACTACCCACCTTTTTTTAAAAAATCCCACCCACGGTTTCCTATTAAAAAAATAAATAAATAAAACTGCCGCATATCACATCAAAAAAAAAAAAAAAAAACATATTTCAATGTTATTTTGTGTTCATTTTTTAGAGCTAGCCTTATTTTTTGGCCATATTAGTGGTTCTAAATCTGCTTTTTTTTGTGGAAAAAAAAGTGTAAATTTCAAATTAAAATAAGCGAAAAATTATAATACTAATCCAAAAAAAAAAAAAAAAAAAGTCTCATCACACGCGCGGAGCGCGTGTGACGAGGCTAGTTTTTCCTGAAAATCCTATTAAAATTGTTCAAAATAAAGATAAAGACTTTTTAAAATTTAATTCTAAAAAAGGGAGTTAACATTTTAAAATTACATTTAAAAAAAATGGGAGTTAACGTGATACATATAAAATATAAATAAATAAAAAAGAAGAAGTAGAACTTACATACCTAAATAAAAAAATAAAAAAAATTTAATTAACAAAATAGGACTACTAACAAAAAAAAAAAAAAAGTGAAAAATAAAAACTCTCCACAATCCCCACTTTCTCCTAAGAAAACCATCCCACCTTCTAAAAAAAACACCCTACGGTTTTCTATTAAAAAAACACCTATCCTAAGTTCGGTAAAAAATAAAAAAAATAAAACTACCCACCTTCTTTAAAAAAATCCCACCCACGGTTTCCTATTAAAAAAAAAAAAACTAAAACTAAACATATTTCAATGTTATTTTGTGTTCATTTTTTTAGAGCTAGCCTTATTTTTTGGCCATATTAGTGGTTCTAAATTTGCAATAACACTAAGGCTAGTTTTTCCTGAAAATCCTATTAAAATTGTTCAGAATAAAGATAAAGACTTTTTAGAATTTAACTCTATCATGGACTCTTTAAAATCTTATCACCACATCATCAATTATTTAAATAAATAACTAATGGAGATCTAAAAAAAAAAAAGAAAAAAAAAAAGGGAGTTAACGTGTCAAAATAACTAATGGAGATCTAAAAAAGAAAAAGAAAAAAGGAAAAAAAAAGGAAGTAAGGGAAGTCATACTGTTTAACTGTTCACGAATGATTTTGAATGCTTCTTTTGTAGCATAAAGCAGCCCTGTTTTTGGATCACAATACCTACAACATGAAATTACAATTCATTAAGAAGTACAGTGGTAGAGTATATGATAGAACCATTCATTTCAAAATTACATATAAAAAAAAAAAGAAAAAAAAGAGAGAGAGTTAACCTGATACACATAAAAGAGAAAAAAAAGTAGAACTCAAAGAAAGTCAATCATAAACAAAAGAGAAGAAAACAAAGAGGAATTTGAAAAAGATAGAACCTGAAAATTTGTTGGAACCTCTGACAGTAAATGTCTTCAATCTGAAGAAAAATGAGAGATAGAAAGTGAAGTAGAAACTGCAAAGCGTACATGAGTTTGTGGGTCTTAAAGTGTAAGAGTTTTAATTTACATATTTATCCCTGTTAGTTGAAAACTTGTAAGTGGGAATGATGAGGGTATTTTAGGCATAAAAAATGAGGAATCAAAATAAGGGAAGTCCCTTAAATAATAGTATAGATATATGTCAGAGAAAAGTTTTCTCTAATTTTGGTTCTCAAATTCCAAAAAATTTGGTGGTGGTGCTGATCTCCAAAACTGACCGAAACGAACCGTATATATATATATATACACTTATATAACCAACTGAATCTGTAGCTTAGTGGTATGCTACATGTGTTTTGGCCAACTGATCTCAAGTTCGGGCCTTCGCTAGGGCTTTTTACTATTTAAATTTTTAAATACCCTAGTAACATACCACTCTTATCTTCAGCCGCCCCCTTCCTTAATGCTCTCTCCATGAGATGCTACTGGGCAATCATGGTTTTGAACGGTTATTTCTTCTTCTCTTTTTCTTCTTGGTCTTGTTTCTCTCATCCCAAACCACTGTCTTCTTCTCTCTTTCTTTTTGATTTTGTTTCTCACATCCCAAACACCGAAACCGACCAACAAGCACAAGGAAATTTCCTTATATTCCTTCCGTCCCCAATCACAGCCATCTGCTGCTTTCAGATCATCTCTCACTCGTCCTTATTTCATAAAAGAGAAATGGCCGAGTCTATTGTATCCGGTGTGGCAGAAAGGCTTGGCAACTTGCTCATACAAGAAGCGAACTTCTTGTCTGGGGTGAGTACCCAAGTTGAGCTGCTGCAAACTGAGCTCAAACAGATGCAAGGCTTGTTAAAGGATGCAGATGCGAGGCAAGATGAATCAGAGGCTGTAAGACAGTGGGTTGCTGACGTTGTTGAAAATTCTTTCATGCCATAGTTTTGAAAATTCTCATCCTGAACATGACGTTGTTGGGTTTGACGATGATCTAAATAAATTGGTAGAGTTTTTGCTGAGAGATGAGGAAGGCAATAGAGTTGCTTCCATATGGGGTACGGGTGGTCTGGGGAAGACCACTCTTGCCAAGATGGTTTATAACCACCACAAAATCAAGCAACATTTTGGGAAGAAATTCTGATCAAGCTTCTGAGGATGAGGAAAGGGATGAAATTCAAAAGTTGACAGATGCAGAGATCGTTGAGAAACTTCGTGAAGTTCAACTCCAGAAAAAATCCTATAGGTTTCCACCACAAACTACATTATCTAAATGAGGAAAGGAGTTGGGAATTGCTTGAGAAGATAGCAATCTCTCGAAGAAAAGGTATCACAACTAATTTTCTCCTTTGGTTATTAATTTGAAGAATATTTCTTTTATTTTATTTCTAAATTAATTTGAATGAAACATGATCTATTAATAATAAAAAATTTAAAAGTAAAAATAAATAGGAACTTGCAAATAATAAATTTATCTAGATATAAATTTTTAATTGTAAGATATTAGAGGTTTAATAAATATTAATATATAAATATATGCGTGTGTATAGATATGTGTGGGCACCTATGTATCTAATATTAATTTTGATTTGCTGCATGTGAATGTAGATAGCAAATACTTAATCCTCAAATTTAAACCAAATATTACCTCTAGGGAAAAAAAATGTCTTATCTCAATTTTCTTTTGGTATGGTTAACTAGTATTTGATGACGCAAAAATATAAAATATAGCTATTTGATGTTATTATTGTAGTTGATTTTGTTGTGGTTGTTGTAGTTCAAGAAGAAATGATATTATTTTGTATGTTGTTGGCTTTGCAGACTGTGTGACCAACGCTAATAAGCCTAATATTGAAAAATTAGGGAAGGAAATGATTGAATATTGTGGAGGTTTACCATTGGCTATCACTGTACTTGGAGGCCTTTTAGACGAGAGTGGGAGGATGACATATTAAATCATACATTTTTAAAGAAGACTTAGACAATAAGGTCTTATGTTTAAGTTATAATGATTTGTCTTGCCACTTGAAACCATGCTTTTTATATTTAGGCCATTTCCCGGAAGATTTTGAGATACTGACAAAGGAATTGGTTCAAATGTGGATGGGAGAAGGTTTTAATACTGCAAATTTTGCATGAAGAAGATAGTGCGAATACAATGGAGTATAAGGGAGAACAATATTTGAGGGAGCTAATGCAGAGGTGCATGGTTTAGGTGGGGGAAATTAGCAAACTTGGAAGGATCAAAGCTTGTAGAATCCATGATCTTATGCAAGACTTTTGCATTTCAAAAGCCCAACAAGAAAATTTCCTCCAAATCATCAAGAAAAATATTCACTCCATGGAAGGAAGCCTAGGGCACATTGGTAAAATTAGAAGACTTGCTATCACTTTGGAATCAAATGATAGTTACCTCAATGAATATCCTTACCTCAGGTCTCTTTTCTACTTTGTGCATCCTAAAGAATTTTATTTCAAGAAATCCAAGTTGCTTAGAGTCTTAAATCTGAAAAATTACAAAGGAAAAAACTTATCTGCAGACATTGGACGTTTTATCCATTTGAGATTTTTATCTTTGGAAAATAGCTATATATATGAGGTGCCATCATCCCTTGGCAATTTAAGGTACTTGCAGACACTTGATTTACAGCTTAAGTTGGTTCTAGAAGTAGTGAGAGTGCCAAATGTTTTTAAGGAGATGGAACAGTTGAGGCATCTTTACCTACCCTTTATTTATTGGGTAAGTGAGAAGTTAGAATTGGATAATCTTCGTTATTTGCAAACATTGCTGAATGTTGTGCCCGAAACCATCAAAATGGCCACAAGTTTCCAATTGGACTATCTTTAGATTCTTGGCATCAATATTGGAGGACCCAATTTAATACTAATGGTCACAAGTCTCTGATTGGAATGTCTTAGAATGAAGCTCTTATCTTTTTCTTGTGGACAGCTTGATACTAGAATTCAAAGACATTCCAATCGGAGACTTGTGGCCATTAGTATTAAATTGGGCCCTCCATTATTGATGCCAAGAATCCGAAGATAGTCCAATCGGAAACTTGTGGCCATTTTGATGGTTTCGGGCACAACATTCAGCAATGTTTGCAAATAACGAAGATTATCCAATTCTAACTTCTCACTTACCCAATAAATAAAGGGTAGGTAAAGATGCCTCAACTGTTCCATCTCCTTAAAAACATTTGGCACTCTCACTACTTCTAGAACCAACTTAAGCCGTAAATCAAGTGTCTGCAAGCACCTTAAATTGCCAAGGGATGATGGCACCTCATATATATAGCTACTTTCCAAAGATAAAAATCTTAAATGGATAAAACGTCCAATGTCTTTAGATAAGTTTTTTCCTTTGTAATTTTTCAGATTTAAGACTCTAAGCAACTTGGATTTCTTGAAATAAAATTCTTTAGGATGCACAAAGTAGAGAAGAGACCTGAGGTAAGGATATTCATTGAGGTAACTATCATTTGATTCCAAAGTGATAGCAAGTCTTCTAATTTTACCAATGTGCCCTAGGCTTCCTTCCATGGAGTGAATATTTTTCTTGATGATTTGGAGGAAATTTTCTTGTTGGGCTTTTGAAATGCAAAAGTCTCGCATAAGATTATGGATTCTACAAGTTTTGATCCTTCACTTGAACCATGCACCATTGCATTAGCTCCCTCAAATATTGTTCTCCCTTATACTCCATTGTATCCGCACTATCTTCTTCATGTGAAATTTGCAGTATAAAACCTTCTCCCATCCACATTTGAACCAATTCCTTTGTCAGTATCTCAAAATCTTCCGGGAAATGGCCTAAATGTAAAAAGCATGGTTTCAAGTGGCAAGGCAAATCATTATAACTTAAACATAAGACCTTATTGTCTAAGTCTTCTTTAAAAATGTATGATTTAATATGTTTAAGCACATCCTCCCACTCGTCTTGTGTCTGCTTTGCTGCTAAAACGCCTCCAAGTACTGTGATAGCCAACGGTAAACCTCCGCAATATTCAATCATTTCCTTCCCTAATTTTTCAATATTAGGCTCATTAGTGTTGGTCACACAGTCTTTTCTTCGAGAGATTGCTATCTTCTCAAGCAATTCCCAACTCCTTTCCTCATTTAGATAATGTAGTTTGTGGTGGAAACCTATAGGATCCACATACAAAGCTATGAGTTTGTGACAGTTTGGGGTCTTAATCATTTTAGTTCCTTTTTTTTTTTTTGGCAGATGAAATCATCCATGGTGCAAAAGTTTCTACTCTGCTTCAACCCATGAAAAATCAATAAAATATTTTCACTACTTTGCAACTTGTACGGGTTGGTGTCATTTATACAATTTGAAGGATTTGATTGCACAAACTTCTTAAACATATTCTCTGATGCCTATGCATAGTGCTGCAAAGAATTGTTTGTTTGTTTCATTAAGCTATGTTTATCTCACGGCAGTTTAGATGCATATATAGTGAAGCTAGTTCGGTTTGTCCTTTTGTTAAACAGTAGAAGTGCATCTTATTGAGTTGGGAAAATCAAATAGCATGGATGGAATCACTGTTCTTTCCCTATCTTTACAGCTACTAAAGCACTAGTTATGTGAAGTTGAGAAATAAACATTTATATTGACAAATTATGTTAGATGAACTTTTACTCCTTTTAGATTTTATGCCATAATTGGAGTTCTTGACATTCTACAACATACATAATGGAGCAATCATTAAGAGGGAATTTGGTTGCTCTTTTTAATAATTTAAATAGTTCTAGTTGAATAGAGTGTTAGGTGAATATGAGCTGTGAAATTCTTCTTGTAAACTAGGTGCCCAGAGTTGGGGGTCATCCCGGCTAGGGGACTAATGTGGTGCACCGAGTTCAAAATTAATCATGAGCTGCTATTATTTATTATATATGCTTAAATATCACAAAATGTTTAGTGAAATTCATTTCTTAATAAAGCCAAAAATAAGTCTTCCACAACAATTTCTTGGGCAAGTGCTTCTCTTGAACGGTAAAGTGATTGAATTCCTTTTAAGAAAACCGTTTCAAAACCTTCAAGTATGAATATTTCGAATAGCATCCTTCCACAAACACTATTAGTCTGACCATACCAGTACTGTCTATATGTTTCTATAACATAAATTCCTTCTTTCCCGAATGGTAAAACTTGCAGAATTTGGCAATCTCCAAAGATATTTGATAAATTTAACCATACTAACTTATGATTCATCTACAATTTAGGCATATTTTAAACTGCCAACCTAATATTACCATGAGATCAGCTTGACAACGGGAAAAGAAGGCAGGCAGATGTTGGTTTACCATATCTGTATAAGCACAAAATAAAAGAGTGGGAGAAGATTATAACTAATAACGGTCTCTACAATCTATTTCAAGCATTTTCCATGATCTGCGAATTACTTAAAAGAATTAAGGAACTAAAACTCCCATTCTTAACTGGTAGGTAAGTCGTAACAATTCAAGAATTGAGCCCAAACAACTGATGATAAAATAAGGTTCTACTGCTTTCGAAACATATCGTAAAGTTCTTGATCCGGTAATGTCTTTGACAAATAATCAATCCCCATGGATGGTATAATGCTCCCATTTTCTCGTTGGGTCATATATCTGCCAAAACAAAGATAAAAAAATAAGTGATTAGAAAAGATCTAAGGAGCATCATGCCACTTGTCCATTGCACTCCCAGACGAGGGTGCCATACATGCAGTGATAGGTCAAATCTAAAATTTATGACTCAGAGAAAAACACACCTCCCATCTTGAAGCAGGGAAAATATGCTTGTTCTTTTCATACCAGTGCCTCTCGACAACTTTCCCAGCATGAGACTGTCAGAAGGTTCAAGAATATTAGTGAATTGACACAAAGAGATGCAAGAAATTTTAATTACACATAATAGGGAAGATTCAACATAGATGCTCCAACCTTACATGCCCCCCCGCCCCTTCTTTTTTTCCTTATTTTGCTTTATAACTTAACTCACCCCAAGAGATTAGAACCCATGACCTTTCACCCGATACTATACTGTCAGGGCCCACACACACATAGCATTGGGAATTTCCTAAATGGCCCTAACCACCATGTTAACATCATCGAAGCCATATTTTAGGCTTGGTTGTGCATGTGTTTCAATATTCAATTCTGGCAATGTTAAATTTACAAAATATAGGAGATAGATAATGATAAGGCAGGAATGAAATGTACCTCATCCTCTTCTATTGTTGCATCAGCAATTGTTTGCACGTCCTCATGCACATCAAAGTGGAAAAGCTGCACAGAACCCCCCCAAAAAATGATAAATAAGTCACCCCAATCAAATACAAATTATAAACCCTGCAATGAGAGAGAGAGAGAGAGAGAGAGAGAGAGAGAGAGAATTGTTTAAAAAAGCCCACAGCTGCTTGCTTTCATTATAGAGCCCAATTTCTTGGTCATCTGCTAATGAATTAAGTTTTGATATAATAAAACTTGACTGGCAACTAAAAATCCACCATCTTTTAAAATCTTCTCATTTATCAGTCATATACTGCTGCATAAAACTTTATTTTCCTTAAATCTTAGAAAACAAGAATGTAAGACTTCCAAAAGCACACAACACCATAACTTTTCACTTGTTAGGTTGTCATGAAAGTATGAATCTAACACAAACCAAGTGTTGCAAGCTGAAACCCACTATAAAACCCAAAATAAGGCATAAGCGAGTAAAATTATATTTGCAAGATACTCAAACAAAATACAAAATACTCATCTCTTATTTTTCTCCTCGGTTAATTTAGTTACTAGTTGAAACGTGGGTAAAAAAACCAGCAAGATAGCATGTGCGAACACAAGCACCCCCCCCCCCCCCCCCCCAACCCACTTTTAATTCCAAAAACCAAAGCAGGAAATAAGAACACACAACAAATTAAAAGAGGAGTAAATTTGAAAAATTGATACCGGTCCACTTTTGCCCCTAGCCTTGTTTACGATTAGCTCATAGAAACTATGCTGCTGCAATTACAAAATCATGGAAACAAGAGGAATCGAATTAGTTAGTACATGTTCAGCAGCAGAATATCACAACCATAACTAAATTCTTGTTTTCAATAGTATCTTACATGGGGAATGATAAGATCTTGTTTCACATAAAGCAAATTCTCCACTGACGTTGTCCTAATTTCTCAAAACTCAGGTGCAAGCTGCTGCTGTACAGCCCGAAGGAACTCTCCTATGGTATCCCCCTTCCGTACCTAAATGATTAGAAAACGGGACAGGAAGAAGAATATTATGATCTCTCTCTTATTTCTTTTTTTTCTTTAGGTTACACTAACATCAATCACCTAAAAAATTTGAGAAAGAGAAACCTACAAGCAGTTTTAATAGTATGCAGTTCAGGTAACCACTACTCACCTGAAGCACCCGCCTATGCCCAGCTCCATCCCAGTAGCTGTAAGTAATTTGAAGAGGCTCATCTGAAATACACAAAAAGCTTGATTCAATAGGAACTTAGTTTTCATGCATTCACGTTAATTTAATCGGGTATCAGAACACATAATTACTTCGAATTTGCTCCTGCTCAAGAAACCACTGTCTCTGCAGCCTTTCACGTTCAGCTTGTTCCTCTGCCTCCCTCTCACTGAGCGTATCCTCATCACCTCTAAGATCACACATTAGTACCAAAACCACAGAGGGAGAGAGAGAGCCAGGGGGAAGGAGGAGAGAGAGATACCGCACCTGTCAGGCAGAAAGCTGGTCTCCACTGTTGGATCTTTACCATATTTGCCATGTCGAAATTTCTTTGATTGTGAAGTTTCTGCAAAAAAAATCAAAGTAAAATTATAGGAAATAAAATTCCTAAAGCTTGGCATCCATCCAAGTTCTAATTTTCAAAAGGAAAATACATTCAAACATCTCTTAGATAAACTTCAATATTGAGGATCTGAATTCAAATTGATAGTCAACAACGTTCATGACAACAATCAAGAGTTTAAAAATGGAAAACCTTTTTCATGCTTATTCAGAATTTCTAGATATTTTGTGTTCCCCAGGACATAAACTCCAACAGATTTGATGTATACACTTCATCAAGGAACAATTCACTGCTGAGTGATCACATGCAGATTCAGATTTGACTATGCATCAGTGGTTCACTAGATCTCTTTTCAACAAATGAAACAATGTGAATAGGCAACAAGTAAACCATCTAATTAATTAGAGATTTTCATGATTTTTGTAAATAAGGTAGGCCAATCCCCATCAACCTTATTCAACAAGTGAATTCCTCATGAATCCTATGAAATGGAATATAAATCAATGAGCACCTGAACTTGCTATGAAGAAAGACTACTGGCACCTAAACTTCAACATGGTCAAATAGAAGAGAAGTACTCTGCTTCAGTAAACTATGCAATTTTTAAAAATATTTAATTAAGAACCAACCCAGGGAATATAATGCAGCACAACTTCACAAGAATGATAGTCAAGAGTTAAGCATCAGAATCAAAAGGGATAGGGGGGAAACTATTGGAAGCTAGCTAAATTCTACAAAGCCCTTGATTACCATAATATAGTGGCATAAAGATGATAAGTAAAATTTTATAATTATGGGTAGCAATTTCTCGTAACCAAAGAACAATAATACTTCAGTTTTAAAGTAAACGAATATTACCATTCTCATCCTCCTCCTCTTCACTACCATTCTCGATATCATCAGTAAACGATAACCGAGAATTCCCATTTATCTTCCTCTGTTTACGCTTTTTTAATTGAAGCTCCTCCTCCCTGTAACAATAAGGAACACAAAAGGGCCCTAGTAAAAAATACACAAACTTTCACAAATTTAACACAAAAGCCATAAAGATTCAAACTCACTCTTGCTGCTGCTTCTGAAGCTTCTCCTTCTCTTCCTCTTCAATTTTGGTCCGAATATTAATTCTCTAAAATAAAAGTACACATCTCCTCAATCGCATTCATCAACACGAGGTCTACAGGGAAGAGAGCCCACACCATAGTTTGTCAAATTTCTTCTTCTTTCTGATTTCTGTCCCTTGTCGTTTTAGTCGAACGGAAGCGCCACGAACGATACAGACCGGGGGCCAAACCAATGTGCGCGTTACATGGCCAATTTCAACAACGCCGATCCACGGTGCCGTTATGCAATTTATATACTTAAAATTCTTTTTTTTTTTTTCTTTTATTGGTTTCAATTAACACAATTAATAGATATTTAAAATTTAAACACAATTGGCCAATTTAGGATTTTTTTTTTTGGTTTGAAATTGTAAAAAAGAAAAAAGTTTGAAGTTCAATTTGAATTTGAAAACGAAGAGGGAGTGGTCCTATTTTATAGGCAATGTTTTTGCAAGAGTTAAAAAACATAGTTTTACCAAATTATCCTTTAATTTTGTCTCTACTTGAACCTAGGGAAATAAGGGTATTTTGGAAAAAAAAAAAATCCGGTCCAAACCGGAGAAGCTCCTTAAATAATAGTATAGATAAACAAAAACTACTCTTGTATGTGTATCACAACGATTAGGATCCTATAGAGTTGTTAGAGTAACTCCAATATGATTTTCCTAAAATCCTATCCACATATTTAGAAATCAGTAGATTAAATTTTGCCACATCATCAACATTTAAACAGATAATCATCAACATTTAAACAAATGTTGACTATCATCATTTTGGCATCTATTTAGATTATCGATGATGTGGCAAAATTCAATTTACTCATTTCAAAATGGATGGGCAAATTTTAAGAACAATATGGAGGAGTAACCCTAATAACCCTAAAGGATCTTAATTCGTGTATCACAATACCTTCTCAACATACTCCTCTCTTGTCACGAAACCCACGGTTTCCTTCTTAAATGCGGTTTCAAGAATCTGATACACCCATTCAAAAGAAAAAAAGACATTAGCTTACAATAACCAAAACAAAAAAAATCAAAAGAACAATTTTGTTAGAATAATGATTAAATTATTAAATTCATCATTTTCTAACAACTTAAAGTTTTGGTATAAGTGATAATTTATCATAGTATCAAAACATATGGTCTAAGTTCAAATGTTGTCTCCACCCTACCTTAAAGGTGGTTTGGTTTCAAACCTTGTCTACAATCGACCTTAAATATCCCACATGTTGGGTTTTAGGGGAGTTTGAGATGAAGTATTAGACCTACAACTTAAGTGATAATTTATCATAGGAAGCACAGACACTTCAAAACCCCTGACGGGTTAGACACAACAAGACACATTCTACAAGCACATCCTCATTATGTTGGAAGGGGGAAAAAAAAACTTTTGATTTTAAATGTGTTTTTAAAGATTTTGATAGTTATTATTTATTTCAAAATTTTGAGGGGTGTGAACAGACTATTTCACACTTAAAACTCCAAGTTTTCAGAATGTTATTCAAGCGGATATTAGCTTCAGGAACATATCATTTCTGGCCAAGTTATTCATTAAGTATATTCCCCGTGTACTCGATCCTTTCATTCAACAAAAATTACTACGTATAATTTTTTTTTTTTTTTTTGAAAACTTGAAATAAATTTAGCCATATTGTTGAATCCCTAGTGACCTAATTTTTCAACAATTGTGGTTTCACAGTGTCTCATGTCGTGTCCATGATTATATAAATTTACAAGCACAAGGTCCTAAATTTACGAGCACAAGCTTCAAATAATCATATATTCAAAAAAATTAAATACCAGTGATACATATAATCACATCAAAAATTTCAATTTATAACTGCATTTGAAGTAAAAATTGTATATGGTAAAACAAAGGATTTTCTAAGCTGTTGCATCTTTCTTAGGATTTTCAAGTTTTCTCTCAAAGGATTTGCTTCCTGGCCTAAGTCTAGGTTTTCTTATTAAAATTTTTTTTTCTTTCTTTTTCCTTCTTTTTGGGCCTTTGGGATTCCATGATCCTTCTTAACTTCCCGAGATGGACCTTCTTTTATTAAAACCCATGGTTTTTCTTTTGCTTTTCATGGAATGGACTTTCTTGTCATAATTTGGTCCTCAACAATGAGTTTTATTCTATTCCATGCTATTGCAATTTGATGAACACTAGAGAATTAACCATGAAAATTACTACTACATCTATAAGCATAAAAAATATATATATATTCTATGTGAATGGATTAGTTGTTTATGCAAAGAAAAAAAAATGAATTGATTAGTTGTTGATGTCTTTGTGTTCCTATTCACCTCATAATGAGAAATTAAAGTCAAATCACCCCACATATTAAAAATAAGAGCACAAAATGTAATTGTTAGTAGAGGTGTAAGAATAATTGACCGACCGAAATTTCGAGTTTCATTTGGTTTTCTCTCATTTCGGTTAGGTTTTGGTTTTCAAATTTCAAATTTTTTGGTTTTCGGTTTGGTGGTGGTGGTGGATATTTTGACACTATCGAACCGAACCAATATATATATATAACATAATTGAATTGGTAGCTTAGTTATATGCTATGTTTATTTTGGCCAACTGATCTCAAGTTCGAGCCTTTGCTACGATTTTTTGCTATTTAAAATTTTAAAACCCTATTAGCATGCTATGAATACCACATTTTATTCATTTCTTTTCTTCAACCACCCCTTTCCCTAATTTTCTCTCTCTCTCTAATTCTTTTCTTTTTCTTCAGTGCCGTTTCCCTCTCTCCCTCTCTAATTTTTTAATGCTCTTTCTCCATGAGATGCCAAGTGCCGTTTCCCTCTCCAATTTTTTAATGCTTTTTCTCCGTGAGATGCTACTGGGCAATCATGGTTTTTCAACAGGTATTTCTTCTTCTCTTTTCCTTATTTTTTTGTTTCTCTCATCCCAAACCACTGTCTTCTTCTCTCTTTCTTTTTGATTTTGTTTCTCACATCCCAAACACTGAAACCGACCGAATAGAACCGAAACCGACTGCAGTAGTTTTGGTTCGGCATTCCTTCCTCCCCTAATTGTTAGGATATAGATAAATTTTCGATGACAATCCCTTTTATTCGAATGTAGAAGTTTGGTTTGAATGGAAAATAGGTCACTGTTATCATATTCTACGGTAAAACTTGAAGCACAATATTAATAAAAGATCAATATGGGCTATGGACAGCACTAATCTTCATTCTTCAATGAAACAAATATTCTCTTTCAGTTATTACTCTAAAATTTAGTTTTTTTTTTTTTTTTGAGAAGTACTCTAAAATTCAGTTGAAACTAATATCAGCACATTATCTAAAAATATAAAGTTTTTCTAACACAAAAAAGCCCTAACTCTTACTGCTACTTTGATTCCAGTACAACTGAATTTTCCGCATAAATGAGCATGAGGCCAAAGAACGAGGCATAAATATTCTTAACCCAAGTTAACAATTAACAATAAAATGAGAAGGAAGAATAATTAGAATTAATTTTTTCGAATTATATGTTCAAATTGTGAATTCTAATGATAAATAACTCATCAACTTAAAATTAAAAATTTGGATGTGAAATACAAAGATTAAAACCACAAATAAAAGTAAAGTTAAAAAAAAAAAATTAGTGTGATAAATGAGAAAGATTGCAGAATAAGATAATTCTTGAATTTATTCTTCATAATGGACACGCAAAGGAAAAGAGAGATCAACGACAACGGAGCATCCAAGTAAGGTATCACAACCATTAAACAAACAAGACAAGAAACGTAAAAGAGGTGAAAGAGGAGTAAAGTTCAGAAAACAATTTGTAGGGAGATACTCAAGCGAGAATTGTTCTGACTTTTCGTTCCGACAAGCACAAGGAAATTTCCTTTATTCCTTCCGTCCCCATCACAACCATCGGCTGCTTTTTCTTCAAGTTGTTTTCAATATTCAGCTCCACAATTTCCTCGGTTCCTCCAACTTATCCTTCACAGCCATCTGCTGTTTTTTCTTCAAGCTGTTTTCAACATTCAATTTATAAGCTCCACAATTTCCTTAGTTACTCCATCTTCTCATTCATAGCCATCTGCTGCTTTCAGATCATCTCTCACTTGTCCTTATTTCATAAAAGAGAAATGGCTGAGTCTCTTGTATCCGGTGTGGCAGTAAGGCTTGGCAACTCGCTTATACAGGAAGCGAACTTCTTGCGTGGGGTGAGGACCCAAGTTGAGCTGCTACAAACTGAGCTCAAACAGATGCAAGGATTATTAAAGGATGCAGATGCGAGGCAGGATGAATCAGAGGCTGTAAGACAGTGGGTTGCTGATGCAAGAGAGCTTGCTTATGATGCCGAAGATGTCATTGCGACATATGCCCTCAAAGTTGGATCCAGAAAGGAAGGAAGCATACGAAAGGTCGTCAAAAGGTGTGCTTGCATCTTGAGTGAAGAAATTATAGCATACAACGTTGGGTCAAAGATTGAAAATATCAAGATGAAAATTACTAATTTGAAAACGAATTTTCGAGACTACGACATAAAAGAATCTATAATACAAGAAGGTGGGTCCAGTTCTTCGAATGAGAGGGAACGAGAGTGCAGGCAAACATTTTATCATCTTGAACATGACGTTGTTGGGTTTGACGATGATCTAAATAAATTGGTAGAGTTTTTGCTGAGAGATGGAGAAGGCAATAGAGTTGCTTCCATATGTGGCATGGGTGGTCTGGGGAAGACCACTCTTGCCAAGATGGTTTACAACCACCCCGAAGTCAAGAAGCACTTTGATTGCCGCACTTGGTCATATATCACACAACAATGTCAAATAAGACGTGTTTGGGAAGAAATTCTAATCAAGGTTAATGAAAAGGAAAGGGATGGAATTCAAAAGTTGGAAGATGAAGATATCATCAAGAAACTTCGTGAAATTCTATGCGAGAAAAAGTGTTTGGTAATTTTAGATGATATTTGTGATATTGAGACCTGGAACATCCTACGTGAAGCCTTCCCCATGAAGAATACTAGCAGTAAGATATTGCTTACATCTTGTAACAAAGAAGTGTCTTTACATGTAGATACCGAAGTTTTTCTTTGTGAATTGCAATGTCTAAATATGGCAAGGAGTTGGGAATTGCTTGAGAAGATAGTAATCTCTCGGAGAAAAGGTATCACGACTCATTTTCTCCTTTGGTAATTAATTTGAAGAATATTTCTTTTATTTTATTTCTTAATTAATTTGAATGAAACACTATATATTAATAAAAAAAAATTTAAAGTAAAAATAAATAATAACTTACAAATAATAAATTTAGCTAGATATAAATTTTTAATTGTAAGATATTAGAGGTTTAATAAATTTTAATATATAAATATATGCGTCTGTATAGATATGTGCGGGCACCTATGTATCTAATATTAATTTTTATTTGCTGCATGTGAATGTAGATAGCAGATACTTAATCCTCAAATTTAAATCAAATATTACCTCTAGGGGAAAAAAAAGTCTTATCTCAATTTTCTTTTGCTATGGTTAACTAGTATTTGATGACAAAAAAAATATAAAATATATAGAGAAATATTTCTCTAAAACTTTGGACCAAGTATACGTAAATGTTCAGGGCCGGCGCCAGATCATGACCACCCTGAATTTTTTTTTTAATATACCTTAAATTTTTTTTTTTAAAATTAATATAGGTCTTTTGACTACCCTAGAAAAAAACTTGATCACCCTAAAAAAAACTTAAACCCTTAATAACAATTGAGTCCATTAAAAATAAAATTCATCCTCTCCAAAATTTTGGTCCATTGAATGTTAAACTAAAAAATTGCAAGAAATGCTATGTTCACAACATTTTTGTAACATTTTCATAACAAATCCTAAGTAACAAGTTGTTATTGCTGAACTGAAAATTAATTTTAATGCTAAATTCAAATTAGAACCAATAAAAACTTACTGCCTAGGCTTTGTTGTGAAAGTGTTGCAAAAATATTGTGGATGTAGCTCTTCTCAAAGCCCAAACAAACAAATTAGCCTAAAAACCCAAGTCAAACATTTAATTATGATTTTTAAAATTGTGTTTTCAAATGGCATATTTTAAAATTGCTATTTTTTTTATATAAAAAAATGCACACTTTTCAAATAGCTAGTCTGTTAGTGCTCACTTTAGCCTTCAAACGAATTTGTTGGATTTATGTGATACATATTTTCAAAAAGATAATGCATTTTGTTTATATTATTACTTATTTAGGCAATATGTTGGTAATTGAATGAGATGTCAGTAGTTTAATAATTGTTTGGTTATGTACATTGAAAAAAATGTTGCAAATAACATTAATATTGAAATTATTATATCACACAATGATTTCAAAGTATAAAAACTTGTGAAATGAAATTTTAAAACTTTATGTATTTGCGTATGTTTTTATTTTGTGATGTTAATATATTCAAATTTTATTTATTTTTTTTTTTTTTAATGACCACCTTGAAAAAAAAAAATTGGAGCCGCCACCATAAATGTTGGTTATGAAATTTTATCTTATTCAAAATTATGGTCCAAAAAGTACTTTTAACAATAGGTTTTTTAATTATTTATTTAATAATTCAATCACTACAAGTCTACAAACAAAAGGAACCAAGAATTGTATTTGGAGGTGCAAATTAAGCTACAATAGATAAATAAATGCAATCTGGACGGGTTACCCATGACCGGCTGTTAGGCCAATTTTTTGATCTCCAAAAACTGCCATTTCATTCCCTAAAAAAAAAAAAAAAAAAAGGCAATATAGTTAGGCTGGAACCTTTAACCTACCTATTTGGAGACTGAAATGTTAACCACTAAAGTATCAGCTTTCCTTATGTAAGCTTTTTAGAGAATTATATATATCCCACACCCAACCCTCATAATTATTCCCTTCCCTTTCTTATTTAATACAGTTGTTGAACCAAAATAATAATAAGAATAATAATATAGTTGGCTATAGGGATGGCAATGAGGAGAGGTGGGATCAAAGGATGTGATTTTCACTCCCACCCTATATGGTTTTGTCTTGTCCCATTCTTATCCCACCTCGCATGATGGAAAAAGCTTCCTTGCCCTATCCCCACCCCTTGGGGTCCATGCAAGGCCCCGCCCCGCTCTGTAAAATTCTACTTCTGTTAATTTGTCCCACAACTATAACAACTCTTTTTAATAAAACATGTATCATTAATATAAATATATTTGAAATTACAACTAAATTTATTCATCAAATCAAACTAATTTTTAATAAGAGTTGAATAATATTATCGAAGTGTTTAACGAGACAATATCACAATAAAAACAAATATCTTAATATCCATGCATTTAAATTTGCGCTAGTATTGATTTGTTTGTTTAAAATATGGATTTAAGGTATGAAAAATTTACAGTTATATCCCTTACCAACACGGGGCAGGACAAGGGGGGGCTAAAATGTCTAAACCCATCCTCACCCCACCCTATGGCGGGGGCTAAATTCTTGCCCCATCCCCATTCCACCTAGGTGGTGGGGTTGAAAGGGTAAGTCAAGGCGAGGCAGGACAAAATTGTCATCCCTAGTTGGCCATATACATAAACAAATAAAAAATAATAATATATTAGTTAATGAATAATAAATACATATTTATTTTGAAAATACCTTATTTCATATTAAAATATTTTGTGCTTGAAGAATTAATAAACATATTACTAATTTATGTTTGTTTATACTTCATTATTTTTTATTTACCTTACAAAAGTGGTGAAAATATATTTGAAAGTTGTTTAAATTACTTTATATTTTATTTTTACTCAATTTTGTTAATATTTATAAATTTAATTCATTTGTTTTATCTTAATTAATTATTAAATAACTTATGACATCATCACAATTTAAACACTGGTTGAGTTTCGGTCCGACCTCAAAACCTTGAACCTATCTTTTTTATTTTGGTTCTTTGAATTGTTCAAATTTTAAAATATTGGTGTAAGGACACAATTTCCTAAGCCCAAAAGGTAAGAGGATCTAGGCCCAAAGAGTCTAATACAATGAATTTGTAGAGAGCGAGTTAGAAAATTAGGCTCTAATGAATTTGGTAACAATTATGGTGGATCCAAGTGACAAGAAAATAAAAATAAACTGGCTTTATTCAATGAAAATCGTCATCGGCATAGTCCGAAGAGACTAGTTTTTATATATATTTCCTTTGAATTTGGTTATAAGTCCAATTCTTGTTACTACAGTGTTTTTCTCTCTATTCTCAAATAGCTCCCCCTGTAAGGGGCTTCTTTCTCTATTATATACCCCTTTCTTCTTCATTTCCACCGTCCACGTGTAAGTCAAGTTGTTGGCTCTGATCCTTGTCCCATCAGCACTTTCCTGAAGTCTTTAGGAGTAGCTATAATGCTGAACCACACTATTCAGATATCATCTCCACAAAAATGTGGCCAGATAGTTAGCTACAGAGCATTTAATGCGACGGTAGCAGCTTTCCCTCATATATTTCACTTTCCTCTTACCTTATCCCTTACTAATGCTTATCCCTACCAGCAGAATCACCCAGGATGTTACCCTTGATGTCAGGCCAACCCTCTTATCCCCTACCCTGCTAAGCTAAGGTGAAATTTGTCCTTGAACATACCTCCTGGAATTTTAAAATTAGACCCCTTGGCCTATCCACTATCTTGCACTTCCACACCAATGTCTACCTGTCCTCGGACAGAGCTCCTAGCCCAATACACCCTTCTGGACCTACCATCCCTACAATTGGTATTTAATGACACAAAAATAGAAATATTCAATATGAATGATAAAATATATAGAAATATTTCTCTAAACTTTTGGACCAAGTGCAAGTAAATGTTGGTTATATAATTTTATCTTTTATTTGGTCCAAAAGAGTGTTTGCGTGTGCGTGTGTGTATATAATTCAATCACTACACACAAAAAATAAATAAATAAATAAATAAAATAAAATAAAATATCACTAAAACAATGAGAAATGTGGAATTTGTACCTTAGACACTGTTAGAAATACTAAAAGATGTTAGTTAAGTTACAAACTTTAATTTGAATCTATTATGTATATTAATATATCCATTCAATTGTGAATGTTAATTTCTTATAATAACTGTGAAGAATTAAGTGATTGATAGAAGCTTTTATATATATATATATATATAAAGTGACTGATAGAAGGAATTTATTTGGATTAATAGACTATTATCTATTTTAAAATGGGAGGGAAGGGGATTCTATTTTGTTTTTAGGGGTTTTCAATGTTATTATAGATATTTAAAAAAAAGGGAAAATTTCGTGGGAAAATGTAGCTCTATATTACTTTAAAAAAAAAAAAAAAAAAGAGGTTTATTGAACTAGTTTTACCACTGCAAAGTTAAAATTGCTAGATGGTCAAACTTGAATTTCACATTTAAACTAGCCCTGCGCCAACCAATGATAATTCTAGAAACTTACACTCGTATTAGTTTTTTTTTTTTTTTTTTTATTATTATTATTTAAGGAATACACTTGTATTAGTTAGTACGAGAAACTTGGATAATTCAAAATTTGGCCAAAGAATGAAAAATAATAGTAATTCGAAAAGAAAATGGTTTGACTAATACTTTTATATTATTAATATATTAGCAAATTGGTGAATGCTTCCAAAATAATTGAGAAAAATATTACCACATAAAATTAAAAATAAAGAATTTGAATTAATTGTAATTGGATTTTAAATAATTTAGTAAAATTAATTTGATACCGGTTGAGAGCCTGTGTATTGGATAAAAGTCAAATATTAGTATCTTCCATATAAGCATGTAGCAAATTTCTCCAAATGGATCTGCGATTCTATATCAATGGGTTAATAAATATTACGTTATTTGTAGACTTTCAAGTCTATCAATATTGCTATTTGATGTTATTATTGAAGTTGATTTTGTTGTGGTTGTTGTAGTTCAAGAAGAAATGATATTATTTTGTTTGTTGTTGGCTTTGCAGACTGTGTGACCAATGTTAATAAGCCTAATATTGAAAAATTAGGGAAGGAAATGATTGAATATTGTGGAGGTTTACCGTTGGCTATCAAGGTACTTGGTAGCCTTTTAGCGGCAAAGCAGACGCAGGATGAGTGGGAGGATGTGCTTAAGCATATTAAATCATCCATTTTAAAAGAAGATGGCTTACAAGTCAATAAGGTGTTAGAATTAAGTTATAATGATTTACCTTGCCACCTAAAACCATGTTTTCTATATTTAGGTCATTTTCCAGAAGATTTTGAGATACCGACAGAGGAATTAATTCAAATGTGGATAGGAGAAGGTTTTATTTGGCTTGGAGAAGATAGTGAGGATACAATGGAGTATAAGGGAGAGCGATATTTGAGGGAGTTAATGCAAAGGTCCATGGTTCAGGTGGGGGAAATTAGCAGACTTGGAAGGATCGAAACTTGCCGAATCCATGATCTTATGCGAAAATTTTGCATTTCAAAAGCCCAACAAGAAAATTTTCTCCAAATCACCAAGAAAAATATTCACTCCACGGAAGGAAGCCAAGGGCGTATTGGTAAAATTAGAAGACTTGCTATCACTTTGGAATCAAATGATAATTACCTCAATGAATATCCTTATCTCAGGTCCCTTCTCTACTTTATGCCTTCTAAAGAATTTTATTTCAAGAAATCCAAGTTGCTTAGAGTCTTAAATCTGAACAGTTACAAAGGTGAAAACTTACCTAAAGACATTGGACGTTTCGTCCATTTGAGATTTTTATCTTTGAAAAATAGCAATATAAATCAGGTGCCATCATTCCTTGGCAATTTGAAGTGCTTGCAAACACTTGATTTACAGCTTCAGGACTCGCCTGTGTGGCATTTGATAGTGCCAAATATTTTTAAAGAGATGAAACAGTTGAGGCATCTTTACCTACCCCGCGTGTATAAGGTAAGTGAGAAGTTAGCATTGGGTAATCTTTGTAATTTGCAAACATTGCTAAATGTTGGTCCCGAAACCATCAAAATGCCCACAAGTTTCCAATTCAACTATCTTCGGACTCTTGACATCAAAATTCAAGTCTATCAAGTTGAAGGGCCCCATTTAATACAAATGCTAGTATCAGGTTGTCCACATTTATATCAGCTAGTTGTATTTTACCATATTAAGAAACTTCCAGAAACTCGCCAATTCTCTCCAAATCTTGCCGAGTTGGAATTAAGATTTACTAAGCTTGAAGAAGACCCTATGCCAACTTTAGAGAAGTTGCCCAACTTAAAAATCCTTCGCCTCTGTTATGAGTCTTTCGTGGGGAAGGATATGGTTTGTTCTAAAGGAGGATTTCCTTTGCTTCAGTATCTTCTCCTTCATCATTTGGATAAACCAAAGGAGTGGAGGGTGGAGGAAGGAGCCATGCCCAGTCTCTGCCATTTGATAATTAGTGAATGCTACAACTTGAAGACTATTCCAGATGGATTGAGGTTCATCACAACCCTCCTGGAATTGAAGATCAGAAACATGCTGAAGTCATTCAAAGATAGGCTTAACGAAGGAGGACCCGATTTTTACAAAGTCCAACATGTGCCTTCCCTTGTATTTGAATGCTGTGACGATGACCGTGACTGGTAATGATAATCATCATTAGCTAAGAATAATAAAATCCTGCACTTGCATTATTAAAATATCTAATGGAGCTTTCTTTTCTTACAAATCTCTCCCTCCAATTAATTCAATTTTTTCCCTAATAATATTTACAGCAAAATATTTCCCTAATCAATGTAAGGGTAATTCTTCTTTTGATTAGAATGAAGCTCTTATCTATTCTTTTCAATTATTTATAATGCTTTGAACCCACAACCTATCTGCTTATTATATTACAGGTAAATTCTTTTCCGCTTCATCTTGTGGTAGACTCTTAATTTTTGCCTCTGTTATCAATAAATTTAGCAACGAGTTTTATTTCACAGTTTGTTCTTCCTTCTTCTCCCCTTTTTTTGGGGTCTTTCTAATTATTTTTTTGTCCTACTTTTTTCCTTTTAATTTCTACAGGTTAAATTTATTGGTTAACGGCACAAACATAGTTCTAAATGTTGCTTTAATGAGTTTATGTACACTGCATATTCATTTTAATTCATTTTTGATGTTTTGGGCTTTAATCATTTTAGTTGGTTATCTCCCTCTATTCTCCTTTGCTTTTTTTTTTTTGGGGGGGGTGCGGGCAGGTGAAATTAACCATGGAGCAGAAGTTTCTACTCTGCTTCAACTAATGAAAAATCAACAAAATATTTTCAGTTCTTTGCAACTTTGTATGAGTTTGTGACAGTTTGGGGTCTTAACGACTTTTGTTTTTTAGGTCCCACTTTTTCTTTTTATTTCAACAGCATGAATAGTATTGGTTTTCTAAATATAGTTCTAAATCTTACTTATTGAGTTCATGTCTATAGGTTATAGCATATCTCATTTTAATTCGTTTTTTGAGCTTAATCATTTTAGTTGATTTTCATTTTAGTTTGTGTTATTTATTTATTTTTTTTGGCAGGTGAAATCATCCATGGTGCAAAAGTTTCTACCCTGCTTCAACTCATGAAAAATCAACAAAAGGTTTTCACTGCTTTGCAACTTTGTACGGGTTGGTGTCAGTTATACAATTTGAAGGATTTGATTGCACAGATTCATTAAACATATTCTCTGATGCCTATGTATAGTGCAACAAAGAATTGTTTGTTTGTTATATTATTGCTTTGCTATTATTGCACCCTTTGTTCATGTGTCCTGTTGAATATAAGAAACCAATGTCTCATTGGAGGAGAAAAATAATTCTTCATTTAATTTGGGATTCTCATATTTAATTAAGCTATGTTTATCTAACGGCAGTTTAGATGCATATTGTTTATAGTGAAGCTAGTTCAGTCTATCCTTTTGTTAAACAGTAGCAGTGTATCTTATTGAGCTGGGAAAATCAAATAGCATGGATGGAATCACTGCTCTTTCCATATCTTTACAGCTACTAAAGCACTAGTTATGTGAAATTGAGAAATAAACAATTATGTTGACAAATTATGTTAGATGAACTTTTATTCCTTTTAGATTTTATGCCATAATTGGAGTTCTTGACATTCTACAACATACATAACGGAGCAATCATTAAGAGGGAATTTGGTTGCTCTTATTAATAATTGAAAACTATTCCAGATGGATTGAGCTGTGAAGTTCATCTTGTAAACTAGGTGCCCAGAGTTGAGGGTCATCCAGGTTAGGGGACTAATGTGCTGCACCGAGTTCAAAATTAATCATGACCTGATCTTATTTATTATATATGCTTAAATATCACAAAATGTTTAGTGCAATTTATTTCTTAATAAAGCCAAAAATAATTCTTCCACAACAATTTCTAGGGCAGGTGCTTCACTTGAACGGATAAGTGATTGAATCCCTTTTAAGAAAACCGTTTGGAAACCTTCAATTATGAATATTTTGAATAGCATCCTTCCACAAACAAAATTAATCTGATCATACCAGTACTGTCTATATGTTTCTAAGACATAAATTCCTACTTTCCCGAATGGTAAAACTTACAGAATTTGGCAATCTCCAAAGATATTTGATAAATTTAACCATTGCTAGCCATACTAACTTATGATTCATCTACAATTTAGGCATATTTTAAACTGCCATCCAAATATTACCATGAGATCAACTTAACAATGGGAAAAGAAGGCAGGCAAATGTTGGTATACCATATCAGTATAAGCACAAAACAAAAGAGTGGGAGAAGATTATAACTAATAACAGTCTCTACAATCTATTTCAAGCATTTTCCATGATCTATATGCGACTTACTTAAAAGAGTAAAGAAACTAAAACTCCCATTCTTAACTGGTAGGTAAGTCATAACAATTCAAAAATCGAGCCCAAACAACTGATGATAAAATAGGGTTCTACTGCTTTCAAAACATATCATAAAGTTCTTGATCCGGTAATGTCTTTGACAAAATAATCAATCCCCATGGATGGTATAACGCTCCCATTTTCTCGTTGGGTCATATATCTGCCAAAACAAAGATAATAATAATAATAATAATAAAAAAGAAGTGATTAGAAAACATCTAAGGAGCATCATGCCACTTGTCCATTGCACTCCCAGACGATAGGTCAAATCTAAAATTTATGACTCAGAGAAAAACACACCTCCCATCTTGAAGCAGGGAAAATATGCTTGTTCTTTTCGTACCAGTGCCTCTCGACAACTTTCCCAGCATGAGACTGTCAGAAGGTTCAAGAATATTAGTGAATTGACACAAAGAGATGCAAGAAATTTTAATTACACATAATAGGGAAGACTCAACATAGATGCTCCAACCTTACATGCCCCCCCCCCCCCCTCCTCTTCTTTTTTTCCTTATTTTGCTTTATAATTTAACTCACCCCAAGAGATTAGAACCCATGACCTTTCACCCGATACTATACTGTCAGGGCCCCCACACACACAGCATTTGGGAATTTCCTAAATGGCCCTAACCACCATGTTTACATCATCGAAGCCATATTTCAGGCTTGGTTGTGCATGAGTTTCAATATTCAATTCTCGCAATGTTAAATTTACAAAATATAGGAGATAGATAATGATAATGCAGGAATGAAATGTACCTCATCCTTTTCTATTGTTGCATCAGCAATTGTTCGCACGTCCTCATGCACATCAAAGTGGAAAAGCTGCACAGAACCACCCCCCCCCCCCCCAAAAAAAAAAAAATGATAAATATGTCACCCCAATCAAATACAAACTATAAACCCTGCAAGAGAGAGAGAGAGAGAGAGCTGAAGAATTGTTTAAAAAAGCCCACAGCCGCTTGTTTTAGTTATAGAGCCCAATTTCTTGGTCATCTGCAAATGAATAAAGTTTTGACATAACAAAACCCGACTGGCAACTAAAAATCCATCATCTTACAAAATCTTCTCATTTATCAGTCATATACTGCTGCGTAAAACTTTATTTTCCTTAAATTTTAGAAAACAAGAATGTAAGACTTCCAAAAGCTCACAACACCATAACTTTTCACTTGTTAGGTTGTCATGAAAGTGTAAATCTAATACAAACCAAGTGTTGCAAGCTGAAACCCCCTATAAAACCCAAAATAAGGCATAAGCAAGTAAAATTATATTTGCAAGATACTCAAACAGCATACAAAATACTCATCTCTTATTTTTCTCCTCGGTTAATTTAGTTACTAGTTGAAACATGGGTAAAAAAACCAGCAAGATAGCATGTGCAAACACAAGCCCCCCCCCCCCCCCCCCCCCCTTTTAATTCCAAAAGCCAAAAAAGGAAATAAGAACACACAACAAATTAAAAAGAGGAGTAAATTTGAAAAATTGATACCGGTCCACTTTTGCCCCTAGCCTTGTTCACGATTAGCTCATAGAAACTATGCTGCTGCAATTACAAAATCATGGAAACAAGAGGAATCGAATTAGTTAGTACATGTTCAGCAGCAGAATATCACAAACATAACTAAATTCTTGTTTTCAATAGTATCTTACATGGGGAATGATAAGATCTTCTTTCACATAAAGCAAATTCTCCACTGAGGTTGTCCTAATTTCTCGAAACTCAGGTGCAAGTTGCTGCTGTACAGCCCGAAGGAACTCTCCTATGGCATCCCCCTTCCGTACCTAAATGATTAGAAAACGGGCCAGGAAGAAGAATATTACGATCTCTCTCTCATTTCTTTTTTTCTTTAGGGTTCACTAACATCAATCACCAAAAAAATTTGAGAAAGAGAAAACTACAAGCAGTATTAATAATATGCAGTTCAGGTAACCACTACTCACCTGAAGCACCCGCCTATGCCCAGCTCCATCCCAGTAGCTGTAAGTAATTTGAAGAGGCTCATCTGAAATACACAAAAAGCTTGAGTCAGTAGGAACTTAGTTTTCATGCATTCACGTTAATTTAATCAGGTATCAGAACACATAATTACTTCGAATCTGCTCCTGCTCAAGAAACCACTGTCTCTGCAGCCTTTCACGTTCAGCTTGTTCCTCTGCCTCCCTCTCACTGAAAGCGTATCCTCATCACCTCTAAGATCACACGTTAGTACCAAAACCACAGAGGGAGAGAGAGAGAGCCAGGGGGAAGGAGGAGAGAGAGATACCACACCTGTCAGGCAGAAAGCTAGTCTCCACTGTTGGATCTTTACCATATTTGCCATGTCGAAATTTCTTTGATTGTGAAGTTTCTGCAAAAATAATCAAAGTAAAATTATAGGAAATAAAGAGAACCAGAAATAAAATTCCTAACGCTTGGCATCCATCCAAGTTCTAATTTTCAAAAGGAAAATACATTCAAACATCTCTTAGATATAACTTCAGTATTGAGGATCTGAATTCAAATTGAAAGTCAACAACGTTCATGACAACAATCAATAGTTTAAAAATAGAAAACTTTTTACATGCTTATTCAGAATTTCTAGATATTTTGTGTTCCCCAGGATATAAACTCTAACAGATTTGATGCATACGCTTCATCAAGGAACAATTCACTGCTGAGTGATCACATGCAGATTCAGACTTGACCATGCATCAGTGGTTCACTAGATCTCTTTCCAACAAATGAAACAATGTGAATAGGCAACAAGTAAACCATCTAAATAACTAGCGATTTTCATGATTTTTGTAAACAAGGTAGGCCCATCCCCATCAACCTTATTCAACAAGTGAATTCCTCATGAATCCTATGAAATGGAATATAAATCAATGAGCACCTGAACTTGCTATGAAGAAAGACTACTGGCACCCAAACTTCAACATGGTCAAATAGAAAAGAAGTACTCTGCTTCAGTAAACTATGCAATTTTCAAAAATATATATATATATATATATATTTTTTTTTTATAGGTAATTTTTAAAAATATTTAATTAAGAACCAACCAGGGAATATAAAGCAGCACAACTTCACAAATCACAAGAATGATAATCAAGAGTTAAGCATTGGAATCAAAAGGGATAGGGGGGAAACTATTGGAAGCTAGCTAAATTCTACAAAGCACTTGATTACTATAACATAGTGGCATAAAGATAATAAGTAAAATTTTATAATTATGGGTAGCAATTTCTCGTAATCAAAGAACAATAATACTTCAGTTTTAAAGTCAGCGAATATTACCATTCTCATCCTCCTCCTCTTCACTACCATTCTCAATATCATCAGTAAACGATAACCGAGAATTCCCCTTTATCTTCCTCTGTTTACGCTTTTTTAATTGAAGCTCCTCCTCCCTGTAACAATAAGGAACACCACCAAAAAACTAAATCTCACACAACACACAAACACAAAAGGGCCCTAGTAAAAAATACACAAACTTTCACAAATTTAACACAAAAGCCATAAAGATTCAAACTCACTCTTGCTGCTGCTTCTGAAGCTTCTCCTTCTCTTCCTCTTCAATTTTGGTCCGAATATTAATTCTCTACAATAAAAGCACACATCTCCTCAATCACATTCATCAACATAAACAAAACTACTGTTGTGTGTGTATCACAACGATTAGGATCCTATAGAGTTGTTAGAGTAACTCCAATATGATTTTCCTAAAATCCTATCCATCTATTTAGAAATCAGTAGATTAAATTTTGCCACATCATCAACATTTAAACAATTGTTGACTATCATCATTTTGGCATCTATTTAGATTATTGATGATGTGGCAAACTTCAATCCACTCATTTCAAAATGGATGGGCAAATTTTAAGAACTGCATGACTAAAGGATCTTAATTTGCGTATCACAATACCGCCAATGAGCTCTAGCACAAATGGCACCTCCTCCCCTTGTACAAGCAAGTTGGAGAATGAGGTCATGGGTTCAAAACCCATCAACTGCATGTGTAATTACCATTTATATATAAATATATATATCACAATACCTTCTCAACATACTCCTCTCTTGTAACCAAACCCACGGTTTCCTTCTTAAACGCAGTTTCAAGAATCTGATACACCCATTCAAAAGAAAAAAAGACATTAGTTTACAATAACCCCAAAAAAAAAAAAAAAAAAAAAAAAAATCAAAATCAAAATCAAAAATCAAAACAATTTTGTTAGAATAATGATTAAATCATTAAATTCATCATTTTCTAACAACTTAAAGTTTTGGTATAAGTGATAATTTATCATAATAGTGTCAAAACATGTGGTCTATGTTCAAATGTTGTCTCCACCCTACCTTAAAGGTGGTCTGGTTTCAAACCTTGTCTACAATCTACCTTAAAGATCCCACATGTTGGGTTTTAGGGGAGTGAGTTTGAGAGGAAGTATTAGACCTACAACTTAAGTGATAATTTTATCATAGGAAGCACAGACACTTCAAAACCCTTGACGGGTTAGACACAACAAGACACATTCTGCAAGCACATCCTCATTATGTTGAGGGGCATGAACGGACTGTTTCACACTTGAAGCTCCAAGTTTTCAAAATAGTTCGAGTGGATATTGGCTTTGGGAACATATCATTTCTAGCCATGTTATTCATTGAGTACACTCCTTGTGTACTCAATCCTTTTGTTCAACAAAAATTACTACTTTTTAAAAAAAAAAAAAATTCAAAAACTTGAAATAAATTTTAGCCATATTGTTGAATCCCTAATGTCCTAATTTCTCAACAATTGTGGTTTCACAGTGTCCCGTGTCGTGTCCATGATTGTATGAATTTACGGGTACGAGGTCCTGAATTCGAACCCTAAATTTACGGGCACAAGCTTCAAATAATCATATAATCATGTCAAAATTTTCAATTTGCAATTGCATTTGAAGTAAAAAATTGTATATGGCACAACAAATAGAAACCCTAGAAAAGTGAAAATTGGGGAAATTGAGAAACCCTAAAAAGAAAAAAAGAGTCGGACCTCGGCATGACTTTTGCCGAACTGGAGGAGACCCGGCTGGCCTTTGGAGGAGGCGGACTTGTCTTTGAGCTCTTGGATTTTGCGATGCTCCACGTACTCGTCTCGGGCCGTGCCCACGTACCCGTCTCCCATACCCGACATCCTTTTCCCTCTTTTTGAGCTTTTTCGCTTTTCTGACTCTTAAAAAAAAAACTCTGTTTTCGCTTCTGTGTTGAGAAAATTGAGAGCGAATGAGAACCGCCTCGGTGTTTAGCATATATATATATAGGGGATGGTGTGGGCTGATAAAGTACAGCATATTATTTTGGATTTTTTTTAGTTACGATTTATTTTCTTGATTTTCTTTAGATTTTTTTTTAATTTAATAATTGGAAAAACAATGATTGAACCATGATTCCATGAATATTATGAATTATGAATATATTATTTTGCATTATTTTTGTATACAAATACAATATCACTTACTAAGAAAGCGAAATCCACATTCAAATGAGAGGGATGTTACAATTTTTGTTTTTGTTTTATTTTAAAAAAATTAGAGATATCATAAATGTTACATCCAACATTTACACATAATACCACATATATATTTTAAGCTTTTGGTCGATTGAAAACATGATTAATAAAAAAATTATAAAAATAGTAGATGGATAATTAAACACAAAATTGGGTACTTTTTACTCAATAATATTGTTTGGGACTTATTTTAAAATATAGTCTTTTTAAAAACTTGAATCTTCAAGAGTTGATTTTCATGTCACAGTAGTATAAATCTAGTTTTTAGCTACGGTTGAATTTTTTTTTCTTTTTTTTTATTCATTTTATTTTAAATTTAAATATTTAATAGTTGGGAGAATAAGGATTTTTTTAACTGTGAATATTATGAAATAATTATTGTGCATGATTTTTGTATGCAACATCCCCTGCATAAGAGAGTGGATCCCACAAATACAAAATTCACACTCATATGGAAGGAATATACAATTTTTTTTTTGTTTGTTTTTGTTTTTAGAAATTAGAGAAATGTTATTGTGGGGGTCAAAAGAAGACTAAGGCATCACAATTAATTTGTATAGGATGGGTAACAAATAATCTACGATGGGAGATTTGAATAAGAATGATACATTGAAAATATGGATCGAATATGGATTAAGAACACAAAGAAAAAGCTTGCTGAGGAAAATAATGCCCTAGAACAAGCATACATTCACTCTCTAGTCCTATTCTCTTTTTATTTTATCTCTGAAATTCCAGTCCCTTGATAATAAGGTATGTCCAGCTTCTCTTTATACCACCCTCTTGCCCTCTTTCTTAGAACACGATGTCATTATACAACTGGTGAGATACTTGTCCCATCAGACATCTCCTCCCTCTTTTTTTATGATGAAAATGGACTTTTGGGACTTAAAGCATTGTTAAAACTAGTCATTCAACAATAAATGTGATTGTGCCAGGCAAGCGGGTTTAATTAATGCAAATGTGACTATTACTTTATGAAGAAGCCTTCCTTGTGACTGCATGCTCTTCCCTAAATGTTCTGAGGGTGCTGAGATCCTCGATAACTTTACCCGTGGAGCCGCCTCTAACAAACTTTGGCGAATGGGCATAGGACTATCCTTTGAGGTCCCACCTCAACTTATTGGGCTTAGGACCTTGTTTTATTAGCAAGAACTGGGGCAACCCCCTCGAAAGGCCCAATATCATTTGAGGCTAAAACCACTCTCCTACAGTTACATATAACAATTACGCATAATATTAAATCGATATTTTAACCTTTTGGCTGATTGGTTGCATGATCAAATAAAATAAATTATAAAAATAGTAGATGGATAATTAAACACAAAAGCGGGCGCTTTTTTGCTCAATAATATTGTTTGGCAAGTTATTTCGAACTTATATTTAAGTAGTGTTTTAAAAAACTCAAATCTTCGAGAGTTGTTTTTCATGCTACAATAGTTGATGTGATATTTAAAAAAAAAACAATTGACACACTTGGAACTCAACTCTTGATAAGTTGACTTCCACTTGAAAGTTGAAACATTACTTTACCAAATTTCTCAAATCACTCTCACACTTATCTTTGTCTCTTTCACTCTTAAATCCCTTTCTCAGTCTCATTCTCTCCCACTCTCGTCTCTCACTCTTCAAGTAACCGGCAACGATGGTCCTAAAATTCAAGTCACTGGAACTCCTCATTCTTTCGGTCTTCTAGGTAAAGTTTTAAGAAAGATCATCTAGTGCCTATAAGTACAATGAAAGTGAAGAGTATTTCACCCTTGAAGAAATTAGATATGTAAAATGCCACATCCCATCCATGATAAAATATTAAAATACCGATTTTTCTCACATATGTATAGTGTTCAAAAGCGTATCGTTTTAAGTGCCTTTGAAGGGAAGTAATGCACCCATAATTGTCAATTATTGGTGTTTGCTTGATGCATACGAAGACCCATATAATAAATAATAAAAAACTTGTATAATATGAGAAAGAAGATAAAATAGAGCATTGACAAATTGGTTTGCCTATAGAAAAGGAACTACTTTTCACCATGTTTTAAATTGTACATCTTATTATGGAAATACATTGACACCTCAAATTTTGATTGGCCATTACCAAAAATCAAAACCTTATTCATCAGGTTTATCAATGATAGTGGAAACATTATAGATAGATGAGTTGCAATGAGCTTTTCAAATATGAAAAACATCTCATATATTTACTTGACAAAATGAATAAATCTTCCTTCGCTTAACCAAAACAAATCTACTTAGATCTCGACTTTTTAAGAGTTGACTTTGTGTTTAATACTAGACTCTTTGAAGAGACGAGATTCAAGTAAATCCTTTTTGATCTCGCTTCTTCAAGAATTGAGTTATGGTATCTCATGAGGTTCCATGTATCTCATAAATAGGAAAATGAGTCCCACACGTATGTGCATCCTGAGATCTGAGAAGGAAAAAATATATAGCCCATAGATTTTTCTTATTTGACAAACATATAGGCCATTGATAAAAATAATAGTTGTGGGAACTCACATTGATAAAGACATTTGCCGGGAAAACAGCAGAGTACTACGCGACCAAAGCGTGGGAAGCACATGAAAGCACGCAGCGAAGCACTATCACGCACACTTTGTTGGACTTTGCTGATAACTAAAGCTGTTCAGTTCGCTCGTGGACTTCTTCAGCCATAGCACACACTCCGACCAAGCCAAGCAAACCAATTCACTGTGATTTCGTTTCACTCCGAAAAATCTGTTACCCAAACAGCTTCAGAAGCCACTGTACAATGGAATTCATTCAAAACAAACAACCCCCAATCTCAACTCCAACAACGAATATTGCCCAAAACCCGCGCGTGCTCTCCACTCGCCCACAACCCAATTCCAGGTTCTGAATTTAATTTAATTGTTTCAGTCATGTGTTTATTTTTCTTGGATTTAATTCTACAATATCAGTTCTGGGTTTCAATAAATTTTTGAGCTTTATTTTTCTGCTAATAATAAAGTCAAAGTTTCTATTCAATCAAAGTGGCACTGGGTTTCTAGTTTAGTGGAACTGTGTTTCTTTTGTTCGTAAACAATGTTCATGTTTTATGTGTTTTCAGTCAAAGGTCTGACCTTGAACTCAAGGATTGCTTATCTGCAAGAAAAGTTCAGAAGGCTGACCGAGAGAAATTGAGGAGGGATCGACTAAACGATCATTTTGTCGAGTTGGGAAATGTTGTAGGTAATAATAGTAATCTTACTACTCCTAATTGTTGTTATACGCTGTTATTGAATTATCATCTAGTTACCAATAATGATATGTGAATAGCAGTTCAATATATATATATATATATATATATATATATTCTAAGGTCTCATATGAACTTTAGAAGCAAAGATTTTCATTTTAAGCTGTTTTGTATTATAACTTTTGTTTGGGACACTTTGAAAATTATCTGAACTTTAAATTAATGACATAGAGCTTCTCTTTTGCCAAGAGGCTTGTGGTCCAGTGGCACTGTCCTGTTCTTCACATGGGGAGAACTTGGATTTGAATCCCTTCCCCTACTAGTTGCAAGCCAACCAAAAAAACATAAGGAAAAATAGAAGACATCCACTTTTGATAAAACAAAAAAAACTACACCATGTAACTTTGACCTATTTTCATTTCAATCTTTTAATTTTATTACGTTTTCAATATAGTTAGTTTGTTTAGTTCCGTCCAATCCTGCCGATAGTGTTAGTATTTACACTTTCGAAAACGACGTTTAAGTGGACTTAACAGTGCAAATTGGACGGAAGGACTACATTGGAAATGATTGGAAGTTAAAAGACTGAAGGACTAAAATGAAAAAAAAAAAAAATGTGAAGGACTGAATTGAAAACGTCAAAGCTAAAGTGTATAATTTGTAATTTAAGATTTTTTTTTTTATTTTTTCTGTTTTATCAGGGTCCGCATGTTTTAATTATCTTGTATTAGTTAATAGTGGTATTCATTCCACTTGAAAAAAAGATATGAACTTTTTTTTTGTTGCTAAAAAAAAAAATATGAACTTTCAAAATAGTGCATAACCACATGTTATGGGCTTTCAGTTTCCCTTCATGTGTTACTACTTGCCTCAAATCTCCAAAGTTTGCTGTAATTTTTTATATCCAAGTGTCCACATGTCCTTTTCACTATGATAAGCTAGATTTGAATTAGTGTATATGAAATGTGAATGAATACTCTTTGGTAGTTAATTGGGGGTTATTTATCATGCTTAAATGATGATAGAGGAATTCACTGTAGTAATCAACTGCTGAAATTGTTTAAATAGGACCTTATTAATCTATGCGATTGAGTTTGAATCTGAAAACTACACTATAGTATGGTATAATTTTAGCTAAGATTTATGAGAGTTTACTTTATGTTACATGAACTTAATACATGTCAAGTGTGTAATTGATTTTGCTTGTAATTTATTTAGAGTCTATCTATGTGGTAGTCATGTACCTTGCCTCATGAAATCAACTTCCATATGGTGACTTTGAACTGCAGATCCTAATAGGCCCAAAAATGATAAAGCAACCATTCTAGCTGATACAATTCAATTGGTAAAGGACCTGACGTCTCAAATCAACAAACTCCAAGCTGAGCATGCTACACTATGTGAAGAATCTTGTGAGGTAATCTTTTTATGTGTTGTGTTGATGATCTGGATGATGATATCTGTGGTGCTTATTTGGTAAGGTACGCAATCACATAATTTGTTGAAATACAGTTGACACAGGAGAAAAACGATCTCAGAGAAGAGAAGGCATCTCTTAAATCCGATATAGACAACCTTAATGTTCAATATCAACAGAGAGTTAGGGCAATGTTCCCATGGGCTGCTATGGATCACTCTGTTGTCATTGCACCACCATCTTATCCGTATCCGATGGCAATGCCAATGCCTCCAGGACCAATTCCAATGCATCCGTCTATGCAGCCATATCCATTCTATGGAAATCAGAACCCCGGAGTGATTCCTAACCCGTGTTCGACTTTTGTTCCATATGTGACTGCAAATACGTTGGTTGAACAACAGTCCACCCAAAATGTATCTCAACTTGTGCATCCAGGCAATCCATCCCCCATCTTGGGAAAGCAAGATTCTAGAAGCAAGTCATCTGGGGAGAGCAAGATTGAAAAAAAAAAGGACTCCAATGATGTTACAACAGAACTGGAGCTGAAGACTCCTGGGTCTACTGAAGATCAGGTTAGTTGTGGCCTTTCAAATTTAATTGTGAGCATTGGAGAAATAACTACTTCCAGAGTAAAACATATTTCATATAAATGCTATTTTTTAACAGAGTTTGACATCGGGAAAAAGAAAGTCTAAGAAGTCTTGGAGGAAGGAAAACAATGATACTGAAGGGAGTTCTTCAAGTAGGTGTTCTTCATCAAGTAGTGTGAAGGATAGCTCATCTAATAGCATTATTGGTGGTGGAAAGGCTGGTGACTGAGAATTGGGAGAGACTAAGCTAGAACAGTTAAAACTAGGTTTTGACCCATGATAGGGTCAGCTCTGCTGTGAATCAAGCTGCTGCTGTGCACTGTGCTGTGCTGTCAAAGCTTATCTGATTTGGAAGGAAGTTAGGTTAATTTCTGATGAGGCAGTAGTAGTTAGTTATAGTTAGTTAGATCCAGCTATTCATAACTGATTGTATAACAGATTTAGGGGGACTAGCTATTGCTATAAGAAGCTGGGATCACTTGTAAAGAATCATCTTGGAAAATACTATGCAAGTACTCTCTTTGATCTTTACTCTCTCAATCTCTCTCTATCTTTGTATCCTGACTCTCTAGGAGGCCTAGTTCCCTCGAAGAGCTACTCAAACTATCTTAATTCCATAAGAACCAGTGGGTTCTTATCATCCCATTTCTTCTTATTCCTTATCAATCTCCTCTAATATATTATGTTGCTTAGTCTGTGATCATTTTGTTTGATTCCAAACTCCTAGCCAAAGACCAATCACCTCTACCCTTCCTCACTTCCTTGTCCCTAAAAAAGAAGGAAAAAAAGAAGAGGAGAAAATACTTCTATGATCTGGAACTGATTGCCAGTCGTTTTGTATCTGATATATTTCTGAGCTGAATTAATTTCAACATGATGCAGTCTGAACACCATTTGCATTATAAAGCAAGTCTGAAGTTGGTTTTACACCATCCATCCCCTGGCATGTATGCATTATATGTGGTGGGTGTATTCAGTCTCTATTATCCACTTCTTCTGAGCAAGAAAAGCACTATAAGTAGTTTTGGAGTTTGGACACTGATTTAAGTTTAAACCTGTTTGTTCGTCTGAAATCATTGGCAGCTTTGCTTGTTTGTAATCATTTTGTGTATAGTAGAGACATTTCAATGAGAAAAATAAAAGTAGATTGAAGAAATGCTTAGGAGACCATGAAGGTTAGTGTAATTTTTCTGTAGGATGTCGAAAATATTAAAATGCTAAAATCGGATTTGTGGTTCTTTCTTGTAAATGAAGATCTTGTTGCTTGACAGAGACTATTTGAGCCGAAAACTAAGCTGAATATGCCAGTCTTGGCATAGACACGATTTTGATGGCTGTTGCCATTAGTTTTTTATATGCATTCAGGCAAATGACTTGAATGCTGTTTTTTTAATCCTGCTTTTCCTTTCTTGTACTCATTATACTCCAAGACCCCGGGTTACCATCTCATTTGCATATCGAATTATCACCAGTCACCAAATGAAAAAAAAAAAACTCCAATAAAGGTTTACAAAGGCTACTTCTTCCTCGTGAGTGTTTTTTTTTTTTTTTTTGGTTTGTTTCTTTGACAGTGAGATGCATTTGTATAGGTGTTGTTTACTGTGAGTTTCTTTGAGTTGAAATTGTAACTGTACAGTGCTTTATTGTGGTTTAAAATCTCTCTCATTCATTTAAAAAGAAAAAAGAAAAAAGCCCAATAAAGGCTAGAAGCGTTGGCTACTGCTTATAAGAATGGAAAATGCTAACGAGTGCCCTTAGGGCACTTGTTAATAATTCATTTTAGAAAAGTTTTGATACCACTTTTATAGGAAATAAAAAAAACTGTCAAAATACTAATTACTTTTTTTTTTTTTTTTCATTTCTCATAAAAACTTTCTTTAAATGGATTATTAATCAGTGTCCTAAAGACACTCGTTAACATTTTCCAAACTTGAATGCTGAAAGAGACATTGGGGTATTCAACCAGAGGACTAATTAGGTTCATGGGCACAATGAAAAAGTCCAGCAGAGTCCACAAGTGGGGATATCAATCAATTAAAAGATGATAGAAGAGTGGGTGGTCCTCATTCCTCAAATGCTTTAAAGGATTGGAATTTAATAGTTTACAGCAGCACCTATCTAGGATTACAGGAGGCAAGTTCAAACAAAAAGTCTAGGGACACATTTATTCACACAAAGTTTTATAACTTCTTGAGAAAATAAGTTGTGATTGGTGCGCAAAAAAATTGTGTCAGTGATAGGTTTGTGTGAAAATAATGTTAAGTTAATCATTACTTATTGGTTATTGCCTTAACACATTGTGACATAAAAGAAAAAAGTGTTTGTAGCATAGCTGAGGTTCAACTGATGGATGTGCTGAGGGAAAAGACAAAAGAAGACATCAATGTGATCTCAAGGTCTCAACCGTCCTAACTGTTTCTTTGGATTTGTGCTGAAAATTCTAAAAGAATTATGCTGATTTCAGATACTTAACAAAAACTATGATCCACAGCCATCTTTGAAAATCATTCATAAAAATCATTTTCAATCATGTGATAACACCTTCTCCAGTTGACTTACATAGGTGTTGATAACAAAAGCACACATCAATTTTTCCTGTTTGTTTACTATTTAGTGCAATAATCATCATCTTCTCCTTCTTTTTTATTTATTTTTATTTATTATGAATGTGCAATAATCATCTTACTCAGGCTAGAAAGCTTTGTCTAATACATGCATACCATGGGGTTATAATTCACAATTTTTTACAACCCTTGAAGTGGTATATTGTAATATATAATTAAAATAGTGAGTGACAAATCCATGTGAATCTCATGGTGATATTACAAGAATAAATTTGTCACTTCAATAAATTGGAAAAAAATGTTATAAAATATAATTATATGTATCGTTTTACAAACATAACATACAGGTCAAAATAAAATATTTTGTAATGGTTTCTTTGTAGTACTTAAGCAAGGGTACTCTAAACAAATACAGATTGTGAGATTGATTAATTGGAGACTAAAAGTTTGGTGACTACCTACTAATCAACCACCTTGATCCTTTGTTCTTAAGGCTTTCTAATTTAGTTAGGTACATAACTCTATTTTTCTCAAGGAAAAAAAAAGGGTACATAACTCTATTGTCTATACTACCTACTTAACAAAGATTTCAACCTCTTCTATAGCAAAATTATCCTAATAATTTGCTCATTAACCAGTTTCTGACTAAAATTTTCCTGAATTTGGTCATGAAGCAACACATATTTGTCACAAACCTAGGATTGTGAAATTGGGTTTTTGTTTTTGGATATATATTAGATTAGATATATATGTACGGTCAGTCACACAAACTAGAGCTTTTCACCATAGATTCCATGTAGATTGCCACCACTACATCCACATCTATCTTTTGCCTCTTCTTTTTTTTCTTTTTCTTTTTTCTTTTTTTTTTGTGTAAGCCACGTGGCAAAAGGAAGAAAGACCTCAATATTATCCTATACAGCAAAGGTTGAAAAGAACATGAACTAGGACGACCTTAAACGATGTCGTACTTTGTGTTTTATGTGTATAAGGTTAGAGATAATGCCTTGCCAACATGTCTTCTCGTTGAACGACAGCGACAACTACAATCGTGTGTGTCTTTGAATATCATCAGCGCCTTTGAAGCGCGTGGAAGGTAGAGCTTTTTTTTTTCTTTTTCTTTTTTGATATATGAAGGAAGACCTTTTAATGCTGTGTTTGGTAGAGATTTGAAAATATCCGATTCATATTTCATGCCTTTTTTGGGCAAAGCCAATCCATTTCATTTCATGTTGCTTAAAAACCAATATGGTATAATTGATTTTGACATATCATCTCAATAAAAATTTATTTATTTTTCTAGATAACCTTTCAACCAATACAAACAATGTTGCATTTCTCAACATTTTTATGTTTAAGAACTTATTTGAGATATTATTAATGGATAAATTAAATAATTCAAACACCAATATTTTTTTTATAAAAAAATAAACTACTATTTTTGGTCAAAAAATTACGTGTCAATAGTTGAAATTCAATTTTATATGTAGTTTAAATAATTATATGTATCAATTTAATCAATTAAATTTTTATTTAATATTGCGCTGACTTTACTTACGGTCAAAAGTTGAAAGTTAACTTAATATAAAATAATATTTTTTTAAAGAAAAAAATTTGATGATTAGATTGACATAATTAATAGTTTATAAAAAACAAAATTTAAATCCCGAAATTGTAGTCATAAAAAAAGTATGCGTGGAAGAAAAATTGAGATATAACTTACTTAGGGTGAATGGTGAGATCAATAAATTTTCTATCCATTTGCTCAAAATTGAAAGAATTCATCTTATTTTAATTTAGTCCCAAAAACTTAAAGACACTTAAGGTGGCACATAATTGTTTCATTTTCATAATTTAGTGGTGGTCATTTATTATTAGTGATTTATAAAATCACGTGAGATAGTGTGCATACATGTAAAAAAAGAAAAAAGAAAAATACAATTGACACCCTTAATGTTTGGGTTAATGCTAGCAAAATTCAAGACTTTTCAAAAATGATCAACTTAGTTCCTAATCATCATGAGAAAAATGATTAACAATTTAGGGTCCAAATTGGGTTTATGGATTAAGTTGGTCGTTTTTTAAAAGTTTGGATACAATATTATTTTTATAAAGTAGAAGCAATTAAGCGCGTGGATGTGACGCCCACGGGAGTAGCGTGAAACACCCAGCCCACTTTACCAGCTAGTTTTTACCGTAAAGCCCAACGTATCACCAACCTGCAACCAACACCACAACTCTCAAAAAGCTCTCTCGGACCATTTACACACAAAAACGCAAAACCCAAAGCCAAATCCAAAGCTACCTGACTCTCTCTCTCTCTCTCTCTCTCAAACTCCCCAAGTAGTACTTTTTTCACAGTAGTGATGGCGGTGGCTTCAACATCTCTAGCATCCCAACTCTCCGCCCAGTTCTCCGGTCTCCGCCGCACTTCTCCAAAACTCGACCACTCCCTCTCCAACTCTCAATCCTTATTCCAGCATGTTAACTCTCATATCCGCCTCACCTCCTCTCCTAAACCCCCACGTGGCGTCGTTGCCATGGCTGGCTCCGGCAAGGTACACTGTCTTCCTTAACAATAATAACAACACCTTCTAGATCTATAAGCTTCAATGTTGTAGTTTCATCAATATGTGTTTCAGTGTTTAGGTAGCTATTGCTGTTTCATTTCTTAAAAATTTTACCTTCAACAAACGAAACCAACCACTATGAGATATAGCTACTTGTTAGTTAATTCCAAGGTCATAAATTTTTTTTGCATGTTTGAGTGACCAGTTGTTCCTTCTTGGAACCAATAATGAAGCACTCAAAGCTTTTGAATTTTTACTTTTTTTTTTTTAATAAAAAAAGCTATTAAGTTGTGCATTATTAATTGTTATTATCTTTATTTTTATTATTATAATGATTTGATTATGAATATGTTAAATGGGTTCTCAACTGTAAATGATTCTCCTATTTGGACATTTACTAATTGTTCTTATGATTTCTTGTGCTTGCAGTTCTTTGTTGGTGGAAACTGGAAGTGCGTAAGTATTTTTTGTCACAAATGTTGTGATTTAATTTGTCTGTATCTTAATTATGGTTTTTATTTTTTTACATAGTCCGTATTTTTTTTTTTTTTTTTGTTTGCATTACTTGTTTGTTTCTTAAGAATTTGAGTACTTTCTTGATAGAGCTTGAATTTTGAAGAGAATTGTCGTTTTAATTTGATAGGTTGGATTTGTCATGGTACAGGGTCTTGAGTTCGAATCCTAACTTCATTCTACCTCCTATTTAAAATTTAAAATGTTAAAATCCCACGTGTTAGGTCTCATTTATTAAGGAGTCTGGTCCCACACGTGAGGAGAATTTTAGAATTATGATTTAATTCACCATTTTAGTAACACCTTAAGCTATTAGGACAATCAGTAATTTATCAAATACATATGCCACTGATAGTACATGTGTATTGATAGGTGTTTGATGCAAGGAAAGGGGGAATTTATTTCTCTATAAGCTGAAAAAGAGAGGTTGCAGTCTGTTTGGAACCTAATTTGCTCCGAAATCCAGTCTATAGAACATAGTTTCTGAATTCCGTCTGTCTAACTCTCTCTTGTATGTAACCTAGTTGTACCAGTAGTTAGTCCAAATCTCTTTCGCCATGTAAAGGACTCAATATCTTCTCTCTCTAACAAACAATTGCTGGGACTTGGCTTATCCCTCAAAACCCGCAAAAGTTTCTCCCTTGTAGACAGATTAGAGCTCTTGAGTAGAGGGTTGATTTGACACAGGAAATAAGGATATACTGCATTTGTTCATATATGTAGATTTTCTCTAATTAGGTTTGCAGAGCATAACTCTATCAATTGGCTTTGTATTATGTACTCTTGGAATTGCACTGGATAAAGAAATGGGACAACTAGAATGGATACTCTGTTTACTTACAAGAAAAATTGGAATGGAATAACGAAAAAAGAAAACGTGCCTTCGTAAAAAATTGTCTGAGAACTCTTCTGCAGGGTTTCCTTGCCTTGTGTGGGTACCTTGTCTCTGCTTCAGTTTATATAACTATCTTGCAATGTATTCTTGGAGTTCTCAACTCCGCATTGGTTGTTCAGCAACCTGTTTTTTCTCTTTTTTGGCAATGTGTGTGTGTGCGCACCTGCATAGGCAAGCATGTTCATATATGTAAAAATTGAATGCCAAAGATGGCAAGACTGGTTCCAACTCCACATGATGGTGCTACCATCCATATTTCCTAGTTATGTGCATTTGTATGTAACATTGATAGCGTCAGAACGCAGAAGTGAACTGTGAACCTAAGGCTCCTTTCCACCGAATGCATTTAATGTGGAGCTACTCCACATATCTGTTAGGTTATAATACATTTTTCTTTTGCATTTTTTTGGACTGTACATTGATACAAACTTCATTTATACGCTTTTCTATCTTGCTATTCTGTTAAATATTGCATATGCAATGTAGATATTTTGCTCTTTCTATTTTTTTTTTGTTTTTGTCGTTTTAGTTTCTTCATATTGAAAAGCTCATCCTTTTTTTTTAGAATGGGACGAAAGACTCAATCACCAAACTCATTTCTGATTTGAACAGTGTGAAACTGGAAACTGATGTTGGTAAGATAATATTCTATCTTAATGTAGTATGTGTTACAATCTGCAGTAGACTGACTTCTGACTTTTTCCATGACTGCTTCCCAAAATTAGAAGAAAAGATAATCACATGTAAACTGATAATTAAGTTTCTGAGTGTGCAAAAGAGCCTCAGACAGTGAGTCAATGATGATTTTGTAATTATCTAATCCTTGAGAAAATGCTGCAATACCCTTGGACTTCTGTATAACTAAAGGTGTATCTTTTTTCAGTATTCGAAAAAGTGTTGGAGATGGGTTTTGTGGTGGCAAGCCTAAAGCATTAGTTGTTCAATAGGTTCTTTTGTATGATAAAGGTTTATTTTTTTATATATTAATTTATCCAAGTATTTTCTTATGAGATGTGCAGATGTTGTAGTGGCACCTCCCTTTGTTTACATCGATCAGGTGAAGAACACGCTTTCAGATCGGATTGAGATATCTGGTCAGAACTCTTGGGTTGGAAAAGGTGGTGCTTTCACGGGAGAAATCAGGTGATCTTGCTCTTCCATGTTCAGCAAAATGCATCGTTTGTTCATAGTTTCTGGCTCCTTTGCTGTGTATATATACATACATACATACATATGTGTGTGTGTGTGTGTATATATATATATATATATTTTTTCCTCAAGAATCAATCCTTTTTTCAGATTGAGTGATTCTTTTAGTTATCTTATATTGGTCGCAGAGTTGTTTTACTTAGGCAGTCGGTGTGTAAAATAAATTTTTTTTGAGGAAGTTGTGACTTTGCATGGCTTTCATAAACAGTGTGCCTTTTATTTTCTTAGTTTCTAGTTTTCTCTTTCGGAAGTTCTTCCCTTCTTTGATGAGTAATAATGAATCTTTTATCAAGAAACAAGAATGCTCAAAAGATTTATTTTCCTAAAGAATTAGAATCATAAGCCTAACTTAAAAGATCTATAAACTGAACGAAAGTGTTAAAAGAAATCCTCACTAGTACACCATTCAAACAAGATGTGCAAAAATCTACATTTGATCTCGATAAAAAAGTTTTTCTACACTCTCAAATGTTTGGCTATTCTGCTCCTTCCAAATCACCTACATAAGACACATAAGGGTTGCATTCCACATGATACTATTCCTATGTCTCCCGTACAACCCCTTTCATCAACAAACTAGAAAGTTTCTCTCTCTCTCTCTCTCTCTCTGTGATGAAACTAAAATAACAAAACTTCTAGTTGTTCCTGTTTAAAATTCGGCATCAGATTAAAAAAGGTCTTGTTTTCATACTGCACATAAATGGTTCTTTCAAGATTGTTGCTCCAAAAGTTCCAAAAGAGGTCCTTTTGCAAGAGTCCAAATCATTCTGCTGATGAAAATGCAGGACTCAGCCATATATCGACTTTTTGATAACTAATAAAATAATAATGGTGTCATCATTATTCTTCTTTTGATGTCAGCTTTTAATTGATCAGTTTCTTACAACATCAGCTATGTAGGAACTAGTAATTGGCAATATAAGTGGTGATATATTTTGCACTTTCCTTTCATAGGGTTTAATATTTCAAACATGGCCTGAGTTTCAGGCTCATGGGGCTCCTTTCTGTTGAATTTACATGTATTGGAAATTGATTTGGACATCTTTTTCCTTTATGTAGATCCTGGGGTGTTCATTGACATGAAAAGTTCTGTCTTTGGTTACTTATAAAGATAAAAATAAAATCTGTTTTTGGTTGTAATATCGCACTTGTGCCCGTGTTTTTAATTTAAAATTTACACATAATTACCAGATTTACTGTTTTCATTTTGTAGTGTGGAACAATTGAAAGATATTGGCGCCAAGTGGGTTATTCTTGGTCATTCAGAGCGGAGACATGTTATTGGTGAAGATGATCAGGTGAAAGTTTTAACAATTATTGTTTTGAGAGGTTTCCGAGAGAAGATGATTAATGTTCTTGCTAATTGATGCTATAAGTTAAGACTTTAACTGATGATTTGTGAACTTCAGTTTATAGGAAAGAAAGCTGCCTATGCCTTGAGTGAGGGTCTTGGAGTAATAGCTTGCATTGGGGAGAAATTAGAAGAAAGAGAATCAGGGAAAACCTTTGATGTATGTTTTCAGCAATTGAAGGCTTTTGCAGGTAACTTTCTTGCTGATGTTACTTCTTTTTATGAATTATGATTGGAGTCCTGTTGCAAAAGGAAAATGTGTCCACTGTTCCATGATACTATTCGTACCATTATGTGCAGATGCAGTATCTAGTTGGGACAATATAGTTATTGCTTATGAGCCTGTTTGGGCAATTGGGACTGGTAAAGTGGCAACACCAATGCAAGCACAGGAAGTACATGTAGCTGTTCGTGACTGGCTAAAAAAGAACATCTCAGCAGAAGTTGCATCTAAGACACGAATTATTTATGGAGGTAGTTTCTTTACTGCAACTGCATTTGCATCATGAATACTGTTTTGCTGAATCATATATATCTAATGCTATGGTTACATTTTACTGCATTTGGAAGTTTTAGTTTATAATCGTCTGTCGGTCAGAAGGGATAATAATCCATAGGCATCTTTTGTTTGTAATAATCTTTTTGTGGGGGAAGAGAGAGAGAGAGAGAGAGAGAGAGAGGTTTGCTTTCCTGCCGTATTATAGTCTACTGTTATATGATGCTTAGAATTGGTTATAGAATGGTTCATCTCTAGTTGTTATAGTCTTCTATATGACTGCTATTATAGCCTACTGTTATATGATGCTTAGAACTGATTATAGAACAGTTCATCTCTAGTTGTTATAGTTTTTTATATGACTGCTGCTTTTACTATCTATATAAAACCAAAATGACCAAAAATTCATTTTCAGGGTCCGTAAATGGAGGCAATTGTGCTGAGCTTGCAAAGCAAGAAGATATTGATGGTTTTCTTGTTGGTGGTGCATCCTTAAAGGTATATTCCTGCTGTTAATGATTTCCTTGAAATTTTATGGGCAAAAGTTTATCAGAATTTTCTCAATGATGGTGCATTGTGATGATTACAATTTACAACTTGATTTTTCTTGATGTAGGGTCCTGAATTTGCTACCATTGTTAATTCGGTGACATCCAAGAAAGTTGCTGCTTGATTTGGTGGAATTGGCAAAAATAGCAAATAAATGGTGAAGAAAAGCTGTTTCAGTTTGAAGCATAGTATAATAAAACTATGTGCCATGTGCCGGTTTTCTTGGATGGGTTTTTGATCATTATCCCGTTTTTCTTCCCTTAAAGCTAGAAGAATCTCTTTTATGTGTTTTCTGTGGCTACCTCTCTTCTGGGGATAACAAGAGGTATACAAATCATGTTTTAATAGCATAAACAATTTATTAATGAGTGGCATCTTTTTCAAGAATTCGGAGCTTTTATGTTGAAGTCTTGCGATGTGGGCATCATATAGACAATTTAGTGTACAATGCTCTTCTCTGACTTTTTGTTCAAAAATCGCACCCACTAATGACTGCATTAGTAAAAAAAGAAGGGAAAATATGGGAAATAAACCTTCAAAATATCCAGTTTGCATGAACCTCATCAATCATACTAGAATTTGGACAATGGTAGGGTGGACATGTTCTCTCCCTGACTTATTTGTACAGGCTAATGGTTTTGTGTGTGTTTGGATCAACTTTTTGCTGAAAGTTGACAAAAGTATTGTTGAACTTGTGCCTAGAAAAAGTGAGGTGTTAAAATAATTATACCAAACTGTACACAGACTAATGGCTTTTTGTGTGTTCGGATTAAATATTTGAGGAAACCTTATTTGTTTACTCTTTAAAAGTTGATAAAATTATAGTTGTATTTAGAATAGTGAAATTTAAAAAAGAAAAAAGAAAATAAAATGTTAATCCAAACTAGAAACTGATTTCATGAACTTGGCCCCCAATGCCAAATAACATGTGTGTTTGAAGCTTTTAGCAAAGGAAAGAGTGTTTAAAGTTTTTTTTTTTAACCTAAATTGCATGAACTTTATAGATGGTGATTACATTTCCAAGCACTCCTTCAAAAGCAAGATTATAATTTGGTATCAATCACATGAGTGAGCATTCAGCACAGAAGAAAAGTTGTGCCTGGGAGAGCCTACACTCAAAGCATATATGCCAAAGCAAACCTAGTAATAAAGACAAGCAAGCCTTATACTTCTTATATAAACCATTCTTGGAGAGAGGTAGACGTATAGAGTAGGACAAATAGACAATGGAGTGGTTCTACACTAGGAGGAGAGGTCCAGAGTGGAAACAAGGGTGGACAGGCCAGACCTTGGGCTCCATTTCTACACCACCACTTCATTTGCTCACCATTTTTGGCATTGTCTTTGTGTTACTGTGGTTTTCTCACTACACAGGCTATCAAACTCAGTTGAGAACCACAGCAATGAACTTTCAGTTGTTCCTTTTCTTGTTGCCTATCCTTTTGGTACTCCTCGTGGCTTCAAATTCTTCTGGTTGGAGGTTCAACTTTCCTCTCTCGCGTTCGGACCATGGGGGCTCACCTCTGGGTATTGCAAGCTTGGTGGTGCTACTTTTGGTGTTGCTTTCTTATCAATCATCTTTTCAATCAAAGTGGTTTGGACCTCTTTGGAGGTCAGGCTAATTATACTATCAAAAGAAGAAAAAAAAATACTGTAAATATCAGCTATATATAATGCCTATGTGTACATGTATGTAAATCTTAATAATGGAATCCTTTTGTTGTTGTTTTTGGAACAGTGCTATCTGATCTATACAAATAGCACTGGCAATTTGAGGTAATATCTTTTTAAACACATCATGGAATTGTTCTTCTGGAGCAGTACTATCTTGGTACAACAAAACATTGTTAAACAAAATTATATTAGCATATAATTTTCACTTTTTTTTTTTTGTAATTAATATCAATTAATATTTTTTAGATTTTTATTTTTTTCAATGTAGTTTTTAAATCTTGCTCTTCTAAGTTAAAATCTTGGCTCCGTCACTGGCTTACAATAATAACATACCAATTCTTAGATATTTAATAATTGTTATAAATTAAGTATAGATTGTAATATCAAAGGAGGTGGATTTGTGTCTTTCAATAAGTTGGTCCCATATGGAAAGACTTGCAAAACTTTTGTTGAGAATATAAAGCAACCACAAGCATGCATTCCCTGCATTATGTTTAGTGGAACAAGAAAGCGTGTGTATGGTATGGATTGCTCATTAAAAATGAAAAATTAATTGATTTGGAACGAGGAGAAATGATTGCTAATTTGAATGAAAAGCTATTTGAAAATATAACATATTTTTGTTTTGTTGTTTTGTGTATTGAAACAGCCAACCTATGTGCTTTAGGCTAGCTAGGGGAAGAATATTGTGGCTTGGTGAAAGACGTACGAGGATGGTTTTTGATGCAATAATAGCTTAAGCCATAAGGGGTACAAAAGTCCATTGTCTATAAGAGGAATAATTTTTTTTTTTTTTTTTTGGTATAAAAAAATGGTAAAGAGAGGCAACTAGTGTAGCTTTCCTACTTGGGTGTGACCATAGTATCACTCTAATCGCTCTCAGACTAAAACCACACATTATAATCACTAATAAATTAGATGAATAGCATACAGATGGGGTATAAACAGCCGCAACATACTACTTGTAAGGGAACTCAAACCCATACCTGAGGCATGTTTGAGGTTGCTCAATTAAGTGGTATATTTCAAGCCCTTCTAACACAAAATTGGAGAAGAGAAAGAAGAGTTTAAGGCCAATGCTTGCTCATATAATTTCACAAGCATGAAAATTAAAGGGCCAAATCAAATGTTTTTGAGTTTTTGACAATGCTGACTAGCACTCCTGATTTATCTAAGCTTGATTGAGTAATGGTCCACGAGGACGGTGGTAGGTTTAGAAAATTATTGTTGCGATAGGTATTGATAAACACTTGTGCCGTGACACAGTGAGACAAGATGAATGGACATCTGAAATTGACATTCCGGAGGAAATTGCTTAATTTCAGTTGCTTTTGGGCATCTAGTGCCATCTGTAATTTGTGTTATATTTTGGGGTATGTCCACCTTTAGATTAATAATAACTTGATGGAAATATATATGTAGAGGGCCTACTGAATTTATAATCTTTATCTTATTTTTTTGATAGTTGGTGTAGGTTAATAAGTTGCTTAATTAGAATGATCAACTAGTGCAAAATAATGAATCAGAGGTCCCACTGAATTTATAATCTTTATCTTATTTTTTTTGATAGTTGGTGTAGGTTAATAAGTTGCTTAATTAGAATGATCAACTAGTGCAAAATAATGAAATATGATTATCTAACATTTTTTTAAATAATTTTTCTTTCATCAAAGTGCGGGAAAGTGTGAAAGTACTTTTGTGAGTTTTTTTTTTTTTTTTTTAATTTAAATTTTTTTTTTATTATTTAAGTTTCATAGCTTATTTGCTCATGTAAAATTTCTTAAATTTACTATTCTTAAGTAAATATATATTTTTGTCAATTTTCAGGGGAAAGAATCAATCATATTTTTTTGCTTATTTGTTGAAAATGAACAAAAAAATAATTTTATTCAGAAAATGTGAAATTTTAAAAAGCTGTACATAAACAAATAAATTATCTAAAATTACTACGAACATGATTGATATGTGCTTATTTGCTTTTTGAATTTATATATATATATATATATATATATAGAGAGAGAGAGAGAGAGAGAGAGAGAGAGAGAGAGAGAGAGAATATGTCAGATTGATTCATGACCAATTAGCTTGAAAATTCAAGTTAGTTACAAACATGATTGATATTTCCTCATTAACATTAACTCACAATCTATTTGCCTCAATTATTCCAAAAGCTCTTCTCAAAAAAAAAAAAAAAAAATTCCCAAAAGCTAAACATTTGTGTGATTTGTGGGTTTTGTTTTTGTTTTTATTAGGGACAAATATTATAGAGATATGCTATATGATATATGATATATAAGCAATTAACTTATTAGCTTGACATTTAAGTCATGAATTACCTTACCAAATATATATGAGTTCTATTTATAAAAGAATACTAAGTTTTATGTGGACCTATTATAATTCCTCTCCTTTTTTTTTGGGTATAAAACTGATTGTATATAATATATCAGACTCAAAGTATCTACATGCAAAATTATACAAAAAGATTAATGAACAAGTAAATGAGAATCAGTGATAACTTGTCTTTGAGAAAAATTACTAGCTCAAAGCCGTAAAAGAGCTAGTTAATAGAACAAAAAATTGCTTAGCAAACTAGTAAGTTGCATCAATGAAAACAGTTCTTGTATAGCTTATGAGTAAATTATATTCAAGCACTTGATTGGTCCCTTAAAGATGACAGTAGAAGACAAGAAATAAGAATGAATTAAGAATGTTTTATAGTCATTGCTTGAGATTCCAGGACAAATCTTAGGCTTAGTTGAGGTGTATTTTCCAAAAGGAAGTAACTTGAGGCATACATATATGGGACAAATATGTCTGGGCAAGGGTGTGATTATTCATTTCCTTTCTGTTTTTTTAGTGCAAAAGGTGTGATTTCTATACTGGTTTCATAATCTTGTTTAAGGTGATATATTCACAAATCACAATTACTGGGGTAATTAAATACAAGGGTTTATCTCCAAATTTCAAACTAGCTAGTTTATAGAGAAAAACTTTGTCCATTAAATACAGCCAAAACAAGATAATAAATTTTGTCCTCAAAAAGTTTTTAAAAAATAAAAAAATTTGTTCTTAAAAAAGGCTTTTATGATTTAGTGATATTACTCGAATTTTTTTTTTTAATCGATGAATCTTAATCCACTTGCTCTACTCGTTGTGAAAAAAAGGAATAGAAAATAAATAATAATAAAGAAAAAGAAAATAAATAATTCCTTCCTTAAAAGAAGTCTTATATCTCTCCAATCTATATTAGACAAAAACCCAACCACCCCTCACTCAGTTACTATGTGTCGTCTCTCACTACATGCAATGGTCAGTGGTCATGAATATTGCATGTTAACTCATATTTCTACAATAAACACAAACCTCAGTAATTTCTTCAAACTATAATCCTATAGAGAATCAATGAAATAAATTTAAAAAAGAAACAAAATCAAAACAAAGTTCATAGCTAAACCATCATCAGAACTTTGCTATATATTACAATGAAAAAGAAGAAAAAAAAACATGATAGATATCACTCACATATTTATATCTACCAAAAACCCAAACCAATTACAATTCATCATCCTTTACTCTATACAACAGTCATGTATATTATCATGATCTATATAACCTGTCTTTACTCTACCAAAAACCCAAATCAATTACAATTCATCATCCTTTACTATATATATACAACAGTCATGTATATTATCATGATCTATATAACCTGTCTTTTTACTCTAACAAAACACAAACTCCATTTTTCCAAACTATCTACAAACTAATCTGTTTCAACCAAATAACAGCATATATTCTCATATATCTTATAGTTCTGTATATCTAAACTAACCAGCCATCAGTAAAGACAGACCGGTATTGCACCATAACAAGCAACAACACAATCAAAGCAGCAACACCCCATGGTGAGCTTCCCTCCGAGGGCCGGTGGTGGGTTCGGCGGCGCTGGTCCCATGGTGACATGGAAAAGAGAAAATCTGGATTTTCCATGGATGACAACCACCGGACTAGGATGAGTAACGCTATAGGTGTGGCCAAAAGCAGCCAACCCATTTGTTCTTCAGCACGTTCCACAGCTTCCTCATAAGAGAAGTACCATGAGGTGCCAAGAAAGACTGAGATCACTGCTAGAATTAGCAGAACTGGATATGGTAGAGGGTTTAGAGAGAAGGCATCAAAGATAGAGGAGGTTGTGCTTCTTCTATAGGCCATTTAAGACCTTCTTAATGAGAAGCTTTGTATAAAGGTTTGACAAATTCAAGAGGTCCTTAGGAATTAATGGCACAGTAGCATTTATAGCAAGTGGTGGGATATTTGATTTGGTAGTTTACTGTTTACCTATTATTATATAAGAAAGTCTAGTGACACACTTTGTTCACACACAATGTCACAAATGGTTAGGGTGGTATATAAGTTTGTAATTAATTAGTAGGTGGAAAACTTATATAAGTTATAAAATGGTATTAAAGTAATAGTATTTCTCACAGAACATTCAAAATACAAATTTCTTGATCATCTAATTATAATAAAAAAAGAAAAAAAATTCTTATTTCAACAATTTATGAAAAAAAAAATGTTTACATTTGGCACGTCTACTAAGTTATTATGTGTGTGATTCAATGCATGGGTTTTCAAATTGATTGCTTAGTCAAATGGTCTGACTTGTTTGTGGGGTAGAACATGTTGGTAGCAAATGGCTAATGGGCCCTCTAGACTCTAGAGTAATAAATTAAAATCATTGAACTTTTTTTTTTTGAGAATGTAAAATCATTGAACTAGATTTACTAAAATTATTTGTGAGGCCAAGGGATTAGGCAACCCCAGCCTGCTTCGTACCAAGCCCAAAGCCCATGTCGAGGAGGAAGAAAACTTCCGAGGACGACATGAGAAGGTCCGAATCACCCAGTATGACTGCCGAGGACAACCATGTCCTCGGCCAACCCCAACCAGAGGAGGGAGAGTCAACGCCCCATCACAGGCAGCCTTCCAGAGGACTCCTTGAGAAAGGACAAGTATAATGTGCCGATCATGGGAGGACGGTGGAAGAGCAAATCCAAGACAAACTGTCATCTCCACATTAAATGCCCGCCGCTGGCGTTCTAGCCGCATTAATGAGGAAATAACCCCTGAACACTGCAGTCTTGGTAGCTGCAACTCACAGAAGGATGGAAAAACGGCTGATGAGACAAGCACTCAAGTAGTGACCTGCTTGGTTGACAAATGTAGAGCTAGGATCAACTAAAAGGAGATACATAATGTAAGAAGTCCTTCAGAAAGAAGAGGGAGAAAGGCAGAAAATACTGCAGCATTCGCATGACCCCTGTAACCAAGTATTGAAAAAGAAATAAAAACTTCCAGCCCCTAAGAAGAGGGCCGAGGAACCATATCTTATGCTTTAGCTTATATTCTTGTCGCCCAACCCATACACTACCCTGTTTAGCAGTTGCAATCTTTACCAGGGCTTAGTTCTTGAACCCATACTCTACAAATTCATTGTATCGGACTACCTAGGCTTGAGCCCACTCCTTCCCAGGGGCGCTTTCCTTGCCGATGTGGGACTAAGGTGTCAAGCCTTACACTACAAGATTAGCCCTTGGTGGGGTGAAAATCCTGAACTCCCGCGTTGCATGGGAAAAACCCCCGCATTCCATGGGAAAAAAGCCCAGTCCCTACAATTGGCGCCATCTGTGGAAAGAGTTTGTGCGTTGTCAAGTGCAACGATTAAACATGGCAGGATCAAGCTCCCATCAAGGGAGAAGGCCATTTTGGCGGCCATAACTGCTACCACACATGCGAAGTAGAGTAAGTCCCAAAAACTGCTACCTCATGCTGTGGTAGTGCACTCGGGGCTGAACCTTTTAAGGCACTCGAGAAAAGTCCTAGACAGAACCAAGGTATTGCATGGTCCTCGGACTCAAACCTGTGGGGAAACTAGGCACTTCAGAAAAAACTAAGTCCTAGACAGAACCAAGGTATTGCATGGTCCTCGGACTCAAACCTGTGGGGAAACTAGGCACTTCAGAAAAAACTAAGTTCTAGACAGAACCAAAGTATTGCATGGTCCTTGGACTCAAACCTGTGGGGAAACTAGGAACTTCAGAAAAAATTAAGTACTAAACAGAATCAAGGCCTTGCATGGTCCTCGGACTCAAGCCTATGGGGAAACTAGTTACTTCAAAAAAAAAAAAAAAACTAAGTACTAGACAGAACCAAGGCCTTGCATGGTCCTCGGACTCAAGCCTATGGAGAAACTAGTTACTTCAAGAAAAAAAGAAAAAAAACTAAGTCCTAAACAGAACCAAGGTATTGCATGGTCTTCAAACTCAAACCTGTGGGGAAACTAGGCACTTCAAGAAAAAACTAAGTCCTAGACAGAACCAAGGTATTGCATGGTCCTCGAACTCAAACCTATGGGGAAACTAGGCATTTTAGAAAAAACTAAGTCCTAGACAGAACCAAGGTATTGCATGGTCCTCGGACTCAAACCTGTGGAGAAACTAGGCATTTCAGAAAAATCTAAGTACTAGACAAAACCAAGGCCTTACATGGTCTTCGGACTCAAGCCTATGGGAAAACTAGTTACTTAAAAAAAAAAAAAAAAACTAAGTACTAGACAGAACCAAGGCCTTGCATGGTCTTCGGACTCAAGCTTATGGGGAAACTAGTTACTTCAAGAAAAAAAAAAAAAAAAAAAAAAAAGACTAAGTCATAGACAAAATCAAGGTATTGCATGGTCCTCGAACTCAAACCTGTGGGGAAACTAGGCACTTCAGAAAAAACTAAGTCCTAGACAGAACCAAGGTGTTGCATAGTCCTCGGACTCAAACCTGTGGGGAAACTAGGCACTTCAGAAAAAACTAAGTCCTAGATAGAACCAAGGTATTGCATGGTCCTCGAACTCAAACCTGTGGGGAAACTAGGCACTTCAGAAAAAACTAAGTCCTAGACAGAACCAAGGCCTTGCATGGTCCTCGGACTTAAACCTGTGGGGAAACTAGGCATTTCAGAAAAAACCAAGTACTAGATAGAACTAAAGCCTTGCATGGTTCTCGGACTCAAGCCTATGGGAAAACTAGTTACTTCAAAAAAAAAAAAAAAAAAAAAAAAAAAAAAAAAAAAAAAACCTAAGTCCTAGATGGAACCAAGATAGCACATGGCCCTCGGACTCAAACATATGAAAAACGATCCTCAGATCAGATACTTATTTAAGTCCAGCATGCTCGGCTGTTCACACAGTCCACGGGGCAGAACACCCAATCATTTCCCTAGTAATTCTTATATTGTTAACTTAATTAGAGATAACGACCAAGGGCTATCGTCGGCTTTATCGAAATTAGGGTGACAATGCTCTATTACTACTAGTGGCATCAACTATAAAGTCCCATTGGAGGCAAAAGATAACGCACACATTAAATAATTATTGCAGAGAAAATAAAAAGATTCGTAAAGTAAGAAGAATAGCCTTCTTTATTATTTATTATTGAATAAAATATATATATATACATCATACATCAGATGGCTTGTCTCTTAAAGCTAAACTATAATAGAGGAGGCCGAGGATGACTTGTCTCTTAAAGCTAAGCTACAATAGAGGAAGCCCAGGATGGCTTGTCTCTTAGAGCTAACTATGGTGGAAGAGGCTGAGGCAGGCTTGTTTTAAGGCTAACTCAAAAAAAAGAGAAAGCTCATGGGAATGGTAGATGCCCCGCCTCGTCCCAACAGCACTCGAGCCCATGGGGACGGCACCAGTAATGAAAAAGAAGAAGAAGCGGAGGTGCCTAACTACCCCATCCTAGGATGTTCCCTTGATTCTCTCCCAGTTTCATGATAACTGGACATTAGGAGAGGGCAACGCTCGAGCGTCAAACATTCAGCAATCTCGCAGGCCTCCATCGAGGTCCCACCATCAATGCGAGGCCCAAACTTGGGCGCGCCGAAAATATGATGCGACCTACGCTTACTTCGATTCTTAGCCGAAGGAGGGAGGCTTTCTTTCTTGCTCGGTTGAAGGGAAAGGACATCTTTATCCTTTGCTTCCTGGCCCCTGCCCTTATCCAGGGCCATCTCATTCCCTAAGCCTTGATCACGGCCTTGGCAAAGTCCTTGGAAGGGCCTATAGTGTTGAAGGCTTGAAGTTTCTGATGAACGTGGGGAGTTATAAAAAGAATAATTCCCCTAGGAGGCCTTACATAGAAGGCGAAATCCAGTGAAAATTAATCCGCATGAAATTCGAGGAGAGAGAGATACGGCGAAGCAAATGCCGCCCAATTTTCAAAGAAATTCCCAACCGTTGGATCTGCGCCACTTCACGAGGACATTAATGAGAGCACGCCTCGTACACCGAAGCGTCCGGAGCGTGCCTTGGGTAGGTGAAAAGACTTTGGCGCTAATGGAGGACAAGACTTGATAAGGCATGGCAAAGGCCCGAGGACATCAAAATCCTCATCTCCGCAAGAGGAGTCTGACAGCAGGATTTTGAAGGGCTATTGTAAGGCCAAAGGATTAGGCAACCCCAGCCCGCTTCGTACCAAACCCAAAGCCCATGCCGAGGAGGAAGAAAACTTCCAAAGACGACGTGAGAAGGTCCGAATCACTCAGGATGACCGCCGAGGACAACCATGTCCTTGGCCAACCCCAACCAGAGGAGGGAGAGTCAACGCCCTATCACAGGCAGCCTTCCAGAGCACCCCTTGAGAAAGGACGAGTATAATGTGCCGATCATGGGAGGACGGTGGAAGAGCAAATCCAAGACAAACTGTCATCTCCACATTAAATGTCCGCCGCTGGCATTCTGGCCGCATTAATGAGGAAATGACCCCTGAACACTGCAGTCTTGGTAGCTGCAACTCACAAAAGGATGGAAAAACGGCTGATAAGACAAGCACTCAAGTAGTGACCTGCCTGGTCGACAAATGTAGAGTTAGGATCAACTGAAAGGAGATATATAATGTAAGAAGTCCTCTAGAAAGAAGAGGGAGAAAGGCAGAAAATACTGCAGCATTCGCATGAACCCTATAACCAAGTATTGAAAAAGCAATAAGAACTTCCAGCCCCTAAGAAGAGGGCCGAGGAACCATATCTTATGCTTTAGCTTATATTCTTGTCGCCCAACCCATACACTACCCTGTTTAGCAGTTGCAATCTTTACCAGGGCCTAGTTCTTGAATCCATACTCTACAAATTCATTGTATCGGACTACATGGGCTTGAGCCCACTCCTTCCCAGGGGTGCTTTCCTTGCCGATGTGGGACTAAGGTGTCAAGCCTTACACTACAAGGTCAGCCCTTGGTGAGGTGAAAATCCTGAACTCCCGCGTCGCATTGGAAAACCCCCACGTGCCATGGGAAAAAAGCCCAGTCCCTACATTATTATTTTGTATAATATATGATAAATTATCTATCATAATTGATCACATCATAGGTTGGTACCCGATTAATATGAATATAAGACATCAAGTTTTTTAAAACATATTTAGATAAGATATCAGAATAGCTTAACCTATTCAAAAGATTAAGAAGAACGTATATAAATTAAAAGAAAATCAAATTGAAAATACAAGCTTAGTTTTATTTTCTTCACTTAAAAAAGGTTTTTTATTATTATTTTTTTATCAATGTTATACAGTATAAACTACTAAACATAAGCAAATATTTTAATTTAGAAATTCCAATTTATGCAAAAATTACATCTTTGTTATATGTATATCCGTATAACAAAGTGAATGAATAAAAAAGCTAAAAAAAAAAATATGTGTTAAAATAGGTGATATTATATCAATCTTAATAAGATGTTGTTTTATCATAAACGATCCTAATAATTTGTCGACAATAAAAAATATAATTTTTTTTGGATAATACAAAGAAATTGTATCAATATAACATAAAAACAGAGAATTAAAACATAAAGTTCAGCTACACAAACCCTACATATATAGCATACTAAAAATAAATTAAATTTGTCAAGAGAATATTCAAGTGATAAGAGGTCATAGTCATCTCTCAATCAACCAAAGTGGATTTAATAGTGAATTACATCACTGTCCAATTTCAATTGGGCATGCATCCACATCAGGGATTTTATTTTATTGGGAATTAGGATTTCACCACAAAGAATTCTCTACTCAGCCCATCAAAGATTTTAAAAAGAAAAGAAGAGTATAGTGACACCCATTAGAGATGGAGCTTAAAACATAAAAAAAGAAAAGAAAAAAAAAATGTAGCATTGACAATAATTGCCACGTTGTGGGGGCAGATGGGCCAACTTTAAACAGTCAATGATACATTGTTTTGGCTCAATGTTTGTAAGTTCATCATTGATCTTATTCCTAATGCTTTAAAACCAATGCTTTTCTCAGTCAAATTAATTGTTAATTGTCAAGCTTAGCAAAATTTAGGGACCTTGTCCCTTCACCAGTATTTTTTATCAGGAGCCATCATACATCCTGACCTCAAAAACACGCAATTTCAAAGTACATCACAAAGTCACACGAATAGTAAAGAAGAAGAGGTGAGATTCAAATCCCAAACGCTGGATTTGAATCACCGTTCAAAAGGTACATATAATTGCTCAACCACTTTGATGACACAACACGTGTTTTGATTTGTTCCTATGTTGAAAGTGGATATAAATCAACGTCTGCTTTATAAATGCTTCCAGCTTTATAAAATTGTCGCCTTCTTTATGGTGGTTTGGCTTTTTTGACATGGGTACTCAAAATTCTTTATTTTTTTATTTTTTAAGGCCGACCCAATGTTGAATTGAGAAATTGTTTTTGTATTCATCAGTGGATAAGGTCAGTCTAGCTGAGCTATGGACTTAATTAAAGTGTAACGGAAAGATTGATCTGTAAATTTAGATATGACTCAAGAATGTTAAAATGATCCCCAGAAACCACTGGGATTTACAACCAAATAACTCTGCTTCTGACATATTAACGCTAGATGGCACCCTCTTGATTGGATATAGAAGTTGAGTCGCGCGGCCTTTAATGTTGCAGAGATTTTTTATTTTAGAAAAATGCTAACGAGTGCCTTTAGGGCACTCATTAATAATCCATTTGAAGAAAGTTTTTATGGGAAATGAAAAAAAAATAATTAATATTTTGACATCTTTTTTCATTTCCCATAAAAGTGGTGATGGTGCAAGGAAAACACCAAGTCAAATCACTCGTCCATAGTGCCGTCCATAGCGATGCACAAAACGGAGAACGAGTGGTTGATACACTCGTCCTTCGTTAACCGTCTACTTTCATCCTCCTTACGCTCGTCCAATGAAGGACGAGCAAGTAGTATCTTATTTGCTCGTCCAATGAAGGACGAGCAAGCAGCATCTTATTTACTCGTCCAATGAAGGACGAGCAAGCGGTGACCCTCGTCCTTCGTTGAAGAAGGACGAACGAGGGTCACCAAGAATTGTGCTCCAACACAACTCTAACCAAGAGTCATGTTGAAGAGTCATACTGTTTGAATCTTAACACCGGTTCCGATGAGGTGACTCCTATGACAGTTATAGAAGTCACCCTGTGAATCCTCCAAACTCTACGACGATTGAAGAAATAACTGATTCCTAACACTATATAAAGACCCTTCTACGCAGAGGTATGGGGACTTTCTCTTTGTTGAGTTCGTGATTTCTTTCTCAAACAAAGGGCTGAAATGGTCCGGACCAGATCAAGGGTTACCAGTCCAGGCCCCCAAGAGAGTAGAGACGCTTCCAGCAACCCCCACCGTGCCCAACAATCTGCACCAGCCATGCAACCCCCTCCTGGCCAGCGCGTGGAAGCAATGGCTGCCGCTATGGCAGAGTTGACTCGCCAGAACCAAGAATTGAGAAGGGAGATTTCCCTTAAGAGCCAACGGCATGAGGCCTATGGGGAGGACCCTGGACAGAGTCAAGGGGATGGAAGACATGCAGAACTGGAGAGTCAATCAAGGGGTACCATTCCAAGAAGGGTACCACACTTGGAAAAGGAAGTAGATCAGATAAGGAAAGTGATGGATGAGATGAGGGAGAACATGAGGAGGACTAACCCCGTGGAAGACTTAGTTCACCGAACAGACTCTCCCTTTACAGCCTCTATCAATGGCCATCCCTTGCCTCCGAAATTCAGGATGCCTTCCTTGGACTCGTATGATGGAACACGAGACCCTTTTGACCACATCGCCACTTTCAAGACTACCATGCACCTTCAAGGAGTTCCTGATGAGATAATGTGTAGAGCCTTCCCCACCACCCTCAAGGGACCCGCACGAGTGTGGTTTAGCAAAATACCCCCCAATACCGTGACGTCCTTTGAGGAGTTAAGCAAGTTGTTCGTCAACAATTTTATTGGAGGGCAGAGGCATAAACGCTCTTCGTCTAGTTTGCTAGCCATAGAGCAAGGAGAAAACGAGAGTTTGCGGTCCTTCATCACGCGATTCAACAGGGACGCCTTGGCAGTGGACGAGGTGGATGATAAGCTCCTTCTGGCGGCATTCCACAATGGGGTTCATTCTGACCTGTTTATTCATAAGTTATATGAACAAGCGCCTCAGACCATGGCTGAACTCGTTCATTCAGCCCAGAATTTTATGAACGCTGAGGATGCTATCATAGCCAAGAAGAGGAAGAGAATTGAGAGAGTGGAAGCCAATTCAATGCGCCAGTCGGAACAAGGCCCTCGTCCCAAGAAGGGACGAACAGAAGATAAGAAAGACCGAGAGAAGAAAGCAGGCCCTTCAGCGCGGAATCAACAGTACACCCCTTTGAATGTACCACTCGAGCAAGTCCTTATGCAAATCAAGGACGAGCCTTCCTTGAAATGGCCGGAGAAGCTGAAGGGAGATCCCAATAAGCGCAATAGGAACAAGTATTGTCGCTTCCATAGAGACCACGGCCATGATACGGACGAGTGTTTTGATTTGAAGCAGCAGATAGAGAATCTTATTAGGCAAGGGAAGCTGAGAAATTTCCTTGGACGAGACCATAAGGACGAGAAATTGAAGGGGAAGGTAGAAGAATCATCGCGACCGCCGCTCGGAGAAATAAGAGTCATCATGGGGGGAAGTATAACCGGACAGTCGTCCAAAACAAAGAAGGCATACCTGAAGGAAGTGCAGAACGTCCAACTTTCTGGACGGTCACCGAGAGCTAAGCCCATGGACGAGCAGGCGATGACCTTCACGGACGAGGAAGCTGAGAGAATCCACCATCCTCACGATGACGCTATTGTTATCACTTTGCTTATTGCTGATTACACAACCAGAAGAGTGCTGGTAGACAATGGAAGTTCAGCATACATTCTGTATTATCCAGCCTTTCAGCAGATGAGGGTTGGACGAGATCAGCTACGTCCAGTGCACTCGCCTTTAGTAGGTTTTGGAGGAATGAAGGTACAGCCTGTAGGAACTGTCACGTTGCCAGTGGTGGTGGGAGCATACCCACAACAGTTGACTACCGACGTGAATTTCCTAGTAGTAGATTGCTCGTCCTCTTACAATGCCATAGTTGGAAGGCCGACCCTAAACAGGTGGAAGGCAGTTACGTCTACATACCATCTGTCATTGAAATTCCCGACGGAGCATGGGGTAGGGCAAGTACAGGGAGACCAACTAGCAGCAAGAGAGTGTTATCTGGCCATGTTGGCTACAGACGAACAATTTCAAGCAATGAATATAGAAGATGGGAGAATTGTGGCAGAGCCCATAGAAGCATTGGAAGATATTTCCTTAGATGAAAATAACCCTGAGAGGTGTACTAGGGTTGGAGCAGATTTGGATGCAAAAATTAAGAAGGACCTCACTTGTTTTTTAATAAGAAACAGGGATGTGTTTGCTTGGGGTCACGAAGACATGCCGGGTATAGATCCTAGCGTCATTACCCACCGTCTGAGTGTTTGCCCTTCCTCCAAGCCAGTGCGACAAAAGAAGAGGGTGTTCGCCCCTGAGAGGGATAATGCTGTTAAGGAGGAAGTTCAGAAGTTAATTGTGGCGAAGTTCATTCGAGAGGTATACTATCCTGACTGGTTAGCCAATGTAGTCATGGTCAAGAAGGCAAACGGCAACTGGAGAATGTGTGTTGATTTCACAGACTTAAACAAAGCTTGCCCCAAGGATAGTTACCCGTTGCCGCGCATTGATCAGTTGGTGGATTCTACTGCCGGCCACAAGTTGCTCAGTTTCCTGGATGCTTTCTCTGGTTATAATCAGATTAGGATGGATGAAGCAGACCAAGAGAAGACGTCCTTCATCACCAGCCAAGGACTATTTTGTTATGAAGTGATGCCTTTCGGTCTGAAAAATGCTGGAGCAACATACCAACGACTGGTCAATCACATGTTTCGTCCACAGATCGGGCGGAATATGGAAGTCTACATAGACGATATGTTGGTGAAAACTCAAGACGAGGAGAGGCATTTGGACGACCTGCAAGAAACATTCGACACACTGAGGCAGTATCACATGAAGTTGAACCCTAACAAATGTGTTTTTGGAGTATCATCAGGGAAATTTTTAGGATTTATGGTCTCCTACAGAGGAATCGAAGCAAACCCTGATAAAATTCGGGCAATATTGGATATGAAGCCTCCGAGCAATGTTAAAGAAGTCCAGTCCCTCACCGGACGAGTTGCCGCCCTCAACAGGTTTGTTTCTAAAGCTACTGACAAATGTTTGCCATTTTTTAAGGTTCTTAAAAAAGCATTTGAATGGACCGACGAATGTCAAAAAGCTTTCGAAGACTTGAAGATATATCTCACCAAAGCCCCGTTGTTAAGCCCGTCCGTGCAAGGAGAAGAGTTGTACTTATATTTGGCAGTCACCCCACACGCAGTAAGTTCAGCTCTAGTGAGGGAAGAGGGCAAGGTACAAAGACCTGTGTACTACACCAGCAAAGCATTGAGGGGAGCAGAGGGACGATACCCGTTAATGGAGAAATTGGCTTTTGCATTGATAACAGCCTCCAGAAAACTCAGGCATTATTTTCAGGCTCACGTCATTAATGTCATGACAGATCACCCACTCAAGAAGGCAATGAACAAATTAGAGGCTGCAGGACGTTTGATTCAATGGACCGTCGAGCTCAGTGAGTTTGATATAAAGTACCAACCAAGACACGCCATAAAAGCTCAAGCTCTGGCAGATTTCATTGCTGAGTTTACGTTAAGCTGTGATGATGACGGTGAAGATGAAAAGAGCAAGAAATGGGTCGTCCATGTGGATGGCTCATCTACACTGTACGCAGGAGGAATAGGTGTGGTTTTACAATCTCCAGAGGGGGACAAACTAAGACACAGAGTTCGTTTGCAGTATCAGACAACTAATAACGAAGTTGAGTACGAAGCTCTTCTAAAAGGCCTGGAATTGGCTAAGTCTGTAGAAGCGAAGTCACTCCTCGTCTTGGGAGATTCCCAATTAATTATGGGCTAAGTGAGTGGGATGTATTAGGCTAAGGAAGAACGAATGAGGAAGTACCTTAACAGGGTAATGCGCCTTATTAAAAAGTTTGAGGACGCCAACTTCGTTCAAATCCCAAGGGAGGAGAACATGGAAGCTGATGCCTTAGCAAAAGAAGCTTCAGCGAATGAAGCCGTGGGTAAGTTCGATGAGATTCAATACATACCGAGTATAGACATCCCAGAAGTACAGCAGGTGGAAAGTAGAGGAAATTGGATGGCCCCAATCGTGTCATACTTAAGAGACGGACGACTTCCAGGAGAAAAAGATGAAGCAAGGAAGTTGAGGGTAAGAGCAGCCAGGTACGTTCTTATGGACGAGATTCTCTACAAACGAGGTTTTTCCCAGCCATATCTCAGGTGTTTGGCTCCAGACGAAGCAAACTATATATTGAGAGAAATTCATGAAGGAGCTTGTGGAAATCACTCAGGAGCCAGGTCACTTATCCACAAAGTCGTCCGTGCAGGATATTATTGGCCAAACATGCAAGCTGATGCTAAGGCCTACGTCAAGGTCTGCGATCAATGCCAAAGGTTTAGCAACGTCCCCAGGCAACCATCAGAGTATTTAACTCCAATGACGGCCCCATGGCCTTTTGCGCAGTGGGGACTAGACATCCTGGGTCCTTTTCCACTAGGTGTAAGGCAAATGAAGTTCCTCGTCGTTGGAATTGATTATTTTACCAAGTGGGTAGAAGCAGAACCCTTAGCTAACATCACACAACAGAACGTCAAAAACTTCGTATGGAAGAACATTGTGTGCAGGTTTGGGGTGCCCAGGGTGCTGATATCTGACAACGGACGACAATTTGACAATGCATTGTTCAAAGATTTTTGCCTACACTTTGGGATTCAAAATCATTACTCCTCGCCAGCCCACCCACAAGCTAATGGACAGGCTGAAGTTGCAAACCGATCCTTGCTAAAGATAATCAAGACTCGGCTTGAGGGGGCAAAGGGAGTATGGCCAGATGAGCTACCAGGTGTTCTTTGGGCATATAGGACCACAGCGAGAACCCCCACAGGAGAGACTCCTTTTAAACTAGCCTATGGAACTGAAGCAGTCACACCTGCAGAAGTGCACATGGCCAGTCACAGGGTGGCAACCTATCAGGATGAAGCTAATGAGGAGCAACTCCGTGTGAACCTCGATTTGATAGACAAGGTAAGGACGGACGCTGAACAAAGGATGGCGAGGCAATATGACGCAATGGTGAAGCCAAGGCGATTCAACATAGGGGACCTCGTCCTGAAGAGGATTTCCTTAGCACCAAAGAACCCAGCTCATGGGAAGCTGGGACCTAACTGGGAAGGCCCCTACAGAGTTATAAACTTCAAAAGGCAGGGATCCTATTACTTGGAAGCCCTTGATGGGAGGAAGCTGGAGCATCCTTGGAATGTGGAGCACTTGAGGAGATACTATCAGTAAATTGCCAGCCTAAGGGAGCATGACTCTGGATGAGCCCAGGGATTACATAAAAACTTGTTTATTTATATGTTTTCAGTGTGGCTTTGTTATGTTAAACATATGGACGAAATTATGGTTTGGTTTGTATTTGTTCTAATAAAGGCATTAGCCTCTAAAGTGCATGCCTCGTCTATGAACAATATCTATGTTATGAACTATGTTTGTGGAATGTACATAATGTTGTGTAAATTTATGTTTTCCATCGATTCTTGTTCATATTGACTCTTGAAAAAAAAAGCTTAAAAGCTCAAGACGAGAAAATTCTCTGGACGCGGAGATGTAATCTCAAGCTTTCCTAGAAAGCGAAATCAAGGCACACTCGTCCAAATCGAAGGACGAAGTAAAACTAATGCCTAAGCGAGTTGCAAAGTCCAAGGCATTCTCGTCCATAGGATGGGCAAGGTAAAACATTATACCTAATCATACCGTGGACGAGAAAGTGCATAGACGGGTGCATGTTAAGCCATGGACGAAGAAATGCTTGGCTGTATTTCAATCTTTTTAAGGCCTTTATTAAAACGATCCTGTCCATGGACGAGAAAAATGTAAGGCCTTCACTTCATAAACATGAAGATCAGCCAAGTCCATGGACGAGTAATGCTTACCTTTATCATTTCTCAACAAAAAGCCCATGGACGAGTAATGGTAATCTCTATCATCTCACAAGTCCATGGACAAGGAATGTTGATTATTACCTTTTCATATGGACGAAGTTGAGTTTAAAAAAAAAAATAATAATAATAATATATATATAAAACTCGTCCGTACATGTACAAAAGAAAAACGACATTCATTAAGAAAAGGGTGGATATCATACGTCCAAAAAACCCTTGGTAAATAAACTGATGATTGTTTAAAACCTCGTCCTAAAACCTTGGACGAAGCAAATGTATTGAAATTACATAGAAAGGTCTCAAAACGGACCAAATCAAAATACAAAAAGAAAAATCTTTAAGTAGAGGGAGCGACATTGGAGGCATCCTGAGGGGGCAGGGTTGTAGCATCGTCTTCAACATTGATGTCATCGGAGCCAGTCTGAAGAAGAGAACTAGTGGTGGCAGGGTTCAAATTGAGCACGATGGAGCTGAAGTCCACATCAGGAAACTTCTCAGCAGCGTCCATCCTGAAGTCTTCAAACCCTGCTGCATAGTTGGTGTCCATAGCATCTGTGAATTGCTTAGATGCTTTGAACTCAGCCACTGCATCTTCCTTCGCTTTGGAAAGAAGAGTGCCATATTCGTTATTCTTTTTCTGCAAGGCCTCAAGACAAACGTCCTTCTCCGCAGCACTAGTTTTCATCTCCTCAACCAATGTCTTCAACTCTTTCACCTCTTCCGTAGTCTTGACAGCAACCTCAGCCCATTGTTTAGCTTCAGCTTTTAACTCCTGGACCCTCGTCTCTAGCAAGATCCTCGTCTTGTCCAACCCAGTGGCTTGTCTGGACGCTGCTATGAACTTAGACATGCCCTAAAAAAAAAAAAAAAAAAAAAAGAAAATTAATCATCAAATATAAATTACCTTGAAAAAGAAAATATACATTTGGTCAAGACGAAGAAAGAAACATTACCTTAAAAAGGTCGTGAACACCTGAGTGTTCGAAGTCCTTGAGGGACAGGTCATAGCAGACGGTAATATCCTCGTCCGTCACAGCGTTCTTAAAACGCTCCCAGGCCAAATCCTCATTTTCAATAATGTTTGAAGGGGCCTTTTGAGGAGGTTGAGACGAGGTGGGCGCGCTTTTGGATGGAGGAGTTTTGGATGGAGTGGACTCCAAAGGAGTGGACGAGTCGATCTCATAGACTTTGGTTGGTTGCTGGGACAACGAAGTGGGCTTCACCCCCTGAGACGAGCCATGCTTAGCCTTTTTGCCACGCCTGCTGGGGAGGTTCTCCAAATCTAAGTGTTTGGACACGGTTTTCCTTTTGTCTCCAGCAACAGGACGAGCTTGGCGCTCAAGCTCAGGACGACTCCCCTCAGCACTCACCTCTTTCCCCTTATTACTTCTGATAGTTGCCATTCCTATAAAAAGACGAAGGGGACTCGCTTAGAAAAGTAAAAGTAAAAGATGCAAAAGAATGCAAAAATCTAATACTTACTTTTTCTCACTGTAACCTCGTGTGCAATTGCGATGTCAGACGGGTTAGGACCTAATCTCCACTTAGCTAGTCGTCTGAGATTGACCAAGGAGTGAAAATCCCTATCTCCGTGTAGACGAGCCCTGTGGACGCGGTCACGGTGCAACTTGCTCAAACTGGGTCGTCTAACAGCTGTAATGGAATAAACTAAGGTTAGATGAGGTAATAAGTAAAAGATAAAAGAAAAGAAGGGGAAAGCAAAGGGACTTACCCTCAGGACGAAGGTTCCCTAGGTCCCCGGTAAAACGACCAAAGGAATCCTGGCCAACGTCTACGGGAGTTCCAGCCCAGAATCCAGAGACGAAGAAAAACTCCGTCTTCCATTTTCTGTCAGACGAGGCCAAGGATTTCACCAGTCTACAATCTTTACTCCTGGCTGTGAATTGATAAAAGCCAGGAGATTGATGAATCTCGAAAGGTTTATAGCAGTAGAGGAACTCGTCCACAGTGATAGGACGATCCCCTCCAAACACTTCCCTCCACAAAATTTGCATAGAGATAATTAATCTCCATGCATTGGGGTTGAATTGACACACCCCTAAACCTAACCTAACTAACAGCTCTCTGGTAAAAGAATTTAAAGGAAATCTAAGACCTCCAAGAAGGTAGGCCTCGTACACACCTATCCCAAAATGAGGGTTACAACACCACTCATTGCAGACGGGTAATTTGGGATTAAACTCGTCTGGGATTCGATACCACTGCCTAAGGTTGTTTAATCTTTCCTCGTCTGTCTTGGAAGGAATATCTACAGCACAGCTATATACAGTAACCTCCGTCTCGTCCAAAGGACTGGACGGAGGAATTGAAGACGAGGTACCTACCTGGGACCCTATAGTTTTCCTAAGTTGTTTTTGTACTTCTTCTAAAGGAAGCCCAGGGACCCCTGAGACATACTCCTCGTCAGTAGTGTTTTCCCTACTACTACTACTAGTGTCGCTAGAGTTATCACTACTCTCGTCATAATACTCGTCCACAGCTCTTTCTGTACTATCGCTAGACGAGGAAATGGTGATTCCTGACATTTTCTAAAAAGAAGAAAATTTTTGAAAACCTAAAAGACGAGGAAAGAGGGAATACCTGGCTCTAAGACGCGGAAAACTCTTAGACGAGGCTCTAGACGACGAATGTCAAAGAGGAAAAATCTCAGAAAGTGAGAGGGTAATGGGGGCATTCCACTATTTATAGATGGTGTGGCCTGACATATGAAACGACAAGACCAATCAGACGATGACACGTGGTCTTCGTCTCGAAAATATGAAACGACGAAGTAAACCATCAATCAGATTGTGACACGTGGCATCTTTGATTGTTGGAAAAGATCATCTATCCAGAGAAATAAATTACTATATTTTCTTGGACGACACATGGACAAGGGGGCAACTGATGGTGCAAGGAAAACACCAAGTCAAATCACTCGTCCATAGTGTCGTCCATAGCAATGCACAAAACGGAGAACGAGTGGTTGATACACTCGTCCTTCATTAACCGTCTACTTTCATCCTCCTTACGCTCGTCCAATGAAGGACGAGCAAGCAGTATCTTATTTGCTCGTCCAATGAAGGACGAGCAAGCAGCATCTTATTTACTCGTCCAATGAAGGACGAGCAAGCGGTGACCCTCGTCCTTCGTTGAAGAAGGACGAACGAGGGTCACCAAGAGTTGTGCTCCAACACAACTCTAACCAAGAGTCATGTTGAAGAGTCATACTGTTTGAATCTCAACACCGGTTCCGATGAGGTGACTCCTATGACAGTTATAGAAGTCACCCTGTGAATCCTCCAAACTCTACGACGATTGAAGAAATAACTGATTCCTAACACTATATAAAGACCCTTCTACGCAGAGGTATGGGGACTTTCTCTCTCTTTTAGAATTCCAGATAAAAAAATATTTGAAGTCTTTGAAGTCTTTCTTTCTACTTCAAATCACTGACTTTACCATCGGAGGACCCTAGACCGGCCTCCACCGGTCTTTCTCTGATTGAATTTGGTGTTTCCAGGACTTGGCCTTCAAGATCAGCAGCACCCGAAGACTTTTCAGCCCACTGATCCTTTAGAACTTATCAAGTGGTATCAAAACTTATTTTATTTTATTTTATACATCGAATAGTTGGGTTGAGGAATCTTAAAATCGGCCTTTAATGTTGCAAAGATGTCACAGTTGGAAATAACTCTGCCAATCAGTTAACTACAAGACTCTTGGCAATGTTGTAGAAATTTGGTGAATATATACATCCGTACGTATCAAGATTGAATATCAAATTAAAATCTATCTTGAAGAATTAGTTAGGGTCCAATTTTTTTGGCTAGCTTTTAGTTTTTTATCTTTTATGTACAACTTTATAATTAAAATCTAATTTTTTTCAAAGTACAAGTATACTTTAGCACACTTTTAACAAAAATTAATCAGAAAAAAACTAAAACTAAATAAGCGAAGGCTAAACACACATGACATCATATTGATCTCAAATGATATCTACAGGTTGAATCTCCTTCTTCTATCAAGAGTTTTGTAATTAAGTGGTATTGTTGTTCTCCTTCACAAGGATAATCAAAGTGAAATTCTCACTCTCTCATTGTTATAATGTAACTATTAAAATTGAATTTTTTTTTTTTAAAAATTGTAAACTTAGGATTTTCTCTAATAAAAAAATTATTATTTTTTCAATCAAAACAAAAAGATTAAGGAAGAGACTAGAGAGTAACCGACAAACTAACCCACCACTACCAAACCGAATCATTACTCGATCATTGACATTAGCTCGTAAAACAGCACTAAGTCACTATAGTCGTTTATTTATATATTTTTAATATGGAGTCGTATATAATATAGTATCATTAAAGCAAGTTAATAGTGGGTTTTTTTGTTTGTTTGTTTGTTTGTTTTCCTAGACTATAAGTATTTAATGCCTTGGTGGCCATAATTGTTGGTTTATCCAATCGAGGGAATCCAAATGAAACAATTTTAATCTTCTAAACAATCAAGGAATATTCTATATCAACTGCCAATTTTACTAAAAATAAATACAAACTAAGTGTGCGTTTGGAAAGCGCGTTTTGCGCTTCCCAAACGCGTTTGCGTTTTTTTTTTTTTTTTTTTACTTTTCAGCCTTTCAGCCGGCTTTTTTGACTTTTTTGGTGAACAGTACATATTATGCACTGTTTACGAACACATAAATTTCACTTTTTATCAATTTTTTCATTAAAAATGGGTTCCACGATACTATTCACATATTTAAAAATTATTTTGCTACAGTGTTTTTCAGTTTTCAGCAGTATCCAAACGAAAATATAATTACTTAATTAGTGTTATTTCAAAAACATAATAAATAAATGTTTGATTTTTTATTTTATTACTAATACATTAGTTTGTAAAATATAAATAGTAAAATTTATAATATTTCTAACATTTTCTTTACACAAATGTGTTGCAAAATTCTTAATCATCATTAGAAGAAAGAAAAGAAAGAAGAAAAACAAAATATTGGTTTCCATTAGCTGGATCCAAATAAAATAAAAGATAAGTGGCTACAGGCTCTAATCCTTGTACCAAAATGGTATTTCCCTATTTAAATGAATGTCTTGAATTCAACTCAAAATGATACCCCTATTACCTTGTGGAGCGGATGCCAAAAATTGTTATGATGTTTTGGATTTAGACTTGACAAATGTCGAGTGGTATATTTGACTATTTCCATTCTGCTTAACAATATTGTAGAGCTTAGTTGTTGCTTTGATTTTAATGCATTTAGTTGGGTTAAAAGGGATGTTAATTTTGTTACTCATGCTCTTGCTAAGTTTGTTTATGCAAATAGATTTTAGATTTTTTTTTTTTTTTTTTTTTTTTTTTGTATAATGAATATCGCGCATTAAAACAAAAACAAAAACAAAAACTCCTATTACCAATTAACTGTTATAAAAAAAAAAACATATATGGGACTCTCCTTTGGGGCATAGGTATTGGAAAAGAATTGATTCTATCCGATCCAGACTCGGAACTTCATGCATATCTGATCAAAATTCATCAAGCAAGAAAAAGTGAAAAACCAAAACTGTAAAGTATCAGACAGCACTTTGTTTACTTTTCACATAATCATAATGTTAGGCATAATTGCCAATTTTACATCTAATACAAACATTTTAGAACTCTCTGAGTCTCTGGTACATAAACATGATACAACCAAACTAGAAAGAAAAAAAAAAACACGTTTTTGCTGATTAAATCGGCATAATAAATCAACTAAAACACAGTGCTTATCAAAAAAAGTAAAACACAAAGTGCTTACAAGTTACAATCCATGTCTCAGGAAAATGTAGCTCTCTGATAATCAATGAGCCACACCCCATGGCACACATCCTTTGCAAGAGCAGTGGTGGCATCGTTTGCATGGTGGTGGTTTGCATGGTCGTGGTGTTGGTGGCGTTGGACAACACTTATCAATCTTATCATCAGGACATCTCATTGATAATATGCAAAGCACAATGGCTAGTACCAGCAATGGTAAGCATAATATACGTGACCAATTTATAGGCTCTCTGGGTGGTTCAACATGTACAGGTCGCTCATAAATAAATAGCTTTGGTATGCAAAGGAGGATTACGATCACAACCAAGAATAGCAGAATCTTGGCTAAACCATCACACCCTGGGCCTGGAGGAGTTGGTCTGCAACAGCCTCTATTGCAGCCTCTATTGCATCCCATGAAGAGCCTTACTGGTTTGTTGGGGTTGCTAAGGTTTTGTGAGAAAAATTCAGAGTGGCTCTTCTTTTTTTTGGATGGAAAAGGGCCAAAATTTATAGCCATAAGGTGAAATTGAAAAGCAGATCATATCAATCTCAACCATACACGTGTTGATGTGTCCACTTTTTGGATGGCTGAACATTCGGTAGTTGTTCCATCAACATTTTCTTTTAGCATTGAGATATCTTGTTTTGTAAGAACGGTGGGTGATGCCAATACTATTGGACGTGTGAGTCAAATATAAAATGAGTAACCTAATGATTACAAAAAATTTCATAATTATTGACGTGTTAAGTTATAATTAGAGTAACATTACTTTCATATGAGTTTATATTAATAATAACATACCATCTCAGCAATTAAAAAAAATATTGTAAAAAGTTGTCTCAAGCTTCATCGTTACGGAATATATTGGTGTGGAAAGACATTGTTAGCCTTGAGGCTGGACCAGCCATTTCTCAAGAAAGACGATCATTTTTTGGCTGTTTTTGCGTCCTCTCCACAAACTCATAATTGTTGCAGCCACAATAGATGTAGATTATAGACCACTGTTTCTTACCCAGTTGCCGACTATTATTCTAAAGTTCATATCATTGTTATTAAGTTAGATGAAAACATTAGCCTAAAGCATATAGTTCTATAGCAGCCCTGTATTAATACCACTAATAATTTCTTTTTCCACAAAGAAAAACCAATCGTTCAATGTTACGAAGTCTTTCTACTCTGCTTCATTATCATTGGGTATATTAAACATTTTTTTTTTTTTTTGGTGTGAAATAGCTAGTGGTTTAAATCTGCTAAGTAAATGCGTCCAAATTCTACTGAAACTTTGTCCAAAATGAACTTTTCATCATGTCCCTTAATGCCTATTTCACCAATGAACATGCAAATAATGCCAAACTTCATTGTCAGTCAAGAAGCACCATGCATTGCTCTAGATTTTTTTTGTTTTTTTTTTTGTTTTAGAGTACTGTATTTACGGATCAGATTACATCATATGCACAAAGATACTCAAACAGCATAATAAAATACTAACAAAAAATTGATATTTTTATAAAAGAAGAATGCACTTTACAACACCACTGAAGTCATTTATACTTGAAAGGTTACAACAGAAACAAGAAAAGCCCATCAGTTACTCAGTAATTCTCTCATATGTACACTTCAAACGACATTAAAAACCTCAAAATTTTGTAACAAAATAAAAACCTACAACCTGTGTAATTTTGGACTTCCATGAGGAAGCTACAACAACAACCACCCCCAAACTTTAGTCCCAACATTTAGGGATCATCTATGGATCCTCAATAGACTAGTTAGGGTTAGCTATGCTTCTTTCACATTTTTTTTTTTCTCCATATTACAAAGGAAAAATCGTAACCTAGTATTCATAATGTAAAATAATTTTTGTAAATTTGAGCCAACATATTTAGCCAGAGCAAAAGAGAAGTAGATCAGATTTTTCCTTCATACTGGAAATTCAGTTTGTAGTCATGTCGTAAAGTTGCTAGTGTGTTTCTGCAAGGACCCTCTACAGAAACAATAAGAAAATAAGTGAGAATGAAGTGTTTCCTTCTTGTACTCATTTTAAACATCAACACAAAGATTGCTTACCTCCAAATACTGTATGAAGATACTGAAGATCGTCTGCTGAGCAGGCATCAATCAAAGCGTATATACCTGGTCTGAGAGCTTCATCTATTTCCCTGCAGATTCACAATAAAATGGTTCAGCTACTACAGCGTGAGAGCTAAGGGTCGAATCCCACTAAGCTTGTACTTTTCAAAAAAAAAAATTATGGAGACTGTAATTTATATAGTCACACTTGCTTATTTAAGCTCTCATTTCTCCAACACTGTCCTCCTCTTGTCACTCTAAATAATGGGAAAGAGGAAAGTAGGACCTTTGGAACCATCTTTTGAAATAGAAAAACATTTTGGGACATACTAAAATGCAAAGACATGTTAGTTGGGAGGAGTAATGGTTCAAACAGAAAACTCGTTGAACTTCATAATAGGAATGATTAAAAAAAAGGTGCTAAAAATTACCTTTTGATGCCAGTTTTAAGGGGGCCATAGCCTGAATAAACATATATGTAGTTTGCCAAAAACTGAGAACAATGGCGGCCAAAGGACTCTTTTTGCTGTCTTATCTGCACCATAAATATGAATGTATGTGTAAAACTCCCCCCCCCCCTTCTATTTTCAAGGTAAACCATTCACATAGAACGCATGACTTCACTCTCCACCCGTTGTACATTGGAGGAATAGATGTCATTTGATCCAAAGACCATTGGCATGTAGAGGTCGGGTCTTGGTGTGATGGCAAGTGCCTTCCACCAAAAGTGACAAGTCACGGGTTTAAGTCTAGGAATCAGCCTCTCCCAAAATAAATTGGGAATTAGGTTGCCTAGTGCGAGTCTAATATTCTATCACACCCTTCCTGCTCCACTATATACTCTACAAATAAAAACATGTCACATGTCCATCTATTTTATTAAATGCTAAATTTACTCCTTCTATTATTTCAATTTCCTAAAATAAATAAAAAAATAACCCATCATATTTAGGTAATTGAAATAATAGAAGGTATAAATTTAGCATTTAATAAAACAGATGGACATGTAGCATGTTTTTATTTGTGGAGTACATAGTAGAGCAAGAAGAGTGGGATAGAAGATTTGGACTCGCCTAGTGCCTACCATGACCTCCCAAACCCTGCAGAAGTGGGATCTCTGTGCACTGGTACATCCATTGGTATGTATCTTATACTTGTATGCATAGTAAAGTTTAAATACTATTGAATATTAGTAATGGTAAATATAAAGTGAAAAAATTATGGTTACTTTTAGCAAAGCAGTAATGGTAATACAAAGTAACCATAAAAAAAAAAAAAAAATGGTAATAAAAAGTAAATGATGATAGAAAAGAAGTCTTGCCACAAACATGTTCCTATCAGTAGTGGCAATCAGTTACTTATACATCCAAGTTTTAGTTGAGTAACCAGTTTTCTGGACTAGAAAGGTTTCCTAAATGTGCAAGCTGGGCTATGGGTGTTTTCTGAGCACCAATCACTTTATCCCCATACAAGCTCTGACCTTCAATGACCCCCAATTCATCAAAGAAAAGCCTTTACAAGGATATTTAACAGTGGAATAAATGGGACACTAATGACAGCATGTAGGTTCATATGTTTGATTGATCAAATGAACCCTTTACCTGAACAAAAATGACAAAATTCAAGGAAGAATGTTTAAACTTCTTGCAAGGTGAGATCCATTATATAACATATCAATTGAAAAGGGATAGGGACAACATATTCTATCAACTGAAAAAGTTAGGATTCCACTATGAGATATAGCTACTTGTTAGTTAATCAAAGCTTTTGAATTTTTACTTTAAAAAAAAAAAAAAAAAAAAAAGCTATTAAGTTGTGCATTATTAATTGTTATTATCTTTATTTTTATTATTATAATGATTTGATTATGAATATGTTAAATGAGTTCTCAAGTGTAAATGATTCTCCTATTTGAACATTTACTAATTGTTCTTATGATTTCTTGTGCTTGCAGTTCTTTGTTGGTGGAAACTGGAAATGCGTAAGTATTTTTTGTCACAAATGTTGTGATTTAATTTGTCTGTATCTTAATTATGGTTTTTATTTTTTTACATAGTCCGTATTTTTTTTTTTTGTTTGCATTACTTGTTTGTTTCTTAAGAATTTGAGTACTTTCTTGATAGAGCTTGAATTTTGAAGAGAATTGTCGTTTTAATTTGATAGGTTGGATTTGTCATGGTACAGGGTCTTGAGTTCGAATCCTAACTTCATTCTACCTCCTATTTAAAATTTAAAATGTTAAAATCCCACGCATTAGGTCTCATTTATTAAGGAGTCTGGTCCCACACGTGAGGAGAATTTTAGAATTATGATTAAATGATTTAATTCACCATTTTAGTAACACCTTAAGCTATTAGGACAATCAGTAATTTATCAAATACATATGCCACTGATAGTACATGTGTATTGATAGGTGTTTGATGCAAGGAAAGGGGGAATTTATTTCTCTATAAGCTGAAAAAGAGAGGTTGCAGTCTGTTTGGAACCTAATTTGCTCCGAAATCCAGTCTATAGAACATGGTTTCTGAATCCCGTCTGTCTAACTCTCTCTTGTATGTAACCTAGTTGTACCAGTAGTTAGTCCAAATCTCTTTCGCCATGTAAAGGATTCAATATCTTCTCTCTCTAACAAACAATTGCTGGGAGTTGGCTTATCCCTCAAAACCCGCAAAAGTTTCTCCCTTGTAGACAGATTAGAGCTCTTGAGTAGAGGGTTGATTTGACACAGGAAATAAGGATATACTGCATTTGTTCATATATGTAGATTTTCTCTAATTAGGTTTGCAGAGCATAACTCTATCAATTGGCTTTGTATTATGTACTCTTGGAATTGCACTGGATAAAGAAATGGGACAACTAGAATGGATACTCTGTTTACTTACAAGAAAAATTGGAATGGAATAACGAAAAAAGAAAACGTGCCTTCGTAAAAAATTGTCTGAGAACTCTTCTGCAGGGTTTCCTTGCCTTGTGTGGGTACCTTGTCTCTGCTTCAGTTTATATAACTATCTTGCAATGTATTCTTGGAGTTCTCAACTCCGCATTGGTTGTTCAGCAACCTGTTTTCACTACAACAAAAGTGGGCTATAGTGACAAAAACATTTCGTCACAATATGTCCTTATTTCGTCACGAATACATATGGTGACGAAATGGTGACGAAAAAACATTCGTCACCTAAGCTCCGTCACCTTATGTATTGGTGACGAAAATGTTTCGTCACCAAAAAAGAAAAGATAGGTGACGAAATTTTTTCGTCACCAATAAAAAATGATAGGTGACAAAAGTTTTTCGTCACCTAATGTTTTCGTCACTAAACCTTACTTTCAGTGACGAAATATTTCGTCACCAAATATATTTTTTTCCAATATCAATAGATTAGGTGACGAAGTTTTGTGTCACCGATTGTTTTTTTTTTTACTTCAATAGATCAGGTGACGAATTATTTCGTCACCAATTTTTGCTTATAGTCAGATATGGCGAAGAAAATTATCGTCACCAATTTTATTTTTTTATTAATATTCTTTACATTTACTTGCCATTATATTAACCTGTTCATTTCTAACCAAATCCATAAAAAAAACATCCATACAATCTAAAAATGCAATAAAGATGTTCACAAAGTAATTACAACCATTTATATACAAATGATGTCTTAGCTTCCAAACTTTACAGAAAATTATTTGAGTTCAAGTAGTTCCACAAAAGCTATCTTTTTGCCACCAATCCCTTATCTGCACAAGTATAAAGGAAAATACATCAATAACAAACTAGACTGCAAACATATATCCTTGATAAGATGTACTACAAAAAAAAAAAACATATATATATATAGAAAGACAATGCAGAAAATGTCCACAGAATACCCAATAACAAACTAGAAAAATAATCATAATGCAACATCACATGAAGCCAAACTATCAAAGAAAGAAAACCCACAACATTCTCTAAAAAAAAAAAAACCAAACCCATATTACAAACCATGGAGAAATCACAAAGAATGCAGAAAAATATCAATTTAAAACAAAACAAATAAAGTGCAATCCAAAACAAAAACCCAGCCACCATCATAAACACAAACCCAACCGCCACAAAGAATAAAAAAATCTAGCCAACACTATTTAAAAAAAAAAACTAGCCACCACCATTAAACAAAAACCACAGCCACCACTATAAACAAAAAACATACCACCACCATTAAACAATAAACACAGCCACCACCATTAACACAAAAACTCACCACTACCATTAAACAAAAAACACAGCCACTACCATCAACACAAAAACCCAGCCACCACCATTAAACAAAAAACCCGCCCACCACCATTAAACAAAAAACCCAGCCACTACTATAAACAAAAAACCCACCATCACCATCAAACAAAAAATACAGCCACCACCATTAACATAAAAACTCAGCCACTGTCATAAACAAAAAACTCAACCATCACAATAAATAAAAAAAACCTTACCATCAACATTAAACAAAAAAACTTAGTCACCACCATAAACAAAAAACCCACCACCACCATTAAACAAAAAACACAGTCACTACCATTAACACAAAAATACAGTCACTACTATAAACAAAAAACCCAACCATCACAATAAACAAATAACTCACCACCAACATAAACAAAAAGCCCAACCACCACCATAAACACAAAAACCCAACCACACAATAAACCAAAAATCCAGCCACCATCATTAACACAAAACCCACCACCACCATTAAACAAAAAATCCAACTACCACCACAAACAAAAAACCTACCACCACCTTTAAACAAAAAACACAGTTGTAGCACAATTGTGCTATGGTACCCTCATACATATAAGAGGTTACTATAGCACAATTGTAAAAAATTTTACAATTAAGAGACCGGGTAATGCTTGTTTTTGTGTTTTTATGCTAAAATATAGCAACATATACAATATATAAGCTCCAATACTAATGCTCTTAGGCAAGAAAATAAAACACTAACCAAGGTGTGTTCTAGTTAGTAGATGAGCTCCCCCCACTGCCACAGATGTCATTGTCACCTTTGCTCCTCAAATATTGTATGATGCAATCCATCTTCTCCTCTAGCCTTAAGTTTGCATCCTGGAGCTCTTCTACTCGACCCTCCAGCTTGTAGTTTGCATCCTGGAGCTCTTCTACTCGACCTTCGAGTTGTTGAGTATACTGAGTTGAGGAAGATGAGGCAGGAGTCTTAAGAGATGAGGAAGGCCTCATGCCAAGTCCCTTTACATAGCCAGATCTCGGCTTAAGAACCATCATAGATATCTCCTCTTCAGTCAAAGGCTGTGCTTCAGGAGTGCTACAATGCTCATCTTGTACTCTCAACATCTCTTGCTGTCATTTCAAATAATAAAAACCATCAGAAATACATATGTTCTAGTTTTGCAAACAAATATAGAATAAAAATACATATATTCTAGTTTTGCAAATTCAAGGCATGTACTGATATACATACATATGTATGTTCGCAATCAGGGTGTACCCACTGTTCTGTCCTTGAATTGAAGTGGGTATCATAGTAGAGTTGTGCCACCTTAGGAATATGACCTCCATTTTTTTGTCTCTGGGTAGTTTGCTTTCCAATGTTAGTAGACAAGTTAATTAATTACAGCAAGTAATATACTAAGCTTTTGAAAATTGAAATAACACACCGCCTCATCCACCCTAACTGCAAGCGACTTGTTTCCACATCTATGAATGTGTTTGTCAACCGTTCCCTCTTTATTTCTATTTTTAGCATTTCTTTCTGAGACTTTCTATAAAGAATAAAGACAAAGAAAATATTAGAGTTTTGACTTAAGTTATATATAGAGATTACAATATAAATCTACTCCACTTTCCAAATAAGCATTAATCCAACAAATTTGATAGAACGAATAATCTAATAGACATGACACCATAATAAGATCTACATAAAACATTAATCCAATGCATATATAGGTAGGTATTATCTAGGTGAAAAGTAAGAACATACTTCATTTATAATTAAAATTTTCAAAGTATTAATTACTAGCCAATCTTCGTCACTCCACTTTCCATCAATTAGTTCAATCCATTTTTCTCGTGTGACATTTTTTGGTGGGTGGTTTCTTGCAAACCTGCTTCCTTCATCCTTTACAAGTTTTTTATATTTTGCAAACAACCTGTTGTTGTAACTGCTCAATAATCTACCACACTTTGTATTTAGAGATTTGTTCACAAGTACAGATTCTCCTTGTATATCAAATTGATCCTGCAAAGGGAGGTATGTATAAAGAAAATATTATGCCTTGAATTCAATATGCTTAGTGACAACATCAACAAAACACTATAAAATACAGCATAAAGTATAAAGCAATGTAATGAAAATAACAAAATCAAGCTCATGGACAACTATAAACATTTAAAGTACCGCCATATTTTGAATGATCGCCTCTTTTTCACCGCTACCAACATTCTTCCAACTATAAGCATTCATAGTGGACACGTTCGTAGGCACTTGTACACCAATTTGGCTAGCAAACTTCCCTGCATGTTCACCAACAGGAGCACAAAACTCTGGGGCAATGCAGACCGGTAGCTTCCCATGTTTCTCAACAAGTCCTCGTACCCCTAATCCACGCGTCATGCCACGAACACGTCTACTAGTCAATGCTATCAAGACATAATATAAATTAAATCAACAAATGAACCAAATATAGTGTTATTACGAAATCAAGTAATGGAACTTAAATATCTCACCATCCGTTGTAGACGGTGTGCCCACAAGCTGTGTCTCTACATTAGTAGAAATTTGGGCAAGAGAATCTTCACCAAGATGCGTGCTTGATGATGGGCCGGTATGCTGGACAGCGGGGGTAGATTCCTCACGCCTATATCGAGCCATCTATATCATGCAAAAGTATATAAAGATATCTAAATTCATTACAAGTTAAGATATAAAATAAGTTATTTCATCATTTAAAATATCTTTAATCGATGACTTTCATTGATCATTCCAAGCACAATATTACAAAGTATCTCAGGCACCAGATCATGTATATAGTACCTCAGAATCTCCACCGAGAAGTAGGCTCAACAATGGGCCCTTATGTTGGACTGCTGGGGTAAATTCCTCACAGCGTGAACGAGTGCTACGTCTTGGTGCCATCTGTATCATACCAAAATATGTATAGATTTTTAAATTCATTAAAAAAATAAGTTATTTCATCGCAATATTACAAAGTACAAAGTATCGCATGCACCAAATCATACATATAGTACCTTATTATTTAAAGAACTAGATAACTCATCATCACCAATAGCTGGTACATAGTCGTCGTCATCTACCTGAACACTTACTCTTTTTCTTCCCACATTTGCACATTTAGGCTGAAATGTTGACAGACGCTTCAATCCCAAAGCATCTATTTTCTCTTGGTTTTGCTTGATTCTTTGTGCTCTTTCCATCTCATATTCTGTTATTTTATTATGAGTGTCTTTGCCCTTTTTGACCATTTCTGCAACTATAGATTTACATAGAAGATAAAATATAATGTCTATTCATTACAAATTCTTCCCAAGTACGAAACATAAATTACATCTGATGTAACTCTAAAAAATGTTACAAGACCTAATAACTTATTATAGAATTCTTATTTTGAAAATCCAACCGTTGGATTACATGTTCTATATATTCTTAACATGCATACCAATTTTCATGTCAATCAAGTGTAATTTACCATTTGATCTTTAAACTCATCTTTTATGCGTTATTTTAAACTACAAAAACTTGAATTTAGACTATTGATTGATGACGTGCCTATTAATCTTTGATTACCTTGAAATTTGGTAAGCATGAAAAATATATGAAGATAATGTAATCTAACGGTAGATTTGTCAAAATTCTCATAAAATTAAGAAATATAGGGCTTGGTTCAAGTTACATCTAATGTAACTCTAAAAAATGTTACACCACTCAATAACTTATTATTGAATTTATATTTTGAAAATCTAACCGTTGGATTACATTTTTTATATGTTCTTAACATGCACGACAATTTTCATGCCAATCGGGTGTAATTTACCCATTTACCCATTATTATTCATTTAACTAATTAAATCTAACCCAAACCTAACTCAACAAAATTATTATGGGTAAACCACAACCCACGCAATTATCTAATAATCAAAATTACCAAATTGCCTCTAAAACTTGCAAATAACCAAAGTACTCCTAAAATCCTCTAAAATTGCCAAAATGCGCCCTAAACCTAAAAAATGACCGAAATATCTTTAAAATCATAAAATTACCAAAATACCCCTAAAACTTAAAACATTACCAAAACATCCCCGGAAACTATAAAAAAAAAAAACGAAAATACCCCCTAAGCCTAAAAAATAACTGAAATACTCTTGAAACCTTCAAAATGACCAAAATACCTCCCGAAACTTAAAAATTACAAAAATACGTCCTAAACCTAAGAAATGACCAAAATACCCTCAAAATATGAAAATTACCAAAATGCCCCCCTAAACTTAAAAAATAACTGAAAATACCCTCGAAACCTAAAAAAAATGACCAAATACCCCTGAAACTTATAAAAAAACCAAAATACCCCCTAAATCTAAAAAATGACCAAAATAGCCAAAAATTAAAAAAGGGGTATTTTGGTCATTTTAATTAGGTTTGAGGGTATTTTGATCATCTTTTAGGTTTAGGGTGTATTTTTATTATTATATAGGTTTTAGGGCCATTTTTTTTTTTTCATTTTATAGGTTTCAGGGTTATTTTAATCATCATTTTTTAGGTTTTGGGGCGGTATTTTGGTCTTTTTTTAGGATTAGGGGTAGTTTGGTCATTTTCAAGCATCAAGGCTATTTCAGTCAGTTTTTAGGTTTTAGAGGTATTTTAGTTATTTTTTAGGTTTAGGGGTTATTTTGGTAATTTTCTTTTTTTGTTTCAGGGGTATTTTGGCCAAATTTTAGGTTTCAGGGGTATTTTGGTAATTATTTAGGTTTGTGTGTACTTTGGTCATTTTTTAGGATTTGGGGGTTTGGTCATTTATTAGGTTTAGGGGATATTTTGGTAATTTTTAGTGGTTTTTATGCATATTTGGTGATTTTGGGGGTATTTTGGTCATTTTTAGGTTATTTCATGGGTATTTTGCTCATTTTAGAGATTTTTGGATATTTTGATAATTTTAGTGGGTTTTTAGCATAATTGGTGATTTTAGAGATTGTAGGAGTATTTTGGTCATTTTAAAGTTTTCATGAGAATTTTGCTTATTTTAGAGATTTTGAGGATATATTGGTCATTTTAGTGGTTTTTGAGCATATTTGGTGATTTTATAAAAATCGGCTTTGGGTAGGGTATGGATATCTATGGATAAACAGACCGGGTAACAATTGGGTATGGATACTAATTGGGTAAGGTAATCATATATCCATGGATAAATTAATTGAGTCGGGTATATATGGGTATACCCTACCCATGGCCATCCTTGATTATTTGTAAACAATAGGTGACGCACACTTATTTTGTCACCAAAAACACCTCCATTTTAATATTGGATGATGAATTTGGAACATCATCACTTCCGGTTAGTCTTTGGTTAAATAATAGGTGACGAAAATGTATTTCATCACCAAAAACACCTACATCCTAATATTGGGTGACGAATTTAGAATTTCGTCACCTTTGGTAAGTCTTTAGTGACGCGAGGTCACCCTAGGTTTGCCTTTTTTTCATGACCTATAGTGACGAAATAAATATTTCATCACCAATTTGTACATCTTTGGTGACGAAATATTGATTTCGTCACCAATTGGTACATCTTTGGTGACGAATTCTTCTTTTCCTCACTAAATGTTATCATTTGGTGACGAAATTGTTTATCCTCACTAAATTTCGTCACCATAGCCCACTTTTGTTGTAGTGTTTTTCTCTTTTTTGGCAATGTGTGTGTGCGCACCTACATAGGCAAGCATGTTCATATATGTAAAAATTGAATGCCAAAGATGGCAAGACTGGTTCCAACTCCACATGATGGTGCTACCATCCATATTTCCTAGTTATGTGCATTTGTATGTAACATTGATAGCGTCAGAACGCAGAAGTGAACTGTGAACCTAAGTCTCCTTTCCACCGAATGCATTTAATGTGGAGCTACTCCACATATCTGTTAGGTTATAATACATTTTTTTGGACTGTACATTGATACAAACTTCATTTATAAGCTTTTCTATCTTGCTATTCTGTTAAATATTGCATATGCAATGTAGATATTTTGCTCTTTCTATTTTTTTTTTGTTTTTGTCGTTTTAGTTTCTTCATATTGAAAAGCTCATCTTTTTTTTTTTTCTTTTTTTTTTTGTTTAGAATGGGACGAAAGACTCAATCACCAAACTCATTTCTGATTTGAACAGTGCGAAACTGGAAACTGATGTTGGTAAGATAATATTCTATCTTAATGTAGTATGTGTTACAATCTGCAGTAGACTGACTTCTGACTTTTTCCATGACTACTTCCCAAAATTAGAAGAAAAGATAATCACGTGTAAACTGATAATTAAGTTTCTGAGTGTGCAAAAGAGCCTCAGACAGTGAGTCAATGATGATTTTGTAATTATCTAATCCTTGAGAAAATGCTGCAATACCCTTGGACTTCTGTATAACTAAAGGTGTATCTTTTTTCAGTATTCGAAAAAGTGTTGGAGATGGGTTTTGTGGTGGCAAGTCTAAAGCATTAGTTGTTCAATAGGTTCTTTTGTATGATAAAGGTTTATTTTTTTATATATTAATTTATCCAAGTATTTTCTTATGAGATGTGCAGATGTTGTAGTGTCACCTCCCTTTGTTTACATCGATCAGGTGAAGAACACGCTATCAGATCGGATTGAGATATCTGGTCAGAACTCTTGGGTTGGAAAAGGTGGTGCTTTCACGGGAGAAATCAGGTGATCTTGCTCTTCCATGTTCAGCAAAATGTATCGTTTGTTCATAGTTTCTGGCTCCTTTGCTGTGTATATATACATACATACATACATATGTGTGTGTTTGTATATATATATATATATATTTTTTTTTTTTCTCAAGAATCAATCCTTTTTTCAGATTGGGTGATTCTTTTAGTTATCTTATATTGGTCGTGGAGTTGTTTTACTTAGGCAGTCGGTGTGTAAAATAAAATTTTTTTGAGGATCTTGTGACTTTGCATGGCTTTCATAAACAGTGTGCCTTTTATTTTCTTAGTTTCTAGTTTTCTCTTTCGGAAGTTCTTCCCTTCTTTGATGAGTAATAATGAATCTTTTATCAAGAAACAAGAATGCTCAAAAGATTTATTTTCCTAAAGAATTAGAATCGTAAGCCTAACTTAAAAGATCTATAAACTGAACGAAAGTGTTAAAAGAAATCCTCACTAGTACACCATTCAAACAAAATGTGCAAAAATCTACATTTGATCTCGATAAAAAAGTTTTTCTACACTCTCAAATGTTTGGCTATTCCGCTCCTTCCAAATCACCTACATAAGACACATAAGGGTTGCATTCCACATGATACTATTCCTATGTCTCCCATACAACCCCTTCCATCAACAAACTAGAAAGTTTCTCTCTCTCTCTCTCTCTCTCTGATGAAACTAAAATAACAAAACTTCTAGTTGTTCCTGTTTAAAATTCGGCATCAGATTAAAAAAGGTCTTGTTTTCATACTGCACATAAATGGTTCTTTCAAGATTGTTGCTCCAAAAGTTCCAAAAGAGGTCCTTTTGCAAGAGTCCAAATCATTCTGCTGATGAAAATGCAGGACTCAGCTATATATCGACTTTTTGATAACTAATAAAATAATAATGGTGTCATCATTATTCTTCTTTTAATGTCAGCTTTTAATTGATCAGTTTCTTACAACATCAGCTATGTAGGAACTAGTAATTGGCAATATAAGTGGTGATATATTTTGCACTTTCCTTTCATAGGGTTTAATATTTCAAACATGGCCTGAGTTTCAGGCTCATGGGGCTCCTTTCTGTTGAATTTACATGTATTGGAAATTGATTTGGACATCTTTTTCCTTTATGTAGATCCTGGGGTGTTCATTGACATGAAAAGTTCTGTCTTTGGTTACTTATAAAGATAAAAATAAAATCTGTTTTTGGTTGTAATATCGTACTTGTGCCCGTGTTTTTAATTTAAAATTTACACATAATTACCAGATTTACTGTTTTCATTTTGTAGTGTGGAACAATTGAAAGATATTGGCACCAAGTGGGTTATTCTTGGTCATTCAGAGCGGAGACATGTCATTGGTGAAGATAATCAGGTGAAAGTTTTAACAATTATTGTTTTGAGAGGTTTCCGAGAGAAGATGATTAATGTTCTTTGCTAATTGATGCTATAAGTTAAGACTTTAACTGATGATTTGTGAACTTCAGTTTATAGGAAAGAAAGCTGCCTATGCCTTGAGTGAGGGTCTTGGAGTAATAGCTTGCATTGGGGAGAAATTAGAAGAAAGAGAATCAGGGAAAACCTTTGATGTATGTTTTCAGCAACTGAAGGCTTTTGCAGGTAACTTTCTTGCTGATGTTACTTCTTTTTATGAATTATGATTGGAGTCCTGTTGCAAAAGGAAAATGTGTCCACTGTTCCATGATACTATTCGTACCATTATGTGCAGATGCAGTATCTAGTTGGGACAATATAGTTATTGCTTATGAGCCTGTTTGGGCAATTGGGACTGGTAAAGTGGCAACACCAATGCAAGCACAGGAAGTACATGTAGCTGTTCGTGACTGGCTAAAAAAGAACATCTCAGCAGAAGTTGCATCTAAGACACGAATTATTTATGGAGGTAGTTTCTTTACTGCAACTGCATTTGCATCATGAATACTGTTTTGCTGAATCATATATATCTAATGCTATGGTTACATTTTACTGCATTTGGAAGTTTTAGTTTATAATCATCTGTCGGTAAGAAGGGATAATACTCCATAGGCATCTTTTGTTTGTAATAATCTTTTTGTGGGGGAAGAGAGAGAGAGAGAGAGAGAGAGGTTTGCTTTCCTGCCGTATTATAGTCTACTGTTATATGATGCCTAGAATTGGTTATAGAATGGTTCATCTCTAGTTGTTATAGTCTTCTATATGACTGCTATTATAGTCTACTGTTATATGATGCTTAGAACTGATTATAGAACAGTTCATCTCTAGTTGTTATAGTTTTTTATATGACTGCTGCTTACTATCTATATAAAACCAAAATGACCAAAAATTCATTTTCAGGGTCCGTAAATGGAGGCAATTGTGCTGAGCTTGCAAAGCAAGAAGATATTGATGGTTTTCTTGTTGGTGGTGCATCCTTAAAGGTATATTCCTGCTGTTAATGATTTCCTTGAAATTTTATGGGCAAAAGTTTATCAGAATTTTCTCAATGATGGTGCATTGTGATGATTACAATTTACAACTTGATTTTTCTTGATGTAGGGTCCTGAATTTGCTACCATTGTTAATTCGGTGACATCCAAGAAAGTTGCTGCTTGATTTGGTGGAATTGGCAAAAAGAGCAAATAAATGGTGCAGAAATGCTGTTTCAGTTTGAAGCATAGTATAATAAAACTATGTGCCATGTGCCGGTTTTCTTGGATGGGTTTTTGATCATTATCCCGTTTTTCTTCCCTTAAAGCTAGAAGAATCTCTTTTATGTGTTTTCTGTGGGCTACCTCTCTTCTGGGGATAACAAGAGGTATACAAATCTGTTTTAATAGCATAAACAATTTATGAATGAGTGGCATCTTTTTCAAGAATTCGGAGCTTTTATGTTGAAGTCTTGCTTGTGTGATGTGGGCATCATATAGACAATTTAGTGTACAATGCTCTTCTCTGACTTTTTGTTCAAAAATCGCACCCACTAATGACTGCATTAGTAAAAAAAGAAGGGAAAATATGGGAAATAAACCTTCAAAATCTCCAGTTTGCATGAACCTCATCAATCATACTAGAATTTGGACAATGGTAGAGTGGACATGTTCTCTCCCTGACTTATTTGTACAGGCTAATGGTTTTGTGTATGTTTGGATCAACTTTTTGCTGAAAGTTGACAAAAGTATTGTTGAACTTGTGTCTAGAAAAAGTGAGGTGTTAAAATAATTATACCAAACTGTACACAGACTTATGGCTTTTTGTGTGTTCGGATTAAATATTTGAGGAAACCTTATTTGTTTACTCTTTAAAAGTTGATAAAATTATAGTTGTATTTAGAATAGTGAAATTTAAAAAAGAAAAAAGAAAATAAAATGTTAATCCAAACTAGAAACTGATTTCATGAACTTGGCCCCCAATGCCAAATAACATGTGTGTTTAAAGCTTTTAGCAAAGGAAAGTGTGTGTTTAAAGTTTTTTTTTTAAACCTAAATTGCATGAACTTTATAGATGGTGATTACATTTCCAAGCACTCCTTCAAAAGCAAGATTATAATTTGGTGTCAATCACATGAGAGAGCATTCAGCACAGAAGAAAAGTTGTGCCTGGGAGAGCCTACACTCAAAGCATATATGCCAAAGCAAACCTAGTAATAAAGACAAGCAAGCCTTATACTTCTTATATAAACCATTCTTGGAGAGAGGTAGAGGTATAGAGTAGGACAAATAGACAATGGAGTGGTTCTACACTAGGAGGAGAGGTCCAGAGTGGAAACAAGGGTGGACAGGCCAGACCTTGGGCTCCATTTCTACACCACCACTTCATTTGCTCACCATTTTTGGCATTGTCTTTGTGTTACTGTGGTTTTCTCACTATACAGGCTATCAGACCCAGTTGAGAACCACAGCAATGAACTTTCAGTTGTTCCTTTTCTTGTTGCCTATCCTTTTGGTACTCCTCATGGCTTCAAATTCTTCTGGTTGGAGGTTCAACTTTCCTCTCTCGCGTTCGGACCATGGGGGCTCACCTCTGGGTATTGCAAGCTTGGTGGTGCTACTTTTGGTGTTGCTCTCTTATCAATCATCTTTTCAATCAAAGTGGTTTGGACCTCTTTGGAGGTCAGGCTAATTATACTATCAAAAGAAGAAAAAAAAAATACTGTAAATATCAGCTATATATAATGCCTATGTGTACATGTATGTAAATCTTAATAATGGAATCCTTTTGTTGTTGTTTTTGGAGCAATGCTATCTGATCTATACAAATAGCACTGGCAATTTGAGGTAATATCTTTTTAAACACATCATGGAATTGTTCTTCTTCTGGAGCAGTGCTATCTTGGTACAACAAAACATTGTTAAACAAAATTATATTAGCATATAATTTTCAATTTTTTTGGTAATTAATATCAATTAATATTTTTTACATTTATCTTTTTTTCAATGTAGTTTTTAAATCTAGCCCTTCTAAGTTAAAATCTTGGCTCTGCCATTGGCTTATGATAATAACATACCAATTCTTAAATATTTAATAATTGTTATAAATTAAATATAGATTGTAATATCAAAGGAGGTGGATTTGTGTCTTTCAATAAGTTTGTCCCATATGGAAAGACTTGCAAAACTTTTGTTGAGAATATAAAGCAACCACAAGCCATGCATTCCCTGCATTAAGTGGAACAAGAAAGCGTGTATGGTTTGGATTGCTCATTAAAAATGAAAAATTAATTGATTTGGAACGAGGAGAAATGATTGCTAATTTGAATAAAAGCTATTTGAAAATATAACATATTTTTGTTTTGTTCTTTTGTGTATTGAAACAGCCAACCTATGTGCTTTAGGCTAGCTAGGGGAGAATATTTGTGGCTTGGTGAAAGACGTACGAGGATGGTTTTTGGTGCAATAATAGCTTAAGCCATAAGGGGTCCATAAGTCCATTATCTACAAGAGGAATAATCTTTTTTTCTTTCTTTTTTTTGGTATAAAAATAATGGTTAGAGAGAGGCAACTAATGTGACTTCCTTACTTGGGCGTGACCATAGTATCATCTTAATCACTCTCAAACTAAGACCATATATCACAATCGCTAATGAGTTAGGTGAATAGTCTACAAATAAGGTATAAAGAACCGCAATATACTACTAGTAAGGGAACTCAAACCCATGCGTGAGGCATGTTGGTGGAAGCCCTTATCACTTGGCCAACCAAGGTGTTGGTATAAGAGGAATAATCTCATATTAATCAACTGAAGTTACTGAACCATCATGCCCACTTATGCGAGGTTGCTCAATTAAGTGGGTATATTTCAAGCCCTTCTAACACAAAATTGGAGAAGAGAAAGAAGAGTTTTAGGCCAATGCTTGCTCATAATTTCACAAGCATGAAAAATTAAAGGGCCAAATCAAATGTTTTTGAGTTATTGACAATGCTGACTAGCACTCCTGATTTATCTAAGCTTGATTGAGTACTGGTCCACGAGGACGGTGGTAGGTTTAGAAAATTATTGTTTCGATAGGTATTGATAAACACTTGTGCCGTGACACAGTGAGACAAGAGAAATGGACATCTGAAATTGACATTCCGGAGGACATTGCTTAATTTCAGTTGCTTTTAGGCATCTAGTGCAATCTGTAATTTGTGTTATATTTTGGGGTATGTCCACCTTTAGATTAATAATAACTTGATGGAAATATATATGTAGAGGTCCCACTGAATTTATAATCTTTATCTTATTTTTTTGATAGTCGGTGTAGCCGTGTAGGTTAATAAGTTGCTTAGAATGATCAACTAGTGCAAAATAATGAAATATGATTACCTAACATTTTTTTAAAATAATTTTTCTTTCATCAAATAGCGGGAAAGTGTGACAGTACTTTTGTGAGTTTTTTTTTTTTTTTTTTTTTTTTAATTATTATTTAAGTTTCATAGCTTATTTGCTCATGCAAAATTTCTTAAATTTACTTTTCTTAAGTAAAAATATATTTTTGTCAATTTTCAGGAGAAAAAATCAATCATTTTTTTTTTTTTGCTTATTTGTTGAAAATGGACAAAAAATAATTTTATTTAGAAAATAAGAAAATTTAAAAAATATATAAGCAAATAAATTATCTAAAAATAGCTACGAACATGATTGATATGTGCTTATTTGATTTTAATTAATTAATTTATTTTATATATAAAGAAAATATGGCAGACTGATTCATGACCAATTAGCTTCAAAATTCTAGTTAGTTACAAACATGATTGATATTTCCTCATTAACTTTAACTCACAATCTATTTGCGTCAATTATTCAAAAGCTCTTCTCAAATAAATAAATAAATAAATCCCAAAAGCTAAACATTTGTGTGATTTGTGGGTATTTGTTTTTGTTTTTATTAGGGACAAATATTATAGAGATATGATATATGATATATAAGCAATTAACTTAGCTTGACATTTAAGTCATCAATTACCTTACCAAATATATGTATGTGAGTTCAATTTATAAAAGATGACTAAGTTTTATGTGGCCCTATTATAATTCCTCTCCTTTTTTTGGTATACAACTGATTGTATATAATATATCAGACTCAAAGTATCTACAGGCAAAATTATACAAATAGATTAATGAACAAGTAAATGAAAATCAGTGACAACTTGTCTTTGAGAACAATTACTAGCTCAAAGCCGTAAAAGAGCTCATTAATAGAAAAAAAAACTGCTTAGCAAACTAGTAAGTTGCATCAATGAAAACAGTTCTTGTATAATGAGTAAATTATATTCAAGCATTTGATTGGTCCCTTAAAGATGACAGTAGAAGACAAGAAATAAGAATGAATTAAGAATGTTTTATAGTCATTGCTTGAGATTCAAAAAAAGAAAATCTTCCTCTCTATTGGTTCCAGGACAAATCTTAGGCTTAGTTGAGGTGTATTTTCCAAAAGGAAGTAACTTGAGGCACACATGGGACAAATATGCCTGGGCAAGGGTGTAATTATTCATTTCCTTTCTGTTTTTTTTAGTGCAAAAAGTGTGATTTCTATACTGGTTTCATAATCTTGTTTAAGATGATATATTCACAAATCACGATTACTGGGGTAATTATATACAAAAAAAGGGTTTATCTCCAAATTTCAAACTAGTTTATACTTTATAGAGAAAAACTTTGTCCATTAAATACAGCCAAAACAAGATAATAAATTTTGTCCTCAAAAAGTTTTTAAAAAATAAAAAAACTTGTTCTTAAAAAAGGCTTTTATGATTTAGACATTTAGTGATATTACTCGATTTTTTTTTTAATCGATGAATCTTAATCCACTTGCTCTACTCGTTGTGAAAAAAAGGAATAGAAAAAAATAATAAAGAAAAAGAAAAAGAAATTCCTTCCTTAAAAGAAGTCTTATATCTCTTCTATCTATATATATTAGACAAAAACCCAACCACCCCTCACTCAGTTACAATGTGTCGTCTCTCACTACATGCAATGGTCAGTGGTCACGAATATTGCATGTTAACTCATCTTTATACAATAAACACAAACCTCAGTAATTTCTTCAAACTATAATCCTCTAGAGAATCAATGAAATAAATTTAAAAAAGAAACAAAAGCAAAAGAAAACAAAGTTCATAGCTAAACCATCATCAGAACTTTGCTATATATTACAACGAAAAAGAAGAAAAAAAAAACATGATAGATATCACCCACATATTTATATCTACCAAAAACCCAAACCAATTACAATTCATCATCCTTTACTATATACAACAGTCATGTATATTATCATGATCTATATAACCTGTCTTTACTCTACCAAAAACCCAAATCAATTACAATTCATCATCCTTTACTATATATATACAACAGTCATGTATATTATCATGATCTATATAACCTGTCTTTACTCTAACAAAACACAAACTCCATTTTTCCAAACTATCTACAAACTAATCTGTTTCAACCAAATAACAGCATATATTCTCATATATCTTATAGTTCTGTATATCTAAACTAACCAGCCATCGGTAAAGACAGACCGATATTGCACCATAACAAGCAACAACACAATCAAAGCAGCAACACCCCATGGTGAGCTTCCCTCCGAGGGCCGGTGGTGGGTTCGGCGGCGCTGGTCCCATGGGGACATGGAAAAGAGAAAATCTGGATTTTCCATGGATGACAACCACCGGACTAGGATGAGTAACACTATAGGTGTGGCCAAAAGTAGCCAACCCATTTGTTCTTCAGCACTTTCCACAGCTTCCTCATAAGAGAAGTACCATGAGGTGCCAAGAAAGACTGAGATCACTGCTAGAATTAGCAGAACTGGATATGGTAGAGGGTTTAGAGAGAAGGCATCAAAGATAGAGGAGGCTGTGCTTCTTCTATAGGCCATTGAAGACCACCTTCTTAATGAGAAGCTTTGTATAAAAGCTTGACAAATTCAAGAGGTTCTTAGGAATTAATGGCACAATAGCATTTATAGCAAAAGGTTGGATATTTGATTTGGTAGCTCACCTATTATTATAATAAGAAAGTCTAGTGACACACTTTGTTCACACACAACGTCACAAATGGTTAGGGTGGAAGTTTGTAATTAATTAGTAGGTGGGAAACTTATATAAGTTATAAAATGGTATTAAAGTAATAGTATTTCTGACAGAACATTCAAAATTCAAATTTCATGATCATCTAATTACAATAAAAAAAAGAAAAAAAAAAACTTCTTATTTCAAGAATTTATGAAAAAAAAAAAAAGTTTACATTTGGCACGTCTACTAAGTTATTATGTGTGTGATTCATTCAATGCATGGGTTTTCAAATTGATTGGTTAGGTCAAATGGTCTGACTTGTTTGTGGGGTAGAGCATGTTGGTAGCAAGTGGCTACTGAGCCCTCTAGACTCTAGAGTAATAAATTAAAATCACTGAACTAGATTTACTAAAATTATTATTTTGTATAATATATGATAAATTATCTATCATAATTGATCACATCATAGGTTGGTACCCGATTAATATGAATATAAGACATCAAGTTTTTTAAAACATATTTAGATAAGATATCAGAATAGCTTAACCTATTCAAAAGATTAAGAAGAACATATATAAATTAAAAGAAAATCAAATTGAAAATATAATCTTAGTTTTATTTTCTTCACTTAAAAAAGGTTTTTTTTTTTTTTTTTTATCAATGTTATGCAGTATAAACTACCAAACATAAGCAAATATTTTAATTTAGAAATTCCAATTGATGCAAAAATTACATCTTTGTCATATGTTGATGGTGAACCAAAATTGTACCATCTCCAGACTCCAATTTGTCCATAGTGTCGTCCAAGTTCATAAAGGTTGTCCCAATACAAAAAGGTTGCCCAAGTGTAAGAAGGTTGTCCAACATGGAAGCATCTGGATGACCTCCCAATACTTAGAAATTATCAAAGTAAATTTGTGTTCAAGAGCTTATAATTCAGACCACGTTCTACTATTCTAAAGTATGAGCAAAATCCTTATTCATCGTTCTAACTTCCTACTAATTTCTTAACCTCTGATAGCAGTTGTAAAAGATAAGTCTAAACCTTCTAACTTCCATCCACGTTGAGGAAGTTATTAAACAAGTAACCACTCCAAAGCTCACTATAAAAGGACTCATCCATATCAAATGAAGGTAAGTTTCCACCACTCCTAAAGTTTGAATTCTTGAGTTTTAGAGAGAAAATTAACTTAAGTATCGAAGAGTTCTTGATCGATTCACCCCGGTCACCTTTGATCCTGTGTTTTTCTTTTCAGACCTTTCAAGCAACCATTAGCCCATTGAAGTCCAGAACATTCAGCCTACTGATTTTCTGTGCATCACCATATGTATATCTGTACGGCCCCCGCACCACGGCCCATAGTGGGCCTTGGGCCCTGGTCTGGGTATATGGCCCATGAGGCCGGTCTCCCTCTACCTAACGGCCCACCCCCGAGCCACGCATGCTGCAGGCCCAAGCTTTGCCTTTTCGTCGTTTCTCGGTCAACCCCTTCCCGAGCAGTGATTAACATAGGACTCGCGGGACACCCCGCCCTGTACCTACTCGGCCGTTCCTCGGAGAGGCACCGCTGCCGAGAACTATCGTGGAGGTAGGAACCAAGTTCCAACGCCACCCTCACCGCTTCCCATGCCCACCTAACTACCCACTTACGATCGATGATACTGGACCGCCGGTTGCACTTGCTGGCAAATAATTATGACCTCTCCACTATTCTGCGAACTATAAATACCAGAAGTTTTGAGAAGACAGGGGTTGGAGAATTGAGGGAAGGAAGAGTGTAAACAGAGAGAAAACAGAGTAAGGAAGTGGTTCAGACCCCCGAGGAGAGGAAAGTGATTCAGTTGAGCCTTGGCGTTTAGAACGACCCAGTGTAGGAAATCCAAACCCACTATACAAGTAAGTTGTGAGCCCAAGTGAGGCCCAGCCCAACGGGTTTCAGCTTTGGGTGCGCACAATTGGCGCCGTTTGTGGGAAATCCTACTAAGCAGTGGTTCCGCTGAGACTCGTATACAGGAAAGATGTTTGGAGGTAACGCCGAGAGTGGCTCGGCAGGGTCTTCCAGGGGCTCCACCTGGCGGGAACAGAGGCAGAAGAGACGCGAGGATCCGTTTTACGAGCAACTGGAAGAACGGTCCGGCCTTGGAGAAGGGTCGTATCAAACGGGGAGAACGGTATCCCATGCTTCCCGGCATAGGCAGCCCGACGTCAGGGATGAAGAGCTTGAGCGGCTGCGGAGGTTAGTACAAGACCTGGAGTTGGAAGCACGAAACGAGCGCCGCCGAGCCGGTAGAGACGACCGAGAGAGAAGGCCAGACGCCGAGGAAGAGAGACGCGGGATGGGATCGAATCAATCAGGATCTCGCCACCACAGGGAGCGCTCGCACTCGAGGGAGTCCCGTCGCCGCCGAGACCGCTCCCATTCAGCAGAATCGCGCCGGCGGCGAAATCGCTCTCGGTCGCGGGAATACGGGAATCGGGGCTCGGAGTCTCCAGAGGGACGGCCGAGGAATGCGGCCATGGATGCTATGAGCCGTGCATTGCGCAGGGCGGCTCGGTCACCATTCTCCGCAGATATTGAGCGAGCATCGATGCCGGATAGATTTACGCGCCCGCCGTTCAATTCGTATGGTGGGAAAACGGACCCCGTGGAGCATGTCAACCACTATATCCAGATGATGTCTTTGCATACCCGCAATGACGCTCTGATGTGCAAGGTTTTTCCTTCCAGCCTTGGTCCCACGGCCTTAAAGTGGTTCAACGGGTTGCGCAAGGGCTCCATTCACAGTTTCGCCGAGCTAATACAGGAGTTCGGTTCCCGTTTCGTGACGTGCAGCCGGGAACAGCAACCGGTGGACGCGCTGCTGTCTATGAAGATGAGGGCAGGGGAAACCCTCCGTGATTACGCTAGCCGGTACTGGGAGCTCTACAACGAGATTGGCGGAGGGAACGAGAAGATTGCAGCGAGCACTTTCAGAATGGGATTGCCTGACGAGTCGGGGTTGAGGGAATCATTAACCAAGAAACCCCCCGAGGACATGAGACAGTTGATGAGGCGTATCGAGGAATACAAGCGGTTGGAAGATGATAGAATACAAAGCAAAGGCAAGGCGCAGGTGACAGATCGTCCTCGGCTGAGCGGCTTTCAATAGAGGGCACGGGGAAATTTGAGGATTCAAGAGCCAGTAGCGCCAGCAGGGGAGGTGAACGTAACGTTCAAGGAGCCCGTGCATAAAATTGTGGATAAGATCAAGCACGAGCCGTACTTCAGATGGCCGAACCGGATGGCTGGCGACCCCTCTAGGAGGAATCAGAACCTATACTGCACCTACCACAAAGACCGGGGGCATACTACCGAGCAGTGCCGAGTGTTAAGGGACCATCTCGGGCAGTTGGCTAAGGCAGGACACCTCAAGGATTTTGTGATGGACGTCGGGGATAGAGGAACAGGGCATGGCGCCCCACACAGAGGGAATCCCCTTCCGCCCCCTCTTGGGATAATTGATGTTATCCACGTCGCCCCGAGGGCCATTTCGACAGCAAAGGGGAAGGAGGTGCTGACGATGATATCGGTAGAAGGGAGTACGGGCGTGCCGCCTACCGCGAAGAAGATCAGACCTACCCGAGAGCCGATCTCTTTTGACGACATTGATTTAGAAGGAACCATTCAGCCGCACGACGACGCATTGATAGTCACGGCAAGGGTTGGCGGCTTCGTTGTGAAGAGAATAATGATAGACCAGGGAAGCGGAGCGGATGTTATGTACCCGGACCTATTCAGGGGGCTCGGGTTGAGGAATGAGGATCTGTCGAAGTACAACACTCCCCTGGTTGGGTTCGATGGGAAGATGGTGGCGCCCGAGGGGCAAATCTCTCTGCCCGTGAACATGGGGGGCAAGGAGGTGATGGTAAGCTTCTTCGTAGTTACCTCATACTCCCCCTACACGGCAATTCTAGGGAGGCCATGGATACATGCAATGGGGGCTGTCCCGTCCACCCTGCACATGAGGGTCAAGTTTCATACTGAGTATGGTGTCACGGTGATACAAGGAAGTCAACAGGCGGCCAGGCAATGTTTGATCGCCATGGTCGATTGGAAGAAGGAGCAAACCGACCAGAAGGATCAGGCCGATCCCAAATGTTCGTCGTCGGGGACGCCTTTATAGCAATTACATGCTCAAGGTAAAGGTGTTGCCGGATACGGACAAGTACTTCCAAATAGGGGAGAGCATGGAGGATCGGGAAAAAGTAGAGATGTTGCTACTCCTAATACAGAATGTGGACGTATTTGCATGGAGTCCATACGAGGTGCTCGGGGTGGATCCCGAATTCATCGTGCATAGACTTGGAGTTGACCCCTCATTCGCCCCTAAAAAGCAGAGGCCGAGGAGATCAGCCTGGGAGCACTCCGAGGCAGTAAAAGTGGAAGTTCAGAGATTGAAGGAGGCAGGGGTGATTCGGGAAATCTTCTTCCCGGACTGGTTGGCGAACACCGTGGTAGTGAAGAAGAAGAACGGCAAGTGGAGGGTCTGCGTCGATTTCACCGATCTGAACAGAGCCTGCCCGAAGGACCCCTTTCCCGTGCCGAAGATTGATCAGCTGGTGGACGCCACGTGTGGGCACCCGAGGATGAGCTTTCTGGACGCTTTCCAAGGGTATCACCAGATCGCCCTGGCGCCCGAGGATCAAGAAAAAACGACGTTCATTTCCCCGGATGCAAATTACCACTACACGAGGATGCCCTTCGAACTGAAGAACGCCGGGGCCACCTACCAACGAATGATGACAAGAATGTTCCGAGACAAGATAGGGCGCACGGTCGAGGTGTACATCGACGACATGGTGGTTAAGAGAAAACAGGAAGCCCTGCATACGGGGGACCTCCAGGCGGTTTTCGAGGTTCTCCGACGGCACAAGTTGCGCCTTAATGCGGAGAAGTGCGCGTTTGGCGTCGGGGCCGGGAAGTTCTTGGGGTACCTGATCAGTACACGGGGAATTGAGGTCAACCCCGACCAGATAGAAGCTGTGAGAAGACTGAAGCCGCCGAGCAACCCGAAGGAAGTGCAAATACTAACCGGGATGCTGGCCGCCCTTAACCGGTTCATCTCAAAATTCGCAGATCGCTGCCGTCCATTCTACCAACTGCTGAAGTAATGGACGGGATTTCGGTGGAGCGAGGAGTGCGAAGAGGCCTTTGTGGATCTGAAGATTTATTTGGTGCGAGCGCCTATGCTAGCGGCACCAGAGGCAGGTGAGGATTTATTCATGTATCTGGCAGTATCCGAGCACGCCGTGAGTGCTGTACTATTGAGGGACAAAGGGATCCAGCAACCCGTATACTACATCAGCAAAATTCTTGTCGACGCCGAGACGAGGTACTTGCCCTTAGAGAAGCTCATACTAGCCCTGATACACGCCACCAGGAAGTTGCAGCACTATTTCCAAGCTCACACCGTACACGTCCTGACCGAGTACCCATTACAGTCGTTATTGAAGAGGTCTGATTTCACGGGCCGTATAGCCAAATGGGGGACTCGACTCGGTTCCTTCGACATACGGTACAGACCTCGAAGCTCGGTGAAGGGCCAGGTACTTGCGGATTTTATCGCTGAGTTTTCGCCCCGAGAGAAGGGGGAGATGGTTTGCCAACTGGAGGCTCGACCGTGGAAGATATTCGTAGACGGCGCGTCGAGCTCCACGGGGGCCGGTTCAGGAGTTGTTATGATTACCCCCGAAGGGATACGGCTAGAACACTCGTTTAGATTGGTTTTCAGGGCATCCAACAACGAGGCGAAATAAGAGGCTTTTCTGGCCGGACTGAGGGTAGCTTCGAACCTGGGGGCTCGGGATATTGAGCTATACTCGGATTCGCGTCTGGTGGTTAATCAGGTGCAGGGCAGTTTTGAAGCCCGAGATCCCCGGATGAAAGCGTACCTAGAACAAGCAAGGCTAGTTATGACCAGCTTCAACACGGTGAAAGTTTTCCACATAGCCCGAACCCAGAACAGACACGCTGACTCCCTAGCCACGCTGGCGTCCTCAGTTGCCGAGGAGATACCACGGCAGATCAAAGTCGAGCTTATTTCGAAGCCAAGTGTCAGGGTAATGAGCAACTCGGGAACTACAGGGATCAATGTCACGGCAATCGCAGCCCCTGCCACGTGCTGGATCGACCCCATTATCGACTTTCTGGCCGACGACCGTCTGCCGAGTGACGAAAATGAGGGCATCAGGATCCGTAGGATGGCTCCTCGGTATTGGTTGGCAGAAGACCGGACTTTGTATCGAAGGTCCTTCGGGGGGCCGTACCTCTTGTGCTTACGCCCGGAGAAGGTGGGCGAGCTCTTGGCGGAGCTCCACTCAGGGGTGTGCGGCGGCCATGTCGGGGGACGTTCATTGGTGCACCGAGCAATGACTCAGGGGTTTTGGTGGCCTCAGATGCAGAAAGACGCCGCCGAGTATGTGCTTAAGTGTGAGCAGTGTCAAAAGCACGCCCCTCTGATCCATCAGCCCGCGGGCCACCTGAACCCGATCAACAGTCCTTGGCCTTTTGCACAATAGGGGCTGGACATCATCGGCCCGTTCCCTCGGGCGACAGACGGCCGAAAGTTCGTTTTGGTGGCCGTCGACTATTTTACCAAGTGGGCGGAGGCGGAAGCGTTGGCCAACATACGAGATGTGGAAGTAAAGAAATTCGTATGGAAAAATATCATCACCAGGTTCGGGGTGCCGAACACTATCATATCCGACAACGGGCTACAGTTTGACAGCCGGGCGTTCCGAGAGTTTTGCAGTGGTCTCGGCATCAAAAACAGGTACTCAACTCTTGCTTACCCACAGGGCAACGGTCAGGCCGAGGCCGTGAATAAGGTGATTGTGAGTGGGCTGAAGAAAAGGCTGGAGGGAGCGAAGGGAAACTGGGCCGAGGAACTTCCCAAAGTCTTGTGGGCATACCGCACCACTCCTAGACGGTCCACCGGGGAGACCCCTTTCTCTCTCACGTACGGAGCGGAAGCCGTGATCCCTACCGAGGTGAATCTATGTAGTGCGCGAGTAGCGGGTTTCGATCACGCCCAAAACGACGAAATGATGGTAGGATATTTGGACAAGGTGGAAGAGTACCGCGAGATGGTGACAATACGGCTCGCGGAATATCAGCAGAAGCTCGCCCAGAGATACAACCGAGGCGTGAGAACGAGGGAGTTTGTCTCCGGGGATTTGGTTCTCAGGAGAGCCGTGGGCAACATGCGAGACACTGGTGCCGGGAAATTGGCACAGACATGGGAGGGACCCTATAGGGTCACGGCTGTGGCCGACACCGGGGCTTATTTCTTGGAAGACCTAGACGAGAGACAACTTCCCCGACCATGGAACGTCCATAATCTGAAGAAGTACTATCATTGATGGGCGATTCTCCGGGCATAGAGTTAACCGCGACATGTTGTATATATTTTGTTAGCTATACTAATGATGTTCTTCATGCAGATCCGCACTGTTCTAATCAAAATTCTCGGTTCGATCCCATTCACCGAGCAATGTTTATTCTTAGCCGATGCGTTCTAAGGACAGAAGCCCGATCCTCGGTTCGATTTATCGCCGGGCATGCGAAAATCTTAACGACCCGTTCTAAGGACAGAAACCTGACTCTCGGTTCGACCCTAATCACCGAGCAGGTGGAAACCTTCGTCTTTTTGTTCTAAGGACAGAAACCTGACTCTCGGTTCGACCCTAATCACCGAGCAGGTGGAAACCTTCGTCTTTTTGTTCTAAGGACAGAAACCTGACTCTCGGTTCGATCCCTATCACCGAGCAGGTGGAAACCTGAACGATTCACTCTAAGGACAGAAACCTGACTCTCGGTTCGATCCCTATCACCGAGCAGGTGGAAACCTTAGCCTTTTCGTTTCAAGGACAGAAGCCTGACCCTCGGTTCGATCCTATCACCGAGCAGGTGGAAACCTGAACGATTCACTCTAAGGACAGAAACCTGACTCTCGGTTCGACCCTAATCACCGAGCAGGTGGAAACCTTAGCCTTGTCGTCTCATGGACAGAAGCCTGACTCTCGGTTCGATCCTAATCACCGAGCAGGTGGAAACCTGAACGATTCACTCTAAGGACAGAAACCTGACTCTCGGCTCAATCCCTATCACCGAGCAGGTGGAAACCTTAGCCTTTTTGTTTCAAGGACAGAAGCCTGACTCTCGGTTCGATCCTATCACCGAGCAGGTGGAAACCTGAACAATTCACTCTAAGGACAGAAACCTGACTCTCGGTTCGATCCCTATCACCGAGCATGTGGAAACCTTAGCCTTTTCGTTTCAAGGACGGAAGCCTGACCCTCGGCTCGATCCTATCACCGAGTAGGTGGAAACCTGAACGATTCACTCTAAGGACAGAAACCTGACTCTCGGTTCGACTCTAATCACCGAGCAGGTGGAAACCTTAAATTTGTCGTCTCATGGACAGAAGCCTGACTCTTGGTTCGATCCTATCACCGAGCAGGTGGAAACCTGAATGATTCACTCTAAGGACAGAAACCTGACTCTCGGCTCGATCCCTATCACCGAGCAGGTGGAAACCTTAGCCTTTTTGTTTCAAGGACAGAAGCCTGACTCTCGGTTCGATCCTATCACCGAGCAGGTGGAAACCTGAACAATTCACTCTAAGGACAGAAACGTGACTCTCGGTTCGATCCCTATCACCGAGCATGTGGAAACCTTAGCCTTTTCGTTTCAAGGACAGAAGCCTGACTCTCGGCTCGACCCTAATCACCGAGCAGGTGGAAACCTGAACGATTCCCTCTAAGGACAGAAACCTGACTCTCGGTTCGACTCTAATCACCGAGCAGGTGGAAACCTTAAATTTGTCGTCTCATGGACAGAAGCCTGACTCTCGGTTCGACCCTAATCACCGAGCAGGTGGAAACCTGAACGATTCACTCTAAGGACAGAAACCTGACTCTCGGTTCGACTCTAATCACCGAGCAGGTGGAAACCTTAACTTTGTCGTCTCATGGACAGAAGCCTGACCCTCGGTTCGACCCTAATCACCGAGCAGGTGGAAACCTGAACGATTAACTCTTAAAGGACAGAAACCTGACTCTCGGTTCGATCCCTATCACCGAGCAGGTGGAAACCTTAGCCTTTTCGTTTCAAGGACAGAAGCCTGACCTTCGGTTCGATTCTATCACCGAGCAGGTGGAAACCTGAACGATTCACTCTAAGGACAGAAGCCTGACCCTCGGTTCGATCCTATCACCGGGCAGGTGGAAACCTGAACGATTAATTCTAAGGACAGAAACCTGACTCTCGGTTCGACCCTAATCACCGAGCAGGTGGAAATCTTAGCCCTTTTGTTCTAAGGACGGAAGCCTGACCCTCGGTTCGATCCTATCACCGAGCAGGTGGAAACCTGAACGATTAATTCCAAGGACAGAAGCCTGACCCTCGGTTAGATCACTATCACCGAGCATGTGGAGGCCTTACCATGGTCGGACACATCACAATAAAGAGACAACCAACAAGAGTTCATTACTCGGTCAATACGAAAGAGCAAGACGATAAAGCATTCATATTAAAACTTGGAACTTAAATTAACGTTTTTGGGCAAAAACCCGACAACTCGGGATAAAGAAAAGACAACATAAACAAGTTATCCCGTCACCACAACCCGGTGACATAGGCAATTCCGCGCATCTAAATTCTCGAAAGAAGGAAAAGTAATGAAGGGCTGGCTTTCAACTTTAGATATCCGCCGCATGAGCGGAGGATGCGTCCTCTTGTGAGTGTTGGTCGGCGTGAGGAGTTGGCGGCTGGATGTCCTCTCCGGTTCAGTCCCCGGCATGGGGGTGGCTGGTCCCCTCCATGTCGGTCGGCACTGCATGAGAATCAATGGCGTTCACCAGTTCCCTCATGCTGGAGGTCTCTTCCTCGTCAATGACAAGGGGCGTACGATTCTCGGTGTGGGGGATGCTCGGGAAAGGGATCTTGCTGCGATCCCTCAACGGAGAATCCTCGGGGATCCCCAGGGCTTGAAGAGTGGCGAACCAACCCTCCTCATATCCGAGCCTGTGGGCCTGGCGAATGACCGGTTCCGCCGAATTCTCGGCATCCGCGAACCCCTAGTTATACCACTTGCTTTCACAAGCCTCCAGCGCCGCCTTCGAGTCAGCCAACTGCCCTTCCAGCATGGTATTCAAGCTCTGAGCCTCCGCCAATTTAAGCTCGGTGCCTCCCAATTGGAGTTCCAGTTCCTCACACTTCGTTTCGGCAAGAGCCTGGGCCTTTACAGCTGTAGCAATTTTATCCTTTGCCTCCTCGGCAATTTTCGACTGCTCCTTCGCCGTGGCCTCGGCGACGTCCTTCAGAGCCTTTTCCCGCTCAACGTCCTCGGCCAGCTCCTTCATCCTCCCGTCCACAACGTACGACATTTGCGCGGCCTGACCACACAATATTCACTTTGTAAGGTAAAATGGAAAGTACACGTACATAAGCAAATGGGAAACCGAGAATCATAAAGAAAAGTGAAATAGGTAGGTGTGCCATTGCAAACGCCTCCCCAAAGACTCATCCGTCGATTCCGTAAAGGCGTGCAAGTCCTCGGGCAAGAGGATGCCGCGCGCCAGACTCTGCGCCACACGGCCACCATGGCCTTTGTCCCATACTCGGGCACTGGCCGTCGATGGAAGAGGCTCGCCGCCGAGTTGGAAGGAGGGTCGCCATGCCGCCGGAGCCCGAGAAGTAGACGCCAGGTCTATCCCGGTTTGCGCTACCGGTTCCCGGATGACAATACCGGCCGAGGGTCGGGTGGGCATGTTACCCGAGCCCGTCTGAGTCTGATCGGTTGTGCGCGGCCTTTTTCGAACTCGGGTTGATGGGACGGTGGGAGGCGAAGCATCTTGGCCGGGGGCTTGTTGTTGCTGCACGGGAGGCCGGGTGCTCGGGACAAAGCGGTCTATCGTCATCTTCCTCCTAGCCACCATGGCGCTGCCTTGATCGGATCTTGTTTCAGAAGAGTCAGTCGGTTCCGCGGCTGCACCCACCCCTTCCCGAACAGGAGCCCCGGGCTCTACGGTTCTCTCGGGCTAAGCAGGAGCTTCTTGCTGGATTTGCTCGTGGGCGCGTCTCCTACGCTCGGCAGATACGCGCTCGGCTGATTCGTCACGGATGGGCGGTCGCTCGTCTGAACAAATGTACCGGGGACCGAGATCACGTGCCTCGCCTATAGTTAGCCTTGGGGGGAAGAAGTTTGCGTGTCGGACGTCGATATATGAAAGAAGAGGGCTGTCAACTAGGAAAGCTTGGCTGAACGCCTGCCAAGTTGAGTAGACGGGATTGACACGGAGGATGAGGTGGGATGCTCGGAGTTGTCCGTCCGTGTGTACGAAGATTTCCGACCTGAGAACGAAGTTCAGGTCCCGAACATGCACCACTCTGATGTCCGGCTTGAATCTTTTGCCCTCTACACAAAGGAAATAAGGGTTAACAATTACATAACCGGACCGAAATCAAAATAGACAATAGTAAGTAAAGGTTAGTCACCGACCAACGTCGCGTGGCGAAAACGCACAGGGGATCTCCTCGGCAAACCAATTGCCGCTCACCCGAACGAAATCTTTAGCCGAGTTACGATTTGAATCTGGTAGGCATGAAATAAGCCGTACCCTCACATCCCTAGTCTTTATATAATAGTCAGACTCGATATTGCCGCACAGACTATACATCTGATTAATGTCATAGTGATTCAGTTGCAACCCGTACAACTGATTCAGCCTACTCACGCAACTCACTACCCGGTAAAAGTTGGGAGGGAGTTGGTCGGGACAGAGGCCGTAAAATCTAAGGGTACTAAGAATTAGAGGGTCAACCGGGAACCTAACCCCACCCTCTAAAATGGCCATCAAGGGAAAGAACACCGTGTTTTCACCACGGCGCCTCTGGATGTCAATATCGCCCATATTGCAGTAGGCAATATCTACGTCACTAGGAACATTATATACTTCCCTAAATCTAGCCAAAGCATGCTCGGAAGAAAGGAGGTAAGAGTAACTCATGTTCTTTTCAAAACGAGTGTTTTTAATAAAAGGGAAAAGAAATGCTGTGATTCTCAAAGAATAGATTGAAATGGCTGAACTGAAAAAGCAAGAAGAGGGAAAGGAACTTACTGTGGGCTCTAAGGAGGAAGTGTGTTCTGGGCCAGTAGACGAACCACGAAAGAGGGATGCTCGGTAGAGTAAGATACTAAAAGGTGATGAATGCGAAAGTGAGAGTCAGTGTTTAGAGGGATTATTTATAGGCGTGGGAAGTAGAGAGGCATTTAATGATCCACTGGAAGGAAACCACGCAGACCGTCGCTTCAACTGCCACACGCGCGACGCCTCGGTTCACGAACCGTCAGACAATGATGGCGGATAGGCCATCAATCAATTCGAAACGCGTCTTTTGAGACGCGCATTAATGCGCCCCTCAATGGTCGGGCACTGACCCTTCGACTTCCCAGACGGGCGTTTACCCCTCGTGATCCTTGATTCACCCCCGGGAATGGGAAGCGAATCAAGGGGGGGGCTATTGTACGGCCCCCGCACCATGGCCCATAGTGGGCCTTGGGCCCTGGCCTGGGTATATGGCCCATGAGGCCGGTCCCCCTCTACCTAACGGCCCACCCCCGAGCCACGCATGCTGCAGGCCCAAGCTTTGCCTTTTCGTTGTTTCTCAGTCTACCCCTTCCCGAGCAGTGATTAACATAGGACTCGCGGGACACCCCGCCCTGTACCTACTCGGCCGTTCCTCGGAGAGGCACCGCTGCCGAGAACTATCGTGGAGGCAGGAACCAAGTTCCAACGCCACCCTCACCGCTTCCCATGCCCACCTAACTACCCACTTACGATCGATGATACTGGACCGCCGGTTGCACTTGCTGGCAAATAATTATGACCTCTCCACTATTCTGCGAACTATAAATACCAGAAGTTTTGAGAAGACAGGGGTTGGAGAATTGAGGGAAGGAAGAGTGTAAACAGAGAGAAAACAGAGTAAGGAAGTGGTTCAGACCCCCGAGGAGAGGAAAGTGATTCAGTTGAGCCTTGGTGTTTAGAATGACCCAGTGTAGGAAATCCAAACCCACTATACAAGTAAGTTGTGAGCCCAAGTGATGCCCAACCCAACGGGTTTCAGTTTTGGGTGCGCACAATATCCATATAACAAAGTGAATGAATAAAAAAGCTAAAAAATATGTGTTAAAATAGGTGATATTATATCAATCTTAATGAGATGTTGTCTTATCATAAATGATCCTAACAATTTGTCAACAATAAAAATATATATATATATATATATTGGGATAATACAAAGAAATTGCATTAATATAACATAAAAACAGAGAATTAAAACATAAAGTTCAGCTACACAAACCCTACATATATAACATACTAAAAATAAATTGAATTTGTCAAGAGAATATTCAAGTGATAAGAGGTCATAGCCATCTCTCAGTCAACCAAAGTGGATTTAATAGTGAATTACATCACTGTCCAATTTCAATTGGGCAAGCATATACATCAGGGATTTTATTTTATTAGGGATATTATTGTATTGGGAATTAGGATTGCACCACAACGAATTCTCTACACAGCCCACCAAAGATTTTAAAAAGAAAAGAAAAGGATAGTGACACCCATTAGAGATGGAGCTTAAACATGAAAAAAAGAAAAGAAAAAAAAAATGTAGCAGGGACAATAATTGCCACGATGTGGGGGCAGATGGGCCAACTTTAAACAGTCAATGATACAGTGTTTAGGCTCAATGTTTCATTCTCTTTGTAAGTTCATCATTGATCTTATTCCTACTGCTTTAAAACCAATGCTTTTCTCACTCAAATTAATTGTTAATTGTCAAACTTAGCAAAATTTAGGGACCTTGTCCCTTCACCAGTATTTTTTATCAGGAACCATCATACATCCTGACCTCAAAATCGACCTCAAAAACAAGCAATTTCAAAGTACATCACAAAGTCACACGAATAGTAAAAAAGAAGAGGTGAGATTTAAATCCTAAACACTGGATGCTATAAAGAATGTCGATACCATTCAAAAGGTGATATAATTGCTCAACCACTTTGATGATACTACACGTGTTTTGATTTGTTCCTATGGGTGAAAGTGGATATAAATCAACGTCTGCTTTATAAATGCTTCCAGCTCTATAAAATTGTCGCCTTCTTTATGATGGTTTGGCTTTTTCGACATGGGTACTCAAAATTCTTTATTTATTTTTTTTTTTTTTAAGGCCGACCCAATGTTGAATTGAGAAATTGTTTTTGTATTCATCAGTGGATAAGGTCAGTCTAGCTGAGCTATGGACTTAATTAAAGTGTAACAGAAAGATTGATCTGTAAATTTAGATATGACTCAAGAATGTTAAAAGGATCCCCAGAAACCTCTGGGAATTACAGTCAAATAACTCTGCTTCTGACATATTAACGCTAGATGACGCCCTCTCGATTGGATATAGAAGTTGAGTCGGCCTTTAATGTTGCAGAGATTTTTTTATTTTATTTTATTTTATTTATTTTATTTTATTCCTCAATAGTTGAGGGTTGAGAAATCTTAAAGTCGACTTTTAATGTTGCAAAGATGTCACGGTTGAAAATAACTGTGCCAATCGGTTAACTACAAGACTCTTCGCAATACTGTAAAAGTTTTTTTTTTTTTTTTTTTTTTTTTTTTTGAGAATTAATATTGTAGAGATTAATAGTGAACTTTGGTGAATATATTCATCCATATCAAGATTGAATATCAAGTTAAAATCTATCTTAAAGAATTAGTTATAGGGTCCAATTTTTTTTTTTTTTCGCTAGTTTTTAGTTTTTTATTTTTTATGTACAACTTTTTAAAATCTAATTTTTTTTCAAAGTAAAAGCATACGCACACTTTCAATAAAAATTAATCAGCAAAAAACTAAATAAGCAAAGGCCAAACACACATGACATCATATTGATCTCAAATGATATTTCTGCAAGGTTGAATCCCCCTCTTCTATCAAGAGTTTTGTAATTAAGTGGCATTTTCGTTCTCCTTCACATGGAGAATCAAGGTGAAATTCTCACTCTTTCATTGTTATAATGTAACTATTAGAATTGAATTTTTTTTTTTTTTTTTAAATTGTAAACTTAGGATTTTCTCTAATAAAAAACAATTATTATTTTTCCAATCAAAACAAAAAGATTAAGGAAGAGACTAGAGAGTAACTTACAAATTAACCCACCACTACCAAACCAAATCATTACTCAATCATTGACATTAGCTGGTAACAACATCACTAAGAGTCGGTTTGGTTTGCGCGTCCACGTCCAAATTATTTGTGTTTTCAGCTTCTTCTTTTTTTCTTTTTTTTTTTAATCAGCGCCTATTGCACTGTTCATGGGACATAAAAAGTGCAATCAGGCATATGAACAGTACTTTCAAGCATGAATAGTATTTTATTTTATTTTATTTTTTTTAAGTTTTCAGTTTTTAGCAAAATAAACGGTATCCAAATGCACATTAAATCATTATAGTCGTTTATTTATATATTTTTAATATGGAGTCATATATAATATATTATCATTAAAGCGATTTTTTTTTTTTGTTGAGGGAGCATTAAAACTAGTTAATAGTGTTTTCTTCTTTTCTTTTCTTTTTTAAAAAAAAGAAAGAAGTCAGGCTATTAGTGCCATGGTGGCCATAGTTGTCGGTTTATCCAATCCAGGAAATCCAAATGAAACAATTTTAATCTTCTAAACAATCAAGGAATATTCTATATCAACTGCGAATTTTACTAAAAATAAATACAAAATAACGTGATAATAAATATAATTACTTAATTAGTGTTATTTCAAAAACATAATAAATAAATGTCTGATTTTTTATTTTATTACTAACACATTAGTTTGTAAGATATAAATAGTAAAATTTATAATATTTCTAGTATTTTTTTTACACAAATGTGTTGCAAAATTCTTAATCATCATTAGAAGAAAGAAAAGAAAGAAGAAAAACAAAATATTGGTTTCCATTAGCTGGATCCAAATAAAATAAAATATAAGTGGCTACAGGCTCTAATCCTTGTACCAAAATGGTATTTCCCTATTTAAATGAATGTCTTGAATTCAACTCAAAATGATACCCCTGTTACCTTGTGGAGCGGATGACAAAAATTGTTATGATGTTTTGAATTTAGACTTGACAAATGTCGAGTGGTCTATTTGACTATTTCTATTCTGCTTAACAATTTGCAGAGCTTAGTTGTTGCTTTGATTTTAATGCATTTAGTTGGGTTAAAAGGGATGTTAATAGTGTTACTCGTGCTCTTGCTTGTGTATGCAAATAGATTTTAGATTTTTTTTATTTTTTTTAATGAATATTGCGCATTAAAAAAAAAGACAAAAACAAAAAAACAAAAACTCCTACTACCAATTAACTGTTATCAAAAAAAAAAAAAAACATATATGGGACCCTCCTTTGGGGCATAGGTATTGGAAAAAAATTGATTCTATCCGATCCAGACTCGGAATTTCATGCATATCTGATCAAAATTCATCAAGCAAGAAAAAGTGAAAAACCAAAACTGTAAAGTACCAGACAGCACTTTGTTTACTTTTCACATAATCATAATGTTGGGCATAATTGCCAATTTTACATCTAATACAAACATTTAGAACTCTCTGAGTCTCTGGTACATAAACATGATACAACAAACTAGAAAAAAAAAACACGTTTTTGCTTATTAAACAGGCATAATAAATCAACTAAAACACAGTGCTTATCAAAAAAAGTAAAACACAAAGTGCTTACAAGTTACAATCCATGTCTCAGGAAAATGTAGCTTCCTGATAATCAATGAGCCACACCCCATGGCCCACATCTTTTGCAAGAGCAGTGGTGGTATCGTTTGCATGGTGGTCGTGGTGGTGGTGGTGTTGGTGTTGGTGGTGGCGTTGGACAACACTTATCATCAGGATATCTCATTAATGATAAGCAAAGCACAATGGCTAGTATCAGCAATGGTAAGAATAAACGTGGCCAATTTGTAGGCTCTTTGGGTGGTTCAACAACAACAGGTCGCTCATAAATAAATAGCTTTGGTATGCCAAGGAGGAATAAGATCACAACCAAGAATAGCAGAATCTTGGCTAAATCATCATTCACTGAGGTTTTTCTGCAACAACTTCTATAGCATGCCATTGAGAGCCTTACTGGTTTGTTGGGGTTGCTAAGGTTTTATGAGAAAACTTCAGAGTGGCCCTTCTTTTTTTTTTTTTGGATGGAAAAAGGCCAATACTTATAGCGATAAGGTGAAATTGAAAAGCAAATCATATCCTAGCTCAATCTCAACCATACACGTGTTGATGTGTCCACTTTTTGGATGGCTGAACATTCGGTAGTTGTTCCATCAACATTCTCTTTTGGCATTGAGATATCTTGTTTTGTAAGAACGGTGGGTGATGCCAATACCATTGGAATGGACGTGTGAGTCAAATATAAAATGAGTAACCTTATTATTACAAAAAATTGCACAATTATTGACGTGTTAAGTTGCAATTAGAATAATATTACTTTCATATGAGTTTATATTAATAACAACATACCATCTTAGCAATTAAGAAAAACATTGTAAAAAGTTGTCTCAGGCTTAATCGATATGGAATATATTGGTGTGGAAATATATTGTTAGCCTTGAGGCTGGACCAGCCATTTCTCAAGAAAGACGATCATTTTTTGGCTGTTTTTGCGGCCCTCTCCACAAACTCATAATTGTTGCAGCCACAATAGATGTAGATTATAGACCACTGTTTCTTATCACAGTTGCCGACATTATTCTAAAGTTCATATCATTGTTATTAAGTTAGATGAAAACATTGGCCTAAAGCATATAGTTCTATAGCAGCCCTGTATTAATACCACTAATAATTTCTTTTTCCACAAAGAAAAACCAATCGTTCAATGTTACAAAGTCTTTCTACTCTGCATCATTATCATTGGGTATATTAAACTTTTGTGTGTGTGTGTGTGTGTGAAATAGCTAGTGGTTTAAATCTGCTAAGTAAATGCGTCCAGATTCTACTGAAACTTTGTCCAAAATGAACTTTTCATCATGTCCCTTAATGCCTCTTTCACCAATGGACATGCAAATAATGCCAAACTTCATTGTCAGTCAAGAAGCACCATGCATTGCTCTAGATTTTTTTTTTTTTTTAAAGTACTGTATTTACGGATCAGATTACATACTGACATCATATGCACAAAGATACTCAAACAGCATAATAATATACTAACAAAAAATTGATATTTTTATAAAAGAAGAATGCACTTTACAACACTACTGAAGCCACTTATTCTTGAAAGGTTACAACAGAAACAAGAAAAGCCCATCAGTAACTCAGTAATTCTCTCATATGTACACTTCAAACGACATTAAAAACCCCAAAAAATTGTAACAATATAAGAACCTACAACCTGTGTAATTTTGGACTTCCATGAGGAAGCTACAACCACCACCACCAAACTTTAGTCCCTACATTTTGGGATCATCTATGGATCCTCAATAGACTAGTTAGGGTTAGCTATGCTTCTTTCACATTTTTTTTCTTCTCCATATTACAAAGGAAAAATTGTAACCTAGTTTTCATAATGTAAAATAATTTGTGTAGATTTGAGCCAACATATTTAGCCAGAGCAAAAGAGAAGTAGATCAGACTTTTCCTTCATACTGGAAATTCAGTTTGTAGTCATGTCGTAAAGTTGCTAGTGTGTTTCTGCAAGGACCCTCTACAGAAACAATAAGAAAATAAGTGAGAATGAAGTGTTTCCTTCTTGTACTCATTTTAAACATCAACACAAAGATTGCTTACCTCCAAATACTGTATGAAGATACTGAAGATCGTCTGTTGAGCAGGCATCAATCAAAGCATATATACCTGGTCTGAGAGCTTCATCTATTTCCCTGCAGATTCACAATAAAATAGTTCAGCTACTACAGCGTGAGAGCTAAGGGTCGAATCCCACTAAGCTTGTACTTCTCCAAAAAAAAAAAAAATTATGGAGACTGTAATTTATTTAGTCACACTTGCTTATTTAGGCTCTCATTTCTCCAACACTATCCTCCTCTTGTCACTCTAAATAATGGGAAAGAGGAAAGTAGGACCTTTGGAACCATTTTTGAAATAGAAAAACATTTTGGGACATACTAAAATGCAAAGACAAGTTAGTTGGGAGGAGTAATGGTTCAAACAGAAAACAAGAGCAAGACATGGAATTCTCGTAGAACTTCATAATAGGAATGATTAAAAAAAAAGGTGCTAAAAATTACCTTTTGATGCCAGTTTTAAGGGGGCCATAGCCTGAATAAACATATATGTAGTTTGCCAAAAACTGAGAACAATGGCGGCCAAAGGACTCTTTTTGCTGTCTTATCTGCACCATAAATATGAAAAAGTAAACCAGGTAGAATAAAAAAAAAAAAAAAAGGAAGGAAAAGGTGTCATGTATGCATAAAACATTTCCCCCCCTCTATTTTCAAGGTAAACAAGACCACACATTCACATAGAACGCATGACTTCACTCTCCACCCCTTGTACATTGGAGGAATAGATGTCATTTGATCCAAAGACCATTGGCATGTAGAGGTCGGGTCTTGGTGTGATGGCAAGTGCCTTCCACCAAAAGTGACAAGTCACTGGTTCAAGTCCAGGAATCAGCTTCACCCAAAATAAATTGGGGATTAGGCTGCCTAATGCGAGTTCAAATCTTCTATCCCACACTTCCTGCTCCACTATATACTCCACAATAAAAACATGCTACATGTCCATCTATTTTATTAAATGCTAAATTTATGCATTCTATTATTTCAATTTCCTAAAATAAATAAATAAATAACCCATCATATTTAGGAAATTGAAATAATAGAAGGCATAAATTTAGCATTTAATAAAATAGATGGACATGTAGCATGTTTTTATTTGTGGAGTATATAGTGGAGTAGGAAGAATGGGATAGAAGATTTGGACTCGCCTAGTGCCTACCATGACCTCCCAAACCCTACAGAAGTGGGATCACTGTGCACTGGTACATCCATTGGCATGTATCTTAAAATTGTACGCATAGTAAAGCTTAAATACTATTGAATATTAGTAATGGTAAATATAAAGTGAAAAAATTATGGTTACTTTTAGCAAAGCAGTAATGGTAATACAAAGTAACCATCAAAAAAAGAAAAAAAAAATGGTAATAAAAAGCAAATGATAATAGAAAAGAAGTCTTGCCACAAACATGTTTCTATCAGGAGTGGCAATCAGTTACTTATACATCCAAGTTTTAGTTGGGTAACAAGTTTTCTGGACTAGAAAGGTTTCCTAAATGTGCAAGCTGGGCTATGGGTGTTTTCTGAGCACCAATCACTTTATCCCCATACAAGCTCTGACCTTCAATGACCCCCATTCATCAAAGAAAAGCCTTTACAAGGATATTTAACAGTGGAATAAATGGGAAACTAATGACTTCATATGTTTGATTGATCAAATGAACCCTTTACCTGAACAAAAATGACAAAATTCAAGGAAGAATGTTTAAACTTCTTGCAAGGTGAGATCCATTATATAACATATCAATTGAAAAGGGATAGGGACAGCATATTCTATCAATTGTTGTTCAATGTTTTGAACCCTCTGTGACACTAAAATGTTCCCAATTAACTTAAAAATAAAATTTTGAGATCCATCTAAAACATAACAGCTATATTCTTAATACTATCAAATAGTTCTGATGCCAGTTAAAATTGAGGACAAGCTTTATTGGCAAAAAACATGCTAGCTTGTTTACTTTAGCTCCAGTGCTAACTGTGTGCATAATGTCTCCCAATAATTTTGGCAAGATGAACTTATTCCAAAATAAATGGCATGGCCAAATGAGCCACCTCAGTCACCATTCCTTGAAAAACTCATCCTAACAGGAGTTTTTACCATGGCTGAAGAGAATTCACAAAAACAAATTAAGGCCATGGAGGAAGGATGCACTGTGATACGCTAATTTAGATGCATTAATGTATGTTCAAACAAAAAATCCATAGGGAGTTTCGAATCTTGGTTTGTTCTTTCTTGGGTTATTATTTTATTGGCAGTCATTGGATGCAAGTAGACCTCCAATGTTATGGGAATTCATTAATTCTTTAGATTTTAATCTAACTTAAGGAACCTGTGAGTATATCATGTATAGTTTATTGGTTCCCTATGTATGATTCTTCTTTAGTTAAATAAAATCACTTATTACCTATCAAAGATAAAAATGTCTGTTCACACAAACGTCACATACCTCTTCATAAATCCTTCGAAGAAAACAACCGCATTTTACTCCCTCTTCTAATTCCCACGAAAAAGATCCTTTTCTGACGATTGAATCGGTATCCACAGTCTCCAAACAATGAAGGAGAGCAGAAACAGAGGCTTCGAGTAGAGAAATACACCGCTCACACTCACTAGAATTAATGAAACATTCAGTACAACAACATATAATGCCCACTTTCATCCACCAAGGGGAGGGGATACCAAAGAAAACAAGCAACATAGTTTATGCATCCCAAGTGAGAAATATGAAACGTAATAATCACAAACCTAAGAGCATTATGCATAAATCATAATTGAGAAAATAAATAATTACCTCATATTTAATCAGCTATTGATGTAGTTTTACTAAACCAAACAGAAACTAATAACCTTAGATCTAGCCATTAAATTAAGTATGCTCTTTTCCCTGGTCCATCTTCTAAAGTGGAAAAAGAATTAATCAGCTCAAAATGACAACCCATAAAACATGTTATTTGAAGAGAACAGAGTTTTAATGGTTCAAACTACAGCAGAGTTTAGTGCTAAGAGATGTGCAGAAACTGTGGCCTTAAACATCAACATAGTCATATTGTTTTCCACATAAAAAAATTGCAAGCATGCAACTTGCACTAATGGTTCTAAAGGTTTTAGTACCCTACAATATGAACCATTGTAACCATGTTTTTGTGGACATTTCCCCACCCCCCTAAAAAAGGCACACACCAAAAAAAGAAAAGAAAAGAAAGACAAACTGTACCTCTTGTGATGCTTAAGAACGGTATACAATAATCTACAACATGCAGCAAATAGGTCAATTGAGAAGTGCCGATCTACAACACTTAAATCCTTGCTTGCTAGTCGATCAGAGATTTCATTATCCAATATCAAGGAAGAATGAGATGAAATGGAAGCTTCAGAAAGTTTAATCTGATGGAAATCTTGAAAAAGTGCAGCAGGTATACGTAAAGACTGAGCTACATGCCAGGGTTTCATTTGGAAAAGAGCATGCTTCCCAAAAATTCTTATGAGTACTTCAATGCACATAAGAATGACAGATCCTGAATCTGGATTAGTGTTGCCTTTATCATGCATAAATCTCTGGAATATTAAAGGATTCTGCAAGTGCAGAATGATGTTGAACAAACCCGCAAGTATGCTCTGAATGTGTTCTTTCACCACATCCAAATGTTTGCGTCCTGAAAAGAAAGTCAATGGTCAAAACAAGCATCAAACTGAGATAGAAACCTGAGGTGACAGTTGCAATAACATTGCTCTAAGCAGGGTTGATCAATTTATGCATCTCCTCATCTGATAATGTTTTAATAGGTAAATAGAACTTTATTAAAAGGAATTAAAAATGGTACAAACTTCTCCCCTGGTACACAGGCAGTATGCTATGGGAAAATCTCATCTGATATTAATAGCTTCTCTGTTCCATATACTTCATAATTTAGTAAGGTAGGAGTCTGAATTCTAGGATGTGAGCCAGACAACATCAATAAGAAAATCTTGTTTTGAAGAAATTCCACACAAAATATCTGCTATCCATCCATGGCTGACATTGCTCCTTTGTTTAAACACCATCTTTGCAATAACAAGTTGAAATTTTCATAGATCTATAAATCCCTTTTCCATTTTTTTTTTTTTTTTTTTTCATAAAAAAGCAGTTATATTATTGAAGGAACATATGTGTGAGGAATTATTCAGTTTTCTGATTCCTAAGGTCCATTTTAAAAGCAACATAACAGTACCCATGGCATTTTAAGGCAGTTAGTTTTAATCACTTTGGTGGAAACATGACCAATTGAAGTACAGTCCATCTAATAGCTAATAAAATGAAAATAAATGAAACATGCAGTAAATGCCAAAAACACAAAGTGGACCCACATATAAACATGTTAAAGAATGTAATGCAATAATTAATTTCCAAAATTGCATTCATTGAATGTGCAATGTTACCTGAAACAAATTCAATAACCAAATCAAAGCAATCAATTCCAGCTGCAACTATTGAGGAAATCTTTCCACCAGATGCATTTCCAGTAGTTATGTCATAGATTGACGTGCATCCTTCCCGGACTCCAACTAGTGCTTTCTCTATAGTCTGTATCACAGTTAAGAGATGCAGTCTTGATGGTTTCTTTATGAACATTTTAAATGACATTCTCAACCTTGTTTTAAATTCATCCAAGCAATGTGGCCCAAGATGAGATGCTTCAGAGAATTCTATATGACCATGGAGTGTCTTAGTACTTGACTCTGTCTCATGAGATGCTAGAGTGGCTCTTTTTCCTTGCAAAGTTATGCATTTTCCCATAGCTCTTAAGTGTAACTCTATCATCCTGGCATACACATTTCCATATAAGGTAGGATTATCTGAAGGGAAATGATTTCCCAACTCTTCCAGATACTTTAGAACACCATCCAACCAAACAAAAGAAAATGTGTCTGGTATGTCAACCATAGCCACTAATTCCAATAACAAGACTTGTGAAATGCCAACAAGACAGGGCACCAAGCTTGACAATGAGGAAATCTTATTTATCTGCAATTTTAACCTCAATATAGCTGAAGAAGCAATTAATAGCTGCCTGAGTGAGAATGCTACTTCAGGATAATCACCTTTCAGCAAGCATCGCAACAAAGGCTTATTTATAACTTGAAGATCAAATGAATCCACCTTAGTCATAATACTGGCAGCAAAGCTGGCATCTTTCAACTGCAACCTTCTAACACTAGCTTTTCGAGAGTCGTCATCAATGTCAGATGACAATGAGCAAGCCATTGCAGCTCCAGATTTTTGCTGCTGTCTACCACATGAAATTTCAGCCTGGGTAGAGACATTCAGTGAACACTCCTCTGCATCCAAAAAATCTGGGCCATACTCTGACTTTTTAAGATTTAGTGCATCACAGTAACTTCTGGGCTGTTGATCAACCTCAACGAGGAACATACATAAGAAAAGATTGATGAAATCTTCAAACACACTTATACAAAGGTTGAGTTCCGAGACATGTTCACGTTTCCACCCTAATGATTTTGCTTTATTGTCATGAAATCTTGCATCTTCATCATTAATTGCAGAAGCTAGACCCCATAAAAACCCACTAAAGCAGGAAACTATAGAGGAAAATTTATTCAAATTTACAACATCAACACCAAGAAACTCTTTTTCAGTACAAAGGTTATCTTTCAGACAGTTAACAAGGCTTTGTGCCTGTTCCTTCAACATCTTGACAACAAGGAATGCATCATTCCAGGCCTCAATACAGTTGGAGGAATCCAAACAAGGATTAGATTCAATTAAGTTACACTGCTCGTTGACATTGCCAGAAAAAGGTTGCTCCTTACAAGGCCTCTTGGCATTGAGAAAGAAGTGAACAGCATGACTAATTTGATATTTGCTTAATGTCAAGAAGACATATGATGTGTGATCCATCAATGAAAATATCAAATCTTTAACTTGAGTAGCAATATCTTTTGACACTGCCTGTTGAAGCTCAACCACCAGAGATACTGACTTGAAAAGCCACAAAGCAGAAAATGAATCTTCAGGGAGTATTGGAGCAAATGAGGATTGACTAGCTTCTGTCTTCTTCTCACAAGCTGCCATAATTATATATTTCAAGGCCTTCCGGCAAGAAACAAACAGTCTGAAAAGGTCATGATGCCTGTGTGAGGACAATGTACCCTGACATTCCAATAAGCTACCAACAACCACCCTGAAACATGTAGGACCGGTAATATTAAAGTTTGAATTGAATTTGAAAAGAGTATCTTCCAGCAGAGATTGCAAAACTGAGTTCTGTGAAATCATTTCATATGATAAATGCTACTTGAATGCTTGTGAAGAAAAGGTTGACAATCATTACGTATCCATGAAATTTCCAAAAAAAGTGCACAATAATTGTTTAACTTATCAAACCAAAACAGTAGACATCAATTTTTTAAGAAAAGTAGTATGTGCAACATATTGCAGGGACAATTTGCAGCAAAGAAAGTTAAACCATAATCTTCAGTTGTATAAATTTATGTGCTATTAGATGCATAAATCTGGATATCTATTAATTTTTCTCCTATTTTTTTCAATAATTGTTATTTCCTAATTCTATCACCTTCAAATGATTTAAAGAGTTCACCATGCAGCACAAAGCCTTACCTCAAAAGAAGTGAAAGGTTGTGTATTACTTGCTTGTGTTCTAAAAAGCAGCAATCATTATTTAAGCTGGAAGACCATTATATCAACAGGCACCAAATCATAGCATAAAAAGATCAATTATGTAGAGAAGACAGTCTACCTTTCAAGGTTGAGTATATATGTGGCATAAACTGAGAATGATCTTGAATTTAAATACCCTTTCGGCATCCAACACAAAAGATTAAGTAAACTATGACAAGATGTAAAATTCAAGCTGGTGAAGGGTAAAGCTTTTTGTTCAGTGCAAATCTCAGTACGCAGCTTCTCAGATGAATGGGAAATCGATTTTGAATCTGAAAAACAATCATAAGTAACAAGTTCACTCCCGGAAACTTTTACTGATGACTTCTCAAGTGCAACAAGAACCTCTGGCCAATGAGGTGATGACTTCAATTCAACATTGCCAGATGGAAAATCTTTAAATAACGGTAATACTGATTTCGCCAATACACGGCAAAACCTTGATGCCAAATACCTGCGGACAAACTAATACAAGAGATGGAATGAACACAAAAGAAAGCAAAATAATATCCACTAAACTAATAGAAGTTCTAGGACATCAAACAGGAAGCTTTTTGAAGAAAATAAAAATATACGTAACACAGACAATACACACAAAGCTAGTTTGTATGGGTATGAACATCAATAAGAGGAGTTGGGGGATCTATGATTCAGTAAAGTGTCTTACTTTTTGTTCATACAAGATTGAGTCACTTAGAAGTTCTGATGAGATTTGATGCATGGTGACTTTCTTCAGCTGGCTGGATTCATTAATGTGCTGCTTTCCAATCCTCACAAAGCTGCTTGTTGAAGAGGGAATGAAAGTATGGATTAAAAGTGAGAGGAACAATTTCAACTTCTTTTTAGCTGTATGACTGCACCAAATATCAATATTTTGGCAAAGGATCCACCAAATAGCAGTGGGCAATGACTTCTTGTTCATGGAACAAATACTAAAATCCCATTCTTCAGTTTCAAGGAGAGCTTGGGCAGATGTGTCCATACAAGTTGCATCATCAGAAGAGATTGACTGTTGACCTTCAGCCACTAACTGTAGATGTCCCATCATGTAATCAGTAAGACCTGCCGCCTCTTGCCTCAAAACAGAGATGCGCCTTGCCCACTTTCTACTTCTTTTACGATACAGTGACAAGCTAGCATCATCAAGCGACATTTTTTGCACCAGATTGTCATTACTCTGCAGCAAGTACTCAAGTGAATTTATCTGCCTGTTCAAATCAACAAGCCTCTGAAGAGCCATAGCATTTAATACATAAATTAAAGGACAGCAATCTTCAGAGCTATCCTGGAGAAAAATATTTGAAACTGATTGTATAACAACAAGAAGAGAAGTTGAAGGTTGGTGAATCCAAGAAAAGTAGCCCCCATCATCCCAATCAGTCCTCTCCATCCAATCCTTTCCAGAGTATGCTGTGGATGAATCGCCCATCACTTCTAACATCCTTCTTGATAAATCTGGAGGCATAAGGCTGATTGCTTGCCTATATAAGCTTCTGCAAAACATGTACAAGCGAAAGAAGAACACAAAGACCCAATAACTAGAAAATCCAAATTTCAGCAAATCATCTTTATTCCTGGCATCAAAATTTCTTCCCGTGACAGAACAAAGAAACTTGTTGACAGTAAGCGGCTGTACTCCAACTAGGCTATTCATGCAAGGACATAGTAGTGTCATCAGGTCCTTGACAGAAACTCCGAGAAGGTTACTGTTACCAATTGTGACAGTCACTGAATCTAGCACTAGTGTATACAATTCAGACAATCCTCTTCCCAACAGTTCTGCTTGCAGATCAAAACATTTCAGACTACTTACCTCCAATTTGCCAATTTCATTTCCCTCAGCCACTGAACAATTAACTTTCATCCATTCCAGAGATTCTGATATATCTTCTGTTAACTGCCTAATACATCCACTTGCTTGCCCTTCTGGTATAGATTTAATGGCATTACAAACGGCAAACTTAAAGTCTTGGGAGGATAATAGATTTCCCACTGATTTTGCATAAGCCTCAGAAGGTAAAGCAGCCATAAATCTGGTATAATTTATTTCACCACCATCATCATGTGATATTACAAGCCTTACTGCTTTACACAGTGCAAAGATAGTATTATTCACCTACATTAGTTAAATGTATAAGAATATGGCATGAGACCACTCAATACAAAATAGCTATATATTTTTATTGGTAAGTTGCCAAGAGCCTTGTAGCTCAACTGGCCCCTCCTGGTGTTTCCAACGGAAACATTCAAGGTTCAAATCCCCCCTCCCCATTGTAACTATAGAAACAATTTCATTGGTAAGTTATACATGCACCCAATGGGCCTTGAACCCATGAACTCAACCCCCATTCCATTCGTATGGGGGGATAGGCAGTGCCTTTTAAGCCAAAGGTCATAGGCCTCAATAGTCCATACAAAACAAAATTTGAGTTACAGAAACAAGAATGGGAAACAGAACAGAACAAGATGGGATGTTTGCAGGGGAAAATTTATGAAAAAACTATGGTCCCACAACCCTCATACCCCACACCCCACAAAATACATGCACACACAATCTAATGACTTAAACCATGTGTGATGCCAGTCATTTGCAACTTGTATAGAAATTAAAAAGCAGACAAATAGAGTATGATCAGAGTTCTACTAACCTGGCGAAGCTGACTATAGAGATTAATCAGTTGGCATCCAAAGGCTTCTATTTTGGAAGATAATGAGCTTTGATCTAACACATCCACCAAAGAGAGGCCAATAGTTGAGTATGAAAACATCATAAGCCACAAGCTTACCAAGTCATTCCCTATAATCTCATATTCAATCTCCAGAAGATAACCTACAGCAACAAATACCTCATTGGCTAATAAAGTTAACGTGCCAATGTGCTTCTGGTTTTCTAGATCATATTTTGACAACCAGAGTAAATTGGTGGAAAATGAAATAACAGTATCATAAGCCTTCTTCAAGAAATTAAAGCAAGCTCCTTCAGAGGTGTCCTCTGTTCTTAAATAAACCTTTTCATCCATAAAGCTGGCAAGTAAATTATTAATAGATTTGAGTGTGCCACGAACCTCCAACAACTCAGGTCTCACTTCCGGTTTAGCTTGAAGATAAGCATTAATATTGAGCAAAAGAGGCTCCATAATCTGTACAAAAAAATCAAAAAGTGACTTTCGTGTGTCTGCACTGAAACCACTTGAACTATAACTCTTGTCTAGATGTACATTACTACTGCCAGAATACAATTTAGATGTATGACCCAATGAGTTATCCTCGAAATTCCTTGAAGCTCCTCCTTTCCCTATCATCTTTGTATCAGCAGAAAGCACTGAAGCTCCTTTTAACTTTTTCACTCTATGAACAAGCAAGCGGAATAGTTCTCCAATGCCACCCATTGCCAATACCTTCTCCTCGGTTAGGGTTCTTTCCAGTTTGTCAAATAAGTGTCTGTGATAACTCTTAATAACAGTTTTTGAGTTTTTGGATTCCCCATCAATGGTTGTTGCATACTTCTCTGTACCACGTAAGCTCAGAAATCCATCAATGTGGATAGGATGAAACAACCCATTAAACAAAACTTCTTCAACTAGCTTCAGTAAGTTTTCTGTCCAATGAGAATTACGTCCACCACTTTGAAGATGCAAGACACTCAGCAAATGCATCAGTGGCTCAAGAAGTTTATCAATGAAATCATGAAATCCCGTTTTCCGAGTTGGGTGGACCCTCAAAAACATGGCAAATGGTTCAAGCACCAAGCATGAAAACCGCATGGCAAAAACACTCATATTGCCACTATCAAGGTTCTTTACATAGACTTTGTGGACAAGCTCAAGCACTGCATCAACAGTTGACATCCACAAGTCTAAATTTTCATTCGACAAGCCACCATGGGATGAGAAGACTAAAGAGATACAATCAAGCACAATACTGTGCAGTTCTTCACCAATAAAATACGATTCTTGTGAACTCAACAATGTGCTGTTCACTAAAGACACTGCATTTTTTGCAATTACAAAAATAGACCGTAAAAGATTCCGTGAGAAATTTAAAGAAACTTGCAGTCTCAATGATTCCTCCAAGCAAAATTTGAAAATCTCCCAACACCTACTATCTAACCATGTCTCAATAACTTCACCCTCAGGTTTTTGCACAACACCTTTCAATTTTTTCTCTGAAGGTATCAACAATGACTGGACCCAATCATTAAGGAAGACTATCAAGCGGGATAACTTCACAGTTTCATAATCTTGATCAGCACTTTTGCCTTCTTCTGTGACCCTCGTCTTCACAAAATGGAAGGCTAATTCCACCTTCCTGCATTTGAAATTACCTCATTTGTTAAAGAAGAACTTAATGTTCCTATTCATGGCTCACAAATGTATAAAGGACATGAAAACAAATATAATCCTCATATTTTGGATATGATATTTTCTAGGGACCCACGGTAAACCCAAAGAGGAAAGGTGGGAGGGGGATTAAAGGCATCAACAACCTTGTCTTACAAGTCACAAATATAGAACTCAAACTCCGGTTTCGTGTCTTTTCCTCTGCCTTCTCATTAAATTTGAGATTCAGTTATTCAAAAAAATTTGAATAAATAAAATAACTTTATTACATAAAAGAGTATTAGAGCTATTCCTAAAGTATCAATTATTCAAACACCATTTTCTCTTCGCTTTGCCACAGATTCCTTGCCACCCAAAAAGCTTATATGCAAAATTTGTCAATTATCAAAAGGACCATAGCAAGAAATAGATAATTTTCAAAGCTCAATATTTACACATATAGAGAAAAATAAAGCTTTGCCATTGCCATTGCCAATGCCATAACCTCTTTTTCTTCATCATTTTCAAAACCCATAAAGAAGAACCCAAAATTTTGTGATATTGAATTTCAAGTTTCATTCTTTTTCCCCCGACTTTCTCGGAAGCCAAACACAGAAACAAACATAAAGAGAGTCAGAGAGAGATAACTAACTTGTGAAGCTCGAGCTTTTTGTTCTGAATCGACAGAATCAGCCGAAGGTTCCTCCATGGAGATTCTTCTTCGAGCTCTCTCTGTCCCAACTCTTCAGCAAGCTGCTCCACCTCTACTTGTTCGTTGTGTTTGTCAAACTGTTCAACACGGTGCGTCTTGGTAGGTCTTTCGGTCCCTTCTTCGAGGCTACTTAGCTTTCTCTTATTCTTCTTCTTCTTCTTCATCGCGTGTGTCTCTTTGGGTTTCGCTTCCGAATCAGCCATTGTTGAAAATTCCGAGCTTGGAAGAGTCTGACTGAGATTTTTGCTTTTGGAGGAAAAAGGGTTTTGGGGTAGGGTTTTAGCTCATGACCGGTCCAAAATAATGAGGTACACGTACACGTTGTTTAAACGATTTAGGCCCGATTGGTAAGGGATTTTTAATATGGTTATTTAAGGGCCCGTAGTAATGTTGTATTAATAACATTATTTAAGTATTGTGAAAATACTTGTGGGTCAAAAAATGTTGTGAAAATTTGTATTGTGTTGTTTAAACAATGAAAACTGTTATTTAAACAACACAATTAAACATGCTATAAATGTTGTGAAAATACGTATGGGTGAAAAAGTGTTGTAAAAATATGTGTTATGGTGTTTAAACACTGAAAATTGTTGGTACTAAATGAGCAATTTACAAACATTTTAAGAGTTTATAGGGAAAAGGGAGGGTAGGAATTTTTTTTTTTTTTGGTATTATTATTTTTTAAAGCCTATAATTTAAAGGAGGACAAATTTATAATTATGCAAATTAGAAATTAAATCTTAACCTACTAAATGCATTTTAATCCAAATCTTAAGTTCTAAGTATGTTGGATATAGTGATTTATTGGGTTGGGTTACAAATTCTTTTGTGGTTGTGTGTGCTTTTCTGGATATATATGTAGTTTGATTTTATTTTTTGAAAAATGTATAAAAATATTATTTAATAAAGTATTAAATATATCTTAACCATTGCTCTTAGAATATTCGTCAACAAAATCCTACCATAATCTATATATATATATATATATACATATAAAACCGAAACTTTTAAAGCTCTCACAATTTTCCACATCATCATTTTAATAACTTTTGAAGCTCTCACAATTTTCCACATCATCATTTTAATTTATAAAAAAAAAATTTAATTCTTAAAACTAAATAGTGAGAGAGTCCTAACAGGCGTCTCTTTTATATATATATATATATATATAAGAGACAAAATCTTTGAAAACCCTAAAGCAGCATCCTCTGTCAGTCTCCACTAAGAGAGAAAATCCTAAGCTTCAATTTCTTTGGTACGCTTGCTCTTGCTTTTTCTCTTTTTTGTGAATAAGTTTTTTTTTTGCTTTTGTTTTGTGTCTGATGGAAGTGATCTTGCAACTATTTGTTCTTCCAGGCCCCATGAGATTTTACATGACTTTCATTGGTGATGGAGTTGTACTTTACATTATATAGTATAACTACAAGTATTGTAGTAAGTTTGCTAACTTTTTGTGTGGTTCAAAGCTGCTATATTCTATATTATTTTAGATTATATAACCTTAAGCCTTACATTACGGAGACGTATGTTAGTTTGTTTCACATCAGAAGTAGCTTATTGCATTTGTTGTACAAGTTTTCAATTCCTTTTGTGTGGATATTTTTTCACAGCTGTAGAGTAAGGTCCATGCACTATATGTTATCTTATGTTTTCTCTTATGGTGTCATGCTTTTTGTTTATTAATTAAAGATTATGTTGGAAGCCTATATTATTTGCACCTTCAAAGTGTTCGACAATGTTTGAACCAAATTTTTCATCGATTAGGAAGAATTGGATTAAAAAAAACTTAGAAAAGCTTTCCATCCTTACTGAAATTGTCTTGCAATAATGACTATATATATATATATATATTTTTTTTTTTATAATTTGTAGGTTCTAAATCTTTTGAGTTTTAATTTTATTGTCTTTTCAAAGTTTGACCATCTAAATTTTTGGCTTCAATTTTTTGCAATATTTGAAACAGTGTGGCAAATTTCAACTGTTATAGCTATGGATTATTCTCTTGAAGGTAACCTATCTTTCTCGTATATTTCTCTATTTGGTAGTCATATATATTTTGTTTTGTTTCAATAATTTTTAGGTAGTGCGTAAATTTTTTTTTTTTTTTTTTTCCTTTCGGAAGTTTTAACATCAGAATTTTTTAGTTTTTTTTTGCAATATCTAAATTTGTTAGCTAGATTTTTTGCAACCCGTTGCTTATTCATCAAATTGTAACTCAAAAAGATAGGAGCAATTCACGCAATAGTATAGTTTCATAATCAATTTAAAATTTTATAAAACTATTTTAGTCTATTATAAAAAGGTAAGTTCCCGTGCATTGCACGGGTTTTCGACTAGTTAAAACTAAAACGAAACTCATAAGCTTAATATATAGAATAAATTATGTCCTTATATATTATATTAAATCCTTAATTTGACCCTCCTAAATCCTAGCTCCTTACAACAAATAGATTGACATTTTTATTTATGAATAAATATATTATTTTAAGAAGTAGGAACCACAAGGGGACAAGCTCATCTCTCACTTTCGGAACAAAAACCCAAACAAGAAGTGATGAGATGCAAATAGACTTGTCCCAATTGAAATTAGCAACCCAAAGGGCCAAATTGTGCACTAAAATAGTTACATTTCTATTGACAAAAGAAAATTCCCAATAAAAGAGGGAGCCCAAAGCCATCTTAACAATAGAGGAGGAGGGAGCCAAGAACAAGGGGAGGAGGAACGGAAGGGAAGAATGATGTAACTGCATCAATAATACTTTTTATTTGTTTTTAGATAATTTGATAACTGGAGGAGAGAGGATCTTTAAATGTCTTCGTTGACACACTAGAATATGTTAGATGAGCTATACGAATTATGGCTCATCAATAATCTTTTTTAATCACCTTCAAATTAAACAAAATAAAACTTGTGAAAAACCCCAAGCTTTAAAGCCAAAAGAGCAGCGAACTTTCCTTGTAAAGGATCAGAAGGTGGCAGCTGAGAAGAGTGAGCAAAAATGACCTCTCCTATTCATTTATACAAACAGCAGCAATGGTAGTTTATAGAGGATGAATTGCAACCTTAAAGTTTATTTTATATCAATCTGGTTGAGAAGAAAGCTCTTTAGTAGCAATTGGAGACACAAGGACTGGCCAGGCAGAAAATATAACTACTAATATGATATCATTTCAAGTCTTGTAAACATCTTGCTGGTATCCATTGTTATTCTACATTCAGTTAACCCAATCCCCATTTTTTGCATTGGATATCAAATTCCTTCACCAACTGCTCACTTGAGGACCAACTTCCACACAGATTCTCGCAAAACTTACCCTCTTCCCAGTCTCAAACAGTCAACTTTGTCATATTTTAAGGGATCTTCTCACTGCACTTGCAACATGACCCAGAGTCCCAAACCAGTTCTCCAAAATTCCAAAGGCACATTAACAAACTGCACTCAGGGTGGTACTTTTTGTGCAGCTACTTTTATGCAGCTCCTACTTAGAAACATGTCTGGATGCCATCTTTTAAGCACAAATTTCTTATTAAAATATGCCAAGGTACTTTTACTAAAACTGGAGTCCATTGCACCAATATCAGAAAGAAAGAAAAAGGAAAGGCCCTTATCCCCCCATGAGAACTTCCACTTCCACCAGATCATCTTTTCGCCCAGAATTTATGTGCCAAACTACTCATCACATGATATAGCCACTTTTGGTCAATAAAGTAATCCACCAGGGTAAACTCCCACTCCCTAAGTTCATCATCATGATTTAATATAAAATTAAGCTTAACAAATTTGGCCGAAAGGAATCTTGACACTCTGTTGAAAACAAATTTAAATTTCAGAAAGGGTAAATTAACCATAAAACCAAGTTGACCATTAATCAAAATTAGACATATCATTTCTTCATAAAGTTAGACATATCATAATGTATTTTTAATCCCATTTTTTTCTTTTTGAGAGTTGATTTGATGAACTAAGTCAGAACTTGAATTAGGAATGACCATGATATCATGTGTTTGGATCAGTATTCTCACTGAATTTATTGATTTAAAGTATATATATAGAAAAAGTGAAGTTTTAAAAAGTTGTAAATAAATAAATTAATTAATTAAAAAAATAAAAATTGCTTGAAACATTGAATTTCCACTCCCTATTGCTTTTGTATTGCAGTAGGTCTACTCAAAGAAATAAGTTGTGTGTTTGTAAAATCCAAAAAAAAAAAAAAAAAAAACCCTTTTCAGGCTTTTTGAGCTGATTTTGATGGGTTGATTGGGTTCCACACCAAAAACATACATTTTCTCCTCATTTTTTTCTACCTTACATTCAACAAATAAAACAAACAATCAACAAAACGCATCTAAATGGGGAATCAGTTGGATGTGTGAAAAACACACCCACTCAAACTACAAGTCGTATAATACTAATAGAGACCCTTTGGCTAAGCAAAACGAACAAACAAACACTCGATATTCGTAGTTGTTTCTTCTTTGGATCTGGTGACCGTACACGTGTACAAAAAGACATCTTTTCCTCTGCAGAAACACCTGCATTATTTTGTTTATTCTACATCTGCACACCACTTGGCTGTTCTTTGAGGTCCCGAATACCAAAGCAAAGATGTCAATCTCTACCAACACAGCAACACAACTCACACCCACATAATTTCAATCAAGCTCGCTAACGTCACTGTCAAACTCCCCCCAACCTTTCTCACCCGTCTGTCACAGTCAATCTCAATCCCCCGCGTGGCATTTTCACACTTTTAATGATCGTCAATTATTTTTACACATACTTAGGTTGGGTTTAGATAGTAATGTTTAGCAACACATTTGTGTCATAGGATTCATAATAATGAATTTTAACAAATTTTTCTTTAACATTAATTTTTACGGTATTATTTATATATTTAAAAATTATTTTATTATAATATTTATAGTTTTTAATAATATATTCAAAAAGACTATTAGTATTATTTTTAGTTTTTCATAATTTATTACGTCAGAGGTGAAGTAAACATAGTAACATAAAAACTATAATTTTCTTTTTATGCAGATAATAAGGAGGAATTTAACGAGTCCCTATAGCCTTGGGAAATATCAAAAATTTATAACAAATATCAATTTAATTGAATTTTGTACGACTCTTTTAAACAATCAAGAATTATCATAGAAAATTCAACCTTACCCAATGCATTTCTAAACTCGATAACCACCCTAAGATTATATTGCTATCACATGTCAATCAAACTCCTCCGTACATCACTTTTGCAAAGCAAAGTACCCACTTCAATCATCGTCACCAAAGGCTCAAACTCAAACTCACACTCACACTCTCTTTCCGCTGAAAGTCGCTCACGGTGACCAATGACGATGGCTTTTTACATAAACCCACCTGCCAGTCACCCTCTACTACGTGATTTACATCATATATAATTATATATATTATTGACTGGCCCCCACACTTTACAGTACGTGACAAAGGTTTCACAGGCTCCTTTTATTTACGCTCACAGAAGTGAGGTCGTTTTTTTCACATTTTTTGATTTCCTGAAGTGGGTGGTGGTGACAATTCTGAGGTTGGTTCTCTGATCTTTTATGTTATGAGATTTTAATTTGGTTTGTTGGAGATTTGCTGTGCAATCTGAATTAACATGCACGCATTTTTTTTCTTTGTTCTGTTTGGCAAAATTCATGTTTGTTGGGATAAAGATAGTTTTTTTTCCCTTCTGTTTTGATAGTTGGCAAAGGCTGTTAAAAGATGAGAATTTTTGGTATTTTGAGCCGTTTGTTTGTTTGTTGACTGTATGAGTTGTTATAGCTTTACCCTTTCTTTGGTTGCAGAGAAAACGAACATGATAAGACAATCAAGTTTTGATTTTGAATCTGTTGCAAAAAAAAAAAAAAACAAAAAAAAAAACAAAAAAGTTTTGATTTTTGAATTTTATAATCATAGTTCTCTGCTTACCAAAAATGGGAATTTAGAGCTTCTTACGTATTTTTTGGTCACTAATGGAGTACTTATAAGGAATGTATAGGATTTCCTTTTTTCTTTTTCTTTTTATTGAAGTTGGGGATCGATTGTTTTTTATCTGTTCCTGTTGTATAATCAATTCATGGGCTGGTCGGACCATGTCTCAATTGCCATTTATCAGTTATCACAGAATTGACTGAACTTGGGAACTAAAACTTTCTGCTAATTCAATTGCAGGGTGTAAACACAAAACCCACCATAGTGCCTCCCTTGATTTGTAGTTGTGATCATTGAAAATGTCTGCACCCAATGTTGATGTGTCTCAGAATGGAAATATAAGAACAATCGATTCCCTATTTACTGTTTCTGAATTTGATGAAAGTGATTTCTCAAGATTATTAGACAGGCCAAGGCCTCTGAATATGGAGAGGAAAAGATCATTTGATGAAAGGTCGCTTAACGAATTATCTATTGGGATGTCCCCACCACCCCCATCCAGAACTGCTGAGTACTCTAGCCGAATAAATGACCATCTTGAAAATATGTTTTCACCTGGTAGACGGTCAGGTTATAATACTCCAAGGTCACAGATGGGATTTGAGCCACATCCAATGGTTGCGGAAGCTTGGGAAGCTTTGAGGCGGTCATTGGTGCATTTCCGTGGTCAACCAGTTGGGACAATTGCTGCATTGGACAATTCTGATGAAAAACTTAACTATGATCAGGTTAGTAATCTGTATCCCTTGTTAGCTCCTCTAGTTAATTTAATCATTAGTGGTGCTACTGGTTACCAGCACAAATTATGAAGTGGTGCTAGTTGTGGTTTTGGGGGAGAAACTAAAGATTTATTGTTTAGGTTATCTTGTTTTTATATCTGTCTTCTTATTTTTCAATCTTTTAGTTTTGTAGTAGACAGGGAGGACAGAGTGTACCGACACTCACAACCACACATGTACAAATATGTATCTGTTTTGTTAGCACTTCAAGTAATACGTATGCATGTTGTTGCAAAAAAAAGTTGCTTTATGATGCATTACATGTGACACTGAGTCTGGATTGTTGATACTTCCAAACATGCCAACTATATCTGAGCCTTTATTACATCCATCTTATTTGTTTATTTAATCTGTGTTCAAGTATTTTTATGCTTTCATATGATAAAAATGTTTCTGTGAATTGTGAATGTCATTTGTTTGGATCTTGGACAAGTGAAAAACCTTGCAAAATATTGCTGACATATGAATGGACTTCTAGAATTGTAAATGCCTTTGAATTGATGCAATTTGTGGAAGTATGTTAATCATGTGCTGCCTTATGAAAGTTGTGTCTACTGTATTTATAACTACCATTAGTTTAGTGGCTATTTATCTAGTGCAATCCGTCTTCCATCTATGCTTCTCTTTAATGCATACTGTTATGACTTTGGCTTTTATATATCTGTGCCTTGCCCTAAACACAGTTTTAATGACTGAAGAGTTGGTATGTTTAAGTGGTAACTATCTTTATCTGTGTAGGTCTTCGTGAGAGACTTTGTTCCAAGCGCATTGGCTTTTTTGATGAATGGAGAACCCGAAATAGTAAGAAATTTTCTTTTGAAGACTCTTCGCCTTCAGTCATGGGAGAAAAAGATTGATAGATTCCAGCTAGGAGAAGGTGTAATGCCTGCTAGTTTCAAAGTACTACATGATCCAGTCAGAAACACTGAGACTTTAATAGCAGATTTTGGTGAGAGTGCAATTGGAAGAGTTGCTCCAGTTGATTCTGGATTCTGGTGGATTATATTGCTTCGGGCATACACAAAATCTACAGGAGACACTTCCTTGGCTGAACTGCCTGAATGCCAGAAGGGTATGCGCTTAATTCTGAGCTTATGTCTTTCAGAAGGGTTTGACACTTTCCCGACTCTTCTCTGTGCTGATGGATGCTGTATGATTGATCGAAGAATGGTGAGTTCTCAAAATTTAAGTTTATGCCCTTCTAATAATCAGCATAAGCCCAGAACTGGAGAATGCCAAACTTGTTTGACTTTCATACCTCTGTCCTGAACATCCATCAATGATTTGAATCTGTACTTGGAGTGTGACCATGATACTAACTTCAAATGTAAACTGGATGTTAGAGCAAAGAAAACTTAAGTACCTTTCATACTCTTTGGTGTCAATCTTATAGTGCTTATCTTTCACCTTTTAGTGCTTTTATATTGAATTGCCTAGCAACCTTTATCGGTCTCTATGCTCTGTTTCATTGCTAAAGGAAAAGGGAACTTTCTTACAAGACTTGCTCCAAACCTAATTTTACTTATTTATTCCAAATTCTTTCTTGCACATAATTTAAATTGAGCATTAACAATTGTTGTACTGGTTGAGAATGATGGTGCAGGCCTGTGGGCCAAATTGGGGCATAAGTGGCCAGATTAGTAGCTTATCATATACTCCCCAGCATATTTTTCTGGTGGGATGATTGGTTTGGTTTAGGTATTTTTATCTATAAAGTTGAAAACTAATTCAGTTAGCCAATCCCGATATTTTGGGGCTTATGGCTTCATTGAATTGAGTACATGTTGAGTGTTCTAGGATTTTCAGAACTTGATCTTCCCTAGAAACAAAAACATCAGTGGGTCTGTTGGGGTGCACAATTTGGAGACTTTGGTGGGTCTGTTGGGGTGTGGGCAGTCTTCTCTGCCTTTGAAATATTTGGGCCTTCCACTAGGTGCTAAGTTTAAGGATTTAACTGTTTGGAATCCTATCCTAGAGAGAATGGAGAGGAGATTAGCAGGTTGGAAGAGACTATATTTATCTAAAGGGGGTAAAGTGACACTCATTAAAAGCTCACTCTCGTCTTTACCTACATACTTCCTTTCCCTTTTTCCTTTACCGGGTAAGGTGGCTAAGCGTATGGAGAAATTACGGAGAGATTTCCTGTGGAATGGGATTGGTGGTGAACCTAAAATACATCTAGTTAAATGGGCCAAGGTTTGTAAGTCGATACAGGTTGGGGGGTTGGGTATAAGACGTTTAGGAAGCTTTAATTCTACCTTGCTAGGAAAATGGTTGTGGAGGTATGGCATGGAGACTGATGCTTTATGGAGGAGGGTTATAGAAGCAAAATATGGGAATATTTGGGGTGGTTGGTGTACGAAAAAGGTGACAAGTCCTTATGGGGTCAGCCTGTGGAGATACATTAGAAGTGGCTGGTTGAACTTCTCTAAACTCCTTGTATATGATGTAGGGGATGGTACTAGAGTGAAATTTTGGAAGCATGTGTGGTGCGGGGATTGTACTCTCCAAGAGGCTTTTCCAGAGCTTTATTGTCTTAGTAGGTCAAAGGATTTCTCGGTGGCTGAAGTTATGGGTTGGTCTGCTGGGAGATTTCACTGGAATGTGCAATTTCGTCGTCCACCACAAGATTGGGAAGAAGAAGCCTTTGATCGGTTTATGGGGTTGGTCTATTCTTTGACAGTACGGGGTTTTGGCCCAGATAAGGTTTGTTGGAAGCCTGCAAGGAACAGAGGTTTTGAGGTTAAAGGATATTATAGCTCCTTTTACCCTCCTACTCCTGTTTCATTCCCATGGAAAATGATATGGCAATCGAAGGTTCCTCCTAGGGTGGCTTTCTTTTCTTGGTCTGCTTCCTTAGGTAAGATCTTAACAACAGACAACCTTCGTAAAAGACGTGTGATAGTGCTTGACTGGTGCAATATGTGTAAGAGATGTGGGGAGTCGGTAGATCATCTTCTACTTCATTGCCCCGTAGCTTGGGAGTTGTGGTCTTTGGTTTTCTGCTTGTTTGGTATCCAATGGGTTATGCCTCATCATGTTCTTGAGTTGTTTGAGGCTTGGCAAGGAAAATTTGCGCGACATCGTCACATTGATGTTTGGAGATTAGTGCCTCATTGCTTGATTTGGTGCATTTGGCATGAAAGGAATGCTAGAAGCTTTGAGGATTGTGAATGTTCTTTGCTAGAGCTTAAGTCTTTTTTCTTGCACACTCTCTTTGATTGGAGTGTGGTCTTTTCTCATTTTTCTTGCTCTTCTTTTTCTATTTTTCTTGACCGTTGTACTTTTGTTTCATGATTTGTGCCCCCATAGTACATCCCCAATGTACTCAGTTTGGCACTTTTTCTATATTTAATAATATTCTTAGGTTACTTATCAAAAAAAAAAAGAAACAAAAACATCAGTCTTTTTTATCAAGAAAAAAGATACTGTGTTGTTGAATTTCTTGTAATCAACATCATAGACATACTTTTGTTTCAGGAAATTTTGAAGTTCATTAGTATATATTGGTTCCACTTTCTCCTTGGAATGGGAATTAGTGTTAAGTAATTGTTCTATCGTAAACCTATCATTCTAACTTCCTTTATTTCACTTCCATATTGGTTAATGGTTATCTCTGTTTCCAGGGTGTTTATGGATATCCTATTGAAATTCAAGCACTTTTCTTCATGGCTTTAAGATGCGCTTTGGTTTTACTTAAGCAAGATGTTGAAGGGAAGGAGGTTGTAGAACGAATAGTTAAACGCCTTCATGCCTTAAGCTTTCACATGAGAAGCTATTTTTGGCTAGACTTGAAGCAGCTTAATGATATATATCGATATAAAACAGAAGAATACTCACACACGGCAGTCAACAAGTTTAATGTAATACCTGATTCTCTTCCAGATTGGGTTTTTGATTTTATGCCCGTTCGTGGTGGTTACTTCATTGGGAATGTCAGTCCCGCAAGAATGGATTTCCGTTGGTTTTGCTTGGGCAATTGCATTGCTATATTGTCATCCTTGGCAACCCCTGAACAGTCCACGGCAATTATGGATCTTATAGAATCACGGTGGGAGGAATTGGTTGGAGAAATGCCACTAAAGGTTTGTTATCCAGCATTAGAAAGCCATGATTGGCGTATCGTAACAGGATCTGACCCAAAAAATACAAGATGGAGTTACCACAATGGTGGATCTTGGCCAGGTATGCTTCTGTGAATCTGTATTGTAATTTACCTCAGCACAAATTATGTCTCAAAACACAGTACAACAAGCTGCATAAGCTGCTGATGAATGAAGTTTTAATCATTCATCTTTAAAAAATTCATGATAAGACTCAAATTACAACTACATCAGCAGACTCTATTTAATGAAAGTACAACTCTGTGCTTAAGTTTTCCCCCTAATCCTGCTGTCTTTTTTAATACATTAAAAGTGTAAAGTGTTAACATGATTCTGCTCTCATAAATATCCCATCAAAAAAGCTCAACATGATAACCCATTAACAGTATGTAACTCTTTGAAATGATTATGTTTGGAAAATTTTAGTGCCTTATCTTTTTTTTCTTTTCTTTTTTTTTGAACTTTCCTACTAGAGGTTTTCTGCTAGATGATACATTTTGAATGTCAAATGTGTGCAGTGCTATTATGGCTTCTCACTGCAGCATGTATCAAGACTGGACGCCCCCAGATTGCAAGACGTGCCATCGAACTTGCTGAAACCAGGTTGCTAAAAGACAGCTGGCCTGAGTATTATGACGGAACGCTTGGTCGATTTATTGGGAAGCAGGCACGTAAATCCCAAACCTGGTCCATTGCTGGTTACTTGGTGGCAAAGATGATGCTTGAAGACCCATCTCATTTGGGCATGATATCACTTGAGGAAGACAAACAGTTGAAGCCTGTGCTCAGAAGATCAAATTCATGGACTTTCTAATGCTATTTATCTTCTTCTTTTTTTAATTTTTCTTTGTCTACCTGGCCTGTTCAGTAAGGATAGTGGCAGATTGCTAATTGAAGCTTAATACAATTTCCTTTTTAACTTTCAGGTTCCCACCAATAAAGCCTTTGTAGTATGTACTATTAGTACTTTTGCTTGTCTATAACTGCTATAGAATAGTAATTCCTTCTCCATATTTCTCTCTTGCAAGGGATATTTATTGCTTTCAAGGAGTTATGTCAATCTCCTACATCAGATGAATGCAGCCTCCCTCTTATAGCATGTGGATCCCAGTGGTATTGAACTTACACGCTATGAGAGAAATAATACATATATCCAATGCATGCATAAGATAAGTGTTGTTTTCATGAACATGATGTAGTTTTAGTTAACAATAATATTGTTAGAAAAATAAGCACAGGGAAGTCCTGACACCTCAAAACAAAGTCAAAGATGCCTTTTAGAGATCTAGAAAATAGTTATAAAGTATCTCAACAAGGCACATATGTATTTTTTTAATGCAGTGGTCCTACAGTGATTAACTGCTCCTAGTGTTTAAAGCTCTGCTCGATCCTGTGAAGCAACTAAAGATGCTTGTCCTTCATAGTTGTGTTGTGCGCTTTTTCCATGACATGGACCCTATGTTCTCACCTAATTGGTTTCAAACTTTCAAATGTATATATACGATTTGCTTTTCTCAAAAAAAATATATATATATACGATTTGCTTCATCATAAATAATGGAATGCTACTAGTTACACAGTTACATTTTTTTTTTTTTTAATAAACACAGTTACACTATTTATATAGTGTAATTTCAAAGACACAGGCTCATTTTGGTAATGTTGTTTTAGTAACGTTGTTTGTATTTTTTGGAAATATGTGTGGGTGAGAAAGTATGTAAAAATACATGTAATGTTATTTAAACACTGAAAACTGTTGTTTAAACAACGTAACAAACGGGCTCACATTTACACTATTTATATAGTCTATATACCATCATTATCATTGACCTAACCAGGGACAAAAACCCATGTTTAGACCAAGGAAAGTCAAGTCCCCTCCAATTTTTTTATTTTTATTTTTTAATAAATATATAATTATATATGATAGTTTAAAGCTTGTGCCTTTGAAATTACAATAGGACCCGAAATTTAGTTTGTCAAAAGAAAGTCCAACAAATAGAATGATCAATTGGCCCATAGTTGTGGTCTCCTTCCTAAAAAATAAAAAACTTTTTGTACCCCACCCCCTTCTCCCCACTCCATGGTCTCTCTCTCTCTCTCTCTCTCTCTCTCTCTCACACTCTTGAATTAGTTTTCAGAAAAAGGAATTTTTTTAATCAATCTTATTAGTGGTTTTTTTTTTCTTCTCTCAGTTAAAAATGTTCAAACTTGGGGATCGGAAAATGTATCATTTTTTTCCTTCCTTCTTTTTTTTTTTTCCCCCTAGTTGATTCACTAATTTCAGCTATTAGGATTAAAAAAAAAATGTAATATCTAACTATCTTTGTGTATTTAAGTGTTGAAATAGGTAAGAAATGAGGAACAAATTATGTTATGAAAATCATCAACGATCATTATGGGAAAAAAGAAAAGAAAAGAAAAGAAAAAAAGCATCAATGATTATTATTGCTATTTTATTTTGATTTTGATGGGCAATATAATGTTGAGTAGTTTTGACAGAGAAATTGCAAAATTAAAAAGCAGCAATGTTTTTCTTAATTATTGGAAATACACATTTTCCCTCATCTCTTTAGAATTTTTGTCAATTTTAATGGAAGTCAAGATTTTTAGAAGAGAAAAAAATGTTTCTAATCAAATTTGGAAATTTTGTTGCCTTTAACAAAAATTCTAACCGAAAAATGTAATTTTCCCCCTAATTTTTTGAGTCCAAAAAAGAAAAAAGGAAAAATAAAATTGCACATGAATACATGATGCAAAGTTAATAATATATGGAATGTGATATATATGATATACATATATGCCTTTTATTATGTTCACGATTTTTATTTTTTTTTAAATATTAGCATAAAAAATGAAAAAAAAAAAAAAAAAAAAACGTAAATAGATATACATACAGACGTACAGTACATGTAAACTATAGATTTGAATGAAAGCTTTGAGACTAAAGGGTTACAAGCTTCTCAAGATCTATGGGAATAATGCATCGCGAAGAATTGTGGACCTTGAGAGATGGTTTGAAGTAATGCATCGCGAAGAATATCCAAGTTTTAGAAGTAAAGTCGGATGCTAAAGTGGTTGTCAAATGGATGATTAGGCAATACTGTATGAACACTGCACATTCTCTTCTTATATCTGATTGCAGGTACCTTTTGGGTTTAATTCCAAGGGTGAAGGTTAGTCATTGTTACCGGGAAGCTAATCAATATGCAAACAAATTAGTTAAGAAAGGGGCTACTCAACAAGAAGACTTCATTGTTTTTTATTGTCTGTCTTCGAATATTTTAATGCTTTTATTTTTTGATGTTTCTGACATGTATTCTTTGTCCAAACTTAGTTTCTTTAATTTAATAAATCTCTGATTTACCAAAAAAAAAGAGATTAAAAGAACAACTCTACTGCCTCTACATATTAAATTATTATTTTTATTATATTCCAATTTAGTAATATATTTACATTATCTTTGTAAAACTTCTTAAGATGTTTTAAAAAAATAACTAGTTAAGTATTTAATACATTTAGTATTTTTTTTTTCTCTCAATTTTGGCTTTGTTTTCAAGTAAAATAACAAGAATAAAATGTTTATCCTATTTCTTGATTCCCTTTTAAACTTAAAAAAAAAAAAAATTTATTCATTGTTTCATATAATTTAAGCAATTAAAATATTTAAAATATTGATTATTTAAGTATTTTAATTTAAAAAATTAAAATATTGTTGGCTTTCTTAAATTATACATATTTACATATTTTACAACATTCAGATACACCATATACATTTTGGAAAAATATTAACAGATTAAAGAAAAAAATCGAAATTAAATAAAAAGATGAAAATGTTGATATTTAATATAAAATTATAAAACATTAAATTAAAAATATAAATTATAATAAATTTATTGTGGTATCTAAGTGTGGGGGGTAAAAGCCCAACCTTCTGTATTGGGCCTAGGGCCCTATTTGAAGATTACCGTGTGTCCGAAGAGAAGAAAGTGGTTAAGAAGGAGTCCATGTGGAAGAGATATACCTAGAAATGAACGAGGAGTATAGTCCGAAAAGAGCACCAGTGGTCCGAAGAGGGCATTCTCCTCGGATTCAAAGAGTCTTGATCAAGCAAATATCTGGAAGGTTCGAGTGATCTTCCTAACGACTTAGATGATAAGGATAAGCTTTGGACATGCCTGGAGATGATAAGAACGGAGAAATATCTAAAAGAAAAAGCTGCTACCACCATGTTTAATGCATTGCAGCAACTTTCCTGACCGTATTTATGTGGAGAAGACCCTTGAACAGTGTAATCTCAGCTACCACCACTCACAGAGAGCTAAAGAAAATACCTGACGTGACATATACTCAAGTGGATACATAGATGAAGAACAAGTGGACGATGAAGATGATAAGGAAGGATGCTATATAAAGGGAAGAGGCCTCTGATAAAAGGGGGATCAGAACAGAGAGAAAAAGAAGAGGAGAACGATTTTACTGTAACTCTAAGAACTGTATTCACCTTTCATTCAATAATATACCTCTTCAGACATCAATTTGTTTAGCTTTTAAGTGTGTTTTTACGTTAGTTCATCCCTTAATACCCTAGTTAATCATTATTTAATTCACAACCAGCCCAGCTCTTTCACCCACTCTCTACAAATTCATTATTTTTGGTTCATTGGGCTCATAATCCAAACATTTTGGGATTGGGCTACAAAAACTGACCCTACACTAAGAATACACATTATCATTATAAATATAATTATATTATTAGCAAAAATATACATTATTCGAAATATTAAAGGTACACAAATTTTCAAACCTTCATCGAATGTACAAAATTAGTTTATAGTTTGTGTAGGGACACAATTCGCGGCCCAAGCCCAAAGAAGAATTGGGTGATGGCCCAATGAGCCAATACAATAAATTTGTAGAGAATGGGTTAAAGAGTTAGGCCTTAATGAAATTAATAACGGCTACTATGGATTTAGAAGATGATCAAACAAGAACAAGACTCAATGGATTGAATAAATTCACTGTCCGATGAGATAATTTAGAGTATAAATTAACATAATAGCTTATAAGTACAACTTTGATTACTACAATGTTTATTTTCTCTTTTTCTTCGATCTCCTTCTCATGGGAGGTCTTTCACATTATATAATTCCTTCCAGACCATCTTGATCCTACACTTATTAATCATCTAAGCCTTCACTTGAGTGCATGTCCCATCAGATATCTTCTTTGGCTCTTTGTGAATTGTGGTAGCTGAAACTGCACTGTTCAGGGGTCTTCTCCCCATAAATGCGGCCAGAAAAGTTGTTGCAGTGCATTTAATGCAGTGACAGCAGCTTTTCCTCTAGACATTTCTGAGTTCCTATCACTTTTGTACGTACCTGAGGCTCATCCTTATCGTTGAAAGTTCCTGGAAAGTCACCTAAATTGCCCAAATACTGATTTGATCAAAATTCATCGTGTCCAAGAAGGAGCTCCTCCTCGGAATATATTCCTCCATTTTTTCCTTATGTGATTCTCAACTTTGGGGTCTCTCCCAATCATCTAATCCTCCTCGGATATGTCCATGTCCTCAGATAAGGCTCAAGGCCCAATATACAAATTTAGGCTCTTACTCCCACAGTTTGTAATTATGAATATTTAACATATATAGTTTTTAAAAAAATGTACATAATTCTATATATTCACTATACACAAATTTTTAAAGAATATATAAAATTCTTTATATTTACTGTACACAATATTTCCAAACAATGTACACAATACTATAAAATTGAAGGTACACAGTTTTTATTTTATTTTATTTTTATAAAAAAAGAATACAATTATTTACATTTAATGTACATAAATTTTCAAAAAATATATATGATTTTGTAAAATGTACATTGTAGGGTCACGTTTTGCAGCCCTAGCTCAAGATGTATGAGATCTTGGCCCAGTGAGTCCAGTACAATAAATTTGTAGAGAGTGGGTTCGAGACCTAGACCCTAATGAATTTGACAACGGCTAGTATGGATTTAAAAGATAATCAAGCAAGAACAAGGAAAATAGAGCTGAATCTATTCACTATCCGAGGAGATATTTTTTATATAAATCAATAACAATGGGGTACAAATACAATTTTGATTGCTACAATACTCTCTCTTTATTTTTCCGATCACTCTCTCATGGAGGGTCTTTCACATTATATAGCTTCCTTTGAACCATCTTAATCCTACACTTGTTGATCATTTGAGCCTTTATTTGAGTGCTTGTCCCATCAGATACCCTCTTTGGCTTTCTGTGAGTCGTGATAGCCAAGACATCACTATTCAGGGGTTTTCTCCACATAAATGCGGTCAGAAAAGTAGTTACAATACATTTAATGCAGTGGTAGCGGCTTTTCCTTAGATATTTTTGAGTTCTCATCACTCTTATACGTGTATGATGCACGTCCTTATCGCTGGAGCCTCCTGGAAAGTCACCTTGATTGTTGGAATATAGATTTGAGCTACATTCATCATATCCGAGGAGGAGTTCCTCCTCGGACCACCTTCCATTCGTCCCTTACTTATGAGACTTTAAAATTGGAACCTCTCATAACTATTTATCCCTTCTCGGACCATTCAACGTCTTTGGACCAAACCCAAGGCCCAATATATGATTCTGGACCCTTATCCCTACATACACAATATTTTGATGTTGAGATATAATATCTATACATTCAATATCTAAACTTTCAAAGATTACACAATATATATACTTTTATATATTTTTAGAATATATTTATTTTATGATTTTTTTTTTACAAACATAATATTTATATTTATATTTTTAACATCCTAAAAATACTAAAAGTATGGTTTTTTTTTTGATAAGGAAAGTATGCTAATTTGAGTAAAAAAGAAAAGGAAAAAAAAATTTAATAATGCACAAATTATTTTATAATTTTTTTAACAAATTGCTGACATGGTGAATGATTATTGATAAGTAAAAAACTGATGTTAATTAAGGGTGTCAATTAGGGTTAGCATGTCGAGTTCGTGTCATGTCGAGGTAGGGGTATTCGACTAAATGACTCAACCCTAACCCGACCCATTTAATAATCGTGTTATGATCCTTCAACTCTAACCCGACCTGTTAATAAGGCGGGTTGACCTGACCTAACCCATTTGACCTGCTTAATAAACGAGTCGTGTTGGGTTGACATGAATGTAATACAACTCATTTCAACCTGCATAATATTAAATATAACATTCATCTAGAAATAATTTTTTTTTTTTACATTCTAAAAGCAGTGCATACACTTCAAGTTTTCAACCCACATTCAAAATAATATAGTTCAACAAAAATATAATATTCATCTAGAAATAAGTTCATTACACTCCAAAATAAGTGCATACACTTCAACCCAAATTCAAAATAACATAGTTTAACAAAAATAAAATAACATAGTTCAACAAAAATAAATTATCATTGGATCTTGCCAAATGCTAAGTATCAATATTGAAAGAATTGGAACAAACAGTAGGCTAATCCCAACTATGACTATGATTATCATCTATAGATTCTAGTTTATAATTTATCTCAATAAACCCACTTGCAAGATATGCAGATGGTGTCCAACACTAATATAAACACAAAAAAAAAACACATGGCACAAGACAAAAGTTACAACCGTGGCCTTAATCAACAATTAATATATCTCATATATTAATAACATCACATGGGTTTAAAGTATATAGAACAGAAACATTATGCAGAAAAAAATACTACAGAATTTGAAGTACTAAGAAAACGGTTTTCTTTAATTCTAAAACTCACTAAACACATGAGAGAGAGAGAGAGAGAGAGAGAGAGAGAGAGAGAGAGCAATAACTGGTTTGAGAATTGGGTGTAAGACTATAAGATAGTAGAATGAGTAGTACGACTGAAATAAAAAAATAAAATTAGATATTTATAAGAAGGTTTAGAGATTTAGGTTTGTAGGGTTTAGAGATCTAGAGTTTGTAAAGTTTCAATTTTCAATTTTCAATTATATCTCTTGTAAATTTTTGTAATTACTCACTTTTCTTTTTAAATTTAAAATATATGTTGGATATAAAAGGTATTTGACAAATTTAAAATAAAATAAATATTTATTTATTATACGAGTTAAACGGGTTGTATTAAGTGGGTCATTTCGGGTTGACACAAATAAATTAACATGTCAAACATATCTATTGCGGGTTATGTGGGTTAACCCACTTATGACACGTTTTTTTATCGTGTTGCTTTCGGGTTATGTGGGTTGACCCGTTTATGATTCAAACCAATTAAGGCCTAACCCTAACCTGTAAAAACCCGTGTCGAGTTCGTGTTGTGTTCGCGGGTTGGATTAAACATTGACACCTCTAATTATTAATGACAAGTCGAATAAAACCCAATAAAATTTTAGGTCAACAACAATTTGTAGAAATACTGTAAAATAGACGCAAAAGTAGGAATGGCAACGGGTCGGGTTCGGGCCGGGTTTTTTCATACCCGGACCCGACCCGCGAGGCAAGACCTGTGGCCCGGACCCGGCCTGTTTAGGGTACCGGGTTTTTTCCCGGGGCCCAAACCCGCCCCAGCCGGGCCCCATTTAGGGACTGGGCCCAATTCGTGGCCCAACCAAAAAAAAAAATTTAAGCCCAATTCCTCGAATCCCTTTCCGTTCTCACTACTCTTCCCAGTCTTAGACCTCTGGGAAACAAACACAATTTGTCAGTGTAAGATCTTGAGTATATAAGTATATAAAAGTGTAACATTTTTCCTCTTTTTTTTTTTCCTTTTTTTTTTTACAACAAATCAGTGCTTTTCTTTTTTCACTTCTTTGTTAATACAGATTTTTCACCATCAAAAAAATAAAAAATACAAATCACAATCCCAAACATAAACAGCTTTTTTTTTGCTCCTCTGTTAATACAAATTTTTTACTAAAAAAAAAAACACAAATCACAAACAGAAAACACAATCAACAAATCCCAGATTCGATTCTTTCACATCCGATACCGGCGTCGATGTCGCCGAGCGACATATGCGCCGCGGCGGCGTGTGCAGCTGAGGCTAGGTTACATAGATCGTCGGAGTCAAAATCGTTTACAGCCGAGAGGGTGGCCGGCGGTGAGAGCTTGAGAGAGAAAGGGTGGCAGAGATCTTGAGAAAGAGAGAGAGGAGGCAGCTGAGAGGTGAGGCGTGAGCGTGACTGCTGAGTGAGGGTGAGGCGCTGACTGCTGAGTGAGGGTGAGGGAGGCCGTGTGCGTGAGGCAGTGACTGAGAGGGAGTGAGCTGAAATGAGGAGGGACCGAGTGAGGGAGGCGTGCTGCTGCTGCTGGAGAAATGAGAGAGTTTAGGGTTAGTTATAGTTATATATATATATATATAGGGTGGGGGGTTTTGGTAATTTCAGGATAACCGGGTTATATCTGGGTCGGGTTTCAAATTTTTTTTATAAAACCCAGACCCGACCCGGACCCGGTTCGGGTTTTTTTTTAAAACTCATACCCGACCCTATTTCTAATCGGATCGGGTAAAATCCGACTCATTAGGGTCGGGCCGGACCGGGTATCCGCGGGTCGGGTAAAAATTGCCCTCCCTGCGCAAAAGTAGCATTAGTCAAAAAAAAAAAAAAAAAAAAAAAAAGTAAAAAAATGAATCCTAAAAAACACGTCATACGTCCAACCACAATCCTAATCCAACACTTTTTTAATTATAAAAAATCCTTAATACTCACAAAAGAACCAAAACTCTGTTTTTTCAATTTCTCCAGTTTCCACACCCACTTTCACTTTCATCAATTCTAGTTATATTTTCCAATTCCTTTTATTTTCCCTCACTTTCTCGCCCACACTTTCCCAGAAAACAAAAACCCCACACAAAAAAACTTCCTGATAAGAGCGATGAGGGCACAGAGAACGCCGATCCATGCAGTTTCGACATGGGTGCGTCGACAACCCCCGAAAGTGAAGGCCTTTTTGGCCGTGGTCTCGGGCATGGCGGCGCTGGTTCTTCTCCGATTCATCGTACACGACCACGACAACCTTTTCGTAGCTGCCGAGGCTGTACACTCCATAGGAATCTCCGTGCTCATCTACAAGCTCATGAAGGAGAAGACTTGCGCTGGTATACAAATAAAAAGTTTCTAAATTTGTTTTGTTGGGTCTTTTTTTTTTTTTCTGGGTTTGTTTGGTTGATGAGAAATTGTGGGGGATTTTGGAGAAAGTTTATGTTTTTGTGAATTTATTTTACTTGGGTTTTGTGGGAAATGTCTGTTTGATATTGCAGGTTTGTGTTTTGTCATTTATTTTTGGGTTTGACTTATAGGGAATTTTTTTTAGGAGCCTGATTGATTAGATTTTGATTTTTTAGATGTTCGAAATGCTGTTTTCTGAATTGGGTTTCTTCTGTTTTTGATAAGAGTTTCATATGTAAAGATTGTGTTGTTTCTTTGTTCATTTTTGTTATTGGCATTTGGATTTAATTGTTTGTTTCTGTGTTTATCAAATAATTTTAGAGGAAAACAAAAGGAGGGGGGGCATTTTTTTTTTTTTTTTTTTCAATTTCCTAATTTGTTTGTTAAATTAAATTGATGGCTGTGATGAGTATAAGTTGAGTTTATTTATTTATTTCAATTCATATTGTCATGGAAGTTGAGCTTAATGACCTACCCTTGAGATCAATTGTGTATCCCCCAAGCTATGGTCAAAGTCAAAGCTTATATCTTGATGTTCAAGTTGAGCTTGAGTAAAGGTTTAGCTAGTGTTCCAAAGCCAATTAGAGTTGCAAAGCAGAAAAGAATTTGATCTAGATGAAATGGGAACATATGCCAAGAGAGTTGATTATGCAATATGCTGCAATGGGTGAAGCATGGCATAGTCCTTAATGGGATTTGATACCAATTTTTGAAGTAGGATCTTTAGGAATTCAGCACTAAATTAAGGTTCTTGATAGGGTTAGATGTTCAAGGGTTAGGTATGGTTAAGTAATGAAAAGATTGGATCTTGAACGTGTTTGGTATTAAAACAATGAATAGCGAGAAACAAAGAAAAAACACACTAGGCAATTACACTTACAAAAATTAAAATAAGCTGTTGGAGTTTTATTAAAATTAAACACTCTATCAATGTTATTGACCACAATAAAGCTTTTATATAGGCTATTTCTAAATCTTTTCCTAGAAGGACTGGTAAATAACCTATTTCTAGAAACACTAGGACTACAAATGTAAAGAAAAAGTACTTCAGAACTTCTAAATCATATGGGAAAACTTGAAAAGGACTCAAGTTACAAAATAAATTGAAGGAGCTTTGAAGGATGTGAGCGGACAACTTTAGGTTTAAAAGCACATTTTTTGAAGACTTTGCTTGAGTGGATGGCAGCTTCAGAGAAGTTCTTTTTTTTTTTTTTTTCAAATTTATTGATCACTGTAATTTTAGAACTCTTGTGTGATTCTCAGCTAGTATACTAGCTGTGCATTTGTTGATTTTTTCAATTAAAATTTATTACTTATATATAAAAAAAAAATTATGGGCCTTTGTTACAGCCAATGAGCTGCCATTCCAGAAAATTTGGAATTTACTAAATTGCCCTTATTTTAGTAAAAGTGAACCGGCCATTTTCTATCTTAAATAAACTTGATACTAAGACTCAATAATAAGTAAAGTAGTCTATGAAAGGTGTCAAGAAGGTCCCACAGTGAAACTAGACCACAATCGTTACATCTTTGGGTATTTAGTTTTGCTTTTCCTTGAAATCTTTTCTGTTTGCATCAATGGCTTATCCATTACCCATCTGGTGGATGGGCAATAGAATTGCAACTTCTACCGAAGTTGGCAGGCATAACATAGCAAAGTTTCATTATTGTATTCACTGATCCTCTAGAAAAAAATATGTATACACACACATGGATGCACTTGCGCGTGCACACATACACCTGTATAAAGCCATAGGGTATTAACTTACCTGAGAAGGTAGATTTGAAGATAGCTGTGTATCCATGTACTGTTCAAATAGGTCATTTCAATCATTCATTTAAAGAGCTTGAATTGTTCTAAGTTTTGAATTTGTCGGTCTAATTTGAGTTAAGAATAGATTGAAGGATTGAATTTGACTCATACTGATAATTTGGTTAATCTTTGTCCTTTTTGTTTTTTGTTTTGTTTGTGTTTGTTTCTTTTATTTATTTTGTTTTAGTTGGTGAAAGAATCATTGTTGAACATGAGACAGAAGAATAATAGATTTTCTTGTGATCATAAGGTGCCTTTACTCTGCTTTGATGAATTGGGGTTTGTATGGTTTGGTAAATTGGAGTCTCATGCAAATTTTTTTATTTTCACCAGAGTTCTATGATTTTCCTTTTATTTTATTTAAGAGAGAGATCCCCCCACCATCTCCGTGAGATATATGAATTTTAAAAGACTAATTCTATACCAAAATGATATATATATATATATATATATATTCAGTGCAGAGGTTTACCTGATGCCACACATCTCTTATTTTGCTCTCTGCACTCAGTACCTTAATTGCTTTCAATGATTTGCAGGACTATCGCTCAAATCCCAGGAATTAACAGCTATTTTTTTAGCTGTTAGGCTCTACTGCAGTTTTGTTATGGAATATGATATACACACCCTACTTGATTTAGCTACATTTTTGACAACCTTGTGGGTTATTTATATGATCCGTTTTAACCTAAAGTCTAGTTACATGGAGGACAAGGACAACTTTGCGATATATTATGTGGTGAGTTTTCGATAATTTATTTCCTCTTTCTTTCAAAAAGTTATATTGGTGATTTATGGTTTGAATTGACTCCCAGGAACTCCGTGTTTAATATTTCCTGAAAATGGTTTAAACTTTGTCATAGTCATGGTCTACGTATTAAGGAAGAAGATGACAATGAAGTTTTGATAACTTTCTTGTGAATGTCAGTCATTTTTATTTGCATGTGATTGTTGAATGGTTTTGTAATTAGAGGCAAATTACTTGATACCCTCACGTACTGATGGTACTTTCTGGAATTCATTCTGGTATCCTTGAGATTTTTAAATATTCTCTTTATGGTTATATAAATAACTTTATAATAAATCCTCCAATGTCGATTTAAATATACTCCTGGTTTGTGCTTGTATTGGAGGCATTGGAAAAAGGTCTTGTTGGCAGAAGTGGAAAACATATTGTCTGGATTTCTTTAGAGCATTTTGAGTTGTAAAAAATTCTGTGTGCTTCTTTTCAATTCTGGGTTGCCATTTTATCCCTCAGAGGCTTCAATATTATAGATATGAAGAAAAAATTCAGTGAGAGGTGGCCTTTTCATTTAATTTTCCGTGTTATGCTTGATCAAGGTTCTATGCTAATTGATGCTGCCCGCTGCCAACCAAAATTTGAGGAAAGGGCTGCCAAAGCCCAAAGCCCTTTTCTTGTACGAATTTTCTACTTTCATGAGATCATTGCTTGAAGTGGAACTAATTGTGTTGGTTCTTTTACATCCTGAAATTAAATTCTTTTTGTTGGTTACACCTGTTTGTTGGTTGTGTTTCATGCGTAGTTTGATGCATTTTGTGGAACAACATATTTGTTCCCCCCTTTGTTCTGAAAGTAATCCCTGTTTTTTAACTTGGATGCAGGTGATTCCCTGTGCCGTGTTAGCTTTGTTTATTCATCCGTCAACTTCTCACCATTTCTTGAACAGGATCTTCTGGGCATTCTGTGTATATCTGGAAGCCGTTTCAGTACTACCCCAGTTGCGGGTAATGCAGAATACCAAGGTACCTTTTCTCTCTCTCTCTCTCATTTTTTTTTTTTGCTTTCAAGGATTTTTATGAGCCTATTTTTTTGTTTTGTTTTAATATGAATAGATATACAGCTTTCCTATATAATTTTTCTATTCCTCGACTTTCAGATTGTTGAACCATTCACTGCTCATTATGTATTTGCTTTGGGCGTGGCAAGGTTCCTGAGCTGTGCTCATTGGGTTCTCCAGGTTTGATCTTGCAAATTTGGATTTATGTTTTGAGTTGGGTTTATTATTTGTTTGTGTCATTTTGGAAATGGAGTTTGCAGCATATGCTGCTTCTACGTTTGGTTTGATGTGATTTTGGGATAGCCACCGTATAGTTATCTGTCTTTTCGGGAGGGAATATTGATAATAGAAGAGCAAAAAAATGAAGAACTCCATTTCAGATAATAATATGTAACTGTTTTTATTGTATTTCTTAAGCATTAGGAAGTGTTTAGGGAGGTACACACGCACACACACACCAATCAAGTTACACACTCACCTGATGGGCTTGGAAGACATGACCTCTCCTTGCACCAAGCACTTATTAGGGGAGGAGGTGCTAGTTGAGCTAGCTCATTGGCTTATATAATATTTCTAATACATTTGGACTAATTTGCCCCCCATGTATACTACTCATAACAGAATTATTGCTCTGCGATTGAGAATTTGGTTGAAGTAATTTTGGTGATTTTCAATGAGGTCCCCAATTTTATCTTTCCCATACTACTCTCTCTCTCACACATAAATGTTTTGAATACTATTACATAGGAGACCGATAAATTTAAGTATTTAAGAGCCTAGTTCTTCCAGCAACTGCTTTATTAGAGCACCAAGCTATAGCACCTACAGGGTTATTTGGTTCACGTGCCACTAATAAATTCGTAGACACAAAGTGAACATTTATCTGTTAAATAGCATTAACTTGTTGATGTTTTAAGTTTCAAAAATATCCTACTTTGGTACTAATTGGATTCATAATCTGCTTGGCTTGTTGCTATCGATGGCTTTCAACAGGTTTTAGATACTCGTGGACACTTGCTGGTTGCCCTGGGTTATGGATTATGGCCTTCTATGGTTCTTATCTCAGAAATTGTCCAGACTTTCATCTTGGCAGACTTCTGTTACTATTATGTCAAAAGGTTCGTTTGCAAACTTTTCTGTATTTTTTCTCCACCAAATGTTCACTTGTATTGTATTCCATTAAGGAAAAAAAAAAAAACTATCATTAATGTCGTAAATTTTATTCTTCGTTTTGCAGTGTTTTTGGTGGTCAGCTCGTCCTCCGTCTTCCTTCTGGAGTGGTGTAACAGAGATCCTATTGGTCCATGTTCAGCGGGCGCAGAGCCATCTAAGAATTAACTTAACCAGGCAATGTGGCTTTTACCTTGTTTAAGTGTTCCTCTTTTTGCACCCCACATAGATCTGGTTCTCCGTGTTATGACTATTGGTCAAGTGGGTTGTTGTAAAGATGGCGGATGCAGAAAGCTTTGATATTTATATATTAAACATGATTTTCATAGTTGATTTATTTTGTGTCAATTGTAATATGTTTGAGCTGGTCACAGTGTCAGTTATTCCCACTTCCAATTATGTGGTCAAGCTGTCTAAATGGTTAGTTATGCTCAACCAAAGTGTAGTGTACTTGTCTAAATGGTATGGAACACCAGGCATTTTCTGGCCTTATTGATCAATTTAATGATTCCAATGCCACGGCACGATGGTTTTACCTTGAATTTTGTCACTTTATACTGCTGCTGCAAAAACCTATAAAGCCTGAAATTGACAAGGGAGGAGTGAAACTTATTTTCTGCTTTATAAAAGTTTATAGGGCTTGATTCACCACTCTCTGGGCTATGACAAATACCGTAGCTATCAATAAATCAACATTCTATGTAATTCTTTTTCTCTTCTTTCTTTTTAAAAAGGTGAGGGGTAAATAGTATCCATAGGTTGTCTTCTTTATTATTTCCTCCCTGAATGATGAAAATGTAATTTTGATCGACGTCGTAGGTTATTTTTATTACACAACTACAATAAGCTTTAGTACCAAAATTTGAGATTGGCTATGGTCCCCAATAGAATAATTTGGTTGATTACATGTATGTTTCTTCGCCATTCTATCATATCTAAAGCTCATACTATTTATTACCTCTTTAATTGATGTCTTTTTGACTAAACGAATTCATTTTCAACGCATAATTAATAACATTACTTCATTTGTTGTTTTCTCCACACAAACATATGTTTTACTATTTTTTTTTTAAAAAAAAAAAAATCTGTTTCTTGCAATGAATGACACCTCAATTCCGGCCATTTTCCCTACAATAGGACATCATACTTTGGGTTGTTTTTGGTAACAAACACAAACTGCATCATTTATTATTATTATTTTTTGTGGTTAGCTCTCATCGTAAACGTTGAGTATTTTACTTTTTGTTTTTTGGTTTTCTTGAGATCTTGGTGCTCATTCCATTTATATACATTGTCCTTTCTGCCATCACAATCAGACAAACGTCAACAACTCAACATCGTTCGACCTAACATCGAAAGGAAGAGCAGTTCTCCATAAACACATCAATTTCTCCATAAATTCCTCCCAAATTTACGTTATATATCCTATCATCATGCATCGGTTACTATCATTCATAAACAGCCCCTTTCTCCCTTGGTTTCCCTAGAATGTTGTATTTCCTGTTTTTTTTCTATTGTTTGTTTGTTTTCATTGCTTTCTCACCTTAAAATAACGAGAAATGCTATGTCAATAACATTTTCACAACAAATCATAACTCATAAGTAGTAGGTTGTTATTAGTTGTTATGGGTGAGTAAAAAAATAGTATAACTTGTTGATTCAAATTAGAACTAATAACAACTTACCATTTATGATTTGTTGTGAAAATGTTGTGAATATAACTCCTCTTAAACAACAACATATTTTAATAAGGTTAATGATCTATTCATTATGTCTCAGTGATGTATATTTTTCGTTTACTTGTCATAAATAACCTCATATTTTTTTCTCCCTCTTAAAAACGTCATAGGTAACTATGGAAGAGTAAGTGTCATTTGAGCTAGAGTCCATCGATAATTAGATATAAAACTTCTTGTTGAAACTAAAATTCTTTAGCAGGAGCTGCAGGACTAATTCTATTTCTGTTAAGAGAATGATTCCAAGAGGAGTTTCTAGTTTCAGATTAAGTAACAAGTAACATTAACAGACACCAGAGGTAACCCCTATAAATTTTGCATTACAATGACTAGAAATGGAAGTTTCAGTGATATGTTACACAAGTTACACACGGCAATTCAGCAAAAGACCTGTAACTTTGTAAGCACAAGTTACAAGTTGACATAACAGAGAAAGAACAAGTTACAAGTTGCCACAATCACACTAATTTCTCCATCATTTCCTCTCAAATTAACGCTATATATATACTGTCATCATGCATCAGTTGCTATCATTCATGTACCTCTATTGCATGGTTCTTTCTCCTTAAAGTAATGCTCTTCCTGTTTTTATCTGTTGTTTTATTTATGAGACACCCTTGTTTGTTTTCATTGCTTTCTCACCTTTAAACATCATATTTCCAATGAGCTTAATGATCTTTGTTATGTCGCTTTTTTCTCCACCAAATGACATGGTATTTCTCGTATACTTTTGTCTCTTGTCATAAACAACCTCATTTGTTCTTTGATACGCCCTCTCTTATAAACGTGATAGTTAGAGCCCATTGGAGGTTTGATATAATAATGGTGGACAAAGCAGTGTCGTTTTAGTTAGAGCCCATTGGAGGTTTGATATCATTTATTGTTTAAACTAAATCTTTAGCAGGCTTAATTCAATTTCTTCTAAGAGAGTGATTCCAAGAGGAGTTTCTAGTTGCAGATTAAGTTACAAATGACATTAACATATGCAAAAGGTAATCCCTATAGGATATTGCATTACAATGACTGTAGAAATAAAAGTTTCAGTGATACGTGAGACTAGGCAATATTATTGTCAGACAGTGAGGTTCCTTGCTAGAATTCCCTCAAAGGTAATCCCAGGTCCAAAAGCCAGTATGAGGCCCCATTCATTGTCTCCCTGGTTTTCCCTCTTAATCTTAAGGCTCTCTTCTAGCATGTACTCCAGTACATACACAATGGTATTACTGCTAGCATTGCCATAATCCATTAGAGCTCGTCTACTTGCATTTAGCTTCTCTGGTGACAGCTCAAGTTGCTTTTCCATCCGATTCAAGATTGCAGGTCCACCCGGATGCACTGCCCAAAACATCTTATTGTATTCCTTGTCAGGAAATCCAACAACTTTGATTAACTTCTCACAGAATCCTTCGATGTTATCTTCAATTATTTGAGGAAGCTCCTTGCTAGCTTAAAGCTAATTCCTTCTTCTGTTAGTCTTCCATCAATAGTTTTCTCAGTTTCTGGCAAGAACTCCTGGATTGCTGTGTCAAGCTCAAAAAGAGGCTTTTCATTTCCTAAAACTAGGTCTGAGCCAATTATCATAGCTCTAGCACCATCACCAAAGAGTGCAACTCCAACTAAGTCATATGGTCTCTTTGCACATGGTGGTTTGAAGCCAATAATTGTAGTTTCAGTAGTTGCAAGCAAAACCCAGCTCCCCGGATTGTTCTCAGCAATGTCTTCTGCAACTCGGAGTCCAGCAACACCTCTAGAGCATCCCACGAAGTAGAGCATGAACCTTTGAATATCAGGACTAAGTCCTAGTCCTTTTGCTAGGTAAAGGTCACCCCCAGGTAACCTAGCTTCACTTGATGAGACATAGACTAAGTGGGTTATATCTAAAATAGGCCTGCCCCAATTCTTGATGCACGCTTGTGAAGCTTCAACAGCCATCTGTGTCACAGCATCATTACAGATATCTAGCCTTTGCTTTACAGTGGGTAAGCCTCCAATGGCAAGCTCTAGGTACTTCTTTAGGATCTCTTCGGACATGACTACATACCGTGTTTTAACTGTTGTTGTCTTGCCTGTAAATTGTCAAAATAAAATGTAATCTGATTGTTAGGATAGTTGAATGTGTCTAGATTGGCTTTTTACTGAAAACTTGTTTGTTGAAAGTTTATAAAAGTAGTACCTAAAAATATTGAAGTTTTAAAAAGCTTCACATAAGGAAATAAGCTATTTTTAACATCTTATCATCTTCTAGCTATGACAATGATCATGTAGTGGACTCTCATAAGCCATTTCTAACATATTGGTTGTTATTTTAACAGTCAATATAATATGTGGTTTTATACACGTTTTAAGCATTGCAACACAAATTTAGACGAGTTGCATCAAATTGTACGAGTGTACCCTTTTTATCCTGATACATTTTAAGCATGGTTTTCCTTCACTTAATAATTAACAAAAAACATACCACCGCCCATGTTGGGTGGAATGGTACTTTCCCAAGCCTTAAAGGCTTGTGGGGTTTGAGGTCCCAAGTTCGAGTGGTCCGGGTGGAGAGGGGGTAGGGGTAGTATATTAGGTTCATTATATTAGGATTTCTATTTGAGCTCAAAAAAAAAAAAAAAATCAAAATCAAAATCATAGTAGATAATAAAAAGAATGAAGTGATTGATGTTACAGAGTCGAGTAAGCTTCTGCTTGAGGACTGGATCATCACAATTGGTGTCTCTGAAATACCCATCAACAAGATAATCTTGCATGACAAGTTGGTGAGGGAAGGCCTTGCCAAGAGCCAAAATTGTAGCTGTGCCTGGGTTGGCTACCTTTTTGGAACATTCTTGTGTGATGCCTTCACTTCCCATGTCTTACTTGCTCTTTCAAAGGGGATGATAAATTTGCTAGCAAAATTGGTTGTATGAAACCCTTTTGCCTTGCAAGAAGCAAGAATTGGACTACCATATATATAGATACAGTTGAAGTTTGTAATTAAAGGGTACCAAATTTTTTAACATACCACTGAGCTAATTTTTTTATTAACATTGTAACTGTTACTACAATTTCATAAAAGGGTAACACATGAAAGTGTGCAACTTCTAATACATTTGAGTAATCGATTAGTTGAGAAGCAAGGCATTCATGTAGTTCATGTTTAGAGGTGTTGGTAGAGGTTTGGTATAGGGCTTTGGTCTCTACTTTGCTGCGTTAATGTTCTGGTGAATTCATAAGATATGTATGCCACACCCCTCTGCTGTCTGTCACACTGAAATAATCAACACTCAGCACAGACAATTTCAGTACCATTATCAGCTTATTAACTCAATTTGATACCTACAAGTGACAAGTGAGCCTTAGAGGTAGCTTGGTAAACAAAGACAAACCGAATCGGATATTAAAAGTTTAGGATTAGTTCATTAAATATAATAAATATTACACCTAAAATTTTTAACCCCTTTACAAACTTATGCTAAGGATTAATTATTAATTATAGTTGAATTATATTATTTGAGTTAATTAGATAGAATGGTTTTTATTTATGAACTTATAAAATTTCGATTCACCATACTAATCATATTAACCTTATTTACATACTTACATAATACAATCTACAATTTAAAGTCTATATAAATATATTTTTATATATGTAAATATAAAAAATACATATTGAATATTCAAATCGAGCATCATACGTGAATTTGTTCACACAAATAAATTATAATGTTTAAACTTAGCTTATTTAATAATCAGGTCAAATATAAACTTGAGTTAGATTCATTTGCAAAATAAAATAAGCAACATAAACAAATTTTTTTATTAGCCAAGCCCAAACCGTTCAATACATAAACAGTTCCTAACATTTAGGGTCGTACTTGTAGGTGTTGGAAAAACTGAAGGATTTACTATCCAAAATCTGAGTATGGCCCAAAATGAAAGGAAAAAAAACCAAAACAAAAATCTAGCTCCTCCCTACAGGCCTAGAATTCAAATTCTATGCTCACATCATCGGCCCATAACCATACAAGAGCAACATTCCTTTTTAGTAGATTTCATTGTTCCAGACCATACACTGTCACTGTGTCCTTTGACAGAATTGATCTGGGTGGTTCAAGATACACAACATCCTGATGAGACACTTCCTATTCCATTGGCATTTGTTATATAAGGGTCCGTTTGGTTCCCGTAAAATATTTTTCGGAAAATACTTATTTTCTGGAAATGCTATTTTTCGGAAAAGGAAAATATTTTCAAGTGTTTGGTTATATTATGAAAATTGTTGTGGAAAATATTTTCATGTGTTTGGTTTTATTTGGAAAATGCTATTTTCCTAAATTTTTCCGGGCAGCAAATTCCGACAACAACAACAACAACAACAACATCCGGCAACATCTGGCAACAACAACAACAACATCCGGCAACAACAACAACAACGCAAATTCCGGCAACAACAACACAAATTCCGGCGACAACAACAACAACAACAATTTTCATTCCTTAGCTCCCAAACAAATATTAACATCATTCCTCAGTCCACAGCCACAAAAATACAAAACCCAAAGACAAAAAATCATCAACAACAACAATCAAACTTTAAAAAAAAAAAACTGAGAAATCGAGGAAGAGGGAGCGACGGGTCTGGGTCTGGGTCTGGGTCGACGACGAGGTGCGATGGCCCGATCGAGGAGGCGATGGGTCTGGGTCGAGCGGCGTTGGAGCGATCGGCGCGGTGTTGCGATTTCCCTTTGATTGATCGGCGCGGTGCGATGGCGAGGTGCGAGACCGGTGCGATGGCGCGGTTCGTGGGTTCGTGGCGCCGGCGAAGTCGAAGGCTCGTGAACGCCGGCGATGGGCTGTGGCGTTGGTTCGTTCTCTCTCTCGCTCGGTTTGGTTTGTTAAGGCTCTCGCTCTCTCTTTTCCGGAAATGATTTGAAGGGAAAATATTCTCGTAAAATCGTTTCCGGGTCAAGGGGGAAAATTTTGGTCAACTTAAGCATATTTTCCGGAAAATTGTATTTTCCTTTGCTCCCAAACAGTAGGCTCAAGTGGTAAATGATTTCCGGAAATCATTTACCACCAAAACAAACGGAGCCTAAAAGCCAACTCCATTTTCCCAAAATCATTTCCACAGCCAACCCCAAAACTTGGTACTATGGGTCGGTGGTAGTTGTATTTCATTGTTTCATGAATAATCTCCAAAGTACAATAGGAAGAACACCATTTGAAAAAGGATTAGGTGTACAAACAAATGAAACTCATTAAATTACCATGAGGTTGTTTATTGTCTCAAACATACTGCCTATTCAATCTATGAAACTATAGCTATATGCCTTTAAAATCACACATTTCCAATCAAATCTGATATGTTATGATCTGAGTTTACGAGACTGTTAAATATAGTTCCAGAGAGATCAAGAACTGAAGATAACTAGTGTCAAAGCTCAGAGAGGCATTTTCCGTTGATGAAATCAATTACTTGAGTGACTGTGTTATCAAGTGCAGCAGTCACAGCTGCCAAATTCTGCAAGAATTCCTCGGCAGTTGGTTTCTCACCATCCACTATATCAGTCACAGCTTTTACAAATATTGCAGGGACTTTCAAAAGATCTGCCACATAGGCAACAGCAGCTCCCTGAAAACCAAAATTCAATGCAGAAAAAGCCTTAATGCTACTTATCTGGGAAAAAAAAATGGGAAAAAAATTACATCTAATTTTTAATGTTACAATAAGATCCTAGAAAATGGTCATAGACACTCGCATTAGTCTTAGAAGCAAAAAAATATAATACACTGATGGTCATAAGGGCATCTCCAGCATTTCCAGCAAATTCTCCAAATTTTTGTATTGTTTGGAGAATGAACAATGACTTTTACCTTTTTAACTACCCACTTTTTCAAATATATTTTCCAACAGATTCTTTATCTCATTTAAATATTATTTCTTCATTCATTCTTTATTCTTTTTTATCATCATTTATTCTTTCTATATTCATTCCCAACAATTATATTTTTCAATGAAAAGTGTTATATTCACAACATTTTTCGCAATACTTTCACAAGAATCACATCAAAATCTTATGTGGAAAGTTGTTACTAGTTATAATTTGAACCCACTGCTGAAATTATTTTTCTACTCACCAATATTAGCTAATTACTTAAAATTTATTGTGAAAATATTGTGATAGTATTTCTAAATGGTCATTTCTTGTTCTTTTCATTTCTTTCATCCACACATTTCCTTTTTTTTTTTCTCCACTACACACGTATACCCATCCTCTCCTTTTTTATCTCTACTTTCCACTTGATTCCAGAACGTCCCTCTCTCTTTCTCCTCTTCTTCGTGCTTCCTTTTTGTTTTTATTTTCTTTCCTCTTCAGCTCACTTCGCACACACAGCCGACCATGATCTTTTGACTTCTCCTCTATGTTTGCATTTTTGTTTTTTATTTTCTTTCTTCTTCATCTCACTTCACTCACACACAAAGCCGGTAGAGAGATTGGCCTTCGTCTATCTTTTTTTTTTTTTTTTTCTTCCTTCTTTTCTTGTTCTGATTTAATTTTGTTGTTACAATGGAGCTTAGATAAGCTTTCATGTTTTTGATCTGTTGTTTTTGTTTTGATTTTAGATTTGTTGTTCTAATTAAATTTGTATTTTTCCCTGTTCTTGATCTGTTGTTTCTATTTTGATTTTAGATTGTGTTTGTGTTTTGATTGTGTTTCCGTTTGAGAGAGAGACAGATGAACAAAGAAGAGAGGAGGAAAGAGAGAGAATATTTTTTTTATTCAGCCGGGTATTTTTTTTTAAGATAAAATAATGGTTTGGAGTTGCTATAGTGTTCTCTAAATTAAGAGAACTACTGTAGCAACTTCAAAAAAAAATTGGAAAAGTTCTGTGTTTAGAGAACTGGTTGGAGTGTGAACAGTAGCATTTTATCTCCAAAAAATAGAGATAGAGCATCTGTTGGAGATGCTCTAATGACCATAAAAATGAAAGAAAAAAGTGTTCCTTGCTTGTTGTCTTGTGTCAATTTTGCTGCCCATAAGCATCTTATGATCATCAGGTCCCATAAAGGAGCACGGAATGGTTGATCCTACCTCTAGCAAGGAAATTCTAGTTTCTTGAATATCAAAAGCCAGTGAATTATTATGCATCTCACCACATGTTTTCAAAGAGAGAGGAGGGGGAGCAGTTCATGATAAAACAAAGCAAAGCACATGCTATATCTTCTACACAATTACATCAGTAATATCACCATACAATAAGGCCAAGAACATAATCCTATTGAGGAAGAGATGATGGACATCAAACTTTGTATGGGTTAGCATGGATGCCTCACTCAATTTAATTTTTACCATATAGATAATTCAGAAATAGGCAAAAATTAAAAGATTACCTCCATGTCTTTAACTGTAGCATCATTTGCAGTGATTGATGATTCATCATATGGGGACATATCTAGAGAGTCACCAGTAGACAATTTCCCAACCTGAAACATGCAGAAAGGGATTTCAAAGCTGTAAAGATCTTAGGTCTTGACAAGACAAAACAATATGGAAAGCATCACATTAGATTATCATGGGAATCTCTACCATGCACCATACATGCACAGATGTACACCCATACATGCACTGATGTACACCAGAAGCAAACATGCATGCATGAATATACACAAGCAAACAGATAGACGTGCTTGGTTGTAGAGCATTCATATAAGTAAATAATTAACCAGAACTCATTGGTTGCAAATGTTAAGGTGTCTGAGTAATTGGGTAGTACATTTCTCAAGGCATAATGGACACTTCAAAAATACTCCTATTATAAACACCCTATGCAGCAGAAATTCATTGTTTACAAGTTAGAGATTAGCAATTAAAGCAAAATGCAAAGAAACCTAGCTACCCAAAAAACCAGTAAAAATATAAAAATGATATTATGTGCAAAGAGCCTAGAAAATGCCCTCCCTCTCCCTCACTTAAGCTTAAACATGAGAAAACATTCACATCAGTAGCCTTAAGTATAGGACCCTGGAAAAAAGAAAATTATGTGTACTTAAGAAGAAATCTCCTATACTGTAAAAAATTCCTGACATCTAAGAATCTAACTTACAAATCACAAAAGAACACAATTACCTGTCTTACAATGATAATCTAATTTTTTTGTTTTATCATTCAAAAAATTTGTTCCCCATGTCAAAAGCCAAAGCTTTAAGAATTTTATTTTCCTCTTTATTCCTCAATTCGCATATTGCTTTTCTTCAAGGTTAGTTATGGAAGAACATGAAAAAAATGAATTGTCAAGACATTAGATACTTATGTGTTGGTGCGTTTGACTTAAAAGAGAAGACACTTTTTTTTAGAAGAAGGGAGTATGAATTGTATTTATGCCCTGCTTCCCTTAGAACTCCAGGCCTTCTAATATTAAAATTTAACAATGAATCGACTCCAATTTGACAGCAGGGCAAGCCCATAAACAGAAGTTGATAGGGCAACTGTCTGTAATGTAGAGAACTAGTCCTCTTTTTTCTTTTTCTTTTTTTTTTTGGACGAGTAAGATGTTTTATTCATTAAAATAAAGGAGAGCTTGAAATGACAAGCTTCCTTAAAATATTATGACTTTCACAGTCCAAAGAATCAACTATAGAGCTACAAGAAACAACCCCCCCCTCCCCTCCAGTTCGTACTACAATATTCAAATAAAGTTCTCAGAAAACTATCCTTAACAAAGAACAGTATAATGGCATCAGTTCTAGGCTACATCAAGCATTGACATGCTTCTACACACACACGCATATGTATGTATGCATGTATGTATGTATTAAAGTTACATAGCAATAAGTTGGATCTTGGGATTAGTGTGCTAACATGTTAGAAACAACAAAGTCAACTTCTAGAAAAGTCTACCTGGATTGAAAAGCACAATTTATTCAATCTATTGCATTCTTTCACTAATAATATAGGTCGGTTTAAACATTTAAACTACCCTTTGTGATTGTGTCTATGCATGCAAACATGTACATACATGATCAAATATCAACAGTTTGGTCCCCTTGGTTTATCCCATAGGATATGAATGTTTTTTTCAGTTACTTCTTTTTCCCTGTTCAGGATCATAGTATAACTTTTTTGAACAATTTTAATATACAGGGAATTCATGACAACCATAAACAATTAGCTGTCGAGCAAGTAAATAAGGGTTTGAGAAGTTCAATAAGAATAAAACTAAGCATTTTACTAGTAAGTAACCACCTTTAGGTTAAGTGCCTTAACAATATTGGGAGTTGAGTGGGCCTGCCGTAAACCAACTCCATACATATCAAAAACCTGCACAAGAGATATTGGCAAGTGAGATTTTGGTGCAAAAGTAAATTTGAACAAACAAAAGTAATTAGCTCAATTCCTTTTCAAGCAAATGTATGGAATAAGATGATCAACTACCCAGTTACATGCCAAGAAAACGAGTAGAACAAGAGTATCAATTAATAGTACTATAGAATAGGGATTGAGTAAACGTTTGAGCCACCGTTTGTATCCTTTACTAAACGTGAGAAGAACAAAAAATGATAAACTAAAGGAACACTTACAGGTATAGGTATTCTTCTATCATGGAAAGCACAATCAACTGCAAGAAACACATCACCAACGACTGCTCCTTTGGCCTGAAACCAACCAAGATTTGTTTATAAATTTTAACAAGAAAAATATATCCTTCATGCTTCATTTTTAAACTTATGTGCAAGTGTGTATGTGTGTGTGTGTAATCATGCACTAAGTCTATTTGTTGTATCATCATTTGCAGTTTGCACAGTGCAATAAATAGGGCTTGCAACATTTTCCTTTTCAAAAGGGAAGATTCCCCAGCCCCTCTTCAATGCTAGCAAATATCAAAACCATGAACCTTTAAACAATGGACACTACAGTGAAATTTTGGTGCAGCAGAAGAATCAATTTAATCAACAAACATGTAAATAAAAAGTAGATAACCCCAAGATGATTTCAGACCTAAAAACAGGAAAATAACAAAGCTGTCAAATAATTTTGCACACAAAAATACCTTAAAGCCACCAGCAGTGCCTGCATTTATTATTAGGTCTGGCTTTAATGCTTGGATGGATGCATAGGTTACAAGAGATGCCGAAATTGTGCCTACACTATCAACCCCTGAAAAGAAAGCATTTACAGTGTAAGGATCAGTAACAGGAAATCTGAATTAAGTACAGCTGCTTTGTTCCCATGTAAACATCATTTTCCAAACACGGGGATGTCACTCTTTAAAGCGCACATGGAAGACAAACATTTTTTATTGGTAAGTTACACAAACACTTGGTGGGTCTTGAATCCATGATTTCATCTTCCATCTTGCTTTTTCAGGGCAAGATGTGCTGTTTGAGCTAGAGGCCATGGAAGACAAACTTGAACTAAGCATACTTCCTAGGCAAGCTAATTTGGGTAAATTATTTGAAAAAATTTCAAGAATACAATTTAAAACAGACACACACACACACACACAAGAATCAAATACCTACCCAAAGTTGAATCTTTGCCAGGCCAGATCAAATTGATGTTGAGGTCCTTGTAAACACCATGATACCGGACCCAAGGGACCCCTTGGGGAAACCTGCACCATTTTGCATTACAATCAAACTTAAAGCCCAACAATCAAGATAAATCATACTCAGGTTTAACACAATAACTTAAAAAGCTCCAACAGCAAAGTTCCCAATAATAACTACAGATTCTCCATAACACACACCATTTACACAAATGAATACAAAGCTAAAAAGTTCAGAAACTATCACCAACAACTGGTGAAACTCACCACAATTATCAATCTTGCCAACTACATCCCAAATCCCCAATCAAACGGAATAGAACTTGTCAAAGCAAGTTTGTTAACCAATAAACACAAACCTCACCCAATAAAATCAAGCCAAAAATAATGCTTAAAAAAAAAAAAACCCTGCTTTTCCCCACATGTGGATTTCAGTAACAACAAAGACTCCAACTTTTTTGCGATCTTAAACCCAAACTAGTTACTTTGTCATCAAAATTTAAAAATAAATAAATAAAAGCACAGAGAGAACAAGAAACTCACACGGAGTCAAGGTCCTCAGTAAGCTGGAACCTGTTCACCACGGGAAGCGCCTCTGTCTGCATAGCTGGTCCCCCACAAAATCACCATGAATAAAACAACATAAGCAAAAAACAATCAAAACCCAGATAACAAAAAACAGAAATATATACACCAACACACACACACACACACACACATATATTAGAGAGAAAGAGTATAGTATTGGGTACCTATGATGATGACGATGGTGGAAATGGGTGTGTTTGGAGCTTCAGAAATGGCGGCTTCTTCCTCTGATTTGTTGCCATGAGAAGCCATAGTTGTTTCCCGTCTGTCTGTGAATGACTGGCTGGTCCTATTTTTCCTAGAGTGTTTATTTTTCCTGGGAAAATAATATAGGGGAGAGAGAAAATGAGAGGACTTGTGTGTTTCACTGTTTTGTATGTATTGTTTTTGTTGGTTTGTTTGTCGTTTGGTTGATTGAAGTTTGAACCTTTTGATTTGCGGCCAATAAAGATAAGACAGACAGAGGCAAACTTGTTTAGTGAAAGTGATACGGGGTTAAAAAAAAACACTAAAACCCTGTACTCACTACTCATGTATAAATTCCCTCTTTGAAAAGGATCCGGATTCAATGGCTAGGATCTATTTTAAGTAGATCAATGGCTTAGAACAACCCACCTCACCACCGTCCATGTTGGGCGGAATGGTGCCAGCCTTAGAAGGCTTGTGGGATTTGAGGATCCAAATTCAAGTGGTCTTGGGTGGGATGAGATGAGGGTAGTATATTAGCCTATTAGGTTCGTTAGATTAGGATTTTTATCTGAGCTTAAAAAAAAAAGAAAAAAGAAAAAGAGAGAGTTAAAAGCCCAACCTAAATCGTAAAAATCTTAAATCAAACCATTCGATAACTATTGAGAAAAGGGGCGATGCTACAGGAAGAAAAAAAAAATTCTCAAACCCATTTTGTTTTCCTCTTTCTTTTATTTTTTATTTTTTAATAAGGTGACACGCTATAACGTTATAAACCATTGATATATTTTAAATAGATATCATAAATGAAATGAACCGTTTCTAGTAAGAAACATTATTGGTACTTACAATATAGTACAACTACGTAGGAAAATAATTTTTTTTTGCTTGTGAGTAATGTTAATAATATAATTTTTATTATTTTTTCATCAAAATTAAGGTTATAAGTTGTGATTTGAATAACATTATAATTCATACAATTACAAATTCACTGCTGACAAATCTTTATTATAATCCAATTACTATATATATATATATATATATATATATATTATATATTGATGATATCAACCTCATTTTTTTTTTTGACAGGGATGATATCAACCTCATTGTTTGCATATTTACTTTGTAGTTTTGTTACTATTGTATATCAGGTGGCGAGATTCATACTTCATAGGACCGTATATATTATTTATGTTAGTAAGGTCTTGTCACTATGCACATAATGAAGTGCCTGAATGTATCATAGGGTTTGACCGAATGGGTATAAAGTACTTGGAAGTTGGAACCTAGTTAATTTATGTATATATCAAGATATCACTTTTGTTTTTTGTTTTTTTAGAAGAGGTTGCAATCTTGTTAAAAATCTCTTTCAAGATATGTATAATTTTTTTTCATGCTGACATATATATATATATAATTTATTTATGTTAGCCAAGCTTGGTAGTGTGGTCTTCTCATTAGGCACATAATGAAGTGCTTGAATGTATCATAGAGTTTGACCAAATAGGTATAGAGTACCTGGAACCTATTTAACTTGTCCCCTTTGTTGGGTTACTATTTAGCACGTTTCCCTTAACCACAAAAGTAAAATGATTGCAGTCTTTTGGTGCCAGAAAATTATCTTATAGAGTGAATGTGTACAGTTATTTTCTCTAGGTGTATGAATGTTATATAAATCTTAGAGCATTTTTAGTAAATTTATCAAATTTTTGTACTGTTTAGAGAATAAAGAGTGACTTTTATCTTTTATTTACCAACTTTTTTAAATACACTTTTCAACAGATTTTCTATCTCATTTAAATATTATTTCTTTATTCATTATTTATTTTTTTTAATAACTACATATCTTTCAACATTTTTTTATTTAACACCTTATTATTATAACAGAAAAAAAAACATTTGAAGAATGAACAGTAACCCATCAGACTTGATGAGCTACTGTTTATGAGCTAACAAAAAAATTCAGGTATAGAGAATCCATTGGAGACTCTTTTTATGGTGTCATTCTCTATTATAGAGATTTTTATGCATTTAACTACACCATTGGAAATGCTCTTACATATTATGAAAGAAAATGTCATTGATTATCAAAAAAAAAAAAAAAAATGTTATTATATACGGTATGTTTTATAAAATACTACTTCTTTACAAAATGATTCCTTGTATGTGAGTAAATTGCAAGTCACTATACACACGAGAGAATTTGATTCCAAAAAGAAAATGAGGTAATTAATTAGTAATTAGTATTTTGCACTTTCATATTAATCTCTACTGTATTGCCTCAATAATTTACAATACTAAAATTATACAAAAACAAGATTTATATTATAATTGACAAAAATGCCAGTGTCATAACAAAGTACACAACTTTTATTATAACTTGCTCACATAATAAGTTATGAATGGTAAAAAAAAGAAGTAATAGGTTCGCGCCTTCACACTTGGCAAGTTATGACAAAAATTGTATATTTGATTATGATACTAAAATCTATATATATAATAATAGGCAAAGCAAAGAGAAAATCCAATTAGATTTCAAATTAGAACTTAATTAGAGTCTAATTTTGTGTCACGTGTCTCATTTAATCTAAATTTAAAATTTTTGTACCAAGTGAGTTAATTCAATATAAAAATTGGATTTCAATTAGAGTTTAATTTTGTGCAACGTGTCCCATCTAATCTGAAATTTTTAATTTTTATGCTAAACTAGCTTGTAACCCAATGCATATGCATGGATACACTTAAAGATATACAATAAGATGCATAATATAATTCCTATATATATAATTTAAATACTATTAATAGTCATTTTTATATTTTGTTAACTCCTAAAAATATTTTGTAAGGATATTATTAGGTATAAAATGTAAATTGTCCATGTTATTTATTACTGTGAAGCACTTTTTTTCTTTTACGACTCATTCACTCTTTGATTTTTGTACTTAATAACTCACTTTGATTAATATTTATGATGTGGTCTCACATCTATATATCTATATATATAATAATAGGTGAATCAGAGAGAAAATCCAATTAGATTTCAATTGGATTCTCAATTTTGCGCCACTTGTCATAACCAAAACTAAAAAAAAAAAAAATCTAATTAGATTATAAATTTGACTCCAATTTTGTGTCATGTATCTTATCTAAATTTTCTAATTTTTGTACTCAAATAAATGATGCATTAATATTTAACACGGAAGCCAAGAAAACCACAATGATAATGCTCATTAGCCTAAGCAAGAACATCTTACCTGCACACTTTCATGGAGATTATAAATTGGACTCCAATTTTGTGTCATGTATCTTATCTAAATTTTCTAATTTTTGTGCCCAAATAAATGATGCATTAATATTTAACACGGAAGCCAAGAAAACTATAATGATAATACTCATTGGCCTAAGCAAGAACATCCCACCTACACACTTTTATGGGTGATCTCAATAGAATCTGGCGCTCTTCTAATCCCACAACCAGAACCAAGGAGTCCAACGAGAAAGACTATAAAAGTAAAATATCATCTCCTCCTAATTCCATATCGTCATCTCATGTCTCCTCCTTTCTCAACCTCTACCAACTAGATCCACACACTACCCTCTCCTCCTCCTTACGAATTTCTTAGAGCAAGGCCGGGTTCAAACACAATGTTCAATCCCACTCTTCCTTGCTTTACACTCTCATACATTAGCGCTTCATTTGCACCTCCAAGAAGATTCTAAGCTCAATGATCAGTTTTTATTTTTTAATGTCCCTTTATATATTTTAAATAATAAAATGCAATATTCTCTTTTTTCTTCACTGTAGCGTCACTTAAATAATAAAATGCAATATTCTTTTTTTTTTTATTCATTGTTTTATCTAATGCTATCCTATGTATGATAAACCAAAAAACAAGACCAATAGCATTACTTAAATAATAAAATGTAATATATATTTTTCATTGTTTGATTTAATTCTATCATCCGTGTGATAAACCCAAAAAGAAAAAAAAATTGGCCAATAGCATCATTACAATTAACCAGTTCGTGCGGTAGCATGAGGTTACATACTAGTTTGGTTCTAAAATTAAGAAATAAAACTTTTTAAGAATAAATAATTTAGAACACGTGACGCAAAATTGGAACTCTAATTTAAATCATAAAAAACATAATCATATAATTAAAAATAATTCAAATTTATAAGTCATTTATGTAATGTACCATGACTATGTAATATATATAGAAATTAAAGTTTCAAAAAAATTCAATTAGAATCAAAATTGAATTTTGCTTTTGTTAGTTTTCTATACAAATTAAATTGTTTAAAATTTTGCTTTTTTTTTTTTGACTGAACTAATGAGCATATATTTTATACTGTTTTTATTTAGATATTTTGCATATGAAGATATTAAATGTAACAAACTGTAATTATGCTGAATAATCCCATACATATATACCCTTTCAATTTATGAGATACTATTTGACCAGTTTATTATTTTATTTTGTGTTGTATTTAATAGAATTTCACAGACAATAATTAAGAATTGATATTGTATATGTAATATCCAATAATGATTTTCAATATCATATATGTAAGAACAATGTAATGAGAAAATTGGTGTAGCAAATATTATGAAAATTGTAAGAAAAAATTATTTTAATACCTCCAAATGTCTTGGTCAACTATGTCCTATATGTTTAATAACTCAAGCTAACGTCAACCGCGCAATTACAATTTATCATTCCCGTGCTTACGCATGGGTTACGTACTAATTTTTCTATAATTGAGCATGAAGTAGGCCTCCTCTTCCCCTCACCTAAAATGCCGTGAAACAGTGGGTCACAAGTCACAGCTCACACAACAGAGTACGATTGCAATGCTGATGCATATGCATATCCAGTTATCAAAAGTTATCCACAATTCCAAAATTGTGGTTATCCAACTATTAATATGATGATAAAGGAGAAAAAAGAAAAGAAAAAGAAAACAGAATAATGTCAAACAGTGTCATGTGCGCATATACCAGATTTCACTTTCATGGGCAATCACGAAAGAAACCACGAGTTGTGTTAATAATCTCTGTTCTGTTTCTGACACCATGTGATCTCTCATAATGCCTATCAAACATAGTACAATCATGTATTCATGTCCTCTATGGTTTTAGAATATATATTTTTTTGAGTCCGATTAGGGCATACGTTAAGTTTTTTATTTTTGAAAATATTTTTTTGAGAATTGAAAAAGTTGTTATTACTTTTTCAATTCTCAAGAAAACTTTTTTCAAAAACAGATATTAATGTGTACCTTAAAGGCACACATTAGTAAAAAAAATTTTTATATATAATTTAGCTTTTTTTTTGTAATTTTTGAAATAGTAAATTGTAAGTAATAAATAAAATAATAATGCTACGGGTGAATTTATGATTATAATTTTAACTTTTAAGTTTTAACCCACCTTGAGCAAATATAACACTTAATTTACTGATTTGTTTATATGTTTGACACAAAATGTAATCTCAAATGCAATTTTCGCATTTGTTGTTATTTGTTTGATATGGGAAAACTTAAGTAAATGGAAAAAAGTTTTTCCTGTTGTCAACATAAAACAAGTTTAATAGAGTGGAAAATATTTTTGAATTTTTACCAAACGGAAAACATTTTTCATGATATTAAAATCTTAAATCAAAAAAAAAAAAAAACTTAATTGATCACTACAAATAACTCTACACTTTTTTTTTTCTTGTGATCATTAAAAAAATCTCTTCCTCACAAAAAACTATACCAATGACAATTTTTCCTCTTTTCACCTCCTTTTTTTTTTGGGATAGAAGAGGTTTATAAACCTTTTTTTTTTTTTTTTTTTGAGGAACAAGAGGTTTATAAACTTGATTCCAAACCAAGTCAAAGGAAATATTTTAAGCACCACCTCACCACTAATAAGGGACTAGGATAACTTAAATTTTTATAAGAAAGGAAATATTTTAATCAATAGAAAGATGACTTTGTTTCTTAAAAAAAAAAAAAAGATGACGTTACGTCGTTTTGAAATGTGGTAAGGTTGGCCGTGACTTGCGAACCATTCGAATTGTTTATGGAAAAAAAGAAAAAGAAAAAAGAAGCCAACTCTCTGTCTCTGTCACTCTCTCTAGATTGGGGGGGTCTCCTTTGTAGTTGCGTGTTCATTATTATTGTGTTTTTGTTCACATAGGAATGAGTTGTTTCTTTTTCTTTTTCTTTTTTAAATAAAAAATATACTCATACTAGTAAAGGTTTATAGAATATACATTTAATTTGATAAACAATAATCTCTCAAATAATTATTATAATAACAAAAGAAAAAAAATTGTTTTGGTATAATAACTATCAAATATAAAATGATAACATCTAATAAAAAATTATTATTTTGTAACCTACCAATTGTGCTCTAATGAGAATTTTGTATCTTTGGGAGATTGTTGAATATCTCTTTGTACACTATATTTTTAGTGTATCCTTGTTCTTGTTTGTCATTGTTCTTTATTATAAAATTTTATGATAGATAAAAAATCATGTCAAATCATATTTAATGATTGATAAAAAAATAAAAATTAAAACTAAATGGATAGATTGACTTCTTTTATAGATCAAAGTGTACAACTCTAATAGTTAGCCAACGCTATTTCAATCAGGAAAAAAAAAATCAAATTGTTATGAACAATTTATAATCGAATTTATATCAAGATATGCTTAATAGTAAGCTAAAAATAAGATTTTTCTCTAAATCAAAATTGAGAGGATGAAAGCAACATATCACCATCAGAACCCATGTCATAAAACAAAAAATAATTTAAAAAATCATGCCTAAGCATATTTAATGATTAATTCTCAAATCATAATCATATAAATTGTATAAAACATAAGCAAATTAGGTTAAACAAAAAACAAAAAATACACAAAACCTATTCAATTTAATGAAAAAAAAATTAGAGTAAACAAATATATACCTGAAAAGTTGTAGGTAGAAGAAGAGAGAAAAAAAAAAAAAAAGAACCATATGGTACATATTCATTATGAATTATTTAATATATATACACTCCACATTGAAGAAGTTGATATGAACAAAAAGTTTAATGTTAGTCTAATTTGTAGAAGTGTAAAACTGAAGTCTAAATCTTAAAAAAAGTGGCAAGAAAAAATTCAAAGAATTTAGTGTTTTATTTAAATACTAAGAGTAGTTGCTATTTTTTTTACATGTACTACCTTGCTGTTTTTTTTAAAGTGTACAACGTTGCTTTTTTTTTTTTTCTTTTTTTTTACGTGTAGTAATATAATTTAAATTAAAAAATAAGGATTCGTTGAAGATTTTGGATTGCAATCAAATTGATATTATTTATCAACTTATAAATTATAATAAGAAATTGATTACATGAAGAATTTGGATTGTAATTAAATTAACAACTTAGAAATTATAGAAGAAGAAGATAAGAACAAAAAAAAAAAAATTGTTTATTTTTTTAAAAAAAATCTAACAAAATTTCTGCAATTTGGTGGAGAGAGAGAGAGAGAGAGAGAATTTTCAATTGTGACTAAATTAGATTTCTAATCATTCTAGGAATTATAAGAGAAGAAGAATTAACTTAGGATGTATGTTTATCCTAATTTTTTTTTTATAGATTGAATAAAAAAATTAGAAGTAATTATCTCAAAAAAAAGCAAAAATGTCATATAGATTGAATATGTAGTTTGAATACTTTGCTTATTTTTAAATAATAAAAAAAATTGTGTACTATGTTTGTGGGAGGTAAAAGCCCAACCTAATATATTGGGCCTAGGACCTTATTTGAAAACTACTGTATGCCCGAAGAGAGGGAAGTGTTCAAGAAGGAGTCTATGCTTAAGAAATATACCTGGAGGCGAACGAGTGGATAGTCCGAAGAGATCATCAATGGTCCGAAGAGACTATTCTCCTCGGATACAAAGAGCCTTGGCCGGACGGACACCTGGGAGGTTCAGATAACCTTTCTAATGACTTTGACGATAAAGGCAAGTTTCAGACACGTGTGGAGATGATAGGAACGGAAAAATATCTAGAAGATAAGCTGCAACCACCACATTAAATGCACTGCAATTGCTTTTCTGACCGCATTAATGTGGAGAAGACCCCTGAACAGTATAATCTTAGCTACCACCACTCACAGAGAGCTAAAGAAGGTACCTGATGTGACATGTACTCAAGTGGATGCCTAGATGAAGAACAAGTGGACGATGAAGATGATGAAAGAGGGTGCTATATAAAGAGAAGAGACCTCTGGTAATAGGGGATTGGAACAAAAAATGGAGAGAAGAAGAAAATAACTTTACTGTAGCTCTAAGAATTGTAACCAACTTTCATTCAATAAAATACCTCTTCAGACGTTCACGTTTGCGTTTGTTCAAGCATGGTTGCATGTTAGTTCACCCGTAAATACCATAATTAACTCTTGTCTAATTCACGTCCAACCCAGTTCTTTCACCCACGCCCTACAAATTCATTGTTCTGGGTTCATTAGGCTCATAATCCATACCTTTTGGGCTTGGGCTACAAAAACAAACCCTACAATGTTTTTTTTTTACAAGTAGCAATATAATTCAAATAAAAATAAAGGATTAGATGAAAATTGTTGCAGATTTTTTTTTTCTTTTAAATTTTTACATGTACTATGTTGTTTTTTCTTACACGTGATAATATAATTTAAATAAAAAAAGATTAGATGAAGAGTTTGGATTGTAATTAAATTAATATTTTTATCAACTTAGAAATTATAGGAGAAGTAGATAAGAACAAAAAAAATTATATTTATTTTTAAAAAAAATTTCTGCAATTTGGTGTAGCCACTTGGCGCAATCACGGTTTCTAAGTTCAACTTTTATTATATAGTATTTGATATGGTATCTTCCAACACCCTTTGGTTAAGATTATTATTTTGTTTATTTAATTGGGTCGAGTTTTGCAAAATTTCACTTAAAAAAATCATTTTACAAAATTTATAAACTAATAAAATAAATTCATCTAAACATACTAAAGTGGGTTAAGATGTTTAATTTTGTTCTTTTTTTTTCTTTGTTATTTATTTCTTGATATTTGTATTGTTTTGTAAGCCCTAGCAAAGAAAAATATAAACCTTTGGCTAATGATGGTAGAATATAGAAAAACTAATTATCATACAAAACAGAAGAAAGACAGATTTTTCCCCTAGCTAATGATGACTATAAGAATTTCATCAAGCATGTATGAATCTTATGAATGGTTGGAAGTGATCAACCATTATATATATATATATATATATATATATATAGTATTTGTTCCATGATGACATCTAAACATTAATTGGTTTTTTGTACTTGTCTTTTTCTATGCTAGGATGTCCTATTTATGTCAATGAGAGACTCTCTTTCATCAATCAACCAGAGTTTTATTGTTTGTTTGCAACTTCTTGTTGTGGCAAGAATAAGAATTATGACATGCTTCATAAAGAAATACTATGATATGAAATACACACTCTCTCTTGTACATAAGAAAGGAAAACCCTCACAAATACATAGAATTTCATGTACATTAGAAGTAAACAAATAATACACCATCAACCATTTGGTAGTTCGGGGAAAAAAAAAATAGAGGAAGTTAATCAGTCCGGGTAGTTTATTCATCAAAATCAAGTGACTAGTGTTATGAATGTGAAAACTATTAGAAGAATGATTTTTCTGTAGGTCGGTTTTAAAATTATAAGTTGTGATTTGAATAACATTTTATAATTCATACAATTACAAATTTACCGCCGACAAATCTTTATTATAATCCAATTACTATTGTATTTCAGGTGGTGAGTTTCATACTTCATAGGACAGTATATCTTATTTTAGTAAGGTCTTGTCAGTTGTCACTAGGCACATAATGAAGTGCTTGAATGTATCATAGGAAGTTGGAACCTAATTAATTTATGTATATATCAAAATATCAATTTTGTTTTTTGTTTTTTTTAGAAGAGATTGCAATTTTGTTAAGAATCTCTTTCAAGATATGTATAATTTTTTTTTCATGCTGAACTATATATATATATATATATATATATATAATTTATTTATGTTAGCCAAGCTTGGTTGTATGGTCTTGTCATTAGGCACATAATGAAGTGCTTGAATGTATCATAAGAGTTTGTGTTTGTTTTTAGACCCCTGTAAACTAGATTGTTTAACCTAATTAATTAACCAAGTAAATACTTAATTTTATTATTCAGATCTAGGTTAAACATAAATAATCATAAACAATAAAGCAGCAGAAAATAAAGAACATAAAGATCTGATGACCTAGGAAAACCAAATCGGTAAAAAACTTGGGAATGATTTAACTTAACTATCCTCAAGGTAAAAAGCAAATTCACTATGAAAGAATTGAAATTTGTACAATAGAACTTAGACTACTAACATTCTATTGCTACCTCGAGTAGAAAACTTACTACCATGACCCTATGAGAGCTCCGAGTCCACAGGCTACTTCTTTCTTTGATATGCAGCAACCACAAGTTCTCCTACTTGTGAATCTTGATCTTCTTGAATGTTCTTTATGCAGCAACTGAAACAACCATCAAGTTTTTGATGTGAATTTAGATCTTGATAGTTTTAAGTGTGTGTATGAAGGTAAACACCTCTCAGATCTCACAAGAGATTTATCATACAACTCAACAAAGACTCTAGAGAGCTTTTGGGTACAAAACCCTAGATCTACAAAAGAGGCACACTCTTCTCTCACTAAAAAGTCTTTTAAAAATGTGCTTAAGGTTTCCTTTATATAATGGAAGAAGTAGACTTGAAACCCTAATCTTTAATGGGCTTAAATTGTTGTTTGGGCTTAATTAAAATTCTGTAGATACGAATCTCGATTGGTCGAGCCTATTCTTCGATCGATCGAACCAGACAGATTATGAAATCTTCTTCTTGCAGCTTGTATATTCTTAAATCTTGATTTGAATAATCTTGAGCATTGTCTAATAATACATATAGACTCTAAGATCTATATCTAGACAAGTTTGTGTTCACGATTTGCCAATTGTTCTAAATATTTAGAACCTAACAATTTGACCAAATAGGTATAGAGTATTTGGAACCTAGTTAACTTGTCCACCTTGTTGGGTTACTATTTAGCATGTTTCCCTTATCACTAAAGTAAAATGATTGTAGTCTTTGGGTGCAAGAAAATCATCTTATAGAGTGAATGTGTACGGTTATTTTCTCCAGGTGTATGAATATTATACTTATATAAATCTTACATATTATGACAGAAAATGTTATTATATACAGTATGTTTTATAAAATACCACTTCCTTCTCTAAAATGATTCCTTGTATCATATATATGAGAGAGAATTTGATTACAAAAAGAAAATGAGGTAATTGATTAGTATTTTGCACTTTCATATTAATCTCCACTATATTACCTCAATAATTTGCAATACTAAAATTATACAAAAACACAATCTACATTATAACTGGCAAAAATGCTAGTGCCATAATAAAGTACACAACGTTTATCACAACTCATTCACGTAATCTATATATCTATATAATAATAATAATAATAATAATAATAATAGGTGAAGCTGAGATAACTTAAATTAGAATTCCAAATTAGAGTTCTTTGCGCCATGTGTTCTAAATTATTTATTTGTAAAGAGTTTTATTTCTTAATTTTAGAATCAAATGTAGGACCACTTCATAAATATTCATCTAAGTGAGTTATTAAGTACAAAAACCAAAAAGTTTAGAGTAAATTAATCGAAAAAAAAAGGTGCTTCACAGTAATAAATAAATAAATAACATGGACAATTTACATTTTATACCTAATAATATATTTACAAATTTTTTTAAAGAGTAAACAAAATATAAAAATGACTATCAATAGTATTTAAATTATATATATAGGAATTATATTGTGCATCTTATTGTATCTTTAAGTGTCTTTATATATATGCATAAGGTTACAAACTAGTAAGTTATAAATGGTAAAAAAAAAAGTGATAGATTCACAATCCAACACTTGGACAAATTACGGCAAAAATGGTATATTTTATTATGGTACTAACATTTTTCTATAATTGAGCATGAAGTAGGCCTCCTCTTCCCCGCGCCAAAAATGGCATGAAATAGACTAAGAGCATTAGTACTGGGGAATTCTAATGCCATATTTAAGGAAAATTTGGCATTTCAAGCTTCAAAACCATCAGGGAATGCTAAAGCCAAGTATTGCAAATTTTTTTGCAATAATGATATAGTGCAATTCTAAAGGTAAAATTGCATTGTAGCACAATTCTAAAACCAAATACAATATTTTATTTGGTTTGACTCATCCCCTCTCTTCTCTATTTTCTCTCCATCTCCCTCTTCTTTGTCTGTTGGCGTGGTGGCTTTGCTGCCATGGTTGATGGATTTCTAGATCAACAATAGCAAGATCAGTGGTGGTTTTTTTGTGGGTTTTTCTTGGTGGTTGCTGGCCGGTGTTGTGGTGGGTTTGCTTGGTGGTGGCTGGGTTTGGTGGTGGATGGTGCAAAGTTTGATTTTTTATCGGTGCTGATGGGTTTGTTGGATTGATGGGTTTGATCGGTGCTGTGGTTGTTGATGGGTTGATGGATCGGTGATGGGTTTGGGATCGGTGATCGGGGATGGGTTTGGGATCAGTGATGGGTTTGGGATCGGTGATCGGTGATGGGTTGATGCGCAGACTAGGAGTCCTTCCGATGGAGGTGATGTTCGATGGTACTTTTGCAAGGTCCCTTTGGCTGAGAATGGTGAGATTTTTCTTATTTTCAAATAATTTTGGAAGCATATGGTTTATCTGGTGCATGAAAAGAAAAAGGAAATGAACAAAGTGGAGGATTTGGTTGTTCGTGGTGGTGGTGGTAGTAGGCAGTGATTTGAGTTTTTGTTTTTATTTGGGTTTGAGATATATTATTTTAATGAGTAGAATAGGAAAATAAAAATTTAGGATGCTGGAGATATTGTAAAATAGTATGGTATAATTAATAAAGTAACTTTTTAGAATGGTAAAATATAATAAAATAGTATTTTCTGATGCTAATGCTTTAACGGTGGGTCACAAGTCACAGCTCCGCAACAGAGTACGATTGCAATGCTGATGCATATGCATATCCAGTTATCAAAAATCGAAAGTTATCCACAATTCCAAAATTGTGGTTATCCAACTATTAATATGATGATAAAGTAAAAAAAAAAAAAAAAACAAAACAGAATAATGTCAAACAGTGTCATGTGCGCATGTACCAGATTTCACTTTCATGGGCAATCACGAAGGAAACCACAAGTTGTGTTAACGGTCTCTGTTCTGTTTCTGACACCATGTGATCTCTCATAATGCCTATCAAACATGGTACAATGATACAATCATGTATTCAACTATTCATGTCCTATATTGGAATAGTAAATTGTAAGTAATAAATAAAATAATAATGGTACGGGCGAATCTATGTTTATAGTTTTAACCAGCAAATATAACACTTAATTTAATGATTTTTTTAAATATGTTTGAAACAAAATGTGATCTTAAATGCAATTTTCGCATTTTTTGGTATTTATTTGATATGGGAAAACTTAAGTATGGGAAAACTTAAGTAAACGGAAAAAGTTTTTCCTGTTGTCAACATAAAACAAGTTTAATAGAGTGGAAAATATTTTCGAGTTTTTGCTTTTTACTAAGGTTGTGTTTGGTAATATGTAAAATATTTTCTAAGTGTAAAATATTTTCAGTTTACATAAAGGAAAACATTTTCTGCTGTTTGACTGCGTTATGAAAATTACACCAGAAAATTATTTCTTGCGTTTGGTCTTGATGTAAAAAATCTATTTTTAGAAAATGTAAACCCAAGCCAGCCACCACCACTAAGGACAAGCACAACCCACCACCACCCACACAAAATCCAAATCGGGAAGAGGGAAAAAACCGCCACCATTGCTCCGTTGCCATCACCATCCACAGAAAATCCACCACTACCCATAGAAAAACCCATCACCATCCACACAAACCCCCCACCACTCCACACAAAATCCACCACTGCCCACCAAAATACCACTACCCATAACACACAAAAACCACCAAAACACCACCACCCACACCACAACAACAACAACAAAATCAGAGATCAAAGAAAATGAAAATCAAACACAAAACCCAGTTGGGGGTTTGGTTCGAGTTAGAGAGAAAAAGTGAGATGAGAGAGAGAAGACACTAGATCAGTGACATGCAATGTCCAATCCGACCTTGGTTCGTCGGAGGGCAAGGGAGAGAATGCAGATCGGCGAATGGTGGCAACGAGATTGAAAGGAGATGATCTAACCCAAAGGGCAGTGGTGATGAGATCGAGAGAAGGATGAGGCGATTTAGAGCGTGGTGGCGTTGGGCTTTAGGCGGCAGCGATGATCAGACTTGGTTCAATCTTTCTCTCGTTTGGCTGGAAATGGAAATCGTCGGACTCAAATAGAGGGTGGATCGGAGGTGAGGTGAGGTTGTCGGATTAAAATGAACTCAAATAGTGGAGGAAACTCACCGTGGGTGGATCGGCGGCACTCGTCGGACTGTGGGTGGAGCTTGGACTAGCGTGAGGGAGAGGATCGGCTGCGTTTGGCATGAGGGAGAGGGTGAAGCTCGGTCACAACTAATGAGCTTAGAGAGTACAAGTGATGTCTGTGAAGAGTGCGTGTGAGAGGTGTAATTCATTTGAAGGTAAAATAAGCACTGAAATGGTTTTACACCCGAAATGCCTTATTTTACTGTCAACGCGGAATACCAATTTCGTTTGACTCAATTTTCAGTACCTACCAAACACACACCGCGGTGTAAAAGCATTTCCGAAAATCCTTTGAAGCCAAAACAAATGCAGCCTAAGCGGAAAACATTTTTCATGATATTACAAACTTAATTGATCACAACAAATAACTCTACACTAAAAAAATCTCTTCCTCACAAAAAACTATCCCCAATGATAAATTTTCCTCTTTTCACCCTTTTTTTTATTTTATTTTTTATGATAGAAGAGGTTTATAAACCTTTTTTTTTTAGGAACAAGAGTTTTATAAACTTGATTCCAAACCTAGTCAAAGAAAATATTTTAAGCACCACCTCACCGCCAAAGGGACTAGGATAACTTAAATTTTTATAAGAAAGGAAATATATATATATATATATATATATATTTTGAGAAAAGAATTAAGAAAGGAAATATTTTAATCAATAAAAAGATGACTTTTTTTTTTCTATAAAAAGAAAAGAAAAGAAAAGACGTCTTTTCGTCGTTCTGAAATGTGGTAAGGTCGGCCGTGACTCGTGAACCATTAGAATTGTTTATGAAAAAAACAAAAGAAAGAAAAAAGAAACCAACTCTCTGTCTCTGTCACTCTCTCTAGATTGGTTTGTAGTTGTGTGTTAATTATTATTGTATTTTCGTTCACATAGGAATGAGTTGTTTCTTATCTTTATTTATTTATTTATTATTTTTTATAAATCAAAATATACTCATATATGTTATCTTCCAACACCCTTTGGTTAAGATTATTATTTTGTTTATTTAATTGGGTCGAGTTTTGCACAATTTCACTTTAAAAAAAAAATAAAAAATAGTCATTTTACAAAATTTATAAACTAATAAAATAAATTCATCTAAACATACTAAAGTGGGTTAAGATGTTTAATTCTGTTCTTTTTTTTTTCTTTGTTACTTATTTCTTGATATTTGTATTGTTTTGTAAGCCCTAGCAAAGAAAAAAAAAACAATTGCCTAATGATTGTAGTATATAGATAAACTCATTATTATACAAAACAGAAGAAAAGACAGATTTTTCCCCTAGCTAATGATGACAATAAGAATTTCATCATGCATGTATGAATCTTATGGATGGTTCGAAGTGATCAACCATTATTATATATATATATATATATATATAGCATCCGTTCCATGATGACATCTAAACATTAATTGGTTTTTTGTACTTGTCTTTTTCTATGCTAGGATGTCCTATTTATGTCAATTAGAGTAATACAATAACTGATGGAACTCTCTTTCAAATTTCAATCAACCAGAGTTTTATTGTTTGTTTGCATCTTGTTGTTGTGGCAAGAATAAGAATTATAACATGCTTCATAAAGAAATACTATGATATTAAATACACACTCTCTCTTGTACATAAGAAAGGAAAACTCTCATAAATACATAGAATTTCATGTACATTAGAAGTAAACAAATAATACATCATCAACCATTTGGTAGTCTAGGAAAAAAAAATAGAGGAAGTTAATCAGTCCGGGTAGTTTATTCATCAAAATCAAGTGACTAGTGTTATGAATGTGAAAACTATTAGAAGAATGATTTTGCAGTAGGTTGGTTTTAAACTGGAGATACCATTTGGTAGCGCTGGGAAAGTGTCCGGGGGAGGCATTTCACAGTTCTCACCATCGAAATATATTCTTCGCAGGAAAGCCCACCCGTTGCTTAATGTGAACGAGTCTGTATCCTTGTTCAAAAGTATCTCTGTGTTCAATGAACCGACTCGATCCCCATCAGCCTGCAGCAGGATGGTATTGAAGTAATCTATCCCCCAAAAGGCTTAGATATACAACATGTGTGTAATTGTAATGAAAAGAATAGTAGAAAGCATATCTACAATTTAAGTGTGAAGGCATCTTCTCGCTAGAAATTCATTTGGGTACATTCTAGGCCTATGACATTGTGTAATTTTTCCTTTCTTCCAAGCTTGGCATGAAAATATCATAATTTAACACCAGGGAATTATAGTGCAGATATGTATTATAATTCTCTATGTAACATATAATTAGGAACAAGAGTTGTCACACAGTATTGACATATTGCATGGAGTTCAACTAAATCCAAAAACTTCTCATGACAGGATGAAAGATGGTGTACTGCAACATTGATTGTTGGCACTTTTAACATTATTGAGTTTCAAGAATGTACATTGAAAACAAAAAAAAAGGGCACTGCAGTTGAGCATTTGGATATATGGAATAACCAAGTGCTATCTATAGTAGAGAGAAATGTGCTGCAGTAGTTACCTCCAAATCCAACAGTAGGAAGCACTGTACTGTTGAAGCTGTATATTGTTGCAGGTTGGCTGAAACCAGGATGCTGAACCAGCATATTCCAGTTTGAGAAGTTTCTTTGGTAATTGTAGTTAGAAATTGTCAGTTTTACCCTCCATTGATTCAAGTAATTGGTTTTAACATGCCAATGAACTCGAACTGGGCACATATGATCACTGCATTGGACTTCGTCCCTATTATTACACAGAGAGAGAGAGATAGAGGGAGAGATGAGTGGCATGTAAACTTGCAACAATAATTTGATGATAAACATATCATAACAAAGCTGCCAAAATTCCACTAGCTGCACCTTTCGTAGTTAAAGAGTGTATTCAATGATAAGAACACACCTGCATAAAACTGTAGTTTGGTCTGCCTCTTTGCATCCACAGCTACACTTGGGACATGGTGTGATGTTGGGGTTGTAAAATGTTGAGAGTGACACACAGCAGACTGGTTTTTTGTTAGCCAAAAAGCTTGAGTAAGTGCAAGTTGATTTTCATGTTTCTGCAAGACACAAGTGATATTATAGAATTTGGTCCATAGTGAATGCATATCAAGACAAAACTTCTGATTTACCAAAAAAAATTTGTATAAATAATTTCATTAATGTAAGGTAACTAAGGTTCAGTTTTTCCATACATAAATCAACGAGGCTCTATTAAAATTCCTGACCTACGTCTTCAGCCTTTTTTTTTCCTTGTTTACTACATATTAATTTGGAATGGTTCTTAATTTTTGATATCAAAACTCACAGAATGCTATTTTGAGCCTAGTTCAGTCTAGCAGCCAATTTTGGCAGGTTGGCTTGGGCTTCTTGTTACCTGTTTCTAGAAACCTTACCACTACTTTTTGATAAGTAATAGTACCATGGTAAGACAAAAACTGCAATAGTATATCTCAACAAGGTATACAGATAGTCTTCTCTGTGAGGAGACAAATGTTTTCCCAGGAAGTTCAAAATTCAAGTATAGACCCCGAATTTGGTTGGTTCAACTTCAAAATTAATATGAAAGTGTGACCAATAGTTGGTTGACCTAAGTTTTCTCTCAAAATTTTTATGTTAAACATTGTACTACCATAACAGTCCAAACCAACCTGATTGAAATTTCATTATGACTAGTTAATGCTAGAGTTTAATCAAATAGAAATTCTGGCAGATGATTGTCAGAAGATGTTTCTCAGATCATCTAAGATTAACAGAATACCACATCTCACATGTCAGATCACTACAAGCATAAAACCAGGTTAAATTGTGGCAAATGAAAGGTGGTTGTGTGTGCTATGTTATTTCAAGTAGTGTTGCATTTGTTCAGCAAAAAGAAGAAAGCATAGTGTGGAATTTGGCATGAAGTACTTACTTAAAACCTGATTTTGTCTTCTACCTCCAATATCAGAGGTAACCGGGATCAGTGTCCAAAACTGGGCTACAAGTGTAGCCAGGACCTGGTGCCATCAAAGTGAGATTTTGAGGCTTATAAGCAGGACAATTTCCCGCTAAGTTGCCAACTTTCATTTCAAAGGAGGAGAATGAATTGGAAGGGTCGATAGCCCAGGGAGAAAGAAGACCACCACGGCAGCAGTCCTCTGACCTATTTTGTGGCAAGGCCTCTGGCATGAGATCAACTATCACAGGGTCTTTCTTGCAGCAGTGTGGTGTCTGGAACTTGAGGTTGTGCAATTTCCTTTCTGGGTGGCAATGGCACCACTCATTGACCAGATCACTTCAGTGTTGGTCCATGACCACCCTACCTTCCACCCAGGTTGGTCCACATGGCGATACTAATAGTAGTTTTGGATAGTAACCTTTGCCTGCAAAGAACAATCATGTTATTAGAGATCTTATTAGATGCACATAGTACACAAACTTCCTCAAAATTTATAGAATTCTATATTTGCCTTTGAAACTATATATATATTTTAATGATGCCATGTACTAGAGTCTGGAAAGCTTCTTGAATTACTTTGGAAATATAAAGTTATGATGTGTAGAGGCATTCCCAGGTTATGGAACACAGCATTGAGAATCCCACTTGTTCATGGTCCAGTCTTCTATATTCTATGTTCTGAAACATGCTCATATGCCTACTTAGTATGTCTAATATGCAGTAGTGGACAGTAGTAAGTGTAAAAAATGGTAGAACTGATTTAATATTTTGAGCAAAAACAGTACTAAGCACTAACCAGATAGCCATCATCTGTTCAATCATGAATGTAAAGTAACTTTAATGTTTCCATTTGGATCCAAGGGATCATAGCAATCTGTAAAGCAGAGAAAACATCATCTGATTAAGCAAAAAAAAAGAATAAAAATTCTCTCTAGTCTCTCCCAAAAAGTGAAATAAAAAAGTAACAAAGAATAAGTATTATGCCTGATAAACTGCATATAGAAACTAATACTATTAACAGTAGCGCAAAAGACCATCTAAGTGAAGGAATTAGTGCCATCTTCCTCTGAAGAAAATCTGGTAGAGATTAGAGTTTGTTATGGTAGAATGTGACAAGCAAGGCCATGATTTAACTTTATGAAGAAAAAGAATTATTCTGTATTCTGGATAAATCAAAATTTTGTCTTATCCATCTTTACGCTTGGATCAAAGAAGAATCATTGGAAATATCAACTGAATATATATGAAAAGACAAAATCTATATGAATAGACAAAATCAGATGGTAGGTTCATGGAGACCAAGTTTAGGAGATTCTATGACCACTCATGCAATGCTAAGCAACAGAACAAATTTGGAAGGCTGCTTTTATTTTATGCAACTCCATTTAGTAGTAGATGTAAAAGGACGGTTCACACTTTGGTCTCAAAATATGTGGCAAAAGAAAGATAATATAATACATATTAAGGTCAAAAGAAAACACAATATTGCAGCTACCATTATCTATATACCTGGCATTCCAAGGTGTCTTTGTTTTAAACTTATCATCCATCTCCTCGTACTGTCTGTTGTTTCAAAAACTTTATGGCATGCAATATACAAAAGGCAAGCAAATAAGTATCCATGTAAGTGATGGTATTACACAATGTTGTTGGACTGTCATTTACACAAAAGAGGCAGAGTCATGAACCCAACCCAAATCCAAGTATTATTATACCTTCACATGTAATTCTTTGGCTAACAAATTGTTCTAATTTTTTTGGGTTTTCTCAGCAAAAAAAAAAAAAAAAAGAAAAAAAAAAAAGAAAAAAATTGCTTTCAGACTATTTTGAATAATTTATTTATACCATATCTCTATGTTTCCATGTCTCCTGTACCAAATCTTAGGCTGCTGAATGTAATAAATATTCCAAGCTCGTGATAAAATATAATCTATGATCGTCAGCAAGGCATCAAGGTATGAATCTATAACTTATATAAATGGATAAGCTATTTACAACCTAGGATGATGGCCCATGGTTAGGGTTTTGGTGTGGGGTAGGTCCGAAGTTCAAATCCTTGGTGATGACAGTGTGACATTGGTTTAGCTCAGAATTATTATTGGTGGGTTGAGGTTAGACTATGGTTTAACCTGTTGGGTTACACGTGTGAGTGAAGTCCCACATTAAATAAAGATGAGAAGAATGAGTGGTTAATATAACATAATTGAGCACATACCCATTGGGCTTAGGCTTTTTGGGTTAAAGTGTCTCTATATGTTATATTAATTACTCAAGGAAGCTCCTTAAAGTATTTATCCCCCCAACAAGTGGTATCAGAGTCCATGGTGGTGTGCAGCAAAGGTGATGAGGTGTTTATGATCCCTACCCAGCGGGAATAGAGAAAACCTAAATGGCCCACACACAAAGATCTTGAAAAAAAAAAAGGAAAGAAAAGCCCAACAAAGGAATATTGCTAATGGTGCTAAATAATGGTGTGGTGTGAGGTTCCCATGGACATGGACGTGCGGGGTTCCCATAGATGTGCGTGCAGGGTTGACACGTGGTTCTCATGGATGACGTACGAGAGACCTATGGATGATGCGTTGATGAAGTGAAAAGCCCATTAGACAAGGGGGAGTGAGTTAGACTTGTTCATGGCCCACAGAGAGGTCTTGAAGCCCACAGAGAGGCAGAGACTCACACGTGAGGCGGAGATTGTTGGGTTACACGTGTGAGTGAAGTCCTACATTGAATAAAGATGAAAAGAATGAGTAGTTAATATAACATAATTGAGCACATACCCATTGGATTTAGGCATTTTGGGTTAAAGTGTGTTTTTATATGTTATATTAATTACTCAAGGAAGTTCCGCAAGATATTTATCCCCCCAACACAACCCACTAGAGAAAGCGTTCGGTGGATCCTCCACTTATGTTCTCTCCTTGTTAACCTTTCTAAACCTTTAGGCATTGGTTACTATAGAAATTATTACGGTCATGTCTTGGTGGAGTTTGTACATTGCTGTAACACAGCACAAACTTAAAAAGATGGCAATATTAGTTATCTCATGCATCGAATCGAATATGTACACATTATATGTACACGTTTTCTCTTTATAGTATGTGACCCTACAATTATACAGGATCTACATACTATGAGAAAGATTATACATATCTTCAATGCATGAAATACCTTTTTAAAAGAAAGGCACACAAAGGATGGCAATAGATTGGGGCAAGGTCAGATCAGGGATGCCTCGTCCCATCTTTGGGCGGAGAAACTTGCGTGGAGTGAGAGCATGATAGATCAGATTTAGGATGGGCTGGTAGTGTTTTCTATTCGCTAATGACATGAATTTGACATTAACAAAGTAGAGATGAAAGAAAAAGGGGAGTAGCAGTCGTGAAAGTGCAAAGAGCAAAAAAAAAAAAAAACAAGTGATAAGAGGATGGTAACATGATATGTACAATATATATGTGTGTGTGTGTGTTTTTTTGGGGGGGGGGGGGGGTGTAGGCCAAATGGTTCGAGATGAGCAAAACCTGCTCCTAGCCAGTCACTTCTGCTGAGTAGGAAATGGCATTGTGTCCAATTGGCATGTTGGTTCGAAGAAATACCAATCACTTGGCATAGAACATAGTTTTCCTTCAAACCGAATTGGAATAATCTTCTCTAACCCGTTACGTGATTACTGATAAAACTATTTATGTGTATTATTTAAATAAGTAGCATGACTCATTAAATTGGTCATGTGACTAAAAATATATGTAAATAGTTTTATCAATTGCCACGAACTGAGTTGAAATTTTTTTTTTCTTTCAAATCGGTTTAGAGGTCAACTTTCCTTCAAGCATTTCCTCAAACAGTTTGACAGCATAGCTCGGCAGTGCTTTGACAAATAAATTATCACCCTCTGATCCCTCTCCATTTGGCTGTTAATAAAATCTGACAAAAGAGTAGAAGTTTGACTGTAACTTGGGCCTCGAAAATAATAGCCCATTTTAAGACATTGTGTGTTCATTAAAATGCTACTGTACCTCCTGTGGCCCAATAGTTTACTCTGCAAAGCATCATAGGGAAGTGAAGTCATGGGCTAACAACCTTTCCTGGGTATACTCCTATTCCTATCTATGTATCACATATTTTCAATTGGTTGACATTGATGGATCATCTCCCTATTTACTATAGTCTTCCAACTTTTCAGGCCAATAAAGTACTTCGGCTAAAACTATGGTAATATGCATGAGTTTTCTATGCCCCACTAGGCCCTAGTGGAACCCGTGCACGGGAGCAACAACCCCATCAAATTTCACACTTTATAAAAGCATTCGATTAAGATGTACTTTAAAAGCATTCGATTAAGATGTACTTTAATTTTATCTACAAATTGCAATTCCTGTAGTATGGTGTTTAAGACATATTTCACCTACTAACATAGACTAAACAAAAGTAAAAAGAGATACAAAAATTTTCCATCATTTTTTACCACTTGTTAATCTGTTAAGTTGTTATTGTTACAATATTAATTTCACATGAACTGACACTACTTTTATTGTACACAAATTACAAACATACCATTTCAGTAGTTGTAAAACGAGTCTTAAAATATTTTGGAGTGATGATATAATTACTACAAATTTTATTATATATGTCTTACCAATTGATGGGTTGAATTTGAAAGTATAAGACAAAATATACTTAAGAAAATTTTTATTATATTATTGTTGTGCTACCAACTGCATTTTGTTGTCAACTTGACAGTAGTTTTCGTATTTCTCTTTATCACTACACTTGGTGAAGAAGAAAAATTGGAAGAAACCTTTGAGGTTTAAATACCCAATAATTTAGTTGCCTCAGGTTTTCAGGAAAGCTAGACCTCTAGCCTATGAAGCAATCAGGCCTATCGCAGTCATATCTGTTTATATGCCAAAAAAAATTGTGTTTAGTGTGGTGCAAGTCAATAAGTTACTAACGTTACATGTGAGACTACAGTAGTGAACTTATATGTATGCAGGATAGATTTGATATGTCGATTACAAAAGATATCAAATTTCCTTGATTGGCATATATTATATAATAGAAGACAACTATATAAAGATTATTAGATTTATAAAATTAGTATAAATAAGTTTGACAATTTTCATTCAACATTGAATTAGAAAAAAGTGACATTTGGTTGTCACAAATTAAATAATAGCAGTAGCCGATAATGTAGTTCAAGGAAAACAGTTGAAATTAAAGTCAAGACTATTGTTTCTCCAAAAAAAAAAAAAAGTCAAGACTATTAACAAAAATCATATGTAACCCACCAAGTCCTACATCTCAAAGCTGACTATATATATATTTATATATATATATAGAAATAGAATACAGAGTGTAACCAAGAAAGATATAGTATTTGGCAGGTCAAGATGGCTGAGAATGTGCCTGTAGTGGAGGATGAAGAAAGTGTCTATGCTGGAAACAAAGTCCAACCTTGCACCTCCACACCAATGCAAGTAACACTACACTCAGGGTAAATGAATTATTCAGAGTGATCCACTGTCCAACTTATTCCTTATAATCTTTTTGCAGGTCACAGAAATGGAAAGCTGAGGAAGAGAAGTGCACTACTACTAAATTGAGTGAGATGTTGGGCTTGGAGGAGTTCTTCTCTTTGAAGGTTACCATAATTTTTTTCCTGTTGCTCTGGGTTGACTATTCTACCTTTATCATTGATTACAGAAAGATAGGATTACACTTTATTTTGAAGGAACAAAAATTAAAACTATAGTTTGAGTGTGTGAAGGATAGAAGGCACAAGTTTGAGAGCTTTGGATCCAAGAAGATAATTATAAGAATCTTATAATAAAAAATTGAAGATATTTTAAGCATTTTACATTATTTAACAATATCATTATTAGTCTTTCATCCATATTAATAACTACTTGGACTGAAGTGAATGTAAAGTATGAAACATATGGGAAATTTAAGTAAATTTTGAAAATAAATGGATGTATGTATAATTTTTCCATCAAATTATGGGAGGTAAAGTATAATTCAACCCCACTATCCTTGTGCCTTCTATCTTTGGGTTGAGAGCTTTGGATAAAGAAGATAATTATAAATTATGGGAGGTAAGGAATAATTATAAGTATCTTATAATAGAAAAATTAAAGATATTTTAAGCATTTTACATTATTTAACAATATCATTATTAGTCTTTCATTTATTAATAACTAATTGGACTGAAGTAAATATAAAGTATGAAACATATAGGAAATTTAAGTAAATTTTGAAAATAAATGGATGTATGTATAATTTTTCCATCAGATTATGGGAAGTAAAGTATTTTGTTAAAAAAGAAAAGAAAAGAATAATACTAGGAACACAATATTTTTCAAAATGGTTAACATGATCTTTTGTGATTGGATTACCAACACTTTCGCCAATATTCACCCACTAATTTTATTATGCATCAATTCCATAAGCCATATTAACTGTTGTGAAAAATATTATATTCCAATATTTATTTATTGTGAAAGAATAGTGTACACTTGGAATATTAGTTACAAACTAAGGATTATGTATGAAAATCTCAACTTATTCCTAGTCCTAGGTTTACAATTAGCCCTGGCTCTGATGAACCCAACCTATCAAGACATAGGATAGGGGAGGTGACTTGGGCTGGTCTAGCTCAACTGCCCTTGAGGTGGAAGCTACCACACTATCACATTCCCTAACTTGTATTGTGGCAAGTGAAAACCTTAGTTTATTCACTCATTCTTATTAACACATTAATGTTGATTTCCAGGTATGGAGAGCATCTTTGGCAGAGCTTGTTGGCACAGCAGTCTTTGTTTTTGCACTTGACACCATAGTCATCTCCACCTACGAGACTCAAACCAAAACACCAAAACTCATAATGTCATTCCTTATTGCTGTCACTACAACAATTATCCTCATCGCCATCAATCCAATTTCCGGCAGCCACATGAACCCCGCAGTCACGTTAGCCGCCATGCTTGTCGGCCTAATTTCCGTTTCAAGGGCTGTTATATACATATTGGCACAATGTGCTGGTGCTGTGCTAGGTGCACTAGCACTTAAAGCTGTGGTAAGCAGCACCATTGAAGATACTTTTTCACTAGGAGGTTGCACGCTCAATGTCATTGTACCAGGCCCAAATGGGCCCATTATGATTGGACTTGGGACAAGCCAGGCCCTATGGCTAGAGATAATATGTACTTTTGTGCTTCTTTTTGCTGCAATATGGATTGCTTTTGATCATCGCCAAGCTAGAGCTTTGGGCCGAGTTGTGGTCATTTCTATAATTGGAATAGTAGTGGGCCTTCTTGTGTTTATTTCAACAACCTTGACAGCAACAAAGGGTTATGCTGGGGTAGGTATGAACCCAGCTAGGTGTTTGGGCCCAGCACTTGTTCGAGGGGGCCACCTTTGGAATGGGCACTGGATTTTTTGGGCTGGGCCTGCTATTGCATGTGTGGCATTCTATCTATACACAAAGCTCATCCCACAGCAGCATTTCCATGCTGATGGGTTCAAGTACGACTTCCTGAATATTTTGAAGGCTATATTTGCATCAAACCATGCTCACAAGAAGTGAAGAAATGGACTTTCAACTTGAGAGAATTGGTATTTCCTAAGAGTTTTGTGAAAGACAGGCAGGTATTCTTGGTGTTTGAGGCTTCATTATCATGGGGTTTTAATTTAATTGCAAATGTTAGGCTCTTGACACTTCTTTGAGGCCTTCGTTCTAGGTGTGTTGAATTAAATTATGTCTGTGTAGCATGGACTTCAAAAAAAAGTTCATGCGACTCTTTTGCCATGATGTAATAAGTAAGCATTAGCCTGATCTCAAAATGTGTTTACGTTTTTTGAAAAATCAGTTTTGTTAAGAAAGAGCAGAAAAGATCAACACTTGCGAGCACACGTGTATACACACTAAAATTTATATGGTTTACCCAAAACTAGGGTTCCAGATTCTCAAGATTGTTACAAATCTATAGTTTTATTATGACAACTACAAGTCTACAAGATGAGAGGCCTTGGGGCATTTAAAATATACTAAAACACCAAAAATACCCCCCCAAACATAAGTAACACAATAGATCAGTCTCTATTCTCCACAAACATCTCATAAATCATATCTCATAAAATCACCCTCAATCAGTTATGCCAAGAGAATGAGTGAAATTAGCAAAATTTAAAATGAGTTTGATGATCTCTAACGGAAATTACTTGGAAAGTATAATATTATTGTAATGATATTGCGGATATATAAAGGTGTAACAATGCAAAGCTTGGTCTCACTTTGCCAGGTGCTTATCAGTAACTGGTTTCATTAATTTAATCAAAATATGAACTGATCAAAGGCAAGCATCCTTGGTGACTTTAGAATGAATATTCTTGCAACTAAATCTAAACCCTATTGTTGCATTTGATTTGTTAATTTAGACTTGCAAGCCCCATCGTCCTTAAAAAAATCAGTTGGACAGAGCGTGTAACGCAACATATGCTCCCACTGTCTTCTGCGAAATGCTACAAACTTCAAGGTTACTCCCAAGGTAAAAATGGCTAAACATCTGGCATTTTCACTTGTGACATTGAGAAGTAGCTAAGTATGGTATAATTGAATTGGCAGTATTTTTTCCATTCTTCTCTCTATATATAGGAGTTCTGATGAGAGATTCATTAAATTGGAATAGCTCTTGTCCCTTTCGCTTAGAACTAATCATGGATAGAGTTGTCCTCAGAGAAGATGGTGAGCAGTTGCCAATATCACTTGAGAAATATGAGGCAAATAGTAACTCCTTCCAAAAAAAAATTTCTTGCCTTCATAGGTGCCCATGAATTTTACTCTCCAGAGGTAAACTTTGTTTATTCTCATGCTTAGTGTATTATAATTATATAGTAATTTTCTTCAATCCAATTTGTTCCAAATACTTTTCCAATTTAATATGGGCAACAAATAAAGAATACATGATTTATCTACTTGAGAGGATATGTTCAACAATACTACAGCCACACCCATTCACACGCTCAATTTTACAAATTTTTTATTTTTGTGATTGTGAGAGATTAACAGAAAGTAGTGGATCCATATGAGTAGAAAGTCTTTACCACTCATAGTTACACAAGTTAACAAGTAGTGAAATTGAGTGTACTTTGAGAATTATTCATATTATATAAAGTTGTCAATTCTATTCTACTGACGGTTTTGATTAAATTATTGATGAAATAGAATATTTCAATACTAATTTATTTTTGTATACCAAATTACTTCTATTTTTATATCATGTAAAAGGGTAAGACATAACTCATCTTCAATACAAAAATAAGGATCCAAGTCATCGAGGAAGAAGAGAAAAAAAAAGACAAGAAAGAAAGAGAGTTAAAAACTTAAAAAGAAAAAAAAAGTTGGTGAGTGAATCAAACCTTTAATTACCAATATTATTGATTGGAATTTAAGTTGAGTCGGAAGAGAGGTTAAAATATACCAATCTAGTGATTGAAACGGAAATAATTTATAATTGTTCAGACTAGAAGGGAATGGAATTGACAACATTATACATCCCTCATTTTGTATATACCATGCAACTGGAGTAAATTTTACTATTCATCCAAAAACCATTGATCAAAATTTGATATCCCATAAAATTTCTTCTTCTATCTAAATTGTTTTACTTATTTACTTACATGATATATATGTATACACACAAACACGATTTCAAATTCCACTTTTTCAGTTTTCACCCCAAGCACATTCCAACCTGCTAGAATTTTAGTTCAAGCGCTTAACCTCAATTATGCATGATTTATTTGTTTTTCTCAAAAAGAATGGAGCTTGATGTTTCCCCTCTTGGTTCTTAATTTCAGATGTGGAAGACAGCTATCACAGAGTTACTAGCAACGGCCTTTTATGTGTTCACCCTCACCACTAGATACCATCATCTCAATCTTGGACTCAAATGTGGTTGAACCAAAGCTTCTTGTTCCACTTGCTATCTTCCTTATACTCTTCTTGTTTCTCATGATGACAGTTCCATTATCTGGTGGCCACATGAGTCCAATCTTAACATTCATAGCTGCACTCAGGGATCTTATAACTCTTGCTCGTGCTGCCATCTACGTCTTGGCTCAATGTGCAGGTTCAGTAATTGGTTTTTTTCATACTTCAAAATGTGATGGACCGTCAAACAGTACAAAACATTCCTTAGGTGGCTGCACAATTGATGGCAATGGAGCAATAACACATCCACTAAGCCCTGAAATTGCATTGATATTAGAATTCGTCTGCACATATGTGTCTCTCTTTCTTGATGTGACAATGGCATTTGACAAGAAAAGGTGCAAGGAACTTGGCATGGCAATGGTATGTGCTGTGGGGGCAGCATCTTTGGCACCAGCAGTGTTTGTGTCAATAACAGTTACTGGGAGGGCTGGCTAATGGAGGTGTGGGTCTGAACCCTGCAAAGTGCTTGGGCCCAGCATTGTTGCAAGGAGACAGATTGTGGGATGGCCATTGGGTTTGCTGGGTTGGGCCCTTTTTTGCTTGCGTTGCTTATTATGGTTACTCCATGCACTTACCAAAGGAGAGTTCAGATTTGGAAGAAAAAGAGGAGTATGATATTGTGAGGCTAGCTAGGGCTTGTTTTGGGAAGAATGGCAATCCTACTAATCTTCAAGGGAAAGTTTAGATAATGTATTTCCAATAGTAACATTTAGTTCCAGGAGACTCTGTCGGCAATTCTAAAAAATAAAAGTGTATTTTAGCTGTGCTCTAGTGTGTGTTTGATTCCAAATTAAAAAGTCAGTTTATTTTACTATTCAGCTTATTTTTGTTACTATTCATGAGTCCTATTACACTTTTTTGTACTATTCATGGGTTCCACTGTACTATTTTAGTTAACTTTTACCTTTATTTACAATACTTTCAGCAAAATTTTTTCAATTTTAGCAAAATAAACGGATCCTAAACAGATTTTAGTGGTAATTTTGAACCCTCAATTCACAGGTAAGTAATAAAGCAGCAGAAATTTGTATACTGTGTTGTGTCAAAAAGTACAACTAAAAAAAAAAGTGATCTCATTACACGTGCTACAAGCATGCTCATAATTTTTATTTATTTTTCTTTTGATAGGACTTTACCATTAATCTCAATTAAACGTTTATATAGCCAGATTGTGATGAGAACAAACATAAAAAAATTGAATACACTAGTTGTGGGTGTGTTTAATGGTATAACTTACCCAACTTCTAACCCACACTCATTTGCTATATTTATTTCCCACATTGCATTTGCACCATAGCGTTATTGTGTACTAAAAAATTAGTGTGATAAAATTGATATTAAGACAATTTCCAATAAAATTTGGAGAGAGAGAGAGAGAGAGAGAGAGAATAACAAAATAACTACTATAAGATAAATGGTACGTGGATTGTATTTTGTCACAATTGTATTATAGTAATGGTAAGAGTCTAATAGATAGAAAAAAAAAAAAAGGCCAAAAAGGGTGGATGTCATAAATAATTTAACTAATTATTTTATAACTATAAAATATAACATAATTATATAATAAGTTTATAATTAATAATATTTACTAAATAAAATCAAAGTACTTTTAAATATTTTAAGTGAATTTGCACATCTAGTATTTAGAAAATAAAAATAACAAAATGTAATAATACATATTAATATTTAAAAAATAATGTTCCTTTAACCATACAAATAAATATCAAATAATATAAAATATAAACATTAACTTAAGTTATCTCCTTTAGGAAACCATTTAACAAAATTTAAAGAAAGATTAAAGTAAAAAAAGGAGAAAATTTTCAAATATAAAAAACTAAAAGTAAAAAAAAAAAAAAAATTCATCAACCGGAAACTACACTGTTTCCCAATTGGATACCAATGCAATAGGGAAAGTTTTTATAATTCTTTACGGTTCTCATGAAATCTCTTAAAGTCTATGCAATACCACATATGTGACTTTCACATGTTGTGAGAGAGAAGTCTTAGGACCCTCTTGGGTAAGGATGGCAATGGGGTGAGGTGGGGTCAAAGGATGGGGTCTTCGGCCCCGCCCCGCATGATTTTGTTTTACCTCATCCTTGCCCCGTCCTACATGACGGAGAAAATTTTCTTGCCCCATCCCCACCCCTTGGGGCCCTGCTCAACCCTGCTCCACCCCGTAGAACTTTACTTGTTGATTTGCTCACAACTTTTATAATTTTATTTTTCTAATAAAACATGTTTCATTAATAAAAATATACTTGAAATTACAAATAAATTAATCCCATCAAATCAAACTAATTTTTAGCAAAAAATGAATAATATTATCCAAGTGTTTTAGAAGACAATATCACAATAAAAACAAAAATCTCTTAGTACAAAATCAATGATTCAATAGTATACAAATTTGTTTCTAATAAAGACAAAAGAAAACGTTAAAATTGGTACCTTATTTCCAACATTGCTAGAGAGAAAAAAGAGACAGAGAACCACGTTAGGTAGAATAAAATAAATTGATAATATGTTTGTTTAAATAGTAGGGTTTTAGGGTGTGAAAATTTTACAATTTAACCCTTATCAACGCAGGGTGGGGCGAGGTGGGTCTAAAAAGTCTAAACCTATTTTCGCCCCGCCCCGTGGTGTGGGGCTAAAATCTCATCCCATCTTCATCCCATCACCTTTGCGGGGCGAGGAAAATTTGTGTGGGGCAAATCAGGGAGGGGCAGGTCAAGCAGGACGGGGTGGGGTGGGGCGGGGCAAAATTGCTATCCCTACTCTTGGGTTCTTGATAAGTCTAATATTTTTGTATTTTTGGAGATAAGTAGAAAGTGTAGAAGGAGAAAGCGGGGTTCAAACCACAAATGTAGAAACCCACAAAGAATGTCATTACCACTGAGTTATCACTTCAAACCTTAATAAAGTTTTTTCTCCCCCTTTTTGGAAAGATTGATAAGTCTAATATTGTTGTAATAATAGTATGGCCAATTCAGTCTAGTTCGGTCTACTTTGGTCTATTTCAGTCCATTCAGTCCACTTCAATCCATGTTAGTCTATTTTGGTCCATTCGGTCTACTTTGCTCCTATTCGGTCCATTTTGGTCTACTTTAGTTATGTTTTGGGAGGGGAGGTTTGTGTGAAAAGAGAAGTTGTTCCTTATCTAATGTTCACCATTTTTATCTATCAAACTAAGCAACAAAAATTACATCTATTGGAAAATTATCATACGAAATGTTCTCATGAGACTTATCACTTACAGTATATGTGAGTACCACACATATGGTCTCACATGTGAGAGAGAAGACTCATGTAATCTTATGCCGTTAAGTATTTTTTTTAGATAGGTAGAAACATCGGTAGATAGCATATATGGAGTATGGAAGGGTATGTGGGGTACAAACCATAAACGTGGATGGATTTCCCTTGTCTATAAGTTATCACCAAGGTTTTCAAACTCGGACCGTTCAAAGAACCGGAGAAGGGAGAGGTTCAAGGTTTTTAAGGTCGGACCGAGGTCCAACCGAGGTCGAACCGTGATGACGTCAAAATTAATTTAATATTAATTAAAATACAAATAAATGTATTAAATGTGTAAAAATATGAAAATTTACCCTTAAAAAAAATATTAAGCAATTAAAACAACTTTCAAATGTATTTTTGTTATTTTTATAAAGTGAATAGAAAATAATAAATATAAACAAGCTTTAAAAAATTTTATTTATTATTCTTTCAAATAAAAAATGCATTTTAATTTAAAATAGCATCATTTTTAACATAAATTTACAATTTTCATATTCATATTTATTGATGTGAAAGAATAATTCTTGAACCAAAAAAAGAAAAGAAAATACTATTAAGTAAATAGTGATAAAAGTAAATCCAAAACTATTAATCTTGTAGAATTAAAATAAATAAAATATAAGTTTCAAGAAGAACACAAGGAAGCCTAGTGGTTCAGTGGTTAGCGTGTTGGACAAAGGTCCAAAAATCCTGGGAGGTCGCTAGTTCTATTCCTGGAGCACGCGTTTTACCTAATTAATTTCAGAACCGGTTTTCACTCACTAAAGAACTGGACTGGGGCCCGGGTCACGGGTAACCGGGTTGGACCGTCCGATCCGGTCCGGATTTCACAACTATGGTTATCACTTGAATTCTTGCATAAGCCCTTTTTTTTTCTTCCAAAGATTGGTAAGTCTAATCTATTTTTTTTTCGAAGACTGATAAGTCTAATATTGTAGTAATAGTATTGCGGATATATAAATGTGTAACAATGCAAAGATTGGTCTCACTTCTATTGTCGTGACAAGTGCTTATATGTCCTTAACTAGTTTATTTTATTGAATCGTAATGTGAACTAATCAAAGACAGGCATCACTATTTCTTTTTTTCCTTTTTTTTTTTAAAAAAGCATCCTTTTTTATTTTTGAGAAACATAAAAAAAGCATCCTTAGTTAATTTAGAATGAATATTCTTGCAAGTAAAAGCTTATTGTTGCGTTTTATTTTGGCATACACACCCCACGGTCCTTAGAATCATTTGGATAAAGCGAATAACACAACATATGCTCCCATTCTCTTCTGCCAAATCCAACAAAACCAAGGTCACTTCCTAGATTGATATGGCAACATCTGTGGCATTTTCACTTGTGACATTGAGAAGCGGCAAAGTTTGGCATTGGCAGTATTTTCCATTTCTCTTCTATATGACAGTTTTCTTGACAGAGATTCATTAAATTGGAAGCTCTCTCATCCCTTTCTCTTAGAACTAAGGTCATGGAAAAAGTTTTCCTCGACGAAACTGGTCAGCCATTGCCAAGATCACTTGAGAAATATGAGGCAAATAACTCCTTCAGAACAAAAATTCTTGCTTTCATAGGTGCCCATGAATTTTTCCAGAGGTAAGCTTGGTTTATTTTTGTGCTTAGTATGTTATATAGTAGTTTGTTTCTTCAAGTTCAATTTTGTTACAAATATTATTCCAATTCGATAATTGGCTATAAATAAATCTTTTAATCATGATTTATCTACTTGAGATTACTGTCCACAATATTACATCATTCATTTTACAAGAAGTTTAGGGACACAAAAATTTTTATAATTATTTTTTCACAACTTGTTGATAGGATCTGTTATGATTGGTATGTAATAAAAATTGTATAAGAGGTGGACTTATGTAAAAATGATGTTACTTGAATCACAAGTTATCATCTTATTAAGTTATGAAAACGATTGTGAAAAATAATTATGTCCCTGAAAAATTACTTACATAACTTGCAATGGAGGGAAATTTTACTATTCATCTTAGTATAATTGATCAAATTATGATCTCCCACGAAATATTGTCATCTATCTAAATTATTTTACTTATTACATGCCAATACTTATTTAATTACTTGATATACATTCCGTTTCAACTTCTACTTTTTCAGCATTTTATTCCAACCCCTAGAATATTAGTTCAAGTGCTTAATTTCTTTTATATATATATATATATATTGTGTGAATAAGTGCTTAATGTCTTCAAAGGAATTGAGATTGATATTTCCCTCTTGGTTAGTTGGTTTTTAATTTCAGATGTGGAAGGCAGCTGCGATAGAGTTCCTAGCAACGACCTTCCTTGTATCCATGATGAAACATTTCCAACTATTCATTTTTTGGGGCCAATCAGTGATTGTTTGGTTATAATTCAACCCAGGCTGAAATCTAATCAAGTCTTAAACACTTAAACTTAAAATTGGCTGTGTTTGGTACTTTTTTGCAGTTTTCATGATATTTTGTTCATTTTAAATCTGACCTAGGCCCGTGAGTAGTTATTTTAAAGATAATTCAATTATCTTCAAAATGGGCTCGAATTCGTCTTGATGGGTCTGTCGGTTTTTTGGTCAAAATTAGGTTGACCGCATTCAAACTTGTAGAAATTGTTTGGAAATATGAAATTGAGTGTAAATGAAGGAATTTGGTGTCTAGAAGAAAATTTGAATTTGTTTAACTATTGGTTAGCTTGGTTAAAGTTTGTTTAATAATGCGCATTTTGGTCATTTTAATTTTGAGTTACAAAAATAAGTCATTTTGACATCTATTTAGGACAAATTAAGTTAAATTCAACATTTCCTTGGTCTCAAAAAGTAAAAATATAATTTTTGTTATTTTTAGAGAAACAATTAGAGTATAATTTTTGAATGTAAAATGAGGGTAGACAAAATATAGTATTAAACCGTGTGTGTGTATATATATATATATTTATATATATAGAAAAGGTTGGTAACTCTAATATTGTTGTAATAGTACAGAGGATGTATAAAACTGTAAAAGTGCAAAGCTTATCCTGAACTGGTTTATCTTATTGAATATGAAAGTGAAAAGGACAGGCGTCCTTACAAATTTTTTCTTTTAAAAGACATCTTTTGTTTTTTGACCAAAAAAGGCATCCTTAGTTCCCTTAGAATGATTATTCTTGCAAGCATAGCATATTGTTGCGTCTTATCTTAGAAAACCAACTGGATAAATCGTATAACATAACATATGCTCCCACTGTCTTATGCAAAATGCCACAAAAATCATGGTCATTCCAAGTTCAATATGTCAAAGTATCTGGCATTTTCACTTGTGACATTCAGAAATGGAAAAGTCTGGCATTGACAGTATTTTCACTGGTGATATAAGACGTGGCAAAATTTGGAATTGGCAGTATTTCATTTTCCCATTCTCTTCTATATATTAGAGTTCTGATGAGAGAGATTCATTAAATTTCAAGCACTATTCCCTTTCTCTTAGACCTAAGGTCATGGATAATGTTTTCCCAAACGAAGCTGGTTTGCAATTGCCAAGATCACTCGAGAAATATGAGTCAAATGATTACTCCTTCAAAACCAAATTTCTTGCTTTCATAGGTGCCTATGAATTTTACTCTCCAGAGGTAAGCTTGGTTTATTTTTGTGCTTAGTCTATTATATATTATAACTAGTTCCTTCAAGTTCTTTTTGTTGTGTATCATTCCAATTCTATAATGGGCTATAAATATATTTATTAATCACCATTTATCTACTTGAGAATCAGATGATGTTGTGCTTAGTATATTATATTATAGTTCCTTCGAGTTCCATTTGTTACACATATTATTCCAATTCTATAATCGCCCATAAATATATTTCTTAATCACAAATTTATCTACTTGAGAGATGTTCCACAATATTACATGATTCATTTTACAAGTAGGGACATAAAACCTTTCCACAACTATTGATATGGTCTTTTACAATTGGTGCATAATTAAAATCAAAATAGCAGTGGACCTATGTAAAATTGCTCATATCATATCACAATTTATCAACTTAACAAGTTTTGAAAAACAAATTGCTAAAATAGTTGTTATACTTATACACAACTTGCAATGGAGGGGGATTTTACTATTGATACTATATATATATGAAAGCTCGAAAATGTGTTGAAAACACAAGAGCAATTTAGACCCCCAAATTAAAATTACAGCTTGGTTGATTTTACACTAACTTAATACTAAGTGCGGAATAGTGTAAACACAAGCGTATAAACAAGATAACTACTCTAATCCATATTTAAAGCAACACAGTAGTAAAAATGAAATAAACAAGTAGGGAAGAAGGGTGCAAACACAGATAACACCGAGACGTGTTATCGAAGAGGAAACTGAAGAACTCGGCGAAAAACCTCTCCGCCGCCCTCTAAGCGGAAATCGATCCATTAGACAATCAGTTGGGATACATGGGTTAGCAAGAGACCCTCCAAGCCTAATCTACCCGATGTACCTAAGCCCTCTAAGCTCCTACTCCAACAAGGCTTCTCGAAATCGTGTCTTGTCTAGCTCTCCGGATCCCGCAACAAGCTCTTTGTTGCATCTGCCATCCTTGGCTTCTTCCAATACTTCCCAATAGCTCCAAAACACTCTCTACACTCTGAATAGGTGTGGGTTGTGTTTGGGTACAACTATCCTCTCAAGGTATGATAATGGGAGAGGGATGGAGAAGAGGCTACAATGATTTCTCACTAAGGAGGAGTAGCTCTCTCTCAAAAGATGGGTGTGTGTGTTGTAGAAAATCTATCTAGGGTTTTTCCTCTCTGAATGGCCTCACCTACATATGTGGGTAATGAGGGTATATATAGAGTGGGCAAGGATAGAGTGTATCAAAAATGACAGTTCAGCTAAACAGAGCGTTTCACAGGTATCTTGCGGGAAGGCCTTACAAGCGAGCTACTCGCGAAACACAGTTGTCTACATCTGTCCTGACTTTTCGCATTCCAGCATGTGCAGGGCACATGTATCACTTCGCGGGAAGCTAAGTCGCGACATACCCGCGAGAAATCTTCAGTCTTCAAATGCTTGAGTCTTCACACTCTCTCTCTTTAACACACAACCCTTATAATGAAATCCCACAATAAATACAGGGTATAAATGATTGAATAAAATTACAATTAAATTTGGGACGGAATAAAAACCAACAAAATACATAGTTGTAAATAACAACTTTACAATATATATAGTAATGGAAGCGTTGCATTTAATTTTGCAAAACTTCTATTGCCCCACGTGCTCATTTTTCTTAACAATATTTTCATTTTTTTTTGGCAATATTAAATACAAAGAAATATTAATATCTATACAATATATACTAATGGGTGTTTAGTACTTAATTTTTGTTTCTTGGCTTTTCTTCTCGTCTTCATTCTTCCCAGCATTCTTCTCATTTCTTAATTCTTCTTTTTTCCCATAATTCTTCACCTTACTATTACTCTTTTATTTGTCTCTCTTTTTTTACTCTTCTTCTCCCCTGTCTTATTTTCTATAAATTTCAAAATTACTTCATTTACACCCCTCTTCCATTCATTACATGTTCTTCCTTCAATAAAAAATGATCTCTCTCTCTCTTTGATTTTCTTCTCTTTTTTGGTGGATTCATTATTGTTTTTTCGAACTCTACAGTGAATTTCTTATTCTTTCTTGCAACTTTTTGCTTAAGGTTGGTACATCTTGGTGTTTTGATTCCTCATTATAGAACCTTCTCTTATGAATTTGTTTTGAATTTAGTTTAAGTTAATATTTGTTTTTTTTTTAAGTGATAATTTGAGTTTATATTGTAACACACTCAACTTGACTATGTCTAACAATTATTTAAGTGATTGATTATTACAAATTTAATCTCTTACGACTTTAATCTCATTTTAATTTTGGTTTTGAATCATGTTTTTGTTGGGTTTTGGGTCCTACAAGTGTTTGTTTCTTTTTGTTTTTTCTTTCTTGATTTATAATTTTTTAGATAGGTAATATGTATTTCGGATATAGTGCAAGAAAGTTTGGATTTTAAGAGAGTTTGTTAATTGTCAATTTCTATTGTACTTTGACGATGCACAAAATTTTGTAAGTAAATGTTGTTTAGGAATGAATATTTTCTCCACCTCTTTTTCCTTTTGAGTTCTTGAGAAGTTTGTTTCACTTCTCATCTGGATTATAGATAAATTATTTTAATTGTAATGTATGTATATGTGTTAAATTTAAGAAAAAATTTCTTATACTTCACTGGGGTTAGCAACTAGTTTATCTAAAGTATCATTTATCAAACTATGATGTTCCATAAAATATTTTTATCTACCTAAATGGTTTTACTATTAGCATGCCAATACTTATTTATTATTATTATTATTATTATTTTTTTTTTTGAGGAACCTGCCAATACTTATTTAATTACTTGATATGCATATATACCATTTCAAGTTCTACTTTTTCATTTTTTTTTAATCTAACCCCTAGAATATTAGTTCAAGTGCTTAATTTATTTTATAATTTATGGTAAATAAGTGCATAATTTCTTCATAGTAATGGAGATTGATGTTCCCTCTTGATTTTCAATTTCAGATGTGGAAGGCAGCTTTCACAGAGTTAATAGCAACGGCCTTACTTGTGTTCACCCTCACCACAACCATAATCTCATGCTTGGACTCACATGAGGTTGAACCAAAGCTCCTTGTCCCACTAGCTGTCTTCATTATAGCCTTCTTATTCCTCATGGTGACAGTTCCATTATCTGGAGGCCACATGAGTCCAATTTTTACATTCATAGCTGCCCTCAGGGGTCTTGTGACTCTTGCTCGTGCAGCCATCTATGTCTTGGCTCAATGTGTTGGCTCAATAATTGGTTTTGTTATACTGAAAAAAGTGATGGACCATAAAATAGTACAAAATCATTCCTTAGGTGGCTGCACAATTGATGGCAATGGAGCAACATCTGCACTAAGCCCTGAAATTGCATTGGCATTAGAATTCGTTTGCACCTGTGTGGTACTCTTTGTTGGTGTTACAGTGGCATTTGACAAAAAAAGGTGCAAGGAACTTGGCATAGCAATGGTGTGTGTTGTGGTAGCAGGGTCTATGGCACTAGCAGTGTTTGTGTCAATCACAGTTACTGGGAGGGCTGGCTATGGAGGTGTGGGCCTGAATCCTGCAAGATGCTTGGGCCCAGCATTGTTGCATGGAGGCAAATTGTGGGATGGACATTGGGTTTTCTGGGTTGGGCCATTTTTTGCTTGCATTGCTTATTATTGTTACTCTATGAACTTACCAAAGGAAGAGGAAGAGTACGATATTTTAAGGTTAGCTTGGGCTTGTTTCGGAAAAAATTACAATCCCACTAATCTTCAAGAAAGAGTTTAGATAGTGTAGTTTCAATAGTAGCTTGCAGTTACCATGTAAAATGGCTGCAAAAATGTAGTGTGTAGAAGAGGAAATAATGGGCTCATTCACCATCGGAAATCATTAGTGGGATGACCTCTAATTGTAATGGGCTCCTTGTCAAACCCGATTAAAAAAAATTTAATAATTTCTTTATTATAATAATTGCAAATTGAGTTTCTTAGCTCTTTTTTTAGGTTAATTAATTGATCATATGGGCTTCATTTCGTACACATTATTATTATCTTTTCTTTATGTTTTTAAAAATGAACAGATCAGAAAAGTTTTACCATACAAAAAGTGAGATTTAAAAAACTGTATTTTGATAAGAGATTAAATATAGGCAAAAATCCAAAACTGACCATCTAACTTTCAGTTTTTGTCATTCAGTCCTCTAACTTTCGGTTTTGTCATTTTAGTCATTTAACTTTCAATTTATGTCAATGTAGTATTTCGTTAGATATCTGTTAGTTGTCTCTGTTAAGTGATCTAAATGATGCCGTTATGACTTTTATTTTTTAAAGAAATTTTGTAATTAAACCAAAAATTAAAAATGTGTTATTAAAAAAAAAAAAATTAGGGGAATGACGTCGTTCCCCTTACCTGAAATCAAAACACAAAATAGGAACACAATCAGTAGCCCTAAACTGAAAATTTGGGGCAAAATGAGAGGTTTGGGTCGACAGCAATTTGAAGTGAGATTGAAAGAGAGAACCCAAGAATGAGGAACCGTGATTGATACCGATTTGAGAGAGACCGATTTGGAGGCAACATGTAATTCAATCATTGTTCTTATCAGCTTCTAACTAAATAATTGTTTTGTAGGCTACTGTTAAGGTAATTTGTTTGTAGGGTACAATTTTGCTTTAGTGACTTCTCAAAAGCTCATGTTTAAGGAAAAAAACTGATCCTCTAACTTTCAACTTTTGTCATTTCAGGCCTCTAACTTTCGATTTTGTCATTTCAGTCCTCTAACTTTCATTTTTTGTCAATGTAGTATTCCGTTAGATATCTATTAGTTGTCTCCGTTAAGTGATCTAAACGACGCCGTTATGACTTATTTAATTTTTTTTTAAAAGAAATTTTGTAATTAAACCAAAAATTAACAATGTGTTATAAAAAAAGAAAAAAGAAAACAATTAGGCGGCTCCCCTTACCTGAAATTAAAACACAAAATAGGAACACAATCAGTAGCCCTAAACTGAGAATTTGGGGAAAAATGAGAGGTCTGGGTTGGCAGCAGTTTGAAGTGAGATTAAAAGAGAGAACCCAAGAATGAGGAACCGAGATTGAGACAGATTTGAGAGAGACCGATTTGGAGGCAACATGTAATTCAATCATTGTTCTTATCAGCTTCTAACTAAATAATTGTTTTGTAGGCTACTGTTCAGGTAATTTTTTTGTAGGGTACAATTTTGCTTTAGTGACTTCTCAGAAGCTCATGTTTAAGGAAAAAAAAAAAATTTGAGGTCTAGCTGGTTATATATTATCCATTGACCTTATCCTCTGTCATATGCTTGTGCAGCAAGGATTTTGGTACCACCATGTAGAGCCAAAGTACTTGATGCACCCAAGAATGAGGAACCGAGATTGAGACCGATTTGAGAGAGACCGATTTGGAGGCAACATGTAATTCAATCATTGTTCTTATCAGCTTCTAACTAAATAATTGTTTTGTAGGCTACTGCTCAGGTAATTTTTTTGTAGGGTACAATTTTGCTTTAGTGACTTCTCAGAAGCTCACGTTTAAGGGGAAAAAAAAAATTTGAGGTCTAGCTGGTTATATATTATCCATTGACCTTATCCTCTATCATATGCTTGTGTAGCAAGGATTTTGGTACCACCATGTAGAGCCAAAGTACTTGATGCTTGTATATTGGATTCCTAAAGTTGATCATACTCTTCTTGCAAATGCCACATACCGAGTGGGTATTGGTGCATCCGTCATGAATGAGAAAAGAGAGGTACTTTCTTGCAATGTATCATTAGAATGCCATCCTCTCTTTATAATTGGTTTTGCCTTGCTATTAGAAGTTTCACATTTAGGGTCCGTTTGGTTGGGAGGATGGAAAAGTTGGAGGATAGAAAATATTTTAGTTTTTCTTATTTGTGTTTGGTTGGGAGGGTGGAAAAGTTGAGAGATGAAAAACTTTTTTGTTTGGTTAAAAATAAAGTTTGTATAAATTTACTATCATGTCCCTATTAAATAAAACAAAAAGTAACACATTATACTTTAAAAAAAAAATTGTATAGATATGGACACTTAATAAACATATGATTGTCTAGAAAAAATAAACTTATGAGAAAATAAAAAGAAGAAGAAAGCTACACGTCCAGAAAAAATCAAAGAAAAAGAAAAGAAGCCCACTTGTCTAGAAAAAATCAAAGGGAAAAAAAAGGCTAACACGTTAGTTAGTAACAAAAAAGAAAAAGAAAAAGAAAAAGAAAAGAGGGAAGCCAACATGTTAGTTAGTAATAGAGCAAGAAAAGAAAAAGAAAAGAAAAGGGGAGCCAACACGTTGGGACTTGGGGGGTAAATTCCAAGGTAAGGGGTATTTTTGGAAGCTCATTTTATGAGCTTCTCCCTCCCAATTTTCTCTCCATTTTGGAGAGAACTTTTTGGAGGGCCTGGGGAGAAATCACCTGGGCCTCACCGTTTATTTTCCTTCTTCCTTATCCAACTAAACACACTCCAAAAAAGTTTCTTTCTATCCTTTCTCTAAAGTTTTCCATCCACCCTATTTCACCTTCAAACAAACACACCCTTAAGATTGATTTTATGGTTACAATTTTTTTGAAACCCCCCAAATCAGATGCAATATGAATTTATGGTTACAATTGATCTGAAACTCAAATCAAATGCAATTTGATTTTATGGTTCCAATTGTTCTTTGCTTTTGTGGGCTAGTACCTGTTCATTGTTCCAATTGATCTGACAACGCTATTTCCAAGTTTGATAAATGCAATCATATGGCCTAATATGTTAGTTGAATTGTGTTTTGGCATTGATTTTTGTGTGTAAATAAACAATGTGACAGAGAACATCTTGGTACAATGTCTAGCAGTCAATCATACAATGGTTACAGTAGTGAGGTACGTGAGTGTAGATGCAAACTTTCAACAGTTGTGATCACATCAAAGACTAATAAAAATCTGGGAAGATAGTTTTGGAGATGTCCAAATTATAAGATAAGTAGTTTGCATCCAACTTGTGATTGTTTTTTAATGTGTTTTGAGTAATATGTTAACCATAATTGTAATTTGCAGCAGGAGCACAAATGCAATTACTTTGAATGGAAGAAGAAAACTATGCAGGAAAAAGATATATGACAGAGATGCAACAATGGAAGAAAACAACTATATGGTGCTATTTATGCGTTGTGTGCATATTTTTTATTTCAGTCTTCATTCTTTGTGCAGACATGCAAATTAGGTCTAACAAAAGAATGTACTTGCCATAATTTTATAATCTTGTTATGAAGAAATGTGTATGGACATGTAATGATGTAATGTGAGTTCTTCCTATATAATGCAATGTTAGTTCTTTTAAATGAAAGATTTTGTATAGCAAGGACCACATTTATTGTACAATTATTGCAGTGGACAATTACTAAAGATGATATATATTGCTAGTCCATTCCAATGTGTCATGGATTATTTTCTAACTTGTGCATAAGCTCTTTCATAAGATGAAGGGATTTTGGTCATGGAAGCATGAGTTGCATGGACAATTAGACCGAGTTAGTGGAGAGCAATTTTGAAAAAGAAAGAGAAACTATTGGATTAGACCATAGTCTTTGAGAATACTTTCAAAATGATACCATTGATCCGTAGGTATTAAAATTCCTGATTCTTGTGCATAATATGACTTATCAACACCCTTCTTTCCTAATTTATTAATAAAATTGAACAAACCTTGGAATTCACCATGTTCAATAAGTATTTCAAGAATGTTCAAATATTAATCCCCTGTACAATATATCTGTCCTTTTAGTAATCATCTTTGGCTGAATAACTAGTAATAATAAACCATAGGAAATCAACACAAACCATATTTCAATTAACAAGATTTCAATCCAATTTGCTTTTCAGCAAGTCAACTAGTTACCTGTGTCCCAAATATTTAAACCCTATGACAATATGTTAATCCAACATTTAATAATTTTAGTGGAAATATGAACAGTAGCTAAGTTCACAACTTCTAGTGGGTTTTGGAAAGAACAAAATATGCATAAGACATGTTCAAATTCAGGTTCCAAAACATGCATAAGACATGTCCAAATTCAGGAACCAAAACATACCCTGCCTATTAATTTACTTTAACATCACAAACTAAATTCATTGCTCAACTTTGTTCAAAAACCTGCCTTGCCGTTTAGCTTTAACATCACAAAATAAATTCAATATTAGTCTACTTCCTTCGAAAACTGGATTGTCTTAATAGTTTGACAACAACATCACAAAATAAAAGCCATGATAAGAGTTTGGCATCACAAAATAAAAGCAAACCAAAGACATGAAATTTCAACTCCTATACATAACTGCCTTGCCTTTTGGCTTTAACATCACAAAATAAATTCAATATTAGTCTACTTTCTTCAAATACTAAATTTCCTTGATAGTTTGACAATAACATCACATAATAATAGCTGTGTGACAATGGTTGGCCAATTACATAACAAACTACATGCCTAAGTTCTGAAGTATTGTTGCTAGAATTAACTAAGTTCTACTGCTTTGTGACTATTAAAATTTCTACAGCTTTGTTGACTACCATCAACTCCTGTTCTAGATCTCTTCAAGTTCCCCTTAATGTTGGCAGCCTGAATGTGAAAAGTACATAGACATTAGAAGTTGACAGCAAAAAGATGACACACACACACACACACACACATATCACACATACATTGCTTTGTTGGCTGCTAAATGCATCATCTACTTGCACTTTAAATCCCATGAAGTTTTCCTTGTCAGTTGCCACCTTGTCTTTGCCCTTTTCAATTGCTGCCTTGCCTTTGCTCTTGGCAGTTGCTTCTCCTGGTGGTTTTTGATTACTCTTGCAAGCCCTTCTATTATGCCCCAATTGATGACAATGTGCACATTTTAAACTTGTTTGATTCCTCTTCATCCTGTAAAGGTTATGAACTTTATCTTTATCCTTTCTTCTTATATCAATCTTAGGCCTCCTTAGCTGAATTTTATGGATTGGAGGAAGTATTGCATATCCATCTACGTCTGGCCACAAATCATGACCATTGCATGGCTGAATGAGACGCGAATATAAAGCAATATATGTATCATTCTTATAGAAGTCATGCACATAATCCTCAGCCTGTTCTTTCTTGAAAGCTATTACATGCACTGCATACTTACAAGGGATCCTAGTCAAATCCTAGCAGTTGCAAGCACATGAACATTTCTCCACATCAACCACAAATTGCTTGCCACAACTATTCACCTCCCACCTCATCCTACTTGACCAAATAAATTTACAATCAATGCTAGTCTCTTTACATTTCTCAAATTTTTGTTGGATCTTGTAACAAATAGGGCCTTGATACCTAGCCATTGAATCCATATTCTAACAGATCTTAACCATAAGATATCTTCTAATGGTTTCAAGCATATTGACCAATGGCTTTTCTCTTGCTTCCATGATATTCGAATTAAAAGTCTCACAAATGTTATTTAGCAGCATATCACACTTTGGATAATAGGGGAAAGCATTCCTACCCCTTAGCTCATCACAAGCTTCCTTGCTAACTATTTCCATTTGCTTCATATAACTTTCAAATGCTACTCTTGTTGATGACTTGGCTCCACCCCACATCAAGTCCTTTAACTCCTTTCCTTGATGGTTCTTCTTGAAGTTAGCAAACAAATGCCTCACACAGAATCTATTGTATGCGTCTAGGACCACGTCAGCTAAAGCAGGAAGTAAACCTTTCTGTTGGTTTGAAATAAAGCACCATCCATGGTGTTTCATAGGCCTTTTATCACCTATTAAATTCTCCAAAAACCATGTCAAAGTCTCCTTATTTTCTGCCTTAGAAATAGCATACGCAATTGGGTACATACCATTGTTTTCATCTATACCCACAATTGCTAGAAGTTGGCTAGCAACTATACCCTTCAAATGACAAGCATCTAAGCTTATTAATGGTCTACAATGATGAACAAATCTCTTTTTACATGCAGCTAAGTACACAGACCCTCTTGAAATTATGACCAGGGACAACAATTGTGACTTTAGCTGTGGTACTTCTCAACTCTGTACAGTAGCACCTTACCTTGGAGTATTGCTCACAAAAGCCCCCTCTTACCATGCCTCTAGCAATGTCTCTAGCTCTATATGCCTTTGACAAGGCAAGTTCCACATTAACATCCTGCTCCACTGTAGCTACCAAATCCTTAGCTTGAAAATAAATATTTGTCCGAAATTGGTCAACATACTTTTCTGCCACCCAACGTGTAGAAACTTGCCTTCTATGGAAAGACCTATTGCAAGTATGAGTATCATATAACACACTAATTCGGAAGTTTGCCTTCTTATCCTTACCTGCAGACACCTTCCAAGTACAACCTTCAACACATTTATACCTCACCCTAGACTTCTCATTTTTTGACTACTTGATGCCATATCAATGCTTCAACTTGTAAGCACGTGCAAGCTCTTTGAACTGCTTGTTGTCCTTAAAAGACATCCCTAACACAAATTTAGGATCCTTTAAGTATTCAAGTTTGAACTCAGGTAATTTTTTCTTTTGCTCACCATCAGAATTGTCGGGAGAATACAACTGGTCCAAGGATGCGTTGCTGGATCCACTTGGAATTTCATCCAACGACCAATTGAAAAGAGTTAGGAATAGATCTAGGTGGGATAAAGATTGGTTTGCAAAATTAGGTGGGTGTGATAATAGATGGTTGGCAATTATGGGCTCTTGTGAGTGCTGACTGTTATGGGTTATAGTGGGTTGAAAAGCATTGCCATTAACCTCATCCAAAGTAATTTCATATAACTTTTCATTGATTGGTTCATCATAGTTAGAGTCATACCATTCATAATCCACATCTCCCACGGCACCATTCCCATCATTGCCCTTAGCATTATTCTCTTCATCAACCAAATTACCACCCTCCTCAAACTCATCATCAACAAGAGCCTCATCCCTACCCTCCACATCAACTTCATTATCATCACCGTCACCATCAACGTCATCAACATCCACATCCTCCACACCAACACCACAACCCACCAAATTCGTAGCATCAACAACACTAACATCCCTAACTAACAATTGTTGTTGAACAGGGGTTGCATGTTCTACATAAATGTATATTTTATGATCAATGGGGTCAAGACACTTAAATAGTTCCTGATTATTAGCATCAGTGGACAAATATCTTAGGCCATTATTAAGATCCAACCCAAGCACAAGAAAATAAAACTGGACATAATCCAACACCCCCAACTCCGCACAAAAAGACTTAACCTTAGGTAAAGAAAAGTAATTCAAATCCATATTTTCATACACTTTCACCTTACCACCTATATACTTCCTCTTTTTAACTGAGTGGTGCAATACTCCATTCTAGTGAAAAAATAGTGTAAAATTCTGATAAAGCATCTTTACTGTGAAAGTATTAAATTAAAAAGTCAACAAACTCCATTCTAGTGAAAAAATAGTGTAAAATTTTGACTAAGCATCTTTACTGTAAAAGTATTTGTACGGCCCCGAGATGTCCAGGTCCATTTGGGCCTCTTGTTCAAGCATAGATGGTGTAGCCCATTGTTCCCATCCCCCTTTTTACCCGTGATCCCAACCTAGGCCCACACTAAGTGTAGGCCCAGGTTCTACCACCCGGTCTTCGCTCGGGGAGGTCAATGTTGGACAATATAGGAAGAATAAACGTCCGAACACCCATCATGAACGTGCCCGGCAATTCCAGAAACATCGCTGCCGGGCATGATCGCTGAAGTGGGAACCAAGTTCCAAAGCCATCTTCGCCCCATCCCACTCCCACCTAACCACCCACTTATGAGTGATGATATTGGACCGCTTATTGCACTAACTGCAAAAACAATCATGACACCCCACTAATCAGAGTGTTATAAATAAGAGAGGTGAAAGAAAGAGAGGAGGTTGGAAAATTGTGAGAGAAAAAGAGAGAGAGAGAGAGTAAGAGGGTGGCAGCATAGAAAGAGAAAAGTGATCTTATTGAGCCTTGGCCTTCTCTGCGGCAGCAGCCCTCTTCTCGGCCGCGTCAACGGCCTTTATTTTTTCCTTCACCACCCTGGTGGCCGTCTCCTTGGCCACCCTCTCTCGGTCAGCATCCCCGGAAAGCTCCTTCATTCGGCCATCCACCATGTGGGCCAGCTGGGTCGCCTAAAAAAAAAAAAAAAAAAAATCCGAGTGTAAGTATGCGTACTGTGTACATGCTAACAGTAATGATAAACAATAATAGTCTACGAAAACTGGTGAGTGAGAGATTACTGCGACCGTGAACCATTGCAGCCTTCTCCCGATGGACTCCTCCGTCCCCTGCTCATAAGCGTGCACGTCCTCGGGCAGGAGGAGTCTGTGTGCTAAACTCTGGGCAACACGACCCCCTTCACCTTTCTCCCAAACACGGACACTGGCAGTGTCGGGGAGTGGTTCGCCGTCCAAGAGGAACTTGGGCTGCCACGGCTGAGCTGCCCTAGAGGAGGAGGCCGCGACCGCCCCAGTTTGAGTCTGCGGCTCTTGTATGGTGATGCCCTTGGACGGCTGTGGGGGCACCCGGGCAGGAGCATCTCCCGGCCCAGCGGAGGTCTGCTCGCCTACACGCGGCCTTTTTCTTACTCGTCCAGTTTGAGACGGGCGTGGAGGCGGAGGCGTCTGACCTTGGCTCGGCTATGGTTGAGTCTGCGTTGCCTGCCATGCGCCGGGCACAAAGCGGTCAATGGACAAAGTTTTTCTAGTCACCATATCCACGCTATGGTCAGATTCGGTATCAGAGAGTTCAGTAATATTAACAATAACTTGCTCGGCAAAAAGTATAGGATCCTCGGGATCAGCCGATTCTTCGGGTTGGGCGGGAGCTTCTTGAACAAAAGCCTCTTGGATAGGTGCTTCTTCTTTAACGGGAGCATGTGCAAGTTCTCGGAGGCGCCGGGACACACGCTCTGCCGACTCGTCGCGTATTGGAGCAAGCTCGTCCGAGCAAGTGTATCGCCGGCCAATATCCCGAGCTTCTCCTACGGTAAAGTTCAGCGGCAAAAAGTTCGCGTGCCGAACGTCGATATACGACAGTAGGGGGCTGTCTACCAAGAGCGCCTGCTTAAAGGGTTGCCAGGTGGAGTAGACTGGTTTAACACCGAGAATGAGGTGGGATGCTCGGAGCTGCCCGTCCCAGTGAACGAATATCTCGGATCGGAGCATGAAGTTTAAATCCCTTACATGAACCACCCTGACATATGGGATGAACACTCTACCGTCTGCGAGAGAAAAAAATGATATTATGAGTGATGAGAAGAGGAAAATGCAATTAATGTGTTTATAAGCACATTGAGATTCAGGTAAGTATAACAGCTATTAAACAAAGACAGGTCAGGAGTCAATACGAACCCACTTCGCGGCGAGAGAGGGGAGGGGGGATATCCCCGGCAAACCAATTGCCGTGCACCCGGATGTACTCCCCGGCAGAATTTCTATTCGAGTCAAGTAGGCATGATATCAGCCGTACCCGCTTATCCCTAACCTTTAAATAATAATTTGTATTCTTGTTTCCACATAAGCTGTACAGATTGTTTATATCATGATGGTTTAACTGCAAACTGAATGTGTGGTTCAACCTACTAACGCAACTGACAACCCGGTAAAAGTTGGAAGGTAGTTGGTCGGGGCACAGCTCGTAATACCGAAGTGTGTCTAATAAGAGGGGGTCCACGAGAAACCTAACCCCGCCCTCCAGGATTGCCATTAAGGGAAAAAAAGGCAATTTTATCCCTTCTGTGGAGTTCGAATTCACTCTTGTGGCAATATGCCACTTCCACGTTATTAGGAATATCAAATTTCTGCCTAAATGTGGCTAAGGATGCTGCGGTGTTTAGAAGGTAGGCGTACCCCATCCTAGGATCTAAAATCAAAGGGGATGTGTTTGATAAAATGCCCAAATGGCATTTTCTCGTTGTTTTGGACTCCGATGAGTACCAAATTTTGGGGATCACCATAATTATTAATGCTTATCATGTTTTGATCATTGGTGGTGTGTTTTGTACACTTTGCCCCTTGAGTGCCTTGCTCATGCATTGGTCATGCATCTCACATGCACACTAGTTGCACCTTTGCTGCACACACTTGAACACTTGACATGTTTTTGCATTCACTCATGCTTGTTAAATCTTTTTAGACCTTCTAACACATTTAACATGTTCTTGTGTCTATGTCATGCCTAGGTCCACATCATGTTCCATTATCCTTAACATGTCATGTTCTTTATGTTTTGTAGCATTGTTTTAAAATGTTTTTGTCTAATGTTTGAGTTTCATTTTCTCATTCATCTTGCACCCTTCACGCATCATCTATATATTTTCTTCTTTCCCTCATTCCTCTTGATTCATTTGTCTATTCGTGACAAAAAGGGGGAGAATATTCCGGAGAGTATACCGGTGTGTTTCGTCATTTCTATGTGACTCATGTGCACATTCTTAGGGGGAGAAATTCTACCTTGTGCACATTCGTAGGGGGAGAAAGCCATAGGGGAGATGCATATACCAAGGGGGAGAAGACATTTTTTTGAGAAAACCTTGATCTACTTTATGCTTGTTTTCTCGTTACTTTATGGTGCTTTGATTTGCTTTATTGCTCTCATTGCATCGTGCTTATGTGTTGGACATGCTTTTACCCTTATGCTATTGTGCTTTATTGGTTGCATGTTCGGATGATCATTTGCTTTGCTATATGATCATTGTAGTCATTTCCATATGACTATCTTGTGTTTGATCAAGTTGCTCATATGTTTCACAACATGTTTACTTGATCGCATTTTACTTGTTACATTATACTTGTCTTTTTATCACCTGATTTACCTTGAGGGTCTAATGTGGTTTGTGCAAGTGTTTCAGGTTACAGGTATATATGTTCCAAGTTCATCACAGCTCCTATGATTCATGATAGGGGGAGTGATATGATAGGGAAGTACTTTATATTATGTACCCATGTTGCTTTTGTAAGCTTTAAGGGTTGGTTTGTTTCATTGCATGATTTGTAGGCTATTATGGTTTGTGCCATGTATTTGCAATACTTTGCTTATGCAGCCTTTATGCTTGTGCTATTGAAGTTTAATGTCATACATTTACTTCAGTACATCACACTTGTGCCCTAGTAGGATTGTTCCTAGATGCAAATACTTCGAGTATTTTGCATTGGTTGAGTGTTGGATTTGCAAATGGTACTCTTCATATGAGCTTATCATCTTGCATATCCGGATGTTCATTCCTTGTGTGAATGAGCATAGTAATCACTTCTGTATAGTGATTACTTGTTTGATCTTGCCATGATCTAGTGTTTTCTATTTCATCTTGCTTGATCATGCTTTTAATGCTCCATATGTTTTTCAAGTTTTCTGCATACAATGATATTATTGTGTTGTTGTGTTTCAGGAGTTACTTGTTCATATGTCCAAGAGCTTATCAGAATCTAGAATTAGGTGTGAGTGAGTTTTGCCTTTGTTCCCAAACTCATGTTTAAGTCTAGAGTCTGTTATAGGGTGTTTTGTCACGGAATAGCCAAAGGGGGAGATTGTAAAGTTGTGATTTACAACTATGTTTTATATTGGCTTTATTCCATGACAAAATGTGTTGTAATTACTTTATTTTATTTCCTTGTATTTTGTGGGATTTAATTGTATTGGGTTTAGTATCAAGTTGGTGAAGACTCAAGCTTTATTGAAGATCAGTGGATCTCGCGGGTGTGTCGCTGGAAGCTAAGCCGCGAAAGAGCCATGTGAGAAGCACATGACTGGAAGCTGAAGAGTCGTGCCAGGTTGTCGTTTTCGCGAGTGTCTCGCGGGTAAGGCCTTCCCGCGAGATAGTCGCGAAACATTCTGCCTGGAGGATTTTAATGAATGACTTTCTTACCCTTCACCCATACTATATATACCCTCATTACCCACAAATGTAAGAGAGGCCATTCAGAGAGAAAAACCCTAGATAGGTTTTCTACAACACACACCCATCTTTTAGAGAGAGCTACTCCTCCTTAGTGAGAAATCATAGTAGTCTCTTCTCCATCCCTCTCCCATTATCATAGCTTGAGAGGAGATTTGTACCCAAACACAACTCACACCTGTTCAGAGTGTAGAGAGTGTTTTGGAGTTGCTGGGAAGCATTGGAAGAAGCCAAGGATGGCAGATGCAACATGGAGCTTGTTGCGGGATCCGGAGAGCTAGACAAGACACGGTTCCGAGAAGCCTTGTTGGAGTAGGAGCTTGGAGGGCTTAGGTGCATCGGGTAGATTAGGCTTGGAGGGTCTCTTGCTTACTCATGTATCCCAACTGATTGTCTAGTGGATCGATTTCCGCTTGGAGGGCGGCGGAGAGGTTTTTCGCCGAGTTCTTCGGTTTCCTCTTCGAAAACACGTTTTGGTGTTTTCTGTGTTTGCATCTTTCTTCCCTACTCTTTTATATTCCATTATACTGCTGTGTTGCTTAGTTTATGGATTAGAGTAGCTTATTGCTTATACGCTTGTGTTTACACGATTCCGCACTTAGTATTAAGTTAGTGTAAAATCAACCAAGCCGTAATTTTAATTGGGGGGTCTAAACAGCTCTTGTGTTTTCAACACATTTTCGAGCTTTCAACAGCAATAATGAGGCTCCATTAACGAGGAGTTCACACGGGCGCCAACTGACACACGCACATCTTCGGTTCACGAACCGTCAGGTAATGATGACAGCTGAACCCAATGGGCTGAAAAGGCACGTCTTTTGATGGCACATTAATGGGTCTCTGAAACCGCCCTGACTTGCACCTGTTAGCCTTCTCAAATGAATGTGCCCACCGGGCTTCTTGATTCTGCCCGTGTACCGGACATGAATCAAGAGGGGGCTAATGTACGGCCCCGAGATGTCCAGGTCCATTTGGGCCTCTTGTTCAAGCATAGATGGTGTAGCCCATTGTTCCCATCCCCATTTTTACCTGTGATCCCAACCTAGGCCCACACTAAGTGTAGGCCCAGGTTCTACCACCCGGTCTTCTCTCAATGAGGTCAATGCCGGACAATAAAGGAAGAATAAACGTCCGAACACCCATCATAAACGTGCCCGACAATTCCAGAAACATCGCTGTCGGGCATGATCGCTGAAGTGGGAACCAAGTTCCAAAGCCATCTTCGCCCCATCCCACTCCCACCTAACCACCCACTTATGAGTGATGATATTGGACCGCTCATTGCACTAACTGCAAAAACAATCATGACACCCCACTAATCAGAGTGCTATAAATAAGAGAGGCGAAAGAAAGAGAGGAGGTTGGAAAATTGTGAGAGAAAAAGAGAGAGAGAGAGTAAGAGGGTGGCAACATAGAAAGAGAAAAGTGATCTCATTAAGTCTTGGTGCCGAGAACGACTCATAGTAGGAAATCGAAACCCACTCAACAAATAAGTTGTGAATCTGAGTGAGGCCCAGTCCAGCAATCTCATTTCAGGTGCGCACAGTATTAAATTAAAAAGTCAACAAACAACACTAGTGTTTTAATTGACAAAGACAATTTTAAGTGCCGCACACACCAAAATATTAGAAGAAAAATGTAGTGCTAACTTCTAAGTACCCCACACAGCAAACAATTAGTGGGGACCAAGTTATTTCAAAAACAATAAAATTGCATGTGAAAATGTTCTGCAAACAGACAAATAAAGTATATTATCCACACAAAAAGAGAAAAAAAGAGAGTCTAACATAAAGTAGATTATCCCAAAGCATTTAACCTCACTTATCAGTCAACAAAGTCCAAAATAAACAAACAATATGAAACCAAAATATTTTTCAACAGAGAAGGTCACCTGCTTTATATAACACAACACAATCTAGCACAAAATTCATTGTTTAGCTACCAACTATACCCAAAAAAACACAAGTTAAAAAGAGTTATATCATCACTTATCTAAAACTATACTTGGCTGGAGATGAAGAAGCACACCCTAGCTCGCTAGAGTGGACCCTAGGTTGCCATGAAATATTTCTATCTTGGTCTCAATCTCGGATTCTCTATCTCTTAAATCTCGGTTTCTCTATCTTGGTTTCTCTCTCTCTCTCTCTCTCAATCTCAGGTTCTTTCTCTCAATCTCACTTCAAACTACTATCGACCCAGACCTCTTCTTTTCCCCCCAAATTTCTCAGTTTAGGGCTACTGATTATGTTCCTATTTTGTGTTTTGATTTCAGGTAAGGGGAATGACGTCGTTCCCCTAATTGTTTTATTTTTTATTTTTTTATAACACATTTTTTTATTTTTGTTTTAATTACAAAATTTCTTAAAAAAAAAGGAAAAAGAAATGAGCCAAAATGGCGTCATTTGGATCACCTAACAGAGACAACTAATAGATGTCTAACAGAATACTACATAGACAGAAATTGAAAGTTAGAAGACTGAAATGACAAAACAGAAAGTTAGAGAACTGAAATGACAAAAGCTGAAAGTTAGAGAGTCACTTTTAGATTTTTGCCTTAAATATATCAAGGACTTGGTGTAAAGTTCTTATTCACACACTCCAACCATATCAAATTTTTATAAATAAATGAACAAGAATTAATACACAAAATTACACCCTCATTAAAACTTTTCCTATTATAATCCAAGAATGAAAATGCATATAATTAGAAGAGTAGTGCTACACACACAACTAAATACATTATAGTGGGTTCCAGTTAGCTCAACTGGTAAAGTATTTGATGGTTGAATAAGAGATCTAGGGTTCAATCCCTACCTACACCAAAACCCAATTGGTGTTTTAGTTTAATGATAAAGAGCTATCATCAAATTATCGAGAGCGGATGCCATAAGTTGAAACTCTCTAAAAAAGATGCATTATACTTTTACTCATTCTTAAAACTAATTATAACTTATCAATCATGATATGATCATCACTTTTCACTACTGTGACTTTACATATTCTTGAACGTAAATGTAACTTATAATAAAAAAATACGTGTAATACAAACACCTTGGTGGAGACACCATTTATTTATTTTTAGTTTACACTTTGAAAGCTCGGATTTGCGTAAATACACACGAGTTTGTTTAGACCCCCAAATAAAAATTAGGGCTAGATAGTTTTTACTCTAACTTATATCAAGTGCGGAACAAGAGTAAAAAGCGCAAGCAACCTTTATCACTACCCTAAGCCATATTCATCCATTATCAACAATATAAAGTAAAGTTTAGGAGTAGAGAAGAGAGATGCAAACACAAGATAACATCGAGACGTGTTATCGAAGAGGAAACTGAAGAACTTGGCGAAAAACCTCTCTGTGACCCTCCAAGTCGAAATTGATCCACTAGAAAATAAAGTTGGAGTACATGAATAACAAAAGACCCTCCAAACCTAGTCTACCCCATGTATTTGAGCCCTCCAAGCTCCTGCTACCAACTGGCTTCTTGGAACCTTGTCTTCTCTAGCTTTTCGGATCCCACAATTCAACCTGATTGCATTCACCAATGAATGGCTCCTTCCAATGCTTCCCAACAGCACCAAAATCTCACTTGACACTCAGAATGGGTGTGGTAAGTGTCTGGGCTATCAACCTCTCAAGGATATAGAGATGGAGAGGTAAGAGTTGAGGAAAATCACAAGGAAATGTGTAGATAATTGTGGATATAACAATCTCTAAATCTCAAGTGTATTTTCTAGGATTTTCTCTCTGAAAAGCACTCATCGCAATTTGTGGGTAATGAGGGTATATATAGTGTGGGTAAAGACTTGGTAAAGCAAAACATAACTTTTTGCCAAACAGAATATGTTGTGAGTACTTCACGGGATGGCCTTTCCCGTGAGACACTCATGAAACTCTCCAGCCTGGCATGACTCTTTATTTTCCAGTCATATGCTCTATATGTGGCTCTTTTGCGGGTAAGTTTCTCGCAAGACACTCGCGAAATCCACTTGTTCATCCTTTTAAGCTTGAGTATTCACACTCTCTCACACTCATCCCTTACAATTAGAAACCCATATACATACAGGGAAATATGATTGAGAAACTACAATCAAATTTGGCACGAATTAAGCCAACATAAAATAGTTGTAAATTACAACTTTACACACTTGCCCAAAAAAATCTCATTCTACCACTATATTCATAATTGTTTGCTAATGTAGTATGCAAAGCTAGGTTGAAGGGTCTAGTTACTCTCCTATTTAGAGAAACATATGTCATTTTTATCAACTTCAAGAGGGAGAGATAAAAAAGCTCTTAACAAAGGGTTTTTTTTCCTCTTTCTTTTTTGTTTTGTATAAAATTTTACATGCAAGTGATTTTCCGATATAATTTTTTTTTGTGGTATACCAACTTTCTCTATATGGTAGCAAATTTAACTTGAATAAAACCTTTAACAGATACATAGAATCATAGACACATGCATAATAATTTAGTTACAAATATTAATCTAATAGCAAATTTGATTGATGTTACTTTAACAACAAACCATTTTTCATCGTATTGCAATACATTATTACTTATCACATATTCTGGTTTTACATCACTTTCTTATTATAATTATTATTAATTTTTTTGAGTTCTGTTTGCTAATTACATATCGGCATTGGGTTTCACTTTCGTCCAATTTGGTCCATATAGGTCCTATTCGGTCTATTCTATCCATTTGGTTTACTTCAATCCAATTTGGTCCATTTTTGTCCAATTTAGTCCATCCAGTCCATTTTGGTCCATAAGGTCTACTTCGGTCAATTCTGTCCAATTCGGCCTATATGGTCCATTTTGGTCGATCCAGTCCACTTTGATCTATTTCGGTCCAATTCAGTCTATTTGGTCCACTTTTGTCCATTTTGGTAATGCTTTGTGTGGAGGTTTGTGTAGAAAGATGAGTTGTTCCTTATCTAATGTTCACCTTTTTTTATCTATCAATCTGAGCAACAAAAATTATAGCTACTAGAAAACTTTAGTACAAAAGGTTCTCATGAGACACTTACAGTATATGTGAGAAGACTCACGTAATCTTATGCTGGTAAGTATCTTTATAGTTTGAACCCCACAACTTACCCTTCCATAATCCATACTATAATCCCTGTATCTACCTAACTATAGTACAAAAGGTTCTCATGAGACTTATCACTTACAGTATATGCGAGTACTGCACATGTAGTCTCACATATGAGAGAGAAGATTCGTGTAATCTCATATCGATAAGTATCTTTTTAGATAGGTAGATATAGGATTATAGTATGGATTATGGATCCGGTGCAATACCCACCGGGTGCAATTACTCTAATCCCTCTCACATAAATTTTTGCCATTCTTAACTTTTAATTTTAACTTTTTAACTTCTTTTAACTATATTTCAACTTTTTTGTATTTAATGGTTGAAATTGAAAGTTGCTTTTTTCAACTTTGAATCTCAACTATCCATTACTATTGCATCAGGTGCAATACCTTAGGTATTGCCCCTGATCTCAAATCCCAAACTATAAAGACGGACTTCCACAAAAAAATGTTAGTAATCGCTTGAATTGATAAGATTGGTAAGTCAATATTGTTGTAGACTTGTAATAGTAGCTGACAGGACTGACGAATTCATTTACCGAAGACGAAGCCCATAATACAGACGAGTATATCCCTAGACGAGCAAACTGGTACCCACATCATTGACGAAGACAAGAAAACCATTCAATGCAGCACAATCATACCCAGGGCGGTTACAAGGCCAGCTGTATGAACTGTTGGAGCACATTAAGGCCCCATTACATAGCACCAAACGTTACCAGAAGGAGCATTAGGATCTCCATAACTACTCCAACGGCTAGAAGCTATGAGAACATATATAAAGCCCACATATCGCCAAGCACAAGGTACATACATACAAAAAGACGTAGGGATCTCTTTTATTCTGATATAGTACACTTTGTTCAAAGGATTTCTTATACTAACTTTGGCATCGAAGGCGTTGTGGCAGGCACCACACCGGTGACCATCTTTGAGAACACTTTCAAACAGGCTGAAGGCTGCTTCCATCTGACCACATTGACTGACGAACTTACGCATCATCAGTTTGGCGCCGTCTGTAGGAACGACATTTTCGTGTTTACATTCGAAAATGTAGTTTCCATAAAACCTCTATATTCAGATGGAGTCTAACCCAGATTTCGCAGCCTTGGCTCAGCAAGTCCAGGCCCTCGCAGCCACTGTCGAAGAACTTACTAGACAAAACCAGGAAATGAAGCTGCGGCTCCAACAGGAGGAGAATCAATCCAAAAACAACATGGAGGACGAGGGAAATAGCCACAGAAGGAGCGACCATCAAAGGCCTACTACTCCAGTAGAACAAAATTCAGATCTTCTTCAGGAGATGAGGAAGGAGATGGACGAGTTGAGAAATGCCATCAGGGAGAAGACAGACCAGAGCATGGGCAGATTGGTAAGGGCAACAGACTCGCCTTTCACAGTAGCAGTCTTAGGATGCCCAGTACCGTCGAAGTTTTGGCTGCCAAAACTTGAGCCATTTGACGGGCTCAAGGATCCACAGGATCACCTCAACACCTTCAAAACGACACTAGGGCTTCAGCAGCCCCCTGACGAGATATTGTGCCGTTCCTTTCCTACCACCTTTAAAGGAGTTGCAAGGGAATGGTTCACCAAGCTGCCTACCTCGTCCATTGACAACTTCGAGCAGTTGAGCAACGCCTTCCTGCGTCACTTCATTGGAGGACAACATTCGAAGAGGCCAGCAGACCACTTACTCACCATCGGCAAGGAGAGAAGGAAACCCTGAGGTCGTACGTGAAACGCTTCACTCGGGAGACGCTGGAGGTGGATGAGGCCGACGATAAGGTACAGCTGACGACCTTCAAAGCGGGACTCAGATCCAGGGAGTTTGTTGCATCACTGGCGAAGAATCCCCCAAAGACGATGGCCGAGATGCTCCTAAAAGCACATAAGTACATGAATGCTGAAGACGCCTTAGCAGCCATAAGGAACATAGAGAAACTAGGAGACAAAGGAAGGAAGGATGACGAGCGCAAGGGACAAAAGAGGGATCGTCAGGATCGTCGGATCAATGACGGTAACGGAAGGAAAGACGATAAAACCCCAGGAACGGTAAAATTTACCCCTCTTGTTATGCCTGTTGACAAAATTTTAACGCAGATTAAGGATGAACACTACCTTAAATGGCCGCGGCCATTGCATTCGTCTCCTAATGTCCGCGATAAGAATAAGTATTGCCGATTTCACAAGGATTATGGCCATTACACAGAAGACTGTCGGGACCTAAAGGAACAGATAGAGGAGTTGATACGGAAGGGGAAATTGCAAAAGTTTGTGAAGAAGGGAGAGTACAACAAATTTCAAGACGGAAATGAGATCCAGCATGGGTCCTCGTCCAGGGGCGATGACCGTTAATTCCAACCTCCTTAGAACGTGATCGGGGAGATACAGACGATCACAGGGGGGCCCATCACAGGAGGATCATTCAAGTCCCTTAAGAAAGCATATCAATGATAGGTGAACAACGTCCACATGACACCCCCGTTGAAGTAGAGACGAACTGAACAGGACATGACTTTCAACGAAGGAGATGCTAGGGGAGTGAAGCAGCCTCACAACGACCCCTTGGTCATAATGCTCACCACAGAAGGATTCAACACCAAAAGGATCCTCGTGGACAATGGTAGTTCAGCAGATATCATCTACCTCCCAGCATTTCAGTAGCTCAAGTTAGATCCAAAGAGACTGTGCCCATTTGACTTCCCTCTCGTCAGTTTCAGTGGAGATAGAGTATATCCCAAGGGCATGGTGACGCTGACAGTAACAGTGGGGACTTACCCGAGACAGTTAACCCGCCAAATAGACTTTTTGGTGGTAGATTGTCCCTCATCTTACAATGTGATTATTGGGAGACCCACACTCAACAAATGGAGGGCAGCCACGTCCACTATTGCCTGAAGGTGAAGTTCCCAACGGACAACGGGGTTGGAGAAGTGAAAGGTGATCAGGTCTTGGCCAGAGAATGCTACCAGGCTGTCTTGGCTGCAAAGGAGAATCACACTTGGATGATTGAAGAGAAAGAAGAAGACAAAATGGAAGCCTTGGAAATAGTGAAACTGGACGAGGAAGAGGCAACCAAGACGACAAGGATAGGGACGACGCTAACCCCTGAGATGAAATCAAGGCTAGTCCAGTTCCTAAAAGAGAACCAGGATATCTTCGCTTGGAGCCATGAGGACATGCCTGGTATATCCCCAGAAGTCATCAAGTACAAGCTGGACGTGGACCCAGAGAAGAAGCCCGTCAAGCAAAAACGAAGGGTTTTTGCTCCAGAATGAGACTAGGCTGTTACAGACTAGGTAAACAAACTGTTGAAGGCAGGATTCATCCGAGAAGTGTACTATCCTGATTGGCTTGCAAACGTCGTCCTAGTGAAGAAAGCGAATGGGAAGTGGAGAATGTGTGTGGACTTCACGGACCTAAACAAAGCATGCCCGAAGGACAGTTTTCCTCTACTGAGAATAGACCAGCTTGTAGATTCCATTGCTAGACATAAGTTGCTGACATTCATGGACGCTTTTTCGGGATACAACCCGATAAAGATGGCTGAGGAAGATCAAGAAAAGACTGCCTTCATCACAAGCCAGGGACTCTATTGTTATAAGGTAATGCCTTTCGGATTAAAGAATGTAGGAGCCACTTACCAGAGATTAGTGAATCAAATGTTCAGCAAACAGATCGGCAGGAATATGGAAGTATACGTGGATGATATGCTCGTCAAAAGCCGGGAAGAACTCGCAAATTTGGATGACCTGAAGGAGACGTTCGCCACCCTCAAACAATACCAGATGAAGTTGAATCCTAGTAAGTGTGTCTTCGGTGTAGCTTTAGGTAAATTCTTAGGATTCATGGTGTCCCAAAGAGGAATAGAAGCAAACCCGGAGAAGGTGCAAGCCATAATCAACATGGTCTCACCTAGGACCGTCAAGGAAGTCCAAAAGCTCACAGGAAGAATTGCAGCTCTTAATAGGTTCGTCTTTAGAGCGACGGACAAATGCCTCCCCTTCTTCATGACCTTGAAGAAGGCATTCGCCTGGACAGACGAGTGTGAAGCAGTGTTCCAAGAACTCAAGCGTTATCTGAGTAACCCACCTCTCTTGAGTCCTTCCAAAGAAGGGGAAAACCTATATCTATACTTGGCGGTATCAAGTACCGCCGTAAGTGCAGTTCTGGTTCGAGAAGAAGACAAGAAACAGCTCCTAGTTTACTACGTCAGCCAAGCCTTCCAGGGGGCTGAGTCCAAGTACCCGAAGATTGAGAAGATTGCATTCGCGTTAATAGTTGCCTCACGAAAACTGAGACAGTACTTTCAAGCAAACCCGATCCTGGTAATGACGGACCAACCTATCAAAAAGTCCATGAGCAAACCTGAAGCAGCTGGAAGAATGGTCCAGTGGGCAATTGAACTCAGCCAATTTGACATTGAGTACCATCCCAGGACAGCCATCAAGGCTCAAGCCTTGGTGGACTTCATCGCCGAGTTCACTTCCCCGGGCGACGATGATCTCACCAACAAGGCCGAGAAATGGATGATACAGACAGATGGTTCGTCAGCCCAAAAGAGGGGAGGAGTAGGGGTAGTCATAATCACCCCAGCTGGAGAAGTGCTAAAGTATGGAGTTCAGCTGAAATTTCCAGCCACTAACAATGAGGTCGAGTACGAAGGAATCCTGATGGGTTTGAGACTCGGAAAGGTGTTGGAGGCTAAAAACTTATTAGTCCAAAATGATTCAAAATTGGTAATTGGGCAAATTAAGGGAGAGTACGAAGCAAAGGAAGAAAGAATGCAGAAGTACCTCAGGCTGACAAAACGTCTGACTCGGGAGTTTGACGAAGTGGAATTTGTACAGATACCCAGAAGCCAGAATATGGTGGCAAATGAAGTCTCGAAGATGGCATCATCTGAACAAGGGACGACGAGCGCGGGCTTAATGATGGAAATCTAGAAAAACCCCAGCATTGAAGAAGTCCCAACATTTGCAATCCAAAGCACAGAGAGCTGGATGACGCCCATCGTATCCTTCCTCCAGGATGGGCACCTCCCTCTGAATGTAGACGAGGACAGGAAGATCAGGAAGAGGGCAGCCAGATTCACAGTCCTCAATGACACCCTATACAAGAGAGGTTTCTCCATGCCCTACTTGAGGTGTGTTAACGAAGAAGAGGCTAAGTACATCTGGAAGAGATACACGAAGGAATTTGTGGGGACCATGCTGGCCCCAGATCCCTGGTAAGCAAGATCACTCGAAGAGGTTATTTTTAGCCTACTATGCAGGTAGACGTAACAGAGTTCGTCAAGAAGTGTGACAAGTGAAAATGGTTCGGGAATGTCCAACGACTTCCGGTAGAGAAGCTGACGACGATAACGTCGCCATGGCCGTTTGCGCAATAGGGAATCGACCTCGTCGGCCCACTACCCCTAGGTAAAGGTCAGGTAAAATTCTTACTAGTTGTTATTGACTACTTTACAAAATGGGTTGAAGCAGAGCCACTGGCGACCATTACTGAAGCAAGGATCCGAAGCTTCGTGTGGAAGAATATAATTTGCAGGTTCGGGATTCCGAGGACGATCATATCGGATAACGGACGACAGTTTGACAGCCAAGGCTTCAAGGACTTCTGTTCAGGCTTGGGCATCAAGAACCAGTTCTCGTCACTAGGACATCCACAGGCGAATGGACAGACGGAGGTGACGAACCGTACGCTACTCAAGATCATAAAAACCAAGCTGGATGACGCAAAAGGGGCCTAGCCAGAAGAATTGCCCAATGTCTTGTGGGCTTACAGAACCACAGCGAGAACCCCGACGGGAGAGACCCCCTTCAGATTCACCTATGGCACTGAAGCAGTGATCCCGGTCGAAGTAGGAGTATCCAGCACCAGACGAGAAGTCTTCAGCGAAGAAACCAACGACGATCGTCTGCGACTCAACCTAGACTATCTAGACGAAGTAAGGGACAAAGCCTGCAGCAGAATGGCGGAGTACCGGCAGAAGATGACTGGCTATTACAACAGAAGGGTAAAACTCAGGCGACTCGACATTGGCGACCTCGTCCTGCGTAAAGTAACCCTGGCAACCAAAGACCCTGCTCAGGGAAAGCTCAGCCCTACATGGGAAGGACCCTACCGAGTTACCCATTACTCTAGACAGGGTAGCTACCACTTAGAAACCCTAGACGGACAAAGACTCCTAAGGCCATGGAACATTGAACACTTGAAGAAATACCATCAATAGACGTAACAGTTACATGTATTCATTATTGAAATTAATAAAGAAGATATTCAGCTAATGTTTCTCTGTGAGCAGGTCTATCCAATCATAAGCCAAAAATGGCTAAGTAACAAGATTCCGCTTTGACGGATGTAAGTTACTGACGATGACAAGATCCTAAAAAAGGGGTGCAAGTCACAAAAAGTCAAAAATGGCTAAGTAACAAGATTCAGCTTTGACAGATGTAAGTTACTGACGATGACAAGATCCTAAAAAAGGGGTGCAAGTCACAAAAAGCCAAAAATGGCTAAGTAACAAGATTCCGCTTTGACGGATGTAAGTTAAAAAAAAGGGTGCAAGTCACAAAAAGCCAAAAATGACTAAGTAACAAGATTCCGCTTTGACGGATGTAAGTTACTGACGATGACAAGATCCTAAAAAAGGGGTGCAAGTCACAAAAAGCCAAAAATGGCTAAGTAACAAGATTTCGCTTTGACGGATGTAAGTTATTGATGGATGTAACTGACGAATGTAAGTTACTGACAGATGTTACTGACGAAATTCCTAAAAGGATATAAGTCACAGGAGCAAAAGATACTGGTGAAGAGAAGGAAAAGTAACAGTTTCACCAAACACACCACATGGGCAATTAAAAGCATGCAAATCACAAATACAGGTAAGTACAAAGAAGTAAATTAAATTAGAGCCAAAAACAAACAGGCGAATTACCATTGTTTTTACAAACCCATAAACACTGGGTTAAAATATTGTTCCCAAAATAGATGAAAGTAAAAATGTTTTGAAATAAGATTTACAAAAAGCCACGACGAGCAATAACCAAAGACAAGAAGAAATATTTCTTTTATCATAAGTAATAGGTTCAGGCACCAGCCACTAAAGGGGCATCACCAACAGGAGTATCGTCAGCAGGAGCATTCTCTGGAGCGTAACCTACAGGAACCGAGGATTGCGCAGCCTCGTCGACAACCATCTCTTTATCCACCTCTTCCAGGTCCAGGCTCTCCATGTCGACGCCGGTAGGATGCTTGACCAGGTACCTACGGAGAAGCTCAAAGCCTTTGAAGTACCAACTAAAGAGCACGGTATTGTGCTCGTTAGTGGTCTGAAAAGCCTCAACGGATCTGGCTGCAATTGTCTTAAGCGATTCCTTGGCGCTTTGAAGCTGCTCATCCTTTTCCAAGTTCAACTGACGTTCAACTCTAAGATCATCGCCTAGGGCCTTAACCTTCTCCTTCAATGTGGTAGCTTCATCCATAGAATCAATGAGGTTCTTCTTCAACTTGGAATTTTCCCCCTCCAAAGCTTGCATTTTTGATGTAAGAGATGCCAATTTGGCCTCTTGAGTAAGATACTCAAAAGCGATAAAGACCCTCAAGTCATCAGCCGTCACGACGCTGTGGGCCCTGTCTACTGCCAGCCTCTCATCCCCCCAGATAGTAGACAGGCGAGAATCCACCATTTCTTTCTCCTTGTCTGACACGTGCGGCCTTTTAGAGACGGGAGTAGGGAGCTCTTCAATTGAAGTAGACGGTGAAGCGGTCCTCATTGTCTCGGTGCCGGAAATGAGGGGAGTGACGGAGGCAGTTGGAGTGACGGAAGGACCCCTCCCAGTCACACACACGGTTTTCTTTCATATACTCGACAAGGGCGTCTTTTTTCGCCCTCATCTTCGCATACATGTCCTTATTAAATTTGGACATCATCTCTGCAAGAGGAGAACACTTACTCCCGAAAGAAAGATATATATGTATAAGAAAAAAAAAAAAGAAGAAGAAGAGAGGGAAAAGAGGGTCAATACTGACGAATCTAACACTTACTCTTTTTTTCCTTCTATGTCAAGGTTACGCAAGACGAGGGTAGAGGGTTCGGGCCCAAGGCAGTAAAAGGCGAAAGTCCTGGGATCAACAAGATCGTCCCAACTCTCGATTGTCTGCGCGTATTCGATCGCCTTCTACACTTGCTCTTTATACCTGCTCTTGAGCTTAGGTCGTCTCTTAACTGTACAAAAAAGAAAAAGAAAAAAAAAAGAGTCAACATCCATAATGGTAAGCACAACGGAATTCAAAGGACAAAGAGAAATATTGACGCACCTAAAGTCGGGGTTTCCCACCGACGACGCAACCTTGGGAGATCACCCCAAACCTCGCCAGAGGGAGTCTCAAAATCGTCCCCAGACACAAAGAAAAATCTGGACTTCCAATACCTGAAAGAGGACGGTAAACCCTTGACAATCCTAGTTCTCCTTTCCCAGGGCACCAATTCATAGTACCCATGCTCTTTAGATGCTTTTAAACGGTATAGATAAACAAGCTCGTCCACCTTGAGCATGTCTCGTCATTGGCAGCCAACCAAATCCCCATACAACTCACCAAAATCCTCCACGAGTTGGGTATAAGCTGCCCGGGAGCAATACCGAAACGATCTAAGAGCTCCATGAGAAAAGGATGGACCGGAAACCTCAATCCACAGACGAAGGCAGATTCGTAGAAACAAACCTCCCCAGGGAAGAAGTGACAGGCTCGATCTTCCTCACTAGGCAAACGAACCCTAACTCATTCTGGGAACTGAAACCTATCCTTAAATCTACCTAGCGTATCGGCATCCAGCCCACACTCCTCCTCAAGAGCATAAAAAGCCCTAACCTCTCGAGGAGTAGAAACGGCTGTATCTTCCTCCGCTGGGTTACCGCTAGACGATAACCCAGTCTCGGGCTCACTGGATCTAATCTCAGACATATTTCTCCCCTCCTTCACCAAATTATCAAACCAATCAATTGACTGACGCAGTAAGGGTAGTAGATCAGCCAACACAGCGGTCAAGCAATTACCTTCGTGAACAAAATTCTCAAGGTGTGGAAAATTTCCCAACGACCCCCCTAGTCGAGCAAAAAGAAATGAGATTGAGGGGCAAGCTATCCTAACCTTAGAACTACTGACCATGGAAAAAAAAAAAAAAAAAAAAAAAAAAAAAAAAAAAAAAAAAAAAAACCCAAAGAAAAGTCTAAAAACCTCGAGACCCAGAAAGCCAAACACAAAAAAGAAGAAGAAATAGGGGAGAATCAGAAATCTACCACAATATGTACAGACAAAATGAGAAAAGAAGTGGAAAGAAAAACATACCTCTAAGAAGAAAACCACCACACGGTGCACCAGTTGCAGAAAGAAAGGTTGGCGAAGAAGATGCCAAGAAAAATGATTGAAAATTTTTGAGAAAAGTGAAAAGGGAAAATGAGAAGGAAGGAAGTTTAAAAACTAAGACTTTGGAAACTGAAAAACCAGCGGGAAGCCCAATAGCCTCAACAATTGGAGCATTAACTCCACCGGTCAGAATGTGCCACGTAGGCTGCGACCCAGAGAACGCCGCCACTGCGCATTTAATACGGAGCAAAGCCCCAAGAGTCACTTACTTTCAGAAAACCTTCCATATTCTATGACCGTCATGCCTGGACGATCACAGAATCGGGGGGCAGCTAACAGGACTGACGAATTCATTTACCGAAGACGAAGTCCGTAATACAGACGAGTATATCCCTAGACGAGCAAACTGGTACCCACATCACTGACAAAGACAAGAAAACCATTCAATGCAACACAATCATACCCAGGGCGGTTACAAGGCCAGCTGTATGAACTGTTGGAGCACATTAAGGCCCCATTACACATCACCAAACGTTACCAGAAGGAGCATTAAGACCTCCATAACTACTCCAACGGCTAGAAGCTATGAGAACATATATAAAGCCCACATATCGCCAAGCACAAGGTACATACATACAAAAAGACATAGGGATCTCTTTTATTCTGATATAGTACACTTTGTTCAAAGGATTTCTTATACTAACTTTGGCATCGGAGGCATTGTGGCAGGCACCACACCGGTGACTATCTTTGAGAATACTTTCAAACAGGCTGAAGGCTACTTCCATCTAACCACATTGATTGACGAACTTACGCATCATCAGTAGTATTGTGGAATATAATGCGGATATATAAATTTGTACCAATGAAAAAATTGGTCTCACTTTTATGAATCGTAATGTGAAATGGTCAAAGACAGTCATATCCTTAGTTAATATTATTTTTTCCTTTTAAAAAAAGCATAATTTTTTTAAAATGAAAAACTTGAGTTAATTAGAATGAATATTCTTGCAGGTAAAAGCTTATTGTTGCGTTTTATTTAGGCATACACGTACGCCCCACGTTCCTTAGAAAATGAGTTGGATAAAGCGTATAACACAACATATGCTTCCACCACTGTCTTCTGGGAAATGCAACAAAAACCAAGGTCACTTCCAAGGTTAATATGGCAACATTTTTGGCATTTTCACTTGTGACATTGAGAAGTGGCAAAGTTTGGCTTTGGCGGAAAAAATTGCCAAATGCCCTTTTTGGGCAAACTAAACAGTGTTTTGCCATATTTTTCAAACTAATTAGGGAAATGCCCATCTTTTGAGAATTGATTTTCTCAAAATCAAGTTAGGCCCTATAGCGGCGTTTTTAAGGAGCCTATAGTGACGTTTTCAGGACCTATAGTGGCGTTTTGTAACTCGATTTATATGAAATCGAGTTATAGGTAAAAAAATTAAAAAAATTTCCTATAACTCGATTTAACGGAGGTCGAGTTACAAAACGTCACTATAGGTCCTGAAAACGTCACTATAGGTCCAGTGGCGGCTCTATGAATTTTTTTTAGGGTAGTCACTAAGAAATTTAAATTATTCAAAATTTAATAAAGAGACAACTTGAATATATAAACGTCACCAAAACACACACACACACACACACACACACACACACACACACACACACAAATACATGAAATATTACAATTTTTTGTACTAGCAAAGATAATAATAAAAAAAAAATTATAAAAAAAGACTAATAAGAGCTAATATGAGAATAATAAAGTAGTCACAATAATTTCTAACAGCTTATCACATAAAATTTATTGTGAAAGTATTATGGATGTAGCAATACTATTATTTTTGTTGAATTTAAATTCTTGTGATTCTCAAATTATGTTGTTTAACATTTTTATTAAGGTGGTCAAAATAAGTTAATATAGTATATAATTTTTTTTTATAAGTATATATATATATATATATACATTTTTTAAAGTCAGGATGGTCATTGAACAGATTAATTTAAACTAATTATTTATACATATTTTTTTGCTAAGTAAAAAAATAAATAAAAAAATAAGAAATAAAATGGCAAGTGAGGGTGGTCCTGTGACCACCCTCACATACAAGTGGAGCCGCCAGTATATAGGTCCTTAAAAACGCCGCTATAGGGCTCCATAAATTTTTTTTTTTTTATAACATGATTTTGAGAAAATCGAGTTTCAAAAAAGGGGTATTTCCCTAATTAGTTTGAAAAATAGGACAAAACGCTGCTTAGTTTGCCCGAAAATGGCATTTAGCAATTTTGTCTAGGCTTTGGCAGTATTTTCACTTGGCGTTGAGAAGTGGCAAAGTTTTGCATTGGCAGTATTTTCCCTTTCTCTTCTATATATTAGAGTTCTGATGACAGAGATTCATATTAATTAAATTGAAAGCTCTCATCCCTTTCTCTTAGAACTAAGTTCACCTTCAAAACAAAAATTCTTGCTTTCGTAGGTGCTCATGAATTTACTCTCTAGAGGTAAGTTTGGTTTATTTTTGTGCTTAGCGTATCATATAGTAGCATGTTCCTTCAAGTTCGAATTGTTACAAATATTATTCCAATTCCATAATGGGCTATAAATAAATCTCTTAATTACGTTTTATCTACTTGAGATAATAGTCCACAATATACATCATTCATTTTACAAGAATATTAGGGCCATAAAAAATTTATAATTTTTTTCACAACCATTGATAGGGTCTATTACAAATTTACAATTAGTATATAATAAAAATCTTATAAAAGGTAGACTCATGTAAAAATAATATTACTTCAATCACAGATTATCATCTCAACAAATTATATGAGAAATATTATGAAAATAGTTATGTCCTTGAAATATTTCATACATAACGTGCAATAAAGGGAGATTTTATTATGCATCTAAGTATCATCAATCAAAATATGATCTCCCATAAATATTTTCATCTATCTAAATTGTTTTACTTATTGCATGCCAATACTTATTTAATTACTTGATATACATACCATTTCAACTTCTACTTTTTTAGCATTTTAGTCCAACCCCTAGAATATTAGTTCAAGTGCTTAATTATTTTTTTTTTGTCTTTTTTCGTTTTTGGTGAATAAGTGATTAATTTCTTCAAAGGAATGGAGATTGATGTTTCCCTCTTGATTTTTAATTTCAGATGTGGAATTTAGCTTTGACAGGGTTACTAGCAACAACCTTCCATGTGTTCATGATGAAACATATCCAACAACTCTTTTTTGGTGCCAATCGTGGTTGTTTGCTTATAATTCAATTCGTGATTGGAGTCTTGTACACTTTAAACTTAAAATTGGTTAAGTGTTTGATACCTTTTTGCTGTTTTCATGATATTTTGTTGGTTTTAAGTTGGATCTAGGCTAGTGAGTAATTATTTTTAGGAGAATTCAATTATCTTCAATATGGGCTTAAATTCATCCCGATTTAACTGTTGAATATTTTGTCAAAATCAAATTGACTGTGATCAAACTTGTGGAAATTGTTTGAAAATATGGAATAGCGTGTAAAATGAGAGAATTTAGTGTTTGGATGAAAATTTGGATTCGTTTGACTATTGGTATTATGGTCATTTTAACTTTGAGTTACAAAAATAAGTCAATCTGATATCCATTTAGGACAAATTAGGTTAAATTCGACATTCCCTTTGTCTCAAAGTAAAATTATTGGTTATTTTAGAGTGAAAATTAAAAATTTTGCATGTAAAAAAATGGTAGATAAATATAGTGTTAAATTACCAAATGTCCCAAAAGTTTAAGTTATTGGAATATGATAAATTTAATCATTTAACCACATACTTTTAACATTCCTCCACACATGTGAGCCAAAACTACATTTTAATAAATGAGGCCTAATACGTGGGAATTTAAACGAGTGGTAGAGTGGAGAAGACAATAATCAAATTTTGGATCTCATAATCTGATACTATAGTATTTACAATAAATATATATTTGAAAATATTGATATATCTAATATTGTTGTAATAGTATTAGGGATGGCAATGGGGTGGGGCGGGGCCGAAGGATGGGGTCTCCGTCCCCGCCCCGCATGGTTTTGTCTTGCCTCATCCCTGTCCCGCCCCGCATGACGGGGAAAACTTTCTTACCCCATCCCCGCCCCTTGGGGCCCCACGAAGCCCCGCCCCACCCCGTAAAACTCTACTTTTTGTTAATTTGCCCTACAACTAGTACAATTTTTTTAATGAAACCTATTTCATTAATAAAAATATGCTTGAAATTACAACTAAATTTATCCCATCAAATCAAATCAATTTTTAGAAAAAAATTGAAAAATACATCTAAGTGTTTAACAAGACAATCTAAATGGTTTTAGACCCCTTAAACCAACCTGATTAACCTAGTTAATTAGCCAAGTGATTAACTTAGTCAATTTATGCAATTCTAGGTTATCACAATCACATAATCATATCAAGAATATAAAGCAGCGGAAAAGTAAATAACACAATGATATGATGACCCAAGAAACCACACGGTAAAAACCTGGGGAGGATTTGACCTAGCTATCCTCAAGGTAAACCTGAATCCACTATGCGAAAGAATCGAAGTTCATACAAAAGGACTTACAAGCTCCCCGCTTGACTTCCTAATGCTACCCACCAGTAGAACTTACTGACACGGCCACGTGCAAGCTTCGAATCCACGGACTCCTTCTTTCTTGGATTCTCCAATCAGCTACAAGCACCCACGCTTGTTATTCTTTAAGCTCCAATGGCAGCAACCAAGTTGATCATCAAGATGTTGAAATAATCTTTACCTTGAAAACCCTAAGTTTATGTGAAGGAAAGCTCCTCAAGGATCTCACAAGAGATTCACACAAACCGCAATGTATGAGCAACAATACACCCAGAGCAACTTTAAAAAAACGTGGCTAGGGTTTTTCCTTTTATACCTAGGGTAAAAATAGAAAACCCAAAACGTTTAATGAGGTAGGGCTGAGTTGGAAAATTCTGCAAAAAAACATTCTGGCCGACTTTCGATCGATTGAGTCTAACTTTCGATCGATCGAGCCAGGCCGAAATGCACCAATGCATCTGCAGCCTCTCGATTCCAACTTTACATAAAATATATAACTTTGAGCAAGCCTAAACAAGACTAAACATATTGTTTTGATCATGGTTTGCCAATATTACACATTAGAGTTCTAACTACACAAATTTCTAAATCTTTAGAACCTAACAAACTCCCCATTTGGCAATCCGTGACAAAACACAAATTAAAAACTCAAATTTTACAAGTAAAAGCCCTTTACAAAAATAATGCTCATAAACACAAATTCAATCCTAACTACTATCCATCAGTTGCAAGTGTAGACAGCAGCTCAGTTGAATCAACCTGTATATTCTTGAAACACTCAACAAACGCATAAACGCATGTGTGACAGAAAACAGTAAATAAACAGGTATAACATTCTTGTATGATTCACACAACACATAATAAAGACATATATCAATGAATAACTCATAAATATAAATCAATAAACAGTGAATCACAAAGAAACAAGAATCATGTATATTAAAAACAATGTAACTCCCCCTAACATGAATAGCCAAAAAAAAAATGATATACAAAGTGAAGCACCTAGATACAATCTAATATCTCCACTAGCTCCGCAAAACAAACAAAATACTCCCCCTCACTACAAAAACTCCTCTACAAGTCTACTCCCCCTTTTTGTGATGGAATGCCAAAGGACAATCACACGCTATCATCAAAAGGAGGTGGTGAGGGTGAACGAAGATGTGCTAAGTCAGCTCGCAGAGCACGAATCTCGTCAAGCAAGTCCACCAAAATCTGACTATGAGCCGCCTAAACGGTCATGACAGTCTCCAAGGTACGACGAATGTCAAAGTCATCCGAAGGAGGTGGAGGAACATCAGCAGCAGCAGCATCACCAACAGGATCAGGAACATCCTCACCAGCAGGACCTGTAGAAGAAGAAGGAGGAGGTGCGCTACCAGAAGGCTCAGACCTAGGGTGTTTAGAGCCAACTCGAAGATGAGCAGCCCTCTGTCTAAGAAAAGACGCACCTATGGGAGCAATAACATGTACGGGCTCAGAAGAAGGGAAACCACCAAGATCAAGATAAAGAAAAATCCTATGAATAAAAATAGGATGGACAAGGGCATGAGAAGAAGATGAACTCCTATAAACATCGTTCAAAGAACGAAGGAATAAATGAGGAAAACTAATAGGAGCATCAGTAACAAGAGTGTATAAAAAGACACACCGCTCGAGAGGAATTGTGTGAAAATGAGAAATGGGCCAGATAGAATGACAAGCTATCCTAAAGAAGAAATAATGCAACTCAGATAGCTCAGCAGTGGTGATCCTAGGATCAGAGCCCCACTGGATAGAAGACCCAGTGATGTAAGACATGACATCACTCAATAAAGGAGACTCATCATAAGGATAGACAGGGTGCTGGACCACAGGTACCCCTAGAGCATCAGCCACTGCAGTAGGAGTAATGGTGTACTCTACGCCTCGTATCCAACTCTTTACCAAAGTGTTGGAATCATAGACGCGGATAGAGATGTTCAAAAAGAACTCTCTAATCAGGGTAGCTGGAGGAGGAGGATCAGAAACATCCAACAGAGGTAACCAGCCTCGACGCACAAAATTTTCCCTAATGGCAGGATCAAGCTCATCTAAAAGAACAGAACGCTTAGCCCAAATCTTTCTCTTAAGGTTCAATTTATCATAAATCTCTTGGTTTTTCTCACTCGGAAACTTCTCTCGGTCAAAAGAAGGTGGGGAAGGAGTTGGTGAGGGAACAGACCTACGAGCCCTAGTCTTCCTAGGCATAGTGTTAAGGAAAGGACAAAGACACAAAGAGAAAACCAAAAGAACACAAAAAAAAAAAAAAAACAAAAACAAAATCAAGGGCAGACTGCAAGTTAGCACAAAAAAAATAGAATAAAAATATATATGATGCATGAACAATTACAATGTCATGATACATGTACTAATGCAGTAAACAAAGTTCAAATTAAGTTCAATTGCACAAAATTGGCTTGAGCATAGAGTTTCTAACAAAAACCCCAAAAATTTGAAAAACCACTTGAATGTTTTGAAGCAAATTGATAAATTGATCATCATACAGGGTTGAAAACAGATTAGAATAACCAATTTCATCAAAACAACAAGCCAATTTTATCAATTAAACCCAATTGTACACAATCCCTAATTCGGATCAATTACAAACCCTAGAATTTTCAATTTTTCAAAAAACTCCAAATTGATCAAATTAACTATCATAGATCATGAATATATCCATATAGCAACAAAACCCATTGATCAATTTCACAAAACAAGGCTTGATTAAACAATAATCCCAATTTATGCATAGTCCGAAAATTTACCCAAATACCATGAATTAATGCATGAAATCATGAAAAATAATGTAAAAGAAAGGGTAATATGGACATACCGGCTTAAGGAGAGAGAAACCTTGCAAGAAATTAGGAAGAAAACGACAAAATTTTTGTTGTGGAGCCTTGCCGAGTTGGAGAGAGAGAAAAGGTTTGAAAAAGTTTTGAAAAGTGATTTGAACAAGTCAAAAACAATATTTTAAAAACTTGATTCGCGATATTCGATTGATTGAAAATTACATTCGATCGATCGAATCAATTCGAGATTTCTAAAAGAATTTTAAGTAATTTTCGATCGATCGAAAAACAGTATGGATCGATCGAAATAGGCAGCGGCTCACTACATTTTGAGAAAAATTACAGTTTTGAAAAACAACAACCACATTTTGAAAAACAACTCCTCAAAGAATTAAAATTGATGAAACAAAATGCATGAGTATGAGATGGAATGCTTTTTCAAAAACCCAAGTTTTAATCCCAGTTTCTCCAAAAAAAATTTCAGCCATTCTCCCTTTAAATTCTCAAGCAAAAAAAATGTTTTAGATAATACTCAAGGTATTTTCAAACTTGGTTGGTCAGACCAAAAAACACACACAATAACATGTACAGAGTTTAGCAAAGAGTAACTTGTGTAGTGTGTGCAACTAGCAAAAACTTGAGATACATGTGAGGTGATATGTGAATAGCAATCAATCACAAAGTCTACAAAATCCATCACATAAAATTCAAAAGAGACTATCACCTAAAGAGTTACATCATATAACTCCCACATCTCCTAGAACATAAGCTTGCAATCATGTAAGTTTCTTGAATTTTTGCCTCATAATATTCACACCAATTTTAATTATGTGATTTGGCATCAAGCCTAATAGTACACACAAATTTTAAGCATTAAGCAATTAAACCGAGGCTTCACCTTATGTTCTTTTTGTGCATGTGCTACACTTTCTTGAGCACAAAATCTTATGATATGCACTAAGGTGTTCATGATTGGCTAGTGAACAATGGTGAGATGGTTATTTATGCATTTCTCAAAAGGATCAAGTCCGACAGTCAAATAACATGTGACTTCAAGATTAAGACAAAGTGATAAACACCATAAACATCTTTCCCACACAACATGCACTACAAAGCTTCAACTAGTCAAGTGCAATAAATAAGCTCATCAAAGCTAAACAAGGTACACAAGACATGTTATGTGTAAATAAATTGACCAACCTTGTTTTCAAAGACCAAGAAAAAATAGTGCTAAACACAATTTGCTTTCTTCTCCTTTTTTTATTTTTTATTTATTTTAAAAGAGAAAACAAATAAGTCCTAGAATGAAATGCATGAATGTTATGCAATGCAAGTCCTAGAACAAAAACACAAAAACCAAAGAACAATGGTCACAAAGGAAAGAGCAAAGAAGTACAAGGACCATGTCAGAAAGACTCAATTAGGTCGAGTCTTTTGCATCCAAAACCTTTTAGATGCACCACGAGCATTGGAGTTCCTATTCACGTTCGAGTGATTTCCAACTCCAGGATTGAAATAAAGGTTTAAAGCCTTTACCAATTCACCAATGAGTGCCATAGGATCTTGTGCTTGAGGCACAGGCACTTTTGGTTTGTTTGCTCTCTTAGCAGCTTGAAGCTTGTAACAGTTAGGACGAATGTGACCACGAACACCACAAAAGTGGCAAACAGGAACAAATTTAGGAACATCAGTATTCCTAGTGGGGTTTTCGGTTACAGGCTTTGGTTCTTGCCTCAACAAAGAACAATTTAGTTTAATATGACCAACAACACCACAAAGGTGACAGGTAGGCACAGAAATAGATTTCTTTTGCACACTAGTAGTAGATTTGGACATAGGTTTAGAAACTTCAGCGTCTACATCAGAACTTTTACCTTTGTCTAACCTAGCAAAATAAGTCTTTTCTTTATTATTCCTCTTGAAAGGAGGGATATAAACTTTCTCAGTTTTAGGCTTAAGAGAAACAGAAACACTTCTGTTATCAACAACAGGCTTGGTACTAGTCAAATTTTCAATTTTAGCTTTACATTCAACTAACTCTTGTTCCAAGCTTTTCATATTCTCATCTTGAGAGGAAATTTGATTTCTCAAAAATTCATTCTTTTTATTAGATTCATCTAATCTAACAATCAATTCCTCTTTTTCAAGATTAGCCAATTTTAACTCTTCTTTAAATTTCTTAGAAATTTTCTAAGATTTAGATAATTCCTTACGAAGAGTTTCATAGACATCAATAAAATCAACAAAAGCATGAGCAGAAACATGATCAGAAAGACATTTCAAATTATCCATGACAACAAGGGTCAAGGATCAGCTCCGAGATCAAAAGATCTACAGACAAAGAGCTACCCGCTTTGATACCACTTGAACAGTTTTAGACCCCTTAAACCAACCTGATTAACCTAGTTAATTAGCCAAGTGATTAACTTAGTCAATTTATGCAATTCTAGGTTGTCACAATCACACAATCATATCAAGAATATAAAGCAGCGGAAAAGTAAATAACACAATGATATGATGACCCAAGAAACCACACGGTAAAAACCTGGTAAGGATTTGACCTAGCTATCCTCAAGGTAAACCTGAATCCACTATGCGAAAGAATCGAAATTCATACAAAAGGACTTACAAGCTCCCCACTTGACTTCCTAATGCTACCCACCAGTAGAACTTACTGACACGACCACGTGCAAGCTCCGAATCCACGGACTCCTTCTTTCTTGGATTCTCCAATCAGCTACAAGCACCCACGCTTGTTATTCTTTAAGCTCCAATGGCAGCAACCGAGTTGATCATCAAGATGTTGAAATAATCTTTACCTTGAAAACCCTAAGTTTATGTGAAGGAAAGCTCCTCAAGGATCTCACAAGAGATTCACACAAACCGCAATGTATGAGCAACAATACACCCAGAGCAACTCTCAAAAACGTGGCTAGGGTTTTTCCTTTTATACCTAGGGTAAAAATAGAAAACCCAAAACGTTTAATGAGGTAGGGTTGAGTTGAAAAATTCTGCAGAAAAACATTCTGGCCGACTTTCGATCGATCGAGTCTAACTTTCGATTGATTGAGCCAGGCCGAAATGCACCAATGTATCTGCAGCCTCTCGATTCCAACTTTACATAAAATATATAACTTTGAGCAAGCCTAAACAAGACTAAACATATTGTTTTGATCATGGTTTGCCAATATTACACATTAGAGTTCTAAATACACAAATTCCTAAATCTTTAGAACCTAACACAATCATTAAAATAAAAAAAAATCGCATAGTATAACACATAACAAAATAAAGGCAGAGAACCATATTGGGTCGAATTAAATAAGCTAATATTAATATGTTTGTTTAAATAGTAAAGTTTTAGGGTATATATGAAAAATTTACAATTATAACCCTTAACAATGCGGAGCGGGGCGGGGATGGGGAGGGGAGGGGAGGGGTGGGGCGGGGCAGGTCTAAAAGGTTTAAACCCATCCCTGCCCCGCCCTGTGGTGCGAGGCTAAAATCTTGTCCCATCCCCGCCCCACCACCTTTGCGGGGCAGGGAAAACCCGCGCGGGGCGAAGCGGGGAGGGGCAGGTTAAGCGAGACGGGGAAAAATTGCCATCCCTAAATAGTATTGCAGATATATAAACTGTAAGACTGCAAAGATTTGGTCTCACTTCTAGTGTGGTTATCACAAGAGATTATCCCGAACTAGTTTGTTTTTTCTTTTACACTTTACCATCATAAAGTGAAAAGGACAAGCGACCTTACAAAGTTTTTCTTTTTAAAGGCAACTTTTGATTTTTTTGACCAAAAATGGCTTCCTTTATTCCTTAGGATGAATTTTCTTGCAAGTAAAGGATATTGTTGCGCTTTCTACAATTGGATAAATCGTATAACATAACATATTCTCCCACTGTCTTATGCCAAATGCCACAGAAATCATGGTCATATCCAAGTCATTCCAAGTTTAATATGGAAAAATATGTGGCATTTTCACTAGTGACATTTAGAAGTGGAAAAGTTTGGCGCTGGTAGTGTTTTCACAAGTGAAAATAAGATGCGGCAAAATTTGTTATTGCCAGTATTTGATTTTCCCTTTCTTTTCTATATAGTAGAGTTCTGATGAAAAATATTCATTAAATTGGAAGCTCTAATCCCTTTCTCTTAGACCTAAAGTCATGGATAATGTTTTAACAAACAAAGCTGGTTCACAATTGCCAAGATCACTCGAGAAATATGAGGCAGACAATTACTCCTTCAAAACCAAATTTCTTGCTTTCATAGGTGCCCATGAATTTTACTCTCCAGAGGTAAGCTTGGTTTATTTTTGTGCTTAGTATATTTTACATTATAATTAGATCCATTTGTTACACGTATTATTCCAATTCTATAATGGGCTATAAATATATTTCTTAATCACAATTTATCTACTTGAGATGATGTTCCAGAATTTTATTGTTGTGCTTAGTATATCATATTATAAATTTATAATTAGTTCCTTCAAGTTCCATTTGTTACACTAATTATTCCGATTCTATAATTGGCTATAATAAATTTCTTAATCACGATTTATCTACTTGGGTTGATGTTCCGCAATATTACATGATTCATTTTACAAGAAGTTTAGGAACTTAAAATTGTTCACAACTATTGATATGGTTTATTACAATTGGTTTATAATTAAAATTTTATTAGTAGTAAACTTATGTAAAAATGATATTACTCATATCATTTCATAACTTATCAACTTAACAAGTTTTGAAAAAATAATTGCAAAAATAGTTGTTATACACATAACTTGCAATGGAGAGGGATTTTACAATCTATACTATATATAATAATGGAAGCATTGCATTTAATTTTGCAAAACTTCTACTGCCCACATTATCAGCCACACTGCTCATTTTTCTTAACAATTTTTCATCTTTTTTTTTTGGGTAATATGAAATATAAAGAAATGATAATATATTATCATTTCTGTACAATACATGCTAATGGATTTTTAGTATTTAATTTTTGTTTCTGGGCTTTTCTCCTCCTCGTCATTCTTCCAACCCTTCTTCTCATTTTTGTAACTCTTCTTCTTTCCTATAATTCTTCACCTTACTATTACTCTTCTTCACCTGGTCTCCTTGTTTTTTCCGATTTATAATTTTTTAGATAGGTAATACTTTTTTGGAAATAGGGTGAGAAAGTTTGGATTTTAAGAAAGTTTATTTTGGGGAATAATTGTCAACATCTATTGTACTTTGATGATGCTTTATGCAAGTATATTTTGTTTAGGAATGAATATTTTCTTCACCTTTTTTTCCTTTTGAGTTCTTGAGAAGTTTGTTTTGCTTTTCATCTTGGTTATAGAGAATTTGCTTTAATTATAATGTGTATATATGTATTAACATTAAGAAAAAATTTCTTGGGCATCTTGCAGGTTTGCAACAAGTTCATTTAAAGGATCATCTATCAAAATATAATGTCCCATGAAATATTTTCATCCGCCTAAATTGTTTTACTTATTGCATGCCCATACTTATTTAATTACTTGACGTGCACACCATTTCAACTTCTACATTTTCAGCTTTTTAGTCCCATCCCTAGAATATTATTTCAAGTGCTTAATTTCTTTTATAATTTTATGGTAAATAAGTGCACAATTTCTTCAAATTAAGGAATGGAGATTGATATTCCCTCTTGATTTTCAATTTCAGATGTGGAAGGCAGCTTTCACAGAGTTAGTAGCAACGGCCTTAATTGTATTTGAAAGCTCTAAAATGTGTTGAAAAACACAAGAGCTGTTTAGACCCCCAATTAAAATTACGGCTTGGTTGATTTTACACAAACTTAATACTAAGTGCGGAAACGTGTAAACACAAGCGTATAAGCAATAAGCTACTCTAATCCATAAACTAAGCAACACAGCAGTATAATGGAATATAAAAGAGTAGGGAAGAAAGATGCAAACACAGAAAACACCAAGACGTGTTTTCGAAGAGGAAACCGAAGAACTCGGCGAAAAACCTCTCCGCCGCCCTCCAAGCGGAAATCGATCCACTAGACAATCAGTTGGGATACATGAGTAAGCAAGAGACCCTCCAAGCCTAATCTACCCGATGTACCTAAGCCCTCCAAGCTCCTACTCCAACAAGGCTTCTCGGAACCGTGTCTTGTCTAGCTCTCCGGATCCCGCAACAAGCTCCATGTTGCATCTGCCATCCTTGGCTTCTTCCAATGCTTCCCAGCAGCACCAAAATGTCACTCAACACTCTCAAGAGGTGTGGTAAGTGTTTGGGCTATCAACCTCTCAATGGTGTGGAAATGGAGAGGGAAGGGTTGAGGAGATACCACAAGCAAGTGTATAGAGAAAGGTGGGGATGACAATCTCTAATTGCAAATGTGTTTAGCTAGGGTTTTCTCTTTAAAGCATTCCTCAACATTTGTGGGTAATGGGGGTTTATATAGGATAGGTGCAGAATGTGTGAGTTAGTCAGTACAGGCTGGCAGAACAGCATGTCTCGCGGGTGTCTCGCGGGAAGGCTTTACCCGCGAGATACTCGCGAGAAACAGCTGTCTCCACCTGGCCTGACTCTTCGCATTCCAGCATGTGCAGGGCACATGCCTCACTTCGCGGGAAGCTTAGTCACGACATACCCGCGAGATTCCATCAGCTTCCACTTTGCTTGAGTCTTCACACACTCTCTATCACACACCCCTTACATCAATTCCCACAACAAATATAGGGTATAAACACTTGAAAGTAATTACAATCAAATTTGGCACGGAAAAAAAGCCAACAAAACACATAGTTGTAAATCACAACTTTACAGTATTCACCCTCACCACAACCATAATCTCATGCGTGGACTCACATGCGGGTGAACCAAAGCTTCTTGTCCCACTAGCTGTCTTCATTATAGCCTTCTTATTCCTCATGGTTACAATTCCATTATCTGGAGGCCACATGAGCCCAGCGTTTACATTCATAGCTGCCCTTAGGGGTCTTGTAACTCTTGCTCGTGCAGTTACCATGTAAAATGGCTGCAAAAAATATGAAGTGTAGAAGAGGAAATAATGGGCTCATTCACCACCTGAAAATCATTAAAAATATATATTTTTTTTAATAATTTCCTTGTTCAACTTATAGCATTCACTTCTAATGATAGCTCTTTGTCACCGTACTAAGATACCAATTAGTTTTTGTTGTAAAAACTAAGATACCAATTAGTTTTTATTGAATAAGAGATTTTACCAATTGAGTTAAGTGAAAGCTACTATTCTATTACCTAAAGTAGACACATAGACAAGGCTCTGTTTTAAATGGAAATTCACTTCCTCTTTTTAGCCTTATAATTATTCCCTCGGTTCTATCTAAAGTGCTAAACAAGCAACTTTGAACGTCTGTGACTTCATTCTTTACGTATTGCTTTCTTCTTAAAACTATAATAATAATAATAATAATAATAAAAAAGGAGACTTTTGCTTTTTTTTTTTTTAATATATATTAGATAGAAATTCTACTCTAACCTAATTTAAGTGTATATATGTGTGAAACTCCTTCTTACAGACTTGAATTTCAGCCATTGTCCTTCACACCCCACAAACACTTATACTTATGGAGTGACTATTGTACCAAGGGTGTGCGGTAGACTTTTGCTTTCCTTTATTAAGCTAATCTAACAAACTCTAATAAATACACTACCACAACTTCCGATTTAAATTTAATTGTTGATTATTCTCTATTAGTATGTAACCCCGTGCTACCGCACGGGACTGGTTAATTGTAATGATGCTATTGGCCAATTTTTTTGTTTTTGTTTTGTTTTTTTTTTTTTGGGTTTATCACACGGATGATAGAATTAAATCAAACAATGAAAAATATATATTGCATTTTATTATTTAAGTAATGCTATTGGTCTTTTTTTTTTGGTTTATCATACATAGGATAGCATTAGATAAAACAATGAATAAAAAAAAGAAAATATTGCATTTTATTATTTAAGTGATGCTACAGTGAAGAAAAAAGAGAATATTGCATTTTATTATTTAAAATATATAAAAGGACATTAAAAAATAAAAACTGATAATTGAACTTGGAATTTTCTTGGAGGCGCCAATGAAGCGCTAATGTATGAGAGTGTGAAGCAAGGAAGAGTGGGATTGAACATTGTGTTTGAACCCGGCCTTGCTCTAAGAAATCTGTAAGGAGGAGGAAAGGGTAGTGTGTGGATCTAGTTGGTAGAGGTTGAGAGAGGAGGAGACATGGGATGACGATATGGAATTAGGAGGAGATGATGTTTTACTTTTATAATCTTTCTCGTTGGACTCTTTGGTTCTGGTTGTGGGATTAGAAGAGCTCCAGACTCTATTGAGATCACCCATAAAAGTGTGCAGGTGAGATGTTCTTGCTTAGGCCAATGAGTATTATCATTGTGGTTTTCTTGGCTTCCGTGTTAAATGTTAATACATCATTTATTTGGGCACAAAAATTAGAAAATTTAGATAAGATACATGGCACAAAATTGGAGTCAAATTTATAATCTAATTAGATTTTTTTTTTTTTTTTTTTGAGTTTTGGTTAGGACAAGTAGCGCAAAATTGAGAATCTAATTGGATTTTCTCTCTGCTTCATCTATTATTATATATATAGATTTATGGTAGCAAGGGTTCTCAATAAATAAAAGATAATTTTAGAAATGATTCAGAACATTTTGAAAACAAAACGTAGAGAAAAGGACACCTGTTTTTCTTCCATTCTCAATATTTTCTTTGATTTATATTTGAATAATGCTAGAGATACAAACTATTTTACAAAAAAATTTACAAACTGCTAATTTGATGAGTGATTATTGGTAAATGAAAGTGTGATATTAATGGTGGGTTAAAATAAAAACTAATAAGAGGTTGATCACATCAACATTTTGTAAAAATGTTGTAAAATAGTTTTTGGCTGTAGCAATACTCTTTATATTTTATAGTGTGTGTGCTAAGAAAAATGAGTTCCAACTACCAAAAGTCTTTTCTATTGAGTCGACATAGGGAGGAATTTCATTTTTCAAGATCCCTTCGTAGTTACACACTTTGTTTCAAGCGTATATGTAGAACTTAGTATAGTTAGAAGATCCCAAAATTTTGGTTTGTAGTTTTGTTGATTGTAGGGATGAAGGGCCCAAGAGTGTATATTGGGTCATGGGCCTTGTTCGAGAACATTTTAGCAGTCCGAGGACGGTAGGCTTTAATGGAAAGGTACCAATCGGTGAGTTATGGAAGGATTCTGGCCATGAAGGTTTGGTAAGGTTGGCCGAGGAGAAATGCCTCCTCGGCCAAGCAGAGCAGAAGTCAGAAGGTTTGGTCTGCCATCAGGAGCTACGCTCCAAACGATTCTACTGGTAAGGATAAACATCAAGAGGGAATAGGATAGAGGGAAGCTAAGAAATATCTAAGAGAAAGCTGCTACCACCGCATTAAAAGCTTTGCAGCTAACTCTCTAGCTGTACTAATGTGGAGGTGATACCTGAACAGTGATATTCAGCCTTACAGCTATTCCCAAAGACTTCAGGAAGGTGTTGATAGGAGAAGGATAAAAGGCAGGAGCTTGATCTACGCATGGAGGGTAGAGATGAAGCAAACAGGGTAATATAAAGAAGAAAGACCCCAATTATAGGGGGATCATCAGAGAATCTATAGAAAAAAAAAAAAAAACTGTAGCACTAAGAACTGTAATTATAATCAAGTCTAAGAGGAATATACTCAAGAACTACTCTCCTCGAACTTTATCGAGGAAGGATTTCTTCACATAAAACCTGTTTTTCTTTGTTTTATTTCAATCTTTAATCCATTGTGAGCGTTGTCCAACTCATTGAAACCTAGTTTTCAGCCTACTCTCTACAAATTCTTTGTATTGGGCTCTTTGGGCCTTAATCCTTTTATCTTTTGGGCCTAGGATCCAAAAACCGCCCTTACATTGATAATGGCACAATTTTCCATATTTTATCCTCATGTAAAGCTTGCCATCTTAAGTATTTTGGCCTCTAATCTCTATGGCTGGAAAATGTTAGGGGTCTTTGTATATTTATTTGTGCCCCCCCCCCCCCTTTTCTCTCCTAAATTAGCGTTGGAGCAGGTTGAGAAAGCTATAATTTTTTGATTGGGGGAGTTTTAATTTTTTTACTATATTGTGTAATTAGTTAAAGGCCAGTACGTTACATAGTTTTATCTTAAACTTATAGAACATATTTGTGGGACCAAAGAATTTGACAACCCCGGCCCGTTTTACACCAAGCCCAAGGCCCACGCCGAGGAGGAAGAAATGTCCGAGGACGAATGAAGGAAGTCCAAAGTGCCAAGAAACATCGCCGAGGATGATCCTATCCTCGGCCAGTTGAAATCACAGAAGGGAAGATCGGCACGCCATCAAGGGCAGCCTCCTAAAGCATCCCAAGAAAAAGGATAAGTACAATGGGTCAGCCATGGGATCATGTCTAGTTGTTGTAACCCTCACTAAGGCCTAGTTCTTAAACCCATTCTCTATAAATTTATTGTATTGGGCTAGTTGGGTCTGAGTTCGCTCATCCAGTAGTAGAAGTGTCTAAATCCAGTCCCTACAATATTATTTATCTGATTAAAAATAATGAAATAAATAATTATTATAATAAAAGAAGGAATAAAATGTATTGGTAAAACTATCAAATATAAAATGGTAACAATTTTTTTTTTATTTTTTTTATTTTTTATTTTTGTAACATACCAATTGTGCTCCAATGAGAATTTTGTATCTTTGGGAGATTATTGAATACCTTTTTGTAGACTATATTTTTAGTGTATCCTTGTTCTTGTTTGTCATTGTATTTTATTAAAAAATTTAATGATTGATAAAAATCATGTCAAATTATATTTAATGATTGATAAAATATAAAAAAAATAAATAAACCATTGTTATGAACTTTTTATCCTCAAATTTATATCAAAACATGCTTAATAATAAGCTAAAAAGAAGGTTGTTATCTAAATCAAAATTGAGATGATGATCTTCTCAAAAAAAAAAAATTGAGGTAATGAAAGCAACATATCACCATTGGAACCCATGTCATAAAACACAAAATAATTTAAAAATTCATGTCTAATAATATTTAATGATTCATTCTCAAACCACAATAGTATAAATTAGATAAAACTTAAGCAAATTAGGTTAAACAAAAGAGAAAAAAAAAATACACAAAACCTATTCAATTTAATGGGAAAAAAATTAGAGTAAACAAATCAATACCTACAAGGTTGTAGATAGAAGAAGAAAAGAATAGAGAAAAAAACCGTATAATAGCTATTCATTATAAATTATTTGATATATATACACTTTACATTGAGCTAGTTGATATGAACAAAAAGTCTAATATTAGATTAGTTGCTTCTTTCTTTCTTTTCTTTTTTTTTTTTAATTTTTTTTTAACGTGTTGTAATATAATTTAGATAAAAAAAAAGGATTAATTGAAGATTTTGATCCTTTTGGATTGTAATCAAATTGATTTTATTTATCAACTTATAACTTAATAATGTTCTTTTTTATTTATTTATTTATTTGGTTTAGTGTTATAATGCTTAAAAGTGATATATAAATAATGGTGTATATATATATATATATATATACTATATATAAGAGAATTCCCTTCTTTCAACTGGATTTTTATGTGGTTCAAAAATACCCTCATTAAAAAAGAGTAACTTCTTTTATAAATAGGATCATAAATGTTAAATAACAAATTTCATTTTGAATTCAAAAAGAGAACTCTTAAAATTTATGATTTTTTTCCCTTCACCTTCATCTTTTTATTCCCTAAAGTTTATCATTTTTATTTGTTTGATAAATAAAAAAATAATATTTCCAAATTATAATATATGAAAATAGACAAGACTTAAGTCGAGCACTTAAGTGTTATTCCTTAGGTTCTCATTTTAAGATTCTGTCATGTGGATTTTTGCACATGAGATGGAAGTATATTTTTTAGCTAAGTAGCCACACGGCTAAATTTTAAAAGAAAAACCTAAAGAACAGCACGTAAAGTATTGTATCTAAGTTTTTTCCTATGCAAATTATTAACTATTTTACTCAAGAAACATAGAAGAGCCTTTGAGCATGCCCAAAGTGCATGCTTAGAGGCTAGTGTGTGTGTGTGTGTGTATTTTAAAAAAGGAGGTAAGTTAATGTAGGATAATGTTTAAAAATGAGATAGAGAACCGTAAGAAGTTGAAATCCAATGAGATATTTGAATTTATTGATTGGGATAAGAATTGTGATAAGTAAAAATATTTGAGATGTGAAGAAAAGAAAATATGATACACGTTAGTGTCGATGGATGAAGATTTGTTATAATTGTACAAAATTTAGATAAAAAAATTTTGGAATATTTTAAAGAATTAAAAAAAAAAAAAAAAAAAAAACCCATAGAAAATATCGAGATAAGAATGAGTAGTTTTTACATAAGGTAGTGGAGTTTTTTTTTTTTTTTTTTTTTTTTTTTGAAGAAGTAATTTTGTATTTTTTTTATTAAGATAATTGAAGTATTTAAATTCAAATAGATAACAAATACAGATAGGAATAAGACATTTGAATACAAATGAGTGGTGAGAATAACATTTTTTTTTCTTTTGTACGTGAGATAATATTACTGTTTTTAATATTTTTTGCTTTTCTGTAGGGAAAAAAAAAATTAAACTAAAAAGTATGTTATTTCAGAATTTGTATGAGGATATTTTTGTATGCGAAAAATTGAAGACGAAACAGGGAAATCCTCTTATTAATAGCATAGATAGATAATAAGAAAATGTTTAGATGAAAATTTTGGATTGTAATCAACTTAAGATTTTTATCAATTTAGAAATTAATTAAATTATAGAAGAAGAAGATAAGAAAAAAAAACTGTATCTATTTTTTTAAAATCTAAAAATAATTCTACAATTTGGAGAAACCACTTAGGATTAGATGAAAATTTTGGATTATAATTAAATTAAGATTTTCTTAACTTAGAAATTATAAGAGAAGAAGATAAGAACAAAAAAAATTATCTATTTCTTTTAAATCTAAAACAAATTTCTGCAATTTGGTGAAATCACTTGGCATAGCTGGTTTGTGTGGTTTTCCAAAAGCATTGCTTACAATCAAACACAACTACAACAAACCTCCATATTAAAGGATAACTAGCTTGTAACTCCATGCATATGCATAGATATACTTAAAGATATACAATAAGATGCATAATATAATTCTTATATATATAATCTAAATACTATTGATAGTAATTTTTATATTTTGTTAACTCTTTAAAAAAATTTGTAAGGATATTATTAGGTATAAAATGAAAATTGTCCATGTTAATTTTTTTTTTATAATTATTGTGAAACGGTTTTTTTTTTATGATTCATTTATTCTAGACTCTTTAGTTTTTGTACTTAATAACTCACTTGAATGAATATTTATGATGTGGTACCACATTTGATTATAAAATTAAGAAATAAAACTCTTTAAGAATAAATAATTTATAACACATGGTGAAAAATTGGAACTCTAATTTGGAATTATAATTTGAGTTTCTCTTAACTTCACCTACTATTATATATATATATATATATATATATATATATATATATATATATATATTAATTAAACATTGCAGAAAACCTAATTAAAGGTGAATAAAGAAAATAGACAAATGACATTTTTAGAGATTATACAACACCCTTGTTTTGATTAACATTAGTTGTTGTTGTGATTAGTGACCAATGGAAGATTATAACTAACACACACACACACACACACACACACACACACACACACATATATATATATATATATATTAACACAAGATTATAACATATAACTTGATTTGGCCAATTCTACGCCTTCATCTACAAATAATGCTAACCTAAATTCACTATCAGTGATATAAGTTACAAATATATCAAACCAAACCTCAAAAAACAAGCTTACTCTTACAAATAACACATAACCTTTACAAAGATAAGCACTCTCAAATCTCTCATAAATACAAACTAACTAAATCCCATTACACCGTGTTAAGTTTTAGATTGTTGGCTAAATTCTTTTGTTAAAATAAACTGTCATATTTTAATTAAATTTGTTTTGTATTAAGTTGAGTCAAGGAGAAGAATTTCAAAACTTGAGCTTTGGAAGATTTCCGCAAGCCAAATTTAGACATAAAGTATGTGAGACCTGCTCAACTAAAACTTAAATTAGAAGTTAGCGAGACCATAGGGATTTTTTAAGAAAATAACTATAAAACTCATACTATATTATTAGTTAGACAATGTTTCAAACTAATTTGGTTTCTAGACAAATTGAGTCCAGAGGACTCGAGTTCCAAACTCGAGTGTGAGACACTCGACTTCCAGTGCAATTTTGCACAGCAAAATCGAGTCCAAAAGACTCGATCTGTTAGAAACTAAATTAGTTTGAAACGTTGCCTAACTAATAATATAGTCTGAATTTTATAGTTATTTTCTTAAAAAATCCAGACCATAGCCTAAAACTCACTTGACGAAGATTGTGTAAACAGTCAATTGAATTTGTAGTGATGCCTATTTAACCTAATTTTCTCTATATAAACCAACCTTTAGTACATAAATAGGATGAGAGGCTACGTACTGTACCAGAGTAGGCCTAAAAGTCAAACCTTCTAGAGTGAAAGAACTCTAAATTCTTTCCCTTTATGTGGCATTTGGTACAGAGTAATGTTTTAGAATTATTAGGAATTTTGAAAGATTCCTATGTTTGGTTGCAAATCACACTAAGGAATCAGATGTTAAGAGTATATGGATTCCCTTTAAAACATGTAAGTATCCGTATTCCCAAACATAAAGGAAAATGTATTTTTTATAAATTGAAAATTTTAACTATTTATTCTTATCATACAAGCAATGAACGAATCATGAATATCTGTTCCCTTATCTTTATCTCTTCCCACCAAAATAGCATAAAGAGGATAGACATCTCTATTGACATATTAATTGATTAAAATTAGCTATTAGGAGTATCTAAATTCTTCCTTAATCCCTTTTTTGTTGGAATATGGATTCCCTTTAAAACATGTGGGTATTCGGATTCCCAAACTTAGAAAAAATTGTTTTTTTTTAGAAATTGACAATTTTAACCCTTTTTCTTTATCATTTAAGCAAAGGAGATAGACCCTAAAACAAATCATCAACATTTCCTCCCTTGTCCTTTATCTCTTCCCCTCCAAAACAATATAAACCGGATAGATAGCTTTGTTAATATATTCATTAACAAAGTTCTATTCAGGTTTCACGTGTAAAAAAAATAAAAAAAAGTTTGAAGGGGACGCTCCATTATTGCTAGGTATTTACTTTTATTGTTGTTTGTATGTTGCTCAACAAATTATTAATGGATCTATTTTCATGGAAATTTGTTAATGCATCTATTCGTATCCAGAATCTTGGTTTTCTTTAATTGCTAGAAATATTTATCTGCATTTGATTCATTGTTGATGAACTACTTATATTTTTATTGCTACTTCTATGGTCTTATAGACCTAAATGTTGTCAGATTGTTTTGTTATGGACTAAGCTCTTTTTAAAATTATGATTAAGAATTAATTTTCCCATTTTTATATTTCCTATTTGGGATTTGTTAGATGCTAAAGTAAAATAAATGATTTATTTTTGTTAACAAGATTTTTCCATAAAGAGTAAGATTTTTTTTTTTTTTTGAGAGAGAGTTTCAACTTATGGCGTTCATTCCTGATGATAGTTTTTTATCATTAGACCAAGACATCAATCGATTTTTAATATAGGCGGAGATTGAACTCCAGATTGTACTTGTCATTTTGAAATGCTAAATTATAGTTTTAATGAATTTGTCATAATTTGTAGTCTATATATTTTTTTGTCACTACTTATTTGGAGGAAGATTTAAAATAAAAAAGACTTGATATTGGATTTACAAATCTAAAGATAGTATCAGAAAAATAAATAATTCATTTAAAATTCTTAGGAATAAACCAAACATTATAATCTCAGATTTTTAGAAATTTTATTAGATTTCTAGTTAAACTAAATATAGGAATAGTTACATTTCTAGGCATCCAGATTGTGAGACATTCCATTCCTAGTAATTTAGATGCTAGGAATAATGTGGATTCCTCTATACCAAATACCACCTTAGAGTTTCTCCTTCTAAGCTCTTTTCAAAGTTTCTATTATAGAGCTCCTCATTCAAAACTATGGAAAACCTAAATCTTTTATTCTTGAGCTCATTCATAGAAACCTCCAGAATGTTCTATGGGGTTTAAGTGGTTACGGAGGACTACTTTAGAGTTTAGACAGAGCCCTTAATACAAACCAAAGCAACCAAAAACCTTCTCCAACAATGGCTATTTATAAAATTGCAATTGTATTCTTTGATGGAAAAAGAATCTATAATTACTTCTTTGACAAGGAAAACCTTTTCTTTTACAACTAAGAACTTCCCTTAATTCTTTTCATATCAAAGAATACAACAAAAACACCAATTACAAATAAAAATTTAAGACAATTTCCCACATGCTCTCTTCTATAAGGGAATCTTTTGGACTTCTGGTTTGTAGTTTGAGCTAGTAATTGTTTTTAGACTGCTACGTTAATTCTTAATAATTATATTAATATAAATGAAGCCAATGATATAGTGCTTTGTAAGTTGTAACTTAAATGACATTTTTGGTGTATTCAATAGAGACATTAAGGGTCCAAATCTTTCACCCCTATTCTAGCCATCAAATTAATAATAATAATAACAATAATAATAATATATTTTTTCAAATTAACGTCCAATGATAATAATTAATAAAACGTCCAATTAGAATTTCAAATTAGAATTCAGTTTTGTGCCATATGTTCTAAATTATTTATTTCTAGAGAGAGCTTTATTTTCTAATTTGAGAATCAAATGTGGGACCACATCATAAATATTCATTTAAGTGAGTTATTGAATACAAAAACCAAAGAGTCTAGAATAAATGAATCATTAAAAAAAAAAAGGTGCTTCACAATAACAAAAATTAAGAAGTAATAAATAAATAAATAAGTAAACATGGACAGTTTATATTTTATACCTAATAATATTCAAATAAGACTTTTTATAGAGTTAATAAAATATAAAAATGACTATCAATAGAATTTAAATTATATATATCGGAATTATAGTATGCATTTTTTTTTGTATGTCTTTAAGTGTATTCATGTATATGTATGAAATTACAAATTAGTAGTAATAATAAAAGCGAACAATATTTGGACCATCTAACACATACACACCCTAGTGGTAGGAAAGGCCTCTAGGAGAATAAATCCCCCAAAAGGGCCAAAACATTGGAGTGAAAAGGATGGAATAACTAATTTAACTTTTCAACTATTAAACTTTAGTTTAGTTTATTCCTTCAACTCTTGATTATATTAATTTAATCTCACTACATTCAAAAATCAATTTAATGTCGTCATTGAATCCTCTCTCTATTTAAATTTTACTATAAATGATTTGATTTTGAAAATTTGACACAATATGCCACATTAACCAATTTTGTTATAATAGAAATGGAGAGGGTATCTAAGAATCAAATGAGTTAATTTTAAAATTTCAAGGATAATATTAAAATTTGAGGAACCAAGTAAAACTTATACAAAATTTAGTTACAAAATTGGTTGTAGTCTAACGTTACAACCTTATTTTTTATTTTTTATTTATTTTATTGAAGGTGAATTTTGACAAATTCACTATTGAATCACATTTTCTTTTTATATTTTCCATGCTTGCAAAATTTTTAGAAAATTAAAGATCAATAGCTATGTCATCAATAAATTGTTTAAATTGCAAGTTTTTGTAGTTTAAAATTATGCATAAAATATGAGCTTATAAATCATGTAATAAATAATATCCAATTGACACAAAATTTGACATGTGTATTAAAAGCGTAAAGAACATACAATTCAACAGCTAGATTTCTAAAATATGTAGTAATGTTTATTTTATTAAAGTTGTAGCCTTAGACTATAACCAATTTTGTAGCTAAACTTTATTATTAAAACTTTACCTTAGTATTTTTATGACCATATTAGTAATTTAGCAAAATATATATATAAATAAAAATTTTATTTTAAAGGAAATTAATCGTATGAAAATGATGACATTTCATCCAAGTTATCATTTATTCTTTTACTGACATTTGGTAAGGGTCAAGTATATATACTCGTGGGAGTAATACACAAATGAACTAGTTGCCGAGTATGTTTCTTATATATTGTCATATTTGTTTTTTATCGATGTACTCTACAAAAAAATATTAACTGAACAGGCAGATTAAAAAAGACACAAGATTGCATGGAAGAACAATTTGATATTGGAAAACAAAATACTTCTAAAGCTTTGCCTTTGTCAGGAGATATATATCTCTTTCGGAAATCCTTTTGGTGTAGTAATTGTCTCACACATTTGGCCCTGAACTTCAAAGAACACCCCCCTCCCCCCTAAAAAACAAAAAGAAAGGAAAGAAAGAAAGAAGTTTTTATTATCATTAGTGTTTGAGGATTTTTAGAATTTGTACTCTAAAATTTTAGAATTTGGATTTTACTCTCTAAAATTATATTTTGTTTACATAAGCAACATCTCGACTATTCCATTAAATGTTACATAAATCTGTCATGTGTGTTTAGTTTGTCCAATAAAATGATGCTACGTAACATAATGAACATGAGTACATGATGTAGCATTATTTTATTAGATGAACTAAACACATGTGACAGACTTATATGATACTCAAAGGAAAATATGGATGAAGAGATTGTTGATGCAAACAAAATATAACTTTAGGGAGTAAAATCTAATTTTTAAAACTTTAGGGAGCCAAATTTCATGGTGTGTTTTGTACTTTAGCCTACAATTTAAAATTGTATGACATAAAAATTATTTCAATTAATAAAAAAATTTATGTTGTTAAATTGTTATAATAAATATGATATAGTTTTATTTTTGCATTATGTTTTTCCAAAATGAAAGCTTTCTTCCATTTTCCTTGTGTAGTACTGGAGCTATGGATGTGGATAACTCTGGTGGAACTGATCAAGGTTTCTCAAAATCATTTGAGAAAACAGAAAGTAACTCCCCAGGAAGAACAACTTTCAGTGACAAAATTGGTGTCGCTGAAATTTACTCATGGCAGGTAAGATTGACTAAGTTGACTTATATATAAGATGCTCAAGTCAATAGGCTTTTTTTTTGGGTCCATTTGAGATTTAGTTATCTTACTGTTCATAAAGAGTTACTAGGCTTGGGGCAATTATCATCTAAGAAGCACGGATAATTCATTTTGGGTGTTGTACTTATGTTATATTCATGTCACAGCGGTGTCATACTAACTGTTTTATGTTATAATTTTTCAAAATTGCTCATGTCTTCCTAGATTATCATATATCTTATATATTATATTAAAAAAAAATTGTTAATAGATGCTCTAGGTATATTTGATTAGGAAATACTTTAAAAAATTATGGAAAAAAGCAACTCATTTTTTTAAAACAATTTTCTATATTTTCCATTAATTAGACCCTTAAAATTAAAGCCCAATATTCATAATCATCAAATCCAAATTAGTATTTTATTGTAGCTTAATTTCGGGTCAAATAACCAATTTATAATACTTATATAGCACGAAGGTCAAGAAGACTATCTCACTCACTTAGGTAAGATAACCTTAATAATACATCTGCTGAAAGTTTCTATATGCAGGGACAGCTTACAAACTTGTTACATTTTAAATCTTATACTTTAGGGGTTATTTTAAATTAAATCTTATTGAGATTGTTACAAATTAAATCATATGGTTTTGTTAGTTTCAAATCAAATTCTAAACTTTTAAAATCATATAAATTTAAATTCCTAGTTAAACTCAAAAATCAAACCCCTCAAACCAAATTAGAATGTGATTGATGTCATATGACTCATGCATATCAATAATATAATAAATAAAATTTTGAATTACTTTCTTGTTTTGTGTTTATAAGTTGACGAATTTGTTCGTGAGGTTTATAATCACTCTTTGATGTTTTATGTACCAACTTGTTCAATAAGAGTAGGATTAACTTTTCCCTCTTGGTTTCTTCTTTCGATCAGATGTGGAAGGCAGCCCTTACAGAGACAGTGGCAACTATCTTCTTTATTTTCACGCTCGTTTCATTCATTATTGCAAGCTTTGAATCTCGTGTCTCTGAACCCAGGCTGCTGCTCCTGATTACGGTGTTCATCCCTTGTTTCCTCTTCATCTGGGTAATGTTTCCTCTGTCTGGGGCCTTTATGAATCCAATGATTACACTCATTGTAGCCCTCAAGGGTGGTGTAACTACTGTACGTGCAATTGTCTATTTCTTGGGGCAATTAGGTGGCTCTATATTTGCCTACTTCTTGTTGAAGATTGTGATGAACGATGAAATGGTTGACAAGTACTTGGTAGGTGGTTGCCCCATCAATCGCGATGGGACTGGTATAAGTCTTGGAACTGCACTATTGCTAGAGTTTATGTGCTGCTTTATTGTCCTCTTGACTAGTATGACAGTGATATTTGACAAGAAAAGGTTCAAAGAACTTGGGGTGACTGCGGGTTGTGCTCTGATAGCAGCATCAATTTCTGTAGCAATTTTTGTGTCCGTTATGATCACTGGGCAGCCAGGCTATGCTGCTGCTGGTCTGAATCCAGCAAGGTGCTTAGGCCCAGCGTTGGTTTTAGGAAAACATGACTTGTGGCATGGACAATGGGTATTTTGGATGGGGCCATTTCTAGCTTGCATTGTTTATTATGCTTACGCTAAAACCCTACCTGAGATTGAGAGTGTGTATTGAAGGAAATGGCTCTCCCAATTATCTTCAAAATAAAGATTAAGCTGCTACGACATGCAAGGCTTTAAATGTATGTAGTTTTTATTTAAGGCTTCAAATTGTGGTTCAATTAAACTTTGTTTTCTCTTGTCACAATAAATAAAGGCTGGTCTTGTTGAAGGAAAGACTTCTTTAGCAAATGTATCGCTTTCTCTGTAAAAGATAAATCTGTAAATGCTATTATTCATTTTTCCTAGAATCTCATTTCTCTTAAATGGCTTTTGGCTTTAACCATTTCTATTAGCGAGGGTTATTACTTATGACTCTTCACCCTTCCTAAGAAAACAAAAGAAAAATTTGTTAATTGTTATTACGATTGACTTTATTTATGCAATTTAAAATTGTATGACTAGAGTGCCATTTAAATTAAAAATATATAAATTGGATGACGTTAAATTGAATTGTTAATTCAATGGTTGAGTTTTACATCAAACAGTAATAATGAGATTATTGAACCGTTAATAAAACATTTTCGGGCAATATCTCAACATATTGCATTTAGTTCTTACAAAGAGTTTGTGAGTTCTAGTTAATTTAACTGGTAAAGTCTTATATTCTCGAATAAGAGATCTGAGATTCGATCCCTGTTACTTAACTTACACATCATTCTGACACAGGATACTTAATTTAATGACGCGTTGAATTATATTTGTTAGGTTCTAAATGTTTAGAACAATTGGCAAATCGTGAACACAAACTTGTCTAGATATAGATCTTAGAGTCTATAGGTTTTATTAGACAATGCTCAAGGTGATTCAAGTCAAGATTCAAGAACATACAAGCTGCAGGAAGAAGACTTCATATTCTGCCTGGTTCGATTGATCGAAGAACAGGCTCGATCGATCGAAAATCGTATCTGCAGAATTTTAAGTCGGCCCAAACAGCAGCTTAAGCCCATTAAGGATTAGGGTTTCAGATCTACTTCTCCCACTATATAAAGGAAACCCTAAGCCACGTTTTTGAGACTTTTTTTATGAGAGATTAGAGTGCCTCTTGTGCCTCCTTTTATTTTTAGGGTTTTGTACCCAAACCTCTCTAAGTCCTTGTTGCTCATATTTGCTGTTTGTGTGAATCTCTTGTGAGATCTTTGAGGAGCTTTCCTTCACATAAACTTAGGGTTGTCAATATCTTGATGATCAACATAGTTGCTGCCATTTGAACTTAAAAGAAAAGCAAGCGGGGAGCTTGTAGCTGATTGAGGAATTCAAGAAAGAAGTAGTCCGTGGATTCGGAGCCTGCGCGTGGTCGTGTCAGGAAGTTCTACTGGTGGGTAGCATTAGGAAGTCGAGCGGGGAGCTTGTAGTCCTTTTGTAAGAACTTCAATTCTTTCATAGTGAATTCTGTTATGCCTTGAGGATCGGTGGGTCAAATCCTCCCCAGGTTTTTACCGTGTGGTTTCCTGAGTGATCATATTTTGTGTTCATTTATTTTCCGCTGCATTATTATTCTTGATATGATTGTTGGATTGCTTTAACCTAGAATTGCATAATTTGACTAAGTAATAACTTGGCTAATTAATCTAGGCTACGCAATTTGGTTGTTTAAGGGGTCTAAATTTCTAACATGTGGTATCAGAGCGGGTAGCTCTTTGTTTGTTTTAGATCTTTTGATCTAAGAGCTGATCCTTGACCCCTGCTATCATGGATAATTTGAAGTGTCTTTCTGCTCATGCTTCTGCTGATTTTATTGATGACTGTGATGTTTTGAATAAAAAGGACACTGTTGTTTCTGTTGATTTTTTTGATGCTTTTGAAACTCTTCGTAAGGAATTATCTAAATCTTTGAAAATTTCTAAGAAATTCAAAGAAGAGTTAAAATTGACTAATCTTGAAAAAGAGGAATTGCTTGTTAGATTAGATGAGTCTAATAAAAAGAATGATTTTTTGAGAAATCAAATTTCCTCTCAAGATGAGAAGATGAAAAGTTTGGAACAAAAGTTAGCTGAGGTTGAAGCTAAATTGGAAAATTTGTCTAATACCAAACTTGCTGATGATAACAGAAGTGTTTCTGTTTCTCTTAAGCCTAAAACTGAGAAAGTTTATATCCCTCCTTTCAAGAGAAATAATAATGAAAAGGCTTATTTTGCTAGGTTAGACAAAGGTAAAAGTTCTGATGTTAACGCTGAAGTTTCTAAACCTATGTCTAATCCTTCTGTTAGAGAGCATAATAAATCTGTTTTTGTGCCTACTTGTCACCTTTGTGGTGTTGTTGGTCATATTAGACCAAATTGTTATTTGTTGAGGCAAAAACCAAAATCTGAGATTAGACTTGCTGTTAGGAATACTGATGTTCCTAAATTTGTTTTTGTTTGTTACTTTTGTGGTGTCTCCGGTCACATTCGTCCTAATTGTCATAAATTGAAATTTAAATATTCTGTGTTTCAATCTAGGACATGTGATGATATTTCTCCTGCCATAAGTCCAAATAAATTGTTTCATATGCTCTTGAAAATTTAAGCTTGTTGGCTTGTGAAAGAAATTTGCAGGATTGTAGTCTTTCTCAGAAAATTGGTATAGTTCCTCAAATACACTCCACTTCTCATGGATTTTCACCTACAAAGCCGAAGACTCGTGCTAGATGGGTGAGAAAAGATTCTCCAAGGTGAGTGTTGCTAACTTGTCCTTGATTTAATTCTTTCAATTAATTGTGGACATGTTTTGTTTTTGTTTTTGGTTGTTTTGTTTTTTAGGTTGTTTTTTTTTTTATTAAAAAAAAAAATCCAAAAACATTGAAAAATTTCAAAAAGACAAAAATATTTTATTTTGTGTCTTGTTTTATTTTTCTTGAGGATTACATGAATTATGATATCTCTCTTGATTTAGAATATGCTTGACATTGTGGAAAAACTTGAATAGTTTGTGCTAAGCTATTTTTTGATTTTGTATGAGTATGTACTAGTTTGTACATGTACTCATTGGTTAATTAAGAAATTGATATTTCTTGTCTGTGTACCCTCTATAGCTTAGTTTAGCACTGTCATGCATTGCTTTTGCATTGTTCATTTAGCATAATATGTGCTTTTTGTTTTTGGTCATATAGTTTGTTAAAACCAAAAAGATTTTTGTGTTTTGTATTATAGATCTTGGATTTATAATCAAGGTTGACCACCTTTTCTTTACATAACTAGTTTATGTACCTTGTTTAGCTTGGATGAGCTTATTTTATTGCACTTTACTAGTTGAAGCTTTGTAGTGCATGTTGTGTGGGAAAGATGTTTATAGTGTTTATCACTTTGTCTTAATCTTGAAGTCACATGTTATTTGACTGTCGGACTTGATCCTTTTGAGAAAGGCATAAATAACCATCTCACCACTGTTCACTAGCCAATCATGAACACCTTAGTGCATATCATAAGATTTTGTGCTTGAGAAAGTGTAGCACATGCACAAAAAGAATATAAGGTGTAGCCTCTGTTAAATGCTTAATGCTTAAAACTGGTGTGTACTATTAGGCTTGATGCCATCTCACATAATTTAATCTGGTGTGTACCATTAGGCTTGATGCCAAATTTCACCTAAATAATGGGGCAAAATTCAAGAAACTTACATGATTGCAAGCTTTTGTTCTAGGAGATGTGGGAGTTATAGGATGTAACTCTTTAGGTGATAGTCTCTTTTAAATTCTATGTGATGAATTTTGTAGGCTTTGTGATTGATTGCTATTCACATATCATCTCACATGTATCCCAAGCTTTTGCTAGTTGCACACACTACACAAGTTACTCTTTGCTAAACTTGGTACATTATATTGTGTGTCATTTGTTGTGGCCATCCAAGATTAAAAGTTCCTTGATTTTAATGCAAAATGTGTATCAAGTTTGAAAATTTTGAAAATATCTTGAGATTTGTGCAGAACATATTTGTTGCTTAAGAAAATTTCAATGGGAGAATGATTGAAACTTGTTTTTGAGAAAATTGGGTTTAAAATTTGGGTTTTTGAAAAAGCATTTCATCTCATACTCATGCATTTTGCTTTCGTTGTTTAATGCTTTGAGGAGTTGTTTTCAAAATTAGGTTTGTGTTTTTCAAAACTGTGAGTTTTCTCAAAAGTTTTGTGAGCCTCTGCCCAGTTCGATCGATCCATTATGATTTTCGATCGATCGAAAAAGTGCTTTAATTTGTTTAAAAATGACTGTTTCATTCGATCGATCGAATGTATTTTTCGATCAATCGAAAGTCGCGAATCAGGTTTTTAAAAAGGGTTTGTTTTTTATCCGAATTGGGGCTTTTGTGAAATTGAGTTGAATTTGATGAATTTGGCTTGTTGTTTGGATGTAATTAAGCATTATACTCTGTGAGTTGTGTTATGTGATGCTCAATTCATCAATTTGTTTAAAAATTCAACAAGTGGTTTTCAAATTTTTGGGGTTTTTGTTAGAAACTCTATGCTCAAACCAATTTTGTCAATTTGATCTCAATTGAACTTAATATTTTACTGCATTAGTACATGCATCATGGCATTGTATTTGTTCATGCATCATATAGATTTTTATTCTATATTGTTTTTGTGCTAATTTGCAGTCTGCCCTTGGTTTGTGTTTAAGATTCACATGCATTGCATTAATTTCTGTATCCATCTTGCAGTTTTGCAGTCATATCTCTCATTGTTTTCACACATAGCATGCATACACTTTGCTAAATTGGGTACTCAACTTGATTTAAAAATTGATTGATTAATTTTTGAGTTTTGTACATTCTAGTATATGCTTTTTCTTATGTGTGAACTGTAGAAAATATTTTTCTTAAGAGATATGATGGATAATCAATGTGCAAATATTTTCTCTACTCATGCAACTGTTTATGGGTCACATAGTGCCATGTTTGCATTTTATTGAAAGAGAGAATATTTTTTCTTCATGTGTATCCTCACCTTAGTTTTTAACTTTGGTTTGTGTGTTTTTAACTTTGGTCCTGCTGATGAGGATGTTCTTGATACTGTTGGTGATGCTGCTGCTGCTGCTGATTTCCCCCCCCCCCTCCTTTATTTTTCCCCAAAACTGTTTTTCCCACAACTTGTTTTGTTTTGCCTATTTTTATAGGGGGAGAAAATTTTTTTTAACCTGTGTTGTTCATAGGGGGAGCTGTCTCTATTTTCTATAGAGTTGAATTGTTTTGTGTTCCCCTTGATTCTCTATTTTCTCTTATCTTTTATTGCGTATGTTGACTGTTTACTCTTTGTATGAGTTGTCTTTGTCTACGTGACAAGAAGGGGGAGAAATAGTTGATATGTGGGAATATGTGTGGAAAATACAAGAATGTTATGTTTAGGGGGAGTTAACATTGTTTTTGATGTATCTAACTTAGGGGGAGAGTTAGTTTGCATATTTGTTGATTTACTGTTTTTCTGTCACACATGCGTTTATGCATTTGTTGAGTGTTTCAAGAAATATACAGGTTGATTCAATTGAGCTACTGTCTACACTTGCAACTGATGGATAGTAGTTAGGTTGAATTTGTTGTAATGAGCATTTTATTGTATTGGGTTGTTCTTGTATTTGAGCATTTCATTCTGTATGAAAGTTTTGTCACGAATTGCCAAAGGGGGAGATTGTTAGGTTCTAAATGTTTAGAACAATTGGCAAATCGTGAACACAAACTTGTCTAGATATAGATCTTAGAGTCTATAGGTTTTATTAGACAATGCTCAAGGTGATTCAAGTCAAGATTCAAGAACATACAAGCTGCAGGAAGAAGACTTCATATTCTGCCTGGTTCGATTGATCGAAGAACAGGCTCGATCGATCGAAAATCGTATCTGCAGAATTTTAAGTCGGCCCAAACAGCAGCTTAAGCCCATTAAGGATTAGGGTTTCAGATCTACTTCTCCCACTATATAAAGGAAACCCTAAGCCACGTTTTTGAGACTTTTTTGATGAGAGATTAGAGTGCCTCTTGTGCCTCCTTTTATTTTTAGGGTTTTGTACCCAAACCTCTCTAAGTCCTTGTTGCTCATATTTGCTGTTTGTGTGAATCTCTTGTGAGATCTTTGAGGAGCTTTCCTTCACATAAACTTAGGGTTGTCAATATCTTGATGATCAACATAGTTGCTGCCATTTGAACTTAAAAGAAAAGCAAGCGGGGAGCTTGTAGCTGATTGAGGAATTCAAGAAAGAAGTAGTTCGTGGATTCAGAGCCTGCGCGTGGTCGTGTCAGGAAGTTCTATTGGTGGGTAGCATTAGGAAGTCGAGCGGGGAGCTTGTAGTCCTTTTGTAAGAACTTCAATTCTTTCATAGTGAATTCTGTTATGCCTTGAGGATCGGTGGGTCAAATCCTCCCCAGGTTTTTACCGTGTGGTTTCCTGGGTGATCATATCTTGTGTTCATTTATTTTCCGCTGCATTATTATTCTTGATATGATTGTTGGATTGCTTTAACCTAGAATTGCATAATTTGACTAAGTAACAACTTGGCTAATTAATCTAGGCTACGCAATTTGGTTGTTTAAGGGGTCTAAATTTCTAACAATATTAATAGTTATTCGATCTAGAAATGCATCAACAAAGTTGTCTTATTTATTTTCAGGTCTTTTTTTTTTTTTTTTTTTTGGTTTGTGAGTGCAAAAATAGACCATACTTTGTGTATAGTATATCCTATCTGAATACAATTTTTAAATTGGATTGATTATTGACTACTAAAATAAGTAAGTTTATTTGACAAAATTAAGACTTCTTAATGAAATTAAGAATTAATGAAGTTTATTGTGTATAGCAAATTAAAATAAGTAAGTTTATTGTGTATAGCAAATTAAAATGAGTGTAATTATTATTACTGATCAATAATATATGGATAGACCTGCTTGCCATCCACACCAGAATAAATGAAGTTTTTCAAAAAAAAAAAAAAAAAAAAAAAAAACCTGCTAGTGGAGGAAGATCTCCTAAGGATAAGAGACATAAGGTGAAAGAGAGAGCCAAAAAAAGGATCTTTTGTGTATAATCTTGCATAATCTCGAATGTTCTCAATTCTGATATGTAAACTAATGGTAGATTTGTCAAAATTTACCTCTAATAAAAAAAAAATTAAGTAAGGTTGTAACTTTAAACTACAATAAATTTTGTAACTAAATTTTGTCTTTAAGATACGTAATCATGACATAATCCTAATAGTCAATTAATTTTTTTTATATATTTTTTATATTTATTTTCAGAACCTAACAGCCAATTAATAAAGCAAAGGTCACTAAAACATTGAAAAAAAAGGAAAAATATTCTTTGAGAAAGAGATTGATGCTTCTAATTTAGAAAATAAGTATTTGTTTATTGCCTTTATATATATGTAACCCTATAAGTTGTTGCTTAGTGCATCAATACATATAAGTTTATTGGTAGAGTAATTATTGGATACTCCTAGAGTACCATGCATATTTTCCCCTCTCACATAATTGTGGGTCCTACTAATTAAATTTATAGTGGGATCCATAATTTATATGAAATGGGAAAACACACATTTATTGTACTTCTGGAATATTCAATAATTTCCTAATTGGTATTGCCATTTGTTACACTGTAAGCCTTTTACGTTTCCATTTTCGTTTCTATCTATTTAATTTGTTTGTCTGTTTAATTATGTGTATGTATCATTGAAGCAAATTTATGTAACCCACTTCATCTAATGCATCATTTTCGTTTCTCTCATCTAATGCATCATTTTCGTTTCTCTCTCTTTGTTTACGGGGTCATTCTACAATACCCACCTCTTTTTTAAGGGGGTACGGTACCGCCCAAATCTTAGCCGTGCATTTTAAAATTTGCAATCCTGACCGTTTATTTAACTTATTAGGTGAACTTGTCACCGGTAGAATAGGTAGTGTATAAAATGAAAAAGATAACCAAAAGAAAAAGAAACAGAGAACGAAAGAGGCTGAACGAGAGAGAGACTTGGCAAGCTTTGTGTCACTGCCACCGCCGCCTCCACCACCACCGCTGCGCACCATCCGTCAACGTCAGATCGTCCGCTACTGCCACCGGTGAGAATTTTTGTGGGAGAAGCTGTTTATATATATATATATATTTGATTTGGTTATTACTTTTAGGTTAGATTTGATTTAGGTATTTTAGTATTGAGAAGATAGATCTTGTGTAAGAATTGTTTTCCTTTTCTTCCTGATTTTGGATTAATTTGTTTGGCTATTTTGGGTTATATGATTGCTAGTTATCTGTGATGATTTGGGGCCAAAGATACAAGCTCGGAAATTATATCAACCAAAACAGGATGTCCCCCCAAAGTCTTCTCAAATTAATAAGTAAAATAAAACAAAATTAATATAATGTATGATTAAGAATACAAAAATATTGACCATTTGAAACTTTTTTCATGCATGATTACGCATTTTGTGATGTCATCTTTTCCCCTTACCATGATAATCATGCCTAGGAGGGTTGAATTTGCCTACTTTAGATGGTGTGTTTGTGTTGTTATTGTGGTATGTAATGCAGAGTTCTACTATGTCAGCTGCTGGTTTAGAGTCTTTAGGGCTCCTACTGTATACTTATCTTACTTTGAATAAAATTCTTTACTGTATTATCCAAAAAAAATATCTTTATTGATTCATAAAATAATAATAATAATAATTATTATTATTATTATTATTATTATTATTATTCAAGTTTTAAGTATTGGTCATTTGGAAGTTTTGGATAATTTATAATTATTTTAATGACACAATTCATTGAGTTATTTAGATGTGAAAATGTGCATGCTTGGAAGTCACCAACTTCAAAATGTGGCAAATGCCACTTATTCAACACTCTGCCTTCATAATCAAGGTTTCTTTGATTGTGTTCTCCACTGAAGGGAAGCATTTTGTGTATTCCATCGATTTCAGGTTTATACTTCTATTACAACATGTTTTGTTTTGTCATTTTATTACTAGTAATAAGAGTATTGTGCATGAAGTTGTTAGGTTGTAAGAGATCTGGGCCATCTGGCATAAGGTAAGCTTGGAGAAAGAGTAGATTGCATTACATGTTCATGTCCTTTATAATTAAGGGTGTCACCCTTAGTTTCTCAACTTTTTTAGGTAGTTATGAATGTTTATAAGGTTTCATAGTTGCTCTAGTTTACTTCTTATAGGAGCTGCCACATTGTAGTTCTAATAGAGAATAATACTCTCCATCTCGACCCAGAGAAATTAAATCATTATGTGACCCTTGTACATAGACAGATTAGAGCCCTTGATTAGAGGGTTTATTTGACATTGGAATGAGCATTTTCTGTATTTGTTCATATATGTACTCTAATTATGTTTACAAAGCATATTTCCATTTGTTGGCTTTATTTTTGTGTATTATTGTAAGCTTTGTTTTCTGCACTTTTGGAATTGCACTGGATAAAGAAAAATGACATCTATAATTGGTGGAATTTAGTACCATGTTTTCTTAAAAGCAACCATGTGCAAGCATGTCCATATGTGTAAAAATTGAATCCCAAGACTACCAACTCCATATAATGTTTTCAACTGGATATTAGTCATAATCCAGTTCAACCCCCAAAGATTGAAATAAATTGATGCCCATTGTTAATTTAGTTGAAGTTAAGGTTTTTACTACTTTAGATATTTCCTTTCATAATTTGAATTGCTTTTATATACAGGATATGGTTAGATATGCTAACAACCAGCTGTAAAATATGGTTAAAAGTGTGAAATTTTTTATCACGGTGTTGTCCAAGATGTACTTCCTCCTTTAATGGATCTTGTAAATCATGGAAACTCCAGTTGTGGAGCTCGAAGCAATTGATTATGTAAAGAACCAACTGCCAAATGCGTCAATGGAGTCACTGTGTATGTTTATGTTGCGCAAAGTGATATGATTATTCTTGGAAGCTATTAGGGACATTTGATGTAATTTATGGATGGGTTTATTAAATAAGTTAAAATTTTTGCTTATTATGTTGTGTATTGCTTCTGTAAATGAGTCCAAACACTTATAACATCTAGAATGCATATGCACATACAATTGAAGTCCATGTAACAAGATCAAGCTCTAAAATAAAGCTGAAACACTGATATGCACCCACAATCATTTACATTATTACTTAACTTTCAGATGGTAAGAAACCTCTCAAAGGTTAATTATATCCCTTTTTTTAGCATGTTGTTCTTTACTTGATTTTTTTTATAATAAACTTATTACATATGATTTTGAACTTGATATTGTCAATTTGAGCTAGATAAGCTAAAGTTCTTGAGTAATTGTAGTTATTTAAATAATAACTAAATATCTAAGGCTCTATGCAAAGAGATATGCTCTTACGAACATCTTTTTTTTTTTAAAGCACTAATAGTTATATCATTTAAATGCAGATATTTCAATTGCCATTGGAGTTGCAGAATGGACTACAAGAAATTCCTACAAGTTAGAAGTTGCCCTCTTGAGAATTTAAGAATGAAATCCAAACATGCAGATGCTTTTGGTTGTCTCTTTTTTAATTGTTACCATGATGGTATTTAGATATAGATGTGAATGAAACACATTGTAGCGGATATTTTTTTAAAAATGAATTTTTCCTTTTTAAATGGATTTCTTTGTAGTTGTTTTGCTTCTTTGAGATACTTTGCAACAAAAGACCTGCTTGTAGTACATGAAAGTGAGTTACATATCAAATCAAGTTATAGATATTATGAGATAAAAATTTTCATTTATAGCTCCAAGTGCAAGTAGTTGGTCTGATTTCTTTGGATCATCTATGGTATATACAAACAGAACTAGTGAATTCTTTATCTTTTCATATGTGAATATGGAAAAGTGATTTCTTAGTAAACAAATTGCATCATATACAAATGGATAATCTAGGGTGAATAGAAAAAGATACCAGTAAGGGTTATGTTTTAAAGTGTTAATTATTTTTAAAAATTATATTAACGGTAAGGGATCAACGCAAAGGCTCAAACCAGGGTATCCTTGTTAAAAGTTAAAACACGATTGTTTTACCACTAAGTTATTGCTTCTAAGATGTTTAAAAATACATATACATGTAGCTAATTCTATGCATGAATGTTAATTATCTTAGGCTTACCACTAAATTAAGATATAAAGATCTCACAATTAAATTTGAATTAATATTTTTTTAAGCACCAATCAAAATTAACTTAGGATAATCTTATGCATGAATGTACATCATAAATCTGGGATTCATGTTTGCAAGGTAGGTCACACTTTACAGTTTTCAACCATCTTTTCTTTATATATGTCAATGTGATCTATATCAAATGTTTAACCTTAATAATAGAAAATAAGTGGTTACAAGGTCATTTTAATCATTTTTTAGGTTTTAGGGTCATTTCGGTCATTTTTAAGATTCTAAGGGTATTTCGGTCATTTTTTTTGCTTCAAGTGCATTATAGTTGTTTTTTAGGTTATAAGGTTATTTCAATCACTTTTTGGTTATAAGGTCATTTTAGTCATTTTTTAGATTTTAGGGTCATTTCAGTCATTTTCTAGGTTCTAAGGGTACTTCGGTCATTTTTAAGGTTCTATGGGTATTTCTGTCATTTTTACGTGTATTAGGGTCATTTTTTAGGTTTTAAGGGTATTTCAGTCACTTTTTAGGTTACAAAGTAATTTCGGTTATTTTTTAGGATTTAAGGTCATTTAGGTCATTTTTTAGGTTCTACAGATATCTTGGACATTTTTTAGGTTTTAGGGTCATTTCAGTCATTTTATAGGTTCTAAGGGTATTTTGGTCACCTTTTTGATTTTAAGGGTATCCTAGTAATTTGTGAGAGTTTTAGGATATTTTGGTCACATGTGATGTTAGTACTGCCCAATGGACTATCGAATGTGAGGGGGGAAAAAAAAGGAACCATTGAATGTGATAAAAGTACGGTTACATGTGATGTTGGTACTGCCTAATATAATGATGGAACTATCACTTGTAAGAAAAGAAGTAAGGGTACAACTGAATGAGGTAAAAGTGCAGTCATATGTGATGCTGGTACTGCCTAATGTGACAATGGAACAGTCAAATGTGAGAGAAAAAAAATTAAAGTACCACCAAATGTTAGAAAAGTACGGTAAAATGTGATATTATTACTGCCTAATGTGATAATAGAATCATCAAATGTGAGAAAAAAAAAAAAAGGGAACCACTGTATGTGTCAAAAGTACAGTTACATGTGATATTGGTACTACATAATGTGAGGATGAAACCGGGTACAACTGAATGAGGTAAAAGTACAGTCATATGTGATGTTGGTACTGCCTAATGTGACAATAGAACCGTCAAATGTGAGAGAAAAAAATTAAAGTACCACCAAATGTTAGAAAAGTACGGTCAAATGTGATATTATTACTGCCTAATGTGACAATAGAACCATCAAATATGAGAAAAGAAATAAGGGAACCACCGAATGTGATAAAAGTACAGTCACATATGATATTAATACTGCACAATGTGAGGATGAAACCGTCAGATGTGAGAAAAAAGTAAGGGAACCACCAGATGTGAGAAAAGAATTGTCACATGTGATGTTAGAACTGCACAATGTGAGGATGAAACTGTTAAGTGTGAAAAAAAAGTAAAGGAACCACCCAATGTGACAAAAGAACTGTCATATGTGATGTTGGAACCGCACAATGTGAGAATGGAACCGTCAAGTGTGAGAAAAAGGTAAAGGAACCACTCAATATGACAAAAGAACTGTCATATGTGATGTTAGAACTGCACAATGTGAGGATGGATCCGTTAAATGTGAGGAAAAAAAAAAAAGTAAGGGAACCACCAAATGTGAGAAAAAAACTGTCACATGTGATGTTGGAAATGCACAATGTGAGGATGGAACCGTCAAATGTGAGAAAAAAGTAAGGGATCCATCAAATGTGAGAAAAGAACTGACACATCTGATGTTGAAACTGCACAATGTGAGGATGGAACCATCAAGTGTGAGAAAAAAAGTAAGAGAACCACCCAATGTGAGAAAAGAACTGTCATATGTGATGTTGGAACCGCACAATTTGAGGATGGAACCATCAGATGTGAGAAAAAAAAAACTAAGGGAACCACTAAATGTGAGAAAAGAACTGTCACATGTGATGTTGGAACCGCACAATGTGAGAATAGAACCGTCAAATGTGAGAAAAAGGTAAGGGAACCACCAAATGTGAGAAAAGAACTGTCACATGTGATGTTGGAACTGCACAATGTGAAAATGGAACCGTCAAATGTGAGAAAAAAGTAACCTGTTGTAGCAGGTTACCTACTAATGGGTACCGTACCCCCCCTTTTTTTGGGAGGTACCGTAGAATTACTCTTGTTTACGTAGCCAAAAAGCAATATAAACTCTGGTATTTATTGTGTCAAAGCCAATAATATCATGATGTCGAGGTAAGCCACACCACAATTTCTTTTTCGTTAATTTTTTTTTTCTTCTTCCTTATTGGCCTATATGTTAAGATCAGGGAAAAAATGAAGACTAGAGAAACGTGATTTGTTGATAAGGTCTTTGATCATTGAAAAATGTATTGGAGAAATGTAATTTGTTGATAAGGTCTTTGGTTGGATTTTTTGGATTAAAAGTTGATAAGAGATGATTTTTTTTTTTGGGGGGTGGGGGGGTTGTTATAATTGATGGACACTTACACATAAAACATATGTATGCAAGTGCATGAAACTAATTTAATTAATAAGATTTCATTCACGTGAAGTTTAAGTGATATTGCTAATACAAGAAATCCGTTGAAGAATAAAATATTTGTTATATTTTATTTATTTATAAGGAGTATATTTACATATGAATAAGCCTAAATTCCAACCATGCAAAGATTTTAGTAACTAATAAACTTCAATTATAACTCATGTGAATTTTGATGTATTTAACACTTTCCATATTAGCTTTTTAATGTTTGATCAATTTAACATATCAACTAATTTATAAAAAAAAAAAATAGAAATGAGAGGATATTTAAGAATCAAATGATGTAATTTTTAAATTAAGGGATAATATTAGTAGTTGAGTAACTAAATTAAACTTTACCTAATACTTGTATGACCACATTAGTAATGTAGGGACCAGTTTCGAGCGCTCTCCGCGGATCGAGAGAGTGGACCCAAGCCCAGCTAACCCTCCAATAAATTTATAGAGTGTGGGTTCAAGAGCTAGGCCTTAGTAAGGAGTGCAGCGGCCATGCATGGTTGTACGTGAATGCTAATAACTTAAGTATGGGTTGGAATGCACAATAAGGCTCCTCGGACGGGTCTTATGGAGCTTGAAGTTCTTATTATCTCATTTCAGAAAGGTTACAAGAATTAAGAGAATATGAGTTGCTACAGTATTTCATTTCTCTGGTTTTTCGTCCGTCCCCCTCTCAAGAGGTACTTCTTACATTATATATCTCTCTCTCAGTCGATCCTAGCCCTACATTTGTTGATCAACCCGGCTTCCACTTGAGAGCCTGTCCCATCAGCCGCATTCCCATTCCTCCTGTGGGTTGCAGCGCCCAAGACGGCACTGTTTAGAGGTCCTATCCTCATTAATGCGGCCAGGGCGTTAGTTGAGGGCATTTAATGTGGAGGTGACAGTTTACCTGGGACTTGCTCCTCCACCATGCTTCAATGTCCGGTGCTTGGTTCTTGCTATTTGCTCCTTGGATGCTTAGGGAGGTTCCCCTTGAGGGCATGCTGTTTGCCCACTTTCTGACCTCGGTCGCCCGAGGATGTAAACATCCTCGACAATGCTCCTTGGGCCCTGGGCTCTGCACTTTCGTCCTCAGACCTAGGACGCGTCCTCGGCGTAGGCCTCTGGGCCTAGTCTGAAGTGGGCCGGGGTTGCTTGACTTATTCTGGCCCCACAATAGCCCCTTAAAATCTTGCTGTCCGCATCCTCGGGCGGAAAGGAGGATTTTGATATCCTCGGACCTGCTTCGTGTCCAATTGAGTCTTGTCCCTCGTCAGCATTGGAGCCTTTTCACCTGCCCAAGGTGCGTTACTGGCGCTTTGGTGCGCGTAACGTGTCCTGCATTAAATTCGAGCGGCTTTATGCTCCCCACGTTCAACGGGCAGATGACAATCTAACGGTGGGGATGCATCTAGCATTTATGGGCGGGAAAACTCGCGTGGCTCTTCCCTCTAGGGTATAAATACCCATTCGAACCGCTTCCTCCTTTTTCATTTACAATCAAGAGCTCTTACGCCTCCATTCAGAGTCCAGCCAAATTTCCACCTCCATCTCCAGCACAAAAAGCCAATCCGAGGAGCTCCTCCTCATTTCTGTAAGTCACTCTATCCCTCTCTGAGTCTTTTTCCTCTCTACTCCTTTTCTTTTATTTGCTCTCCCTTTAGCTCTCTTAGGCGTCATTTAGGATGGGTAGACTTAAGAAGTACGTCTTTACTGAGGAGGCGATGGAGAAATTCATCGCTGATTACAAGATACCGGCCAACGTGGGCTTAAGGTATTGTGAGGAGGGGGAGTGGCACCTCCGGAGGCAGGAGGGCGAGGTGGTGATTCCCATCATCGCTTTCCTTGAAGGGGGGATGAGGATCCCTATGGGGCCGGTGATGAGGGGTTACCTCACCTACTTTCGGTTAACCCCCACCCAATGCGCCTCCAACATGTTCAGAATTCTGGGCAGTGTGGATGCCCTTAATGAGAAGATGGGTCTAAGGCTGACCTATCATGATGTCAATTACTGTTACAATCTTCAACATCTGAAGAACAAGTCCTACTACATGAGGACGAGGGATGACAGGGTCCGGCTTATCCAGTGCCTCCCCGAGTCCAACAAGGGGATGAACGAGGATTTCCTCATCGTGTCTGGAGCGTGGCACGATGGCCTTCATTGCCCGACGACAGAGGGAACACCAGGTGGGGCAGTGGGAATAGGAGGGGATTCAAAGATTCTAACTTGCTTTCTGCATTATTTCTTTTTGTACTGTTTGGTTTCTAATCGTGGATGTGTTTTCTCTCTGTAGATCCGCACTCTTTCGCGCGCCACTTCAGCTTGATCAACAGGGAAGACTTGCAGAAGGTGCTCAGGTCTGCGGCTTTTGAGAACGAAGCGGACCACCAAGTCAGAGCCGCGCACAAGATTTTGGGGTACACCCCACTCCAAAAGTCATTCGCGGCCCCAAAGTACGTGATCAAAGAAAAGGATCCCCGGCTGCAGAAAATAAAAGTAACCGAGGACGGGTTCGAGTTTCCCGAGGATCCCTCCACTTCAGAAGGCGTCACAGTAGCAGTCCCCTCGTCTTCCCATACATTCCCAGAGGCCGCGGAAGAGGACTTAGAGAGGGAAGGGGACGCTGCAGATTTTGGTCCTGCCGAGGACGATTTCGACGTTTTTGAGCAACTCCATCAGTCCGAGGACCCTTTTGGAGACTTGGGTGATCCTCGTCTAACCGAGGCAGACCTTTTAGCGTCAGAGACATCTTCTCGGCTTGAGATGGGCTACAAGAAGAAAGACCAACCCAGCCTACTCGACCTAATCGAAGGTCAGCCTGGGAAGTCCAAACCGAGGCTTCCTCCTCCTCCAAAGGCTCGTCCTGCTTAGACCAGGTCGGCCTCAACACAGTCCAGGCTTCCTCCTCCTCCGCCTCAGGCGAGCCCACCGTCTAGGCACGAGCCTGCTGACCCTAAGCAGAAGAAGGACAAGGGTAAGAGGATCCTTGAGGACAAATCTGGGCCCACGCGGGAGGGCGATGGCACTCGGCGGCCATCGAAGCAACTGAGGATAGGCTCCTCAACGCAGGATAAACAGGTCGCTCCCCCGCCCGAGGTCCAGGCCTAGCTCCCCGCCCCAATGCTTCGCGGGGCGCCTTTGAGGGATGACTCCTCCCTCAGGGACTTTAAGGATGGCGAAGGCGCGTATGTGGCCGACGCTGTGGAGAGATGCTTGCTCCTTCCCGCGGACATGGCGGAGCTGGGGACCATGAGGAGTAGGGACGTCTTCCTCTGCCTCAAGCGATATTTGGGGATGGTAAGACCCTTAACACTTGTGCTTTTTCTTGCTTCAGTTTTTTCTGCTTTCCTTTCTTTTTGAGCTTGGATAATTATAACTTATCCGTTTCGTTTGGCAGGTTGTCCAGGCCACTTTCAGGCTGGAAGAGGCGGCCAATGAACATGGAAAGGCCATGGATTTAGAGCGCGATAAGCACTTGGAGGCTACTCGGACCCTCAAGACGTCCGAGGAGGACCTTGCCAAGGCCAAGGAGGAGCTGAAGGCCATGACCTAGGCTAAGAACAGCGCGATGGCAGGCCTTGAGGGTGCTCAGAGGCAGGCTGAAACTCAGACGAAACGTCTGGGTGAGGTAGAGGGGCTGCTGAAGCTCGCCGAGGATCAGATAGCTGGCCTGACGAAGAAAGTGGCCGATGCCGAAGAGGCCAAGAGGGTGGCCGAATGGGCCAAAGGGGAGGCCGAGAGGGCCAAGTTTGAGGCAGATCAAGGCCGGGAGGAGGCCTGGGCCACCAAGGATGAAGCTGAAGAGGCAGCCCATGCTGCTGGGGCAGCTGAGACAGCAGCTGCCTACAAATCCCAAGTCCCTGGGGTATGTAGGCGCTACTGCTCTGAAACTTGGAATGAAGCCCTCAAACAAGCTGGGGTGGAGGCCTCTTCCGACTTGTGGAAGGAGGAGAGCGTATACTACCCCCTTGTCATCCGCAAGGCTGCCCCAGATGGCTCTGAAGCCGAGGAGGCTGCTGTGGAAACTGCTGCTACTCCGAGCGAAGGGGCCTCGGATGCTGGGGTCACTGATGAGCCAGTCCAAGGGAGTAATCCTCCCGTGGTGGTTGAATTGAGTGATGGCTCCAACGAGGATGCGCCTCAGCAAGCTGCAAAGCCTTCCCTCGATGCCCAGGTTTCTTCTGCCGAGGGGGCAGCTATTCCTGCCGTGCCTCCGCAGGCTGTCCCACTCAGTCAGGGCTCAGAGGACCCTGAGGCAGCTATGGGCCAGCCACCCACCGAGGCGGGCAACTAAATAGAAGAACTAGGCTCCTTGGCGCTTCTGCCTGCTACACTTCACTTTTGCATCTTTTTCTTCCCTTTTTCTTTATTTGTAATGTGACTCCATTGGTGTAATTCTTTTGGACTTAATGAAATGAGAGCTTTATTTCTTTTTCTGTTTGTTGTGGCTGTTTGTTTACTTGCACATTATCCGCTTTTTCTTTACTTGCACGATTTTAGCTTCAATTGCATCTCGGCCAATCGTGGCATCAGTTATTATAGTGAGAGGGCATGTATGCTCTGATGCACTTTTCATTTCCTAAGGACCAGATAGAATTTCTTCGAGTAGACACTTAGGATCTCTTCAATGTAGTTAATGATAGGCCACAATCTGAATGACCCCTTGTGATAAACCCTAATTAATTAATTAGCCAAGTTGTTAATTAATCAATTAAGCATGCAATTGCGTGGAAGCACAAACAAATCACCAAATACTTAATATGCAGCGGAAAATAAATAACACGGTGATTTGTTTACGAATGGGGAAAAACCCTAACGGCAAAAACCCCACCGGGTGATTTTCAGGTCACCACTCCCGAAACTCCACTATTATCAAACCAAGCGGTTACAAGAAAGGAATCCCAAGTACCTTACCAACCTACAATTGAACCCTTACCCCAATACCCAATTGGACTTGATCTGTAGTGACAATTTCCACCTTTGATGCACGGCTCCCAAGTACGTGACTAACCAATGCGCGGATCCCAGTACGCGACTTCAGAACACCAACTTGAGGAAGAAAGGTTGGCTGCAAAGTTCTTCAGTTCATCCACGTGATGAATAGCAGGAAGATGCTTGGTTACAAAACCCTATGGTGCAAAGACACAGTAACTTCTTGATGGAAGATGAACTAGGTCAAGAACTTCGTCTGTTGAGCACAATTTGCATAAACAGAGATTGCTCAATGATAATACAACTTGTGTCACCCAAAACGGCTCTTAAAATAATCCTTTTATATGTTTAGGGTTAGAAGAAAAGAAAGCCCAAAAACATATTCACGGATCCCAAGAAAATCAAATTGGAATTCTGACTTTTTAATTCTCGACAGATAGCAGGTGTCGAGGTAGCTATCGAGAGGTGTCGAGATTTAAAAACTTTGCACTTCAGCTTGCTTTTTCTTGGACAGACTTGATGACTTCAACACTTAACCTTGAAACATTGTTTCTTAAAGTATTAAAAACACCTAGAACTACCCAATTACAAGCAGAGTGCGTTTTGTCAAAGGATTAGCCAATTTACATAACTAAGTGACATATGTTCTTAAACAAGTTAAAACATATATGTCCTAACAATCTCCCCCTTTGGCAATCCGTGACAAAACCACAACAAACAAATGAGCATATGAGAGAAGTCATAAATCACTCAACTCATATTCACTTGTTGAATACAATAAAATCTATCCTAACACAAACTCTTGAAAAACTTTGCAAGAAGAGAGCTTATGATAAGTAGACTTTGACAACCTGTATTTCTGAAACACTTTTAAACAAAACTCATCAAGGCATCTTGTGTGAAACAGAAATAAATAGATTGCATACAAGTAAAGAACATGTGTATAAAGATAGAAAAGAAACAACACATGAAGAGAGAGGTGAAAGAAACATACATCAACATATATAAGAGAGATAATAAGTACAATGTATGTAAGAATGGTCAAAGGACCTCATATACAAGAACAATGCATCTATAAAGAATAGAAAAGAAAAGATACATCAAACCTTACTACATCCCTCAAAAGTATCAACACTCCCCCTATCAAAAATGTCCTATACTAACTCTCCCCCTAAGATGACTACTCTCATAACCCAAAACTACTCCCCTTTTTTGTCACGAGTGACAAAGGGTAGAGTGTCATGTAGACATCTCATCGGCAGAGCTAGCATCTCCATCATCATTATCATCATCCTCAGAAGCTGAAGCTACTGGAGTAGGTGGTGAATAAGTAGCCTCTGGAGCAAAACCACCCATGGTCGCCTGCCGTCGTGCAATACGACCCACACGAACATTCACTTGATACAACTCAGCAGAGAGTGTATCAAGACGAGTGTCCATGCGCTGCAGCTGCGCCATGATATCACCAAGGGATACATCGCTCGAAGAGGAAGAAGGAGCAGATGTAGATGGAGCTGATCTGGATGGTGTTGAACGGGAGGGAGGAGTGGCACCAGGCTGTCTCGACCTGAACTGCGCCTCACTACGTTTTACGGTAGCGGCATCTATGGCAGATATGTGTGTGAAATGGTCGGACACTGGAAAGGGAACGGAAAAATGGCGTAGAATCCGCGTGATAGCAGAAGGAAAGATGAGCTTATCATGGGACGCCGAATCAAGATAAACCTCTAAGATAGACCGGATGAAGTGAGAAGGGAAGTCTGTGGTCAAATGCTCAAGAAGAGAGAGCAAAAATCGAGCACGAGGCTCTGTGATAGAGTTATAGTGAGACAAAGGATGGAGAACAAAAGTCATCACCATGTTAATGAATCTAGGACCTTTAGCAAAAGGCCTACATGATGTGAACTGATGCTCACCCCAATCAGCAGGGCGCTCACAAAAAGCAGAGATGAGCTCTTCTTTGGACACAGTCCTCAGACGCTCACAAGAGGGGTAATCAGGAAACTCTATCCTAGGTACCCTAAGCACATCCGCAACAAGTTGCGGTGTGACAGGAATGCGCATACCTCGAACACGAGTGGAAAAATGAGGTACTGAAAGATCAATCCCGTGGATGTTGGAGTAGAACTCCTGTATCAGCACGAGAGGGCAAGTGACCGGGATGTCACACAGTGACCCCCATCCCCTACTGTGAATGACAGAGGGAAGGTCAGTATCGGCGAAGTCCGCCAGAATGACTTGGCGTTCCGAATGAACACCTCGTCTAGAAAAGTTCTCAGTAAATGCCTTTTGGGCATCTCCATCACAGAACCGAATGTTAAAAGGAGCAGAATCAGAAGATGAAGATGCTCTAGAATGCAGAGGGTTCCGAGCAGGAGTAGATTTACGTTTGGGTGCCATAGACACTACTAACGTAAAAGAATGAGAAAGAGATAGAGAGGGAGACAAACAGAAAATTCCCAAATCAGTTCAAACATGACAGATATATGAACAAGGAGTACGTATGCATGGGAATGCATGAACATGTGACATGCAAAACAGAAATATCATCATGGGCTCAGCCCAATCCAATCCTAATCAGCATATAAACAAAGTACTCACATCTAAATGCATGAAAATATCATTATAATGCACATGAAATGCAATGTATGACATTTTGAAATCATTTAAGTCCAAACCCAACCCAAAATTTCAATAAAAACTCAACAATTTTGAAAAACCCCAAATTTTTATGAAAAATCCCAAAAACTAGGTTTTCAAAACATGAAATGCATGAAAGATGAAGAGAAAAGAGATCTTACCAAGTGATTTGAGCAAGAAATGAGCAAGATCCAAGTGGGTTGAAGGATTTGAGTGAAAGGAGAATGAAAGGGAGATGAACAGCCACGGAGAGATCGAGAGAGATCGAGTGAAATGAAGAAAAATCGCGATCTGCACTTAAATAGGCACCTCAGTAATTCTCGACAGCTGAGGTGTCGAGAGGTATCGAGGAAGCTGTCGAGGAAGGTATCGAGGAAAATGCCTTCGACAGATGCAGGTATCGAGAGGTATCGAGATGCAAGGAGAATTTCAGATACGCGAAGCTCGATCGATCGCGAAGGTGTCGAGAAGGTATCGAGAAGACAGAAGCAATCTCGATCGATCCACAAGGTATCGAGACAGGTGTCGAGAAAGAAGACACAAACAGCACATGTGAATCTCGATCGATCCAACATGTGTCGAGAATCTATCGAGAGGACAGAGACTTTCTCGATCGATCCACCAAGTGTCGAGGATGTGTCGAGACTGCGATAAGAAACAACTTGAGAAGCTCGACAGATGACCAGGTATCGAGGAGGTGTCGAGGAAGGTGTCGAGCCACAGAAAAAGGCAGTTTTTCGAGAAGTGAAAAACACAGACATGAATGCAATCCAACACACATCTCTACCAAAGATCCACTCAACATATAAACCTCTCAAAACATCTCTCAACAAGAAATTAAGCACAAAGATCATGCAAAACACACACACACACTAAACAAGTCTAACCAATTTTATATTTCAAAAACAAGTTATGACAGTTTAGTGAGCATACATTAGCACATGTAAAACATTTGTGATGACCAAATCACATTGTACTTGCACATGTATCAAAAGTAGAAAAGAATATTGCGTGTTGTGTGTGAAAAACATCGCAAGATTGCATATGTGTATAGATGTTATGACGATCTGAGATATGAGTAAATAACTTTTAACTCACACACAATCATAACTGTTTGATGGGGACTATCACCTTCGAGGTACATCCTATGACTCCCACATCTCCTAGAAGACACGCTTGCAATCATATTTAAAGCATCTTTAATCTTTTTGCTTTATATTTTCTTTGCATATTTTATTTTAAGCATATCATGCATGGGCATAAAAAGAGAGAAAAGAAATACCCAAGATGTTAAGCATTTGACATCGCATTTTTGCTATGCCGAAGCATACGAATGTCTTTGACACTGCACTTTTGCTATGCCGAAGCATACAGGTGTCTATGACACTGCACTTTTGCTATGCCGAAGCATACAGGTGTCATACTATGATTGGCGGGCAACAGTGGTGAGATGGTCATTTATGCCTTTCTCTTAGGATTTTCTAGTCCTACCCGTCAAAAAGAGTGATATGAGTGTTAAGTTTTAAGAGATAACCTAATCTTACTCATCACAAACAAGAGCCACAAAGCTCACTTGCTTAGTTGTGCATAGAGATGCTCATCTAAGCTACAAGTGATACAAAGTTTAGAAACTTTGTTTCAATGGCCATCCAAGGTACACAAGTACCAAAGTACACAAAACACACTGTTTTTGTATTTTTCTGATTTTTCAAAATTTTTTTTTATTTTTATATTAAAAACAAAATGAACAAAACTGAAAAATAAACAAACAAAAACATGTTAAACAAAGCAAAGCAAAAACTAGATGCAAATGCATGAGGAAGAGGGACAAGAGAAGGAGATCAATCCATAGAGATGACACCAATGTTTTGACGAAGGAATTCAAAACGTTTGCTGTCAAGAGGTTTGGTGAACAAATCAGCCTTCTGATCATTAGTGTGGATGAACTCAAGAGTGAGAGTACCATCTTCGACAAGCTCCCTAATGAAGTGATGTCGAATCTCTATGTGTTTGGTTCTAGAATGTTGAACCGGATTCTTCGAGATATTGATGGCACTGGTATTGTCACAGTAAATAGTGAGATGCTCTTGACAAATACCATAATCATGGAGGAGTTTTTGCATCCAGAGGAGTTGGGTGCAACAGCTACTAGCAGCGATGTACTCAGCTTCTGCAGTGGATAAGGAGATGGAGTTCTGCTTTTTGCTCATCCAAGAGACAAGATTGTTACCCACATAAAAGCAACCCCCAGATGTACTCTTTCTATCATCAGCATTACCGGCCCAATCGGCATCAGAGTACCCAGCTAAGACACCATTAGTGTCCTTGCTATACCACACACCGAACTCAGCAGTGGTTTTGACATACTTTATAATTCTTTTTAAAGCAATCATGTGAGATTCTTTGGAGTTAGCCTGATATCTAGCACACACACCAACACTATAACTAATGTCAGGTCTACTAGCAGTAAGGTACAGAAGACTACCTATCATGCTTCTATAGAGAGAAGGATCAACATTCTTGCCTAACAAGTCTACAGTGAGTTTAACGTTAGGGCTCATAGGGGTTCTAACAGAACTAGTAGAATCCAAACCAAACTTTTTCACAAGATTCTTAGCATATTTAGATTGAGAAAGAAATATACCTGAGTCTTGTTGGCGAATCTGCAATCCAAGGAAGTGAGTTAGCTCTCCAATCATGCTCATCTCGAACTCGGCTTGCATGAGTTTTGAGAAGCCATGAGCCAGTTCATCCTTAGTCGACCCAAAGATGATATCATCAACATAGACTTGAGCAATTATCAACTCCCCATCTTCCTTTTTGATGAAGAGAGTTTGATCAGCCTTCCCTCTTGTGAACCCATGTGACACCAGATATTGTGTGAGTCTATCATACCAGGCTCTAGGAGCTTGCTTCAACCCATAAAGTGCCTTTTTAAGGTACAGCACATGATCCGGAAAGTGTGGATCAATGAATCCTTTTGGTTGAGCCACATAGACATCCTCTTTGAGTAACCCATTCAGGAAGGCAGTCTTTACATCCATCTGATAGAGTTTGAAATTCAGTTGACATGCTAGGGCAAGAAGAATTCTGATTGACTCCATTCGAGCAACTGGGGCAAATGTCTCATCATAGTCTACTCCTTCCATTTGTGAGTATCCTTGAGCCACAGGTCGAGCTTTGTTGCGAATCACATTTCCTTCTTCATCAGTCTTGTTGCGGAATATCCACTTTGTACCGATGATGTGTTCTCCTTCCGGTCTAGGTACTAGAGTCCAAACATCATTCCTCTGAAACTGGAGTAATTCATCATGCATTGCTTCAACCCAACTTTCATCTTGTAGTGCTTCCTCAACTTTCTTAGGTTCAACCTGTGACAAGTAGCAGGAATAAGACACAAAGTTAGCAACACATTTATCAACTGTACGTTTCCTTAATGTGAGTTCATTCATGTCTCCCACAATGACTTCTGGAGGATGATTTAATTTGATTCTGGATGAAGGTCCCTTCTTTTCTTGAGATTCAGACTCTGGTGAAATGGGTAAGTCTGCAGGGTCTTCCACAATACTGGGAGTACTAGGAGTACTCGGAGAAGCAGGTTCTTGTTCAGTAATGTCTTGAACTTCCCTAGGCTCAGAAGGAAGAATTTCCTTGGGAAGTCCCTCAGTGCCTTTCTCAGAACTTGACTCTGAAGACTCATCAATGACGACATTTACTGTCTCCATTACCTTCATAGTTCTTTTGTTGTACACTCGATAAGCCTTGCTTGTAGAAGAGTAACCAAGAAATATGCCTTCATCACTCCGGGAGTCAAACTTTCCCACATTCTCTCTATCCTTGAGAATGAAGCAGGTACTTCCAAAAATCCTGAAGTACTTCACATTAGGCTTCCTTCCTTTCCACAACTCATAGGGAGTCTTTTTGGTACCGGGTCTGAAGTATACCCTATTTACTGTATGACATGCAGTGTTTACAGCTTCTCCCCACAAGTTTCTAGCCACATCTTTGTTATGCAGCATGGCTCTAGCCATCTCTTGAATAACCATGTTCTTCCTTTCTACCACACCATTCTGCTGAGGGGTAATAGGAGCAGAGAATTCTTGAGATATACCCAATCTTGTGCAGAAGGATTCCATGTATGAGTTCTCGAATTCCTTCCCATGGTCACTCCGAATTCGATCAATTTTCAGGCTCTTTTCATTTTGCAGTCTTGTGCATAAGGCTTCAATGTGCTCAGGAGCATCAGACTTGGATCGTAGTAGAATGACCCAAGTGTATCTGGTGAAGTCATCTACCACAACCATGATGTATCTCTTACCCCCAAGAGACTCAGTTCTAGTTGGACCCATAAGATCCAAGTGTAACAGCTCCAATGGTCTGGATGTAGCTGTTGTTTGAGTGCCTGGATGCTTAGCTTTTGTCTGTTTTCCAAGCTGACATGGTCCACACACCACATTGCTGATTCTACTAAGCTTTGGTATCCCCAAGACTGGCTCATGTTTAGATACAGTAGATAGATGCTTGTAACTAGCATGTCCCATTCGTTGATGCCACAAATCTTCATTAGGCAAACGAATGCTATTACACATAATATCAGCATCAGGAACCAATCCATAGCAGTTGTCCAAAGTGCGAACCCCACTAATGAGTTTCTTTCCAGATTCATCCATGACAAGACACTTCCCTTTTGAGAATAGCACCATGAAGTCTTGATCACATATCTGACTAATGCTCAATAGGTTTACCCTTAGACCTTCTACATAAAGGACATTTGCAATGTCTGGCAGTCCTGGCAGAGATATAATCCCTTTCCCCTTAATTTGTGACTTGCTTCCATCACCAAAGGTAACATTGCCACCTTTCTTAGACTCAAAGATCTTGAAGAGAGACCTGTCTCCAGTCATGTGTCGTGAGCAGCCACTGTCAAGATACCATAGACATGTGTCCATTACCTTGAATGCAGACTTCATCATGAAACATACTTCATGCTTAGATGATAAATCAGAGGGAATGGTTCTTTCTCTCAACTGCCTTTTATGAGCTAAGCCTATAACTTTCACTCTTCTCAGACGAACTCCTTTGCACATTTTCATTCTGAGACAGTCTAGTTTCTTCTTAGCAAAACTGAGATCTTTTCCAATAGTCATCATAAGAGAATTCAAATAACTTTTAGACTTGTATTTTCTGAGACACTCAAGCAAACAGTGATTAGAAAAACAAGATGTATTTGAAAACAAAGATCTCATCAAGCAGGTTACAGCCAATGACAACAGGGGTCAATGGATCAACACAGCAAAGATTAAATCCTAATCAGAGTGTGCCCGCTCTGATACCACTTGATAGGCCACAATCTGAATGACCTATTGTGATAAACCCTAATTAATTAATTAGCCAAGTTGTTAATTAATCAATTAAGCATGCAATTGCGTGGAAGCACAAAAAAATCACCAAATACTTAATATGCAGCGGAAAATAAATAACACGGTGATTTGTTTACGAATGGGGAAAAACCCTAACGGCAAAAACCCCACCGGGTGATTTTCAGGTCACCACTCCCGAAACTCCACTATTATCAAATCAAGCGGTTACAAGAAAGGAATCCCAAGTACCTTACCAACCTACAGTTGAACCCTTACCCCAATACCCAATTGGACTTGATCTGTAGTGACAATTTCCACCTTTGATGCACGGCTCCCAAGTACGTGACTAACCAATGCGCGGATCCCAGTACGCGACTTCAGAACACCAACTTGAGGAAGAAAGGCTGGCTGCAAAGTTCTTCAGTTCATCCACGTGATGAATAGCAGGAAGATGCTTGGTTACAAAACCCTATGGTGCAAAGACACAGCAACTTCTTGATGGAAGATGAACTAGGTCAAGAACTTCGTCTGTTGAGCACAATTTGCATAAACAGAGATTGCTCAATGATAATACAACTTGTGTCACCCAAAACGGCTCTTAAAATAATCCTTTTATATGTTTAGGGTTAGAAGAAAAGAAAGCCCAAAAACATATTCACGGATCCCAAGAAAATCATATTGGAATTCTGACTTTTTAATTCTCGACAGATAGTAGGTGTCGAGGTAGCTATCGAGAGGTGTCGAGATTTAAAAACTTTGCACTTCAGCTTGCTTTTTCTTGGACAGATTTGATGACTTCAACACTTGACCTTGAAACATTGTTTCTTGAAGTATTAAAAACACCTAGAACTACCCAATTACAAGCAAAGTGCGTTTTGTCAAAGGATTAGCCAATTTACATAACTAAGTGACATATGTTCTTAAACAAGTTAAAACATATATGTCCTAACAGTTAACTTCCCCACAGGCCTGAGTCCGAGGACCATGCAGTGCCTTGGTTCTGTCTGACACTTTGGTTTGGCTGTAAGTAACTAGTTTCCCCATAGGCTTGAGTCCTTGGACCATGCAAGACCTAGGTTTTGTCTAGCACCCAGATATAAGTGGTTAGCTCCCCATAGGCTTGAGTCCTTGGACTATGCAAGACCTAGGTACAGTTGCTACCTTCAAGATAAGTGGTTAGCTCCCCGTAGGCTTGAGTTCTTGGACCATGCAAGACCTAGGTACAATTGCTACCTTCAAGATAAGTGGTTAGCTCCCCGTAGGCTTGAGTCCTTGGACCATCCAAGACCTAGGTACAATTGCTACCTTCAAGATAAGTGGTTAGCTCCCCATAGGCTTGAGTCCTTGGACCATGCAAGACCTAGGTACAGTTGCTACCTTCAAGATAAGTGGTTAGCTCCCCATAGGCTTGAGTCCTTGGACCATGCAAGACCTAGGTACAATTGCTACCTTCAAGATAAGTGGTTAGCTCCCCATAGGCTTGAGTCCGAGGACCATGCAAGACCTAGGTACAATTGCTACCTTCAAGATAAGTGGTTAGCTCCCCATAGGCTTGAGTCCTTGGACCATGCAAGACCTAGGTACAGTTGCTACCTTCAAGATAAGTGGTTAGCTCCCCATAGGCTTGAGTCCTTGGACCATGCAAGACCTAGGTACAGTTGCTACCTTCAAGATAAGTGGTTAGCTCCCCATAGGCTTGAGTCCGAGGACCATGCAAGACCTAGGTACAATTGCTACCTTCAAGATAAGTGGTTAGCTCCCCATAGGCTTAAGTCCTTGAACCATGCAAGACCTAGGTACAGTTGCTACCTTCAAGATAAGTGGTTAGCTCCCCATAGGCTTGAGTCCGAGGACCATGCAAGACCTAGGTACAATTGCTACCTTCAAGATAAGTGGTTAGCTCCCCATAGGCTTGAGTCCTTGGACCATGCAAGACCTAGGTACAGTTGCTAACCTTCAATTTGGCTGTAAGTAACTAGTTTCCCCATAGGCTTGAGTCCTTGGACCATGCAAGACTTAGGTTCAGTCTAGTACCCAGATATGAGTGGCGTTGGGACGCGAGATGTGTGATCATGACAGGCAGAACATCTGAATCAAAAGAGGCTTCTTTATTAATAGTAATATCTTTTCAGGTTATTTACATTCCATGGACGAGGTACAGGTTTGTCATATAAATCTTCTAAATAGTATGCTCCTATCCCTGCCACTGAGGTAATTCGGCAGGGCCCCTCCCAGTTGGGTCCGAGCTTTCCCCAAGAAGGGTTCTTGGCAGCTCCTACGACTTTTCTCAGCACCAGGTCTCCCGGTGCTAGTGGTCTGAGCTTTACATTGGTGTCATATCCCTGCTTGAGCTTTTGCTGGTAGTGAGCCAGCTGGATCATTGCTTGCTTTCTTCGTTCGTCTACCATGTCCAAGCTCCACCCCAGCAGTTCATCATTACTGCCTGGGGTGAAGGAGCTCGTCCTTAGTGTCGGGAAGTTGGTTTCCAGTGGGATCACTGCCTCCGCACCGTAAGTCATGGCAAAAGGTGTTTCCCCCGTTGAGCGCCGGGGCGTAGTCCGGTACGTCCAGAGGACGTGGGGCAACTCTTCTACCCATCTCCCCTTAGCATCATCCAGTCTCTTCTTAAGCCCGTTGACGATGACCTTGTTGACTACCTCGGCCTGTCCATTCCCCTGAGGGTAGGCTGGCGTTGAGTACCTGTTTGTGATCCCAAGTTCACAACAGTACCTCCTGAAGGCCTTACTATCGAACTGGAGCCCATTATCCGAGATGAGGGTCTGAGGGACCCCGAACCGTGTAACTATGTTCCTCCAAAGGATTTTCTTCACGTCTACGTCCCTGATGTTGGCTAGCGGCTCGGCCTTGACCCACTTGGTGAAGTAGTCCGTGGCCACCAACAGAAACTTCTTGTTCCCTGGTGCTTTGGGGAAAGGTCCCACAATGTCTAAGCCCCATTGGACGAAAGGCCATGGACTGGACAAAGGGTTGAGGACCCCTCCGGGCTGGTGGATGTTTGGGGCGAACCTTTGGCATTGGTCACACTTCTTGACATACTCCTGGGCCTCTTGCTGCATTCCCGGCAACCAGTATCCTTGTGTGACGGCTCGGTGAGCCAGGGATCTCCCCCCTGTATGGCTCCCACAAATTCCTTCGTGCAGCTCTTCGAGCAAGGATTCTGCCGCTTCGGGGTGGACACATAGAAGGTATGGCCCAAAGTAGGACCGCCTGTATAGCTTGTGATCCTCGGACAACCAGAACCGAGGAGCTTTCCTTCGTATCTTTTCTGCCTCTAACCTCTCCTCAGGCAGGACATCATCTTTGAGGAATCTCACTATGGGGTCCATCCAGCTGGGACCCGTCACAACTTGATGGACGGGGATCACTCCCTTTGGCACTTCACTTGGCCTCTCCAGGTGCTCCACAAGTATGATCTGAGGCAGAGCCCCTGCCGAGGAGGTTGCGAGTGTGGCAAGTGAATCGGCATGACTGTTCCCATTCCTAGGAATATGGGACAAGCTGAAAGGGCGAAACTCCAACTGCAAGCGCTTGACTTGGCTCAGGTATTCTTGCATTCTCGAATCTCTGGCCTCCATCTCCCCCTTCACCTGCCCTACCACCAATCTGGAGTCTGAGAACATCTCTATCGACTTTCCTCCCATCTTTTGCACCATGATCATCCCTTGCAGTAATGCCTCATACTCGGCCTCGTTGTTTGTGGCCGTAAATCCGAGCCTCAGGGATTTCTCAATGACATGATCTTCAGGGGATACTAGGACCAGCCCCACTCCGGACCCCCTTTGGTTTGCCGCGCCATCCACATATACTTTCCAGCATGGTGACTCTGGGATGGAGATGGCCCCAACTGATTTCTCGTCACATCCCTTATCCTCGGTTGTCACTTCTACGACCGGTTCAGCGAACTCGGTCGTCAGATCCGCCAGAACCTGGCCTTTTATGGAAGTCCGAGGCATGTACTTGACGTCAAAAGCCCCCAGAATTGTGTTCCACTTCGCGATTCTTCCCGTGTAGTCAGCGGTCCGGAGTACAGACTTCAAGGGCAATTGGGTTAGGACAACCACCGTGTGAGCTTGGAAGTAATGGGGGAGCCTTCTCGTGGCGTGGACCACCGCCAGTATGGCTTTCTCCAGGGGTAGGTATCTGACCTCCGCTTCGTGCAGCGACTTGCTGACGTAGTAAACTGGCTTTTGGATGCCGTTGTCTTCTCGTACCAGTGCTAGGCTCACTGCATGGGGCACCACCGCAAGGTAGGCGTATAGGACCTCGTCGGGCTCAGGATTGGACATGATAGGCGGCCGGGATAGATACTCCTTGAGTTGCTGGAAAGCTACGGCACAATCCTCGGACCACTCAAATCCCTTCCATTTGTTGATCAGGAGACAAAAGGGCCTGCACCTGTCGGCCGACCTAGAAATGAACCGGTTCAACGCCGCGATCATCCCAGTAAGCTTTTGGATCTCTTTGGGATTCTGCGGAGGCTTCATATTGTGAATGGCCTTGATCTGGTCAGGGTTGACTTCGATCCCACGGTGGGTGATCATATACCCCAGAAACTTGCCAGAGCTTACGCCAAACGAGCATTTTGAGGCATTAAGGCGGAGCTTGTGCTCTCTTAGGACGCCAAACGTGCGGCCGAGGTCCTTCAAATGCTCGAACACCAGCTTGCTCTTTACCACCATATCGTCAACATAGACCTCGATGCTCTTGCCCAACATCGGCTCAAACATTCTCGTCATCATCCTCTGGTAGGTGGATCCGGCGTTTTTCAGGCCAAACGGCATAACCTTGTAGTGGTAGTTCCCAATGGGTGTCACAAAGGCTGTCTTCTCTTGGTCCTCCAAGGCTAGTGGGATTTGGTGATAGCCCTGAAAGGCATCTAGGAAGCTCATCCGAGGGTGGCCTGCCGTCGCATCTACTAGCTGGTCTATTCGTGGCATTGGGAAAGGGTCTTTTGGGCATGCTTTGTTCAGGTCTGTGAAGTCTACACAAACCCTCCACTTCCCACTTTTCTTCTTGACCACCACAGTGTTGGCCAACCATTTGGGGTAAAAGACCTCTTTGATAGCCCCCGCGCGCTTAAGCTTATCGACCTCTTCCCTGATCGCATCAGCGTGCTCCTTCGACGGGCACCGAGGTGGCTGCTGCTTGGGGATCACAGATGGGTTGACGTTAAGGTGGTGACAGATGAAGGATGGATCAATCCCAGGGGCATCGCAGGGGTCCCATGCGAACACGTCAAGGTTCCTCTTGAGGAATTCAAGTAACTCCTCCTTCTCCTGTGGAGGCAGCTGGGTTCCGACCTGGAAGAACTTCTCCGGATCATCGCCAATCACCACCTTCTCCAGGTTCTCGCATTTAGCATCCTCGGCAGGTGCATCCGGAGGCGCCACCTGGGTCTTTGATTGCTATGAATCTTCCTCGGCTGGGGCCGAGGACTGTGCATCAAGCCGATAGGATATGGCAGCCACCGTGCACTGCCTAGCTGTGGATTGGCAACCTCAGATCTCCAGAACCTGGTCCCCTGACGGGAATTTCACCTTCTGGTGCAAGGTGGAGGCTACGCCATCCAAGGCGTGTAGCCAGGGCCTTCCTACGATGGCCGTGTAGGGGGAGTATGTGTCCACCACTACAAAGTTTGCCTCCACCACCACTGGGCCTGTCTGTACGGGCAGTCTGATCATGCCCTTTGAGATGACGAGCTTTCCGTCGAAGCTCATTAGGGGGGAGCTATAAGGTGTGAGGTCTTCCGGTTTTAGCCCCAGCCCCTTGTAGAGGTCTGGACATATGACCTCGGCTGTGCTGCCACCGTCCACCATCACCCTTTTCACGTCATAGCCCCCGATTCTGAGGGTGACGATTAGGGCGTCCTCGTGTGGTTGGATGGTCCCAATCTTGTCCTCCTCCGAGAAACTTAGGGCTGGGGGAGGATTCCTCCTGGACCTCTTTGGCCCCATCCGAGGGTCCTCGGCGGGCAGTTGGGCCACAGACAACACTCGCAAAGGGGGTGTGCCTATTCTTCCTGGCGCGGCCAAGATTATGTTGATCGTCCCAGCGGGCTGCCCCATGGCAGCGTCCCTCCGAGGCTCTTGGTAGGCTCGGCCCTGCTGGCCGCTGGAATGGTGCAGAAGATGCTTCAGCCTTCCATCCTGGACTAGTTGGTCCAGGTGGTCCCAGAGGTTCCTGCAATCCTCCGTGGCATGTCCGTGGTCCTGGTGGTATTGGCAGTAACGGTCCTGGTTGCGCCTACCAGGCTCTCCGATCATCTTCGTCGGCCACCTGAAGTATGGCTTGTTCTTTATCTTTTCCAGAACCTTGTGCACGGGTTCTCGGAATACCGCGCCGACAGTTTGGGCATTGGTCGCCCCGGATTGCCCACCGAAATCCCTCCTCGGGCGGGCGTTGTTGTACCTGTCCGACCTGAAATCCCTCCTCTCCTGAGGGATAACCTTCTCCTTGCCTTTGCCTTGCAGCATATCTTCCTCCACCCGCTTGTACTTGTCGATCCGATCCATCAGCTGCCGCACGCTGGTGACGGGCTTTCCGGTCAAGGACTTCCTCAGGCCATGCCCCATTGGTAGCCCATTCTGGAACGTACTGATGGCGACGACGTCATACTTGCCGTCCAGCTCGTTGTAGATCTCCCAGTACTTGTCCGAGTAAGCCTTGAGGGTCTCCCCGTCACGCATGGATAAGGACAGCAATGCGCTCATGGGCCGAGGAGGCCTGCTGTTCGTGACAAAGCGGGAACCAAAGGCCTGGGTCAGCTGTCTGTACGAGTCTATGGAATTCGTCCTTAGACCGTTGAACCACCTCATCGCCACAGGTCCCAAGCTGGATGGGAAGACTTTGCACATCAGCGCCTCGTTCTTGGAGTGGACAGCCATCCTCTGGTTGAACTGGCTCACATGCTCCACGGGATCCGTTTTGCCGTTGTAAGCAATGAAGGTGGGCTGCTGGAATCGCCGAGGAAGCTCTGCCTCCTCTATACGACGCGTGAAGGGCGACCTGGAGAGCTGATCCAGCGCCTTGCTCATGGCGTCACCTCCTAAGCCCCTGGGGGTTGGGTTGGCACGCCTACGCCTCTAGTAGCGTTCCTCCTCGTGGGAGAAAGTCTCGCTGGGGGGGCGTTCTTGACCTCCGCCTGTATTCATCATCACTCTCGTCGTCGGGGGGCAGGTCAGGGCTGAGTTCGAACTGTCTCCGCTGCGCACGGCGTAGCTTCCTCTTCAGATCATCTATCTCGCGCTGCATGGCCACCTTATCATCCTTTCTCTGGGAGGGGTGGCTATGGGCCTCTTCCGATCGCGTGGCCTGGCCATCGTCGCGCTTCTGGGGAACGTGCCCGTCCCCCTGGCTTTCGCTCGCCGTTGAAGTACGCACGCTTCCTTCTCGAAATCGTCTGTTGTCGTTCTGACCGCCCCCGGGGTCGCCATAGTTACCCTGATGTCTTGACTTCACCGGTTCAAGTCGATTCGGAGTTCTTTGGTGAGGACCTGATCCTACCATGTTTGACTGTTGTCCTTACTAACACACAAGCTCTCCCCACAGACGGCGCCAATTGTAGGGACCGGTTTCGAGCGCTTTCCGCGGATCGAGAGAGTGGACCCAAGCCCAGCTAACCCTCCAATAAATTTATAGAGTGTGGGTTCAAGAGCTAGGCCTTAGTAAGGAGTGCAGCGGCCATGCATGGTTGTACGTGAATGCTAATAACTTAAGTGTGGGTTGGAATGCACAATAAGGCTCCTCGGACGGGTCTTATGGAGCTTGAAGTTCTTATTATCTCCTTTCAGAAAGGTTACAAGAATTAAGAGAATATGGGTTGCTACAGTATTTCCTTTCTCTGGTTTTTCGTCCGTCCCCCTCTCAAGAGGTACTTCTTACATTATATATATCTCTCTCAGTTGATCCTAGCCCTACATTTGTTGATCAACCCGGCTTCCACTTGAGAACCTGTCCCATCAGCCGCATTCCCATTCCTCCTGTGGGTTGCAGCGCCCAAGACGGCACTGTTCAGAGGTCCTATCCTCATTAATGCGGTCAGGGCGTTAATTGAGGGCATTTAATGTGGAGGTGACAGTTCACCTGGGACTTGCTCCTCCACCATGCTTCAATGTCCGGTGCTTGGTTCTTGCTATTTGCTTCTTGGATGCTTAGGGAGGTTCCCCTTGAGGGCATGTTGTTTGCCCACTTTCTAACCTCGGTCGCCCGAGGATGTAAACATCCTCGGCAATGCTCCTTGGGCCCTGGGCTCTGCACTTTCATCCTCGGCGTGGGCCTCTGGGCCTAGTCTGAAGTGGGCCGGGGTTGCTTGACTTATTCTGGCCCCACAAGTAATTTAGCAAAAAAAAAAAATCTATTTTTTTTAAAGGAAAATCGTGTGAAATTGATGACTTTTTGGTTCAAGTAGCTTTTGGCTTTAACCATTTCTTTTAGCTAGCTAGGGTTATGACTTTTCATCCAAGTTATCATTTATTCTTTTACCGACCTTTGGTAAAGGTCAAGTATACTGGTGGGAGTAATACACAAATGAACTAGTTGCCGAGTATGTTTCTTATATATTGTCATATTTGTATTTTATCGAAGTAGTCTACCAAAAAAATATTAACTGGATAAAAAGATTAAAAAAGACACACAAGATTGCATGGAAGAACAATTTGATATTGGAAAATAAAATAAAAATACTTCTAAAGCTTTTCCTTTCTTAGGAGATATATTATCTCTTTCGGAAATCCTTTTGGTGTAGTAATTGTCTCAAACATTAATTTGGCCCTGAACTTCACAGAACGTAACAGCCCCCTCCCCCCTAAAAAAATGATAACTTTTCCATTTTCATTTCTCTCTCTCCGTTCGATTCAATGTGTGTGCATCATTGAAGCAAATTTATGTAACCCACTTCATCTAATGCATCAATTTCGTGTGTCTCTCTCTTTGTTTATGTAGCCCACTTCATCTAATGCATCAAATTTAGGAAGTGATTTTCTCTTAATTGCGTAATACATGCCAATTCAGTACGTTAGGGATACTGATGGATCACTCTTAATTTCCTTTCAGTGCTCTTATTCTTCAACACTCTTATCCAGCTTTTTTCCTTTTTGTTTCAGCACCTTACCAACCTATGCTTTTTTGCATGATCAAAGACCTAATCAACACAAATTACGTTTCTTTATTCTTCCTTCTCTCTCTCTCTCTCTCTCTCTCTCTCTCTCTCTCTCTATATATATATATATATATATATATATTTGTTTGCAGGGAAACTAACATAAAATAAGTAGGTACTTTTAGGATATGGTATCCACTATGTTAAAAATTGCGTATTTCAATTGTTTTAATTTTTGTATTTTTTTTATATTTATATTCATGAAATCAAGACTTCTTTTCTTAGAACAAAAAAAAAAAAAAGCATTTAGAATACATAATTATAGTCATATTGGATACCATATTCTCAAAAAACATAGTAGTATTATAGAACTTCCTCAAACTATATTGAATACCAGTCACTATGATGATACAATATCAACATATTATTGCACTATGTTATAATTGTACATATGTTATAATTGTACATCTATATATATATAGGTGCCAGAGGAGACTGGAGGTGTTGTGAGTGCTCACTAATTACAGACCGGCAAGTTTATGCATGTAATTATGATGTTCATTCATATCTAAGCATTCTTGTATTCTCTTGTCCAAGTAGAATGAATCTTATTGAATAATTAAGTACTAGGGTTAAGATCTTTATTGATTTTAAAATGTATATTTTTTTTATTGTATCTAACAGTGTACAACAAAGTATTATGTTATTTATATTTTCAAATAACATACTATTATATAAACCTTTAAAATTTTTAAGATATAATCTAAACTATGAAATGAGAATGATCATTTTCCTCCAAGTTCAGACTTCCACACACCCTCCTAGGAAGATCTAATACCAAACTTTAGAAAAAAAGAAAAGAAAAGAAAAATTTAGTCAATAATTGAAACATGGTGGGAGTAGCCAATTTGCAGAAGGCAAAGGCCCTTCTCTTTTTTACAAATTTTGCTTATGATTTTCCGAAATGAAAGCTTTCTTCCATTTTCCTAGTGTAGGACTGGAGCTATGGATGTCGTTATCTCCGGTGGAACTGATCAAAGTTTCTCTAAATCATTTGAGAAACCAGAAACTAACTCCATAATAAGGACAACTTTCCTTGACTCAATAGGTGCCCATGAAATTTACTCATCCGAGGTAAGATTATTGACTAAGTTGACTTATATATATAAGATGCTCAAGTCAATAGGCTTTTTTTTTTGGTCCATTTGAGATTTAGTAATCTTGCTGTTCATAAAGAGTACTTAAACACGGGACAATTATCATCTATGAAGCACGACACTTCATTTAAAGTGTCGTACATGAGTCATATTCGCGTCATGCTAATGTCGTATTGCCCATTTTATATTATAATTTTTCAAAAATTTTTCGTATCTTCTTAGACTATCATATATCTTATATATTATATTATTAAAAAAAGATTTTGTTAACATATGCTCTAGGCATATTCGTTTAGAAAATACTTTAAAAAATTATGAGAAAAAAAGCAACTCATTTTTTAACATTTTTCTATATTTTTCATTAACTAGACCCTTAAAATTAAAGCCCAATATTCATAATCATCAAATCCAAATTAGTATTTTATTGTAGCTTAATTTTCTGGTCAAATAACTAATTTCAGAATACTTACATTGCACAAAAGTCAAGAAAACCATCTCACTCACTTAGGTAAGATAACCTTATTAATACAACTGTTGAATGTTTCTATATGTGGGGACAGCTTACAAACTTGTTACATTTTAAATCTTATACTTTAGGGGTTATTTTAAATTAAATCCGGAAGTTTGAGATTGTTACAAATTAAATCCTATAGTTTTGTTTGTTTCAAATCAAATTCTAAACATCTAAAATTGTATAAATTTAAATTCCTAGCTAAATTCGAAAATCAAACCCCCTCAAACCAAATTAGAATGTCATTGATGTCATATGACTCGTATCAATAGAGTAATAAATAATTTTTTTTTTTTAATTGCTTCCTTGTTATGTGTTTAAAACCTAAGGAATTTGTTTTTCAGTTTTATAATCACTCTCTGATGTTTTATGTACGAACTTGTTAAATAAGAGTAGGATTAATTTTTCCCTCTTGGTTTCTTCTTTCAGCGGGGAGGGCAGCCCTTACAGAGACAGTGGCAACTACCTTCTTTATATTCACACTCATTACATCCATTATTTCATGCTGCTGGTCCCGTTTGTGGTGTTCATCATTTGTTTCGTCTTCATCTTGACAATCATTCCTCTATCTGGGGCCATTCTGAATCCATTGGTTACATTCATTGCAGCCCTCAAGGGTGCTGTTACTCTTGTACGTGCATGCGTCTATTTCTTGGGGCAATGCATTGGCTCTATAATGGGCTACCTCTTGATCAGGTGTGTGATGAGCCATGATGCAGTTGTCAAGTACATGTTAGGTGGGTTGCACCATCAATAGCAATGGCTCTGGTGTAAGCCTTGGAACTGCACTAATGTAGAGTTTGTGTGCACCTTTGTTGTCCTCTTGCTTGGTATTACAGTGGCATTTGACAAGAAAAGGTGCAAAGAACTTGGGGTGACTATGGTTTGTGTTCTCTTATCAGCATCACTTTCTATAGCAGTTTATGTGTCCATTGTGGTCACTGGGGAGCCAGGCTATGCTGGTGCAGGCCTAAACCCTGCAAGGTGCTTAGGCCCAGCATTGATTCCAGGAGGTCAATTGTGGTATGGACGTTGGGTATTTTGGTTGGGGCCATTTCTAGCTTGCATTGTTTTTTATGGTTACTCTAAAACCCTACCTAAGCGAAAATTATATTATGTACCCGGCATATATGCCAGGTCTCTCACTGACTGGCGGGCCCCACACCTAAGGAGGGCTTGGTCAATGTCAATGGAGAGTATGATATCATGAAGCTAGCAAGGGCTTGTTTTGAAGGAAATGGCTCTCCCAATTATCTTCAAGATAAAGATTAAGCTTCTATGCCATGGCATGGAAAGGCTTTTAATATATAGTTTTTATTTAAGGTTTCAAATTGTGCTCCAATTAAACTTTCTTTTCTCTTGTCACAAGGCTGGTCTTGTTGAAGGATACTTCTTTAGCAAATGTATCACTTTCTTTTTAAAAGATAAATCTGAAAATGCTATCCCATTTTTTCCAAAATCTCATTTTCCTCTAATGGCTTTTGGCTTTACCGTTTCTTTTAGCTTGGATTATGACTCTTCACCCGAGTTATAGTTTATTCGTTTATTGGTCTTTCATAAAAGGTAAAATATTCTCATGAGAGTTCTACAAAAACGAACTAGTTGCCGAGTATTTATCTTATATTGTCAACTTTGTATTTTGTCGAAGTATTCTACCAAAAAATATTAACTAACTGTCCTTCAAAAAAATATTAACTAACTGAATAGGTAGATAAATAAAAAATAAAAAAGCACACGATTACATTGGTTATCAATTTGACTTTAATTTCTCCAAAAAAAAAAAAAAATTTTGCCTTTAGAAAAAATAAATATTTCTAAAGCTCTGCCTTTCTCATCATGAGATAACTTTCTTGCGGAAACCCTTTCGGTGTAGTGATTGCCTCAAATCATTTTGAGAGCCGTGAAATTCAAGGAACACCGAACACGTTTCCTAAAAAAACAAAAGAAAATTTTTTAATTGTTATTATGATGGACTTTATTTATACAATTTAAAATTGTATGACGTGAGATTGTCATTTGAATTTATAAAACAAAATTAAATTGTATGACATTAAATTGAATTGTTAATTCAATGGCTGAGTTTTTTTTTAAATTTTTTTATAGAATTTCTGCTTCTAATGATTATATTATTGTAAATATTAATCGGTTTTTGGTGTAAGCAGAAAATTGAATTCTTGATACCTTATTCAACTATCAGAGACTTTACCAATTAAGCTAATTGAAACTACTAATAGTTGACTTTTACATCTAACATTGTTAGACAATATCTCAACATATTGCATCGAGTTCTTACAATGAGATTCCATGATGTATAACTTTCAATACTTAAAAATTATCCCAATATCTCGGAACTTTAAAAATCATGATATTGTTGCAAAATATTTCTATTTAGACAATGAAATTTTACTTGAATCAGTTGAGTGGAAAATGGATTCAGATCCTCTAGATTTCCTAGGGTACTCTATTAAATAGATTTTCTTAAATCTTAATCATTCTTTAATGATTTAATGGTTTAGATTTTGCCATATCAACATTTCATTGACAATAATCTTAATTATTTTGTTTGCAACATTATTTTATTATTTTAAGAATATTGTTAGTGGAATGCTGACATAGTAGAATTTAAACCTTTAAATCATATAAGAGTGTGGCATTGCATTTTGCATTCAATACTTTTTTTTTTTAGAGAGAGTTTCAACCTATGGCGTTTGCTTCTGATAATAATTCTTTATCATCAGACCAAGACACCAACCAGTTTTTGGTATAGGCGGAGATTTGCATTCGATACTTGATTGGTACTTTTCACGCCTTGAAGTGTATCATTTTTCACGCCTTGATAATTAGTAGCCCTTTTCAATTCTTAGATTTTTTTTTTTTTTTATTTTTTATTTGAGAATCAAATCTTTGATACCCTTTTACGCACATTAACTAATAGCCATTGATAATGACTACTTATATATTATTACTAATTAAGATACGTAATCACGTGATCCCTAACAGTCAACTAAATTTTTTCATATTTTATTTATTTATTTATTTTGAGAACCTAACAGTCAATTAATAAAGCAAAGGTCACTAAAACATTGGGGGAAAAAAAAAGGAAAAATACTCAATGAGAAAGGGATTGACACTTCTAATTTAGAAAATAAGTCTTTTTTATTGCCTATATATGTAACCCCATAAGTTGTTGCTCAGTGCATCCATTTAGGTTTATTGGAATTGCCATTTGTTACACTGTAAGCCTTTTACATTTCCATTTTCGTTTCTATATATTTAATTTGTTTGTCTGTTTAATTATGTGTGTGCATCATTGAAGCAAATTTATGTAACCCACTTCATCTAATGCATCATTTTCGTTTCTCTCTCTGGTATATTAACTCTGGTATATATTGTTTCATGGCCAATATCAAGATGTCGAGGTAAGCCACACCAGGGGCGGAGCCAGAGGGGGGCGAGGGGGGGCACACCACAATTTCCTAATTTCTTTCCTATACGTTATAAGATTAAGGAGGGGGAAAAGGAAGAGTAAAAAACGTGATTTGTTGATAAGGTCTTTAATCATCCAAAAACGTATAAGCCGATCGACAAGGTGTAGAAACAAAAAGGAAAAAAGTTGATAAGAGTTGATTGGTTGGTTTTTTTTTTTTTTTTTTTTTGGATTGAAAGTTGATAAGAGTGCTGAATTTGAAAAAAAAAAATTGGGGGGGGGGGGGGGGGGGGGGGGAAGGTTATAATTGATGGACACATACACATATATGCACGCAAGTGCTTGATGCTAATTTAATTAATAAGATTTTATTAATGTGAAGTTTAAGTGATTCTTTTTATATATTTATATATACAAAATATAAATTCTACTTTAACTTAATTTAAATGTATATATGTACAAAACCAAAGTTTAATATGGGAAAGGGGACAAATAGATTAACAAACCATATTTTATCTTTTGCAGTAAAAATCTAAAAGGTAGAAAAAACATATTATTATTAAATGAGAATACATGTGCTTCTCAAAGTTAGGCGACCGTCTAAGGCTCCCAAATTATGCAAGACCTCCAAATTGTGGAAGGCCCCCAGATATCCAATTAGGTAAGTTATTTGATTAAAAAAATAAAATAAGAATGTTAATTCTGTAAAATGAATAAATTAAACCCTAAATTATGGCTAAAAAATAAAGAAAAAACCGTTTATGAGGAAAAAAAAATCGGGAAAGGAGGCTGATAAATTATACCCAAAATATAGCCAAAAAAAAGGAAAAAATGTCTAAAAGAAAAACAAAATTTGAGAAAGGAGACCAATAAATTATATAGCAAAAAAAAAAAATGGGAAAAGGGGGGGGGGGGGGGGGGAATTAGGAAAGAAGTTTGTGACCTAGAAGCTTAAGTCTCTCCCTCTCTCTTTCTCTCTCAACAAAATAGAACAAATAAAAAGAATACATAAAAATCCTTATAAAAATTAAAATTAAAATATTTAAAAAAAAAGCTCAAACCTCCTTTTTTTTTTTTTTTTTTTTTAATATCACTAGAAAATTTTGCATTTTTTATTTTAATATTTGGCTTAGATCCCAAAATGTATAAAGCCGCCCCAACAGGCACAATCCAATATTAGCCAATAGCTTTAGGAATTATGGGCACGCGGTTATATTTATCATCTTTTGTTAATGTTAATATTTTTATATTTTGTTTATATTCATGAAGAAAATGTGGAAATTAAAACTTTTGAAATACATAATTATAGCCATAGTGGATACTATATTCTCAAAAAACATAGTATATAGAACTTTTAAACTATATTAAAATCTGGACAATATGATAAATTGATAATACAATATCAATATATTGCGATACTATGTTATTAACATGGGAAATGCTAACGAGTGCCCTTAGGGTACTGGTTAATAATCCATTTAAAGAAAGTTTTTATGGAAAATGAAAAAAAAAAGTATTTAATATTTTGATAGTCTTTTTCATTTCCCATAAAAGTGATACTAAAATTTTCTTAAAATAGATTATTAACATTATAGCTAGTTGCCTGTGCAGACTGCAGGTGTTATGTGTAATCATTGTTCATTCATATTTAAGTATTCTTATTTTATATTAACTTTGAAAATTATGTTAAATTTCAGATTGTATGATAATACAATATCAATATATTAATGAGAGCAAAAAAAAATCAATATATTACTGGGACGCTATATTATTATTATTATTGTAGATTTATAGTTAGCTACCAGTGCAGAGTGCATGTCCATTCATATCTAAGCATTCTTCTTTTTTCTTTTTTCTTTTTTTCTTTTTTTTTTGAGGAAAACATATCTAAGCATTCTTGTTTTATATATAGAACTTAATTTTTAAACTATATTAAATTCTTGACTTTAGGATAATACAATATCAATATATTAATGAGAGCAAAAAAATATATCAATATATTATTGGGACGCTAAATTATTATTGTACATTTATAGCTACCTACCAGTGCAGACTGCAAGTGTTATAAGTAATCACTGTTCATTCATGTCTAAGCATTCTTGTTTTATTGTCTATGTAGAATGAATTTTATTGAATAATTAATTACAATCATTGGCATTTTTATTAATTTTAATATTGAGATTTTATTTATTGTATTTAATAGTGTACAAAATATTATATCATTTAAAATGTTAAATAATATGTCACCATAAAAATCTTAAAATTTGTACAAGGCACAGGCCCTTCTCTTTTGTACACTTTTTTTTAAATATATTTCCCAGTATGAAAGCTTTCTTACATTTTCCTTGTGTAGGACTGGAGCTATGGATATCATTGTAACCATTGGAAATGATGAAAGTTTCTCACAACCATTTGAGAAAATAGAAAGAAAATCCCTGAAGACAACTTTTCTTGACTCAATTGGTGCCCATGAAATTTTCTCATCCGAGGTAAGCTTGACTTATCAATTTGTCTATAGGATGCTCAAGTATAGTCAATAGGCTTTGATTCTTATAATACACATCCATAGTCTCAGAACCCCCTCCCAAGAGCTCAAGTCAATAGGCTATTTTTTGGGTCCATTTGAGATTTAGATTTTTTATTATTATCTTTGGAGAATCATGCGAGATTTAATTATCTTACTGCTTATATATATTATACCCACTCATACATACAATGTTGTCTCTAGAAATATTTTCTAATGGGATTTCAAATTTGTATTGAAGATGTTAACAAGGAATCTCTTTGTAAATAATATTTTCTTATTTTATATTGATTATTAGGATGATAAGATTAGATCTTTTCTTATAACTCTTGACACGAAGGAAAATTTTTCAAGTCAACTCGAGTTCTCTTAGAAGATGAATTTTAGGTAGGAGATGAATTTTGCACTACACATGATTTCCTTATAAAATATTTATTCATATATAATACTAGCAATAAAATAAATGATAAAGTATATATAAGTTCATTAGACATATTGTTTTTTTAGTATAATGAAGATATTAATTATTGTTACTAAGATTGGATCTTGAAAATTATCTATTATCTCAGACTATAATAAAGTTATTAAAATTAATTATTGTTGCTAAGTAAACTTTAATAGTTATTTCTTAGAATACTTTAATTTATTATTTATTAGTTTTTTTCTTTACTCTTTTCAATTCTTTTAATTAACAATTTAACTCAATTTTGACAATTTATTGGTTTTTGTAAGTCATTAAGAAGAATTTTTGTCGTGCCTTTTGCATTACTCTATTAAGAATTCAATACAATACAATACAATAATTAAAAAATAGAATAAAAAATTTATTTACTTCTCATGCCCACTTCCATTACCTCAAACTTAATTGTCTTTTAATTTTTACACTATACTACTCACTTAATTGTCTTTTTCTGAAATTTAAGATCAATAAATTACTAATTTTTGTTGTTAAGCTTGCTCTTCCCTTAGATCAAATTGGTTTCTTGTTGAGTTTTTTCTTTTGCTTGAAAATGCCAAGATAAAGGTTGAACATTATACTTTAGCAGTAATTTTAAATTAAATCCTAAAGTTGAAGGTTGTTTCAAATTAAATCCAAAAGGTTTTAATTTGTTAGTTTCAAATCAAATCTTGAACTTTTAAAATCATATAAATTAATTAAAAATCTCCAATCAAATCTCTTAAACCAAACTTGAATGCGATTGGTAACATATCATTAATATAATGAAGGAAAATTCCTAGTTTACAATGTACTAGCAATATAAAATTTACATTGTTAGTATAATGTGCAAGTATAATTACCCATAAACAAATTTCTGAATTATTTTCTTGTTATGCATACAAAAGTTGGCACATTTGTTCGTGAGGTTTATAATTACTCTTTGTATGTTTTATTTCTCAACTTGTTTAAGAAGTGTGGGATTGACTTTTCCCTCTTGGCTTCTTCTTACAGATGTGGAGGGCAGCCCTTGCAGAGACAGTGGCAACCACCTTCTTTTTATTCACACTCACGACATGCCTTCTCTCATGCTATGAATCTAATGTCACTGACCCCAAGCTGCTCGTCCCGTTTGCTGTGTTCATCGTTGCTTTCTTCTTCCTCTTTACCATGTTTCCTCTAACCGGGGCCTTTTTGAATCCATTGCTCACATTCATTGCAACCCTCAAGGGTGCTATATGTCTTGTACGTGCATGTGTTTTTTTCTTGGGGCAATGCCTTGCCTCTATAATGGCCATCTACTTATTGAAGTGTGCGATGAGCCATGATGCAGTAGAGAAGTACATGTTAGGTGGTTGCACTATCAATGATAATGGCTCTGGTATTAGCCTGGGAACTGCACTGATGTTAGAGTTTGTGTGTACCTTTATTATCCTCTTGGTTGCTGTTACAGTGGGATTTGACAAGAAAAGGAGCAAAGAACTTGGGGCGACTATGGTTTGTATTCAGATAGCAGCATCATTGGCCATAGCAGTTTATGTGTCCAGTGTGGTAACTGGGAAGATTGGCTATGCTGGTGCTGGACTGAACCCTGCAAGGTGCTTTGCCTCAGCATTGCTTTTTGGAGGTCCATTGTGGCATGGACAATGGGTATTCTGGTTGGGGCCCTTTCTAGCTTGCATTGTTTATTATATTTTCTCTAAGACCCTACCTAAGGAGGGTTTGGTCACTGATGGAAAGTATGAGATTATAAGGGTTGCAAGGGCTTGTATTGAAGCAACTGGCTCTAACAACTACAAATCTGCAACCGTAAAGGTTGAGGAAAAGCCTCCCTGTATCCCTGAAACTGTTGATAAGGATGTACTTGCCCTATACCCTTTTTAATGAAATGTATATCTTTCTCTCAAAAAATAAAATCCCAAACAACGCTTTTAATAAGGCTTTTATTTAAGACTTCAAATTTGGTTCAAATAAAACTTTCTTTTCTATTAGCTCAAGGTTGGTCCTGTTAAAGAAAAGACTTGTTGTTTAGCAGATGTTTACTTTATCTTTTAAAAGATAAAATCTGAAAATGCTCTTCCATTTTCCCCAAAATTCAAATAACATCTGAGATCATCTATCTTTTATAAGGTTGTGATAAACTGCTTAGCACAAAGAAAGAAGGGGTGGATGACCATGATAATTCTGGACTCCACAGCCTTCTATATTTGCATGTCTAAAGCATATATACCATTAGCACACTCACTTTAACTGCACAATACATAACTTATGCTAGTAATCATTACACTAATCAAAATTTTATTGTTATTTTTTTTTATTTCTGTTACCCTTGATATATTGAACACAACGCAGCAATGTATATTACTGGGAAGATGGCTGCAAAAGTGAGGAAGAAGAGGCAAGGGGCTCGTGCACCACTGAATTTGTAGAAACTGAAATCGTATTTCCCTCTAATTGCAACATGATACTCCCCAGGATTTCAGTCAATAATTTCTTGAACTCATCTTCTTTAACCAGCTTCCCATCATCCGCGTTAATCATCTTAAAGACATCAGCAACAACCTTGTCCATCTGCATAAATTAAAGACCAAGTTCATCACATGTTAATTATTGTGTTAAGGCAGACAAGGCTTACTTATAAAAGCAAAAAATGATAAAACCGGTAAGCACTTAGACTTGTGGCAGTAATTGTAGAGCTTAGACTCCAAACCTTAGGTATCAGCCTACCATACACCCCTTTTTTTCCCTTTCCTAAGCATGATAGATCTGATACATGTGGCATCTTACTCATAATAGTGTATTCACCTTACAGGCTACAATTCTTTGAAGTAATTATTCAAGAAATCAATCAACATGTGACATTTTGATATATGCAAGATAAATTAAGTTGAAGTTCTTAAAACATTGAAGCTGAAGATAAGTGATCTGTGACTAGAGCAGCATACCTGGTCAACTGCACCAATTGGAGGTAGACCAGCTGATGGGGACACCACATCCAGCACCACACGAAGATACTCCTTGGACATTTTTCCATTACGATCTCTTGGCACATTTTCTAAAGCTGCATTCAAGGTCTGCATTGCATAATAGATTGTAATGCGTATTTCCCATGAGTAAAGTGTGCACTATGGAATTTATGTCAACAAATATTAAAAATTTATCTAAATAAAAATCGACTACTGAATTGGAATGAGTGAAATAAGGTGCATGTCAACAATATAAACCTTGTCTAATTCAAATTTGTTGGATAATAATCTCTTAACGCCACTTCCATCAAAGGTATTTTCACTATGGGCAACAATCACAGGCTGCTCCTTGAGATGTTGAGCTACACGCTCTGCTACTTTCTTAAACTCCACCAAGAATGCTTCTTGAGAGGCAGGTTTGTGCCAGTCATGACCAGCACAGGCTTGCAATGCTGGTTCCACAATGTTGTCCAAAACCTACAGAATAAAAAAAACCCAGTAATTAAAAAAAGAAAAATGATATAAGAGTGCAGCTATTAATATAACCTATGTACTAAAAGCCCACATTTAGGCAGCATGAATGCTTTAAGAGTTGTAGGATGATGCTTGTCACCACGTTGAAGATGGACTAGTACAAGATGTGTAACACTTTCCATTGATGATCTTCCTATTCTAATTATAACTATGTTGATACTGAATAATGAATTTCAGTTCAATAGTTTAAGAATAAATTACCCAAGGGTCTGAAGAAGGAGGCATTCCTTGATCAACACTAAGTTTTTCAAAAGCCTGGATTAAATGGTCACGGAGGGATCTGTCAGGTGACTCTATCTGTGAAAATATGGACACAATCTCAGCTTCAAAACTTGGGCCATTGATGAATTCAAGGAGATCTTCCCCATCAATCCGGAGGATCACAACAGGATCTCGCTTCAAACCAGCAGCCATGCCTAATAGAATGTCTGAAAGAACTTCTTTGAACTCAGTCTTGCTCACTGTTTCTTGTTTGCCATGTGTGAATTCACTCAAGACCTGTATAATTTAAGGTCACTCTTAGTTCACAGTTGATGCAAACATATGAAGGCTCTATTTTGTATACTTAATTGATAAGCTTAATATGCTTGAACTATCACTGTTGAAAAAAGTCTAATGGTATTCTAATATTGTTTGAGCTCTTGACCAACAATTTAAATATGAACATTAGAGAGTACTAGAGGTGTTTAGTTGTGTCCCATACAGACTAAAGTACACCATACGTAGGACCACATAGAATAAATTGGCAGATAACAGGACAGTTACATCAAAAAATATTATAAGCACAAGTTTCAGTTAGCTTAACTAAAAAAGTCTCTTATTGTTGAATGAGAGACTTAGGATCATCAAATCCTACCTACACCAAAAAGGAAGTGCATTGGTGTGTTAGTCTGATAGTGAAGAGTAATCGTTATGGAGTGAGTTTTATAGGCTCAAATTCTATAGTATGAAAAAATATATATAACAAGTACTTCTAAGTTCTATCCTCTATACTAACCAATTAAGAATTATAAGTTTAAAGTATTCAAATTCTATTTCATCCTAGGTGGATCTCCACTAGATTTATCAGCCTAAAGAGTAAAAACCCCCTTTTAGGTCACTGTCCAACTCACACACTTTTTCTTTTTTATAAAGTCGGTAAGGTAGTCTTAGGTATAAAACTAAAAGAGAGTATGAATAATGTAAAATACTATCATGTTGACCCAAGACCTGGGCTGGGTCTCTCTGTTTCATGAGCATGAGAGAAATGGTCCATTGCTTCCTTATTTACCATGCGCCTAACTGGTGTGGTGACATTATTTCAGAATTCGTGCTTACAATAATAAAAATCATTGGGTCAGCCACAACTGTAGCAAATTAGGTACAAGATTATTGCTTCCAAAAAGAAAAAAGGTAGGAGTACATAATTATTACTTTTCCACAAAGCAACTTCATTGTAGACATTTTTGCTTGTCCCCACAGAATTCGTGTTTGGTTTAGATATTTCTAGAGCTTAATTAGCTTATTTTTTATGAACAGTTTATCAAATCTCACCTTTTCTAATTACAAAGACATTTTTACACACTTCTACAAATCAGCAAATAAATTAGAGTAATGTTACAAACACAACATATTTTTCAACTACTTATATGGTCTATAGTGATTGGAGCAATATCACTCACCTTGATCTAATAGGCCATGTCAACCACTATGAAAAAAGTTGGTGGAAAATGTTATCCCCTATAGCAGTGCTTATTAAATAAGCCAAACCAAGTGCCAAACCAATTGCACACTTATTATTGACAATTATGCCAAGTGCCGACCTTGTGCACATTCACGTAATCGAGAGCTCTTTAGTCAAAGCATATACGTGCCACCCTTATCTTCTGCGTAAGCTAATTTGAAGCTCGCAAAACAATGGATGAGTGACGTGTTGTCCCTTTGTTTTTTTCGAGACAACAAGAACTTTGTCACAAAAATTTGACCGCATATCACCATTACCATGTTCATGAGTGTGATAAATAGGTTCATTTTCTTTGTTTAATACTTGGTTGCAAACCTTACTATGTTGATTTTCGATCAGCTTAATTCTAAACGGCCACAAATCCCTTCACCATTTTGGCTCAAAAACAAAAAGAGAAAAGAAAACAAAAAAGGACCACATGCCCCATTACTCAATTTATTGAAAATAATGTACATATTTGTCTGCCACATATTCCTCTTTATCTATATTGGCTTGCATGTGACATGTGTGCAAACTGCAAAAGAGTGTCAAATCCTTACCAGAACTAGAGACATCTTTATTGTTTATTTTGACTACTATCTTATCCACCTAAACAATGGTGTTAAAAAGATAAAAACCATTTAACATAAGAAGCAAAATCACATAAACTGAAACAATTAACATGCACTAATTGTTGGGAAAGAATGCTTAATGAAATCAATCTATTTTATAATTCAGATTAAATATTAGTATAAATTTAAGGTTAAACATGTATCTAACATTAAATATGACTTTAGGACTTTATTATTATAATTCAATAGATGGGACTTGGGAATGAGGATTAGAACCTATACATCTAGTTTAGTTGAATAACTAGATTAAAAATTTCAAGTGAAATGTCCTATACTCCTATATATGCTTAAAATTTTTGAACTTTGTTCTAAAAATTCACACTTGGTCTCACACTGAAGAAGACACAGAATCAAAAGCAAGGAGAAGTAAAGAGAAATGAGACACAAACCTCAGAATAAATGTGATCAGAATCAGGAGAAGAGCCCTGAGCAGGCAAACCCAAAGCAACACCAATATCAGCCACAGCAGGCTGGAGCTCCTTCACAGAAAGCTTACCATCTCTATCTCTATCCAACTCCTGGAACTTATGGTCCACGAAATTGCTAAACACCTCCTCGTTCTCAACCAACTCCATTATATCTGAACCGTCCAGAACCTGTCCATGTTCTACGCTTTTCTTCTTGGGTGTGCCTGTTGGAGTCTCCATTCACTGGCTTTCTTTTTTTTCGGTGTGGGATTAAGCTATGCTTTCTTGTGAGTCTTGTGAGTTTTTTTGTATGTGTGTGCTTTTTTTGCCTCTGAGTCTCGTGAGTTAGACACGAGTTAAAGCGATTGAGAGAGTTGCTTTGGCCTGGTGGGTGATAAGAGGCTGCCTTCGCTTACTCAATGAATCATCAATATTGGCCTTAAATATGTGAGAGAGAAGAGGTGGGTGAGTTTTCTTAAGGGCGTGTTTGATTTCCTCTTCAAACCGCATTTATGAGCTTATCCAAAAAATAATAATAATAAAATAAAATAAAATAAAAGAATTTGTAAATTTGTAAATGTGTGATTTTAAAAAATAATTAAAATTGAGTGATCATGTTTTGACCCTAATACGACTTATTTCTGATTTTAATAGATTTAAATTTAACTAAATGGTTGTTTCTCAAACAAATAAAAAAATAAATAAATAATAACTAAATGGTTGATTAGTAATGCAACAAATAATTAATCAATTCACACACAAAGACAAGATATGTTGAAAAACATCCGGAGGCCACACCTAGTAAACCGTTTCCACTATGAAAATTGATATAAAACTAGTTACAAAACCTCTAGAGTTTGTAAAAGTTCTTGTATCCAAGCTCTCAACTCCTGCTAGCACCAATCACTTTTCATCAATAGATTTCAGCACGAACGTTAATAGGTAATCACAATTTGATCTCTTAGACACTTCAAAGCCACTGGAAGATTTCTTAGATCCTTTATGTTTTCCAACACCAATCCATTGCACTCAAGGTATCACAAGGTATTTGGATGGATTATCCTATCAAAGGTATGTAAGTTTAGGGAGGGTGAATGCGCAAAGGCTACAAGGTTTTTTTTTTTCTAGGGTGTGGATAGACTCTCCCTTCGTTCTTTTCTAAAATTAGGATTTAAATTTAATTCTTAACTCAACCACAATTGAGGGTTTGTTGACCATACGGATAATTAGGAAAATTAGAATGGAAATCCCTGGGCAATCTCACTCAGCCAAGTTTTGGGCAAATTTCTAGTGAACCTTTTTATGTAACTGAAATTGATCTTGATAATCTCACTCAAAATCTAGCTTGATACCATGAACCTCGGTTGACTGAAATTCCTTTTGTAGCACTTGAATTTTCTTTTGTTCTTCAACCTTAATGACTTGATGCAATTACAACTAAAATGAATTGAAGACATGAAAAATTTGCAAATACAATTGAAGCATTTGACGCGAATTTTGATAGAAAAAAAAAAAACTAACCTAACAAAATTTGTTATGAATATACAATCTAAAAGAAAAACAAGATTTAAGTGATAGTCTAGTGACAATGACATCTCTTGTGATGTCCTACGTATGTAATTCGACTCTCACCTTTCCTTCTTCTAGTTTCTATTTATCCAAAAAAAAAAAAAAGAAGCAAAAAGCAAACCTTAAAAAGGTAATATTTCACTCCAAACTTATAAACTACTTTCACATGTTCTTAAGACATTAATACCATGATATATCTTGTATATATTTAATGGACTTACAACTTGCTAGTGATCTTCACATCGACTATCATTTTCATCCTTAATTGGGAGACATATCCTTGGATTGAATCCTCTCAACAAAGATAGGTTTATTATTCAAACTCCTATATTATTTATTTATTTGAAATTTGTAAAAAGAAACAAAGTGTTTTTTCTATGATTATTAGACCAATTGGATTAATCCAGCTAACCATCCAAGCTTATAGAAATAAATCTTAATAAAGGTTTTTTTTTGGGTGGGTTGGGGGGGAGAATAAGAAAACTTTTTCCTATTAATCTAAACAAGTTGTCCATCCCAATCTCATATTTACCCCTAATTCAAACATTTACTAGTTTACTCAAAAACAATGTAAATTCTTGCCATATATATAATATAATCAAGAACAACTACAATATCTTTATTATGAATAGAAGCGGCCCAACAAATTTGGAGGCCTAAGGCGAACTATTTAAATTAGGTCTTTTTGTTATCACTTAAATAATATTTAACTAGTATTTAATATCATAATTTTTTTTATAACAAAAAATCCATTCTTTTCATTTTGTAATATGCTCTCTTTTTTCTTTCTTTTTTTGAAAAAAAAAAATTACCAAATGATGTAGTAACAAATGTGATTAATTAGTGATATTTCAAGAAGATAATAAACAAGTATTTGAATGAATGATATTAGAAATATTATAAATTTTATAACATATGAGGTTTACAAAAATGTATCAACAATCACAAAAAGTAATTTAAAAATGCATTTCATATGTTGTTAACGTTCACATATTATATTAATTGTCACGTCAATTTGTAAAAAATTTCGAGTAAATTAATAATATTTCTAGTATTTTCTTATATCTAAATTGTTTCTTATGATTAGTACACATATTTATAATGTTCATATATTTAAAGTTGTATTATCTTTAATATTACTCAATTTTTTTATAACTTTTTAAAAGTAGAAAAAAAATATAAAACTAATTTTATTTCCCAATATCTTTAAAAAAATATATCAATATATGCCCCAAAATTTAGGGAACTTGCTCTAATAGAAGCCCTAAGTATCGCCTAAGTGACTTAGGCCGGCCCTGATTATGAACATGTTTTACACGTTATATTTTCATGTCCCTTTCAAAACACACCCCACAAGAAAAAGAGTTATTGTGTTGTTGAAAAAATAGAAGCAAACACAGCCTAGGCTGAGAGTCGTGGCCATGATTATGTGTGTGGTTAGGACACGTGGGGCGGTATGGGATACTCAATAAATTGTTTATTTTTTATTTTTTTTAAGAAAGGTTTGGCTAAGCCTACAAGAGTCTAGAATTCTTTTTACTTTGGTCGGCCCGTAGGTGAACGAAACGTGGCTATGACAGGCTAATCTAATCTGACTTCGAGTGCGTAATTGGCACGTATTTTTGGTTACGTGGCCCTCCCCCAATGAAGCAGGGGCAACATTGTTGGCTGATCCTGTGGCTGGCTTAGGCGCTAATAAAGGTATCTGTCATTATTGTCTTGTCGACTTCAGAGTCAGAGTTTCTTAACTTTTTTTTGTGACCGGTTGCTACTGTTTCGAATTTTTAACTTAAGTTAATGGTGGTGACTGTACAAAAACTTTCATGAGTATTGTTAGATAAATTGTATTTGGAACACTATTGCATTATTTAGAACGTATATAATTCACACGTACATATTTACATTTAAAAATAATCATAATTACACACGTGTATATATATATATAAAAGTTTGAATTATACTTGGTGTTAGAATAATAGCTTTTACATTTTTTAAGTCATGAATTTCTAAAATATGTAATAGTTTCTTATTTATATATATATATATATATAATTTAGAATTTCATTTGAATTTGTAATCCTTGGTTTTTGGACCCAAATAATTCACTTATAACAAAAATGTAAAAATTATATTAGAGGAGCAGCGCAAAATTGAATCTCAATTAAAATTCTATTTATAATCTAATTAGATTCAGACTCTTCAATTTTTGCCCCAAATAATTCACTTAATACAAAATTTTTTAAATTAAATTGAACATGTGACGTAAAATTAGACTCAAATTTAGAATTTTATTGAACTTTCTCTAAGTTTTGACTTTAACTATATGTATAGATTATATAATCTCATTCGTTATAAAAGAAAAATATTATGAAAAATTTTCTCTCTAAATTTATTGTTTTTACTTAATTGATGCAAGATTTCTATAATTTTAAATTTTATAGTGAACGTTACAAATTTTATTATATAAGATTTATAATTAATGCTTCAAATTTTAAATACAAAAAAAAAAAATCCATAAATTTTTAGTTTATAATTGATGTCATGAATCATATTAATTGCTACTTTAGTTTATAAAATTAGTAATAAACTCAACTCAACTAAAATTAGTAATGGTTACTTTATCATAGCCATAAAAAGACCCTAATACAATAGAAAATTCTTAGGTATTTTCAGAGTATAGTGAAATGATGTTCATTTCTCTTACATTTATAGTGGGGTTTAGTGTGAAATTAATAAGCATATCCTACCATAAATGTAAAAAGATGAAACACTATATATTATGCTCTGAAAGTACCTAAGGATTACTCTAATATAACTGTAATGTCCTACTTCATTTTCATCATTTATATGCAAGCTTTGTCAACATTATGGAATATGACTTGGCTCGGTTGTCCTTTTGGCTTTAGGACGACATTCTTTATAACGTTTCAATTGATTTTTTTTTTTTTTTTTTTAAAGTTAACAATTGCTTTGAGTTGATAATTTAATGCATAGTGGTTTATCTTAGATAGATTATCCATATTATGTTTTTTGCTAAACAAAGAGAAAGGTAAAGGAAAAATTTTGGCTAAACACATTTGGACTAGTATAGTTTATCCTATACTTCATCAAAAGTTAGCATGGTTTTTTTAGTGGACTTTTTAGTTTGCTTGTCTGTTAGAACTTCATATCCTAACAATTAAAAAGCTTATCTATGTATTGTTTTAAGTACATGACTTTTTTAATGACTTTTTTAGTGAGTCATGTGATTTATTTAAATAATAAAAATATACAGTCTTATAAGTTGTAATGGATCAGAAAAAAAATAGCTTCAAACATATTTAAAGCAGAAGTTTAATATTTTTGTACAACAAATTTTGTCTTAATTACTTATAGTTTGTTAGATGATATTCAATAAGGGTAAAATTTGAGTCTAGTATTCAATTATATTGGACTCATTATAATAATAATAATATGTGTTTAAAAGTAAACACGTACTATTAATATGAGGGGTCGATTGTAACCAAAAACTAGCCCAAACCAAGTCTATTTTATAATTATCCTATTCATATGAGACGTGGGACTTACGCTTGTGGTATGGGGCATAAGGGCTATCATGCGAGAGGGATTTACATCTTATGTGTAACCCCTTTCCGGCCATTGACTACATGTATTTGACCACTTTGACCTCCTAATTTGAGGGATTTGTCAAACTTTTATCGGCTCAAAACTTATTATAGCCTGTAGATGGTGTCGTCCGACTAATAACTTGTTTACACGTGTCGCACCAGGGGGTGGCATCTTCTACATTTTCACCAAATTTTGGGCTGGACTTTCTACTAAATGATTTTTTTTTTTTTTCCTTTGCTGGCCATCCAATCAAAACTTCAGCATTGGCATTCCTCAATCCTCATCTCTCTCTTAAAAAATTATTATATAGTTCCTCACTTTCTTTCTCTTTGACAATAAATTAAATCCTTATTATTTCAAAATTAACAAATTAAACTTTAAAGTTATAAATATTAACAAATGAAATCCTATAATTTCAAAAGTAATAAATTAATCATTTACCATATATTCAAATTCGGACCCAATACATAGATTTAATTTCTTACTTTTTAAAATTTTAGGATTTAATTTGCTACACCCCCTAAACTATAAAGTTTAGAATGCAATTTACCAAAGAAAAAAAGTTCAACATGCCAAAACAGAAACTATTTTAACTCTAGTAGCTTTAATTTTAATAGTTAAAAGTGTTTTTTGACAACAAAAAGAAAGAAAAGAAAAGGAAAATGTTCCCCACCCCAAATCCCTTGTTTTGGATGATTAGACTACAAGTTTTTTGTTGACTAGATTTTTCTAGTCTACTAAATATTAGAAAATGCAAAAAATGATTTTTAGAAAATATTTTCTGTTGAATCGGATAGAGTGTTCATGACTAAACTTGCCATCAACTAGGAGTCTTAGGACCCCTTTTGGTTATGTTTTCATCAAGATTTCACTTTTTCCACATGCATGGAAAACACCTAGTGTAGAAATAATTATTAACTAGCCTCCTTGTACACATTATGCATGCATTCAGACTCTCTCTCTCTCTGTGTGAAAAATGGCATATATGAAAAATAATGGAGTTTGCAATTTTTTTTTTGAGAAACCAGTTGTAAGCATACTGGGAAAACCAGTTGTAAGGGCAAACGTTATGCACCTAATAGTGACATTATGATAATTTTAAGGAATATAAGGTGTGGCCTCATTTTAAGGAATTTTATTTGTCCTTTTTTTTTACTTATTTATTTATTTTTAATTTAGGAATAATGTTATTAATGATATTTTGAAGAGTAAAAAAGTTGGAAAAATTTACAAAATAATATTTTTAGTATTAATTGATTAAATTGATATTATCTCGAAGTTGTTTGGAATATTAACATTTAAAAAAAAAAATCATATTTTGGAAACATGATATTATCACTTATAAATTATAATCCTTGCAAATAATAAGACAGAAACTACCACCTCAAAAATTGTTAAATTATTGTGTACACTATACTCCATTATCCAAATAAGCTATAAACATTCGAATTTCACATGCTTGCACCCGGAAGTAACATTTGCTCAATGGGAAAAAAAAAAGTGACATTTGATTGTGCTCGACAACTTGTGCGCGAAGATTAGGAGTGAATTTTGCATCCCATTTTTTTAGGTAGTTTATTTGTTGAGAGGTGAGACAAAAAGAAACAAGTTAACTTATTTTCAAAAGAGTTAGTTTATATATCTATTTACTAAAAAAATGAGACAAAAAAGTGAAAATAGACAAGAGACTGGCTAAAAAAAAATTGCTACCAAAGAAACATTAAAAATTGCATCAACCATCATTTCTTTCTTATAAATTATAATGAGTGAGTTGAGTCGCTTTACAATTAATAATACATTTGGTATATAGTAATAGATAGTACCAAATGTGCTTTAAGTATGTGAATAACTTAAAGATAAGATAAAAGGTGATTTGTTTCTCCAAAAAAAAGGTGATTTTAAGTGAATAAGATCATTTTAATCAAATATAATTCAACTTATTTACTTATAATCATATTTTGTCTCACCTTAAAGTAAATAAGCTAGTCAAAGGCTTCCTTTTGTACGACTTTGGGACCCAACCCATCTCATCACTTCCCTCTTGGGTCTTTGATGATGCTGATGGCCCAGTTCCCTTTAGGCCTTTGCCTCCTGTGGCCCGTTTTAATAAAATCTCTCCCTAACTCAACCAAAAAAAACAAAGCCGAGGCGTAGTATTACCCAAAAATTCTCAGCCGTGTGATTGAATAATATCGTATGGTCGATGTGGCATTTATCCACGGCAACCGTGAACCAAGTCCCGCTTAACTACAAAAACTGTCAAAGAAATTCAAAACCAAACTATTCGCGGCGTTTCGGGTTTGGCAGCGCTTCGTGCCACGCTACGTATGATTTCAGCCTTGATCATATTTCAAATCGGTTTCTCCATTTCCTAATTTAACACAACTCTTCATATTCTCAGACTCTCTCTAAACCTGTATGTTCTTTTTCTTTGTCCTCTCTATATGTTAATGCATTTATTTCATTACTAACACTTCTCTAGACTCTATCGGCATACATTAATGTTACGGAAACAACCTTTTTACAACCAATTTCACAATTACTATGTTGGTTGATTGCGAGGGATGGAGAAAAAATGACAGGTCCACGAATGTTAGTCTTGTCCATCCCTCACAGTTGATCAAATTAGCATTTGTAAAATTTGTCGTGAAAAATGTTGTGTATATAGCTTTATCGTATATAGCAATATGTTGGTTTGTTTTTCGTTTGTGTGCAAGACGATGATAAAACATGACCTTGAATTTTATTTATTGACACTATGCGCTACTTCTTCTGTCTATTATATTTAAATAACTTCATCTATTGTTCAAATGTTTGAATTTTGCTTATAACTAGCAAATATCCGTTGTGACTTCCTCAAACTTATCAGGGACTTTTGTTTTCTCTCATTTCAGGTATAATTCATTTCATAAAGTTGACAAATAAATGCACCAATTGTTTTCGGGACTTAAAATGATGGGGTCATTTCTTTCAAGAGCACTTTTGTATGTAACAAAAAGTGATATGGGAATTCCCCATTTTCATCAGTTAATTGCTTTTTTGTTATACAGAAAGTTAAAATTCTAATTTGTATTTGCAGGCTTGTTTTTGGCTATGCTTATCCGGCTTATGAGTGTTTTAAAACTGTGGAGAAGAATAAGCCAGAGATTGAGCAACTTCTCTTTTGGTGCCAATACTGGTATGCGTCTTCATGTTGTGCTAGTATTGATGGTAGCTTAGGATATAGCTTATTTTAGTGCTAAAATGTGTCATCGTCTAATTTTTTAGGATTATAGTTGCTACGCTTACCGTCTTTGAGAGAGTTGGGGATACTTTCATTTCATGGTATGCAATTTTTGAACACAGCACAAATAAGTTGATTTTTCATATAGTCTTGTTACTCTTTTGCATTTATTTTTGGATTCATGACTTTCTTTCTTTTTGTTTGGACAAGGCTACCACTGTACAGTGAAGCAAAGTTGGCAATCTTTATATATCTTTGGCATCCTAAAACAAAGGCACACATTTGACATCCTGAACTTGCAGAACTATTTTGTTTAATTAACTTATACGTTCGTAACAGTTTCTTTAACAATAATTTTTAATTGTTTCTAGGGAACATCATATATTTATAATTCTTTCTTTCGGCCTTATGTGGCTAAACATGAAGGGGAAATTGATCACACCTTATTGGAGTTGAGAGTTAAGGCTGGGGATATTGCAATTCTGTATTGGCAAAAGGCTGTGAGTTTTGGCCAAACAAGGTTTTTGGAGATTCTGCAATATGTTTCTTCTCAGTCAGCATCACGGCCTAAATCTGATAAGGTATCCATTGACAAGGAAAAGTAATATCTGCTCTAGGGATCAGAAGTCATTTGTTTAGTGCATTCTACACTGCATTATTCCAATGGTAATTGTTAAAATTGGGATAAGAATGTTGATTACTCGATCTTTGGCCTCAAGCTCATTATGCAGAAACTGTGTATACTTGATCCTTATACATCAATTTTTTTGGGTACTTTTATATGGTTTAGTACTGAACCTAAGTAGTTGGAGTTAAGGCATTGTTGTCTTAGGCAAACTTTATTTGTTAAGACAAGGTACTGAGATTGTATTTAACTAAATTTAGAGAAATAACTGATAGAATATTTGTTTCATTGCACATCAGTCCATTGCCCATTTTGATATTTTATTTATATTTTGCATCAAGTTTTACCTTATCATAGAATATAAAATGATACGATGAATTGAAGTCCTTCCACTCTATGCATGTACAAGACTCAAATTTTATAAAAGCAATTTTTGGCCAGAGTAGTTCACATAGTCCTGTTGGCTTTGATCTTATGTGTTGCTTCTGCACAACAGCTTCCTGCAAAAGCTTGTGCATTGTTCAATCTTTTAAAATGGCTGAATTGTGACTAAAGTTAATTGCATTTAAAATGGATTTTAATATAGTAAATGTGTATAACCTTTGTCAAGGAATCTGTAAGTTGACCATACACACAATATCATGTTGTGACTTGTGAGGCTTAGAGAATTTCCATATGTAATTTTCTGTTGTCCCACTATCAACCAAGGATCTTCTGCAGGTAAGCTTACTAGTTCCCAGGATTTACTCTAATTCAAGTGCTCTCATGTTCCAACACATGGCTTCCTCCTGTGTGGGTGAGACAGAGCCTTGAACAGAATTGGCTTCCTACGGTTATGGGGGAGACAGCCTAATATTCAAAATATTTGGCTATTTGGCGTTTAGATGAAGATACAGGGAGAAAAAAGCAACTTCACGAGTAAAAGAATGACTTGGACATTTAGGCCTGGAGGTGATAATTGTTGCTAGGTGGCTTCCTTGATGACTGCCATATATGATTCATTTTCCTTGGAGCCCCACCGTTCAGTGTAAAGGAAGAAACATGAAGAATTGATTAGTTAACATTTATGAGAGGCGATCGTTAGTCTTTACTCTTTACTGCCTTGATCTCTCTTTGAGGATTGGATCTTAGTAGAGAAAAAATGCTCGCAACTTTATGGAAGTCATTTTTTACAGGCCTTTAAAATCAAGTTTACTGAATTGTGAAAGAGAGAGATAAGCAAAACACGTATGAAGCGTTAACAGTAATGAATATGGCTGACCCCAATAAGTTCACAGGACATTAAAAGTAAACATGATTGTTTTTACAATTTCAAGAAATTGAGAATGTGAAGTTATAATGCTGAATGTGATATTTAGAAAAGACTAGATAATGCTGTTAATTTAAGATTAAAGAAATGTATACCTGGATTATGTAGAAATATGAGAAAGAATTGAAAGAAGGGAATTAAATTCTGTACAACTATTTCCATGATAGTGAAAAATTAGCACTCATTTCATATACATGAGAGGCATGGGTTACAAATTTGGACAAAGAAGCGATGCATTGAGGTTGAAGTACAACTACTGCAAAGTTCTCCAGGTTACAAACACTGTTGTGGTAAGATTTTGATTGGCAGCATTTGACAATGTAATCTACAATATGATTTGTATCCTTGGTTATTTGTGAAGAGAGAGCCAAATCTTGAAATTTCTAGAAGATGTTTAATCTAGGGAAGCTTGCTCAAGTGGAACCCATTTTTGCTCAAGTGAAACAGTAAGGTTGCACGAGAGAACTTCATTCTTGCTTGAGCAAATTAATTGATCATACCGAAAGTTTACTTGCATCTTGCTCAAGCGAGATAGTCAGATATTGCTTTTGTAAAACATGACTTGGTGAGCAAGACGTGCACAACTTCTTGAATATATCAAGGCACATCTTACTCAGTAGGTAGGCAAGCCATTCTAGAAAACTCTGCAGAGCCTCCTTGCTTCTAAAAATATCAAGTTGATTGAATATTTATTGGTTAAGTTATAATTGTGTCTAAATAAGATTTTTCGTGAGTTCATGTTCACTTAGTGGGGTTTTACTATCCTGAGTGTGATCCACTAATCCTTGACCCCGGTGTCATGGATAAAGCTCATCCCCTTAATGCCCAGTCTTACTTTGATGGTAGTACATGTGCTTATTGTAAGGTTCACATAAGAGCATTCTCATCAGGTGTGCCAAATGCCAAATATTTGGCATTTGGCACACCAAATACCAAAAACTGACCCCTATGAGGTGTGCCAAATGCCAAAAAATTTGGCACACCGCTACAGTACCGTCTCAAATATGAGACGGTACGGACATGAATGCTATAATTTTTTTTGCTTATTTTATTCACTGAATCACTTTTCTCTCTCCTCTCTGGTCTCCATCTCTCCGTTGCTCCTTCCCTTCTCACTTTCATTTTTTTTTTCTCACTCTCTTCCTCTCTCCGTTGCTCCTATTCCCTTCTCACTTTCATTTTTTTTTTCTCACTCTCTTCCTCTCTCTGTCTGCAACAGCCATCACCACCACACTCTGCAACTTTCATACAGAGACCCGATTCATACCAACGAGGCCGAGATCGGGCGAAAATGTTGGTTTGCTCTCACTAATCCGTAGATCTCTCTCTATCCACACCTCGCCGATCTCTCTCTCTCTCTCTCTTTTGGTGGTTGTGGCAGTATTTCTAATGGTGGTTGGTTGTGGGTATTGTTGGTGGTTGGCTGATTATGGTTGAAGGTGGTGGGTTGATCAGGTTGTGGGTGTGAGGTTTGGCGGCGGCAGCGGGTGGGTCGGCGATGGGTGGGTGTGTGGGATGCGGTGGGTCGGTGGTGGGTTGTGTTTTTTGTTTTTGTTTTTCTGTTTTGGTGGTTGTGATTCGAGTGGTTGTGGGTTGATTTTCATGGGTTGTGATGGGCTGATGTTGGTGGGTGCGGCGGTTGTGGGTTGATTTTGGTGGTTTTCTTTTTTTGTTTTTTCTGGTGGTTGTGGCCGCAACAATTTTTCTGGTAGTGTTTTATTTTTATTTTTTATAAGGTGGTGTTGGTGGACGTAGGTTTGTGCCGGTGGTGGCTATCGGTGTTGTTGCGGCAGTGGTTGTTGGTGGCAATGCTGGTTGTTGGTGGCAGTGCTGGGTGTGCCGTTGTTTGTTGTTGTTGATTTGTTGAAGATGATGATATATTATTTTAATGTGTTGGAAATATTATTTTAATGTATAGAATTGAAGAATAGAACATCTGATAAATGGTATGTTGTAAAATGATGTGTTAAAATGATAAAGTAGGTGTTTGGTGTGTCAAAATGGCATTTTTTATAGAACAGCTGATGGGAATGCTCTAAGAACGTTCCTGCAATCTATAGATGAAAGGTATGATTGTTTGTTGAAGAGGGTTTGACTGAACCTTAAACTAGTGTAGGTGAGTGGTCTAAGGATGATTGACGTGAAAGCAATTGGAATAGTAAAGGATTGAATGCTATATTTCATGTTTGTTTCACAAGAAGAGATTGAAAAGATATTTATGTGTGAGAAAAGTAAAGAGGTTTGGGATATCTTGGAAAGAACATATGACGGAACTAAAACTGTGAAGAACTCAAAATTACAAATGTTAACATCTAGGTTAGAAGAGATTAGGATGAAACTTTTGTGAGTTCTACACCAAACTAAGTGACATAGTTAATTCAAGCTTTAACCTAGGAGAGTGAATCCCTGAGTCCAATATAGCTAGGAAAGTCATTAGATCTCTCCCTGTTGATAGGCCAAGAATGTATTGACCCCTTGTGATGAATTAATCAATTAATTAGCCAAGTTGATTAATTAATTAGATTAACATACAATTTGCGTGACAGCACAAAAAAATCACCAAATAGCTAAATAAGCAGCGGAAAATAAATGGACATGGTGATTTGTTTACGAATAGAGAAAACCTACATGACAAAAACCCCACCGGGTGATTTTAAGCTCACTACTCCCAAAAATCCACTATTATCACAACAAGCGGTTACAAGTAAAGGAATCCCAGTACCTTATACCAACCTACAGTTGAACCCTTACCCTAATATCCAATTGGACTTGTTTTGTAGTGACAATCTCTCCTTTTAATGCACGGCTCCCAATACGTGACTAACCAATAGATGCGCGGATCCCAGTACATCCTTTGAGAAAATCGCTTTAACTCACACACAATCATAACTGTTTGATGGAGACTATCACCTTCGAAGTACATCCTATAACTTCCACATCTCCTAGAAGACATACTTGCAATCATATATAAAGCATTTTATTCTTTTTGCTTTTATTTTTCTTTACATATTTTTCTTTTGAGCAAACCATGAATGGGCATATAAGAGAGAGAGAAAAGAAATACCCAATTATGTTAAGTTTTTGACATTGCACTTTTGCTATGCCGAAGCATACGGATGTCATTTCATGATTGGTGGGCAATAGTGGTGAGATGGTTATTTATGCCTTTCTCATAAGATTTTTTAATCATTCTAGTCAAAAAGAGTGATACGAGTGTTAAGTACAAGAGATTACTTAATCTTACTCATCACAAACACGAGCCACAAAGCTCACTTGCTTAGTTGTGCATAGAGATGCTCATCTAAGTTACAAAAGATACAAAGATTAGAAAAACTTTGTTTCGATGGCCATCCAAGGTACATAAGTACCAATGTACACAAAACACACACTGTTGTTGTATTTTTCTGATTTTCCAATTTTCCAATTTTTTTTTTTAATTTTATGAAAAAACAAAATAAAACAAAACAAAAACATGTTAAGCAAAGAAATGCATAAACCTAGACTGACTTAAAAACAAGAAAGCAAAACACATAAGTACTGCAATCAAAAACAAGAAAAGGAGAGAGAGAAAAAGTGACTAAATCACTTGGAGCCTTTTTCCTTCCACACCATGGAAGAACCTTTCCTTTGTGCAAACCCTTGAACCGGCGATGAGGGGGAAGAATTGAAATCGTTCAAGTTCGAAAGGAACATGAGGGATTTGCGTAGATCTCCAAGAGGAGCAAAGGAGGATGGAAACTAATTCTGGTTTCTTGATGAGATCATACTATTGCTCTGTTGAGTGGCTAACCACTTATAGCAATTAGGTCGAGTATGTCCAGCTACTCCACAGTGATGACAGAGATGCTGCTTCTTCTGTTTAGACTGTTGAGTATTACCCTTCTTAGACCTAGGGTTTTTAGTCTCTTTCTTAACAGGTTTAAGGGGTGCTCCTAAGATAGATTTATCCCTGTCTATGTTCTTACTAGCTAAGGCAATTTTAACATCATTGTTCTCAGAAACAACATTATTAGTAGGAGAAACAAAAACAGGAGTACTAGTAGAAGCAATACTAGGAGAAGAGAAATCATATCTTAAACCGGTTCGATCAGAAGTAGATTTCTGTAAACTGAGCATCTCATCGAGCTTTGCACTTGAAGTTCTCTCCAACTGAGCTTTAACTTGGAACAGCTCTACCTCAAGCTTCTTGGTCTTTAGCCAAGAAGTTGTTCTCAAATCTCAGTGCTCTAGTGGTCTGATTATCTTAAGATACGTAGGGCACTCTTGTTTCATATGACCGAAGCCTTGACACCCAAAGCACTTTGGTCATAAGGGAACAGTGTACTGACCACCATCCTTAGCATCTTTCTTCCCTTTGTCTCGACTTTTAAACTGAGAAGAACTAGATTGCCTACCGTCCTTGTCGAAGCCCTTTCCATTTGCATTCGTCATGAACTTCTTGAATTGCCTTGTGATGTAGGACTTCATTTTAAAATCTTCATTGTTTGAAGACTCATCCGTGTCATTGCTCTTGGCCATCAGTGCCATGCTCTTGCTTTTGCTCAATTTCCCGATCCTTGTCAAACCCAACGCATAGGTTTGTAGGTTGCCAACCAACTTTGTCAAAGGAATTTTTTCAATATCCTTTTACTTCTCAATTTCGGTGATCTTGGCATGGAATCTTTTGGGTAGAGATCTAAGCACCTTTCTAACAATCTTGGGTTCTGGAATGGTTTCCCCAAGATTATAGGCTGAGTTCACTATGTCCTTGAGCTTGGCGTGGAACTCATCAAATGACTCATCTTCCTCCATCTTGATTTCTTCGAAGCTTGTAGTGAGCTTTTGAAACTTCGAGTCCTTGATAGCCTTGGTTCCCTCATAGGTTGTCTGGAGAATGGTTCATGCTTCCTTAGCAGTTTCAGTGGAGGATATCTTCTTGAACTCCTCATTCGTGACTGTACTGAATAAAGCATTCAATACCCTACTGTTGAAGTTTGCTGCCTTGATCTTAGCATCATCCCAATTGGCCGGCGTTTCTTTAGGCTTGGTCTAGCCTATCTCCATAGCTTACCACACTTTCTCATCTAAAGACTGCAAGAAAGCTCTTATGCGTACTTTCCAGTATGCAAAGTTAGTATCATCAAACAAAGGAGGTATAATAAGAAATTGTCCTTTATCCATGACAAACAGGGGTCAATGGATCACATAGCAAAGATTAAAACCTAGTCAGAGTGTGCCTGCTCTGATACCACTTGATAGGCCAAGAATGTATTAACCCCTTGTGATGAATTAACCAATAAATTAGCCAAGTTGATTAATTAATTAGATTAACATACAATTTGTGTGGCAGTACAAACAAATCACCAAATAGCTAAATAAGTAGCGGAAAATAAATGGACACGGTGATTTATTTACGAATGGGGAAAACCTACACGGCAAAAACCCCACCAGGTGATTTTAAGCTCACCACTCCCGAGAATCCACAATTATCACAACAAGCGATTACAAGTAAAGGAATCCCAGTACCTTATACCAACTTACAGTTGAACCCTTACCCCAATACCCAATTGAACTTGTTCTGTAGTGATAATCTCTCCTTTTAATGCATGACTCTCAATACGTGACTAACTAATAGATGCATGGATCCTAGTACGTGACTTAATTACCAACTTAAGAAGGATGTTGGCTGCAAAGTTCTTCAGTTCATCACACGATGAAGATCACGAAACTTCTTGGTTACAAAACCCTACGGTGTACAAACATACTAGCTTCTTGAATAGAAAGATGAACTAGGGCATATGTCTCCGGTTCACAATATGCTTGTGAAAAACTTTTGCAATAAGTTGCATCAGGTGCAACAGCCCTTAAAACAATCCTTATATATGTTTAAGGTTGTGAGAAAAGAAAGCCCAAACATCTATTCACGGATTGAAGTGAAATCAGATCTGAAAAACTAATTTTCATAAACCTCGACAAATACCCTATCTATCGAGCAGCTATCAAGCCTCGGGTTGAAATAGTTTTTTAAGCCTCGATAGATACTAGCTGTCGAGCTTTAAAATCCAGCACTTCTTCACTTGATTATTGGACAGACTTGCATAGTTTTAACACTTGAACTTGAAACCTTGTTCCTTGAAGCATTAAACACATCCCAGATCTACTCAATTACAAGTAAAGTGCGTTTTGTCAAAGGATTAGCCAATTCTATGATGACATATGTTCTTAATATGAATCACATATGTCCTAACACCTGCTAAGTGGTTCCATCCCAAAGTATCTATCATCGAGGAAGCAAGGATCTTGACACTGTTAAGATAGAAGAATTAGTTATAGCTCACTTTTAAACCTATGACTTCCTTCCCTCAGCCTAAGAAAAACAAGTCCATTACCTTAAAAACAGTTAGGGAAGAAGAAAATGATACCTCAGATGAATAGTGGTTGAATGATGAGGACCTAGACCTATTTTCTAAGAACTAAGAAGTTCAGAAATTTTTTCAAACCTAGGAAAAAAACTAAAAAGAGCAACTAGCTACTTAGCCTTTTACTGTCTCTAGTGAGAGTTGTAAAGAAGCTAGTGAGGAGGAGGTTGATGATGAGGATGGACTTTAGGTAGCCTATAATAATCTTTTCAAGGAATATAATAGATAGAATAAAATCGCAAAGTTATCCCTTAAGAGTTTGAATGAGATAGAGCATGAAAATGAGGTCTTATTGGTTGAATTGGATGAAGCAAAGAGGTAGTTTGGAAATGACAAGGAAGAAAATGCTTCTATTTGAGAAAACTAAGAAATATGGTGTGAAAATTGAAAACTCTAAATCTCTGCTAAAGAAGTTCTCAAGTGAAAATTTGAATCAGTTGTTTTGTTCTCATAAGACTAGCTATGATAAAAGTGGGTTAAGGAGGATACATTGGTGAGGGATTGTCTATCCCATCCATCTCACAATCCCCCTCAGGGACTAAAGGAAGAATGTCCCTCCAAACCCTATGTATAATTCAATTTATCCTAAGTTGAATGAAAAGGGGTTTAACAAACCAAGTTAAAGCCCTGACCCAACAAATTAAAATCAAAGGAAATTCACTTATGTCTTAAGGTACATGGTCCACAGAAGGTCTTCGAAGATTATGTATGATGCCTTGATAGTGGAGACTCTAGACACATGAATGGTGATAAATCCTTGTTCAAGACTGTATCAAATGACTGTACAGGAGACACTGCTTCTTTTGGTGAGGGTGGTAAATCACATGTCCTTGGCAAAGGAACTATTGATGTTTTTGGTCTACTAGTCCTAAATGATGTGCTATGTATTGAGGGCCTTTAGTAATGAGCATCAATCAAATATATCATGAAGAGCTCATTGTACAATTCTGCTAAAAGGAAGGTCCTGTTTATGATAAAAAGGAGAATATACAGTTAGTAAAAATATTATAAAAATTAAGATATTATTACTTTTATAGAACAAAATTGTTATTAATAACTACATATATATATATACTAATAATTTAAATAAAAAAAATGGGGTGGGGGGGTGGGGGAGCGTTGCCTCCTACTGTCCAAGAGGGGCTCCGTCTGTGCACACAAATTCTAACATAAAAACACACTATAAACTCAACTCCACAGCCATAATAATTATGTATTAAGTTAATTGTAGATGCAAAAAGATTTTTCTTATTAAAAATATTCATTTGAGGGGTTAAAAACATTAAGTACATCTGGACAAGAAATTTTGAAATTTGGATGAAATGATAAAGTATTTTACAAATTTTTTTTTTTTGGAAGTCAAGAGAAAACTTTCATTCAAATTGTAATGGGATAGCGTTACAACAATCCAAATATCCATTAGGTACCAGAAGCATTGGGCATATCAGCATGATTAACTTACTTGAATAGCCTCAGCTACTGGTGCCTTCTTTAGCCGACAGATGTGCCACTTATTTCCCTTCCCGCCGTGTGAATTGGACCTAAGAAATTCCATCAAAAGCACGTTCTCCTTTGATTCTCTATATTACTGTAATGATTATTAAATGTGGCCAAGATGAGTATTGACCTTGTAGTCATCCGTCTATATTTATATTTATATATATTTAAAAATTGAAGCGTAACATTTATTATTGTTATTCTCCAATTGAGCCACATCATCATCATGTCACAAAGTTTTTATTTTCCTTTTTTTTTTTTTTTTGGATTTTCACTTCACACATTCTCTTTAATCAATCCCATTTTTTCTCTCTCAACTCATGATTTTTCCATCAATCCTATTTTATACTATTAATGACATTCTCATTGAATCTAAATTGCCTTAAATTCAGCAATCAATTATTCTCTCTCTCTCTCTCTCTCTCTCTCTGACTTCCATATCAAACAAACGAGAAATTATTAGGTCCACCAGGAGAACTGCTGATGTGGTCCTCCCAACCAATGAGATAATGTTATTTATGTAAACGTGTGAGTGAACTTCCTAATCAACACAAAGAATAAAAAATAAAAATTATTAGGTGATGTCACATTTGCTTAAATAAGAGCATTTTATTAGTTAAGAGGTTAAGGAGGACTACGTCAACAGTCCTCCTGGTGAACCTAATAATTTCTCCAAGCAAACGGCTTCTTTCCCCATCAAAACATTCAATTACCTCCCTTTGGATTTAAAACCCATTGAATTACAACAACAATTGGTATTGCTTTCTTTCCACCCCAGAAGTCACCAAATTACAACTACAATTGGAAAGTCTATTTGAGGTCAGTTTTTCTTTTTCTTCCCTTGGACTTTTTGGATATTTTGCTGCAATTTTTATGGATTGTATTGGATTTTCTTTTTCGGGGTTGTAAATTCCATGTTTCTTTTTTCGTTTTTCCAATTTTTAATTGATAGTCTATTTCTTTGCATTCATGTTTACAATTTTTCTTTACATTTGTGTTTTACCCATTAAAATTTTTGTGTCTAAAGAATTGGAATGTGTTTTATTGATTTAGTACATGATCATTTGCCTCCCATTTGTTTATTTTATTTTCTAAATGGCTTTGTAATTTCTTTTAATCTTATCTAAATCTATACTAATTTTTAACTTTTAGATTAACTTAGAAGATGAAACAAAATATTATGATTGATAGGTTTATATGGTTATTTTCATTAATTTTTTGACAAATTACGATGTAAAGGTTTGTACTAGATTTTCATTTCCAGGATTGTAAATATCATGTTTCTTTTTTTCTTTTTTCTTTTTTTTTTTTCTTTTTTTCAATTTTCAATTGATAGTCTATTTCTTTGTATCCATGTTTACAATTTTTCTTTACACAATTGCGTTTTACCCATTAAAATTGTACTTTAAAAAATTATTAAATGCATACTATAAATTCCACTATTATAATAATTCTTAAATAATATATACTTAAATATTCGCTATTAGCTCTTTTAGGTACGCAATCAATTTTTTTCTCCTAAATGGGTATAATTTTCCTCTTAAACTATTCCTAGGAGGCATTTTTTTTAGTAACTAAAAAGTCATTTTTTTCGGGAGGGGAGGGGGGAGTAACCTAAAAGCCAAGAGTTAAAAAATTAATTTCTACATACAATTTCCCTTCTGGTATAATTAGGGGGAAAAAGTTGTTCCCTACCTATATATTTCTTCTATCTAATTGAAAAAAAAAATCATAAAATTCTCATTTATGAAGGAAATTATTTTTTCCGATAAAAATTTTTGGAAAAAAAAAATGAATATAGAAAGTCTTAAATATTTCATAAACCTATATGGGAGCCCAAAAGTCATCTATTCAAACTTACTATTATGTTACCACATTGGATTTGATGAGTTTTTTTTTTTTTTTTTTTTTTTTTTTTAAGAATATATACATATACACACACGCAACCCATCATCATCATCACATTAACTATGCAACTTGCCAGATATAAATACATTTTTCAATTACCAAAACATACACAGCCTTTTCCTCTTCCCCAACATTTCCCCTCCCTCAACACTTATGTATCATATAAATAAATAAATATATATATATATATATATATATATATATTTTATATTTATATATGTCCTCTTTTAATCTCTCTTAAAACCAATAAGTATAGTATTTGGGATGATTTTTTTTTTTTTAATTATCATACATGTTTGTTTTTGATATCTACTATCAAAGGTACCCCTCAATCTCTCTCTCTCTCTCTCTCTCACATTTCGATTTCTCTATAATTTTGATGTTCTACTTGTTAAAATTTAGAAATTGTGTTTGGCTTCATCTTGCTAGGTTCTTTTTTCATGATTATTGGTTTATATGCTGTGAGTTGGGTTAAAGCCGAAGACTTGGGAGAGATCAAACAAGATACCATTGCTACATGAATATTTTAGAAAACAAGAGTATTAATATATACAAAAAACAAATATGGACATATATAAACAATTATACCATGAATATGTTTGCTTTCCCCTACTCCCTTTTATGTTATTTATTGATTGACTAAGATCAACTACATATTTAGCTTCCTTAGTTTTTCACATTTTTTAAATTGTATGGAATGGAAAAATAGAAATTATTATATGTTTTGAGGAGAAATTTTTTCGTAATAGTTGATTCTCATATATGAGTTTAATGATTATCAAAATAGAAACTTTGTTTAATAATTCTTGATGCTGAACAGAATCAGTAGGCTGGACAATTCGGTTTCGATGGGCTGAAGGTGGTAGCGAAGGCCTGAAAAAGAAACAATATCAAAGGAGACCGGGGTGGACCGGCCTAAGACCCTCCGATGGCTAAGTTAGTATCTTCCTCACAAATGGAATTCTAACTATATTGGAGTAATGTCAGAATGCTCTCATACCTTTGCCTGATTCAGACCGTCCCTTATATAGGGAACCTTGGGGCAGTTATTTGGTTTAGTAACTTCCCCAAGATTTGTGGAAGTCCGAAATTACAGAAATAACTTCCCCAACGGCTATAGAAGTAGTAACCGCTGATGGAAGTTACATACTTAGGAGAAATTGCTGGCGATGAACATGGGTTGATTAACCACTCCAGAATTTTGTCAAGTGTTACATGGTCGTCCATGTGCTTTGCCCATGGACGACTCTTTGTATATAGATTGATGTTGTGTGGTCGTCCATGAGCTTTGCACATGGACGACTCTTCCGACTTGATTGCCTGAGGTTTATTCAATTGATCAATACTCATGGACGACCTATCTGGACGAATCAGAGATGGTCTGGCCATTTGGCTGACTGGCGATCATGGACGATTCCCTTGGACGAACCATAGATGGTAATTTTTTGTTATCCCATCAGTTGCCCCCTTGTCCAGGGATCGTCCAAGGATATTGTGGGGATTTAATTCCCTTTATGTAGCCACGTGTCATGATTTAATTCGTTGAGCTGTTACGTCGATTACATTTTCCCAAGTGATTGCCACATGTCATCTTCTTAATGGATGGTGTCGCTTCGCTGACCCTACTTCTGGGCCCTATAAATAGGCACATTCTCTTTCTTGCCCTTCACCTTTCTCATAATCTCCCTTCTGCCATCTCGTCCTAGTTCTGTCAGGTATTTCCTCTTCCTTTTTAGGTTTTCATCTTGATCTTTATTTTAGCTATGTCTTCGTCTAGTAGTACAGAGAGAGAAATAGACGAGTATCAGGACGTCTCGTCTGGGAGTTATGAGAGTGGTGAGGGTAGCACAAGTTATAGTAGTAGTAGTTCCTCGGACGAGCGTTATTCGTCCGGGGTTCCTGGCATTTCCATAGAAGAATTTCAGGAAATGCAACGTAGGACGGCCTCTGGAGCTGGGACTAGCTCGTCCAAAGCACCACTTGGCCCTTCTCAGGACGAGGAGGAGGAAGAGGAAAACGTAATATACAGCTGTGCCCCTGAAGTAGCGTCCACCCTAGACGCCCCTAAGTTAAAAACTTTAGTAGATAGATACCAAATCCCTAGGGAGTTCGAACCTCGTCTACCCAAGGAAGGAGAGTGGTGTTGTTCTCCTTCTTCTGGTTTGGGAGTATACACATCTTACCTCTTAGCTGGTCTTAGGTTTCCTTTAAATTCTTTTTGTAGAGGTCTTCTTCATAGGTTGGGCATTGGTCCTAACCAGCTCAACCCCAATGGTTGGAGGACGATAGTTGCCATGCAAGTGCTATGGCGTGAGGCACTGGAAGGGGAATGTCCTATAACAGTGGACGAGTTCCTCTACTGTTATAAGCCCTCGGAAATAAAAAAGTCTGCTGGTTTTTACCAGTTCTCGTCCAGAGGCTCTCACTATAGCTTAATAAAGGGTCGCAGCTCGTCTGACAGGCTCTGGAAAAAAGAGTTTTTTATTATTTCTGGAAATTGGGCTGGGGACCCAATAGATGTGGGTAATGCCCCCTTCCCTCCTTTTACCAGCCCCATAGGTCGCCTTCGTCCTGAGGGTATGTTTTCTTTCCATGTTATTTCCTTTATTCCTTACACATTTTCGAACTTTCAATCGTCTAACCACCTTTCTTTTTATTGGTGCAGCTGTTGTTCGTCCACGTTTGGACAGATTTTACTTGGATCGAATTGACCAAGTACGTGCCTTCCCTAGAAGGACTTTCCATGATCTAGTGACTTTTAGCAGTTTAGCTACGTGGGGGCTTGGTCCAGAACCTACTGCTGAGAACCTAGGCCACGAAGAAACTACTCGTAGAAGTAAGTATCGTCCATCTCTACTTCATTTCCTTTCCTTTTTTTTTTTTTTTTTTTTTAACTGATTTCCCTTGTCGTAGGAATAATTACAATGAGGGAAAATAAGGAAAAAACAGTAACTAGTGGGGACGAGGATGCTCCTGTACCATCAGTCGTCCAGAAGGCTTCCGTCCAAACTGGGAAGAGAAAATCTAAAAAGATTTCTAGTGCTGTGGATCTGGACGACCTTCCTAGTCGTCGAGGCTCCAAAAAACAAAAATCTAACCAGACTTCATCTCTTCCCAAGGTCCCCAAGTTTACACCTCCGACGGTAAATCTGGACGACCCTCCTGCCAACGTGGAGCCCGTCCAAATAATTCATCCTGTTCAAACTGATCCTACTCCCCCTCCAGCTAAGACTCCTCGCAAGCCTCATCCGTCAGAGCCATCTGATCGTCCTTCCAACTTGGTGCTGGACGAGGGCTATGCATGGAGGACGTTCAAAGGAATCGTCACTAACAGTTCTTATGTGATAAAATGGAAACAAAGTTTGGATAAATTGCTTATTAACTTCTCCAAAAATGCAAAATAATGTTAGCTTTCATATGAAACCATCAAGATTCATTTTCATGTTCTAATAAAAATTATACATTTTCCATTTTTTAATTGTGTTGTGTTTTGATGTATATCTCACTTTATTATAACGTATTACAAAATATTTTGTCATATATAATAATTGAAAGTAAAATGCAACATGATTTCTTGCCAAAAAAAAAATGTATATACATATACACACAAAAAAAAAAAAAATAAATAAAGATATAGACTTTTTTACTTACATATATATTATACATATTACAGTGTAATCACATTATTGTGAAATGAGTGTGGTACTATTGCTTATAAGTCTCAACTATTATTTTCATTCTTTACTTAACAAAAAAGAATATGACGTCAAAATTATCTTGCACATTGCGCAGGTCAGCGATTAGTATATTATATATAAAAGTAGAGACCTCGTGTGGAAGTGCATGAGCTCCTGCCATATAGCGCTCTAATATTGTATTTAGCCTTTTTTTAATATCTTCTTATTAAGTTGTTTTTACTGTTACCTAAAAAATCACGTTAACTTCTTTTTACGATTATCTAAAAGATAGGCTGTTGTTGAAAATTAAATCAAACCTTATGAAAAAAGCCTAAGCCCACTTATTCTCTTACATATTATGACCTAAGCATGATCCTTCCTATGTGTAGATGATAACCCAGACCTGAACAAGCTTCCCTTCAGACTACACATACTCTTCAACTTCTTTACAAACAACGGTTTGTAGTTCAAATTCACTGATCCTATTTGACCAAACTAATGTTCCTACTCATTTTTCAAGTCTTAATTCAGCCCTTCTGTTTAAACAAATAGAGATGTATGGTCAAAGAATATATATAATCACTCAAAAAAAAAAAATAAAAAGGAAATGTACAGTCTCACTACACTCACTCTCTCTCTCTCTCTCTCTCTCATATTTTGAGTGCTATATTAGGATTCCCCCAATTGAAGATAATATTCAATCTTACCAATGGGCTACACATTGGAAGGATTGTCTACTAAGATAATGAGTGCTTCTCTTGTTATGTTATAGGAGTAACGTTCTTAGGTACTCCCGGAGCACGGTGAATAGTGCTCATTTATCTCACATTTATGGTAGGATCCACTCATTAAATTCACGGTGAAGTCCATCATGAATGTGAGAGGATGGAGCACCATTTTACTATACTCTAAGAGTACCTAAAAATTTTCCGTGTTAAAGAAAAAGTCAAATGCTATGTGATATGGCATAGTCACCAATAGTCATATTGCGTTCAATTATATTCATATTAAATTTTGAGTCGTCAATGATGCTATGGTATTGGGTATGAAAACCAATTTGTTAACGATTTTTGATATGCTCCTACAACCAATTAAGAAATTCACAATAAGTTGGATCAAACTGTTTTTGTGCCTTCGAATTGCAGGTTTTTTTTTTTACTCAAATGCATGAAAGTGGTAAGTCCATCATAAGCATAAAGATGATCATAAGTTCAAATATTGACAAACAATTGAGATACTGTGGTAATAGATTTTAATATCATTTGTCCTTTTAGTAGATTCTAATAGCATTTGTCATTTCTGAAAATCTAAACAATTTATAGGATTCTAGCTACAAATATTTGGCATAAAATCTATGATGCAAAAATAATTTTGGTATCCCACAGTAGAAACTAGAGAGAACTACAGAAACTTTAAGTTAGATGCACACCTTTATTTTTTTTTTTTTAAGTCTTCCTGTTGTATTTATTGTTTCAGTTTGAGACCAATATAATTTAATTATACTTTTTATATAAAGTTTGAGACCAACATACTTTTAGGCAAAGCTTTCCGGTGTATCGTACGTGTTTCCGACTAGTTACTAAAAAAAACAAGTCCATATTCTTTTCTTTCTTTTTTTTTAAGTTTATACTCGTGTTTTTGTGTCAGCATTTTCAAAAAATTTGAACATTTACAAAAATCTGAAAAAAAAAAAATTAAAATTAAAATTTTGATTTTTTTTTTTCCTTTTCAAACTGAAGGAAAAAACAAAGATGTGGAAATTTTCCATTTCAACAAACCGAAGCTTTGCACATTATTTTTGATAATTTGTTCACCCCGTATCAGATTAGATGCAGACCTTTTTCTTTCGACACAATAATTTAGCACCCAGCCAAAACTACAATAAAATACTATCTTATTTCCTTAAAATCATATTTTGTCTCACTTTTTCTTTTTCTTTTTGGGTTAAAACATATTTTGTCTCACTTTTAAACAAATAAGCTAGCCAAAGGCTTGCCGATCAAATAAAAATTTATAAAAAAAAAAAAAAAAAACTACTAGCCAAAGGCATGGTGATGATCTTATAGAAGTAGAAGATAAATCTTGAGAAATAGATGAATTTTGCAGCCTACGGAGTTTATTTATTATAAATTTTTCCATAGTTCTAACAAAAGAATAAAAAATAAACCATAAAAACATTTGACATATTTTTTTTTCTAATGTAATAAACATACTAATTATTGTTGTTAATTAATTTTTTTTGCAATTTTTTAATTTATAAGTTTACAATTTTTTAAATATATTATATTTTTATTATATTTTAGTGATAATGTATTGACCCAACCAACAATTGCTCACAAGTCACCAATTCAATCAAACAGTAAAAGTGCAAAAAAAAAACTCAATTATGACCACACAGATTCATAGAAACTACAGTAACAGTGACACAATCAGACACCTATATGGCTCAAAACTCAATTAAAAAAATACAAAACACCATAACCCATATACCCCATATGGCAAGACATCAAACATGTGAGGAAGAGGTGGAGCTTCGAAGAAGACACACGAACAGAGATAAAGACACAGCAAAAACACACTCACAGTGAGAGAGAGAGATATGGAGGCGGCGATTAAGGACATAGATTGTCAAAACCAGATCCAGGCGGCAATTAAGTGGCAGCGGCGGCAGATCGTGGGGCTAAGCAGTGGCAGATTTTGTGTGAAGCATAGGCAGCCTTTTTCCTATGGTTTTGGAGAGTGAAGAAGGATGGTGGGAGTTTTTGAGGCTACGCAGCGGAAACTACTAGGTTTTATTTGGCCTTATTTTTATGATTTTTCAAAATTTTATTTATGGGCTTTGTATTTCTGAAATTAAAGACCGAAATTTTTTTTTTTTCAGAGTTTAAGCTGGGCTTTAATATGATCGATGTGGCATTATGAAACAGCGGTTTCAGTGTGATTGAATTATACGATCGATGTGGCATTAAACCACGGCAACCGAGAGGGAGTCCTGCGGTTAACTACAAAAACTGTCAAAAGGAAATTCAAAACCAAAGGCACTCTCTATTCGCGGCGTTTCGTGCCACATTCTGCTTCATCAAATGTCAATTCGGTTCCCATAAAAATAAAAATGTCAATTCGGTTTTTCCACTTCGTAATTGGATGCAACCTTTTCACATTCTCAGACTCTCTCTAAACCTGTATGCTCTTTTCCTTTGTCCTCTCTATTTGTTAATGCATTTACCGTTTTTACAACTAATTTCACAATTATTCTGTTAGTCAATTATGAGGGATAGAGAAAAATGACAGGTCCCTGAATGTTAGTACTTAATCTTGTCAATCCCTCATAGTTGATCAACTTAGCAATTGTAAAATTTGCAGTGAAAGGCAAAAAAAAGAAAAAAGAAAAAAAAATGACATGTGGGTCTTATTTTAATAACTTCATCTATTGTTCAAATGTTGAATTTTACTTGTATATTTGGTAGTCGACTGAGTTATCAACCTTTGATATTGGCCCATAATTAGGAAATATTTGTTGTGACTTCCTCAAACTTATCAGGGACTTTTGTTTTTTTCTCATTTCATGAGATAGAGTTGATTTCATAATGTTGAGAAATAAATGCACCAATTGTTATCGGGACTCAAAATGATGGGGTCATTTCTTTCAAGAGCACTTTTGTATGTAACAAAAAGTGATATGGGAATTCCCCATTTTCATCAGTTAATTGCTTGTTTGTTATACAGGAAAGTTGACAACTCCAACTTGTATTTGCAGGCTTGTTTTTGGCTATACTTATCCGGCTTATGAGTGTTTTAAAACTTTGGAGAAGAATAAGCCAGAGATGGAGCAACTTCTTTTTTGGTGCCAATACTGGTATGTATTTTCATGTTGTGCTAGTATGACAGTATCTTAGGGTACAACTTATTTTAGTGCTAAAATGTGTCATCTTTTAATTTTGTAGGATTATAGTTGCTATGCTTACAGTCTTTGAGAGAATTGGGGATACTTTCATTTCATGGTATGCAATTTTTGAACACAACACAAATAAGTTGATTTTTCATATAGTCCTGTTCTCTTTTGCATTTATTTTTGGATTCTTGACTTTCTTTCTTTTTTTTGGACAAGGCTACCACTGTACAGTGAAGCAAAGTTGGCAATCTTTATATATCTTTGGCATCCTAAAACAAAGGCACGCATTTGGTATCTTGAACTTGCAAAACTATTTTGTTTAATTAACTTAAACATTCCTAACAGTTTCTTTGACATAATAATTTTTAATTGTTTCCAGGGAACATCATATGTTTATAATTCTTTCTTCCGGCCTTATGTGGCTAAGCATGAAGGGGAAATTGATCACACCTTATTGGAGTTGAGAGTTAAGGCTGGGGATATTGCAATTCTGTATTGGCAAAAGACTGTGAGTTTTGGCCAAACAAGATTTTTTGAGATTCTGCAGTATGTTTCTTCTCAGTCAGCATCACGGCCTAAATCTGATAAGGTATCCATTGACAAGGAAAAGTAATATCTGCTCTAGGGATCAGAAGTCATTTGTTTACTGCATTCTACATTGTATTCTTCTGATGGTAATTGTTAAATTTGGGATAAGAATGTTGATTACTCACTCTTTGGCCTTAAGCTCATTATGCAGAAACTGTGTATACTTGATCCTTATACATCATTTTATTTATTTATTTTATTTTTTCTGGGGGCCCTTTTATATGGTTTAGCACTGAACCTAAGTAGTTGGAGTCAAGGCATTGTTGTGTTAGGCAAACTTTATTTGTTAAGACAAGGTACTGAGATTGTATTTAACTAAATTTAGAGTAATAACTGAGAGAATATTTGTTTCAGTGCACATCACTCCATAGCCCATTTTGATATTTTATTTATATTTTGCATTAAGTTTTACCCTATCATAGAATATAATATGATACGATGAATTGAAGGCCTTCTGCTCTATGCATGTACAAGACTCAAATTTTTTAAAGCAATTTTTGGCCAGAGTAATTCACAAAGTCCTCCTGGCTTTGATCTTATGTGTTGCTTCTGCACTACTGCTTCCTGCAAATGCTTGTTTATTGTTCAATCTCTTAAAATGGCCGAATAGTGACTACAGTTAATTGCATTAAAAATGGATTTTAATATAGTAAAAGTGTATAACCTTTGTCAAGGAATCTGTAAGTTGACCATACACACAATGTCAGGTTATGACTTGTGAGGCTTAGAGAATTTCCATATATAAGTTTCTGCTGTCCCACTATCAACCAGGGATCTTCTACAGGTAAGCTTTCTACTTCCCAGGATTTACTCTAATTCAAGTGCTCTCATGTTCCAACACATGGCTTCTTCCTGTGTGGGTGAGACAGAACCTTGAACAGAATTGGCATCCTACAGTTTGGGTGAGACAGCCTTATATACAAAATATTTGGCTATTTGGCATTAAGATGAAGGCACCGGTAAAAATAGCCACTTTTTCACAAGTTAAAGAATGACTTGGACATTTAGGCCTGGACGTGTGATATCTGTTGCTAGGTGGCTTCCTTGGTGACTGTCATTTATAATTCCCTTTCCTTGAGTCCCACTGTTCAGTGTAAAGGAAGAAACTTGAAGAATTGATTAGTTAACCGTTATGAGAGGTGATCATTTGTCTTTACTGCCTTGATCTCTCTTTGAAGATTGAATCTTTGTAGAGAAAAGATGCTAGCAACTTTATGGAAGTCATATTTTACAGGCCTTCAAAATCAAGTTTACTGAATTGTGAAAGAGAGAGATAAGCAAAATACTTGCAAAGTAGAGTAATATATAAAGGTTACCAAGTGAAGATTTTGGAGCAAGGAGTCCTAACTCCTAAGGGGGCATTGGTCACTCGATACGTTAGATGCAAATGAATATAGCTGACCCCAATAAGTTCACAGGACATTAAAAGTAAACATGACTGTTTTACAATTTCAAGAATTTGAGAATGTAAAGTTCTAATGCTGAATGTGATATTTAGAAAAGACTAGATAATGCTATTAATCGGAGATTAAAGGAATGCATACCTGGATTATGCAGAAATATGAGAAAGTATTGGAAAAAGGGAATTAAATTCTGTACAACTATTTCCATGAGAGTGAAAAATTAGCAATCCTTTCATATACATGAGAGGCATGGGTTACAAATTTGGACAAAGAAGCTATGCATTGAGGTTGAAGTACAACTACTGCAAAGTTCTCCAGGTTACAAATACTATTGTGGTAAGATTTTCATTGGCAATATCTGTTGACAATGTAATCTACAATATGATTTGTATCCTTGTTCATTTGTGAAGAGAGTGCCAAATCTTGAAATTTCTAGATGATGTGTAATTTAGGGAAGCTCGCTGGATTGGAACCAATTTTTGCTCAAGTGAAACAATAAGGTTGCACATGGGAACTTCATTCTTGCTTGAGCAAATCAATTGATCAACCCAAAAGTTTTGCTTGCATCTTGCTCAAGTCTCGCTCAAGCGAGATGGTCAGATATTGTTTTTATAAAACATGACTTGGTGAGCAAGATGTGCACAATTTCTTGAATATATCAAGGCTCATCTTACTCAGTAGGTAGGCAAGTCACTCTAGAAAACTCTGCATAGCCTCCATGCTTCTAACTTCTAACCTCCCCTGGTTTGATCTTGATCTTGTGCTGGGCTTTGCATTCTCATGGCATACCTTTGATTAACTTCAAGTTCCAAATTTTATTTAAACCAAAAAGTTCATTGCTTAACATTAGTGCTTGCATTGATATTTTGGAATTCATGTAGAAGAAGTGTAGAGGTTCTTGGAGTTCTAGTGGTGAACTCAATACTACTGTGTTAGTAGGGTCTAGTTATAAAGGTTTTGTGAGAGTCTGTAAAATCATTCATTATAATTAATTGCCTTATGGGGTTCAGTATCCCGGAGTGTTGTATTTATTTATTTATTTATTTTTCACTGAAGAAGTTCTTTGGTTTTAAACTTTGTTACTAAATCTTCATGTTTTTATCTTTATTGCTGTGATAGATTTTGGCCCTGGATAGATTGTTTACTAATGCATAAAATAAAAATATTGAGTTGATTGAATATTTATTGGTTAAGTTATAGTTAGGTCTAAATAAAATTTTTTATGAGTTCATGTTCACTTAATTAGTTATGTTTGTTTCTCAAAAAAAAAAAAAAAAAAAAAAAAAAAAAAAAAAAAAGTTATGTTTTACTATCTTGTGTGTGATCTACTAATGCTTGAGCCCTACCTGTCATGGATAAAGCACGGCCCATCAATGTCTAGACTTTGATGGCAGTATTTATGCTCATTGTAAGGTTCACAAAAGAATGTTCCCGAAATCTATAGATGAAAAGGTATGATTGTTTGTTGAAGAGGGTTGGACCGAACCTTAAAGTAGTGTAGGTGAGTGGTCTAAGGATGAGTGACGTGAAAGCAATTGGCCATGGAGTAGTAAAGGATTGAATGCCATTTTCATGTTTGTCTCACAAGAAGAGTTTGAAAATATATTTATGTGTGAGAAAAGTAAAGTGGTTTGGGATCTCTTGGAAACAACTAATGAGGGAACTAGAACTACGAAGAACTCAAAATCACAAATGTTAACATCTAGGTTATAAGAGATTAGGATAAAGCTTTTGTGAGTTCTACACCAAACTAAGTGACATAGTTAATTCAAGCTTTAACCTAGGAGAGTGAATCCCTGAGTCCAATATAGCTAGGAAAGTCATTAGATCTCTCGCTGCTAAGAGGTTCCATCCCAAATTGGCTGTCATCGAGGAAGCAAGGATCTTGACACTGTTAAGATAGAAGAATTAGCTATAGCTCACTTTTAAACCTATGACTTCCTTCCTTCAGCCTAAGAAAAACAAGTCCATTACCTTAAAAACAGTCAAGAAAGAAGAAAATGGTACCTCAGATGAATAGTGGTTGAATGATGAGGATCTAGACCTATTTGCTAAGAAGTTCAGAAAGATTTTCAAACCTAGGAAAAAAGATAAAAAGAGCAAATAGCTACTTAGCCTTTTACTGCCTCAAGTAAGAGCTGTGAATAATCTAGTGAGGAGGAGGTTGATGATGAGGAAGTACTTCAGGTAGCCTATATTAATCTTTGAAGGAATGTAATAGATAGAATAAAATCTCAAAGCAATATGGTGAGAAAAGGAAGTCTTATTGGTTGAATTGGATGAAGCAAAGAGGTAGATTGGAAATGACAAGGAAGAAAATGCCTCTATTGGTGAGAAAATTGAAAACTCTAAAATCTAAGTCTCTGCTAAAGAAGTTCTCGAGTGAAAATTTGAATTAGTTGTTTTGTTCTCAGAAGACTAGCTATGATAAAGGAAGAATGCCCCTCCAAACCCTGTGTATAATTCAGTTTAAGTGAATGAAAAGGGGTTTAACAAACCAAGTTAAAGCCCTGACCCAACAAATTAAAATCAAAGGAAGATCACTTATGTCTTATGGTACATGGTCCACAGAAGGTCTTCGAAGTTTATGTATGATGCCTTGACAGTGGAGACTCTAGACACATGAATGGTAATAAATCCTTGTTCAAGATTGTACCAAATGATGGTACAAGAGACACTGCTTCCTTTGGTGAGGGTGGTAAATCACATGTCCTTGGCAAAGGAACTGTTGATGTTTCTGGTCTACTAGTCTTAAATGATGTGCTATGTATTGAGGGCGTTTAGTAATGAGCATCAATCAAATATATTATGAAGAGCTCATTGTACAATTCTGCTAAAAGGAAGGTTCTGTTTATGATAAAAAAGGAGAATATACAGTTAGTAAAAATATTATAAAAAATTAAGATATTATTACTTTTATAGAACAAAATTGTTATTAATAATAACATATATACTAATAATTAAAAAAAAAAAACAAATTGGGGGGGGGGGGGGTGGGGAGGGGAAGGGAGCATTGCCTCCTATTGTCCAAAAGAAATTCTAACACAAAAATACACTACAAACTCAACTCAAAAGCGTATTAAGTTAATTATAGATGCAAACAGATTTTTCTTATTAAAAATATTCATTTGAGGGGTTAAAAACATAAGTATATTTGGACAAGGAATTTTGAAATTTGGATAAAATGATAAAGTATTTTACAAATTTTTTTTTTTTTTTGGGAAGTCAAAAGAAAACTTTCATTCAAATTGTAATGGGATAGCGGTTCAGCAAACCAAATATCCATTAGGTACCAGAAGCATTGGGCACATCAGCATGATTAACTTACTTGAATAGCCTCAGCTACTCGTGCCTTCTTTAGCCAACAGATGTGCCACTTATTTCCCTTCTTGCCGTGTGAATTGGACCTATGAAATTCCATCAAAAACGCGTTCTCCTTTGATTCTCTATATTACTGTAATGATTAATAAATGTGGCCAAGATATGAGTATTGACCTTGCAGTCATCCGTGTGTATATATATATATATATATATATCTAAAAATTGAAGCGTAACATTTATTATTGTTATGCTCCAGTTGAGTCACATCATCACCATGTCACAAAGTTTTTATTTTCCCTTTTTTTTGGGGTCACTTCACACATTCTCTTTAATCAATCCCATTTTCTCTCTCTTAACTCATCATTTTTCCATCAATCCTATTTTATACTATTAATGACATTCTCATTGAATCTAAATTGTCTTAAATTCAGCAATCAATTATTCTCTCTCTCTCTCTGAGCCATATCAAACAAACGAGGAATTATTAGGTCCACCAGGAGGATTACTGATGGGGTCCTCCCAACCAATGAGATAATGTTATTTATGCAAATGTGTGAGTGAACTTCCTAATCAACACAAAGAATAAAAAATAAAAATTCACCGATCCTATCTGACCAAACCAATGTTCCTACTCATTTTTCAAGTCTTAATTCGGCCCTTCTGTTTAAACAAATAGAGATGTATGGTCAAAGAATATATATAATCACTCAAAAATATAAAAATAAAAAGGAAATGTACAGTCTCACCACTCTATTTTCTCTTCCTCTTCCAAAACTTCTCTCTCTCTCTCTCTCTCTCTCTCTCTCTCTCTCTCTCTCATTTTGTGTGCTATATTAGGATTCCCCAAATTGAAGATAATATTAAATCTTATTAATGGGCTACACATTGGAAGGATTGTCTACTAAGATAACTATAGTTCGAAAAAGGGAAGAACAGATCGGTTCAAATGGACGCTAACGAAATTGAAAAGTTTGGTTCAAGCGTTTATATAGAGAGAGGATCATGAGAGAGAGAGAGAGAGAGAGAGAGAGAGAGAGAGAGATTACCGATTGATGAGGGAGGCTAAGAGGCATGAGGTTTGTGGGTATTGGGCACGGCGGCGAGTTTGGAATCGGAAGCTAGGTTGAGAGTGAGTTGAGAGTGTTTTTCAATTTAGGGTTTTTTCAATTGTGTTGAAATTTAGGGTATTTTTCAATTTATAGCAAACCTAGAGCTGTGTTTGATTAAACGCAACTTAAACATGTCTAGAGCTGCATTTAACCAAATGCAGCTCTAAAAACGTTTGAGCTGCGTTTATTAAACGCAGCTCCAGACATGGTTGAACTGCGTTTAATCAAACGCAGCTCTATAAGTGTTTTAAGCTGCGTTTTTTAAACGCAGTTCAAGGATATATTGAAAAAAAAAAAATCCCCAGATGGGTCTAAAGCCGCGTTTTTAAAAACGCGGCTTCAGTCCTACCCAGCTGAACGTAGCCTGAACATCACAAAACGCGGTTTCAGAGCTGGTCTATAGCCGTGTTTAGTAAACACAACTATACGTCCAGTGGTGGAGCTGCGTTTTTGTAAAACGCAGCTCAAACAGTACCCTGAAACTGCGTTTTTGAAAAACGCAGCTCCAAAGCGCGTTTTTTGTAGTGCTAGCTTGTAACTCCATGCATATGCATGGATACACATAAAGATATATAATAAGATGCATAATATAATTTCTATATATATAATTTAAATACTACTGATAGTCATTTTTATATTTTATTTACTCTTTAAAAAATTTTGTAAGGATATTATTAGGTATAAAATGTAAATTGTTCATGTCTTTTTTTTTTTTTTTTAATTGCGAAGCACCCTTTTTTTTATTTTTTATTTATTTACAATTCATTTATTCTAGACTCTTTGATTTTTGTACTTAATAATTTACTTGGATGAATATTTATGATGTGGTCTCACATTTGATTCTAAAATTAAGAAATAAAACTCTTTAAGAATAAATAATTTAGAACACATGGCGCAGAATTGAAACTCTACTTTGGAATTCTAATTTAAGTTTATTTCAGCTTCACCTATTATTATATATATATAGATGAGTGGTTCTCTTGCTGTGTTCTAGGAGTAATTCTTAGATACTCCCGTAATACGGTGAATAGTGCTCCCTTATCTCACATTTTTTGTAGGATTCACTCATTAAATTCATGGTGGAGTCCATCATGAATGTGAGAAGAGGGAGCACCATTTTACTATACTCTAAGAGTATCTAAGAATTTTTCGTGTTAAAGAAAAGTCAAATGCCATGTGATATGGCATAGTCACCAATAGTCATATTGCATTCAATTATATTCATATTAAATTTTGAATTATCTGTGATGCTATGGTACTAGGTATGAAAACTGAATGTTCAAAATGTGTGTAAAACACCCTTGAATGTTTTGACCCCAAATTACAAACTATCAATTCAAGCTTATTATCAAACAATAAATGTGTGGAACATGAACATAAACTAAACACAAAATTGATAAACAATCTAAGCCAAATATAATCACATTCACAGCAAAAAATAAAAGGCAAAGATTAAGAGAAGAGAGATGCAAACACAAGGACAACACACGATGTGTTATCGAAGAGAAAACTGAAACACTCGGCGTAAAACCTCTCCGCCGCCTTCCAAGCGGTCAATAATCCACTAGAAAATGTAGTTGGGATACATGAACAACAATTTTCTTCTCTATCTTACCGGATTCCGCTATAGCCCATAGCATCAACCAATATGAATTGGTCCCTTCTTAACTGCTTCTCAAAACTCCAAATAACCTTCTCACAGATGTGGGTGTGGTGAGAAAATGATTTGGTAAAGAACCTCTCAAGGATTTGTCAATGGAGAGGAAGAGAGTAGAGAAATTTGAAGAGTCTCTTAGGTGAAGATTGTGGATGAATCAATCTTGTTTTTCTTTAGGGTTTCTCTCTCAAAATTCTCTCTGGAAGCTCTCTACATTTAGCAGGTATAAGGGTCTATATATAGTGGTGTGTGTTTGGAATACGAAGAGATAGTTTTTCCCAAACAGAGCTGGCTGGCGGCTTGGCCTCGCAACTTGACTGAGTCGCGAGTTCAAGCCGCGAGTTAACTGCATTACCAGTCTGGATATTTTTGTCCTGTAGTGCACCAGCTGGCAAAACGCTTCAGCTTCCCGCATGCTTGACACGTGACCTACTTTTGGCGGCTTGCACCCGTGAGTTCCAGTCGCGAGCCCCTGCTTTTTTGGACAATGAGGAACATTTCTTCACACTCTCTTACATACTACCCTTACAAAAATCCCACCTAAATACAGGGTTACTAAATGCTAAAATATAAGTAAATTTGGCACGGAATAAAGCCAACAAGATGGTTGATTAAATTCAACCTTACAATCTCCCCCTTTGGCTATTCCGTGACAAAACCCTACAACAGACTCTAGACTTAACGCGTGAGTTGGGAACAGTTGAACAAAACTCACTCACACCTAACTCTAGATTCTGATAAGCTCTTGAAACATATGAACAAGTATCTCCTGAAACACAACAACACAACAATATCATTGTATGCAAAAAAACTTGAAATGCATATGGAGCAAGCATAATACAATCAAGCAAAAATGAACTTAATCAATAAAGCAATAAACCATGGCTTGACCAAAATAGGTAATCACTGTACAAAAGTGATCACAATGCTCATTTTCACAAGGAATGAACATCTGGACATGCAAGCTAATAGGCTTATATGCAAAGTATCATTCGCATGTCCAACACTCAACCAATGCACAAAACATGTATGCATCTAGGAACAACCTACAAGGGCACAAGAGTGATATGCTAAAGAAAAATGCATGACATTTAACATCAAGTACTTAAGCCACAAAGTAAGGCTACAAAGCATAAAGGCTGCATAAGCATGGTACAAACCATAAAAGCCTACAAAATGCATGAAAACAAACCCTTAAAAGCTTACAGAAGCAACATGGGTACAGATTGAATCATAACAAAAACAATTAACTGAATAGCATCATCAATATATACATAAAACCACCAAAGTAATAGAACTGTGTCCACATAGATAGATATAAACATGAAACATAAGTTTGTTAGTCTATCCAAAAAGTATGTAAAGTAAGTAAGTAAGTAAGTGTATATCAACATTCTGGTCACACAACTCTCCCTTCCAGTATGCACATCTTCCTTCCTGTGACGCTCTCCCCCTTACCATATGCTTTCACTCTCCCCGTTTTTGTCACGAATAACTAAAGGCTCTCATCCAACTTATGCTGAATAGCATCCGACTGTGTTTCAATGGCCGTGAGACGCATTTGAACTTGGTTGTTAGTTGAGTAGATAAGTCGTTGTAGATCAGAGATCTAATCAACCACATTTTCAATCAAGTGACTTTGCCTGGGCATTTGAAAGCTAGGGGGAATAGATGGAGTACTAGTTGATTTCACAAGTGTAGCTGAACTTTGACTAGATGGAGTGACTGGTTCACTCTTAGGTGCTTTAGAGGAGTGACTCTTACTTGCTTGGAGAGTGTATAAGGATATTGGTCGAGGACGAGGCACAATTTCTCCATTTGATGGAGGACTAACACCTTCACGAAGGATGATCTTCATGATGAGACTACAGAACGGAAGATTTGTTCATGCTGTTGATCGAGCCACTATTTTCCCAATGATCTGAAATATGTGGGTATAAATGTCAATTGGAATACCGCAAATGAGGTCACACAAGAATCTAGCCCTTCCAAGACTGATGAAGGTAGTATTTGACAATGGGTATAGGTTGGAGAACATTATCAGCTTTAAAGTTGTCAGTTTAGGCGAAAACTGTGCAGTGCTTATAGATGATCCTGTGCTTCCCACTTCATGTTCATTCCCAAGAACGTGAAGAATATCTTGTGCCTGAAGTACTCTGTCATCATACGGAGTTCTATCCATATTTTCTGGTCTGGTGATACGAAGAACCTTAGCAACGTAGTCTACATTGATAGAAAATTCTGTTCCTCAAACCCAGCATTTCAACTCTACCCCTGTGTATCTGGCATTAGAGTAGAATTCCTTAACCAATTCTTCAATTGGATCCTCAAAATTCCCAAAAAGGTCAGCCCAATCTCTTTCTTAAAAAATCTTAGGGATAATTGTTGCCCCCAGGGTATAAAACTTGACAATTCATTCCACAATGGGAGGAGCCTTGCTAAATATGTCTGTGTAGGTCTTTGAGTCAAGGGGTGTCCTGAATCTCTCAGTGGTGGAGTCTCTAGATGACTGAGATGAAAGTCGTGTCCGTTTAGCAACCGGGGTTGACGGATCATCGGTTACAATGTCCTTGCCTTTAGAGGAACGACGAGTCATCTGCAAAAGAACAGACATACAGCAGAGAACCAAATGCAATACCACAGGGTACCAACATCAACTTGATTAGATTCCCATAGGAATGTGAATCAGAGAAATTTCACTCAATCACAAAATATGAACCAGATCAACATTAAGAAACCATAAGCAATACTCAAGTATTATAAGAAGTAAGTAAACAAAAATGATGATTGTTCAGAAACAACTCAGTGTCAAGTGAACACTGAAAATCACAAAGTCACAAATAACTGACATTGACAAACTACCAAGAGCATGATATGCACAGATCAAAATAACCATGAAACACACCATAAAGCACATACTCAAAAAAAATAGCAGTAATATAAGCAATAGACGATCAAAAACATCAACACTCAACAGAATGAGACAAATTCATGTGCAAACATGATATTTCTCAAAACATAATGGCAACAAACCAACTCACAGAATCAAGAAAATAACGATCAAATCAATAAGTATGAAGTGAGACAGAGAAAACCCATATCTTTTTCTTGAAGATTTGAGAAGAAATGATGCAAGAATGGTGGATTTTCGAAAAGATACACTGAGTATTTCAGAGATAGAAATGGGGAAGACAATGAATAGTCACAAAAGTACGAGGGAAAAAAACTGAAAAGTTTTAAAAACTGGCCTTAAAACGCAAAACACGCGTTTTTCGCGACTGGATCAAGTCGCCAGGGTAAGCCGCGGAACACTGAGAGAACAAGATTCTTGAAAAATTTTCTAAGTGTTTTTCGCGACTGGAAGGTCTACTCGCGAGGGAGTTGTGAGCTGAGCCGCAAAAATCTCTGTGTACCCCTCGTGAGTGGACCTTCCACCCGCGAACAAGTCGCCAAAACTAACCCGCGAGCATGCAACTGGATTAACCCGCGACTGAGTCGCCAAAATAGGGCAAAACTGTTTTTGAAATTTTGACATTTTTGTAAAAACAAAATACTTTCCAAAAAAAGCTAAAACACTCAAAAATCTTTTTATGTTTGATCAAACAAAGATTGAGCATGTGAAAAACACATTTAATCAAGTATAATCACACAAATGAATATGGCATTCATTGAACATAGACTTGTGTGTTGTGTGTGGATATAAAAAATGAGATAATCTTTAGTCCAATGTGAAGCTTCAATGATCAATTCAATCAAGACATACACAATTAGCACTAGATAATGTGACCTATCTCAATTTTAGAAACATGCATATATGACCTCCCACATAAACTTGATTATAATTTTTGAAGTTTTTCATTTGGCTCCATATACATCATATCATGTGCACTTTTAGAATAAAAATCTCATTGTGACATTGATGCCTGAAATTTTTGATATTCCACTTGATGAGTTAGCCTTTGGCTTTTTGGGCATCATACATTTATTTTTGGTCGCTTTCCCTTTTTCCTAGTCAAATACTAGTATGTGCGACAGGCTTTTGCAGCTTAATATCTCTTTTCATTTGGAGATTTACATTTGGTGAGCTTTTTTAAGAAAAAAAAAAAAAATAGTGGGAAGATATATAGGCATGAGTCTATGCATGTCTCAAGATCAACAAAACCATTCACTAATCATTCATGACAAGGTTGAAGATCTATTTACAACAATCACATAGATTTCAAAATTTCTCCCACAACGATATGAGTTCATAGAGAACAAGCTAAGCTCGTAGATGCACAAAGCCATTAGTACAAAGGTACAAGGCAAAACATACTTTGAGACAAGACTCAACAAAGTCGATCAAAATTTTTGGATTTTCTACTTTTTAATGTGTTTTTGGATTTTTGACACAAAAACAGTAAAAGGATGATCAAATAGAACAACAATGTAAAAACATTTTAAAACAAAAATTCGTAAACAAAAATTTTCAACTCAAACTCGCAAGAAGCAAACAACCAAGCATAAACACACAATATGGGAAGTATTAATGCATGGACATGTTGTAATGCTTATGCATGAGTACCCTTCGTCATCCACACATCACGTGCGTTTGGGGTGATATCCTTGACGGATTGGGTACGAGAGTTAGGACTTTCAAACCTTCGTGTGAAGCTTTCCAGGCAATTGGTGAAGGCACCGATCATCTTCATTACGTCCATCATTCTGAGATCACCGTTTTGACTTCTCGGTTGCTCACCACCCTAAGACCTCTTGTCATTTCTTCTTCCTCGTGTCCGAGGTGCACTTGCATTGTTCAATGCTCTCAACTTTTGGCAGTTGGGTCTGGTATGTCCTTACAATCCGCAATAGTGACAAACATAATTCGTTCCATGACCCCGTTGTGATCTTGGAAGAGATCTTCCTCTAACTTCAAATCTGGCTTCTAATTGATTACGGGACTTATTAACCACCCGTTGATTAGCCACCTTCTTCTTCTTCTCAACCTTAACTTTCTCAATAATAGGCTCTTTTACAACCATCTCTTTGGCCTTCACAAATTTCACTTCTTTGATGACATTGGCCGATGAGCTACTCCCTCCGGTATAACCCAAACCAGACTTATCTGAGAAATGTTTTTTGGATGAGATAACATCTTTGAGCTTCTTGGATGAGACCCTTTCAATCTTGGCATGTGCTTGCACTACCTCTTACTCAAGAAATCTTACTTTCGTATAAGCTTCAGATAGCTCATCATTTAGTGTCTCAATCTCACACTTTGCCTCCTTATATCTGACCAGGAGACTTTTGTAATCCTCCTCAACTCTCTTCATCTTCTTCACAGCCGCCTTCGCCACCCTTGTATACTCTCCCGATTTCTTAAGAAGTAAGGCGTAATTCTCTTGAAGGTTAGCTGTATCTTTCTCCTCTTCAATATTTGATTCCTCAACAATCCCTAAGGATTCTTCATCACTGTGTTCTCCAAGTTCTTGCACAAGTTGATTCAGCTCCTCCGAGGACTCAACATGGTCAATTGCCATAAATGTGGAATAATTTCCTTCTCCGTCACAGCTGTCCTCCGAGTCAGAATTTGATGAGTCTGAATCACTTAGAGTAGTGGCATAGACCTTTCCCTTCGACTTCAAATAATTGGGACATTCCTTTTTGAAGTGTCCATATCCATTACACTCGAAGCACGTAATCCCTTGTGAAGATTTAGAATCTCTACCATCTTTTCTTCAGAATTCTTTCTTCTCCTTCCCGGAAATCTGAAATTTTCCTTTGTCACTAGATTTCCCACTGTTCTTAAGTTTCAAGAACTTTCAGAAGTTTTTCACCAGGTACGCCACATTTTTGTCTACTGCATCCTCATCCGAAGAATCGTGAGAAACTACCCTCTCATTAATTATTTTAAGAGTAAGCGATTTACTCTTCTTCTGTGTGGGTAGTGACAATTCATATGTCTGCAGAGAACCAACTAGCTCTTGAACCTTAATGTCGTCAAGATCCTTGCTCTCTTCAATGGCTGTTACTTTGGCATATAAACTTTCTGGCAGTGACCGAAGGATCTTCCTTACTATTCTCGAGTCCTTCGTCTTTTCCCCCAAATTGAATTTGCCAACAGCCACTTTGTTCAACTTACTATAAAACGAATCAAAAGACTCATCCTCACTCATCTTTAGCTCCTCAAAGCGAATGGTCAACATTCGAAGTTTGGTGTCCTTCACTTTCTTAGTCCCTTCATAAGTTGTCTCCAAAATTTCCCATGCTTCCTTAGTAATGGTGATATGTGAAATCCTGTGAAATTCTTCTGAAGAGACACCATAGAAAATAGCATTCAAGACTTTGCTATTTGCATTAGTTGCCGCGAGAGCAGCCTTATCCCAAGTGGATTTGGTAGCCTCTAGTCTTGTCCAACCTACTTCAACTACATCCCACACAGCATCATCAATAGAACACAAAAACGCCCTCATACGGACTTTCCAAAAAGCATAATTATTACCATAAAAAAATGATACTACATTAAGAGATTGAGACCTATCCATCTCAAAGGGGGTCAGAGATCACACTTAGGTATTTAAACCACAAGTGTACCCGCTTTGATACCAATTGAATGTTCAAAATGTGTGTAAAACACCCTTGAACGTTTTGACCCCAAATTACAAACTATCAATTCAAGCTTATTATCAAACAATAAATGTGCGGAACATGAACATAAGCTAAACACAAAATTGATAAACAATCTAAGCCAAATATAATCACATTCACAGCAAAAAATAAAAGGCAAAGATTAAGGGAAGAGAGATGCAAATACAAGGACAACACACGATGTGTTATCGAAGAGGAAACCGAAGCCCTTGGCGTAAAACCTCTCCGCCGCTCTCCACGCGGTCAATAATCCACTAGAAAATGTAGTTAGGATACATGAACAGCAATAGCCCTCCAAGCCTAATCTACCCAGTGTACCTAAACCCTCCAAGCTTCTTGCTCCAACGAGGTTGCGCCGAACCTTTTTCTTCTCTAGCTTACCGGATTCCGCTATAGTCCATAGCATCAACCAATATGAATTGGTCCCTTCTTAACTGCTTCCCAAAACTCCAAATAACCTTCTCATAGATGTGGGTGTGGTGAGAAAATGATTTGGTAAAGAACCTCTCAAGGATTTGTCAATGGAGAGGAAGAGAGTAGAGGAATTTGAAGAGTCTCTTAGGTGAAGATTGTGGATGAATCAATCTTATTTTTCTCTAGGGTTTCTCTCTCAAAATTCTCTCTGGAAGCTCTCTACATTTAGTAGGTATAAAGGTTTATATATAGTGATATGTGTTTGGAATACAAAGAGACTGTTTTTCCTAAACAGAGCTGGCTGGCGGCTTGGCCTCGCGACTTGGCTGAGTCGCGAGTTCAAGCCGGGAGTTAACTGCATTGCCAGTCTGGATATTTTTGTCCTGTAGTGCACCAGCTGGCAAAACGCTTCAGCTTCCCGCATGCTTGACACGTGACCCACTTTTGGCGGCTTGCACCCGCGAGCTACTCGCGAGTTCCAATCGCGAGTCCCTGCTTTTTTGCACAATGAGGAACATTTCTTCACACTCTCTCACACACTACCCTTACAAAAATCCCACCTAAATACAGGGTTACTAAATGCTAAAATACAAGCAAATTTGGCACAGAATAAAGCCAACAAGATGGTTGATTAAATTTAACCTTACAAAAACCAATTTTTTAACGACTTTTGATATGCTCCCACAACCGATTAAGAAATTCACAACAAGATGGATCAAACTGTTTGTGTGCCTTCAAATTGCAGGGTTTTTATTTTATTTTTATTTTTATTTTATTTATACACACAAATGCATGAAAGTGGTAAGTTCATCATAAGCATAAAGATGATCATAAGTTCAGATATTGTCAAACAATTGAGATACTGTGGTAATAGATTCTAATAGCATTTGTCTCTTTAGTAGATTCTAATAGCATTTGTTATTTTTGAAAATCTTAACAATTTATAGGATTCTAGCCACAAATATTTGCATATTATCTATGATTCAAAAATAATTTTGGTATCCCATAGTAGAAACTAGAGAGAACTACAAAAACTTTTAGTTAGATGCACACCAAATTTTTTATTTTTTTTAAGTCTTCTTGTTGTATTTATTGTTTCAGTTTGAGACTAATATAATTTAATTATACTTTTTATGCAAAACTTGAAACCAATATACTTTTGGGCAAAGTTTTCCCAAGTTTCTGACTAGTTACTAAAAAAAAAGGGTCCATATTCATCCAAAAAAAAAAAAAACAAGTTTATAGTTGCATTTTTGTGACGGTATTTTCAAAAAATTTAAACATTAACAAAAATATAGGAAAAAATTAAAAATTGGAATTTTTTTTTTCCTTTTCAAACTGAAGGAAAAAACAATGATATGGGAATTTTACATTTCAACAAACCGAAGTATAAAATGATTGTCATCAAAAACTGAGCACACCAAACCGAAGCTTTGCTCATTATTTTTTATAATTGGTTGACTCCGTATCAGATAATGAGTGGTTCTCTTGCTGTTTTTAACTTCTTTTAATCAAGTCTGTCTCTGTAATTTACTTTTTTCTCCCAAAAATAAATAAAAATCATTGAGTCTCATTTAAATGAACAAAAAAAAAAAAAAAAAAATTATCAAGTTCAGATATTATTCAGTTCAGTGAGAGACTAGAGAGTAGAGAGAGACAAGTAGGGAAGTAATTAACCTCCACAATTTCCTTATCCCACCCTCTATCCCCTTCACAAATCACAACCATATAATTAACAAAGCGAAAATATTAATGGATATCCTGGCTTTTATTAGTAAACAACTTTTAAAAAGTTTTTATGTGAAAAAAATACTGATTTTTTGACAACTTTTAATACAAAAGTGATATCAATTTTTTTTTAAGTGACTTATTAACAAATACCTTAATAAAACACTTCAAAGTTTAAAATTTCTCTAGCATCTCTATTATCCACCTACCCTTTATATCCTTTTATGGGGACCAATTTGTGAAGAATTTTCATACTTGAAAATGAAAGAGAGACATGGAGAGAGGTAAGGTAACCTCCACAATTTCCTTATCCCCTCCATCCTCTTTACAACCATATATTTATGCTGCTTTATCTTCAATTTGCTTTTAACTTGCAATTTGCCTTACAAGAATCATCACACACCCATATTGACTTACAACAACATCAACAACAAACGCAAAGTAGAAAATCAAATCATTACGTTGAGATTCAAATTAAACAAAAAAAAAAAAAAAAAACCAAAACAAAAAGGAAAATTATCTAATTTTCTGATGGGTATGTCTCTCATTGTCCAAGAGTGACTCCATCAATGCCCACAAGAAAAAGAAAAAGAAAAAGAAAAAGAAAAAGAAAAAGAAGTTATAACACAAAAACACACCACAAACTTATGTATTAAGTTGATTGCATTTGCAAATAGGTTTTTCTTATTAAAAATATTCAATTTGAGGGGTTAAAAACATTAATAAGTCTGGACATGAAATATTGAAATTGGGATGAAATGATAAAGTATTTTACATTTTTTTTTTGGAAATCAAAAGAGAACTTTCATTCAAATTGTAAAGGGATAGCGGTACAGAAATCCAAATAAATCCATTACGTACCAGAAGAATTGGGCCTATCGTCATGATTAACCTACTTGAATAGCAATACAAATCAGGTTTCCCAGTCAGATTTTCTCAGCCTCAGCTACTCGTGCCTTCTTTAGCCAACTTATCTCAGCTTCTCGTGCCGTCAGCTACTCGTGCCTTCTTTAGTCAACTTATTTCCCTTCCCGTCATGTGAATTGGACCTAAGAAATCCCATCAAGAGCGCATTCTCCTTTGATTCTGTCTTTTTTTTTCTCTTCTTTTTTCTCTTCTTTAAATAAAAAAATTAACATTAATAAAAATCTAGGAAAAAAAATAAAAAATAAAAAATTGAATTTTTTTCCCCTTTTCAAACTGAAGGAAAAAACGAAGAAGGGAATTTTCCATTTCAACAAACCGAAGTATAAAGTGATTGTCACCAAAAAAATGAGCACACCAAATGGAAGCTTCACCGGTTCATCTGCACATTATATTTGATAATTGGTTCACCCTTTTATCAGATTAGATGGAGTCCTTGTTCTTTCTACACGATAATTAAGTTAGCATCCAGCCAAAAAAGAAACAATAATGAAGTTAGCTGTATCTCACTATGATAAGATGAATAATTGAGAGGCTAGCATCGTTCACGTTTTCTACTATGTTGAAACTTTTGCTAACACGTCACAAAAGTCCAATCAGTGTCGGTGTGGAAAATTTGGATACGGTTGACCGTTTAAGTGGAATGAAATTATAACAACTTGGGAAATGCTAACGAGTAAAATGGATAGTTAACCATTATCTTAAGGGCACTCGTTAGCATGACCTATATAATAATATATATTTTCTGTTGTACTTCAATTTCTTGTGACAATGAGTCTTTGTTTCCATCAAAAAAAAAATAATACATACATATATATAATAATTAAATAAATTACTTTGTCCACAACTTGTTTATAATTATGCTGTAAGGCTTGAAGCATTTCCATCTCTCTCCCCAACAACTTGCACATAGCAAGCTGTATATAACCATATTCATGTTATGTAACTGTTAACACTGATCCAATGGAAACAGAAGTGCCTAAAGGGCAGGGTTGAGTGAATTCTTACAAAGAGAGTGTAATTTCTTGCAGAGTCTGAAGTAACATCCAAAGTCCCTATTCATCTTCTTTCTGGTGAAGAGGAATGGCTGTGTTTGTTGTGTCTGGTGTGGTGACAAGGCTTAGTAACTTGCTCCTACAAGAAGCAATATACTTGATCGATGTGAGTGACAAAGCTCATGAGTTACAAACAGAGCTTATACGGATGCAATGCTTTTTAAAAGATGCAGATGCGAGGCAGAATGAATCAGCGTTTGTAAAGAATAGCGTTGCAGAAATGAAAGATCTTGCTTATGATGCAGAAGATGTCATTGCGACTTATGCCCTCACAGTTGCATCCAGAAATGGAAGAGGCATACAAAAGGTCCTAAAGAGGTGCGCTTGCATCTTGGTTGAAGGAATTACAGTGCATCAGGTTGGGGCAAAGATTGATGCTATCAAGACGAGAATTTCTAATTTGAAACAGAGTTTTCAAGAATATGGCATATTAAGAGAATCAACCATTCAAGCTGGTGGGCCGAGTTCATTGAATGAGCCACAACCAGAGCAAAGAAAAACATATCCTTATCTTGAAGATGACCCTGTTGGGTTCAACGATGATCTAGATAAATTGGTGGAGATTTTGCTCAAAGAAGAGGAAGGCAATACTAGAGTTGCTTCCATATGTGGAATGGGTGGTCTGGGAAAGACCACTCTTGCCAGAATGGTTTATAACGACCCCAGAGTAAAGGAGCACTTCAACTACTGCGCTTGGGTATGTGTCTCACAACAATGTCAAAAAAGACCTGTTTGGGAAGAAATTATGATTAACCTTCTCCCAAAGGAAAAATCTCAAAACGATCAAAAGGAAGAAATTAAAGGGTGGAGTGATGGAGATCTTATTAGGGAACTTCGTGAAGTTCAGCAAAAGCAGAAGTGTTTGGTTATTCTAGATGATATTTGGAAAATTGAGGATTGGAACATTTTATGCCCAGTCTTCCCAATAAAAGATACTAAAAGTAAGATATTGCTTACCTCTCGTAATACTGATGTGGCTTTGAAAGCGAATCCTAGAGGCATTCATAACCTGGAGAGTCTAAATCCTGAAAAGAGTTTGAAATTGCTTGAAAAGATGGCAATATCTTGGAGACCAGGTACAAGTAATTTCTAGTACTAATTTATTAAATTTTCTTTTTTGGAAATATTAATTTGAAGAAAATTTTCTTTTCATCTTTTAAATTAATTGACGAAATTTAAGAGTAGCGGAAGGTGTTACACGCATAAAACATATTTAGGGCATGTTTGTAGACTATAGTAGACTTGTAGACTTCATCAAAAAAAAAAAAAAAGACTTATAGACGCTAATGTCTGTATAAAACACAATTAATTGATATAAGAATTTAAGACAAAATAAACAATAACTTTTTAATATTAAATTTTGTTAGATCTAAAGGAAAACATATATGTGTGTTTGTTTTTTTGCCTCTAACATCAATCTTTATATGGTGTATGTGAATGTAGAAATTAGAAACTTAATCCCAAATTTTTGAACAAAATGTCGCCTCAAGGAAAAACAAAGGGTCTTATTTCAAAATTTTTTTTTTTTTTAATTTTTTTTTTATGAAAGTCTTATTTCAATTTGTTTTGGTATGGCTAGCTTGCATTTGATGACACCAAAACATATAAAATTTCAATATGATGATAAAAGATAGAGAAATATTTCTTTAAAATATTTGAAAAAGTGTGCATAAATACTTGTTATATAATTTTAACAATTAATAAAATAAGTAGGTTCTATTTAGCTCAACTAGTAAAGTTTCTGATAGTTGAATATTAATTGGTGTTTTGGTTTGATGATAAAAAACGCAATCATTAAACTCATTGGATAGACTTTAATTTTAAATTATGTATAATAATTTTTCCACTTAATTGTAACTTCAAATTTCTTATAATAAATGCAAAGAATTAAGTAATTAATTGGATAATAACATAAGTCATTTCATTTGAACAAAAAGACCATTATCTATTTGAGGGTGGAGGTGGGGAGATTAAAAAGAAAGGAGATCCTATATATTTTCTTTTGAGGGGCTTTAATATTACTAGATTTATACAACGGGAAAAATATATGACAAAAAGGTACAAATTCAAGTTTGAACAGTTTTAGAAAAGCCTCTCCTTGTCTCAATGAAGCCCCTGTTAATTAGTGTTAAACTAAAAAATATGCTTTTCTTCTCTCTCAAAAAAAAAAAAAAAAAACTTTAAATAATTTGATAGGCCAAGAATGTATTGACTCCTTGTGATGAATTAACCAATTAATTAGCCAAGTTAATTAATTAATTTAATTAGCATGTAATACGCGTGGTAACATAAATAAATCACCAATTAATTTAATATGCAACAAAAAATAAAGTTGACACGATGATTTGTTTACGAATGGAGAAAACCTCCAAGGCAAAAACCCCACCAGATGATTTTAAGGTCACCACTCCCAAGAATCTACTATTATCATAACAAGCGGTTATAAGTAAAGGAATCCTAGTACCTTATACTAACCTATAGTTGAACCCTTACCCTAATACATAATTGGACTTGTTTTGTAGTGACAATCTCTCATTTTTAATGCACGGCTCCCAATACGTGACTAACCAATCGATGCACGAATCCAAGTACGTGACAAACCACTAACTTGAGAAGGATGTTGGCTACAAAGTTCTTCAGTTCATCAACATGATGAAGATCACAAAGCTCCTTGGTTACAAAATCTTACGGTGTACAAACGCAATAGCTTCTTCAAGAGAAAGATGAACTAGGGCAAATTTGTCTCTGGTCACAATGTGCTTGAACAAAACCTTTGCATCAAGTGAGACAGCCCTTAAAATAATCTTTATATATGTTTAGGGTTGTGAGAAAAGAAAGCCTAAATAAGTATACACGGATATGTGTGAAATCAAATCTGAAAAACTAATTTTCGTAAATCTCGATAGATAGGTTATCTATTGAGCAGCTGTCAAGTATCGGGCTAAACATGCCTTTTAAACCTCGATAGATGCTAGTTGTTGAGCTAGCTGTCGAGATTTAAAAACAATACTTCTTCACTTGATTCTTGGACAGATTTGCATAGCTTTAACACTTAGACTTGAACTCTTATTCTTTGAAGTATTAAACACATCATAAATCTAGCCAATTACAAGTAAAGTGTGTTTTATCAAATGATTAGCCAATTCTAAATGACATATGTTCCTAACATGATTCACATATGTCCTAACAATCTCCCCCTTTGGCAATCTATGACAAAACTACAACAAACAAAATGAGCATATGAGAAAAGTCATAAATCACTCAACTCATACTCATTTGTTGAATACAATAAAATCTAATCCTAACACAAACTCTTGAAAAACTTTGCAAGAAGAGAGTTCATGGCAAGAAAGACTTTGACAACTTGTATTTCTAAAACATTTTAAACAAAACTCATCAGACATCTTAGTGTGAAACAAAAATATAAAAGATTGCATACAATCAATAAGAAGCATGTGCATAAAGAGAGAAAAGAAACAACACATGAAAAGATAGGTGAAACAATGTAATAACAACCTCAATATATATATATATATCAATAAGAGTACAAGGTTTGATATCACAATGTAAGAACAATGTATCTAAAAAGTCCTCACTGCATCCCTTATATAAAAAAAAATACTCCCCCTAACAAAAATAATCTCCTATACTAACTCTCCCCCTAAGTACAATTTCCTATACTAACTCTCCCCTTAAGTACATAACTACTCTCGTACCCAAAATTACTCCCCCTTTTTGTCATGAATGACAAAGGGTAAGTCACTAACAAGCAGTCATCTCCTTGTCACTGGAAGAGCTACACCATCATCCTTATTAGCATCAACACCACCGGACCCATCATCACCACTCTCATCCTTTGAAGCCTATGGAGATGGAGATAGGGATGTTGCAAAACCACCCATGATAGCCTGCCGTTGAGCGATACGACCAACACGGGTGTTCACCTAACACAACTCATTACTAAGAGTGTCAAGGCGAGTATCCATGCGCATAAGCTATGCCATGATGGCCTAAAGAGTCACTCCACCTGCGGAAGAAGGAGCGGAGGTGGATGGACTTGAAAAAGCCGGAGGAGTTGCAGTCTCGGTCTGTGGTCGCTTCGGTCAAAGCTGGGCCTCGCTTCGTCTAATGTTTGCTGCGTCTATGGCACACATAACAAAGAAGTGTGGAGACTCAGGATAGGAGACAAATGGCGAAGAATCCGCGTGATAGCAGAAGGAAAAATGAGCTTATCACGGGTCGCAGTATCCCTATAGATATCTATAAGAGAGAGTGTGAAGTGAGAGGGGAAGTCTATGGTAAGCCTCTCAAGGAGGGATAACAAAAATCGAGCACGAGGCTCAGTAATCGAATTATAATGAGACAAGGGATGTAAAACAAATGTCATCACTATATTCAGGAACCTCGAACCTTTTGCAAAGCCCGAGCAGGGGGTGTTTTGACGGTCACCCCAAGATGAGGGTGTCTCACAAAAAAGAGACATGAGTTCATCTTTGGACATAGTTCTAAGACGATCACAGTCGGGGTAGTTAGCAAACTCTACCCTCGAAATGTGTAGCACCTCGGATATAAGATCTGGAGTGACTAAAATGCGTGTACCTCAAACGCGAGTGATAAAATGAGGTAGAGAGTAATCGAATCCGTGCATATTGGAGTAAAACTCCTACATGATCACGGAGGGACAAGTGACTGAGATGTCACAAAAGGACTCCTAACCCTTACTGTAGATGACAGTGCGAAGGTTAGTATCAGAAAAATCCAAAAGGATGACTTAATGTTCCGAATGAATGCCGTGTCGAGAAAAGTTCTCCTAAAAGTCCTTACGGGCTTTATCATAATGGAACTTGACATGAGAGGGGGTAGGATCAATAGAGGAAGATGCCTCGGAATGAAGAGGGTTTTGGGATGGAGTAGACTTGCTCTTTTTAGGTGCTATAGAGCAAACTAACCACAAGAGAGAGAGAGAGAGAGACGCAGAAAAGTACCAAACACAGTTAATATCAATGAGAAGGAAAAGAATGGCACGTATGCATGAAAAATGCATGAACATGTGACATGCAACAATAAATACATCATGGGCTCAGCCCAATCCACACCTAGTAGCACACATGATTTCAACATAGTAAATGCACATTTATAATGTATGAAACATTGTGAAAATGCAAATGTGATAAAATGCACGAACAAATAGGATCATTTAAGCAAAATCCAACCCAAAATTTTTGCAAAAACCTCATCAATTTTGAAAAACCCCAAAATTTTTCAAAAACCCCAAAAGTTAGGTTAAAAATGAATGAAATGCATGATTAATGAGAGAAGGAAGATCATACCAGAGGAAGAAAACACCCTTGAGGCCGAAGATTGAGTGGGGAAGAGGTTTAGTGAGAGAGAAAAGTGTTTGGGGAGGTGAAGGATTAGAAACTATCGAGAGAGATCGGAGAAAATGAGAGAAAAAATGCACTGAGGCTATATATAGAAAAACACGAATCTCGATAGATTGAAAGGTGTCGAGCACTAATTCTCGACAGATGGAGTTGTTGAGGTGCTATTGAGAGGTGTCCACAACAAAGTGACCTTGATGGATCGAGAAGCTATCGAGCATCTATCGAACATACAAAAACTTTCTCGATGGATTGAGAAGCTGTCGAGAAGCTATTGAGACAAATTCTCAAAAGCTTCAATGGATCGAAATTGCAATTACAACTGTCGAGAAAGGAGGATCAAGAGGCTTGATAGATAGCCTAGCTGTCGAGATGCTTAAAAAATAGTTTTCAAAGAAGAGAAAAACACAGAGATGAATGCAATCAAGCATGCTACTTAACCAAAGATCCAAACAACATTTTAAACTCTCAAAAACATCTCTCAACAAGAAAATGTCAAGAATTTAGATCCAAAATACATACACACACTAAACAAGTCAAGACAGTTTAGTGAGCATACATTAACGCATGTATTTTTTGTGATGACCAAATCACATTGTACCTGCATATGTATCAAGAGTAACAAAGAATATTGCGTGTTGTGTGTGAAAAATATCGCAATATTACATAAGTGTCTACATGTTATGACGATTTGAAATATGAGAAAATCAATTTAACTCACACACAATCATAACTGCTTGATGGGAACTATTACCTTCGAGGTACATCCTATAACTCTTACATCTCCTAGAAGACACGCTTGCAATCATATATAAAGCATTTTGATTCTTTTTGCTTTTATTTTTTTTCTTTGCATATTCTTTTTCTTCTAAGCATATCATGCATGGGCATATAAGAGAGAGAAAAGAAATACCTAATTATGTTAAGCTTTTGACATTGCACTTTTGATATGCTGAAGCATACATATGTCATTTCATGATTGGCGAGCAACAGTAGTGAGATGGTTATTTATGCTTTTCTCTTAGGATTTTTTAGTCCTTCCTGTCAAAAAGAGTGATACGAGTGTTAAGTACAAAATATTACTTAATCTTACTCATAACAAACATGAGTTACAAAGCTTACTTGCTTAGTTGTGCATAGAGATGCTTATCTAAACTACAAAAGGTACAAAGTTTAGAAAACTTTGTTTTAATGGCCATCCAATGTACATAAGTACCAATGTACACAAACACACACTGTTTTTGTATTTTTCTGATTTTTCAATTTTTATTTTTTTTTATTTTTATGAAAAACAAAATAAAGCAAAACTGAAAACAAACAAACAAAAACATGTTAAACAAAGCAAAGCATAAAACTAGACTAACTCAAAACAAGAAGCCAAAACACACAAGTAATGCATACTCAAAAAGAAAGAGAGGGAAAAGTAATTAAATCACTTAAAGCCTTTTTCCTTCCACACCTTGGAAGAACCTTTCCCTTTAAGAAATCCTTGATCCGGCGGTGAGGGGGAGGAATTGAAACCGTTCAAGTTCGAAAGGAACATGAGGGCTTTGAGTAGATTTCCAAGAGGAGCAAGAGAGGATTAATTCTGGTTTCCTAATGAGATCATATTGTTGTTTTGTTGAGTGGCTAACCACTTATAGTAATTATGTCGAGTATGTCCAGTTGCTCTGCAGTGATGACATAGATATTGCTTCTTCTGTTTAGACTTTTGAGTATTGCCTTTTAGTTTTGTCAAGTTGGTGCACACCCCTACCATGCATATATATAAGAGATGGAATAAAAAAAAATAAAAAAAAGGATAATTGGATGAAACTAATAAATATTTTATTAAACTTCACCGCACCACACCACACCGCACCCTCTCTATATATTAATATATTTATTTATTTTTAATATAAAATATATTATTAATAGTTTAATAACCCTAGTTTTCAAAAAAAAAAAAAAGTTTAATAACCCTAGCAAGTGTTGACTAGAAAAGCCAATCCAAAATAAAGAAAAACTAGCTCAATAATTTAAAACTTGGCCCAAAAAAAGGGAAAAATTAGTTTTGGGTTGAGTAGGAAAAACCCAAAATTTGAAAAATATACCAACTTCAAACCGCATCTTATATATAATATCGCACATGTGACCACAAAAATGAGGTGCAATGCGGTTATGGTTTTGGCTAAACTCTAAACCGCACCACACTGCACTGCACTGCACATGTGACCGCAAAAACAAGGTGTGGTGCAGTTATGATTTTAGCTAAACCTCTCCGCAAAGTGCGGTGCTAAAAATGGCCCAAAACCGCACCGCACCACACCGCGAACACCCCTTACGCTCTATTTGTTTCAATGGAAAACCTTTTGTAAAGATAGTTTTCAATGTTTTTTAGTGTTTGGTAGTATCAGAAAAAATGAGTTAAAGGAAAACTATCTTTCGCCAACAGAAAAAGTATGACTTATTTTTAGAGATTGTTTTCCATAATTTTTTTTTTTTTTTAAAAACAACTTTATTTCACAGTAAACTAAATAAGGGAAATAGGAGACTGCTTTTTTAACTTATTAAAGGTTGCTATCAAATATAGGAAAATGAGATAGTTTTATAGAAAATACTTTTTTGATAAATGACTCATTTTCTATAATAAAACATTATTGCCGAAACAAATAGAGGGTTAAGGGTTTCTCAAAAAAATACTATGTTGAACAATAATTGAATTAATGCTACACATTAAAACCCATTGTACAAACTTAAACTTGAACATATTATGATTCTAAAAAAAAAAAAAACTTGAACATATTATGTATAACAATATATCCAATTAATTTTGACATTTAATTGGGTTTTGCACGATAGCCCACTAGTAACTCTCTTGGTGGTTTTCTGTCAACAAAAAAAAAAAACACTCTCTTGGTGGTTTCAATTAAAAAAAAAAAAAAATTCTTGGTGGTAGCCGTTGCCTTGGGTTCAAACCCTACCTTCACCAATATATTACTTACCCAAAAATAAAGGAATTACTTTTTTTTTTTTTTTTTGAAATGAAATGGAATTACTTTCAATTCCTTATAATAAATGCAAATAATTAAGTGATTGACCATTATCTAACTTTTAGACAGACGTCACAGACCCAAGGTTCGCATTTAAATTTAAACCTTGCACCAGCGCACTATTGCTTAATTTTAAATTTTGTAAAAATATTTAAAATGAATTTGATTTAAATCACAAGTTTTAATTTCATTTTATGTGCGGTAATATTATATTTAAATAATTTGGAAACATTCACCAATTTTTTACTAGATTAAAACACAAAAACAATAAGTCGACCTACAATTTTTTTTCATTATTTGGCTATATTTTAAATTATCCAAGTTTGTCTCACGGATTGAGTAAGACTAGTAAAGAATTATCATTACGTAATATATATATATATATATATATATTTGCTGAACAAGAGAATATAGTATGGTCCATATGCATGGAGCAAATTTCTCCAAGTGGATATAGCATCAATGGTTCATCTCTAGGCTTTCAAGTCCTAAAATATAGTTTCATTTTTTGTTTATATATATATATATATATATATACATGTATAGTTTCATTTTATTATTTTAGTTGTTGATGTTGTGGTTCTTGTTGTTCAAGGAAATTTTTTTTATTATTTTGTTTGTTGTTGGCTTTCCAGATTGTGTGACCAAAACTAAAACTAATGTGGAGAAGTTTGGAAAGAAAATAACATATTATATATATATATATATATATATATTTTGTTGTTGATGTTGTGGTTCACGTTGTTCAAGAAAAAAAAAATGACATTATTTTATTTGTTGTTGTCTTTTTAGACTCTGTGGCCGAAGCTTATATGAAGAAGCATGGAAATGAAATGATTAGATATTGTGGGGGTTTACCGTTGGCCATCATTGTACTTGGAGGCCTTTTGGCAGCAAAGCAAACACAAGACGAGTGGGACAATGTGCTTAGACGTATTGAATCATACCTTCATGTAGAACAAAACTTATGAGTTAACAAGGTTTTAGCTTTAAGTTATTATGATTTACCTTGCCACTTGAAACCATGCTTTCTATATCTAGGCCATTTCCCAGAGGATTTTGAAATACCGACAAGAAAATTGATTCGAATGTGGATGGGAGAAGGTTTTAAATCACAAATTCAGCACGAAGGAGAAAGAGAGGATACAATGGATGATGTGGGAGACCAATATTTAAGAGAGTTAGTGCAAGGTGCATGGTTCTGGTGGGGAAAAGAGGCTCACATGGAAGGATTAAAACTTGTTGAATGCATGATCATATGCGGGACTTTTGCATATCAAAAGCCCAAGAGGAAAATTTTCTCCATTTCACCAATATTCTTTCCATAAAACAATGTGAAGTGCAAATTGGTAAAGTTCGAAGACTTGCTATTATTTCGAAATCAGGTGATAATTACATTGAGGGAGTTAAATTCAAAGAATATCCTTACCTCAGGTCTCTTCTCCACTTTATGCCTAGTCAAAATTATTCTCAATTTAAAGAGTCCTGTTTCAAGAAATTCAAGTTGGTTAGAGTCTTATATTTGGAAAATTTTAACAAAGACAACAAAAAATTACCTAAAGACATTGGATGTCTCATCCGCTTGAGATATTTATCTCTCAAAGATAGCAATATAAATAAGGTGCCATCATCTATTGGCAATTTGAGGGGCTTGGAGACAATAGATTTTCGGATCCATTCGGACGACTCATACGAACCGATAGTGCCAAATGTGTTTTAAGTATATGAAACAATTGAAGCATCTTTATTTACCCTGCATTTATAGGGTACGTTTTGAGTTGGAACTAAGTAATCTTAGTTATTTGCAATCATTGGTGAGTGTTGATCCCAAAACCATCCAAATTCCCACATGGTTCAAACTCAGCTGTCTTCAGCTTCTTAAAGTGAGGATTAATAAACAGGCCCAAGATGCAACACAAATACTACAAATACTAATATCAAGGTGCCCACATTTAGAAAAGCTAAATATATTTAAACCCATAAAGAAGCTTCCAGAAGCTCACCAATTCTCTCCATATCTTTTCAAGTTGATTTTATGGGGGACTAACCTTGAGGAAGACCCAATGGCAACGTTAGAGAAGTTGCCGAACTTAAAACTCTTGAATTTGTTCTGAAAGAGGATTTCTTGTACTTCAAACTCTTGTCATTGGTTTTTGTGATAACTTAGAGCAGTGGAGGGTGGAGGAAGGAGCCATGCCAAGTCTTTGTCGTTTGCAAATTGAATATTGCAGAGAATTGAAGACGATCCTTGATGAATTGAGGTTTGTCACAACCCTCCGGGAATTGGAGATCAGAAACATGCCGAAGTCATTTAAAGATAGGCTTGACGAAGGAGGTCTGGAACATGTGCCTTCCGTTGTATTTGAAAACTGTGACTGAGAAAGATAATCAGGTACAGTAATGAATTCTTGCATATTTGATAAATTTTAGGGCGCTTCTTTTCTTCTAAATATCTCTCTTCAATTAATTCAAAATTTCCCCGATTAGAATAAAGCTATTTTCTGCAATTTACACACTTATTCATTAGCTTCTGAACCCACAACCAATCTCTCCATTATATTACAAGCAAATTCTTTTCTGTTTCATCTTGTGGTGGTCTCTTGATTTTTGCCACTGTTATTAACAATTTGTTCTTTCTTTTCTCCCATTTTTTTGGGGTCTTTCAACTTTCTTTTCATTCCTACATCATAAATATATATTGGTTGGTGTCAGTTATACAATTTGAAGAATATGATTGCACAAACTCATTAAACATATTCTCTGATGCCTATGTGTAGTGATGTAGAGAATTGTTTGTTTGGTGATGGTACTCTACCTTGTGATATTTTGTTGGCTAGTTTGTTTTTGCATTAGTGTTTGCTTTCTTGTTCCGCTTTGCTGGCTTTGCTATGATTGCACTCTTTGTTGATGTATTCTGTTGAATAAAAGAAAACCAATGTATCATTGGAGGAGTAAAATAATTCTTTCAGTTATGTTTATATCACAACATTTTAGATGTATATTGTTTATAGTGAAGCTAGTTCAGTCTGTCATTGTGTTAAGCAATAGCACAGTATCTTATTGATCTGGTATTATCAATTAGCATGGATGAAAATTGCTGCTTTTTTCGTATCAATATAGTAACTAAAACACTAGTTATGCTAGATGGAACTTCTATTCCTTTTAGATTTTTTGCCATAATTGGAACATGATACATAATCAGAGTAGTAAATAAGAAGCAATTTGGTTGTTCTTAATAGTAATTTAAATAGTTCTAGTTGACTAGTGTTGGGTAAATATGAGTTGTAAAATGCTTATTGTATACTAGAACTTGAGGTTCTTATATAGTTATACTATTGTGATTAGTGGGGAATCATAGCCTTTGATTTTGTAGAATATTTGTTTTTGAAAATTTTCTATCAAGAGTAGTATCAAATGATTATTTATGTTTTCTATTTCTCAATATATATACTCATAATTAATGTTTTAGGTGAGCCTTGAGTTGATAACCATATGGGAGTTTTATTTCTTGGCAAACATTTTAGTGTTTTTAACTTGGATAGCTCAGCTTAGTTTCACTCTAACCTCAATGATTGTAGAACTTTCTTTGCCTCCATTGGCAACAAGAAAAATGCTAGATTTTACCTAATGGCAGGTATTTTTGGAGTATAAAGGTCCCACAAGATTGTACATGGGGCTGCAAAGCTGTCCTAAAACTTAGAAGTGAGGTTAGGAGTTTCATAATGTTTGAAGTTGGGGATGGTAGGAGGTTTTCTTATGATATGATAATTAGGATCCTACTAGGATCCTTTTCATGAAGTATAGCTTTAGGATTATCCATAGTGCAGCAACTAAATCTGAGGCAAAGGTGGATTCTGTTCTGAAGAACAAGATAAGGGTTTGGAAACCTGCAAGGTCCAAAGAATTAATCACCATACAATGCCAGTTATGTTTGGTTGAGATTAAGGATGAAGATAAAGCTAGGTGGTCTGTGACTAGATCAGGCTATTTGCTCTTGTGCAGCCATTTGCAATGAACATAATGCTAAGGCAGATGAGGTGTGTGGTGGAGACTGTGGTGGTTTAACCTTGCTATCCCTTGGTTTTGTTTATTAGTTGGTTAGTAGTCAAAAACAAACTAATAACTAGAGAAAGATTTGCTTAGTGGGGTTATACTGGTGGCTGCTTGTGTGTGTTTTGAGTGTAGAGATCATCTTTTCTTAGAATGTTCCTTTGCCAAGAGAATCTGAGACACTGTCATTATGCACTGCATAGTTTCAGAGGCTAAGTGCAATTGGCATGATCTAATGAGCTAGGGCATTATCAAGGGAGAAGCCTGAGATTATCCATTTGTAAGCTTGCCTATCGGGCGAATGTGTATTAGGTTTGGTCTTGGAGAAATGCCATTATAGATAATGGGTTAGTGTGGCCTGAAGTGCAGATTTTGAGAAGAACTTAGAAGGTTATTAGAGGTTGATAGGAAACTAGAACCAAATTCGAAACATCATTTTTGAACAATACTCTCTGCTATAAATTTTTTTGTTATTCCAAATATTTGTGTGTATTACTGATGTTTAGGAGGTGTTTTGTTTTGGTGTGAAAGTTTCTGTAATCTGTTCTTACCTGAGTTTCTGTTGTGTTAATTTGTAAGAATCTAGTCTCTTGGGATAAGGTTTGGGATTTAATAGCCTCTGTTGTATCTTTTAGCCTTGGGTTCACTGTCCCCAGTTTCTGTAGTTTGCCTAGCTTTTGTCTAGTTTGTTCTCTATTAATAGTATCCTTTACTAATTCATCCAAAAAAAAAAAATAAAAAATAAATAAACTAAGATTAACTGCATTATTTAGTCATTCTTAATATAAATTTTTTTAATTATAAATTTATATTCTCAAATTGGTGTAATTGTAGGAGTCATGTTTGCTGTTAATGTCCTGTCAACTATTGTGTTCTTCAATCTTCTTATGCATCTATCTTATTGAGCAACAAAAAAAACCTGTCAGCACTCCTTGCTCCTAGACTTCTATTGGTTGCCTCTATGGCCATAATGGTTGTTTGTGTTTTGTTCATTTATCTTTTTCATATTTCCGTAAACCTCTAGGCATAAGACTCAAAGTTGATTGAAATTCAGTTTTTGATTTTAAAAAAAAATTAAGAAAAAAGAACTTCACACTATCATTTACAAGGAGTAAAAATTGAATTGCAATTTATACGCTTATTTATTAGGTTCTGAACCCACAACTTACCTCTCCATTATGTTACAAGAAAATTCTTTTCCACTTCATCTTGTGATGGTATCTTAATTTTGCCACTTTTATTAACGGTTTCTTCTTTCCTTTTCTCCCCTTTTTTGGGGTCTTTCTACTTTTTTTTTCCAAGTCCGTCTACTTTCTTTTCATTCCTACAGCATAAATATATATTGGTTGATGGTGTAAATATATTTCCAAATTTTACTTTAATGAGTTCATGTCTACGATATATTTCATTTTATTTCATTTTTGATGTTTTGGGCTTAATCATTCTCCTTCGGTTTTTTTTGCAGGTGAGATCATTTATGGTCTGCAACTAGTACAGGTTGGTGTCAATTATACAATTATAAGGATATGATTGCACAGGCTCATTAAACATATTCTCTGATGTGTATTGTTTATCTCACAGCATTTTAGATGTGTATTGTTTATAGTGAAGCTAGTTCAGTCTGTCCTTGTGTTAAGCAGTAGCACTGTATCTTATTGAACTGGGAATATCAATTAGCATGGGTAGAAATTGCTGATAGATAATCGGAACACTATAAATTCAACATCATACATAATCAAAGTAATCATTAAGCAGGAATTTGGTTGTTCTTGATAATAATTTATATAGTTCTAGTTGAATATATTCTTAGGTGAATATGAGCTGTAAAATACTTCTTGTAAACTAGAAGATGAGGTTCTTATACTATTGTGATTAGTGGGGAATCATAGCCATTGCATGTGTAGTACACTTTTTTATTATTTTTCTGTTGAGAGTAGTATCAAATGATTATTTATGTTTTCCATTTCTCAATATACCCATAATTAATGTTTTGGGCAAGCCTTGAGTTGATAACCATATTGGAGTTCTATTTCTTTGCAAACATTTAGTGTTTATAACTTTTCCAGAGCCTTGTAGCTCAACTGGTTGGCACCTCCTAGTGTGTCCATGACATCTAGGGTTCAAATCCCCCTTCCCTTGTTGTAACTATCGAATTATCATTTTGGTGTTTATAACTTGAACAGCTCAGCAGTAGTTGCCCTTCAACCTCAAGGATTGTAGAACTTTCTATGCCTTAATTGGCAATGAGAGGAGTGCTAGATTTTATCTCATGGCAGGTATTTTTGGACTATAAAGGTCCCACGAGATTGTACATGGGGTGGCAGAGCAGTCCTAAAACTTAGAGGTGAGGTTAGGAGGTTCATAAAGTTTGATGTGGGGGATGGTAGAAGGTTTTCTCATGACATGATAATTGGGATCCTATTAGGATCCTTTTCATGAAGTATAGCTTTAGGATTATCTTGATGCAGCAACTAAATCTGAGGCAAAGGTGGATTCTGTTTTGAAGAACAAAACAAGGGTTTGGAAACCTGCAAGGTTCGAAGAATTAATCACCACACATAGCCAGTTGTATTTGGTTGAGCTTAAAGATGAAAATAAAGCTAGGTGGTCTGCAACTAGATCAGGCTTCTGCTCTTGTGCAGCCATTTGCAATGAACATAAAGCTAAGGCAGATGTGGTGGAATGGTGGAGACTGGTGGTTTAATATTGCTATCCCCTGGTTCCCTTTATTGGTTGATTAGGAATAAAAAACAAATTGACAACTAGAAAGAGATTAGCTCAGTGGGGCTATACTGGTGGCTGCTTGTGTGTATTTTGAGAGTAGTGAGCATTTTTCTTAGAATTTTCTTTTGCTATGAGAATCTGGGACACTGTCACTAGGCACTGCTTAGTTTCAAAGGCTAAGTGCAACTGGCATGATCTAATGAGCTAGGGCATTACCAACTTGAGAAGGAAAAGCCTGAGATCATCTATTTTTAAGCTTGCTTTGTGGGCCGCTGTGTATTATATTTGGTCTTAGAGAAATGCCATTATACATAATGGGCCAGTGTGGTCTGAAGAGCAGATTTGTAAAAGAATTAAGAAGGATGTTAGAGGTAGATTAGAGCCCATAACTAAATTCCAAATATCATTTCTGAACAATATTCTTTTGCTATTCCAAATATCCATGTTCTGTTATGGTCAATGTCCTATGAACTTATTGGGGTCGGCTATATTCATTTGCATCAATCTTTTTGTGTGAACAAAACCCCATTAGGACTCTTTGCTCCTATATTTCTCATGGTGCCCTTTAGGGCCTTTATGTATTGCTCTTACTGTTTGTGCATGTTTTGCTTTGTTTTGCTTCTGCATTATAAGTTAAAACTTATTTGTTAAAATTTTGTCTCTACAGATGTCTTCTTAGAATAGGTTTCCAAAGAGAGATCAAGGGAGTAAAGACTTAAGACTTCCTGCCACAGCACTTTAACTAATTAATTCTTCATGTTTGTTCATTTACACTGAATGGTTGGAATCCATAGAAAAGGAATTTTTCCCTGATAATATTTAGCAAAATGAAGCTATTATCTATTCTTTTCTTGAAATTTACACACTTATTTACAAGCAAATTCTCTTGTGGTGGTATCTTAATTTTTGCCACTGTTATTAACAGTTTCTTCTTTTCATTTTCTCACCTTTTTTGGGGTCTTTTTATTTATATCTTTCTTTTCTGGTACTTGTACTTTCATTTCATTCCTACAGCATAAATATATTGGTTGATAGTGTAAATATAGTTCTAAATGTTACATTAATGAGTTCATGTCTACATAATATTTCATTTTAATTTGTTTTTTGATGTTTTGGGCTTAATCATTCTCCTTTGGTTTTTTCGCAGGTGAAATCATCCATGGTCTGCAATTGGTACGGGTTGGTGTCAGTTATACAATTTGAATGATATGATTGCCAAGACTTATAAAGCATATTCTCTGATGCCTATGTGTTGGCTGGTTTGTTTTTGCATTAGTGTGTTTGTTTTAGTGTTGCTTTCTTGTTCCGCTTTGCTGGCTTTGCTATGATTGCACTCTTTGTTGATGTATTCTGTTGAATAAAAAGAAAACCAATGTATCATTGGAGGAGAAACATAATTCTTCATTTAATGTGGGATTCCTCATATTTCTTTGAGTAATGTTTATCTTACAGCATTTTAGATGTATATAGTTTATAGTGAAGCTAGTTCAGTCTGTCATTGTGTTAAGCAATAGCACAGTATCTTATTGATCTGGGAATATCAATTAGCATGGATAAAAATCACTGCCTTTTCTGTATCAATTTAGTAACTAAAACACTAGTTACGTGCAATTGAGAAATAAAAAATTATGCAGACAAATTATGTTAGATGGAACTTCTATTCCTATTAGATTTTATGCCATAATTGGAACTCTATAAATTCAACATCATACATAATCAAATTAATAATTAAGAAGCAATTTGGTTGTTCTTAACAGTAATTTAAATAGTTCTAGTTGAATAGAGTATTGGGTAAATATGAGCTGTAAAATGCTTATTGTAAACTAGAAGATGAGGTTCTTATATAGTTATACTATTGTGATAGTGGGGAATCATAGCCATTGCATTTGTAGAGTGTATTTTTTTTTTTTTTTTTGAAAATTTTCTGTTGAGAGTAATATCAAAAGATTATTTATGTTTTCCATTCTCAGTATACCCACAATTAATGTTTTAAGCAAGCCTTGAGTTGATAACCGTACTGGAGTTCTATTTCCTTGCAAACATTTTAGAATTTATAACTTGGACAGCCTCACGTAGTTTCACTTCAATCTCAAGGATTGCTGAACTTTCTATGCCTCCATTGGCACTGAGAGGAGTGTTAGATTTTACCTCATGGCAAGTTCTTTTGGACTATAAAGGTTCCACAAGATTGTACATGGGGTAGCAAAGCTGTCCTAAAACTTAGAAGTGAGGTTGGGAGGTTCATAAAGTTTGATTTTGGGGATGGTAGAAGGTTTTCTTATGACATGATAATTGGAATCCTACTAGGATCCTTTTCATAAAGTATAGCTTTAGGATTATCCATGGTGCAGAAACTAAATCTGAGGCAAAGATGGATTCTGTTTTGAAGAACATAAATAAGGGTTTGGAAACCTGCAAGGTCCAACGAATTAATCACCATACAATGCCAGTTGTGTTTGGTTGAGCTTAAAGATGATAAAGCTAGGTGGTTTGCGACTAGTTCAGGTTGGCTGCTCTTGTGCAGCCACCTGTAATGAACATAAAGGAAAGGCAGATGAGGTGGGATGGTGGAGATTGTGGTGGTTTAACCTTGCTATCTCCTGGTTGCCTTTATTGGTTGATTAGGAATAAATAAAAAAACTGACTAGTAGAGAAATTTGAAAATTTTGGAACAAAAATGTACTTGTATTCAACATTTGACTGTAAATAAATTGTAAATTAGAGGGGAAAAATATTCTAACGAAAGAGATATTTGAAAATATTGCATCTTAGAATCATTATTGATTTTTTTAAGAAATTAATTGGTTTAAATATCTCTGAAAAATCTAAATCTTGTTCCTTGATGAAAATAAGATTTCTAGTTAATTAATCTTCCCATTTTGGATTAGAATTTTGTAACTGTGATGTCAAGTATGATGAAAAAGGAAACTCGCACCACCATAGAGACACCCAACCATTATTCTTATAATTCATGATATTGTTAAAATCCAAATTTATTCAGTTATGCTCCTGCTTCATCAATCATGTTCTCTCTTTGTTTACTAAAGAATAAAAAAACTGGCCCTGCTGTATGCATATGCAAAAAATTAGGCAGTGTGCATGGACTGCCGTGTTTCCTTCTGTTATGTTCACTAAAGAATAAAAAAATGTTAAGGTATGCACTGTGCAAAGATGCTCCTATATGGGTAATTTCTCCAATGACCTTGACACTACTAAATCTGAAGATCATGGACTAGTTCAAATTAAAGAAATGAAACAAATGAAAAATAATAATTTTTTGTCTAGATGAAAAACTCTTGCCAGGTCACTTTGTGGGTAACCTTTACCTACAAATAATGCAAGTCTATGCAGTGTCTTGGTGCTAGAATGATTTAGTTTTCTTCAGTGTTTTATGTATTAGGGCATGTAGCTCTCCACTAAGTTAATTAAAACTACCAAATAATGAAATCAGCAGGCAGCTGCTCTGACTAGTAAGATTGCCAAGCTAGTCAGAAATTCCAAATCCCGAATGCAGAGACTTGACTAGTTTAAGAAGACATGAGATGGAGAAATGGTTGAAATTCAAAATTTAAAGCATTTATACAACTAAAAAAGAGATTATTGTGACTATTTTAACATTCTTTTACACTTTGGACCAAATACCTACCTCAATGCTTATAATGTACTGAACAGGGGACTTTATCAACAATAAGACACCTAGTGCACCCATGTGTTCATATTCTTATCACAATAATGAATTATAAGTTCTATAATTAAAAAATTAAAGCATTCACACCAAAAAAAAAAAAAAAAACTAAATGAGATTGTTCATCTAGGATTCCTTGATAATGAAGATTCATCTATGAACCTCTTCTAAAATATGTGACTATAATTCACATCTATGTTTATGCTTTCAAGTTTATGCCTGGAATCATATACTTAAATTTTGTGTCTACAGTTGAGATAAATGCAGGACATGTGCTTTTAATTATATGTTGTAGCCTGGAACATCTTCCATTTTCCATGCATCCACCAGATAGGTTGCCTCTGAATGGTTTTCTGTTGAGACACAATTACATTTCCATTTACTGAAAAATATCATAGTTCAATTGGAATTGCTTCAACTTCACATGCTATTGATTAATTACTAGCTTCAGCTTCACATTGACCGGAAACCATTATTTGTTTATCCTGCTCTTGTTGTTGCTGTGACAAAGATGAACTTTTTAGTATTGTAATTATTAAGGGCTTGTTAGCCATTGCTTATGAATGAATGAAACAAAAAATTTATTTAGTGAGAGTAGTATCAAACGATAATTCATCTTTTTTATTAGTGGCAGTGATTAATGAGTGTTACTAGAGCTAAAGATCTCACACCCCCACCCCTCTTATCTCTAAATATACCTATAGTTGACATTACCGCAAACATTGAATTAATAACTGTGGGGGAGTTTAATTTTCTTTCCAAAAATTTAACATACAGACACACTGTTTAACAGTGTTTGATACTTGGGGAGCTCTGCAGTAGTTGTACCTCAACGAGCATTGCTTCTTCATCCAAACGATGTAGAACTTCCAATGCCCCTTATGTTAATAGGAGTGCTACATTTCTATTCTCATGACAGTAGTTGTATAGAATTTAAATCTCTTTTTTGCTTCCATTAGTATCTCATATTTCTTCTGCATAATCCAGGTATACATTTCCTTTAATCTCAGATTAACAATATTATCCAGTAATATTTCTGAATTATAAGTTTACATTGTCAAATTGTTGACATTGCAAGACAGGTTATGTTTACTATCATTGTCCTGTGAACTTAATGGGGTCTGCCATATTCATTTGTATCTATCTTATTGAGGGACCAAAATGCTGTTAGGACTCCTGGCTCCTATACTTCTTGTTAGGTTCTAAAGACTTAAGATTTTATGTATTTAGAACTCTAATGTGTATGCAAACCATGATCAAAACAGGTTGTTTAGTCTTGTTTAAGCTTGCTCAAAGTTATGTCTTTCATGTAAAGTTGGAATCAAGTGGCTGCAGAAGTATTAGTTACTTTCGGTCTGGCTCGATCGATCGAAAATTAGACTCGATCGATCGAAAGTCGGCCAGAACGATTTTTTTTGCAGAATTCCAACTCAACCCAAACTCTATTTAAACGTCTTGGGGTTCAAGTAAAACTTTCCTATATATAAGGGAAACCCTAGAACGTTTTTGAGAGCTTTAGAGAGAGAGAGATTAGAGTGCCTCTTGTGCCTTCTTTTATTTTTAGGGTTTTGTACCCAAACCTCTCTAAGTCTTTATTGCTCATATTTGCGGTTTATGTGAATCTCTTGTGAGATCCTTGAGGAGCTTTCCTTCACATAAACTTAGAGTTTTCAAGGTAGAGATATTATCTACATCTTGATGATCAACAAGGCTGCTGTCATTGAAGGTTAAAGAATATCAAGCGTGGGTACTTGTATTTGATTGAAGAGTCCAAGAAAGAAGGAGTCCATGGATTCGGAGCTTGCACGTGGTCGTGTCAGTAAGTTCTACTGGTGGGTAGCATTAGGAAGTCAAGCGGGGAGCTTGTAAGTCCTTTTGTATGAACTTCGATTCTTTCAAGATAGTGGATTTAGGTTTACCTTAAGGATAGCTAGGTCAAATCCTCCCCAGGTTTTTACCGTGTGGTTTCCTGAGTCATCATATCATTGTGTTCTTTATATTTCCGCTACTTTGCATGATATGATATATTTGTGTTAACCTAAATTTGTTTAATTTTGACTAAGTAATCACTTGGCTAATTAACTAGGTTAATCTAATTATGTTTTAAGGGGTCTAAATTTCTAACAAGTGGTATCAGAGCGGGTAGCTCTTCTGTTTTAGATCTTTTGATCTAATAACTGATCCTTGACCCCTGTTATCATGGATAATTTGAAGTGTCTTTCTGCTCATGTCTGTGATGCTTTGAATAAAAAGAACACTATTGTTTCTGTTGATTTTTTTGATGCTTTTGAAACTCTTCGTAAGAAATTATCTAAATCTTTGAAAATTTCTAAGAAATTTAAAGAAGAGTTAAAATTGGCTAATCTTGAAAAAGAGGATTTGATTGTGAGATTAGATGAGTCTAATAAAAAGAATGAATTTTTGAGAAATCAAATTTCCTCTCAAGATGAGAAGATGAAAAGCTTGGAACAAGAGTTAGTTGAGTCTCAAACTAAACTTGAAAATTTGACTAGTACCAAGCTTCTTGTTGATAACAGAAATGTTTCTGTTTCTCTTAAGCCCTAAGACTGAGAAAGTTTATATCCCTCCTTTCAAGAGGAATAATAAAGAGAAGGCTTATTTTGCTAGGTTAGACAAAGGTAAAAGTTCTGATGTTAACGCTGAAGTTTTTAAACCTATGTCTAAACCTGCTGCTAGTGTGCAAAAGAAATCTGTTTTTGTGCCTACCGTCACCTTTGTGGTGTTGTTGGTCATTTTAGACCAAATTGTTCTTTGTTGAGGCAAAAACCAAAATCTGAGACTAGATTTGCTGTTAGGAATACTGATGTTCCTAAATTTGTTCATGTTTGTCACTTTTGTGGTGTCCATGGTCACATTCGTCTTAATTGTCATAAATTGAAATTTAAGCATTCTATGTTTCAATCTAGGATATGTGATGATATTTCTCCTGCCATAAGTCCAAATAAATTATTTCATATGCTTTTGAAAAACTTGAGCTTGTTGGCTTGTGAAGGAATTTGTAGGATTTTAGTCTTTCTCAGAAGATTGGTATAATCCCTCAAATACACTATGCTTCTCATGGATTTTCACCTACAAAGCCGAAGACTCGTGCTAAATAGGTGAGAAAAGATTCTTCAAGGTGAGTGTTGCTGACTTGTCCCTGTTTTAATTCTTTCAATTGTTTGTGGACATGTCTTGTTTTTGTTTTTGGTTGTTTTTTTTTTTTTTTTTTTTTAAAAAAAACCAAAAACATTGAAAATTTTCAAAAAGACAAAAATATTTTATTTTGTGTCTAGTTTTTCCTTTTGAGGATTACATGAATTATAATATCTCTCTCTTGATTTAGAACATGCTGACATTGTGGAGAAACTTGAATAGTTTGTGCTAAGCTATTTCTGATTTTGTGTGAGTATGTACTAGTTTGTACATGTACTCATGAGTTAATTAAGAAATTGATATTTCTTGTTTGTGTATCCTTTATAGCTTAGTTAAGCATTGTCATGCATTGCATTTGCATTGTTCATTTAGCATAATATGTGCTTTTTGTATTTGGTCATAAATTTTCTTTTAGAACCAAAAGGATTTTTGTGTTTTGTATCACATATCATGGATTTATAATCAAAGATTGGCCATATTATCTTTACATAACAAGTTTATGTACCTTGTTTAGCTTTAATGAGCTTATTTATTGCACTTGACTAGTTGAAACTTTGTAGTGCATGTTGTGTGGGAAAGATGTTTATAGTTTTTGATCACTTTGTCTTGATCTTGAAGTCACATGTTATTTGACTGTCGGACTTGATCCTTTTGAGAAAAGCATAAATAACCATCTCACCACTGTTCACTAGCCAATCATGAACACTTTAGTGTATATCATAAGATTCTGTGCTCGAGAAAGTGTAGCACATGCACAAAAAGAACATAAGGTGTTGCCTCAACTTAATTGCTTAATGCTTAAAATTGGTGTGTACTATTAGGGTTGATGTCATCTCACATAATTAAAATTAGTTTGTACTAATAGGCTTAATGCCATCTCACATAACTATGAGGCAAAAATTCAAAAAACTTACATGATTGCAAGCTTATGTTCTAGGAGATATGGGAGTTATATGATGTAACTCTTTAGGTGATAGTCTTTTTTAAATTATATGTGATGAATTTTGTAAACTTTGTGATTGATTGCTATTCACATATCACCTCACATGTATCTCAAACTTTTGCTAGTTGCACACATTACACAAGTTACTCTTTACTAAACTTGGTACATTTTATTATGTGTGATCTTATTGTGGCCATCCAAGATTAAAAGTTCCTTGATTTTAATGCAAAATGTGTTTAATGTTTTCACTTTAAGGACAAATTGATTTTGGAAGATCTGGGTTGAATTCAAGTGTTTGTTTGAAAAACTTTTCATCTCATATTCATGCATTTTTTATAAAACAATGTGCTTTGAGGAGTTTCTGCATTAAAATGCCCTGTTTTTCAAAAATCTTATTTTTCCAGATTTTCGATTGATCGAACCTGTTTTTCGATCAATCAAAATTGCGATTAAAATTTTTGGTTTGAGTTTGCCTGACTCGATTGATGTTCGATCAATTCTCGATCGATCGAAATTGAAAAATTTTCAGTTTCTACGTTTTTGACCAAAAATTTTTTCATGTATCATTTGTGTTTAGGATTCACATGCATTGCATTAATTTCTGTATCCATCTTGCAGTTTTGCAGTCATATCTCTCATTGTTTTTACACATGCATACACTTTGCTACACTGGGTACTTAACTTAATAAAAAATTGATTGATTAATTTTTGAGCTATGTACTTTCTAGTATATGCCTTTTTTTATGTGTGAACTGTAGAAATTTTTTTTCTTAAGAGATATGATGGATAATCGATGTGCAAATATTTTTCTCTATTCACGCAACTGTTTATGGGTCACATAGTGTCAAGTTTGCATTTATTAAAAAAGAGAATATTTTTATTCATGTGTATCCTCACCTTAGTTTTTAACTTTGGTTTGTGTGTTTTTCCCCACCTTTTATTTTTCCCCAACAATGTTTTTCCCAAAACTTGTTTTGTTTTTCCTATTTTTATAGGGAGAGAAATTTTTTTTAACCTTTGTGGTTCTTAGGGGGAGATGTTGCTCTTCTTAGGGGGAGTTGTCTCTATTTTCTCTTACTTTGTTGCGAATATTTTCTGTCTACCTTCTGATTAGGTAGCCTTTGTCAATACGTGACAAAAAAGGGGAGACATAGATGACCTCTTTATTTTGTTTAGGGGGAGAATATAAAAACTTTTTGATGTATCTAACTTAGGGGGAGAGTTAGAATTTTTTTGATATATATGTTTCTTGATTCATTGCTCATTGCTCATTGCTCATTGATTTATATTTATGAGTTATTCATGATATATGTCTTTGTTTTGTGTTTTGTGAAGTCAAGAATTTATTTGTTGATTTACTGTTTTTCTGTCACACATGTGTTTATGCGTTTTGTTTGAGTGTTTCAGGAATATACAGGTTGATTCAATTGAGCTGCTGTCTACACTTGCAACTGATGGATAGTAGTTAGGATTGAATTTGTGTTATGAGCATTATTTTTGTAAAGGGCTTTTACTTTGTAAACTTTGAGTTTTTAGTTTGTGTTTTGTCACGGATTGCCAAAGGGGGAGTTTGTTAGGTTCTAAAGACTTAGGATTTTATGTATTTAGAACTCTAATGTGTATTGTTGACAAACCATGATTAAAACAGGTTGTTTAGTCTTGTTTAGACTTGCTCAAAGTTATGTCTTTCATGTAAAGTTGGAATCAAGTGGCTGTAGAAGTATTAGTTACTTTCGGTCTGGCTCGATCGATCGAAAATTAGACTCGATCGATCGAAAGTCGGCCATAACGTTTTTTTTTGTAGAATTCCAACTCAGCCTATACTCTATTTAAACGTCTTGGGGTTCAAGTAAAACTCTCCTATATATAAGGGAAACCCTAGAACGTTTTTGAGAGCTTTAGAGAGAGAGATTAGAGTACCTCTTGTGCCTCCTTTTATTTTTAGGGTTTTGTACCCAAACCTCTCTAAGTCTTTGTTGCTCATATTTGCGGTTTATGTGAATTTCTTGTGAGATCCTTGAGGAGTTTTCCTTCACATAAACTTAGGGTTTTCAAGGTAGAGATATTATCTACATCTTGATGATCAACAAGGTTGCTGCCATTGAATCTTAAAGAATATCAAGCGTGGGTGCTTGTACTTGATTGAAGAGTCCAAGAAAGAAGGAGTCCGTGGATTCGGAGCTTGCACGTAGTCGTGTCAGTAAGTTCTACTAGTAGGTAGCATTAGGAAGTCAAGTGGGGAGCTTGTAAGTCCTTTTGTATGAACTTCGATTCTTTCAAGATAGTGGATTCAGGTTTACCTTGAGGATAGTTAGGTCAAATCCTCCTCAGGTTTTTACCATGTGGTTTCCTGAGTCATCATATCATTGTGTTCTTTATATGTCCGCTGCTTTGCATGATATGATATATTTGTGTTAACCTAGATTTGTTTAATTTTGACTAAGTAATCATTTAGCTAATTAACTAGGTTAATCTAATTGTGTTTTAAGGGGTCTAAATTTCTAACACTTCTCATGGTACCCTTCAGAGCCTTTATGTATTACACTGACTGTTTGCGCATGTATTGCTTCTGTCTCTCTTTCAGAATCCGTAAACTTGGTTTTGCTTATGTATTATAAGTCATAATTTATTTGTAAGAATTTTGCCTCCCAGATGTCTCCATCTTAATTTGGACTACAAGTAGAGATCAAGGGAGGAAAGACTTCAGATTGCCTCCCACAACAGTTAATTAATGAATTCTTTGCTGGAAATATTTTAGTGAATAAACAAGTTTTGATACAAAAATAATATCTCAAATAATTAGCAAAAACATTAAAAAAAAAAAGAAAAGAAAAGGAATTTAGAACAATCTCACAATGCTATAGAATCACGCTGCGAAAGTGTTGTCCTTAAAGGTTGATTCGTGTCACCCAAAGTAAAACTTAGTGCGATTGGTTCTCTTGGCCAAACAAACCCCCAGGATTAGACTATAACGTCGACCTTTGTGATGTACGGCACTTCCACTCACAAAATGTTTAAAAACAACCCTCTATTGCCTTTCCTTAGAACAAATATTCTTTTAGAAAAATATGTGGGAGAGAAAGATAGTAGAATTGTGTATATCTAAAACATAGAGTAGTAAAAAGACCTTATAGAAAAATATGTTATGATGAGTATTATATAAGCTACTTATGAAGATAATAGTCTATAGTTATCGGTTACTAATAACCCTTAAAAGCCCAACGACTATATTATCAATTATTGCCTAACGGCTATTTTTCTCATAATTGGCCAACGGCTATTTTACTCATAAATTTCCAATTGCTAAAAAATAAATAAGAATAAAAGTATTTGGAACATACACCCACGTCAACATTCTTAAGGTTTGTTCATTTACACTGAATGGTGGGACTCCATAGAGAAGGGATTATATATGACAAGCTACCTTTGTGATGTACGCACTTCCACTGACAAAAGGTTTAAGAACAACCCTCTATTGCTTTTCGTTAGAACAAATACTCTTTTAGAAAAATATGTGGGGGAGAAAGATAGTAGAATTGTGTATATCTAAAACATAGAGTAGACCTTATAGAAAAATATGTTATGATGAGTATTATATAGGCTACTTATGAAGATAATAGTCTATAGTTATTGGTTACTAATAACCCTTAAAAACTCAACGGCTATATTATCAATTATTGCCCAACGGCTATTTTTCTCATAATTGCCCAACGGCTATTTTACTCATAAATTTCCAACGGTTAGAAAATAAATAAGAATAAAAGTGTTTGGAACACACACCCACATCAACATTCTTAAGGTTTGTTCATTTACACTAAATGGTGGGACTCCATAGAGAAGGGATTATATATGACAGGCTACCTATAAATATTTATCACCTCCAGGCCCAAATGTCCAAGTCATTCTTTATCTTGTAAAGATGTTGCTTTTTTCTGCTTGTATCTTCATCTTAATCCCAAATAGCCAAATATTTGTATACAAGGCTTTGCCTCACCTTAATTGTAGGAAGCCAATTGTGTACAATGCTCTATCTCACCCATAGATTTGGAAGACGTGTTGAAATATGAGAACTCTTGAAAAAGAGTAAGTTGTCAGAACTAGTTTATTGAAATTGATCTGAATTAGAGTGCATAATTTCAGGCTTTCAGCTAAGCCAGCTATGCCAAAGCTACAAGTCGTGTGAAGTTATCTTTGTTAAACTACAAGTAGTTTGTTATTTGGGTTGTTAGTTTGTTAGAATTTTTCCCGCTCTGATTCTTGTATATAAGAGCAGAGATGTATCTATTATTCATTATGCAATATACAGAGGAATTTTCAATATAGTTAAATTAGACGGAGAAAATCTTTGGTAAATATTGGGGTATTAGAAACTTATGGGAAAACTCTCTGAGGCTCACAATCTGATATTATGTACATGGTCAACATAAAATCAGTTTATGCATTCCTTGACAAAGCCATACACTTTATACTAATTGCACATTGCACAACCAATAGCAAGAAGACTTTGTGAACTAAACTGGCCAAAATTTCTTTGAAAATTTTAGTCTTGTCATATTTTATCATAAGGTAAAGCTTGATGCAAAGTATAGATAGAAGAAAAGATCAATATCATATTACAAATGCTAATTCTTCTATAAAAAAAATTATAAATGCAAAGAACAAAATCATCTAGAACTTAAAAGAGAATTGAGAGAAAATCTGATTCTATTGACACTAATGAATATGTTCTAGGGCCATTGAAAATAGCCTTATTAATTTAACTTACTAGCTGTTACAATTCCTAAACTGAATAACAACAAACTAACTCTACAACTAATCAAAGCTGTACACGTTTTTACAGAAAATCACGTGCTAAACAGGCGTGTAAATAAGCACTCTGGGATTCTAAAGATTGTCGCCAATACGGCACCGTTCCATTTAAATGAAACGGTGCACTTTGATGATTAGTGAGTCGTATATAATTAATAAAGATTGAAATTTCCTTATTATCCCCTCATTCTCATTCATAAATCATAACCCCACACACAGTAATGAAGTTAGCTGTATGTCACTATGAAAAAGATGAATAATTGAGGATAGCTAGCATCATTCACGTTTTCCACTTTGTTGAAACTTTTGCTAACACGTCACAAAAGTCCAAAGCACTCTTTCTTTGGCACTGGCATTGAATTGACACAAAATTGTCAGATTGCAAGATGAAGAAAACACAAAAGCCAAAAGGTAGAGCAAAACTACAATTTTTTGAGTTTACAGTATGTCCGAAAAGGGAAGGTTTGAGTGAAATTATACAAAGAGAGTGCAGATTCATTGTGAGCAAATTAACATTCAAAGCTCCCATTCCATTCATCTTTTTTTGGGGGAAGTGAAATGGCCGAGGCTGTTGTTTCCGGTGTCGTGACAAGGATTGGTGACTTGCTCGTACAAGAAGGAAAATTCTTGTCCGGGGTGAGTAACCAAGTTGAGCTGCTACAAATTGAGCTCAAACTTATGCAAGGCTTATTAAAGGATGCAGATGCAAGGCAGAATGAGTCAGAGCTTGTAAGGCAGTGGGTTGCTGAAATAAGAGATCTTGCTTATGATGCAGATGATATCATTGCCACTCATGCCCACACAGTTGGATCCAAAAAGGGAGGAGGTGTACAAAAGGTCCTCGAGAGGTGCAGTTGCATCTTGGATGAAGGAATTACAGTGCACCAGGTTGGGTCAAAGATTGAAGATATCATGACAAAAATTTCTAACTTGAAAACAAGTTTTCAAGGCTATGGCATAAGGGAATCTATGATAAAAGGAGGTGGATCCAGTTCTTTTAATGAGAGGCAACGAGAGCAAAGGCAAACATTTTCTCATCTTGAACATGACGTTGTTGGGTTTGACGATGACTTGAATAAATTGGTGGAGTTTTTGCTTAAAGAAGGTGAAGACAACAGAGTAGCTTCCATATGTGGTATGGGTGGTTTGGGAAAGACCACTCTTGCTAAGATGGTTTATAATTACCGTGAAGTCAAGCAACACTTTGATTGTCGTGCTTGGGTATATATTTCACAACAATGTCAAAGAAGACGTGTTTGGGAAGAAATTTTGATTAGCCTTTTGTCTAAAGATCAAAGGGATGAAATTCATAAGTTGAAGGATGCAGAGATTGTTGAGAAACTTCGTCAAGTTCAATGCGAGAAAAAGTGTTTGGTGATTCTAGACGATATTTGGAACATTGAGGCCTGGAACAGTCTACAGGAAGCCTTCCTAGTGAGGGGTACTAGTAGCAAAATAGTGCTTACCTCTCGTAATAAACAAGTGTGTTTGCATGTAGACCCCAGAAGTTTCCTTTGTGAATTGCAGTGTCTAAATGAAGAAAGGAGTTGGGAATTACTTGACAAGATAGCAATATCTTGGAGAGAAGGTACAACTAATATCTAATCCTACTTTACTCTAATAATTTTTCTTTTTGGGTAATTAATTTAATGATTTTTTTTTTTTTTTTGGTAAATAAGGAAGACGTAACAGATGCCTTTAAGGATGTTACTAATCACTAAGCTGTATAATGCATGAAATATTTTAAGATCAAATGTTAATTAACATGTCTAGATTTAATTTCTCTAATTTCAATTATTGGAAAGCTGAATTATTCTACATATTTGGTAATAGATGCCTTTAAAGGTGTATTTTAAAGACTATCAGATATTTAATTATCAATTAGGAATGCACATTTTAATAAAAATAAGATACATTTTGTTTATACATTGCTTGTACAGGGAGATAGTTTTTTTTTTTTTTTTTGGTTGAGAAAAGTACAGGGAGATAGTTATTATGTATACCTTTTGTAAATTCGAAAAAAAAAAAAAAAAGGGAAATTGGTTGAAACCTATAACCATTTTATCAAACTTAGCCTCAAATAGAATATTGTCCTACATAAGAGATAGAGTTTGTAATTTTTTTTTTTGAGAAGAGATAGAGTTTGTAATTGATACGCTCATTGAAATAGATAGTCAGCTATTGTGTGAAACTCAAAATTCCACTCTCAAAACAAGTTAATATTAATCTAAAACTAAAAGCAAAATAAAGTGATAAAAGAGAGATGTCTTATGATTGAAAAATCAAAACGCCAAAACATGCATAAACCAGAACAGATTTACCAAAACAGCAAAATGCATTAGCTCAAAATATGGTTAACTAATATTTGAAGACAAGAATAAAACATAGAGAAAGATTTCTCTATATTTTAGCAAAAGTAAATTGTTGAATGTTTCCAAATTATTTAAATAAAATATTGCCGCACATAAAACGAAATTAAAACTTGTGATTTAAATTAAATTCCATTTTAAATATTTTAACTAAATTTAAAACTGAACAAGAGTAAGAGTTAAAAGCCATATATTAGTACAATCCATATGCATGGAGAAAATTTCTTCAAGTGGTTCATCTCTAGCCTTTCAAGTCTTAAAATATACTTTCATTTTATTATTTAGTTGCTGATGTTGTGGCTCTCGTTGTTCAAGAAAAAAAATGATATTATTTTGTTTGTTGGCTTTTTAGACCCGTGACCAAAACTTACATGGAGAAGTTTGGAAAGGAAATGATTGGATATTGTGAGGGTTTGCCGTTGGCCATCACTGTACTTGGAGGTCTTTTAGCAGCAAAGCAAACACAGGAAGAATGAGAGGATGTGCTTAGACAAATCAAATCAAACCTTCATGTAGAACAAAACTTAAGAGTCAACAAAGTTTTAGCTTTATGTAATAATGATTTACCATGTCACTTGAAACCATGCTTTCTATATTTAGGTCATTTTCTAGAGGATTTTGAGATACCGACAAAAGAATTTATTCGAATGTGTATGGGAGAAGGATTTGTATTTGAAATTCAGCACAATAGAGGAAGAGAGGATACAATGGATGATGTGGGACACCGATATTTAAGGGAGCTAGTGCAAAGATGCATGGTTTTGGTGGGGAAAATGGGCTCACTTGGAAGGATTAAAACTTGTTGAATGCATGATCTTATGCAAGACTTTTGCGTATCAAAAGCCCCAGAAGAAAATTTTCTCCATATTACTAATATTCTTTCCTTGAAACAGCGTGAAGCGCAAAATGGTAAAGTTCGAAGACTTGCTATCATTTTGGAATCAGATGAAAATTACATCAAGGGAGTTAAATTCAATGAATATCCTTACCTCAGGTCTCTTCTCTACCTTCTGCCTCGTCAAAGTTATTCTTATTTTAAAGAGTCATGTTTCAAGAAATTCAAGTTGGTTAGAGTCTTACATCTGGAAAATTTTCGAAAACACAGCCGCAAATTACCTAAAGACATTGGATGTCTCATCTTCTTGAGATATTTCTCTCTCAAATATAGCAATATAAATAAGGTGCCATCATCTATTGGCAATTTGAGGTGCCTGGAGACACTAGATTTGCGGATCTTCTCCAAACCAAGAGTGCCAAATGTGTTTAAGTATATGAAACAATTGAAACATCTTTATTTACCCTGCAGTTATAGGGTATGTTGTAAGTTGGAACTGGGTAATCTTAGTTATTTGCAAACATTGGTGAATGTTCAGCCCAAAACCATCCAAATTCCCACATGGTTCAAACTCAACCGTCTTCGGGTTCTTAAAGTGAGGAATAATAAACGGGCCCAAGATGCAATACAAATGCTAATATCAAGGTGTCCACATATAGAAAAGCTACATCTATATAAACATTTAAAGAAGCTTCCAGAAGCTCACCAATTCTCTCCAAATCTAGCCAAGTTGACTTTATCGGGGACTAAACTTGAGGAAGACCCAATGGAAACGTTAGAGAAGTTACCCAACTTAAAAATCCTCTGCTTCCGTCATGCGATGGAGAAGACATCAAGAAACACATCCGCTGGACGTGCGAGCTTTAATGGGAAGAATATGGTTTGTTCTGAAAGAGGATTTCCTCTGCTTCAATCTCTTCTCCTTTCTGACTTGTACTACTTAGAGGAGTGGAGGGTGGAGGAAGGAGCCATGCCCAGTCTCTGTCGTTTGGAAATTGAATTTTGTTGTAGATTGAAGATGATTCCTGATGGATTGAGGTTCATCACAACCCTCCAGGAATTGGAGATCAAACACATGCCAAATTCATTCAAAGATAGGCTTAACGAAGGAGGACCAGATTTTGACAAAGTCAAACATGTGCCTTCCCTTGTATTCCAATCTTAAGACAGAGAATGATAATCATTAGCAGCTAACAAGGTACACCAATGAATTCTTGCACTTGCATTTTTTATAAATTTTTACGGGCTTCTTTTCTTCTAAATCTCTCTTCAGTTAATTCAATTTCCACCCGATAATATTTAGCAAAATTTTCCCTAATGTAAGAGTAATTCTTCTAAATCTATTCTTTTCCCCCCTCAATTTATACACTTTTTTATTAGCTTCTGAACCCACAACCTATCTCTTCATTATATTTACACACTTATTTGCCACTGTTATTAACAGTTTCTTCTTTCTTTTTCTCCCCTTTTTTAGGTTCTTCTATTTACTTTTCATTCCTACAGCATAAATATATATTGGTTGATGGTGTGAATATAGCTCTAAATCTTACATGCCTACAACATATTTCTTTTTAATTCGTTTTTGATGTTTTTTTGTAGGTGAAATCGTCCATGGTCTGATATGCTTGCACAGATTCATCAAACATATTCTCCGACGCCTATGTGTAGTGATGTAAATAATTGTGATATTTTCTTGGGTGGTTTTTTTTGCATTGTATTGTATTTGTTTTAGTGTTGCTTTCTTGTTCTGGTTTTCTGCTCTGCTACACTCTTGTGTATTCTGTTGAAAAAAAAAAAACCTATGTATCATTCAAGTTATGTTTTATCTCACTACATTTTAGATGTATATTGTTTATAGTGAAGCTAGTTCAGAATATCCTTGTGTTAAGCAGTAACACTATATCTTATTGAGCTGGGAATATGAATTAGCATGGGTGAAAATCTCTGCTTTTTCTGTATCAATATAGTAACTAAAACACTAAAATAAAAAATTATGCAGACAAATTATGTTAGATGGAACTTCTATTCCTTTTAGATTTTATGCCATAGTTGGAACTCCATAAATTCAACACCATACATAATTAGAGTAATAATTAAGATGCAATTTGGTTGAGTTGATAACCATATGGGAGTTTTATTTCTTTGCAAACATTTTAGAATTTATAACTTGGACAACTCAACATAGTTTCACTTCACTTCAACCTCAAGGATTGTTGAACTTTCTATGCCTCCATTGGCACTGAGAGGAGTGCTAGATTTTACCTCATGGCAAAAAGTTTTGGACTATAAAGGTCCCACAAGATTTTAAATGGGGTCACAGAGATATCCTAAAATTTAGAAGTGAGGTTAGGAGTTTCATAAAGTTTGATGTTGGGGATGGTATAAGGTTTTCTAATGACATTATAGTTGGAATCCTACTAGGATCCTTTTCATGAAGTATAGCTTTAGGATTATCCATGATGTAGCAACTAAATCTAAGGCAAAGGTTGATTCAGTTTTGAAGAACAAAATATGGGTTTGGAAACACTGCATGTTCCAAAAAATTAATCACCATTCAATGCCTGTTGTGTTTGGTTGAGCTTAAAGATGGAGATAAAGCTAGGTGGCCTGTAACTAGATCAGGATGGCTGCTCTTGTGCAGCCATCTGCAATGAACATAAAGCTAAGGCAGATGAGGTGGGATGGTGGAGACTCTGGTGGTTTAACCTTGCTATCTCCTGGTTGCCTTTATTGGTTGATTAGGAATAAAAAACAAACCGACAATTAGTTTTTTGGGTCATTCTATTTTCTTTTTATTCCTACTGCATAAATATATTGGTTGATGGTGTAAATATAGTTCTAAATGTTATTTTAATGAGTTCATGTTACAAAATATTTCATTTTAATTCATTTTTGATGTTTTGGGCTTAATCATTCGCCTTCGGTTTTTTTGCAGGTGAAATCATCCATGGTTTGCTACTGGTACGGGTTAGTGGCAGTTATAAAATTTCAAGGATATGATTGCACCGACTCATTAAACATATTCTCTGATGCCTATGTGTAGTGATGTAAAGAATTGTTTGTTTGGTGATGGTATTCTGCGTTGTGATATTTTGTTGGGTGGTTTGTTTGCATTAGTGTGTTTGTTTTAGTGTTTCTTTCTTGCTCCGCTTTGCTGCTTTGCTATGATTGCGCTCTTTGTTCATGTATTATGTTGTATAAGAGAAACCAATGTATCATTGGAGGAGAAAAATAATTCTTCATTTAATGTGGGATTCCCCATTTTTCTTCAAGTTATGTTTATCTCACAGCATTTTAGTTGTTTGTTGTTTATTGTGAAGCTAGTTTAGTCTGTCCTTGTGTTATGCAGTGGCACTGTATCTTGTTGAGCTGGGAATATCAATTAGCATGGATGGAAATCTTTGCTTTTTCAGTATCAATATAATAACTAAAATGTTAGTCATGTGCAATTGAGAAATAAACCATTATTCAGGAAAATATGTTTGATGGAGTTTTTATCCTTTTAGATTTTATGCCATAATAGGAATTCTATAAATTCAACATCATACATGAGCGGAATAGTGTTGGGTTAATATGAGATGTTCTATAATAATTTTTAGAAGGAATTTGGTTGTTCTTAATAAAAATTTAAATAGTTCTAGTTGAATAGTGTTGGGTGAATATGAGCTGTAAACTGCTTCTTGTGAACTAGAAGATGGGGTCTTTAGGTTTTTATGCTATTGTGCCGAGCTCTGTAATGTGAGCTTGTAACCCAAGTGGGGGCATAAATGTGATGGGACTTTGGTCCAAACTAGTTGGTCAGATTTCAGTGAGGCTTTCAATGTGGCCTGCCCGTTCCAAGCAAAGAGATGAGGCAATGGACTTGAGCTAAGGCTCTGGGTTCAGTGGTTCATAAAGATGAGGGCAATGTGTGAGGCTGGTTTCACAGAGCAGCAACAACCTCCCACTCTTTGCAGTGGAAGGATAACGGGCCAGTGCCAATTGGATCCAACATGGCCCACTGGGTTGAACCCAATTGAACCATCACTTTTTCATTTCATTTTCATGACCAAAATAACTTTTCCTTTTACTTATTGAGGACAATTGAAACAACATTTCTCTTAGAAGAATCTAAAACAAATATGTCCAAGATATTAACTATCTAATCTAAAACAAAGGTTTTTATGCTATTGTGATTAGTGGGGAATCATAGCTATTGCATATGTATGACAGTTATTTGAAATTATTTTGTTGAGTGTAGTATCAAATGATTATTTATGATTTCCATTTCTCGGATTACCCACAATTGATGTTTTAGGCAAGCCTTGAATTGATAACCATACAGGAGTTCAATTTCTTTCCAAACATTTTAGAGTTTATAACTTGGACCACTCCGCAGTCGTTGTACTTCAACCTCAAGGATTGTAGAATTTTCTGTCTCCAATGGCAATGAGAGGAGTTCTAGATTTTACCTCATGGCGTTAGTTATCTTTTCCGCTTAGTTTGTCAAATTTATAAATAAAACCAAGTATAAAGGCAGGGGTTTTGGACTTTAAAGATCCCATAGGATTGTACATGGGGCTGGTGAGCAATCCTAAAATTAAAGTGAGGCTAGGAGTCCATAAGTTTGACGAGGGGGGATGGTAAAAGGATTTTCTTATGACATGGTAATTGAGATCCTATTAGGGTCCTTTTCATGCAGTCTGGCTTTAGGGTTATCCATGATGTAGCATGTAAACCTAAGGCTAACGAGAATTCTGTTTGAAGAACAAAACATGGGTTTGGAAACCTGCAAGGTCTGAAGACAGTCATCATACAAAGCGAGTGTTGTGTTTGGTTGAGCTTAGAGATTAAAGATGAAGATAAAGCTAGGTGGTCTGCTACTAGACCAGGCTGCTAGTCTTGCGCAACCACCGGCAATGAACTTGGAGTTGAGGCAGATGAGGTGGATAGGTGGAGAATGTTGTTGTTTAACCTTGCTATCCCTTGTCTACCTTTGCAGTTTGGTTGGAAATAAAAAATAAACTGACAACTAGAGAAAGATTAGCTCAGTGGGGCTATACAGCATATACTAGTGGCTGCTTGTGTGTTTTGTAGAGACTGCATTGAGAGCAGAGATCATATTTTCTTAGAATGTCCTTTTGCCAAGAGAATCTAGGAAACTCTCATTGGGAATTGCTTAGTTTCAGAGGCTTAGTGCAACTGGCATGATCTAATGAGCTAGGGTATTACCTGAGATCATCTTTTTAATGGCTTGCTCATTGGCCACTGTGTGTTATGTTTACTCCCAGAGAAATGCCATTATACATAATTGGTCATTGTGGTCTGAAGAGCAAATTTTGAGAAGAATTAAGAAGAATATTAAGAGGTAGATTAGAATCCTGAACCAAATTCCAAATATAATAAGTGAACAATATTCTCTACTATAAGCCTATAACCGGGGGGATAGATTCTAAATATCATTAAGAGGTGTACTGTTTTGGTGTAAAAGTTTCTGTAATCTGTTCTTAAATGTGTCTCTTGTTTTAATTTGTAAAAATATAGTCTCTTGGGATGAGTTTTGGGCTTAAATTGCCTCTGTTGTTTGCTTTAGCCTGGACTTCACTGTCCCTTATTTCTGTAGTTGGCCTTGTTTTGTATTCTCTGTTCTCCATTAATAAATTCTTTAATTTTTTTGGGCTGAAAATAATTTCTTTAATGACTCATCAAAGAAAAAAATCCCTCAAATTAACTGTATTATGTAGTCGTTCTTAAAATAAAGTTTTGCATTATAAATTTATATTGTCAAATTCTTGAAACTGTTGGAGCAGTCATATGCTTCCTTTTAAAGACGTGAACTATTGGGGTCTTCTATCTTCTTTTGCTTCTATCTTATTGAGTAACCAACCTTCTTGCTCCCAGACTTCTCTTGGTTGCCTTTGCAGCCCTGACAGATGTGTGTTTTCTTCTTTCTCGTTTTCATATTTCCATAAACCACTAAGCATAAGACTCATGGGTCATGAAGTCTACATTGACAATAACACATTTTGTACCCTCATAGATACTTGATAAATTAGGAACAAAAGCATACTTGTATTCAACATTTGATTAATAAAAATCTGCAATTAAAAAGGAAAAATACTCCAGCAAAAGAGAAATTTGAAAAAGTTTGCATCCTAGAGAGGTTATAAAGAAGGTGATTATGGTGGACTGCCTTGCTTCCTTCTGTTATGTTTACTGGTGAATAAATGTTAAGGTTTGCAGTGAGAAAAGATGCTCCAATATGGGTAGTTTGTATTGACCTTTACGCTATTAAATCTAAAGACCATGGACTAGTTCAAATTAAAGAAATGTAACAAAAATTTGATAGTATCAAATGATAAAGATGAACTGGATGAGTTTGAAAATACATTTGGGTTGTGAAGTAAGAGAATTTCAAGTGCAACAAAAAAATGAGGCCCTGATACCATTATAATTAGTAAGGGTTTATTAGCCATTACATATGAAAGACAGATGTACAAAAATTTATTTTGTGAGAATTGTATCAAATGATAATTCATCTTTTCTGTTAGTGGCAGTGATTAATGAGAGTGTTACTAGAACTAAAGATCTTTCACACACCCTTCCCCCTTTCATCTTTAGATATATATACCTATAGTTGACATTACTGCAAGCATTGAAATATTGAATTAATAACTATGAGGAAGTTTACTTTCTTTCAAAAAATATGACATACAGACACTATTTAACAGTGTTTGATACTAGGAGACTCTGCAGTAGTTGTATTTCAACCTGTGCATCACTTCTTCATCCAAAGGTTGTAGAAATTCTTATGACTCTCATGTTAAAAGGAGTGCTACATTTTTATTCTCAGGGCAGTAGTTGCATAGAATTTAAAAATCTCTTTTCTGCTTCTAATAGTTTCTCATATTTCTACATAATCCAGGTATACATTTTCTTTTATCTCAGATTAACAGCATTATCTGATCATTCTTAAATATTTCTGCATTATAAGCTTACATTCTCAAATTGTTGACATTACAAGACAGGTTATGTTTAATATCATTGTCCTGTGAACTTATTGGGGTCTGCCATATTCATTTGCATCTTTCTCTTTGTCAGATTGTGTTAACTTGGTTTCGCTTATGTGTATAAGTTGAAATTTATTTGTTAGAATTTTGTCTCCCTGGATGTCTCCTCCTTAATTTGGTCTACAAGGAGAGATCAAGGGAGTAAAGACTTAAGATTGCCTCCCACAACAGTCAACTGATTAAGGTTTGTTCATTTACACTGAATGGTGGGACTCCACTGAGAAGGAATTATATATGAGTCACTAAGTAAGCCACTTATTAATTTTTATCACCTTCAGGCCTAAATGTTCAAGTCATTCTTTATCTTCATCTTGCCAAATAGCCAAAATATTTGTTCTCACCCAAATTGTAGGAAGCTAATTGTATCCAATGTTGTGTCTCACCTACACATTTGGTAGCCATGTGTTGGAAGTTGGAACTTGGAACATGAGAGCTCTTGAGTCTTGAGAACTAGTTAACTCACCTGCAGAAGATCTTTGGTAAATATTGAGGCATCAGAAACTTATGGTGGAACTCCCTAGGACTCGCAATCTGATATTGTGTGCATGTTTAACATAGAGTCAGTGTATGCATTCCTTGACGAAGGTTATAAACATACTAAATTGAAAGACATTCTAAATGCAATTAACTTTAATGACCATCCAGCCGTTTTAAAAATTGCACAGTGCAGAGGCAACACTTGAGATGAAATTGAAGAGGACTTTGTTAACTACACTGGCCAAAAATGCTTTAAAATTTTGTCTTGTATACGTACAGAGTAGGACTTCAATTATTCTTGTCATATTTTATCATAAGTAAAGCTTGATGCAAAATATAAATAAAATATCAAAATGGACTATGGACTGTCCTTCAATGAAACAGATATTCTCTTTTTAAGTTATTAAGTACTCTTTCCCTTTAAAAAAATATTTTTTTTAGAAGAAAAAAAAAGTTATTAAGTACTCTAAATAAGCAATAAAAATACTTTAGCAAACTATACATTGATGTATCGAATGAAATTTAAGAAGAAAAAATATATACCTTAATTCCTTTAAAATTGGATCCATTTTTATTTTAGTCACTGAAATTTTAAAAGTTCATTTTTAATTCTGATGTATTGACTTTGTCCTTCCATAATTTTAGTGTTGTAATTTTTTGCTTATGTGGCGAAAACTCAATGAAGTCACATGACTTTAAAAAACTACAAATTCAACAAAGTCACTTTGTCACGTGCTGATTATGATTAGTAGTGTCAATTTTACACTGTCAATTACACACAATATACACACATTTTAGTTTTTAAACTAAAATTGTGACTTCAAATCACAATTTCAACTCAAAAAATTCACTTAGTCACATGATTGATTCATTGATACTATCTGTGGGGCCAGTTGCCCAAAAAGATAATAGAGAGTTCATAGGAAGTGGGCTAGCGGCCCAACGGCCCAGTCCGAGGACACTCACATGTCCGAGGATGGTTAAATAGAGCTATTTTAAGAATAACACAAGACAAAGAGATGTAAGTCGTACATAATGGCCCAAACCACATCCGAGGATAAGAGCTATTCCTCAAACCAACGTCCGAGGTGGACATAACTCTTTTAATAGTCAAGGAACTTCGCAGAATTACATGCAAACTAACTAATGAATATTGAACAAAGAAGGAACCGGGAAAGGTAACAAATATCTCCTAAAAGCTGCTACCTCCACATTAAATGCTTCCCAGCTAACTCTCTGGCCGCATTAATGTGGAGGTGATACCTGAACAGTAACCAAGCAGCCTTATGGCCACTGAGCGGAGGATCCAGGAAGTTCTAGATGGGACAGAAAGAAGTTCTCAGAATGGAACCTACACGTGTACGGTGAAAGCAGGATGAAGAAGGTAGTATATAACGTGAAATCGGAGTACAAAGAGAAAGGGGAAGAAAAGGGAGAAAAGAATCCAAAGAGATATACACTAGAAACCTAACCGAGGAGAAAGGGGAAAGAGTGTTTTCTTTTATTTACTTTGAAGTTCCTTTTTGCTACGCAAGAACGATGTCTTTTTCCACTCACTGGAACTAGTTCTTACACCCACTCTCTAAAAATTTTATTGTTTGGGCTTGTTGGGCTCGAATCCCATTCCTCTTTTGGGTCCAATACAATTTGAGTCCTTACAATTGGCGCCGTCTGTGGGAAGAGCTTGATCCGATTGTAGAAAAAGACAAGTGCAACAGCTGATGGCAGAGGGAGCACCACAGCAGATGGACGCTAGTCCACACCAGGCAGAGTCCAGGGGGCTTCAACATGGTAACCCGTTGGTGATCCATGAACAAAGGAGGGATCGTGAGGGAAGTGTGCGAACAACCCACACGGAGAAGAGTCAGTCTCGAGGGAAGAGCCATGTCTCCCATGCGAAGAATGATGGGGACATGCAGCGTGAGATTAATATGTTAAGAAGAGAATTACGTTACGAGTGATAGAAGCGTACGACTCACGACTCAAGGCAATCCTCTAATGAGTCAGATGACATAAGCTACAGACGACGGTCTAGAACTCCACCCAGTGAGCTTTTTTCACATGATGAAGAGCATTACCATGGGTGGACGTGTAAGAGTCCACCTCGACAGGGCTTAGGGAACGACGCTTTGAACAAAGCACTAAGTCAAGTTTCCAAGTCGCCGTTTACACGACGCATTGAGGATGCAAGCCTTCCTCGGTGGTTCCATCAACCTACGTTCACCATTTATAATGGTCAGACGGACCCAGTGGAACATGTTAGCCATTACAGTCAGAGAATTGCCATTCACTCTAGGGACGAGGCCCTGATGTGTAAGGTTTTTCCCTCAAGCCTAGGTCCAGTGGCGATGAGGTGGTTCAACGGTTTAGGAGCGAATACTATTGACTCCTTTGAGGGACTCATCCAAGCTTTTGGTGCTCGCTTTATTACTTGTAGGAGGGTTGTTTAGCCCTTGGGGTCGTTATTATCCATGTCTATGCGAGAGGGGGAAACCCTGAAAGCCTACTCTGACAGATATTGGGAAATGTTTAACGAGGTAGATGGAGCCAATGACAACGTGGCCATTAACACCTTCAAGGAGGGCCTTCCGACCGAGCATGATCTGAGGAGTTCGCTGACTGGTAAACCTGTTACCAGCATGCGACAGCTTATGGACCGAATTGACAAGTATAGAAGAGTAGAAGAGGATCAGATATGGGGTAGAGGAAAGTCCAAGGTAATCCCTCAGGATAGGAGGGATTTTAGGTCGGACAGATATAATAACAATCGACCTCGGAGGGACTTTGAGGGGCAATCAGGATTTGCTAACTCCCAGGCGGTTAATGCTGTGTTCCGAGAGCCAGTACAACGGGTTCTGGAGAAGATAAAAAACGAGTCATACTTCATGCGGCCCAATAGGATGGCAGGGGATCCTATGAAACGAAATCAAAACCTTTACTGTCAATATCATCAGGACCACGAACACATTACTGAAGATTGCAGAAACCTGTGGGATTACTTGGTGGAACTTGTCCGAGAGGAAAAGTTGACGCACCTGCTGCATCATTCCAGTGGCTGAGGAGGTCAGTTAGGATCAACATTTTGGGGGAATGCCTCATCAGGAGCCCCCCTGGGCACAATAAATGTTATATTTGCTGCCCCAGGAAGAACGGGATCCTGTCCCTCCAGGATAATGTCCGTATCTCAATGTGTGGATGGGGGCTCCAGTTCAATGCCGAAGAAAGCGAAACTGAATGCCTCACTGGTGTTGGGTTTTTCGGAGGAGGATAAGAGAGGAACAATACAACCGCATGACGATGCCCTGGTGGTTACGCTTAGAATTGGGGGGTATGATGTGAGAAGGGTGATGATAGATGAAGGGAGCGCTGCCGAGGTGATGTATCCTGACCTATACAGGGGGTTGAATTTAACACCCCAGGACCTAACAGCTTATACTTCCCCGTTGGTGAGTTTCGAAGGAAGGTTAGTCATTCTGATGGGTATGATTAGATTACCGATGCAAGCAGGCTCAAATGTGGTGGAGGTGGACTTTATTGTGGTAGACGTTTTTTCTCCGTATACGGCGATTTTAGGTAGGCCTTGGTTGCACACCCTAGGGGCTGTTTCTTCCACTCTGCATCAGAAGGTGAAATACCCATCAGGAGGCTAAGTGTTAGAAATATTAGGGAATCAAAATATGGCGAGATAGTGCATGATAGCAGCCATTCAACATCGGCCAGAAGTAGGCACCTCGGCCAAGGCAAAGGATGACTTATAGCAGTCAAAGAATCCGAGTACCATATCCGACACGTCTGCCGAAGAAGCTGAGTGTGAGAATTTGGAGAGAGTGAGTGTTGGCGGTGATCCAGACAGGTACTTTCAGGTCGGAGCACTATTACCTTTGTTGGAAAAAGAATAATTGGTTGAGGTTCTGAGGAGAAACGTTGATGTGTTTGCATGGAATGCCTACGAAGCTCCAAGGGTTGATCCAAATTTCATTTGTCATCATTTGAATGTCAATCCCTCTGTTACACCAAAGAAACAGCCACCTCGGCGTCCTTCCAAAATACATGCCGAGGCTATCAAAGATGAGGTGACTAGGCTTAAGGAGGCAGGGGCTATCAAGGAAGTGTTTTACCCTCAGTGGTTGGCCAATACGGTTGTGGTGAGGAAGAAAAATGGAAAATGGCGAGTATGTGTTAATTTCACAGATCTTAATAGAGCTTGTCCAAAGGATCCTTTTCCTATGTCCCGTATAGATCAACTAGTAGATGCAACAATAGGTCATCCTCGGATGAGCTTCCTAGATGCCTTTCAGGGCTATCATCAGATCCCACTGGCATTGGATGACCAGGAGAAGACTGCTTTCCTCAACCCCAATGGGAATTTTCATTACAAAGTAATACCCTTTGGCTTGAAAAACGCAGGGTCTACTTATCAATGGATGATGACGAAGATGTTTGAGCCACAGCTAAGCAACAACATAGAGGTCTATATTGATGACATGGTAGTAAAGAGCAAGGTAGTGTCCGAGCATGTGACGGACCTCACCAGCACGTTTGAGGTTCTGAGGAAGCATAGGTTACGACTGAACGCCTCCAAGTGTTCCTTTGGGGTTTGCTCCGGGAAGTTTTTGGGCTACATGGTGACCCACCGAGGAATTGAACTGAACCCCGACCAGATTAAGGCCATAAATATCTTGCAACCATCTCAGAATCCTAAGGAAGTCCAGAGGTTGACTGGAATGACCGCTGCGCTGAACAGATTTATATCCAGGTCGGCGGATAGGTGTAGACCCTTTTTCCTTTTACTCCACAAATGGAAAGGGTTCGAATGGATTGAGGAGTGTGCTCTAGCATTTCAGCAGCTCAAGGAATATCTATCTCGGCCACCCATTATGTCCAGCCCTGAGGTGGACGAGGTTCTTTTTGCCTACTTGGCGATAGCCACTTATGCGATCAGTTTCGTTATGATACGAGTGGACAATGGTGTACAACGACCAGTTTATTACGTGAGCAAATCGCTGCATGAGGCTGAGGTGCGTTATTAGATGTTGGAGAAAGCCATTTTGGCAGTGGTGCATGCTACAAGGAAACTTCCCCATTACTTTCAGACACACACTGTGGTCATTCTGACTCAGTATCCACTCAAAGCAGTTCTTCGGAGTGCAGACTACACTGGCAGGGTTGCCAAGTGGGGCACAATTCTAGGGGTTTTGATATTAAGTATATGCCTCATACTTCTGTGAAAGGTCAAGTTCTCGCCAACCTGGTGGCCGAATTTGCTGAAGGCCCTGAAGAAATAGGAGCAAGCCCGCGTGGCATGGATGAAAAATCAGTTGGCCTTATCTCCACACAACGTTCCTCACTCTGGAAGGTGTATGTGGATGGAGCAGCAAACCAGAGGGGGTCAGGAGTGGGGCTGGTTCTAATATCTCCTGAACAGGCCATCATTGAGAAGTCTTTAAGGTTAGGATTCTTAGCCACCAACAATGAGGCCGAGTATGAAGCTCTACTAATGGGAATGGGGATGGTTAAGAAACTGGGAGGAAAAACAGTGGAAATGTTCTCGGATTCAGCACTGATCGTGGGCCAGGTTAAAGGGGAATTGGAAGCTCGTGACACAAGAATGCAGGGTTACTTGAGCCAGGTTAGGCGTATGGAAGGGGATTTTGAATTCTTTGAGTTGTCCCATATCCCTAGATGTGGAAATACCCATGCGGACTCTTTGGCCACCCTTGCAACATCCTCGGCGATGAACTTACCTCGGGTGATTATGGTCGAAGATCTAAGTACGCCTACCCCGGTATCAGAGAGCTCACTTCAAATTAATCAAATCAACTCGGCACCTAGTTGGATGGATCCTATAATGTTCTTCCTTGAGAAAGACATATTGCCCGAGGATAATTCAGAAGCTGAAAAGATACGAAGAAAAGCTCATCGGTTCTGGTTGTCTGAGGACAAAAAATTGTACAAGCGCTCATTCTCTGGGCCATACCTGCTTTGTGTGCACCCTGAAGCCTCAGAGGCACTCTTAGAAGAGCTCCATGAAGGGATTTGTGGGAGTCACACTGGAGGAAGATCTTTATCTCACCGAGCAATCACCCAAGGGTATTGGTGGCCAGGCATGCAGAAGGAAGCCTAGGAATATGTTAGGAAGTGTGATCAATGTCAAAGGTTTGCCCCAAACATCCATCAGCCAGGGGGAGTTCTTAACCCTCTATCTAGTCCTTGGCCTTTTGCTTAGTGGGGTTTAGATATTATTAGTCCTTTCCCTAAGGCAATAGGAAATAAAAGATATCTGCTAGTTGGCACAGATTACTTCACGAAATGGGTCGAAGCTGAGCCCCTAGCTAATATCAAAGATGTGGATGTCAAAAGGTTTGTCTGGAAGAACATCATCACATGATTTGGGGTTCCTCAAGCTCTCATCTCGGATAATGGTCTTCAATTTGTTAGCAAGACTTTCAGGAAGTATTGTTCCGACCTGGGGATAAAGAACAGATATTCCACTTCGGCTTATCCACAAGGAAATGGGCAAGCCGAGGCTGTCAACAAGGTCATAGTGAGCGGGCTTAAGAAGAGGCTAGATGATGCAAAGGGAAAATGGGTGGAGGAGCTGCCACATGTCCTTTGGACGTATCAAACGACACCCAGACGGTCAACAGGAGAAACCCCATTTTCAATGACGTATGGGGCTGAGGCCGTAATTCCACTTGAAACGGGTTTTCCCACACTAAGGACTAGCACTTTCACCTCGGATGGCAATGATGAACTTTTGAGTAAGAATCTAGACCTGATAGACGAACGACGAGAGAATGCGATGGTTCTGTTGGCCTATTATCAACATAAGCTAAAACAGGGTTATGATGCAAACATAAGGCTGAGGCTGTTAACTCCAGGGGACTTGGTATTGAGAAAAGTCTTGGGAACTACCAAAAATTCAGCTTGGGAAAAGTTAGGGCCTAACTGGGAAGGACCGTATCGTATCACATCTGTAGCAGGAATAGGAGCTTATTACTTAGAAGATTTAGATGAAAAAACTATACTTCATCCTTGGAATGTAAATAACTTAAAGAGGTATTACTATTAATATGAACAGTTCTGTTCTATTTCCCTCTTATAGCTTATCCTTAGTTCTATTACTTATGTTTCTCAAATTATTGAAGTTGTAAGGTCCTCGGACCACAACTTGGTGGAAATTAATACACTGTCATCTTTATTGAAGTATTAAACAGAAACTAAGTCATGTAAGGTCCTCGGACCACAACTTGGTGGAAATTAATACACTGTCATCTTTATTGAAGTATTAAACAGAAACTAAGTCATGTAAGGTCCTCGGACCACAACTTGGTGGAAATTAATACACTGTCATCTTTATTGAAGTGTTAAGTAGAACTTAAGTCATGTAAGGTTCTCAGACCACAACTTGGTGGAAATTAATACACTGTTATATTTATTGAAGTATTAAACAGAAACTAAGTGATGTAAGGTCCTCGGACCACAACTTGATGAAAATTAATACACAGTTATATTTATTGAAGTATTAAACAGAAACTAAGTCATGTAAGGTTCTCGGACCACAACTTGGTGGAAATTAATATATTGTTATATTTATTGAAGTATTAAACAGAAACTAAGTAATGTAAGGTCCTCGGATCACAACTTGGTGGAAATTAATACACTGTCATATTTGCTGAGGTATTAAATAGAAACTAAGTCATGTGAGGTCCTCGGACCACAACTTGGTGGAAATTAATACACTGTCATTTTTATTGAAGTGTTAAGCAGAACTTAAGTCATGTAAGGTTCTTGGCCCACAGCTTGGTGAAAATTAATGCACACTGTGACCTTAATTGGAGTATTACACTTAGGCTAAGGTATGACAGGTTGTTTATACTACTAACTTAGTGAAAATCAGCGCTTCTTAAATGGGATCTGTGTGATTATCTTTGTATATCAAGGCAAATTCCATGAGCATCACTTAAAGCATTTCAGGGTGTTCAATACCTCCAGGGACTAATTGTTTGGAATGCTATCTCCAGTTTGCTTTGATTTTCAATTAACATACATAAGGTTAAGTTTTCCCTCATAGTGTCAGATTTTACTCTTCTATAGCCTGGGATGATATAAAAGTAAAAGAATAGTCGTGCAGGAAATTATACAAGTAATAGATAAAACCATAATGTCTTATATAAATCTGGGAAGGGAAATATACATCACACTTGAGAATATCCTCAAAAAAGAAAAAATTAAATTAAAATTAAAAAAAAAAAATTACATCAACTATTTGCTTAGTTTTATTTGTAGCTTGGGTGGTGAAACTTTGGCAGTTTCCTGAGGAGGAACACCTTTCTCCTTCTCCTTTGAAGCTTCCCCATCAGGTAAAATGGTAGAAGCTAGGTCCTTTTCAAAGCTCTGAGAAGCTGTTCCATCCTTAGGCCCCTCTACGGCCTACACTTCACGCTGCTTCTGCTGATTGGTTGGGAGAGGATTCTGATTCTGAGCTTCTTCAGCCGAGCCAACAGCAGTAGAGGAGACCTCTTGTTGTTGAGAAGAAGGACTTGGGGCTCGTATGGCTGGGGGGAAGTAAGTGTTCTCAGGCCTTCTCAGCTCTGATGATGGCTCGACCCCAGCACGATTGAGAGCTTCCTCCCAAGTTTGTGCACAGTATGTTCGGCACACAACTGGGACCTCAGCTCGGAATCTATCCTCGGTCTCAGCTACGCCGACGTCATATCCTTGTTGTTCGGCCTCATCCTTCTCTTTCTCAGCCTCGACTCTTGCTTTTTCAGCCTCATCCCTCTCCTTTTCAGCCTGACCCCTTAGCCTTTGAGCTTCTTCCAATTGTTTCATCAGAGTTGATACTTGCTCCTTAGAAGCTGCCAGTTGGTCATTGGCATCACGAAGGCTTTTCCTCTGGTCTTCAGCTTGCCTTTGAAAGCCGGCCAAAGCTGAGTCAGCACTCTTTCGAGTATGTTCTTCCTCGGCCAGCTTTTTCTTCAGCTCTTCAACATTCTTCTCACTGGTAGAAAGTGTCTGAACAGCCGTATTTCGTCTCTTCCTCTCCTCATCTAACTGCTGGTAAAAGGCATTGATCATCTCCTCTAGCCTGAAAGTGGCTTGAACAGCCTAAAAAAAAAAAAAGTGTCAGAGGTACAATAAACTAAAAGGAACGAGTAAAGCAGTAAGGATACCATACCATGCCCAAGTGCCTTTTCGTATTCATGAAGATCTCATTCTTCTTCATGCCTCTGAGCTCGGCCATGTCCTTGGGGAGAAGGAGTGTCTCTTCTAGGGCCGAGGCAACGTGGCACCCAATTCCACCGTTGAAGTCCCTAATTGAGTCATCTTCCCTCAGGGGCTCTCCACCAGGCATGGGAGCAGGGAGCCAAGCCTCGGGCTCCGAAGACCGAATATTTTGCTTGGCCCCAACTTGTTGAGGTCCATGAGTTGTTTTTTGTTGCTTTGGAGCCCGTTGGACCTCATCTTCGGGAGTTGGGCGAGACCTCCCAGTCTCCACCACGTCTTTGCCTTTTTGTTCCCTCCTCCTCTTGGAATCAGTAGGTTCAACCCTCTGTGATTGAGTTGGTTGAGGAGGAGCAAGAGGGGGGAGACTGGTCTGAGCAGACTTCCCTGGTGCCCCCTTTCCCGGTTTGCCTTCGATCACATCCAGCAAGCTCCTTTGGTTTTTTCTCTAGATACCCATGTTATCAGAAATCACCTTGGGAGATGGGGTTGGTTAAAAACGTCAAATTTGTCGGTAGAATCCGATAATTCTACAACTTTTTCTTCTTCTTCTTCTTCTTCTTCTTCCTCCACCTCCTGAAGAATAGAACGGGATGAGGAAGCCGCTATGGAGACAGCGGCCACAGGTAATGGTTGAGTAAAAGGGGTGCCTTCAGGAATTGGAACACCCTCAGGAACGATAAATCCTTCAAAGGCTACGCTGATTCGATGCAGCCGAGGATCTCTAGCCTTTATCACGCACTTGGGCGCTTGAAAGGCTGTGGAAATTGGCTTGTATTGGAGGATGATGTGCGCTGCTCTTAATTGATCGTCGGATGGGTTCACGTATACCTCGGATCGTAGAATTTTATCCAAGCTCTCCCTGTTAACTAGTCTGAATTGAGGCCTGGTAGCGCGCTTGTCTGCAAAATCAGTAAGACAGCAAAAAATTTCCGTCAGAAATAAATTTAACTTAAATTAAGGAGTACAAATTAAGGTGTAGAGGCGTCCAGCCTAAAAACCCCACCTGGTTTTCCCTCTTGGGTCGGATAGGGTAAACCATCATGCCATGCCCCAGAAAAAATGAGAAAGTCATCTTTCAGGCCCTTGTTCGATGTAGGGAGACATTGGATTAACCTTACCTCAGGGTACCTAGACTTAAGATAGTATCCCTGGCCCTTCAAATGATTAAGGTTGTATACCCAGTTCACATCGTGGTGGGTAAGGCCTAAATTCATCCTCGCATTAAGGGCTTCTATACTCCCTAACACCCTGAACATATTGGAGGCGCACTGTGTGGGGGACAATCTAAAGAACCTAAGATAACTCCTAGTGAGATTACCCATCGGAATAGTCATCCCTCCCTCTATGAAAGCGATCATAGGGATGACTACTTCCCCTGTTTTTCTATCATCAAACCACGTTTCTGTGGAAGCATATCTCATGCCCACCGTGGAGGGAATCCTATACTTAGCTCTAAATTCCTCTATTTGCTCCTCGGAATCAACTAGATACTTAAACCTACCCATTTCATAGGAATCGTGAAGAAAAATTAGTGAAGAGGATTGAAGACTGAGGAAGGTTAAAGAAACTTACAGGTGTGAAAAATGAGCTCCTCGGACAGACTTCAGGTATTTATGAGAACGTGGAGAAGAAAGAAAGAGGGACAGGTTCAATGAATACTCGCTAAGATTGTGAGATTTTTTGTAACTGAAAAGAAATTTGATTTGAAAAGCTCTTTATAGGGGCGCAGAAATCGTAAGCAGGAAAAATCCCGCTCATAAATTTCAAAGGCCCTCCACCGTTTGATTCGCATCCTGCTGAAACGTGGAGGACAGAGAAGCCGCCATCATTTAATAATGGCGTGCTCCTGACGCCGAAACGTCAGGGGCGTGTCTTGGGCAGATGGAAAGGCGTTCTGAAATTTAGAAAAGTCCAACGAAGGAGTTAAGGGCGTGATATCAAAATCTCCCTTTTTCCGAGGTGACAAAAAGTGAGATTTTGAGGGGCTATTGTGGGGCCAGTTGCCCAAAAAGATAACAGAGAGTTCATAGGAAGTGGGCTTGTGGCCCAACGGCCCAGTCCGAGGACACTCACATGTCCGAGGATGGTTAAAGAGAGCCATTTTGAGAATAACACAAGACAAAGAGACGTAAGTCGTACATAGTGGCCCAAACCGCGTCCGAGGATAAGATTTATTCCTCAAACCAGCGTCCGAGGTGGATGTAACTCTTTTAATAGTCAAGGAACTTCACAGAATTATATGCAAACTAACTATTACATGCAAACTAACTAATGAATATTGAACAAAGAAGGAACCGGGAAAGGTAACAAATATCTCCTAAAAGCTGCTACCTCCACATTAAATGCTTCCCAGCTAACTCTCTGGCCGCATTAATGTGGAGGTGATACCTGAACAGTAACCAAGCAGCCTTATGGCCACTGAGCGGAGGATCCAGGAAGTTCTAGATGGGACAGAAAGAAGTTCTCAGAATGGAACCTACACGTGTACGGTGAAAGCAGGATGAAGAAGGTAGTATATAACGTGAAATCGGAGTACACTAGAGAGGAGGACATTTTGGAAAGAAGAAGGAGAGAGTAAAAAGAGAGAGAATCCAGAGACATAAACACTAAAAATCTAGCCGAGGAGAAGGGGAAGAAGGTTTTTCCTTTATTTAGTTTGAAGTTCCTTTTGCTGCAGAAGAACGATGTCTTTTTCCACTCACTAGAACTAGTTTTTACATCCACTCTCTAAAAATTTTATTTTTTGGGCTTGTTGGGCTCGAATCCAATCCCTCTTTTGAGTCTAATACAATTTGAGTCCCTACACTGTCCATTTCTCCTTTCCTCGCCTTTTGCTTTTGTATTAAAAAAACTCTCTCTCTATCTCTAAAAGTTTAAGATAATAGTAGTATGGGTTCCAAAGTATCTCACTTCCCTTACAGCAAAATTTACTTGAATACTTTCATTTGTCTCTCCATGCTTAATTTCATCTTAATTATGACCATATTATATAATAGTACCCTAGCTAACTAGCCGGTTATATGCGCTATCACACACTCACCCCAATAGTGAGTCAATTCCCTCATTGCCGGTTATGATAATTTCTCAATGGATTTTTGTGTGTTGCATTATATTAATTCATAATGATAAGAATATATATATACACACACACACACACACATATACATACATACATACATACACAGGGGCATAGCTAGAAATTTTTGTTTGGGGGCCAACTTATGGTGCTAATTTATTAGCTTATACAAACTTTCATAAACATGCACAAACACATACATCTATACACACATATAACTTAGTATTCTTCAACATGGTTTTTAGACCCGGGCCGTTCATTGAACCGTAAAAGGGAGAGGTTCAAGGTTTTTGAGGTCGAACTGGGGTCGAACCGTGATGACGTCATAATTAATTTAATAATTATTTTAATATAAATAAATATATTAAATTAGTATAAATAGAAAATTTAACTAAAATAATCCAATTAAATATAAATATCTATATTTCAAATATATATTTTCATATCATAACTTTTACAAGACAAATAAGAAATATCAAATCCTAAGCAAACCCTACCTTGAAAACCCTAAGTTTATGTGAAGGAAAGCTCCTCAAGGATCTCACAAGAGATTCACACAAACAGCAAATATGAGCAACATAAGCTACTCTAAAAACGTGGCTAGAGTTTTCTTTATATAGTGGGAGAAGTAGATCTGAAATCCTAATCCTTAATGGACTTAGGCTGAGTTGGAAAATTCTGCAGAAAAACAATCTGCACGACTTTCGATCGATCGAGCCTAATTTTCGATCGATCGAGTCAAGCAGATTTACACAGTAAATCCTGCAGAACACTCAATTCCAACTTTACATATAAATATACTTTGAGCAAGTCTAAACAAGACTAAAACGTTTTGATCACGGTTTGCCAACAATACAAATTAGAGTTCTAATACATTAGTTCCTAATTCCTTAAAACCTAACAAACTCCCCCTTTGACAATCTGTGACAAAACACAAACACAATGCTCAAAGTTACAAGTAAAAGCCTTTTACATAAATAATGCCCATTACAAAATAATCCAACCTAATTACTATCCATCAGTTGCAAGTGTAGATAGCAGCTCAATTGAATCAACTTGTATATTTCCTGAAACACTAAACAAAATGCATAAATGCATGTGTGGAAATAATACAAGTAAACAAAATAAGATCTTGATTTCACAAAACACAAAATAAAGAGATATACCAATGAATAACATCATAAATATAACTCAATAAGCAGTGAAACAAGAAATATATAAAATAAATTCTAACTCTCCCCTTAAGTTAGATACATCAAAAAGTTTTTATATTCTCCTCCTAAACAAAACAAACAGGTCATCTATGTCTCCCCCTTTTTGTCACGTATTGACAAAGACTACCTAATCAGAAGGTAGACAGAAAGCATACGCAACAGAGTAAGAGAAAATAGAGACAGTTCCCCCTATGAAGAGCAACAACTCCCCCTAAAAACCACAAAGGTTAAAAAAAAATTTCTCCCCCTATAAAAATAGGAAAAACAAAACAAGTTTTGAGAAAAACAGTTTTAGGGAAAAATAAAGGAGGTGGGGATAAATAAAAAGACACAAACCAAGTTTTTAAAAAAACTAAGTTGAGGATACACATGAAGAAAAAATATTCTCTCTTTTAATAAAATGCAAACATGGCACTATGTGACCCAAAAACAATTGCATGAGTAGAGAAAATATTTGCATATTGATTATCCATCATATCTATTAAGAAAAATATTTTCTGTAGTTCACACATAAAAAAGGCATATACTAGAAAGTACATAACTCAAAAGTTAATCAATCAATTTTTTGATCAAGTTGAGTATCCAATGTAGCAAAGTGTATGCATGCTATGTGTGAAAACAATGAAAGATATGACTGCAAAACTGCAAGATGGATACAGAAATCAATACAATGCATGTGAATCCTAAACACAAATGATGCATGAAAAAATATGTCATGATGCATGCTCTAATGCAGTGAAACTAAGTTCAATTTTAGTTTAATTTCACAAAATTGGCTTGAGCATAGAGTTTCTAACAAAAACCCCAAAATGGGTACATTCAAGCTCTAGGATGTCTAATTTCTCAAACTTTAAACACATTTTGCATTAAGATCAAGGAACTTTTAATCTTGGATGGTCACGACAAAATCACACACAATACAATGTACCAAGTTTAGCAAAGAGTAACTTGTGTAGTGTATGCAACCAGCAAAAACTTGAGATACATGTGAGGTAATATGTGAATAGCAATCAATCACAAAGTCTACAAAATTCATTACATAGAATTTAAAAGAGACTATCACCAAAAGAGTTACATCATATAACTCCCACATCTCCTAGAACAAAAGCTTGCAATCATGTAAGTTTCTTGAATTTTGCCTTATAATATACACACCAATTTTAATTATGTGATTTGGCATCAAGTCTAATTGTACACACCAATTTTAAGCATTAAGCAATTAAACTGAGGTTACACCTTATGTTCTTTTTGTGCATGTGCTACATTTTCTTGAGCACAAAATCTTACGATATGCACTAAGGTGTTTATGATTGGCTAGTGAACAGTAGCGAGATGGTTATTTATGCCTTTCTCAAAAGGATCAAGTTCGACAATTAAAGGCATGTAATTTCAAGATCAAAACAAAATGATCAAAAACTATAAACATCTTCCCACACAACATGCACTACAAAGCTCAAACTAGTAGAGTGCAATAAAATAAGCTCATCCAAGCTAAACAAAGTATATAAACATGTTATGTAAAGATAATATGGCCAATCCTTGATTATAAATCCAAGATATAATACAAAATACAAAAATCTTTTTGGTTTTTAAAAAAAATTTATGACCAAAAACAAAAAGTACATATTATGCTAAATGAACAATGCAAAATGCAAAAGCAATGCATGATAGTGCTTAACTAAGATATAGAGGGTACACAAACAAGAAATATTAATTTCTTAATTAACCCTTGAGTACATGTACAAATTAGTACATACTCACACAAAATCAGAAATAGCTTAGCACAAACTATTCAAGTTTCTCCACAATGTCAAGCATGTTCTAAATCAAGAGAGAGATATCATAATTCATGTAATCCTAAAAAAAAATAAAGCTAGACACAAAATAAAATATTTTTGTCTTTTTGAAAATTTTTCAATGTTTTTGGATTTTTTAAATAAAAAAAACAACCTAAAAAACAAAACAACCAAAAACAAAAACAAGACATGTCCACAAACAATTGAAATAATTAACACAGGGACAAGTCAGCAACACTCACCTTAGAGAATCTTTTCTCACCCATATAGCACGAGTCTTCGGCTTTGTAGGTGAAAATCCATGAGAAGTAGAGTGTATTTGAGGAATTACACCAATCTTCTGAGAAAGACTAAAATCTTGCAAATTCCTTTCACAAGCCAACAAATTTAAATTTTTCAAAAGCATATGAAACAATTTATATGGACTTATGGCAGGAGAAATATCATCACATATCCTAGATTGACATACAGAATGCTTAAATTTCAACTTATGACAATTAGGACGAATGTGACCGGAGACACCACAAAAGTGACAAACATTAACAAATTTAGGAACATCAGTATTCCTAACAGCAAATCTAGTCTCAGATTTTGATTTTTGCCTCAACAAAGAACAATTTGGTCTAATATGACCAACAACACCACAACGGTAACAAGTAGGCACAAAAACATATTTATTATGCTCTTTAACAATAGGTTTAGATTTAGGTTTAGAAACTTCAGCGTCTACATCAGAACTTTTACTTTTGTCTAACCTAGCAAAATAAGCATTTTCTTTATTATTCCTTTTGAAAGGAGGGATATAAACTTTTTCAGCTTTAGGCTTAAGAGAAACAGAAACACATTTGTTATCATCAGCAGGCTTAGTACTAGTCAAATTTTCAATTCTAGCTTTAGATTCAACTAACTCTTGTTCCAAGCTTTTCATCTTCTCATCTTGAGAGGAAATTTAATTTCTCAAAAATTCATTCTTTTTATTAGATTCATCTAATCTAACAACCAATTCCTCTTTTTTAAGATTAGCCAATTTAAACTCTTCCTTGAATTTCTTAGAATTTTTCAAAAATTTAGATAATTCCTTACGAAGAGTTTCAAAAGCATCAAAAAAATCAATAGAAACAATAGTGTCCTTTTTATTCAAAACATCACAAACATGAGCAGAAAGACACTTCAAATTATCCATGACAACAGGGGTCAAGGATCAGCTTAGAGATCAAAAGATCTACAACAGAAGAGCTACCTACTCTGATACCACTTGTTGGTTTTTTAGACCCCTTAAAACAATAATTGGATTAACCTAGTTTATTTAGCCAAGTGATTAACTTAGTCAAATTATGCAAATCTAGGTTAACATAATCAAATAATCATATCAAGATATAAAGCAGCGGAAATAATAAAGAACAAAATGATATGATCACCTAGGAAAATCAAACCGGTAAAAAACCTAGGGTGGATTTAACCTAGCTATCCTCAAGTTAAACTTAAATCCACTATGAAAGAATCAAAGTTCATACAAAAGGACTTACAAGCTCCCTGCTTGACTTCCTAATGCTACTCACCAGTAGAACTTACTGACACGACTACGTGCAAGCTCCGAATCCACTGACTCCTTCTTTCTTGGATTCACCAATCAGCTACAAGCACCCACGCTTGTTATTCTTTAAGCTCCAATGGCAGCAACTGAGTTGATCATCAAGGTGTTGAAGTAATCTCTACCTTGAAAATCCTAAGTTTATGTGAAGGAAAACTCCTCAAGGATCTCACAAGAGATTCACACAAACAGCAAATATGAGCAACATAAGTTACTCTAAAAACGTGGCTAGGGTTTCCTTTATATAGTGGGAGAAGTAGATCTGAAACCTTAATTCTTAATGGGCTTGGGCTGAGTTGGAAAATTCTGCAGAAAAAAAATCTGCACGACTTTCGATCGATTGAGCTTAATTTTCAATCGATCGAGTCAGGCAGATTTACACAGTAAATCCTGCAGAACACTCGATTCCAACTTTACATATAAATATACTTTGAGCAAGTCTAAACAAGATTAAAACGTTTTGATCACGGTTTGCCAACAATACAAATTAGAGTTCTAATACATTATTTCCTAATTCCTTAGAACCTAACACCTTTGTTGGTTGATTATGAATAAAAAAATACAAACTAACAACTCAAGAAAGATTAGCTCAGCGGGGCTACACTGGTGGCTGCTTGTTTGTGTTTTGGGTCCTTCTACTTTCTTTTCATTCCTATGGCATAAATATGTTGGTTGATGGTGTAAATATAGTTCTAAATGTTATTTTAATGAATATTACATTTTAATTCATTTTTTGATGTTCTGGGCTTAATCATTCTCCTTCAGTTTTTTTTGTAGGTGAAATCATCCATGGTCTGCTACTGGTACGGCTTGGTGTCAGTTATACAATTTGAAGGATATGATTGAACAGACTCATTAAACATATTCTCTAATGCCTAAGTATATTGATGTAAAGAATTGTTTGTTCGGTGATGGGTACTCTGTGATGTGATATTTTGTTGGGTGGTTGTTTTAGTGTTGCTTTCTTGCTCCGTTTTGCTGCTTTGCTATGATTGCACTCTTTGTTCATGTATTTTGTTGTAAAAAAGAAACCAATGTATCATTGGAGGAGAAAAATAATTCTTCATTTAATGTGGGATTCCTTATATTTCTTTAAGTTATGTTTATCTCACAGTGTTTTGTTGTTTATAGTCTATAGCGAAACTAGTTTACTCCGTCCTTGTGTTATGCAATAGCTCTGTATTTTATTAAGCTGGGAATATCAATTAGCATGGATGAAAATCTATGCTTTTTCCGTATCAATATAGTAACTAAAACATTAGTCATGTGCAATTGAGAAATAAACCATTATGCAGAAAAATTATGTTTGATGGAGTTTTTATTACTTTTAGATTTCATGCCATAATTGGAATTCTATAAATTCAACATCATGCATAATCACAGTAATCTTTTTTAGAAGGAATTTGATTGTTCTTAATAATAATTTAAATAATTCTAGTTGAATAGTGTTGGGTGAATATGAGCTGTAAACTGCTTCTTGTAAACTAGAAGATGAGGTCTTTAGGTCTTTATACTATTGTGATTAGTGGGGAATCATAGCCATTGCATACATATGACAATTGTTTGAAATTTGTTTGCTGAGCGTAGTATCAAATGATTATTTATGTTTTACATTTCTCGGATTACCCATAATTGATGTTTTAGGCAAGCCTTGTATTGATAACCATATAGGAGTTCAATTTCTTTCCAAACATTTTAGAGTTTATAACTTGGACAGCTCTGTAGTAGTTGTACTTCAACCTCAAGGATTGTAAAACTTTCTATGCCTCCCATGGCAATGAGAGGAGTTCTAGATTTTACCTCATGGCATTAGTTATCTTTTCTGCTTAGTTTGTCATATTTATAAAAAAAACCAAGTATAAAGGCAGGTGTTTTGGACTATAAAGGTCCCATAAGATTGTACATGGGGCTGGTGAGCAATCCTAAAACTAAGAAGTGAGGCTAGGAAGTCCATAAAGTTTGATGTGGGGGGATGGTAAAAGGATTTTCTTATGACATGATAATTGAGATCCTATTAGGATCGTTTTCGTGCAGTATGGCATTAGGGTTATCCATGATGTAGCATGTAAACCTAAGGCTAACGTGAATTCTGTTTGAAGAATAAAAAATGGGTTTGGAAACCTGCATGGCCAGTGTTGTGTTTGGTTGAGATTAGAGATTAAAGATGAAGATAAAGCTAGGTGGTCTGCTACTAGATCAGGCTGCTACTCTTGCGCAGCCACCAGCAATGAACTTGGAGCAGTGGCAGATGAGGTGGAATGGTGGAGAATGTTGTTGTTTAAATTTGCTATCCCTTGTCTACCTTTACAGGTTGGTTGGAAATAAAAAAATAAACTGACAACTAGAGGAAGATTAGCTCAGTGGGGCTATACTAGTGGCAGCTTGTGTGTGTTTTGTAGAGACTGCATTGAGATATTTTCTTAGAATGTTCTTTTGCCAAGAGAATCTGGAAAGCTGTCATTGGGTTTTGCATAGTTTCAGAGGCTAAGTGCAACTGACATGATCTAATGAGCTAGGTATTACCAACTTGAGAGGGAATATTCTGAGATCATCTTTTTGTTAGCTTGCTCATTGGGCCACTGTGTAGTCCCAGAGAAATGCCATTATACATAATTGGTCATTGTGGTCTAAAGAGCAAATTTTGAGAAGAATTAAGAAGAATGTTGGAGGTAGATTAGAGTCCTGAACCAATTTCCAAATATCATTTTTGAAAAATATTCTCTACTATATTAAGCCTATAACTGGGGGATAAATTTCAAATAGCATTAAGAGGTGTTCTGTTTTGTTGTAGAAGTTTCTGTAATCTGTTCTTTCATATGTGTCTCTTGCTTTAATTATTAAAAATCTAGTCTCTTGGGATGAGTTTTGGGCTTAAATAGCCTTTGTTGTATGCTTTAGCATAGGCTTCACTGTCTCTTATTTCTGTAGTTGGCCTTGTTTTTTATTCTCTGTTCTCCATTATAAAATTCTTTAATGACTCATCAAAGAAAAAAAACTCTTAGATTAACTGCATTATTTAGTCATTCTTAATATAAAATTTTGCATTATAAATTTAAATTGTCAAATTCTTGAATTTGTTGGAGCAGTCATGCTTCCTTTTAAAGACCTGTGAACTATTGGGGTCTTCTACCTTCTTTTGCATCTATCTTATTGAGCAACCAACCTTCTTGCTTCTAGACTTCTCTTGGTTGCCTTTATGACCCTGACAATTGTGTGTTTTCTTCTTTCTCCTTTTCACATTTCCATAAACTGCTAAGCATAAGACACACGGGTCATGGAGTGCTTATCATCAATGACACATTTTGTACCCTCATAGATACTTGATAAATTTGGAACAAAGACTTTAGCAGAAGAGAAATTTGAAAAAAAATTGCATCCTAGAATCATTATTGAGGTTATAAAGAATGTGATTGGTATAAAAATACTTGAGAAAATCCAGATCCCTTTCCTTGATGTAAAATTTTAAGATTTCCAATTTGTCAATCTTCCCATTTTGGATTAGAATTTTGTAACTTTGGTGTTAAGTATGAGTGAAAATGGAACTCAAACTGTCATACAAATATCCAACCCTTATCTCCACATTTCATAACATGTTTAAATCCAAATTTATTCACTTATACTCCTGCTTCATCAATCCTGTTTTCTCTTTTTTCACTAAAGAATCAAATAACTAGCGCTACTGTGTGCATATGCAACAAATTAGGCGGTGTGTGGACTGCCTTGCTTCCTTCTGTTATGTTTACTAATGAATAAATGTTAAGGTTTGCAGTGAGAAAGATGCTCGGATGCTCCAATATGGGTAGTCTGTATTGACCGTTACACTGTTAAATCTAAAGACCATGGACTAGTTCAAATTAAAGAAATGAAACAAAAATTTGAGAATAGTATCAAATGATGAAGATGAACTGGTTGAAAATTTGAAAATACATTTGGTTGTGAAGTAAGAGAATTTCAAGTGCGAGAAAAAAATGAGGCCCTTATACTATTGTAATCGCTAATTAGTAAGGGTTTGTTAGCCATTACATATGAATTGACAGATGTAAAAAATTTATCTTTTGAGAATTGTATCAAATGATAATTCATCTTTTCTGTTAGTGGAAGTGATTAATGAGTGCTACTAGATCTAAATATCTTTCACACACCCCTTCCCCTTTCATCTTTTGACATACCTATGGTCGACATTGCTGCAAGCATTGGATTAATAACTATGAGTAAGTTTAATTTCTTTCCAAAAAATTGACATACAGACATGCTATTTAACTCTGTTTGATACTAGAAGACTCTGCAGTAGTTGTTTTTCAAGTTTTCAACCTGTGCATTGCTTCTTCATCCAAAGGTTGTAGAACTTCCTATGAGTCTCATGTTAAAAGGAGTGCACATTTTTACTCTCAGGGTGGTAGTTGCATAGAATTTAAATGTCTTTCTGCTTTCAATAGTTTCTCATATTTTTGCATAATCCAGGTATGCATTTTCTTTAATCTCATATTAACAGCATTATCTGATCATTCTTAAATATTTCTGTATTATAAATTTACAGTCTCAAATTGTTGACATTGCAGGACGGGTCATGTTTACTATCATTGTCCTCTGAATTTATTGGGGTCTGCCATATTCATTTGAATCTATCTTATTGAATGACCAAAACGCCATTAGGATTCCTTCCTTATATACTTCTCATGGTACCCTTTAGGGCCTTTATGTATTACTGTCTTTGACAGTCTGCGCATTTTTAGCTGCTGAATCTGTCTATCTTTCAGAATGCGTTAACTTGTTTTGCTTAAAGTACTATAAAGTTTGTTCATTTACACTGAACGGTGGGGCTCCATAGGGAAGGAATTATATATGACAGTCACTAAGGGTTGGCTATAAATGTTTATCACCTCCGAGCCCAAATGTCCAAGTCATTCTTTATCTTTTTTGAGTTTTTCTGCTTGTATCTTCATCTTAATGCCAAATAGCCAAATATTTGTATATAAGGCTTTGCCTCACCTTAATTGTTGGAAGCCAATTGTGTCCAATGCTGTCTCACCCACACATTCGGAAGCCATGTGTCCAATACTATCTGCAGAAGAACTCTGATATTGTGTGCATTGTCAACATAAAGTTAATTTATGCATTCCTTGACAAATAGTTCTAGTGACCATCCAGCCATTTAAATAAATTGCACAATGCATAACCAGTGGCAGGAAGAAGGTGCAGTTTAGAAGCAACATTTAAAGATGAAAGTCAAGAGGACTTTGTGAACTACACTGGCCAAAAATTCTTTTAAAATTTTAGTCTTGTGTTTTATCATAACCTAAAGTTTGATACAAGGTGTAAGTTTGGGTACAGCTTAATTAGTTTTTTATTCAAAATTTATTGCCGAAAGTATACTAAAATATACTTGTACCTTGAAAATTTTTGAAAAAGTTAAAAAAAAAAAAAAAAGACTGTAAAAAGTGCAGTTTTAAAAATCTCTATATAAAAATTAAAAGATAAAATCTAAAACTGATGTCAAACAAGGTCAAAGTATAAATACAAGATCAATATCATATTACAAATGCTAATTCATTTCAAAAAATAATAATAATTGATAGATCCAAAAAATATATGACCGTCCATACCTTGCCTGTGGACGACTAATAAGAACGAGAGTGATTGCCCGAACCTACAAGTTAGTCGTCCATACACCTGTCACGACCATCCGTTACAAAATGAACAATAAATACCGATACCGTTGAAGAAGTATCTGTCAAATTTACTACCCTGCACGGACGTTACGAAGTCAAGGAATTACACCCTCATTATGGCAGAACCAACGGCTAGAAGGGTACTGAAAACAACCTATATATATCCCCAAACGGGATCCGGAAAAGGTACAAGAAACACTCACTAGAAATTTCATTATTGAAAGGTATTTTATTCTTGATAAAGGAGGACCTTTCCTAACTTTGGCATCGGAGACTTTGTGGCTGGCGCCACACCGGTGACCACATACATTTGTATTTAGAAATATTCTTTGCAGGATCTGGAGCGGAGGCTGACGATATCACTCTGGACGAACATCTCTACTGACGATCCTAGCATCATCAGTTTGGCACCGTCTGTGGGGAACGTATTATTCTTGAGCCTTCGGTTCAAGGGTACTATTCTATTCTAAGGAGATGGAGTCCAGCTGTATCCCAGACCCCGCTGCGTTGTCCCTACAAATCCAAGCACTTGCAGCCACAGTGGAAGAGCTCACCAAGCAAAATCAAGAAATTAAACAGCGACTGCAACAAGGGGACAACCACACAGAAGTCAATGGGAATGAGGACGGAGACAGTCATGGAAGACGAACCGGCACTCCAGAAGAACCAAACTCAAGTTTCCTCAAGGAGATGAGGAAAGAGATGGACGAGTTGAGAAGCGCAATTAGAGGAAAGACGGAACAAGGGCTGGACCGAATCGTCAGGAAAACTGATTCCCCTTTTACCGCAGCCGTCCAGGAGTGCCCGGTACCCTCCAAGTTCCGTTTACCCCAGCTCGAGCCCTTCGACGGATTGAAAGATCCGTTGGATCACCTGAATACTTTCAAGACGACTTTGGGTCTTCAACAGCCTCCTGACGAGATTCTATGTCGATCCTTTCCCACAACCCTGAAAGGAGCCGCCCGAGAATGGTTCACAAAATTGCCCACATCTTCCATCGATAATTTCGAACAGCTAAGCAGTTCGTTTGTTCGTCATTTTGTTGGTGGACAACGTCCAAAAAGAACTGCCGATCACTTGCTCACAATTAAACAAGGAGAGAAAGAAACCTTGAGGTCCTATGTGACACGTTTCACACGAGGAATGCTAGAAGTAGACGAGTCTGACGACAAGGCGCAACTTACGACCTTTAAAGCAGGACTGAAATCCAGGGACTTTGTGGCTTCTGTGGCAAAAAACCCTCCCAAGACGATGGCAGAAACACTGTTGAAAGCGCAGAAGTATATGAACGCTGAAGATGCCCTGGCAGCTATAGACGGAGCAGAAAAGACAAAAGAAAAGAGGAATGAGAATGACGATCGAAGGGGGCAGAAGAGAGACCGAGTTGACAGACGTAATGAAGAAGGGAATAGACGAAGGGATGATAAGAATTCTCGGCAAACGAAATTCACGCCATTAGTGATGCCCGTCGATCAAATTTTGGCGGAGATCAAAGACGAACAAAGCCTTAAATGGCCCAGGCCACTCCAATCACCACCCGGTGTACGTGACAAAAAGAAATATTGCCGTTTTCACAAAGACCACGGACACTACACGGAGGATTGCAGAGACCTGAAGGAGCAGGTAGAAGAACTTATTCAAAAAGGGAAGCTTCAAAGGTATGTGAAAAGAGGGGAAGCCAGCAGATACAGTAGGAGGGATCAGCCTGGAGGTTTCCAAAGAACTGAAGATCAGCCACCTCGTCCGCAGAATGCAAAAGGAGAAATAAAAACCATCACGGGAGGACCGTCCACAGGAGGCTCGTTCAGATCCCTCAAAAAGTCATACCAAAGGCAAATAAACAGTGTTCATAGCTTACCTCCAACAAAGCAGCGACGAACGAACCAGGACATGTATTTTTCAGAGGAAGATGCCAGGGGGATAAGGCAACCTCATGACGACCCGCTCGTCATCATGATCATGATTGAAGGATTCAACACGAGGAGAGTTCTGGTAGATAACGGGAGTTCAGCGGACATTATCTATCTGTCCGCCTTCCAGCAATTGAAGGTAGACCCGAAGAGGCTTCGTCCCTTTGAGTCACCCCTCGTCAGCTTCAGCGGAGACAAGGTGTACCCCCGCGGGATAGTGACGTTGACGGTCACAGCTGGCTCATATCCCCTCCAGGTAACCAACAAACACAATTTTCTGGTTGTAGACTCACCATCGTCTTACAATGTTATCATAGGACGACCAACCCTTAACCATTGGAAAGCTGCCACTTCCACGTACTGCCTGAAGGTAAAGTTTCCTACAGAACATGGAGTCGGAGAAATAAGGGGAGATCAGGTGTTGGCAAGAGAGTGCTACCAGGCCGTCCTAGCCTCGAAAGAAAACCATACATGGGTGATCGAGGATAAAACACCTGAGATCGTGGAGAAGCTAGAAACAATAGAACTGGTCGAAGGGGATCCGATAAAGACGACTCAAATAGGAACGGACCTAAACCCGAGGACGAGGGCAGAAATCATTACTTTCCTGAAAAACAATCTCGATGTATTTGCCTGGAGCCACGAAGATATGCCAGGGATCCCAGCAAGCATCATCCAACACCGCCTAAACGTAGATCCGGAAAAGAAGCCCGTCCAGCAAAAAAGAAGAGTTTTCGCCCCTGAAAGAAACAAAGCGGTTATGGACGAAGTGAGAAAACTACTTGATGCAAACTTTATTCGAGAAGTTTATTACCCGGAGTGGTTGGCCAATGTCGTCATGGTCAAGAAGGCAAATGGGAAATGGAGAATGTGCGTTGACTTCACAGATCTAAACCAAGCCTGCCCGAAAGACAGCTTCCCCTTACCCAGAATCGACTAACTAGTAGACTCTACTGCCGGGCACAAACTTCTCACTTTCATGGACGCATTCTCGGGGTATAACCAGATACAAATGGCGGAAGAAGATCAGGAAAAAACTGCATTCATCACTAGCCAAGGGCTCTATTGCTATAGGGTCATGCCCTTCGGTCTAAAGAACGCAGGAGCCACATACCAGAGATTGGTAAATCAAATGTTCAACAAGCAGATTGGGAGAAATGTGGAAGTGTATGTCGACGATATGCTCGTCAAAAGCAAAGAAGAAGAGGATCATATGAATGATCTTAAGGAGACATTCAATACGCTCAGGCAGCACAGCATGAAGCTAAACCCCTCCAAGTGTGCTTTCGGAGTCTCTTCAGGGAAGTTCCTCGGGTTTGTGGTTTCACGAAGGGGAATTGAAGCAAATCCAGAAAAAGTAAAAGCCATCCTGGAAATGTCCTCACCGAGGACGACCAAAGAAGTACAATCGCTCACAGGAAGAGTAGCGGCACTCAACAGGTTCGTCTCGAGAGCAACGGACAAGTGTCTTCCATTCTTTAAGACCCTGAAGAAGGTTTTTGCCTGGACGGAGGAGTGCGAGACAGCATTCCAAGAGTTGAAACGGTACTTGAGCAATCCCCCGCTCTTAAGTCCGTCCAAGGAAGGAGAAGATCTGTTCTTATACCTGGCAGTGTCTGTCACGGCAGTAAGTGCAGCCCTAATCAGGGAGGAGGACAAGGTACAACTCCCTGTGTATTATGTCAGCCAAGCCTTCCAGGGGGCAGAGGCTCGGTATCCCCGGATCGAAAAGATTACTTTCGCCCTAATAATGGCCTCCAGGAAGCTACGCCCATACTTCCAGGCTAACCCGATAAAGGTAATGACGGATCAGCCAATCAAGAAGGCGATGAACAAACCCGAGGCAGCTGGACGAATGGTACAGTGGGCGATCGAACTTAGCCAGTTCGATATTGAATACCGATCGAGAACAGCCATAAAAGCTCAGGCCTTGGCAGATTTTATAGCAGAATTCACTACCAACGGGCAGGACGAAGCGCGGGAAGATATCTGGACGATCAACACAGATGGATCGTCTACACAGAAAGGGGGAGGAGCAGGCGTTGTTATTGTCTCTCCCCAGGACGATGTCCTCAAATATGGGGTCCAGCTGAAGTTCCCCATAACAAATAACGAGGCAGAATATGAAGCTCTGCTAACAGGTCTCCGACTAGCTCAGGCATTGGGGGCTGAAAAAATTGTGGTCAAAAGTGATTCACAGCTCGTCATAGGGCAAGTCAGAGGGGATTTCGAAGCAAAAGAGACGAGGATGCAAAAATATCTAAAGTTAACGAACCAGCTGGTAAGCAATTTCAATCAGGTGGAGTTCTTACAGGTTCCACGGGAACAAAATACAGAAGCCGACGAAGTTGCCCGCAGCGCATCAGCAGATCTTCAAGACAGGAATTATGACTGGAGACTAGAAGAACAAAGTCTCCCAAGCATTAAAGAGTTGCAAGCCTTCTCTGTGCATACACACCAGGGATGGACGAGTCCGATCCTTGCTTTTCTTAAAGACGGGCAACTGCCTTCAGACACTGAAGAGGCCAGGAAGGTCCGTAGAAGAGCTGCCCGGTTCACTATCTTGAACGATCAACTATTTAGAAGAGGTTTCTCTCAGCCGTATTTAAGATGTGTAGAAGACGAAGAGGCCAAGTATGTCCTCGAGGAGGTTCACGGAGGAATCTGTGGAGATCATATGGGGTCAAAGTCACTCGTCAGAAAGATCATGAAGGCAGGTTATTTCTGGCCCACAATGCAGCAAGACGCGGCCGACTTTGTAAAAAAGTGTGACAGCTGTCAAAGATATGGGAACGTTCAACGAGTCCCAGGTGAGATAATGACGAGCATTTCCTCTCTCTGGCCATTCGCATAATGGGGAATCGATATCGTCGGTCCCCTGCCACAGGGAAAAAGACAAATGAAGTTCCTGCTCGTCGCAATTGATTATTTCACGAAGTGGGTCGAAGCAGAGGCACTTGCAACAATCACAGAAGCTAAGGTACAAAATTTTGTGTGGAAAAATATTGTTTGCAGGTTCGGGATTCCTCGGACGATCATATCCGACAACGGTCGTCAGTTCGACTGCCAAGGGTTCAGATCATTCTGCTCAGGCTTAGGCATCAGAAACAAGTATTCTTCACCAGGACATCCTCAGGCCAACGGACAAACGGAAGTAACGAACCGAACCTTGCTCAAGATAATCAAGTCTCGGTTAGTGGGGGCAAAGGGAGCGTGGCCCGAGGAACTACCAGGCGTCCTATGGGCTTACAGGACGACGGCAAGAACACCAACAGGAGAAACCCCCTTCAACCTAACATACGGCACAGAAGCAGTTATTCCCGTCGAAGTGGGGCTCACTAGCATCAGGAGAAACTTTTTTGACGAAGAAGAAAACAACGACCAGCTAAGATTGAACCTGGACTGCGTGGACGAAGTCAGAGATCAAGCCTCGCAGAGAATGGCCAAATACCAGCAGAAGATGGCAGGATACTACAATCAAAGAGTGAAGCTAAAAAGATTCAACATCGGTGACCTCGTCCTCAGGAAAGTAACTCCTGCGACAAAAGACCCTGCACAGGGCAAACTAGGCCCAACCTGGGAGGGACCTTACAAAGTCGTCCATTATTCACGACAAGGAAGCTACCATTTAGAAGACCAAGAAGGAAACAAGTTACCTTGTCTATGGAATGTCGAGCACCTAAAGAGGTATTACAAGAAAGAACCCATGGCCTAATTGTAAGCAGTTAACAAAATTTGATTCCATGCTTTCTTTTTATTCAAATTAATTTTATGCTGTCTACCACAAGTTATGTATTTATGCAAGATTATATAAGTAATCATTCAGGGCTCCATAAGTGGTTATTCAGCACTCCCCGTGTTATAAATTGCCTTCTCAAAATTTGAAACGGCTGATAGCCCAGGTCGAAAAGACGATTAAATCCTACGAAAGGATGTACATCGTCCAGATCGAAAAAGCCATAAAACTCACTACAAGAGTTTACGTCGTTTAGGTCTAAAGAGACAATAAAACCCTGCGAAAGGATAAGCATCGTCCAGATCTAGCAGGTCAAAAAAAGCCTTGAAGGAGCTTCCATCGTCTAGATTGAAAAGATGATGAGATTCCCGCAAGGAATGCTCATTATCCAGATCAAAATGACGAGGAAATCCTTTAATCGACCGAGAACATTCCAACAAAAATCATCTAATTCTACAGACGGACGAAGAGAATTAATACTTCAAGAAACGAAGAAGTAATTTCAAACTCCTCTAAGGCTGAAGGGGAGAAACGATTAAAATAAGCATAAGAAACAACAACAAACAGAACTCATATAAATATGCACAAAAATGCAAGTTGTTCAAGGAAAAACCCCAAAACATACGGGGACCTGAAATAGTGTTTGTTCAAAAAAAAAAAAAAAAAAAAAAAAACAAAAGGAAAAAGAAAAAATGGCGCTAAGTGTTTATGCTGGAGGAGCCTGGCCGTCACCCTCGTCAGTTGCTGGAGGGTCCTCACCCGAAGCTCTAGAAGCTTGAGCCACCAGAGCAGCCTCGTCCGCCTCTATCTCTTTATCCACAGCTTCAAAGTCCAGGTCGTCCAGATTGACTCATTGCCCATGTTTGATCATGTATCTTCTTAACAGCTCAAACCCCTTGAAGTACCACTGGAACAGCACAGTGTTGTACTCATCCGTCGCCTGGAAGGCAAGGACGGCCTTGGCTACAGCAGCTTTCATCCTTTGACCCGCGGATGCAAGCAGATCGTCCTTCTGCTTCACCTTCGCCTTTTCAGCTTCAAGCTGCTCGGTCAGGACTTTGATTTGCTCCTTGGAAGTATTATTGGCGTCCATCGCCGCAATCAGATCCTTCCTCAAGCCCGAAGCCTCAGCCTCTAAGGCTTCCACCTTCGAAGTGGCCATAACAGCTTTCTCCTCACTCGCCAAGAATTGTGAAGTAAGGTGCATCGTTTCCCCCAACACCTAAAAATATTAGCTTATGAGTTTTCTGAGAAAACAATAGAATGACGATAATATGATGGTAAAGGTAAAAAGAACATACCTGCACGAGTTTATGAACGTGCTGGTTCACCATTTCATGAGAAGGAACGAGAGAAATCTCATTTCTCTCTTCAGGAGTTAAAAAATCATTGGCCCGGGCTACGGCAGCCTCCGCATCGTCCCAAATACTGGAACCTACCTTCTCTTTACCTTTGTGCGATGTCCTTCGCCTTTTTGGTCCAGGGACCTCTTCAATTGAAACTGCAGGAGAAGCTGTCCTTGCCTCGTCCTGAGTAGGGGTAGACGACCCCCTCTCCACCGTCTCTTTCTCTTTCTCCTTTTCTTTCTCTCTGTCAGTAAACTTCAAAGTTTTCTGACCAATACTTGAAAGGGGTTCGTTCTTCTTCCCCCTGATTTTCGCATACAGATCTTTGTTGAATTTGCTCGTCATTTCTGGAGAAGAAAGCTAAGGAAAGTTAAAAAAAAAATATATATATATATATATATATACACATACGTATCATACGCATCTACTCACGTTTTTTCTGCTCCCGATCAAGAACTTGAAGGACGTAGAGTGAAGGATCAGGTCCCAAACAATGACGAGCCAGAGTACGCGGATCGATAAGTTCGTTGAAATCTTCGATCGTCCTTGAATATTTGATCGCTTCCTGAACTCTCGCTTCAAATCGGCTGTCAAGACCAGGACGCTCCTTCACTGCATAGCAAAAAAGTCACTCAAGATTACACTAACGATCAAAAAGAAACTAACGATGATAAAAAAAAAAAAAAAAAAGAGGGAGCATAAAAAGACAAACGCACCAAGACCAGGGATCTCCCACCGACGCAGCAGCCTGGGGACATTTCCCCAAACGTCATCTGACAAGGTCTCCCAACCATCTCCGGACACAAAAAAATATCTTGACTTCCAATAACGGAAGGACGAAGGGAGATCGGCTACCAAACGTGACCTCCTCTCCCAGGGGACAAGCTCATAATACCCGAATTCCCTAGACTCTTTTAGACGATAGAGATAGGTAAGCTCGTTCACTGTGATCATCTCTCCATCTGCTATAGTCGTCCAGATCACCATACAGCTTATGACAATTCTCCAAGAATTGGGCATAAGTTGCCCAGGAGCAATCCGCAGGTGATCTAGAAGCTCCATGATAAATGGATGAACGGGAAACCTTAGACCACACAGGAAGGCCGCCTCATAAAAGCAAACTTCCCCGTGGGCAAAAGCACAAGCTTTTTCACCCTTCCTGGGGAGACGAACCCTAGTTTCCGCTGGGAATTGAAACCTATCCCTGAACCTACTGAAAACATCGACCTTCAAATTACACTTTTCCTTAAGAGCATGGAAGGGACGAGGGACGACAGCGGAAGACGAAGGAAGAGTTGACAAAGGAAGCACAGAGGTAGCTGTGTCCAGCACAGCCCCATCCACGGCCGCGCCAGAAGAAGAACCTCCTTCAGGATCACTCGACCTCACCGCGGAACCCATTTTTTCCCTCTCAAGGACCCCGCGAACAGATTTAAACCAAGAAAAAGACTGCTGCAACAATGGGTGCAGTTCACTCAGCGCTAAGTCTAAACCACTCCCCTCAACCACAAAATCGCCAAGGTATAGATACCGGTCGCCGGAAAACTCTAGAGAACCTCCCAGACGCGCGAAAAGAAAAGCAACAGAAGGACAAATTTGCTGAAATGCTGTGTAGTCCACCATTAAAGGAGGGATACACACACAACGAAAAAGGAAACTAAGCAAAAACAAAGCAGAAAAAAAGGGAAAAGAGCAGAAAAGAAGGGATACGCACTTGAAGAGAAGGAACAAAATCGGAGGTCGAAAAGGTAAGGCAGCCACGGCAGCAAGACTCAGAATCAAACGCAGAGAAGACAAAAAAGGAAGAAACCCAGAAAAACCAAAGGAAATGAAAGGAAAGAGAAAGGTCAAGCTAAAAGGCATGCTTTGGAAAACCGCGGGAAACTGAAAAGACACTCACCGGAAACGATGTCTCCCCACCAGTCAGAACTAGACACGTGGCCACGACGCACGCCACGCCGCCAGAAGGCAATTAATGCGGAGAGCACTTCCCAAAAAAAAAAAAAAAATATATATATATATATAAAATAAAAAAACCCTTTCGTATTCCTAAGATCGTCCGACTTATGGACGATCTCGGAATAAGGGGGCAGCTGATAGATCCAAAAAATATATGACCGTCCATACCTTGCCTGTGGACGACTAATAAGAACGAGAGTGATTGCCCGAACCTACAAGTTAGTCGTCCATACACCTGTCACGACCATCCGTTACAAAATGAACAATAAATACCGATACCGTTGAAGAAGTATCTGTCAAATTTACTACCCTGCACGGGCGTTACGAAGTCAAGGAATTACACCCTCATTATGGCAGAACCAACGGCTAGAAGGGTACTGAAAACAACCTATATATATCCCCAAACGGGATCCGGAAAAGGTACAAGAAACACTCACTAGAAATTTCATTATTAAAAGGTATTTTATTCTTGATAAAGGAGGACCTTTCCTAACTTTGGCATCGGAGACTTTGTGGCTGGCGCCACACCGGTGACCACATACATTTGTATTTAGAAATATTCTTTGCAGAATCTGGAGCGGAGGTTGACGATATCACTCTGGACGAACATCTCTACTGACGATCTTAGCATCATCAATAATAATAATTACAAATGCTAAGAACAAAATCACCGAGAACTTAAAAGAGAATTAAGAAAATTAAGAAAATCAGATTCTATTGACACTAATGAATTCCTAAACTGAAAAACAAACAAACTAACTAACTTTACAACCAATCAAAGTTGTACGTTTTTACAGAAAACCACGTGCTAAACACGCGGGTAATTAAGCACACTGTGATCCTGAAGGTTGTCCCCAATACGACACCGTTCCTTTTAAATGAAACGGTACACTTTGCCGCTTTAGTGATACAACCTCGTTTCAGCTATCATGTCTGAAAACTTACAGCCTGCAATAAAACTTACAAAGATAGAGCTTGAGGCTTTGATGGTTAGAGAGAGTCGTATTTTCTCAGCCTACCAGTACGTACCATGCACATTCATTGTAAAAAGTGATTGGTGAAGAAATTTATAAGGGATTAAATGTGGACAAAGGACCGAGACCGTTCTCGGTAGGTGGAGAAATAATGAAAAGTAAAAATAAAGAGTTATAGAGAAAGTAATGGCGGGGTAGGGAAGGAAGATCTTGCTTATGATGTAGAAGATATCATTGCGAAATATGCTCTCAAATTTGGATCCAGAAAAGGAGAAGGCGTACAAAAGGCCCACAAGAGGGTGTGCTTGCATCTTGGGTGAAGGAATTACAGTGCACACCAAGTTGGGTCACAGATTGAAGATATCAAGGCTAAAATTGCTTATTTGAAGCAGATTTTTCAAGACTATGGCATAATAGAATCAACAATGCAAGCTGGCGGGCCAAGTTCTTTGAATGAGACGGAACGAGAGCAAAGACAAACATCCATTTTCTGATCTTAAACATGACGTTATTGGGTTTGACGAGGATCTAAATAATTTGGTGGAGTTTTTGCTGGGAGAAGAGGAAGGCAATAGAGTTGCTTCCATATGTGATATGGGTGCTGGTCTGGGAAAGTAGGAAGCACTTTAACTACTACACGGTATATATCACACAACAATGTGTTCTAAAAAATTTAATTTTAACCTACTCAAAAAATTATTTTATTTATTTTAATATTTTATTTTACAATATACCCAACATTAATGATTCTATTTTTTTTACCATTTCATTTAAATATTATATTTTTTTACAAGTATAAAACATACTAATCATGATTAACGTTTACAATGCATGAAATAGTTTTAGATCATATGTTAACATTTCTAGATTTAATTTCTTAAATTTCAATTTTAACAAAGCTGAATTATTCTACATATTTAGTAACAGATGCTTTTAAATTAAAGGTGCATTTTTTAAGAATATAAAATATCTAATTATCAATGGAGTGCACAATTTAAATAAAAATAAGATATGCTAATATTACATAGAGATAGATATGTGGACTTTTTGTAATATTGTATTTTATAAAGCTAAATTCGTTTTGAGTTAATAGGTTTCAGTTAGCTCAACTGGTAAACCCTCTGATGACGCCATAAATTAAAACTCTTTCTAAAAAAAATTCCTTTTAAGCTATATAATAAGTTGAGCTAATTATGCCACGTCAACAAAAGGCTTGAAATAAAAGAAAATTAAAAATGGGTCATACTCGTTCAAAGCTAAAAGGAAAGCCCAATAATCTTCATATTTCATGCAAATTGGGCGTAAACTCAATCTTAATCGTAATGTCCTTGAAGGCCCATTATTTCTTGCTTTATAGGTTGAGCTTGAAAGCCTAAACTTCCTCACTAAACAAATTGGCCTTGAGGCTTGTAAGAATTAGTTTGGAAGTAAATGCGGTTACAAGTCTACTATCACTTCAAGTTTGGAAGTTCATGGCTTCTCTATAATAAAGCGCATGATCTTTAAAAAACAAGAAATGGGCTACAAGAAGTAAAAGCTTCACTCAAGAAAGCCTTTTCCGCCACTAAGTTGGTCGGGCCCAAGTTCTAGCACCAGCCCAAAAAAATCCCATATCTCGTTAACAAACAAAGTGGTTTGGATTCATGGCTGGTTAGCAAAAGGAACCAACCAACAGTTGGACCAATAAGACACTAATACTAAAAGACAAAAATGAAGAAACTGGTGGGATAAGAGAGGACACACGTCCAAAGGACAAGACACACCTTCTTTTTTCTTTTTTTCCCACTTGACTAAAATTTGAGAAAGCAAAAAGAGAAAATTTTCCCTCTTGAGATTTTAGAAAAAGTTTGGGAAGTCATGGCCAAACACCAAGGAAAGGTTTGGAAACCCTTTTTGTCCCCTCATTTTAACTATACTTCTCTAAAAGCTAAAAT